>OX336391.1:65605946-66855946 GCA_946902985.2 Meconema thalassinum | reverse complement strand
AGGATGTGTCTGCTTAATTAACTTTAAAAAATATAACAGCCTATTTGGGAACGCCTTGCATTTCTCTAATTCACACTTACAAAATATCGTTATAATGCTGTTGATACAAAAGAAAAAAACTTTAAGTTTCAGATAGTTTCAATCCCAGTTAGCAAGACTAAGAATCCATTTTATAGAACTGAAAATATTCTCTTGGCTTAAGAAATAGGGCCTAATAGCCTTCGAAATTTGAAGCTCTTCGTCACCGACCGTGAGACTTGTTTCTGATGCACAGTATTGACTCGGAGGGGTCACACAAGACCGCGTGCCATGGGGACTTGTACAAGACTCAAGTATATATTCGCTTGTTTGTTATTCTTGCTCGTACATCAATATGCTATTCCCTTGTCAAACGGGCTAACTGGTAGCACGCGGACAATAACACTGGACCATAGCTTTCACTGCATTGCTCACTGATATTCACTTGTCCAGTGATTCATCCCATTATGAAGCTATGCTATGTGGCTCGAATGAACTACCATCAAACTCACTGTCAAAATAAGAGTTTTCACATGAAAAAGGTGTTTGAAGTCTCGTAACTCCAGAACAAAATGATTGAGGAAGTTGTGATTTTGAATGTATGCGCACAATTTACGCCCCCCAGGGGCTCACATCTAGTGGGACACAGGTTGGCGACCACGGGACCCCAGCTGAGTCCGGCATTGCTTCCACTCACTTGTGCCGGGCTCCCCTCCGTCTTCTTTCCTGTCGATCTCTCTTGGTCATCTCTTGTTCTCTTCCGACTCCGATCGTAATAGGGTATCCGAGGCCTAGGGAGTCTCTTCCTTCCCGCCTTAATTGGCCCTTCTCTCATCTTTCCTGATCCCTCATTCTTCTAGGGATCAGTATTCTTTTCTTTTCATTATACTTCCTTTTCTCTTTGAGATTCCCGTACTGTTTTTGTGAATTGGCTCCCCGTGTTCGTGAATATTTTGACTCTACACTACATTTTGCTGGTATTTTCAATCTAAGTTACATTTTGTAAGTATTTTCAATCTAAATTGCATTTTGCGAGTATTTTCAACCTCAATTGCATTTTGTAAGGATTGACAATCTAAAATGCTTTTTAGTAAGTCTTTGAATGTAGGAGTCCATTTTTGTGAGGTTTCTGAATTTCAATTGCAGTTGTAAGTATTTTCAACCTTCACCGCATGTTACAAGTATTTTCAATCTAAATTGCATTTTGTTGGATGGACTTTTGTAAGTATTTTGATTCTCAATCGCATTTTGTAAGTATTTTGATTCTCAATCGCATTTTGTGAGTATTTTGAAATTCAATTGCATTTTGTGAGCATTTCGAATCTGGTATGACATTTTCAATGTAAATTGTATTGTGCATTTTCAATTTCAATTATAGCTTGCCACGGTGGGTGAGTGGATAGCGTGTCGGTCTACTAACCCCAATATTGCAGGTTCGCTCCTGGCCGTGGTAAATGGTTTTTTTTAAGGCGGCAAAAATACGATACGCATGTCATACGATGTTGGCATGTCAAAGAACCCATTTGAATTCAGTAGGCCGAGTTCATAATGGCAAAATTAATCTCGTGAGTTTCCGCCAACACAAAGTTACTCATTTCTTTACTAGAAAGCGCTATAAGAGTTTAGTGCTTTTCAGTCGGTCAACACGAATGTACCCAAAAGAGATGGGTTATGCCCTAATCCTGAAATAAATTACATGAGATTAATAAAACACTAGGATGACCAGTTTCGATCGTCAAGCGATCATCATCAGATCCAATACACTTAGGCTATAAAATCTATGTTTGAAATACAGGTGAAAATATTTACAATATGTACAATTATTTAGTTGCAGTATTGGTACTGCAACTGTCAGTGTATGCTAAATGCAGTATATATGTTAGGTGAAATGCTAAATGGTGATGGCTATCCGGAGATTGTACTTTAGAGAGATTATATGGTTGTAAACTATGGTTAAACTATAAAATTTTAGGCTAACTACTTATCTGATTGTCTTCCGTACTACAGCTATTCGCAGTTTCCGTGCTCACTTGAACTCGCTGTGCGGTCGACTGCGGTGGTTATCTTAACGACTGGTTTTTCCCTGCCTTCCCCCCCTGTCCCTACGTGCTGTGGGGAGTGATCGCGATGTGTTTATGTGAGGTGTTGCCAACCTAGATAAGATGTATGTTATTGAATGAGGTGGATCTACAACTATTAAAGACCGTGGATTAGTCCTCGCCACGCGTGGAGCATAACCCATTCGAACTAAGCGTTGACGGTCTTATGAGGACGTCCCGGCACCTTTAATACTGCCTCTAATATGGGCCTTGGTTTATTGCAGAAGAAAAGTACATCGTACACCTGATCCAGATAACATTTACCTATTAAAAAACCCCTAATTTCCCCCCTTTTTTTATCTAGCTTGGCTGTGTCGCTAAATTGTGTTTTGTTTCCGACAGGGTGTGTTTTTTAGTAGCGTGAAGAGGGGTGAGCTCTCCATGAACGTGTGTTCATTTAGATTGTTGGGATTGTTTCGTTTGGCTAGGTGTATCTCGATTGCTTCCTTTATGTCAAGAGCTCTGCCTTTCGATTCGTGATGGATTATTTTAAGGTCCGACTCTATGTTGGTAAAGCTATGCCCTGCGTCACACATATGTTCGCACACGGCTGAATGTGTTCCGTATCTTATCGCATTTCTATGTTCATTATAACGTGTGTCTACTCGCCTTCCACTCTGCCCGATGTAATTAGCTTGACAATCGGTGTCTTGGCACGTTATAAAATATACCCCTGACCTTGAATACGGGTCACGTTTATTTAGATTACTATTTAGTAGGTGCCTAGCGGTTGTGTTTTTCGTCGTGAAAGCTATCTTTATGCCTTGCTTTTTGAATAGGTTAGTGATTTTATATGTATTCGCATTCACATAGTTGAAACGCGCAAATTTTTTCTCATTGCTGTCCGGTTTGGGAATCGTTTTATCTTTATTTTTATGTTTGGCTATAATTTGATTTATTTTGCTTGGCGAGAAGTTGTTTTCCTTTGCTATTTGCATAATAGTTCTTATTTCCTTATTATAGTTGTCTTTTGACATGGGTATGTTTAAAGCCCTGTGCACCATTGAATTGAAACCCGCTAGTTTGTGCGTACTGGGGTGATTAGACTGATTGTCGATTGCATGCGAGGTTTGTGTTGCTTTCCGGAATATGGAATATGAAAGGTCGTTGTCTTTACGTTCAATAGTTATATCGAGATAATTTATTTTCCGGTCTATTTCGGATTCCTTAGTGAATTTGATAGAATGGTGAAGGCTATTAATGGATTGGAGAATTGTTTCTTCGCTTGTTAGTTCAGTATCGTAGATGCAAATTACATCATCTACGTATCTTTTCCATATTACTATTCCCTTTGTTGAAGTCTTTTCTAAGAACGCATTTTCTAGTGCATTGATGAAGATGTCAGCGATTAACCCACTTAGTGGCGATCCCATTGCTAGGCCTTCTCTCTGTGTGTATATTTTATTGTCGAATTGAAACACGTTTTGGGTGAGAACGACCCTCAGTAATCTCACAATCTCTTCAATTTCTTTTACCGAATTGTTGGATTTTAAGTTGTTTTCGATAGTGTTGATTGCTTCAATAATCGGAATATTGGTGTACATGTTAGTTACGTCGAAGGATACTAGCCTGAAGCTAGGTTTCATTTGTAGGGTGTTCAATGCTGTTACTAGTTCTGTTGTGTTCTTTACAGAGTTGTTTTTGTCGTTGGAAAGACGGCATTTTAAGATTTTTAGTAACTCTTTGCTGATTTTGTAATTAGGGGCATTCCTACAATTGACTATTGGTCTCATTGGGCATTCCTTTTTGTGTATTTTTGGTTGTCCCCTCAATGACGGTATTTTCGGGTTCATGTTTATTAGTTTTGATTTTTCAGCTTTGGTCAGTATGTATTCTGTTTCTTTTAGCGCACTTTTTTTTTGTTTTTGGAATTTGTTGGTGGGGTCTTTTGTTAATTCCTTGATTTCGTTGTTGTTTAGGAATTCGACTGTTTTTTCAATGTATTCTGTTCTGTTCAAAAATTACTGTAGTGTTTCCCTTATCTGCTTTTGTGATGATTAAGTCATGTTCTTTTATTTTTTGTTTCAACGACTTTATTTCTTTGATTTGTTTGTTGTTTTGAATGTTATTGCTATCGCCCTCTCGTTTGAGGATTTTTTTGGCTTCGTTGGTGGCGAGATTTTTGGTTAATTCCCTGTCTTCTGCTGGGAGCTTGTGACTGGCTATCTCAATATCTGTGATTAACTGTTTTATATTGTGGTTCGTGTGTGCGTCTGTGCAGTTGTATTTCAAACCTTTGTCTAACATATTCATTTCACCTTGAGAAAAGGTTACGTTCGTTCTGTTGTTTACTCTGCTGTGGAAATTGAATTCATTGTTATTCGTGTGTTGTTCGTTAGATTGATGGTTCTGTGTTTCTCCTAGTTTTCTTAATTTATTTTCTAGCGTTTCATGCTCTCTCGTTGCTCTGATTTTGATGGTGTCATGTAGGTGTTCGGTGAAGCTGTCCCATTGGGCTGCGTGCCAGAAATTACTTATTTGCAATTGAATGTCGTATAATTGTTGGTTAATTTTTTGCTTTCTTATGTATGCAAATCTTAATTCGTTTTTTATCCAAAGCGCTTTGGCTTGTTTAGTTGAAATGATCGAGGCTGGTGTGTTCGGTACGGTTTTAATTGGTACGTATTTAGGGGTGAGGTTTAGTTCTATACATTTTTTGTTGAACCAAATTGACTTGTCTAAATTCATGAGTTTAAGCCTGAGTGATTTGAATTTCTTGGCTTCACGATTTGCCTGACTAGCCGTGAACATTGTGGTGTTTGAAGCCATATTTTCAGTGTTGCCTTAGTAAACAAGAGTTTAGTGCTTTTCAGTCGGTCAACACGAATGTACCCAAAAGAGATGGGTTATGCCCTAATCCTGAAATAAATTACATGAGATTAATAAAACACTAGGATGACCAGTTTCGATCGTCAAGCGATCATCATCAAATCCAATACACTTAGGCTATAAAATCTATGTTTGAAATACAGGTGAAAATATTTACAATATGTACAATTATTTAGTTGCAGTATTGGTACTGCAACTGTCAGTGTATGCTAAATGCAGTATATATGTTAGGTGAAATGCTAAATGGTGATGGCTATCCGGAGATTGTACTTTAGAGAGATTATATGGTTGTAAACTATGGTTAAACTATAAAATTTTAGGCTAACTACTTATCTGATTGTCTTCCGTACTACAGCTATTCGCAGTTTCCGTGCTCACTTGAACTCGCTGTGCGGTCGACTGCGGTGGTTATCTTAACGACTGGTTTTTCCCTGCCTTCCCCCCCTGTCCCTACGTGCTGTGGGGAGTGATCGCGATGTGTTTATGTGAGGTGTTGCCAACCTAGATAAGATGTATGTTATTGAATGAGGTGGATCTACAACTATTAAAGACCGTGGATTAGTCCTCGCCACGCGTGGAGCATAACCCATTCGAACTAAGCGTTGACGGTCTTATGAGGACGTCCCGGCACCTTTAATACTGCCTCTAATATGGGCCTTGGTTTATTGCAGAAGAAAAGTACATCGTACACCTGATCCAGATAACATTTACCTATTAAAAAACCCCTAATTTCCCCCCCATCAAAATCAGAGCAACGAGGAAGCATGAAACGCTAGAAAATAAATTAAGAAAACTAGGAGAAACACAGAACCATCAATCTAACGAACAACACACGAATAACAATGAATTCAATTTCCACAGCAGAGTAAACAACAGAACGAACGTAACCTTTTCTCAAGGTGAAATGAATATGTTAGACAAAGGTTTGAAATACAACTGCACAGACGCACACACGAACCACAATATAAAACAGTTAATCACAGATATTGAGATAGCCAGTCACAAGCTCCCAGCAGAAGACAGGGAATTAACCAAAAATCTCGCCACCAACGAAGCCAAAAAAATCCTCAAACGAGAGGGCGATAGCAATAACATTCAAAACAACAAACAAATCAAAGAAATAAAGTCGTTGAAACAAAAAATAAAAGAACATGACTTAATCATCACAAAAGCAGATAAGGGAAACACTACAGTAATTTTTGAACAAAACAGAATACATTGAAAAAACAGTCGAATTCCTAAACAACAACGAAATCAAGGAATTAACAAAAGACCCCACCAACAAATTCCAAAAACAAATAAAAAGTGCGCTAAAAGAAACAGAATACATACTGACCAAAGCTGAAAAATCAAAACTAATAAACATGAACCCGAAAATACCGTCATTGAGGGGACAACCAAAAATACACAAAAAGGAATGCCCAATGAGACCAATAGTCAATTGTAGGAATGCCCCTAATTACAAAATCAGCAAAGAGTTACTAAAAATCTTAAAATGCCGTCTTTCCAACGACAAAAACAACTCTGTAAAGAACACAACAGAACTAGTAACAGCATTGAACACCCTACAAATAAAACCTAGCTTCAGGCTAGTATCCTTCGACGTAACTAACATGTACTCCAATATTCCGATTATTGAAGCAATCAACACTATCGAAAACAACTTAAAATCCAACAATTCGGTAAAAGAAATTGAAGAGATTGTGAGATTACTGAGGGTCGTTCTCACCCAAAACGTGTTTCAATTCGACAATAAAATGTACACACAGAGAGAAGGCCTAGCAATGGGATCGCCACTAAGTGGGTTAATCGCTGACATCTTCATCAATGCACTAGAAAATGCGTTCTTAGAAAAGACTTCAACAAAGGGAATAGTAATATGGAAAAGATACGTAGATGATGTAATTTGCATCTACGATACTGAACTAACAAGCGAAGAAACAATTCTCCAATCCATTAATAGCCTTCACCATTCTATCAAATTCACTAAGGAATCCGAAATAGACCGGAAAATAAATTATCTCGATATAACTATTGAACGTAAAGACAACGACCTTTCATATTCCATATTCCGGAAAGCAACACAAACCTCGCATGCAATCGACAATCAGTCTAATCACCCCAGTACGCACAAACTAGCGGGTTTCAATTCAATGGTGCACAGGGCTTTAAACATACCCATGTCAAAAGACAACTATAATAAGGAAATAAGAACTATTATGCAAATAGCAAAGGAAAACAACTTCTCGCCAAGCAAAATAAATCAAAATATAGCCAAACATAAAAATAAAGATAAAACGATTCCCAAACCGGACAGCAATGAGAAAAAATTTGCGCGTTTCAACTATGTGAATGCGAATACATATAAAATCACTAACCTATTCAAAAAGCAAGGCATAAAGATAGCTTTCACGACGAAAAACACAACCGCTAGGCACCTCCTAAATAGTAATCTAAATAAACGTGACCCGTATTCAAGGTCAGGGGTATATTCTATAACGTGCCAAGACACCGATTGTCAAGCTAATTACATCGGGCAGAGTGGAAGGCGAGTAGACACACGTTATAATGAACATAGAAATGCGATAAGATACGGAACACATTCAGCCGTGTGCGAACATATGTGTGACGCAGGGCATAGCTTTACCAACATAGAGTCGGACCTTAAAATAATCCATCACGAATCGAAAGGCAGAGCTCTTGACATAAAGGAAGCAATCGAGATACACCTAGCCAAACGAAACAATCCCAACAATCTAAATGAACACACGTTCATGGAGAGCTCACCCCTCTTCACGCTACTAAAAAACACACCCTGTCGGAAACAAAACACAATTTAGCGACACAGCCAAGCTAGATAAAAAAAGGGGGGAAATTAGGGGTTTTTTAATAGGTAAATGTTATCTGGATCAGGTGTACGATGTACTTTTCTTCTGCAATAAACCAAGGCCCATATTAGAGGCAGTATTAAAGGTGCCGGGACGTCCTCATAAGACCGTCAACGCTTAGTTCGAATGGGTTATGCTCCACGCGTGGCGAGGACTAATCCACGGTCTTTAATAGTTGTAGATCCACCTCATTCAATAACATACATCTTACCTAGGTTGGCAACACCTCACATAAACACATCGCGATCACTCCCCACAGCACGTAGGGACAGGGGGGGAAGGCAGGGAAAAACCAGTCGTTAAGATAACCACCGCAGTCGACCGCACAGCGAGTTCAAGTGAGCACGGAAACTGCGAATAGCTGTAGTACGGAAGACAATCAGATAAGTAGTTAGCCTAAAATTTTATAGTTTAACCATAGTTTACAACCATATAATCTCTCTAAAGTACAATCTCCGGATAGCCATCACCATTTAGCATTTCACCTAACATATATACTGCATTTAGCATACACTGACAGTTGCAGTACCAATACTGCAACTAAATAATTGTACATATTGTAAATATTTTCACCTGTATTTCAAACATAGATTTTATAGCCTAAGTGTATTGGATCTGATGATGATCGCTTGACGATCGAAACTGGTCATCCTAGTGTTTTATTAATCTCATGTAATTTATTTCAGGATTAGGGCATAACCCATCTCTTTTGGGTACATTCGTGTTGACCGACTGAAAAGCACTAAACTCTTGTTTACTAAGGCAACACTGAAAATATGGCTTCAAACACCACAAAGAAAGCGCTATAGTGTTCAAGTAGCTTAGATATCGATTATCTAACCTCCTTGACTTTCATAGTGATTCAAGGAACAAAAAAATTCGACATGCAAGCTACCCTCTGGGTGTCAAATTACAAAGCTTGCATCCGGCATCCGAGGCCATACGATATTATTATTATTATTCTTTGAATTATGTAAGTATTTTGAATCCAATTGCATTTTGTACTTTTTTCTTTCGATTTCAATTGCATTTTGTAAGTATTTTGAATTTCAATTGCATTTTGTAAGTATTTTGAACCGTAACTACATTTTGTGCGTCGTTTCAATCTGAGTTCCATTTTGTAAGTATTTCAGTCCAACTTAATTTTAGTTATGGTTTCCATTTCATCGTCATTTTCGCTGTCACCCAGATCATTAGAGGCCGATATCTAGATCAGGGTTTCCCAAACTTTATCTGACCATCGTCCACTTTCGAGATTTATAATTTGTTTTCGTCCACCTCATTTCAAAAAACGCACAAATCTTAAAATTACTAACACATACATTCAAATACCTACATATAACTTGAGAAATGAGGATTTTTACAGACATTTTTTGTAATAGGTACATCATGTTTATGTAGGTATAATTGTGTACATTAAACATTTACAAACAATAGGTCTGAAAAAGGAATAACAATTAATGAAATGAATTAAAGAAAAATTTAAAATTAAAACTACATGAATTGTTATATCTAATTAATTAACCAACATGAATACCTATGTCTAATTAATGGGAGGGATGGATTTGATGAGTTTCAATCAATTTGTTTATGTCAGGAGCCATTTTTGTTAGAAAAATTCTAAGATCTCCTCGCTTTTCATTTTCTAACCTATTTCTAGATTTCGTGGCAAGATTATTTGACATAATTAAATTACTTGTTTGCAATTTTATTTTATTCCTTGTAGGCAAACATTTCTCGGTCATATTGTATATATAAAAGACTAAATTATTTGCCCACCACTCTTTTACAAATCACCCATCTAATTAACATTGTCAGTTTCGCCCACTGGCGTGCTAAAATCGCCCACTACTGGGCGAATTCGCCCAGTTTGGGAATCTCTGATCTAGATGTTAGGCCTCTTTAGACAACATCATTATTCATCAGCATAATTTTCGTTCCGACGCGACAGCATATGATCTGAAATAGAGGTATCACTATTTTGAAACATTCTGTAAAATTAAAAAGAGAGTGACTCCATTAACTCATGACACTCTTGAATACGATTAGGTGATCAGAGAGACGAAGTCTTTGTGTAGATTGAACCGGGAACCCTCCACGCCCCATTACCTCTGAAGAGGCCAACATAACGCCAATAGCACACGGGTGAATTACAGCTCTGTCAAGAAAGTGAGGATAAACTCGTGTCCCTCTCTCTCTTCACTTCCATTTCGACAGCCATTGACAAGAAAGCAAGCTACTTGACATTAATGTGCATGCCATTGATTTTCAGACGATTGCAAACAAAACAAAACCAACCCGATGAGCGAGCGATGATGCGGAACGAGGAATGGAAATCCGTAAAATATCGGGCCATTCAGGGAATACAATAAGGTTAGTAGTTGACCAATCAACAGGTGATGAAGAAGCAGTATTGAATTTCAAGAGGACCCTCCAGAATAATCACGTGTCCACATATAGCACTACGGCTATAGATAGATTTGAGGGAAATTAGTTAAGGTGGCTTCGGTGCCGTAGTTGGTAGAACGCTGAGCTTCTATGCACAAGATCGCGGGTTCAAACCTGGTCGAAGTCGTCGGATTTTTAAGAGCGTTAAACATCCCTCAGTATGCCATCCTTCGGAGGGGAAGTAAAGCCGGCGGTCCCATGTCATAGATTTATGTCGTGCATAAAACGTGGTTTCCGTGGTACTTTGTAATAGGCCACGGCCGCTTCCTACCATCTCCTTGCCCAGTTTCATTAATCTTCATTCATTTCATCTCACAATAACTTCTCTCATGGGGTTGGCGTCAGGAAGGGCATCCGGCCGTAAAAATAACCCACCACATAGACTTCCATCGCATCTCACCCCCAACCTTGTTGATAAGCGGGAATAATAAGGGGTAGACATACAAAATGTTAAAAATCACAACCCCTATAATTATATGGAGTATGAATAACAAAATAGTACATTATGCAACGAGCCTATAATGGCAATAATGAAGACACGAGTATGTTTATAAAACGAGCGTATGCGAGTTTTATAATTGCCATACGAGTGTCTTAATTACCATTATAGGCGAGTTGCATACGACTGTTTATATTCGACGATAATTATTATAACTATTTTATGTTCGAACATAATTATTCATAAATATCTGTCGAGATTTCGCCAGTTTTATGTACTGAACAGAGCGCATGAGACGCAGAGAATGCCTTGTATTTGACCATGGCCTCCTCGATTACCCTACTATGACACTAGGCCAGGCAGTGAAATTTAAATTAGAAGACCGTGGAACTCGGCGCATCTAATTATCTAATTGGTCAAACAACTGTTTGTTGAGCTCTGATTGGTGGGAGAAACTGTTTCATAATGAAAAATAGTGTTATAATGAGCCTCATTATAGTACAGTTTTTTTGACATATAATAGTCAGGGTCGAACATAAACATTATTTTACAAGGTAAAAATCCCACAACAATCAGTAGAAAACCAACCAAGATAACATTGCAGGCAGATGTACACTTCGGGCGCTGTAATATATCGCGTTTCATTAATTAATGTAAAATTCGTTCCGTAACTCGTCCTTCCTTTTACAGACGTGTTTTCAAATTCCTCGCGCACCGCCTAACGCTTGCGTCTTGGTTCATACCTTGCCTTTGTATCGGTACGGTGCTACCCTCTGCTGCAAGCGCAGATAGGACGAAAAGGAAGGAGAACGACAAAGAGAGAGACAGGAGAACGACGAAAGGGGAGGGAATGGAGAAACCGCCAACTCTTGCAGAGCCGCTTTTCCTTGCTTCTTGTTGTTCCTAACCTTTTGGTTTTGTTGCCATAGTTACTCGCGAAAGGGGGCCCGTCTCTCTCTCTCTTTGCCAACAGTCTTGCTGTTTTTAACTGAAGCCTGTCTCTCTTTCTAGTCTAGGAAACTGCGAAAACCTCCGCACACATAAGGGCCTTATCGCTCAAGCTGAGTGCGGTGGAAAGTTTCGCTGGAGCTCGCAGTATACTCGATGAGAGTGGTTGCGTCTAATCCCCTTCCCTCCCTCCAGCCGACTGCTCATCCCCTTTGTGCCACATATTCCCGCCCCCACCACACAGCTCCCAGTTTACGAGAAAGTCGGAACCAAGGAAGAGAGAAACTCATCATAGGTCCATTAGTTCATCACATGACCTGTAGATGTTCTCTGACTGGAGAGAATATGGAAACAAACAAAAAAGCGCATCAATTTAAATTCTCAAGTGTGTATTTACTCAAAGAAATTGGTTATTTTTTTGATTTTTTTGCTTTCCGATTATTATTATTATTATTATTATTATTATTATTATTATTATTTTCGGTTTACCCTTCAGGTTGGCTTTTCCTTCGGACTCAGCGAGGGATCCCACCATTACCACCGCCAGGGCAGTGTCCTAGAGCTTGAAACACCTAATCAGAGGATACAACTGGGGAGGTGGGACCAGCACCTCGCCCAGGCAGCCTTACCTGCAAAGCAAACAGGGGCCTCATGAGGGATGGGAAGAAAGGGGTAGATTGGGAGGGATAGGCAAGGAAGAGGGAAGGAGGCGGCCGTGGCCTTACGTTAGGAACCATCCTGGCATTTTCCCCGAGACGAAGTGGGAATCCACGGAAAACCACTTTTAGGATGGCTGAGGTGGCGATCGAACCACCTCTATTTATTTGGACCACCCGAAGCTGAGTAAACCTAGTTCCAGTCCTCATACCACTTTTCAAATTTCGAGGCAGAGCTGGGAATCAAACCTCGGACCTCCGGGGTGGCAGCTAAGCACGCTGACCACTACACCACGGAGACGACTTCCGTTTTGTTTATTATTATAATTATTAGTTGTTTGTCTTATTTCAGGCTTTATTGATATTTAGGCGTCACCTGTAAAAAGCAAAAAACATTTACCAATTTAGGAAAATGTGAGAAAATTGCCGCAACACATTGATAATCAATTAAAATGCTCCGCCAATCAACACAAATTACATTGAAATGTTAGTAACTTACATATTTCGATTTACGATGATATTTTCTTCAGCGTTTATACAATCAATATAGGTTTGCCTGTTATTTATACAAAACTACACCGTTTCACCGATCTGAACCAAAATGTATACACTTAACCTTTGGAACCCTGCAAGTAATATCACTGTTTACATGAAATTTCGGACCACTCCATTGTCTGCATTTAGGCCCTTTTGGCAAAAATTTACACCGTTTCTCCGATCTGAACCAAAATTTGTATACTTGCCCTTTGGAACCCTGCGAGTAACACAGTCTACATGAATTTTCGGAAAGATCACTACATTCCCTGCATTTAGGCCCTTTGGCACAAATCTACACCGTTTCACCGATATGAACCAAAATGTGTAAACTTAGCCTTTGGAACCCTGCAAGTAACAATGCCTACATGAAATTTCGGAAAGACCACTCCATTCTCTGCATTTAGGCCCCTTGGCACAAGTCTACACCGTTTCTCCGATCGGAACCAAAATTTGTATACTTACCCTTTGGAACCCGGAAAGTAACACTGTCCACATGAAATTTCGGAAAGACCACTACATTCCCTGCATTTAGGCCCTTTGGCACAAATCTACACCGTTTCACCGATCTGAACCAAGCGGTATGTAGGCCTACTTGCACTTTGGAACCTGACGAGTAACACTGTATACTTGAAACTTCGGACAGACCACTCTATTCCCTGCATTTAGGCCCTTTCGCACAAATCTACACAGTTTCACCGATCTGTACCAAATGTTACATACTTAGGCCTACCCTTTGAAACCCTGCTGGTAACACTGTCCACTTGATATTTTGAACAACCCTGTACATTCCGTACATTTAGAACAACAGACACAATGACCTTGAGAAGGCCCTAGAACCATTCATGTCCGTAGTAGTGTATTGTTGGCTGGCAATGTGGGCTGCATCACGTTGACACCACCAGTGTTCTGGAGGAGAATTGCGAAAATAGTTACATCTTGCTCTGCTTATAAATTGGAGTCAAGGGTGGGGGTAATTAGAGCAAAATGATTTCCTAGGCCCCTTAAGACAGTTTTCATCATGAAAATATTATTTCCTGTATAAGTTCGATGGTGTTGGTGCAGCACATAGAGGCTATCAGCTACAGCTTTCAAATTTACTTTCATATATTCCGATCCTTATCCTTGAGCGGTATGTGGCGATAAATGACACTATTGCTACCTCAAGAGCTCGGGACAGCCGAAGTTTTCCAAAGTGCTCTACGGTGCTATGCGACAAAAGCCCACACTATTGATCTCTTTTTTTTCAGACAGCCAATGAGATACAGGCCCTAGGCAGTGTCTTTTATTTCGCATACTCCCTTTCTAATCATATATTGCAATTTGTTTGTAAATTACATGTGTCAGTACTGTAGTTAATAAAGAACCGTTTCCCTATTCATTATTATCATTGTCATTACGGGAAAATAACCAGAATGTTACGTCCATTGTACTGCACTACTTATCAACCCCACTACCACCACAAAAAGTTTTTTTTTTTAAATATTTATTTCTGTTAGTTTAAGTATCATTCCCAGTTCTGTAATAGTAGGCTATTCATTATCATCCACAAAACAAATAAATCCTCCGGGCGAAGCCGGGCACTACTGCTAGTATTAAAATAAAATAAAAGAGATATTCTTACAAATAATTTGATTAAATTAAGGTCCTAAATATGTAACCTCACAACCATCCAACACGGCTCCATTGACCAGTTTGGAAACAGCACCTCCAGAGTATATTTGAGGCTGCATCGGTGGCGTAGTTGGTAACATACTGAGCTTCTATGCTCAAGATCGCGGGTTCAAACCCGGCCGAAGTAGTCTGATTTTTTAAGAGCGTTAAAATCCCTCAGTATGCCTTCCTTCGGAGGGGAAATAAAGCCAGCGGGCCCATGTCATAGATTAATGGCATGCAAAAGAATCTTCCACTAACTACAATTAGGCCTATGTGAAATAAATGTGTAGGTTAGATTTGATTAACGCTCTATTAAGTTCCAGCGTTCACCGCCAGATGCGGTGGCATCTAGTAGCCAAGTTCACAGCTAGGTGTCGTTGACGGTATCAATTGCTAGCAAAAGTAAGAACTATTTGAAATGAATCGTCTGCAGTCCCCACCTGAATTACGAATAACACACACTAATACAGCCATCACAATTAATACCGGTTTATCAGACAGATTCTACACACACCCAAAGTAAACGGGGCTACATGACCACGTTGTCGCAGCCCCTAAACTGAGGAACCAACCGACCAAGAGTGTTTTTGAAAATTATATTTAAATATTTAGAACCTTTATTTAATCAAATTATTTTTAAAAATATCCGTTTTATTTTATTTTAATACTGTTAATGGCAATAATAGAGAAGCAAAAATAAGAAGAGGTGTAAGGCAGGGTTGTCCACTATCACCATATCTCTTTAATATCTACACACATCAAAAAAAGTTTTGCATCACCTCGGTTCCCAGATCTCCGGCATATAGACGTTGACTGTGTATATTGTATCCAAGATACAGTCCCTTTGACTGTTCATAGATGTCACTAAAACTGCTCAAAGATGTAAACAACCATGCATGAGCAGGGCCTATTAGACGGAGGGGGTACGACAGCCGATCAGTTCCAGTCATTCCACCAGGACGAAGGTACGCTGCTCATGTTGTCTGTAGTTCTACCATGCCTAGAAGGTCAATACCGCAGTTCGATCGCGTCCGCATTGTTACTTTGTGTCAAGAAGGGCTCTCAACAAGGGAAGTTTCCAGGCGTCTCAGAGTGAACCAAAGCGATGTTGTTCGGACATGGAGGAGGTACAGAGATACAGGAACTGTCGATGACAGGCCTCGCTCAGGCCGCCCAAGGGCTACTACTGTAGTGGATGACCGCTACTTACGGATTGCCGCTCGGAGGAACCCTGACAGCAATGCCACCATGTTGAATAATGCGTTTCGTTCAGCCACAGGACGTCGTGTTTCAACTCAAACTGTGCGCAATAGGCTGCATGATGTGCAACTTCACTCCCGACGTCCATGGCGAGGTCCAGCTTTGCAACCCCGACACCATGCAGCGCGGTACAGATGGGCCCAACAACATGCTGAATGGACCCCACGGAATTGGCATCACGTTCTCTTCACCGATGAGTGTCGCATATGCCTTCAACCAGACAATCGTCGGAGACGTGTTTGGAGGCACCCTGGTCAGGCTGAACGTCTTAGACACACTGTCCAGCGAGTGCAGCAAGGTGGTGGTTCCCTGATGTTTTGGGGTGGCATTATGTGGGGCCGACGTACGCCACTGGTGGTCACGGAAGGCTCCGAAACGGCTTTACGATACCTGAATGACATCCTCCGACCCATAGTGCAACCATATCGGCAGAATATTGGAGAGGCATTTGTCTTCATGGACGACAATTCTCGACCTCATCTTGCACATCTTGTGAATGCGTTCCTTCAAGATAACGACATCGCTCGACTACAGTGGCCAGCATGTTCGCCAGACATGAACCCTATCGAACATGCCTGGGATATGTTGAAAAGGGCTGTTTATGGACGTCTTGACCCACCAACCACTCTGAGAGATTTACGCCGAATTGTCGTTGAGGAGTGGGACAATTTGGACCAACAGTGTCTTGATGAACTTGTGGATAGTATGCCACGACGAATACAGGCATGCATCAATGCAAGAGGACGTGCTACTGGGTATTAGAGGTAGTGGTGTGTACTGCAATCTGGACCACAAATGCTGAAAGTCTAGCTGTATGATGGTACAACATGCAATGTGTGGGTCTCATGAGCAATAAAACGAGCTGAAATGTTGTTTGTGTTGATCTCTATTCCCTTTGTATTTAACGGTTCCGGAACTCTTGGAACCGAGGTGATGCAAAACTTTTTTTGATGTGTGTATATAGAAGCTGCAGTAAATGCATTAAAAGAGAAGACAAAAGGATTAAAATTTAATGGAGTACAGGCTCATAGCATTCACTTTGCTGATGATATTGCACTTTAAGCAAACTCTGCATTTGAAATAAATAGAATAATAAAAGTTTTTCAGAAATCCTTAGGAAAATTCGGGCTAATAGTTAATTCTCGGAAGACAAAATTAATGGTGGTTCATTAAAAGTAACAACCAATTTTAGCTAATTGAACAAGTAACGGAATTTTGCTATTTGGGAAGTGTGATTAATTATGACAACAGATGCTTCTCAGAAATAAAGAAAAGAAGAGTGTTGGCGAAGAAAGCCTTTCAAAATATATAAGATGATGATGATGATGTTATTTGTTGTTTTAAGGGGCCAAACATCTAGGTTATCGGCCCCTATATATAAGAAGAGTTTGCTGATCAATGAGCACCTCAACTTGAAGATAAGGAAGTCTTTTCTCAAGACCTTTGTTTGGAGTGTGTTGACCTATGGTTGTGAAACATGGATACTTGGCAAAAGAGAAGAACAAAACTTGAGGCAGCTGAAATGTGGTTTTGGAGACGAATGACCTGAACAAGCTGGATGGAAAGAAAGACAAATGAGCTTGTTCTGAACCAAATTCAGGGGAATCGATGTCTGTTGAACACCATCAAGAAAAGGAAAGCAAAACTCATGGGACACATACTCAGACATGACACTCTCCTCCAGGTAATTTTTGAAGGAAAAAGTTTGGGGAAGAAACGAAGGGGACGACCAAGACAATCGTATCTCAAGAACATTGTCAAGGAAATGGAATGTAACTCATATGCCAATATGAAGAGAACAGCTGAAGACCGTAAGAAATGGCTGCAACGACAAGGCTAGCCTTTAGAATCTGATGATGAAATGCTGAAGAAGATATCATCGTATATCGAAACATGTAGGCTACTAACATTTAAATATAATTTGTTTTGATTTGCGGAAGATTTTAATTAGCCTCAAATTTTATATAAATCTAAATTTTAATAATTTTAAGTGCGTTAAGAAGGAAAGATGACTTCGCTGTTCCGCCACTTTAAACAACAATAACTAATAAATTTAACAATTGAATCGTTCGGAGCTGAAAAGCGGTAAGTCAGTTTTTACTACCCTTAAAGGGACACATAAAACGTCAAAACAAAACAGAGTTTAACAAACACACTATATTAGTCATCTATGTTGTGAAGCAACTATTCAGGTTATATCTGGAATATCAATTTTCATTTAATAAACATATTTTTCAAATCAATTTTAGAAACGTGTCTTAATGCCTTTTAGCTCCGTGGTCAGTTAAGTGCGACATAAAGCAATCCAGAATGAATATTTCACATGATATTTTAAAATGCATTTGTAACATAAAACCACTCCCTGTATAAGTGTATACGATGCGTTCAAAAAGTAACGGGCGGAGGCTGCAATGCGCAAACCGTTGACGACATAGGCTTATCGTGCCGTGTGTAACGATATGTGGTTCCGACCAGAGCGTGGAAGGTCACAGCCCGTCGCTAGAGGGCACGCGTGCACGTCACGTGACGATACAAAGCGAGCAGCAGCATGCATCAATCGTCCAACGCTGCCAGTCGCATTGCAAACAGTGACATGGATGCGCTAACCGAAGAGCAAAGAGGTGTTGTTCGGTTTCTGACAGCGGAAGGAGTAGGGGAAACGGACATTCATCGCCGAATGTCACAAGTGTACGGCGACCACTGCATATCCCTTGCAAGGGTTAAGGCGTGGCACAAGCGCTTCAGGGAAGGACGAAGTCGTTAGCCGATGATGCCCGGTCAGGGGCACCCCCCTGCTTTACCGATGGCAACGTTCAGTTGGTTGATGAACTCATTACCCAGGACCGCCGAGTGACAGTGAAAGCCATAACCGCCGTGGTCGCTCCACGACAATGCACGACCTCATACGGCTAACACAGTCACGACACTCCTGCAGAAATTCAAATGGGAGGTTCTCGGCCACCCTCCATACAGTCCAGACCTCTTTCCCTGTGATAACGCCATGTTTGGTTCCCTGAAAAGGGCTCTGCGGGGCCAACGATTCATCTCGGGCGCCGACGTCCAGCTGTACGTGCGGAACTGGTTCACATCGCAGCCCAGGGAATTTTATGAGACAGCCAATCACCGCCTCGTAGAGGTACTGGTTTCTGTAATTATGCCTCCGGCTGGTTACTTTTTGAACGTACCTTATAATTTACAATAGCACTGTAACACGCGGCGATCTTGCAGTGTGGCCAACATTAAGTACAGAATACGTCGCTGAAAGGTATAACGGAACAAGTTAGATCTGAACCTTCCGATGCGCATGTGCGTCCAGGTGCATTACGTCATCCCCCCGCCTGGATTCTTTGTCAACCAGTGAGCACATACTTCAACACGCGCTGGTTAGATGTTGCCAAGTAGTCATTATTCCCAGAACCTTGGAAGGGTACAGATGCTGTCAAGGCATGCGAAGCAAGACTGAGCGGGTCTGTTCTTTGACAAGCACGGCAACAAGCATGCTGTCAGGAGTGTGTGAAGTGGGCGCTCTCTCAGTTCATTACCACCAATACCAATGCTATGTCACTGAGAATGCTCCTATTGGATACTTTATGCTTGCATAACATAACCACGACGAGCTGCGAGCAGCTCCAAACAGCTGTTGCACCAAAGAGGGGAAATCGAATTTGCGCCTAGTGATCCCACCACTTCCCCTCCTAGACGAGACTCCGCCATGACAGGCCAGGTCTAACTTGCCACGCTATAGCTAGTCATTGCTTTTCTCCACTCATCACACTACATGTAGCAGTGGTTTCTGGCTTAAACAGAAGGTTGACTTAATTCTTGCCTATGCCGATCCATGGCCCTTGGGTCAATACATCAAAATACTAATTCTTTAAAAAATGACAATTTCTTACTTAATGCTCTTGAGCTCCGACCGATTCAATTGCTGTATATCGCAAACATTAAGACACTAACAACAATTAATGCATGACTTGAGGTACGGTATCGGAACACAGTACAAGCAATGCTCACAAAAATTACGTTACCCTCATACATATTCATTGGTGCGTCATTAACAGAGGAGGCAGTAGGATGTAGGTCAGCTGGATGATTACGAGCTGATTAAATTGGACCAAGAATGAGCTTGGGATGGCACAACTGAGTGCTCTATCCGACAGTATACTGTAATGTAATGTTCCCAGTGTGAAGTAAGAAGGAGGTTAATTTTAAAATGGCAAACGTTTTGGATCCTATTTACCACACGCAGTGTTTGGTCGTTACCTCTAATGGACGACCCTGCCTCAGAGTGGAGAGTGGCGCTAAACCCTCCCCTCCCCTCCCGGTTGCTCAAACCTTGTGAGACAAGGACAATGTAGAAGTTCACAATTTACACAAGGTAATATTAGGTTACATATAATGATATTTGTACTGGGGAGCGTGATGGCACTGTTGCTTAGCTGCTCGTCTTTCGCCCGGACGGCCGGGGCGGAATTTTCACGTGAAAAATCACATGGCGTCAGGAGGGGCATCCGGCTTTAAAATTCCGGCTAAAACCAAAATGAGCCTCGTTGGCTCCGGCGACCCAAATTAATTGGGAAAAGCCGGAGAAAGTTAGTTAGTTAGTATAAGTTAATGGTATTTGTACTCCCTGTGGGTGGGGTGACGAATCCACCTATGGTATAGTTGTTTCGCTCTACAGATACCCACCGGCGACCGAAGGGAGTGCCTCGTGTTTGATTTTCCATCCCCTTACAAATGCTTCTCACCCAGCAGGAGGGCTATTTTATGAGGGAAGTAGTTATTAAAGTTTCCAGCCCCCAAGACAAAGCCTTGTTGCAATATTGTCAATGCAGCTCGTATTTATTTATTTATTTATCTATTTAAATATCTATTAATTATTATTTATTTATTTATTTATTTATTTAGCGGCTTCAGTGGCGTAGTCGGTAGCATGCTGAGCTTCTATGCCCAAGATCGTGAGTTCAAACCCGGCCAAAGTCATGGGATTTTTAAGAGCGTTAAAATTCCTCAGTATGCCTTCCTTCGGTGGGGAAGTAGAGCTGGTGGTCCCATGTCATAGATTTATGGCATGTAAAAGAACCTTCCACTAACTTCAATTGGGTGAAGCGAAATTTGTAGGTTAGATTTTATTAATGCTCTTAAGTTCCAACGTTCGTCATCAGGTGCTGGTTGCGATGGCATCTAGTAGCCAATTTTGCAGCTAGGTGTCGTGGACGGTAGCATTTGATAGCAAAAGTAGGAACTACATGAAATTACCGTCTGCAGACCTAGATAACACACACTAATACAGTCACACCGGTTATCAGACAGATTCTACAGACACCCAAAGATCACGGGACTACATGACCGCGTTTTCGCAGCCCCTAAACTAACAAGGGGAGGATACGATGTATGGGTCACCGATTCGAACCATCTTTAGTACAAATGTAGGGCATGACCAGGCGTATATCAGTTGCAAGTAGTAAGGTGCGCTTCTCAGCCATTTCCGAGAAATTAATTAATTGCAATTACTGTGCAAGCCATTTCCGAGAAATTAATTAATTGCAATTACTGTGCAATCTTTTGGCGTAAGGCTGATGATATTAAAAATATTTCAGACAAAAGTTTAGAGTAGTCTAATGTTTAGAGGACTATTAGCCATTTAAAACGGTTTTGATAATGGGCCTATTACGGAAGGTAGACAATTTCCTTTCTCAAAACTCATTTTTCCCACTCCTTTGGTCACTGGTTGGTGCTATAAAAAAAACTGAGATAAGTTTTCAGCCATTACTCGAAGAATTGTACGAACTTTGAATGGATTCGATTTTTCACATACTGCAGCCTACTAAGAAATCATAGTGATATTTAACTTTTGCGAAAAATACCTCCCATTTCAACTCCTTCGTCCCAATTTTCCCCATTAACAAACACACTTTAAAGGCAGATACAACTGGGGATGGTGACAGGCAACCACTAACTTGCGTCTAATTAAGGAAGGGTCAGGGAAGGGGTTTTGGAAGGAAGTCGGCCGTGGACCTGTTGAAAGGAACCGCCCTGGTATATGCCTGGTGGCGAAAATGGGAAACCACGAACACCATTTTCAAGACGGCTGAGGTGGGATTCAAATCCACGCTCTACCGATACCAGCAAGGCACGAGCTAAGGCTCTCGGCATCCACGGCCGGTAATCTTCATTATTTCAGTAGTATAGATCCCTCCTGGGGCGCTCACAAGCGACCGATCGTGCCAAATGAAAGAATATACATTAGCTGTGACGCATTGCACTGTAATTTCATAAATATCTATAATTTCTTCAAAAAATTACTTTTAAGAAAATGTACGAAGTGTGCGATTTTCAGATACTGTTGCTGTAGGAAAATACGCTCCATAATTGCTGTCCACTTCACATTTTGGCCGCTGTGACGCCTGTTTCAGGTCATTTTAGCATTCTCAAGGTCTTTCCTTTATAATTTTGCATGGATTTCAGAAACAGTAAATCAAAGGAAGGAGTAGATCTACTCAAATCGTATAAATATCGAATAACCGGTGAGTGTTATGATGATCCAATTTTCAGTGATTGCCTTCTTAAGTTTAGTAACGTAGAACTTGTAATTCTAACTGAAATGTAAATAGTGTTCTATAATCATTTGGTTGAAATAAAAACATAACAACCTTTCTTCTTAAGTCTCTCATTATAAACCTACTAGCAGTAGTGCCCGGCTTCGCCCGGTGGATTTATTTGTTTTATGGATGATAATGAATACTACTGCAGTACTGGAGGGCTCAAGTATTAGGATCGGAATAAATGAAAGTAAATTTGAAAGCACCAACGCTTATTGCAGCTGATAACCTCAGTATACTGCACCAACACTATCGCTCTTATACAGAGGCATAGACTACCATTGTCATGATGATAACTGTTTTAAGGGGCCTAAGAAATCTTTTTGCACTAGCAATTTATAAGCAGCTCGCAATTCTGCACCAGAACACTGGTAGGGGCGACGTGATGCAGCCCGCATTGCCAGGCAACAATAGACGTAGGTATTATTGAAGTTGTTCGGGAGCGCTTGTTCTTCCGACTTACTGAACAAAAATCAATCTTTTAGGTTACCTGGGAGGTGTATCCTAATGCTACATAGCCTAAACTATTCTTCTTGAATCAAGCTATCATATGCAAAAAGAATTTTTCGAATCCGACTGGTAGTTCCAGAGATTAGCGCGTTTAAACACACAAACAAACAAACAAACAAACTATTCAGCTTTATTATATTAGTATAGAATGGGGAAAGTGTGGTTTATGAACATGCGAGATTTCTCGCTCGGGTCCACTAGTATTTTATATGCATTGGTTCTGTGTTAAATATGTACCTATATGACATTGGTTGAACCGTTGGAAATAAATAAATAAATAAATAAATAAATTCTCACTGGCCCGCGAGCATCGTGTTACACTAATAATGTTTTCCTGGGAGAAAATAGGTGTTAAGAAGCGGAAGATAACTGAAACGTGTCAAAACTGCGTTACGAATCGCTTGAGCGAAAATGAAGTAAACCTCCGCGATGCCTGAGTTGCTCTTCAAAACGTGGGCTCGTCAAGTTCCTCTTCAGAGCAGTAAAAGCGCTCGAGTGAAATCACAGCTGACATAGCATTACAAGACCAATGGGACATGTGATCCTAAAGCAGGCAGAGGAGGCGAGGAGTTCGTCATGCCATCACCCACCGGTGGGCAGGCCTGTTAGCTGAATATTTATATCCCGGGCCTTCAGTCGCCTAAAAGAAAAAAAAAAAAAAAAAAAAAAAAAAACAGACAGCTGGGTCAAGCTTATATACAGTCCATGTCTGGCGGTAGCTCACACACCAAGCGCTACCAACTTACGCCTTAATTGATGGCCAGAGGGGATAAGTGTCTTCGCTGGGTTTTTCGTTTTTCATTCGGGGGCTTTAAGCGTCGTGTTGATCAGATCTGTGTAATCACATCAAGTGTGAGATTTGTCTATTAGCTTGCCTTGCTATTCTATTCTATTCTATTCTGGTGCAGGATGTCTACTAAAACCAACTGACAATTCCCTGATTTTTCCAGGATAAATCAGAAATGTCCCTGAGTAAGCGACCATCTATATATATAAAGTACAAAGTTTGTCTGTCTGTCTGTCTGTCTGTCTGTTATGTATACAAATCTACACCGTTTCACCGATCTGAACCAAAATTTGTATACCTACCCTTTGGAACCCTGCGGGTAACCCTGTCAACATTAAATTTCGGACAGACCACCCCATGCCCTGCATTTAGGCCCTTTTGCACAAATCTACACCGTTTCACCGATCTGAACCAAAAGTTGTATATTTAACCTTTGGAACCCTGCGAGTAACACTGACCACTTAAATTTTCGGACAGACTACCCCATTCTCTGCATTTAGGCCCTTTGGTCCAAATACACACCGTTTCACCGATCTCAACCAAAATTTGTATATTTACCCTTTGGTACCCTGCGAGTAACACTGACCACTTAAAATTTCGGACAGACCACCCCATTCCCTGCATTTAGGCCCTTTGGTCCAAATCTACACCGTTTCACCGATCAGAACCAAAATTCGTATTCTTACCCTTTGGTGCTCTGCGAGTAACACTGTCTGCTTGAAATTGCGGACAGACCACTCCATTCCCTGCATTTAGGCCCTTTGGCCCAAATCTACACCGTTTCACTGATCTCAACCAAAATTTGTATATTTACCCTATGAAACACTCCGACTAACACTGTCTGCTTGAAATTTCGGACAGACCACGCCATTCCCTGCATTTAGGCCCTTTTTGCACAAATCTACACCGTTTCACCGATCTGAACCAAAATGTGTATACTTACCCTTTGGAACCGTGCGAGTAACACTGTCTCCTTGAAATTGCGGAGAGACCACTCCATTCCCTGCATTTAGGCCCTTTGGCCCAAATCTACACCGTTCCACCGATCTCAACCAAACTTTGTATATTTACCCTTTGGAACACTGCGACTAACACTGTCTGCTTGAAATTGCGGAGAGGCTACTCCATCCCCTGCATTTAGGCCCTTTGGCACAAATCTACACCGTTTCACCGATCTGAACCAAACTTTGTATACTTACCCTTTGGAACCCTGCGAGTAACACTGTCCACTTAAAATTTCGGACAGACCACCCCATTCCCTGCATTTAGGCACTTTGGCACAAATCGACACCGTTTCACCGATCAGAACCAATATTCGGAAACTTACCCTTTGGTACCCAGCGAGTAACACTGTCTGCTTGAAATTGCGGCGAGGCCACTCCATCCCTTGCATTTAGGCTGTTTGGCACAAATCTACACCGTTTCACCGATCTGACCCCAATTTTATATACTTACCCGTAGAACCCGACAAGTAACACTGTTCACTTTAAATTTCGGACAGACCACACTATTCCCTGCTTTTCGGCCCTTTGGCAGAAAACTACACCGTTTCACCGATCTCAACCAGATTTTACATAATTACCCTTTGGAACTCGACGAGTAACACTGTCCACTCGAAATTTCGGACAGACCACTCCATTCCACGCATTTAGGCCCTTTGGCACAAATCTACATCGTTCACCGATCGAAAACAAAATGTGTATACTTACCCTTTGGAACCCGATGAGTAACACTGTCCACTTTAAAATTTGAACAGGCCACTCCATTCCCTGCATTTTGGCCCTTGGCACAAAACTACACCGTTTCACCGATCTCAACCAGATTTTACATAATTACCGTTTGGAACTCGACGAGTAACACTGTCCACTCGAAATTTCGGACAGACCACTCCATTTCCCGCATTAAGGCCCTTTGGTACAAATCTACATCGTTCACCGATCGAAAACAAAGTGTGTATACTTACCCTTTGGAACCCGATGCGTAACACTGTCCACTTGAAATTTCTGACACACCACTCCATTCCCTGCATGTAGCTCAGGAATTCCTCGGGGTTGCCAGCTTCCTAACTCACCAGTCATGAGCCCTTGAGGGTGTACCAGAAGTGGTGGGTCTACACACACCCTGCCTCTTTGAGGGCCTTGAGCAGAAGACAGGAGATATTATGAAAAGGAAAAGAAGGCAGACCCCTCGAAGAATGAGA
This sequence comes from Meconema thalassinum, assembly GCA_946902985.2. NCBI lineage: Eukaryota > Metazoa > Arthropoda > Insecta > Orthoptera > Tettigoniidae > Meconema > Meconema thalassinum. The sequence goes on along the minus strand of OX336391.1, from coordinate 66,830,072 downwards.
GTATCAGGAAAGATGAGACAAAGCCAATTAAGGCGGGAAATTGAAAGACTCCCTAGCCCTCGGATACCCTAATACAGTCTGGGTCGGAAGAGAACAAGAGTTGACCAAGGGAGGCCGACAGGATAGAGAACTGAAATGAGCCCGGCACCAGGAAGTAGAAGCGATGCCAGACTCAGCTGGGGTTCCGTGGTCGCCAACCCACGTCCCACAAGTTGTGAGACCCTGGGGGGGGGGGTCAGTTGTGAGAATAGCTTGCTGATTCATCGCGAAGTGACTTGAGAGTACATTCCAGAGCCCGCCGTGTTATCTCCTGCTGTCTATGCTGATGCCAGCACAGGGCCGTTGCGAAACAGTGAGTGATTCCCGATCAGTCTGTATAGGACGGAGAACCCCGAACGTGTGTCATCATATTTCGTCATCTGCGATCAGCAGCTTGGACCTATATTCTTTGTCTTTGCCGAGCAGTACGCTCTTTCACTAGACGCATCCAGTACAGGCCTAAGCCAGAAAATAAGGTTGAGACTTTGGAAGACATCGAAGCTAGACACCTGAATTACCTATATCAGTTTTAAAATAACACCATGTTCGTTTAGTAGTCATTTTTTCATTACCTTATTATTATCATCATAAGAGCAAATGACCTAGATGTTACGCGCATCATACCAATAATCACCGCCGCATAAAGTCTTTCTCGACTGTGATTTTTAAAATATTTATTTTTGGTTGGTTGGTTCTTAAGTTTAGGGGCTGCGACAACGCGGTCATGTAGCCCCGTGTACTTTGGGTGTGTGTAGAATCTGTCTGATAACCGGTGTTAATTCTGATTACTGTATTAGTGTGTGTTATCTGTTTTTTAATTTAAGTACAAACTGCAACTTAGAATTCTTCAAATAGTTCGTACTTTTGCCGCCAAGCGCCACCGTCAACGACTACTAGGCCAAGTTCGGAACTTAGCTACTAGACGCCACTGCAGTCGGCTCTTGGCCACGGACGTAGACATCTATGAGCGTTGTTTACCTATCCAATTTAGCTTCACACAGGTGTAATTAGTGGAAGGTTCTTTAACATGCCATAAATCTGACATGGGACCGCCGGCTTTACTTCCCCTCCGAAGAAAGGCATACTGACGGATTTTTAACGCTCTTAAAATATCCGACGGCTTCGGCCGGGTTTGAACCCGCTATCTTGGGCATAGCAGCTCAGCATGCTACCAAATACGCCACCGAAGCCGCCATATAGTTATTTTTATTACAGTACATTGTGTACATTATACGTTGAAGTGTCAATTCAATACCGGTAGTAGTTTCCCTTATCATCCTCATCATAAGAGCAAATGACCTACAGTAGATGTAACGCCCATTACACCATTAATCACCACTCACAATAAGTCTTCCTCGCCTGTGAATTTTGAAATATGTATTTCTATTACGGTAGTTTGTAAGTTTGACGTGTCAATTCAACAGTAGTTTTTATTATCCTTATCAAAAGGGCAAATGACCTAGATATTACTCCCTCATTGTCTTTGGAGGCAAATGACTTAGATTTTAAGTCCATTATATTTCTAAGGAGACCTTAAAACATTATCATCATTCCACCGGGCGAAGCCGGGTACTACTGCTAGTAATATATAAAACAGAGTTTGTACTTAAACCGCATTTCAAAAAGTGCTTGAACAATAAAGGGTAGCATGACAATATTGAAAAGACAAATATTTTTTTTTCTTTCTATAGGCTATTTTACCAATTTCAAAATCTTTCATCCAGAAAAACTATTGTTCCTAGAGTATTGAAAGTAGCTCGTCAATAGTAATGCTCTCAAAAATCATACAGTTACACATTTATATACAAATACACAGACTACACATGTAATTTGTATGCTCTATTGCAAGAAATGAGAGCTTACTGATTTAACGTCAGTACGAACATACATATGCAACAATCATCAACAGAATATACTTTTCCCTCATCAAAATTGAAGTGCTTAATTTCCAATTATTCAAGGTTGGGCCTTGTAAAACCAAAATTCCCTGAGTGTCATTAATATACCCTGATAATTCCTGAGTTTTCCAGGATGTAAAAATTCCCTGAGTATTCCATGTTTTACATGTTTTCCAGAGTGGTAGACACCCTGTGTGTTTGTATAGGGGGAAACTTCGAAACCTACGACTTAAAAATGTGACCACCATCGGGATTTGAACCCAAATCGCTTGCATTTCAGGAAGGTGTACTAACCGACTACACCATGGCAGGTCACACCTGAAGAAATCTCATTTACAACGTCTTACACGTAAAATACTGTTGTTGGAACAGATTCTATCTATGTTGGTTGTTTTTTAGGCGGCTTCGGTGGTATAGTTGGTAGCATACTGAGATTCTATGCCCATGATCGCGGGTTCAAACCCAGCTGAAGTCGTCGGATTTTCTTAAGAACGTTAAAAATTAGTCAGTCTGCCTTCCTTCGGAGGGTGAGTAAAACCGAACCACTAATCTTCCACTAACTGCAATTGTGTGAAGCTAAATTGTAGGTTAGATTTGATTAAGTTCCAACGTTCGCCTCCAGGTGTCGGTTGCGGTGGCATCTAGTAGCCAAGTTCATGGCTAGGTGTTGTTGACGGTAGCATTTGGTAGCAAAAGTAGGAACTACTTGAAATTGATCGTCTGTAGTCCTTATCTGAATTACAGATAACACACACTAATACAGCCAACACAATTACTAACACCGGTTTTCAGACAGATTCTACACACACCCAAAGTACACGGGGCTACATGACCGCTTTGTCGCAGCCCCTAAACTGAGGAACCAACCAACCATTGTATTTTGTTGTTGTTCTGAATGAATGAATTTTATTCGAAATTTGTCGGATATATATTTATATTACCCCCCCCCCCCCCTTTAGGAAGAACGTAACATAATTTGTCATTAATTTGAAATTAATAAGCTGCATAAAAATTGCAATTTATATATTTTTGCCATGTGGCAACACTGCACACATAATCAGCATTATAAGTTTGAGAAGTAACTTTCTTATGTGTTGCCAGATGGCAAAATGATACAGTACAGGGTTAAGCTTGTATTTCATACGTGAGTGCATTAATTTGAGGACGACTCTTCATCAATGTTAACACTAGGTTCCAGCATGTCCTATAAATCGCAAAGAATAACACACAGTCAATCATGTAGAAAACAAACAAAAAACTATTTATTTATCGTATGATGCTACCACAATAAAGAAAACAAATATATGAATACAGTGACACAAACATCCGACAATATGACAAGACATTTGACTGTTAAAGTTGAAAATATCATAGGTCAACATCCAGTCTATTTAACCAATCTACTGCTTCTGCAGTAGCACAATGTAAGTCCTCCAGACTCCTCGGGAACGGTCGGCAGGGACAATCAATCACTATGTGTTCCAATGTCTGCGGAATGCCATCACAGTCACAGTATGGCGAATCTTTCCAATCCCAAGTATGTAGTACAGAAGCACTTCTTCCCACACAACATCTAATACTATTGAGTCTACTCCAGGTAGGCTAAATCTCGGCAAGTTGCAACAAGCGAGTTTTGTAGTTGGGTTCCCAACTTGTACGATGCCTCGAGGAGGAGCTCTTGTCCACTCAGTCTGGCAGCTATTATTGGCTTTGAAATTACCGTTTGTTAGTTCTAAGAATATTTAACTAATGGTTGGTTGGTTCCTTAGTTTAGGGGCTGTGGCAACCCGGTCATGTAGCCGTGTACTTTGGATGTGTGCAGAATCTGTCTGATAACCGGCGTTAATTGTGATGGCTGTATTAGTGTGTGCTATCTGTCATTCAGTTAAGGACTGCAGACAACCATTTTTTCAAGTAGTTCCTATTTTGCTACAAAATGCTACCGTCCACGACACCTAGCTGCGGATTTGGCTAGTAGATGCCATCGACGCCAACATCTGGACGAAAGTTGGAACTAATATAACGTTATCAAAATAATTTACAAATATTAGCTTACACAAGTGTAGTTCCTTAGTGGAAGGTTCTATTTCATGCCATAAATCTATGACATGGGACCGCCGGCTTTACTTCCCCTCCGAAAGAAGGCATACTGAGAGATTTTTAACGCTCTTAAAAATCCGATGACTTCAGCCGGGTTTGAACCCGCGATCTAGGCCATAGAAGCTCAGCAGGCTACCAACTACGCCACCGAAGCCACCAAAGAAATATTTCAGTAAGATAAAGAAATATATTTTTATGGCAATGAAGGTATATGACAATGGTAATGAAATTTCAGTACTGAACTCTTTAAAACAGTGTAAGGGTCTACTTCAATTTCCATTCGAACGTGTTCAATGGAACTAGTGGCCATTAAAGTAACTGCTTAGTAGAGATACTGGAAACGTGTATCTTTAGAAGCGAGTCTCCTGTGGTTTATTCAAAATATGTCCATAATATTATTCAATGTATAGGGTAGAGTTAAGTTACTCCGTGATATCAAGTAACACCGTGATAAAGCGTATTTCCTCTATCACTACATAGGTTCAATTCCGAAAGTTCTAAGTTTTTACCAACAGGGGGCAGTAGAAACCAGGCATCCAGGAAGCCCTTGCGCTCTATCTTTGACCAACTCAATGAAGTTTAATAAATATATTAACAGAGAGTTGACATTTCAACAAGTGATCTACACCCAGTGAAATCTGTGGTGAAATTTTAATTTCTTATAAACAGCTGTTTCATGGTATAACTTTCATTTTAACACCAGTCAGAGGTAAGATGAAAACCATTCGCATACAAAACTTACATGCATGTAGTGCAACGCATGCAAGGTGTGTGAGATTGGCAATAAATACGTTTTTCTTAGGTTGGACGCTGAAATGGCGCCAACACGGAATAAAGAGGCTCGCTCCTACACAGCTGAAACACTTAAAGAAGCATCAAGGTCGATTAAGGTAGAAGGATGGTCAGTTTACAAGGCCAGTAGACGTTTTAATAACCCGTGGAGTACACTAAAGAATTATTGCACAAAATATTCAGCAGATCCAGGAAGGGCAACCCTTGCAAAAATTGGAAGGCCACTCGTTGTGTCACCTGAATTTGAAGTGAAGATAATGTGTCAAGATAGACACAACAGATCGGTCTAGGCCTAATTCCAGACACCAGAACAATGACGATGATGGTTGTGGTACGTGAGGTGGCTCCCTGGCGGATGACACCAAGAGGAAGAGAATGGTTTGATAATCCGTTTTGTAATGTCTGGTACCGAAGTCTAGTCTATTTTATGTGTGATAGGTGTGAGGAATCTGATAGTAACTAAGGAGATTTAAGATATGTTTAATGGAATATTTTTAAGAGAATGTGTTTTTTCTATTAAAAAATATAGACTATAGTGAAATGTATCAATATGGGGTAATAAAAACTTATAGTCTACATACAATTTTAACACTTTTATTACATTAAACATTAGTTTTCTCGACTAAAAAGTACACTGAATGGTGAACACCATGTTATCACGGAGTAACTTGAACACTATCACGGAGTGACTTGAATATCACGGCGTTACCTACTTCCACTACCTGATTTTGTTAGTTAATACCTCGAAATAACTTATGCATATTTGTAAGATATATGCCAGAAATGTTCCGTAGGGTATCCCTCTTAAACATGAAACGAATCGAAATAACTGAAATATGAAATTTCTGAAATAGTAACAAAAAAAAAGCTTAGTATCACGGAGTTATTTAACGTTACCCTAGCTTGAGTACTGTAGTATCGTTCACCTTTCATAGTTCACGTAACCCTGGGATATATTCACGTACTTCCAGGGGTGTAAGAACCATGTTTGAATACCACTGATCCCCAAAGATTACACTCTTAACGATGACGACGCATGGTCTTTGCTACATTTTTTGTATTGGTTCATATGTTTTCATGCGGTGTCTGCACATTGTCGCCAAGGCATCAACAAAAGAAAAATAAATCGAATACGAATCATACGGCGAGCGTTATTCAGGCGTTGATGTTGCGTGTTATATAGTGACTAGAAGCCCTAAGACCCCCAGACCTTTAAATCACGCTACCGAGATTTGAATTCCAAATAAACCAGTCAGGTCTTGAGTCTCGAGGTGTCGGCCGTCACAAGTGTACATCAATAACGATTCGTCCTCCACATCGTGGTTTGACTTCACAGCATGGTCTGTGCCATGGGAATAATAATAACAACAATTCCTTCTAACGCCTTGTCTACGGTAGGCTACTTTAATTCATCTTCATTCTAACTCCTCTAGCGAGACTGGCGTCAATAGGTGCATCTGATCGATAATACTATTTGTCACGTTAGTCTATTAATAAGTTAGTAGGCTATAATGGCCTGTTTGCCATCTCTTGATGAATGCAGTACATTTGCATTTGTCTGTTGGCACAGGCTAGAGTAAAATGTGGCTTTTCACCGATGTCTCAGTTTCACTCATGGCTGTGATTATATGGAAGCTACTGAGGTATGGGTGGTGCTTAGTAATGGTATTCAGCGCACAGTCAGTGCCTGTGAATGCTGTGAAAGGTTCTACTCATAGGGTTAGGACTACTGTTCTGACTCAGTGAGGAAAGCAATGGCAAACTACCTCACTCTTGTCTTGCCTAGTACGCCTCAATATAGCACTGCCTTGGGTTTTTGTGGGTATCTACCCACATAACCTAACAGCGGTACATTTTGAGGATCCAACCAGCCTTCGGGCTGACTACCTAACAGAAAGTAGGCTATTATAATACTTAGGAAAAAAATAACAAGTGATGGACGAAGCAAAGATGATATAAAAAGTAGGTTGGCTCAGGCAAGGAAAGCATTTCTACAAAAAAGGAATCTGTTGACATCGAATATAGATTTAGGTATTAGGATGTCAGTTTTGAAAGCCTTTGTCTGGAGCTTGGCGCTCTATGGAAGTGAAACTTGATTTATTAGTGCAGCAGAAAAGAGGAGAATTGAAGCGTTTGAAATGTGGTGTTACAGGAGAATGACGAAGATCAGATGGGTGGATAGGGTTACAAATGAAGAGGTATTAAGACGAGTGGGAGAGGAGAGATATTTCTGGCGATTGCTAATGAAGATAAAAGATAAGTTGGTAGGACACACACTAAGACACTCAGGAATAGCAAGCTTAGTTATGGAAGGAAGGGTCGATGACAAGAACTGTAGGGGTAGACCAAAGTTAGAATATGTTAAACAGATTGCCTCGGATGTAGGGTGTGGTAGCTATGTAGAGATGTAGCTATGGAGAGCTGCATCAAACCAGTCAAAAGCCTGAAGACTCAAACATAGTATTATACTATTCCAAGAATTGTATTTCCACAATTGCAAATAGCGCAAGCCTTGTAGATGAAAGTAAGAGTAGAGGGAGATGACGTCGCTGTTTCGCCCCTCAAAACATCAATTCTCGAGGCATGTTTGGGTCGGACATTCTACATGGCTTGGCCGTAAGATAGGTACCATCTCGGCATTTGCTGGAGTAAAAATGGGAAACCAAGGAAAACTGCTTCCAGGATGGCTGAGGTAGGAAATGTACCCTCCACTTGTCGGTTTTGACTCGCGAGGCTGAGCGTACCCCGTACCAGTCCTCAGACCAGAACTACAATCTTTGGCCTCCGCGGTGACAGGCAAAGGTTAAAAATACACATAGCACAAATTGTACATGAAATATTTCCAGTCTTTCGTATACAAAATATTTACTAAAAGAGATGCTTGTCACGGTGGGGGAGTGGTTATCGTGTCGGTTGACCAACCTCAAGCTTGCAGGTTCGCTCCTGGCCATGGTAAGTGATTCTTGAAAGGCGACAAAAATCACGACACGCATATCACACGTTGTTAATTCAGTAGGCCGTATTCATAATGGCAAAATTAATCTCGGAAATTTCCGCCAACGTAAAAGTTCCTCCTCTCTCTACGAGAAAGCGCTATAGTGTCAAGGAGCGTAGATTTAATATATCTAACCTCCTTGACTTTCAAAGCGCTTCAAGGAATAACAAAATTCGACATGCAAGCTGCCCTCTGGGTGTCAAATAACAAAGCATGCACCCGGCACCCGAGGTCATACGATATTAATATTATTATTATTATTACTAAAAGAGCTGTTCTATTCTGCAGTCCTGCAAGTGATGGAGCGTGCAATTCAGGCCGCACAGTGGGCATTTGTTGACGTCGTAAACATTAGTTATACAGACTTTCTACAAAAACCGTGGACGGCGAATCTTGTGTTGATATGTCGGAGTTAGAAGTTGGGCCCCTTTCATTTGCCTGTCCGGAGAGTTTCAATGTAGTCTAGTAAATTTCCTTCTGTACTTGTCTCGCTTCTTCCTTCCTCCCCTCGATAAGGGTGCGTGAAGCAGGGGTATTCTGACTTGATATCCTTAAGAAAAAATGTCTCATTCGCTATTATGTACACGGTAATATTCTCTCTTCTTTATCCAACATTCCATCTTCCGTGCAATTGTCTCCGACAGCTAGTTTTCCCGGACTGTTCTCTCCTTTAAACTTATGTTTAAATTAATTGGGTAAAATAGCATTTGAGGATCTGGCATGCAAACCTTTTTTCGACCGTTATAACTTAATGATTTCCGGATAAAGCTGCTCTATAGGAAACTACCATCTCAAATGTTTCTAAGATTATTATTATTATTATTATTATTATTATTAATAATATCCTATTATTATTTGGATGAACCGTTTTGTCGTTTGCCCCTGCTATTTCACCTTCTTATCTTTATATTATTATTACCATTATTATTATTATTATTATCTCTACTTAGTATAAAACAAAGTCCCTGATTCTTGGATGTGACGGGTAATCTAGAGAACCACTGGATGGATTTTGATGCGGTTTTCACCATTCTGTATTGGCGGCTTCGGTGGCGTAGTCGGTAGCATGCTGAGCTTCTATGCCCATGATCGCGGGTTCAAATCCGGCCGAAGTCGTCGGATTTTTAAAGAGCGTTTTAAATCCCTCAGTATGCCTTCCTTCGGAGGGGAAGTAAAGCCGGCGGTCCCATGTCATAGATTTATGGCATGTTAAAGAACCTTCCACTAATTACACCTGTGTGAAGCTAAATTGTATAGGTTAAGAATGTAAACAACGCTCTTAGGTTCCAACGTTCGTTGCCAAGAGCCGACGGTGACGTCTGGTAGCTAAGTTCCGAACTAGTAGTTGTTGACGGTGGCGTTTGGCGGCAAAAGTAGGAACTACTAGAAAATTGATCGTCTGCCGTCCTTACTTGAATTAAAACAGATAGACACACTAATACAGTTATCACAATTAACACCGGTTATCATACAGATTCTACACACACCCAAAGTACACGGGGCTACAAGACCACGTTGTCGCAGCCCCTAAACTTAAGAACCAACCAACACCATTCTGTAAAGGATATCTCGAGGAGGGTAGAAACCTGCTATAAATCGCGCCCAGTGTAAATCACGTCCAGCATGGTCTCGACCTGGAGCATTTCTTGCTGATACGGACGACACCATTGGTCGCTACTTGGTTACACCACTGTCTGGACGACAATTACTGATTGCACACAAGCAAGGAGGTCTAGGGCGTAAGCCCAATGTTAAGATTGTTTTGTATGTAGAACAGTATTGCCACGGGGACAATTCCTAGACTGTGTGCGATTTACGCACAACCTATAAAATATGTAGCCTAACCGAAATATATCTAATATTTTTTGAGGGGAAAGACGAGTGCTGTACTGGCAAACAGCGAACATGCAGGTGCCCATTGCAGTAGACTAATAACCAAACCCAATATTGCTTGACTATGATAATCTATACTGATTTATGTCAGCATAAAAACCAACAATATACCGGTAGATGGAAGGTCTTGCTGCTTATCTTCGATATCAGAGGTAACGAGTTCGGCGCAAACAACAACATGAATTTTCAAATCCCAGCTAGCAATGTGGAGAAACTACAAGTACGGTACTGTATTCTGTTATGATTGAGGGTCACGTCTCCTGTGCTGCTAATAAAATAATGTAGACGTTGGTTGGTTTCTTAGTTTAGGGGCTACGACAACGCGGTCATGCAGCTCCGTGTAGCCTACATTGGGTGTATGTAGAATCTGTCTGATAACCGGTGTTTATAATTGTAATGGCTGTATTAGTGTGTGTTATCCCTCCCTATATTATTCTGCTAAGGGCCCATTCCAGATTTGTACCGAAAATAAGGTCCTATTAACACCAACCTACACATATGGGGTACCTACAAGTTCAGCATAACCCAATGCGTAAGCGAAACTCACTCACTTACTCCTTAAATGCCTCACAATTAAATAAATACCTTAAAACATGTATATTTACAATGAAATAATGAAAGAATGCAACACGGTAACCATGGTAACAGAATCTCACAGGTCCATCTATTTCTGTAAGACGCAATGCAATTCCAATTATTACATTACTGTGAACGTTTCCAGACGGTTATAAGGTTATCACTGAACCAAATTAAGCAGTAAAATACATCAATACATACAGTATAATGCGCTTAAGGGAGTCAAGGGGCAATCGAGAATTTTTTCACGCAATTTTTACGTGTGAGTGTGGTACGAAAGGTCTTTTTCACCCGACTATAAAGGGTCTCCGAAAACCACATTTAAATGCCCTTAAATTAACAGTGTCTGTGATATTGCCAGAAAACTAACTTCGCTCTGATATACCTATGAAGGAATGACAAACCCCTAACCACTGCACCAGTAGCTGAATTGATAAAGTCTGATTATTCATATCAAGGATAGTCATAGCATTCATGACTGAGATTTTGCTAAGTGTACTCTTTACAACTAGAATATTCGCGGGCGAAGCCGCGACGGGTAATGCTAGTCTGTTTTAATTCAAGTAAGGACTGCAGGCAATAATTTCAAGTAGTTCCTACTTTTGCTACCAAATGTTACCGTCCACGACACCTAGCTAGCGGACGTGGCTACTAGATGGCATCACACTCAGTACCTGGCGGCGAAGTTGGAACTAATAGAGCGTTATCAATTCTAACCTACAAATTTTGGCTTTACACAAGTGTAGTTAGTGAAAGGTTCTTTCTCATGCTATAAATCTATGACATGGGACCTCCGGATTTACTTCCCCTCTGAGGGAAGGCATACTGAGGGATTTTTACGCTCTTAAAAATCCGACGACTTCGGCCGGATTTGAACCCGCGACTAGGATGTAGCATGCTACGAACTACGCCACCAAAGTCACCACAATGTAGACGTTCTTATGTTGTTAGTTTATAATCAATTACAGGAGATAATTGAACACAATGGGCTCTTCTAGCGTTAACCCAACAGTTGAATTAGGGGGCCTTCCAGAGAGAGCACAGCAGTAGGTGCAGCACGTGGTATGCCCTGCACCTGACCCTCCCAGCTCCAGGCCGCTGGTCGAGCCCAACTCGTGTATGTACAGATAGAGTGGGTGCGTCGGCGAGGCGGCTTTGGGAAGGGGAAGGGTGGGGAGCGGGAGGAGGGGGAGCCGGGCTTTGTATGGCAGGAGTGACCAGCTCAGCCTAAAGTAGAGGCCACCATGCCGCTCCGCACTGTGCAGCAGTACAGTACATTAGCAGGCACTATTGAAAACAAAGATTTATACTTCGCCAATTACATGTAATGTCATATTCGATGTCATAATTAAGACTACCCTTTCTACTTTAACTAATTATGAGGGGGTGCAGTGCACACCAGATATCTACAAAGGCTTCTTTCCCACTTTTCTTGTTGTTAATTAATTTAGAAGGACTTGAAACATCTTGGTCATCATCCACGTGTGTTTGGGTGTGTGTTGAACTGTGTTTGTCCCCCAGCGGCTCACGACTAGTGGGACGTGGGTTGGCGACCACGGGGCCCCAACTGAGTTCGGCATTACTTCCACTTACTTGTACCTGGCTCCTGTCTGTCATCTTTCCTATCGACCTCCCTTGGTCAACTGTTGTTCTTTTCCGACCTCGACGGTATTAGGGTATTCGAGGCCTAGGTAGTCTTTCACTTTTCCGCCTTAATGGGCTCTTGTCTCATCTTTTCTGATTCCTCATTCTTCGAGGGGTCAAAACTCTTCTGTTCCCTTCATATATCCTGCCTTCTGCTCAAGGTCCTTAAGGAGGCAAGGTGTGTGTAGACCCATCACTTCTGGTACACTCTCTATAGTGCTACACCCTCAAGGGCTCCCGGCTGGTGGGTTTGGGAGTTGGCGACCTCGAGGAATTCCTGAGCTGGGTCCGGTTCTTTCCTCCTTTTTCCGTTTCCTATGGGGCGGAACCTCTCCTCTTTCCCTTTCCTATCTGCCTTTCATGGCTCTCATTCATTCTAAGTACCCCAATCCTCATTCTTCGATGGTCGGGGGCATTTCTTTTCCTCCTGTACTTTATTTGCCTTATTCTCCTTTTGTTTTCCATTTCTTCTTCTTAGTTCATTCATTCATTCGTTTATTTGCAATTGGGGGTGTGTCCCCCAGTGGCAAATTAGATATACATAAATAAATAATTGTACATAACAATTCACTAACAATTAAACTGGAGTATTTACACAAATAGAGTCAGTCTTTTCTTAAACACACCTATATGTGTAAGTTTTAGTTGTAAGTGCGGTTTCGGTTATAATTTACATTACATCACATTAGGGGCCGATAACCTAGATGTTAGGCCCCTTAAAACAGCAATTATCATTATCATGAACAGTGTTTGATATTCTGTCTCAGTTTGAAGGTCAAACCGGATTACGGGAGATGGGTATCATGTTTTCTTTTTTCTTTTCTTTTTTCAGGATTCGGATACACTTATTACAATTGGTTGACCGACTGAAAAACATACATTTTTGATTATTAAAGTAACATTGAAAAATTGCTTCCATCGCGATAATCCATTCATAGACCTAATTTATTGTCGAGTGCATTCAGACATCACAACACATTACACTTGATTTATAACAAGACTGCTTACTGCTTGGCTTAAAGCGCTGCTCATTAACGAAATATCAATGGTTCGTGTTCATGCTCCGTTCCGAGCCCAAGTGGGTCGTATGTAGGCAGATAAAAGGGTTTTAATCCCCCTTCAATCCAATCCTACCCCCTCCGCCATGAGTAATCCCTCCCCCCTCTCCGTTGCAGTGTGGGTAACGCCCTCTGTTTTGTCACGCGCTTTTCTCATGTAATTAAGCTTAGACACGGCTGGTAGCTTGTTCCTTGACGAATTCATTTTCAAGTGTTTTAAGGGCCTTATTTTTTGGTGAAATGAAACTGTTGGTTTCGCTGTTAAAACTGACACTATTCCGGTGGGTATTTCGCGAAATAAATTGTCATCAAGATTGATGTTTCTTCTGAAATCTTCCTTATAGTATGGGGTACATCTAAAAAATTATGCTGTAAGGGGTTTTAAAGAGCACTCTTAATGTATTATTAAATCAACCAAATATTTAAAAAATGTTATCAGTCGCAAACTCGCACAGCTGAATCTACGACCACAACGCCAATTGATGTAATCAATGGCAGATATAGATTTTCATCGATAGCCTTAGAGATCGCGGAACTGAATACACATACTCCCGGCTTTGTGGGCTTTTGTGTAGAGAATATACAGCACTATCAATCAGATGAGAAGGAAACCATGACGGGCAATTCCTCAGAAGCATTTAAACGTTTATTGGAGAGCTTTTTCGATAATATTTAGCAATTTTTGTACCAAGTGGAGTATATTTCGTAATTATTTGCGCAGTTCGCGCAATAAATCAGATTTCGTGATATTTCGCGAGTTCATTTTGCTAAAATATGTTACTTTAAGTACCTAAAAGGACATACTGTATATCGGCAAGAAGGAAGATATGAAAAAAACGTTCGCGCGTATCGCTATTAGTGTACGGCCCCTAGATATAATATTAACAGGCTCAGGCAGATACCGAAACCCGATAAGGAAACAAGATCCACATTCGTTAGGTTTGTGGTTATATTCGTATCGCTTATCCTTAGTATAGACCTACAGTATGGTATAATGTCTTAGTCTTAGAGTGTCAATTATTAACGTCATATACAGACTAGTGTTAGTTTGTTACTTTTGTTTTATGGGGCGGAACTACGAGGTCATCTGCCCCTATACATACAGACTAGGGCTGGTACTTTTAATAGATTTATGTTCGATCCTGACTATTATATGTCAGAAAACTGTACTATAATGAGGGTCATTATAACACTATTTTTTTTCATTATGAAACAGTTTCTCCCACCAATCGGAGCTCAAGAACAGTTGAACAGCTGAGTTCCACGGCCTTCTAATTTAAATTTCACTCCCTGGCCAAGTGTCATAGTAGGGTAATCGAGGAGGCCATGGTCAAATACAAGGCATTCTCTGCGTCTCATGCGCTCTGTTCAGATATTTATGAATATTTATGTTCGAACATAAAATAGTTATAATAATTATCGTCGAACATAAACAGTCGTATGCAACTAGCCTATAATGGTAATTAAGACACTCGTATGGAAATTATAAAACTCGCATACGCTCGTTTTATAAACATAATCGTGTCTTAATTATTGCCATTATATGCTAGTTGCATAATGTAGCCTACTATTACTTCATTTATCGAATAATCGAGTAATCGATGTACTTCGATCCTTTCACTGCTCTCTCACTCAAGCAAAACAAATATTTAATTATTAAAATTATTCATGGGATAATGCCGTGTGAAAATAACATTTCAAATTCTAGACGTTTCGAGAGGAACCTTGCCTCATTTTCCAATAGAAGTAAAACAATGTGGCCAAAGAATGTGTGTCAATGAGCTTAACGAAAAAGTAGAGAAATTCCTCTGTTCGTCACCAGAGAGCAGCCAGAAGCTACTGTATGGGCCTTGGTAGAGAAAACGCGCCCTATTAATTAGAACGGCGGACAGAGTAACATAGTAAGGAAAGAGAAGGAAAAGGGGCCGGGGGAAGAAATTGAGACTCCTCGAAGAATCGGGATGTCCAAATAAGAGGAAAGAGTGGGGGAATGAATATAAGGAAACAGAAACAAATTGGGAAGTGTAGACTATCTGTACGTACCCAACGTCATACAGGCCTCGGCGAAAAAACAGATCGAAACTCCTCCAGTGACGAACAAAGGAGATCAAATCATGGCCTTGTAGCCATAGAGGAAACCATACAATTTGAAATAGTTGAAGGAATAGAGAAACTGAGAGGAGCTATCTTCCCAGATCTTTATTATCTGGCAGCCAAGTGTCACTTAGCTGATAGCCAGTGTCTCTGTTAAAGTTATTGGTGTTTTTACGAATTTCAACTGCCTCCCTTATCTAGACCAGTTGCTCTTAACAAGATCAAGCACATGAGCATCCTTGAAACATATATCGTGCCCTGTAGACAGGGCATGTTCAGCTATAGCTGATTTGTCAGGTTGGTTTAGACGGATGTTCCTTTGATGCTCCTTGATGCGAGTTGCAATGGACCGTCTTGTTTGTCCAATGTAGACTTTTCCACAAGTACAAGGGACTTCATACACCTCCACTATATATAGGTTCCTACATCCCAGAAGGAGGGATAGACAACCTTCTCAGAGCTCCGACGTGAGGGGTCGCTTAGCCTACCCCCCGTATATTCACAACACCACTAACCGCGTTGCTAAGATTCTCCGCAAGCACAAGATAAAAACAGTTTTTGGCACTAACACTGGTGGTGATAGGTCTATATAATACATGGTATTGAGGTGGCCTCTATTACTATATTCTTATTATTATTATTATTATTATTATTAGTCTATATTATTTCGTTTCGGCCAACTAAGGACCACGTCATTTCAACTGTTTCCTTTTAGCTATAACATTAGTCCAACATTCCTTTATTCGTAGACGGTGTTGTTCCTTTCTCTCTTATGCCAACGCCTTTCCAGTTTTCAGCGTGAGCTCTTATTGGATACTCTGATGTTCAAATGTTCTGGTCACGCTCCTGGATATCTTCACATAGGATCCTAACATGGCAGCTGTACGAAATATTTCACCGGCATTCTATAGGTTATCTCCGAAACTAGTACTGATATCACCCTGAAATTTTTGTATGGTGATAAAGAGCACTAGTAAAAGTTCACCTATGCAATTTTCAAAAACTTGTTAACTACAAACAAACATGGCGGCCAAGCGAAGTTGGAATATTTAAATAGACTTTTCTCGCGATTTAACCATCCAAACGCAGTGAAACTTGGTAAGGTAAATGCGTATACAACGTTTAATCCACTGACATCTAATCTATTTCAATTGTTTTCATAACCACAAGATGGCGGCTGTGCGAAATTTCAAAATTTCGTTTTTATTTCTTGTGTCCTAAACATGCGATTGCAGTTTGAATAATACACCTACACAATAATCTTTATGTAATAGTACATAACTCTAAGGCATATAGGCTATATATACACAAATCCAACATGGTGACCATCCGAAATATTTAGACGGTTCTCAATATCTACGAATCTGTTAACTTACAGCAATCAAAATGAAATATTGTATGTTGATAGAGGCAATTCATATTAGTAAGATATATGAAAATAGGGTATTTAGTTCTTCACGGAACTACTTGTTATCTTTAAAATAGGTAAAGATTCGGTTCGTCAATCGTGTGGATTTCATTCTTAGCAAGTGGCCATAAAACGCAATTCTCCTTTTCTTCACAACATCGGATATATTTTGGACATCATACTGTACAGGTTGGGTTGGTTGGTTCCTTAGTTTAGGGGCTGCGACAACGCGGTCATGTAGCCCCGTGTACTTTGGGTGTGTGTAGAATCTGTCTGATAACCGGTGTTAAGTTAATTGTGATGACTGTATTAGCGTGTGTTATCTGTTTTCAATTCAAGTGAGGACTGCAGACATTTAATTTCAAGTAGTTCCTACTTTTGCCGCCAAACGCCACCGTCAACGACTACTAGGACTAATTCAGAACTTAGCTACTAGACGCCACCGCAGTCGGCTCTTGGCAACGAACGTAACAACCTAAGAGCGTTGTTTACATTCTTAACCTATACAATTTAGTTTCACACAGGTGTAATTAGTGGAAAGTTCTTTAACATGCCATAAATCTATGACATGGGACCGCCGGCTTTACTTCCCCTCCGAAGGAAGGCATACTGAGGGATTTTTAACGCTCTTAAAAAATCCGACGGCTTCGGCCGGATTTGAACCCACTATCTTGGGCATAGAAGCTCAGCATGCTACCAACTACGCCACCGAAGCCGCCCCATAATATACAGGTCATGGTTATGCCGTCGTCTATTAATATTATTATCGAGGGAAGAGCAAACGTCGTTTGTTTATTTCTCCAGCTCTAAACAGTCTACTTAGCGATGTCTACGAAATTGGATTGAATGGACTAAGTGACCATGGCCTGACCTCATTCGTCGTGCGCCGATGTTGATGACGATGATGACGATGTCGTCGCCCCGGATGTCACCGTGCTCGCACGCACGCACGCACCCTGCCCGGTCATCACGGCGCTAGGTGTGTCCCTCAACGTTACGCAATGTACTGTGTGCACGCTACAGCACATGAATTAGGGAAATAAAAACATCACGTAACGCAACGAATGAGATCAGAAGAGACTATGGTAATATGCTATGTAATCCACCTTCCGTAGTTTACGAGTAGAGTTATACCAGCGGACCCGCGCGAGAAATCTCGCATGTTCATAAACCACACTTTCCCCAATAGGTTTATAATGAGTGACTTTAGGAGAAAGGTTGTTATGATTATATTTCAACCAAATGATTACAGAACACTATTTACATTTCAGTTAGAATTCCAAGTTCTACGTTCCCTAACTTAAGAAGGCGATCACTGAAAATTGGATCATCATAACACTCACCGGTTATTCGATATTTATTAAATTATCCGATTTGAGTACTCATTTCTTTGATTTACTGTTTCTGAAATCCACGCAAAATGATAAAAGAAAGATCTCAGAATGTTAAAATGACATGGAACAGGCGTCACAGCGGCCAAAATGTGAAGTGGACAGCAATTGTGGAGCGTATTTGCCTGCAGCAACAGTATCTGCAAATCGCACACTTCGTGCATTTTAAGTGAAATTATATAGTCTATTTATGAAATCAGAGTACAATTCGTCACTGCTAATGTCTATTCTCTATTAGAATGCTCATTTGTACCGATCGGTCGCTTGTAAGCGCCGCAGGAGGGATCTATACTACTGAAATAATAATAATAATGTATATGATGACTGTGTCGCCAGTCCCAAATGACCTGGCATCGAATCTCATCTCATCTTCTTGGTTGTTTTATTTCATGGTTTCCCACTTCTACTCCACGCAAACACCTCACATATTAACACAGACATGTCAACGATACCCATCTATTACCTCCAACCAGAATTACAGAATTACATTTCTTGGTAGAGTCGAAAATTCAACTCAGGCTACCGGTGTTGTAGCCAAGCACGCTAAACACTACACCATGAGGCGTGGAGCATTAGTAGCCTATTAGGGCTGTAATTATTGATGGTTTAGCATAATGTTGGATCTAGCCTGCCTCATTCAGACTCAAGTTAGCATAAGTAACAGAAATGCTCTAATCGTGTGCAAAACACACTCAGACAAGGAAAGTATTTCTACAGAAAAGAAATCTGTTGACATTAAATATTTATTTCTTATACAAGGCATGTGCACATAAGACGTGTTTACGATAATTTACAGGTTTTTGGAGTAATTGGCGAGTGTAATACTGTGGCGATTCCTCCATGTAGCACGTGAGGATCATCCTACAGACTGTTCTCGGCTGAAACTATTAAAAAAAAAAATTGTTTTATAAAATACTCTTTGGTGCTACTTGCGCGTCTTCTCGATAAGCTCTGTCTCACTGTCACTGTCAGTACTTTAAAATAGTTATATATTTCACCCCTAGATGGAGGAAGTGTGACCTTCACGGCCTGGAGTAGAAAGCTGAGGAAGGAAGCTTTGCATCCTCAAAGTAAGTGTTTATTGCTCAAGAAAATGTATGGGAGCCCTTGAGGGGTAAGGAGCAGGTTTGGTCTGTTTAATGGGGCTCTGAGGACGTCTACTGAGATCCTCAAGTCTCATTATTGGTTGAATACTACGGGCTTATTGGTTACGATTTCGCGTGGTCAGAATGGATGATCTGTTTTCAGCGTGTGCACATCTTCGGAGTGGTATTCGATTTTATTGTGTTGTGTAATGTGTTCGTACAGTTGGCATTTACAGTTGTTATTCGGTGTTTGGTGGCCGTCAGTCGTGCAGATCTTCCAGTGAAAGGAGTGGGCGGCAAATCTTGTGTAGACATGTCTGAGCTCGAAGTTTCGACCTTTCCATGTGTCTGATGATGATGATGATAATTGTTGTTTTAAGGGGCCTAACATCTAGGCTATCGGCCCCTTTCCATGTGTCTGTCTGTAGTGCTTGCTTGGAGTAGATATCCGTTAGAATCAGCCGTGCTTTTTCTCTTCTCTCTTCGAGGACGAAGCTGGAGGCAGGTTTGTCCTATAGGTTGAAGGTGGATTTAGGCCTAATGCCATCCAGGAAGAATGATTCATTGACATTAAATAGGCTATAGATTTAGGTAATAGAAAGTAATTTTTGAAATCCTTTGTCTGGAGCGTGGCGCTCAGTGGAAGTGAAACTTGTACTGTTGGCGCAGCAGAAAAGAGGAGAATAGAAGCATTTGAAATGTGGTGTTACAGGAGAATGATGAAGATCAGATGGGTAGATAGAGTAACAAATGAAGACGTGGGTTGGTAGGACACATAAGCTTAAGGTACTCATTGACACTACTGAAGACATTTCATTACAAGCTATCTTATTTTCTTGAAATTGATATCACTGATTCCAAGAATATAGTGGATTTTTGCCAAAAAAGAAAAAAAAATAATTGGTGGGTCTTTTTCAAAGATTAATCCAAAAAATAACGTGCATTTTTAGGACGCGATATCTTTGCTCCTTTTCAACTTAATTGAGCCATTGTTGTCGCAAATAGATCTGCTGTATGTTCAGAATGTTGTATAGCAGAATCGTTTTTGTATCACTGATTGAGGCAAATATATTAGCTTTGTTTTACAATTTACGTTATTTTGATTGAAAAAATAAATTAATTGTGGGGGGCGCGACCCCTAATTTCAATTTAACAGCTTCATTCTGCTTTACAACATAGCTGCATTATTTGTCTATCTATTTTAGTTTTTAAATGAAACTAATATCTGCATTCTAAGTGGACATTTTAACTGCCCAAGTCAAAACAAATACTGAAAAAAAAAATGAAGTGAGAGAAATCGTAACTTAAAGTTGAGGTACACATTTAGAGTAAAGAGTCTTACTTTTCAACTCCTAAAAACTGCATTTTCTTTGGATTTTAAGTCAATCTTCTGCATTCCCCGACCCGTGAGTATCTCCTACATTGTTTTAGTTCTGGAGTAGACTGTTTCAAAGCCAGATTAATGTGTGCTTTATCTGCTGCACCTATGCGTTAAAGTGACAGCTGCTGAAAAGCGTGCTCACCGATCATTCAAGTGAATATAAATGAGCTAAACAACAATAAAACTAGTATAAACTATATATTTCTGGAAACTAGAGAGGACATCCTATCGAATGAGACAATAAAAAAAAATCGAAAATCTTTCTTGAAAATTACTAATGGAAGGGTCGATGAGTACCTTAAGGAACCCAGGAATAGCAAACTTAGTTATGGAAGGAAGGGTCGAGAAAAAGATATGATGATGATGATAATTGTTGTTTTAAGAGGCCTAACATCTAGGTTATTCGAGAAAAAGAACTGTAGGGGTAGAACAAGGTTAGAACATATACAACAGATTGTCTCGGATGTAAGGTGTGGTAGCTATATCGAGATGAAACCGTTATCTCAGGTCAGGGAGGTATGGATAGCTGCATCAAAACAGTTAAAAGACTAAAGACTCAAGCAACAACACACATAACATCGCAAGTCCCATAATGAAGCAACGACTAACTCCGCAAATTTTGGTTTAAGAAGTGCTGGAAGCTGGTTGGTCAGCCCTGTTCCAGACAGCGAGCAAGAAAGAGCAGTGAGACGGCGTGTAGCGTGTAGGCTGCAAACGCAATGGGCCCAGATTAAGGGCCTAGGCAGCCAGACAGGTAGTTCGTGCCAACCCCCGGGGCGGGGACAACGCTTCCAACTTACGTCATAATCCCGTTACAAATGAGTCCGCAGTTCACAGGTTAACTTCAACCATGGTAATGGTAACAACGTGCATGTTGATGTTACTACTCATAAGGTGAATGAGGACAAGAACTGTATGGATAGTGAACAGTGGCGTTACTATGGGAGGGGGGGTCAATCCCCACCACAGCCTAATAATAAGAATGTGAAATTTGTTGAAGTTTTTAATCTTTCATGTTCGACCCTGACTATTATATGTCAGAAAACTGTACTATAATGAGGCTCATTATAACACTATTTTTCATTATGAAACAGTTTCTCCCATCAATCACAGCTCAAGAAACAGTTGTTTGACCAATTAGATAAGGATATCATCGCACCTGCGCAGAGTTCCAAGGCCTTCTAATTTAAATTTCACTGCCTGGCCTAGTGTCATAGTAGGGTAATCGAGGAGGCCATGGTCAAATACAAGGCATTCTCTGCGTCTCATGCGCTCTGTTCAGAACATAAAACTGGCGAAATCTCGACAGATATTTATGAATATTTATGTTCGAACATAAAATAGTTATAATAATTATCGTCGAACATAAAGAGTCGTAGGCAACTCGCCTATAATGGTAATTAAGACACTCGTATGGAAATTATAAAACTCGCATACGCTTGTTTTATAAACATACTCGTGTCTTAATTATGGCCATTATAGGCTCGTTGCATAATATACTATAATACAATCATCGGATTGATGACAAATGCTTGAATTATGCCAGTTTATACCTAATAATTCCAAAGCACTTTTTTCTACTCGTGTAAAACATTTAGGGTGAGCCTAACTTAACACTGCAAGGTAGCCAAGAAGGGTAAAGCCACTGGGTCCTCGTGGATCAAACACATTCAGGGAGATCTTGCTGAACGTAATATTCAACAGGACACAATAAATGACAGGAGTCGCTACCGTCTGACAGTTGAAACCAGACCTTTCCTCACATCATCACAGAAGTTCACCACAACGCGTCCAGGAAATGGTCCAAGGAACGCACGATAGAGTTCAGCATGAAAATTGAAAGAATAGCCTACTGGTCCAATAGAAAGGCTCAAAATTTCAGCACAAAAACAACCACCAAAAAAATTCACCAAAAACACCAGAATTAGCAGACAACAGCTAAAGCACAAGCACCGTGGCCCATAGGCAGTCTAAAGCTCTGCGCGGATATCCGCCACATTTTTCGCCATGCGGATATAGTTTGCATGGCTGTGCGGATAGCGGAGAAGCTGCGGATAATGTTTGGAAAAATTTGCGGATAGTTTTTAGAATACATTCTGAACTTGTTAAATATCATTACTAGGACCCAGATGATTAACACTTAGAGCGCGGGCGCCGTACTATTACTTTTGAAGGTAACTTTTGAAAACTGCGGCGAGCGTAATATTACCGCTCTAGCACTCGCATGAGGGTGCCAGTAAGCATGAAGTTGCACATACTATCGCTAGATAGCACCACGTCACTGTTCAGCGGAAGAATATCGATCTGTTCGAAGGCAGTGTACTGACTGTGACGTTGACTTTGTGTCACCCCTTGTTTCAAAATTTACCATACCGTAGTGCATTATGAGATGTGACATTTTTGGTTTTAAGTTCAAAGTAGGGTGTTATGTCAATGAAATGATTATTGAGATTTATTTCAACAGTGTAGTGCATGCACATTTGATTTTACATTTTTTTTTCTTCCTTAAAAAAATGTGAAATTTTACGGCATCTTTTTTTTGCAATATAGTTTTATTTCAATTGTGTCGGATTTGTATTAAATTTGTATTGTAAGGATTCGGAAATCGAACGGACTTTTCAATTTATTTGTAACTCAAACCACATATTTAAAGTAAATTTTAATTATAAACTAATTTATAGTACCTACACTTTTAATAAACATTATACCTCCTGCTGAACATAGTTATTCCGAATTACCTATATTAACTAATTTCTAATATGGCAGACAAGTGCGGTAGATTTAAGCTCGTTTGTGCCATTCTGAACATAGCCATAAATTCTGGAAATCAGCCAGCACACGGGTGAGGAGCAACATTTAAGGCATCAACAGGGTAAGTGAGACATATCATATTTTTCTGTTATGTACTGTATTTCTTTCATGACAAATATAAGATGATGATTTCAGCTAATCTCAAATTATGTCATTAAGCATAACTAGCGGACCAGTGCGAACACTCGCACAATGAGTTGTTACCGCACGACTGTTATCCACATCCACACGTTTGTTATCCGAATCCGCTGACATTGCAATAATATCTTTTATTTTATAAAGCATAAAGTATTAAAGCAACACATTTAAACATTTGAGGAGAAAGTCCTTCCCCTAGGCTTTGTATGTAATGTGCTATGTTTAAAATGAATGATATACAACCGGAATTGCAACCCATTTCAGTTCGAAGTGTTAATTATGCTTAATGCCATAATTTGAAAGAGATTAGGTAATATCATCATCTTACATATTTTGTCATGGAAAATCATAACGGAAAAAATATGATATGGCATAAACATCACGGTCCTAGTAATCATATTCAACAAGTTCGGATTGTATTCTAAAAAGTATCCGCAAATTTACTCGAAACGTTATCCGCTATCCGTACAGCCATGCTAACTATATCCGCATCTGCGCAGGGCTGTAACCATGACGTTAGTTTGAATATTTCCCCATCAAAGTATCTCATTGTAGTACAAATAAATCACAGGAATTGTACTCGATTAGAATGATGGTGTAGAGCAGATCAACTCATTTGTCGACTGACCACCTGTCCCACATATCTGCGAGCGAGGCCCAAGGTCGGGCGGCAAGGCTGCTGCGCTTGAACATGCGATGAGTTGAGTTGAGTTGCATTCGGCAGCCAGAACAGGTTCTTGTGCAGTTGTTGCAACTGCTGCAGGTGGCTAGTCCCCTCCACTCACACTCACTTGTTTGGGCAGTTCTCCCTCCTACTTAATAATAATAATAAACCTGACGCACTCTACAGTTCAGAATGCCTGATTCTCAACAGAAAAGGAGAAATAGAAGGGTTAGAAAGGAAAGAACAAGCACATTATTGGGGCCAGAAAAGAGAGCAGATAGTTTAAGGAGGAAAAGGAGTACTAGTGACTTGTACATCCAGGCAGAGAACGTACGGACACAATACGTAAGAGAAGGATGCCATTTTATGGACACCTCACGAGGATGAACAACGGTAGGTTGACCAAATTCATGTACATTGCCAAGTTGACGCCCACCACAAAATGGGTTGGAGAAACAATAAAGGATCTCCAAGAAGTTGGAATTAATCCAGAAGGTATACTAAACCAAACAGGGTTTCGAGGGATGGTTGTTACATTCAAAGGGTTTCAAGAAAAACATAGCTCAAAAGCAAAGGTCATCCGGTCTGAAGACAGAAGAAGGAGACTTGGTGACCGTATGAAACAATTCTGGGAGGAGAACTCGCGGGATTCGAACCCTGGCCAACCCTGTGGCAGCGCGTTGAAAGAGATTAGCAATATTGTTTACCTCGATTGTTTATCTCGGTCCACAGTAGGACAACATCGACATAATAATAATAAGCAGAAGAATAAGAATAACCGACAGAGGCGGCTGCGCTCGCTAAAGCGCTGCGTTAGGTCATGGGGCCAAGCTTTCTGCTGACTTGGTGGACGTGGGTTTGAGCCTCACCGTCGGCCGTCCTTGAAATACTTTTCCGGGGTTTCTCATTTTCAACTCCAGGCAAATACTTCAGACAGGCCATGGGCGCTTCCTTCCACATCCTTGCCCAGTTTCATTCACCATCATTTATTTCATCTCCCATTGACTTCTCTCATGCGGTAGGCGTCAGAAAGGCGTCAGGCGTCAGGAAGGCCATAGAAACCATCCGCCACAAAGACTTCCATCGCATCTCATCCCCGACCCCGTTGGAAAACGGGAATAATAAGGTGTAGACATACATACACACAATAATAATATGAATAATAATGGCATGTGGCCTCTGTTGAGCCCTGGTGCATATCTTTCAAATTAACGCACGTAGGCGACTTGCGCGTCCTGATGTGGATGGAAATAACAATAAAAACGTCATAATAATAGACCTATTAATAATGATTATAATAATTTATTGGTTTACCCAAGTTCCTTTTAACTTACCTTCTGTGGCAACAGAGATGCCCAGTGGCTTACCGACGGGGCGGGGGGTTAAACCTTCTTCAATTGAATCTTTATATTGTCCCATCTATCACCTGTTTTAAGCTACCACTAGTGAGGCGTCTTTACTCCTGTATATATTTTAAAAGGGATTACGTTCGTCACTTGGTAACGTAAATGTCCAGCACTCTACTCGCAGCGAGACTCTTCCTTCAGCGTTGAAGCAAGCCATGGATCAGTTTTGCTGCTGAAGTGTGCGATCGGTAACCTATTTCACCTCGCTTCGGGTTGCTTTAATTGTGTGTGTCCGTTTCGTTAAAGATAATTCAATACATGAGGAGTTTCTGCAATATATTCCAATTAATGATACAGATAAAGTCATCAAGATAGACAGATTTTGAGAGTCAATTGTAATGGCGGTAGGAACATATTAAAACAACAACAACCACTGGCACTATACAGCCCATGTAGGGCCTAGGCCGAGCAAGCGACCGCTGCCCAGCCATTTGGCCTGCAGATATTGGGGTGACGCGTGATCAGCGCATCGGGGACCCTCGGCCGTTAATCTGGGTTTTCGTGATCGGGGCGCTGTCTCACTGTCAGACAGCTACTCAATTGTCCTCACGAGGCTGAGTGCACCCCGTTCCAACCCCCACGTCAGTTTTAAAATCCCTGACGGAGCCGGGAATCGAACCCAGGGTCACCGCGTGAGAGGCAGGAGCGCTACCCCAACACCACGGGGCCGGCAGGAACATGTTGAGCAAAACATTATTTATTTTTCTCTCACATAATTTCAATGTTATAAACAACCACGTAACTATGGTCATGATGATACTTCTGCATCATTTCACTTTTAATACTGTATTTAGTTAATGTTTTCCATATTTTTAAGAATTTGTTTTCATTTTTTTATTGTGCTGAAAGAATAACGAGGACAAAAATAGTTTTCATACAAAGAGAACGGTTATTTATATTTAATTGTTGTTTTCTATGAATATTAATCGAAATATCAATTTAATTATGATTATGACTGTCGTATTAAGTGGCGGAACAGCAAGGCCATCTGCCCCTTTAATAATGTACACAATTACCCTACAGTATTATATTAATGACCCCCCCCCCCCAGAAGGATATCCTGCGTACGCCACTGGAGATGCCGATATGTTCGAGTTTTGCCCTTCGAAGGAGATTTAACATGACAGTAAATCTCCTGAAACACCCTTAAATGCCACCGTACAGAGCCGGGATCGAACACAGAATCTTGGATTTCGAAGGACAACACTGCACCACTCAGTCCGACAGGTTTTGAGTATATCTACAGAGAGTTTCAAGTCCAAAGTGAGAGCTGAATACGAGAAAGAGTACAGGTACATGTGCCCATGGTTACATGAGTGTTGCGCGAAGGTCTGAAGTTCACCTGCCTGTGTCAAGTGATTCAGTATGCTGTACAGCTCCATACGACCTCAAGGCCACAGTTGCGTCAAATATGTCCTTACAACAATAACATGAGTCGTACATGAAACACATGGAATTCCGAAAAGCCGAATACCTCAATTGCTAGGTTTTAGATGGAGGAAACTGGAAAGGTTGGTTGAGTGCTTCCTTAGTATAGGGGCTGCGACAACGCGGTCATGTAGCCCCGTCTACTTTAGGTGTGTGTAGAATCTGTCTGATAACCGGTGTTAATTGTGATGGCTGTATTAGTGTGTGCTACCTGTTTTTTTTAAATTCAAGTAAGGACTGCAGACAATAATTTGCTTTTGCTACCAAATGCTATCGTCCACGACACCTAGTTTGCGGACTTGGCTAATAGATTGCATCGCAGTCAGCACCTGGCGGCGAACGTTGTAACTAATACCGTTATCAATTCTAACCTACAAATTTCGGCTTCACAAACCTGTAGTTAGTGGATGGTTCTTTTTCATGCCATAAATCTATGACACGGGACCGCCGGCTTTACTTCTCCTCCTACGCTCTTAAAAATTTCGACAACTTCGGCCGGGTTTGAACCCGCGATCTTGGGCATAGAAACTCAGCATGCTACCAACTACGCCACCGAAGCCGCCTTAGTTGGAAAGGTTCGGGGTCTAAAGATAGGGGCTGCTGTAACTTAGCCTATTCTTTAATTTAGGATACAGTTGCCATCAAATATAGATTTAGTTATTAGATGGTCATTTCTGAAAGCCTCTGTCAGGAGCGTGCCACTCTATGGGAGTGAAACTTGGACTGTTCACGCAGCAGAAAAGAGGAGAATAGAAACATTTGAAATGTGGTGTTACAGGAGAATGATGCAGGTCACATGGGTAGATAGGGTAACAAATTAAGAGGTAGACCAATAAGGCGAGTGGGTGATGAAGAAAGTTTCTGGTGACTGCTAATGATGAGAAGAGATGGGTTTGTAGGTCGCATACTACAGTAAGACACCCAGGGATAGCAGACTTAATTATGGAAGGGAAGGTCGAGGACAAGAGCAGTAGGGGTAGACGAAGGTTGGAATATGTTAAACAGATTGCCTCGGATGTAGTTTAAGCGGCTTCGGTGCAGTAGTTGGTAGCATGCTGAGCTTCTATGCCCAATATCGCGGGTTCAAATTCGGCCAAAGTCATCGGATTTTTTAAGAGCGTTAAAAATCCCGCAGTATGCCTTCCTTCGGAGGGGAAGTAAAGCCCATGCCATAGATTTATGGCATGTTAAAGAACCTTCCACTAATTACACCTGTGTGAAGCTAAATTGTATAGGTTAAGAATGTAAACAACTCTCTTAGGTGCCTACGTTCGTTGCCAAGAGCCGACTGCGGTTCCGTCTGGTAGCTAAGTTCTGAACTAGTGACGGTGGCGTTTGGCGGCAAAAGTAGGAACTATTTCAAAAAATTAAAAAGTCTGCAGTCCTTATTTGAATTAAAAGACAGTCATCACAATTAACACCGGTTATCAGACAGCTTCTATACACACCCAAAGTTCACGGGGCTACATGACCGCGTTGTCGCAGCCCCTAAACTTAGGAACCAACTAACCAACCAACCAAGGTGTGGTAGCTATATAGGCTAGAGATGAAACGATTAGCTCAAGACAGGGAGACATGAAAGGCTGTATCAAACCAGTCAAATGACTGAAGATTCAAACACACAGAACGTTTAGAACTCATAACTTATACTGTGAAAGAAGAAGGTAATTTTTATCAAAACCAAGGCTAAATGTTTCATAAAAAAGAAGGATGTTTGGTTAGCCGATTAATCTATTATTCAGTTAGTCGAATAATCGATTAAATGGTCAGTCGAATAATCGATTAATCGTTTTCGAATGTTGATCAATTAACCGAAAATCGCATATTACCAGTTCTAGTTTAAACAAATAAACAAGAAGCCGTTGAACGGTGATGCCATTACAGTTACTTAATTTCATTATTAACATAGTTACCCAGCATTATACGAAGGTGGATCAAAAAGTTAGTTGCACTAACGCGCTGCAGAAGCGCGCTGTGTGTCGCAAACGTGGGCACAGCGAAGAAAGGGACAGACACTGCTCATACGTCTTTTAGGCAGGTCGTTGTGGTGTCTCGTCTTGAATTGTGTGAATAGCGGCCAAATGCAATGGCGAGTCGACTGGACGTTCACTCCAAATATGAGGTGCATGCGACAATCCGATTCCTATGGGCCAAAAGGAAGAATTGCACCATTAAAAAGAAGCGCCGGGGGGAGTTTGAGCGCCGCGCCGGTGTGATTTTGTTGCACGATAACGCAACACCTCACAAGGCCCGCCAAACGAGCGAACTGCTGCAGTGTTTCAAGCGGGAGGTCTGGCAAAATCCACCCTACAGTCCCGACCTAGCGCCATGTGACTTTCATCTGTTCGGTAAGCTCAAAACAGAGCTCGGTGGTCCACGTTTCCAGACCGATGAGGAGGTGAAGGCCGCTGTCTCCGTTTGGTTGCAGAACGCTGGAGGAACTTCCTATGCATCCGGCATCGACAAGTTGGTTGTGCGTTCGCAGAAATGTTTGGAGTCTCTTGGAAACTATGTGGAAAAGTGACGTTACATTGTATGTCGTTATAGGCGTGTTGCTGTTGTATAGGTGGTGTAATAAATGGCCATAACTGGGAAGTGCAACTTATTTTTTGATCTGCCCTCGTAGTTCTCTCACTTTCCTCGTTGATGAGCGGCTCGCCTTTGAACTCGAGGTGGTCGGATATGTTCTACATTCCATGTCTGCGGGAAGCCAAGGCTTTCCTACCTCAAGGCACAGTATTATTACTTTCCACCGTAGCCACGAGAGCAAGCAGCGAGACTGGACAGAAGTACGTATAGTTGTGCAGCACTGAACACCTGATACCTGCGTGACACGCGAGCTGGCCGTCAGGGCGGGACTTAGTGAGTCCACGTGGAGGGATAGAGAAAGCATACTATTGGTCAAGAACCATCAGCTATTTGTCAGTAGCCAACAATGGTTATTGTTGGGGGGGCGTGGTGGCGCAGCGGTCAAGCTGTATGCCTCTCACCAAGGCGGACCGGGTTCGATTCCCGGTCAATGCATGTGAGATTTTCGATGTGAAATGCCATGTCCTGTGGTTCGGATTCCACGTAAAACGGAGGTCCCGTGGCTTATGATCGCGAGATTAACGGTCACGTTAAACTACAAGCTTCCTTCCTTCCTTGGTTATTGTTGGCGTGTTACTGCCTTACGTTTGACGCGTCGCTCGTTCACCAGGAAAGTGGGAGAACTATACCTTCGAAATGTAATGGTTACAAATAATAACAGCGTTGCATATAACGATTTACTCCCCAGTTTGTTGTTGGTCCTAAGCAATTCAGCGCCATCAACTTCACAAAAGGTAAGAATAATAGTCTTCTCACCTTAAGGTCGCTCTCTTTGTGGGCCGACAGTTAATTTGTAGATGTGTGACACTGTTTTGAAAGAACAAGTGAGTTCGCCCGCCGGCCGCCCCCGGCTGCAGTAGCCATACACACACAAGATTTATGAGCAGGGTTCAGTCGTGAACAGGCATTTCTCACAAATTAGCCACTTTTTATTGCTTTAGGTAGCGCTTAGGGACTAGCCAACACCCCCCCCTGCGGACATTCGGATGCACAGCAAGAAAAACCAGCTTGTCTGCCGTTTACAATTGATTAGTTCTGCCTGTGAAGAGTATCCGCGGCTTGAATGTTCTGTCAATACGTTGACAGTTGCTAGGTGTGAGAGACAAACCTTTCTGACTGTCTCCGCAGGCCCGCCAAGCGGTCAACAAGTCCGTCAAAGAAACCGGTGAGCGACTGAATTATTGTGATTTTCTCGGCCCAAGCAAAGTCTTCCTCTCCACCCCGTTACGTAGTGACTAGCATTCTTGACTGTCACCGCCGAGATCCAGGCTCGATTCCAGCTATGCCAAGAAATTTAATACAGGTCTGAGGGCTGGAACGGGGATCACTCAGCCTTGTGAGGTAGAACAGAGAAGGGGTGGGTTCGATTCCTACCTCAGCCATCCCACAAGTGGTTCTCCACTTCTACTCCAGCCGAATGCTGGGATGGTAGACTATATTTTAAGTAGGACAATAGTCGTCCAAGAACCCATTTCTTGAACCCGAGGAATAACTGATGATGATTACAATTGTTGTTTTAATCCTTTATAGGGCAAAACTATTTATTATTGTATGTGTTTTTCCTTTTATTTATTATAATTATTATAATTATTAATAATGTTATTTTTTGTTTCTCTAACTTTAATGTTTATACACTAGTCTACTGTTTGTAGAAAGTGAAACACCCAGAAGAAATGGTCGGAGACACTCCCAGAACAGGGGTCGTGTAGGCCTTGAAATCGCAGAGAGATGGCGCGCACATTGGCCCACCACTGCCCTCTGTCGTGGGACTGGGCAGGTCAGTGTTCCGCACAGCTCTGTCGGTGTGGGGCCGTCATACCAAGTGGAAACGTGTAAGCAAGTGCAACGATGCCTCGCCGACATCACAAGGTGGACTATCAGTATGTGAGTGCGGTTGAACGGGGCAGAATGCTTGGGCTCCGGGAGGCGGGTCTGTCGTTCCGGGACATTGCGGCTCGTACAGGGCACGCTGCGTTAACAGTAAGTCGAATGTGGATCAAGTGGAGAGAGGAGGGCCGTACAGAGCGACGGCAGGGTTCAGGACGACGCAATGTGACCACAGCGCGAGACGACCGCCATCTTCTCCGCATGGCCGTATCGGACAGAACAGTGTCGTCCTCGGTGTTGGTTCGACATTGGAGCACAGCGACGGGGGTGGACATGTCTGCATCGAAGGTGCGGCGCCGTCTTTTGAGGGCTTGAATTGTAGCACGCATGCCACTGCGTCGGCTTTCATTGACAGGGAACCACCGACGCCTCCGACTACAATGGGCACGAAATGTCCACCCACATGTGGCGAGGAATGTGCAAGCCTTCTTCGCAGAACGACGTTTTATGATTTTTATTTCCATATTTATATATTATTTTTACACTTTAATTGTTAATGTTTTTAGTTTAAAATTTAAAAAAAATATCCAACACATTACGTCAAGTAGATACGTATATACCATTTGATTTTTAGAAATACTAGCACTTCGACATGAAAATTCTCCAGAATGTGGCTTAACGATTCAATTATCAGCATCTTTGAAAGCATAAACTGTCCTTATGACTGGGGATTATTGTAGGGACCACTATCCCATAAAGGGTAAAGGGACATAACATCTAAGTTATCGGGTGATAGCGAAAAATGTTCATGAAATAAACTACTAGCCCTACTTTTAACTAACTTACAAAGTAGAAGAAGGAAAATAAAAGGAGAAAGGGAAATAGAAGATAGGAAGAAATGCAATTTTCTTAACCCTCGAAGAATGAGGGCTGAGGAACTAGGAAAGAAGGAGGGCCATGAAAGGCAAATAGGAAAGCGAAAGAGGAGAGGGTACGCCCCAAAGTCATTGGAAGAAATGAAAAACGGACCCAGCTCATGAATCCCTCGAGGTCGCCAACTCCCGAGCTCACCCTTGACGGCATAGCACTATCCAGGGTGGGGCTACACACACCCGGTCGACTCCAGGGCCTTGAGCAGAAAGCAGGAGATACCATGAAGAGAAAACAAGAGGTCTGACCCCTCAAAGAATGAGGGATCAGGAAACACGAGTCAAGGGCCAATACTGTCGGGGTCGGAAGAGAACAAAGGTTGACCAAGGGAGGTCGACAGGAAAGATGACAGAGAGGAACCCGGCAAAAGAAAGAAAAAAACGTAAATGCACACGGTGTTGGTTCATAAAATATATCTTGTGACAAATTTGGTGAATATAGTACATATCAAAATACAACCAAAAAAGGTCCTGCAACGGAGACTTGGACTCAAATAAAATCTTCCATTGTTGGTTGGTTGGTTCCTCAGTTTATGGGTGCGACAAAATTCACAACAAATCAATAGTGATCTACCGACTTGTTTCTCTTTGTTTACACTGTACCGCAGTCGGCTCCTGGCGACGAACGTCGGAACCTAAGAGCGTTTGTCGAATTTTAACATATGTATAATTTAGCTTCACACAGGTGTAATTAGTGGCAGGTTCTTTAACATGCCATAAATCTATGACATGGGACCGCCGGCTTTACTTCCCCTCCGAAGGAAGGCATAGGCTACTGAGGGATTTTTAACGCTCTTAAAAAATCCGGCGACTTCGGCCGGGTTTGAACCCGCGATCTTGGGCATAGAAGCTCATCATGCTACCAACTACGCCACCGAAGCCGCAATATTCCATTGTAATGTATCGTATGTAATTTGGTTCTATTCAGCTTTGCCATAATAACTGTGTACAGTATCCCTCATAATAATTTCCCTGTTATTGATCCATTTTCTCCATCAATGGGATAAGAAAATGTTGAACATTTAAATCCTTTCTCACTTGTCTTCAGTACTCACAGCTAGAGTAATTGTCTTCAGTAACCATTTCTAGTGGGAACTATTTTGCGGTGTCGTTTATGGCCCCACGACACCAGTTGGGTTTCACATAAACGGTAAGTGAAGTATTTATATTTAGATATATTGCCATGCGGTTTCGTTTATTAGCTTTCTAACCTTCACAGTCTCACTCACGTATGAGTGAGATTTTAAATGTAATGTTTCGTGCGCAGAGTACTGATACAGAGCAGCTGTGTACAGCCAAAACTTAAAAAGGCTCGCAAAAAGAATATTTTGGTTCGGTAATGATAATTATAATACTACTACTACTACTAACAATACTACAGTAATAATAGACCAGACATAACTTTAACTGATAAGAAGAACCATCACACGTACTTGATTGACATATCTGTTCCGAATGACCATAATATCCAACATAAATACAGAGAGAAGATTGATAAATATACTCATCTAGCTATGGAGGTGGTTAGAATCTGGAGACAAAAAGAATGTGACGATCCTTCCTTTCCTTCTTTCTCCCACTGGCCTGACACCCAACTCCTTTTCAGCAAATCTAGCCACACTAAATCATACACCCACACTATTGAAGACCTGCGCATCGTTAGAGGATTTTTGAATACACAGTAAGATTTTCTAGGACCCTCTTGTGAAAAGGAGACGTAGAAGATATTACTAAAAATAATAACTGTCAAGAATCTATGTTATATAGTTTGAAAATGTATGCTGTAGGCTTTTCAAAGTGTGACTTTACTCATTTTCTTGTACGTAATGTAGGCTACCGATATGAGTCATGTTACCAACTGTAAGTTGAGTAAATAAAGATAATAATAATAATAATAATAATAATAATAATAATAATAAGTTGAGAAAGATCTACGTGAAATGGAAATTTCCCCTGAAGATATCCAGGAGCGTGTTCCACTTCAGGAAAAACTACGTACGCACAAAGGTTTCCAGGAAAAGCCGAAGCTGAAGACAGGGAAGGTGTGGTCCCAAGAGAGAAAAGAACAACACCGGAGACGAATGCGGGAACACTGGGCGGTAGTTAAAGCTCGGAAGAAGAGACAGTTGAACTGACGTGGTCCCTAGTTGGCCGAATCGAAGAAAGAATAATAATAATAATTGACAAACAGGA
Source organism: Meconema thalassinum (assembly GCA_946902985.2). Lineage (NCBI taxonomy): Eukaryota > Metazoa > Arthropoda > Insecta > Orthoptera > Tettigoniidae > Meconema > Meconema thalassinum. The sequence continues at coordinate 66,795,733 of OX336391.1, read as the reverse complement.
TATTTACCTACTTTCTAGGGAAGAAAACCACGGGGGCTTGGTTCACTGAGGTAGGCAGAGAATAACAAGAAATTGGGATTTCTTGTGACGATGTGCAGGAGCGTGTGTCACTTAAGATGAAACTAACAACTCACTGGAGTTAACTAGAAAAAACAAAGCTTACAACATGCATGAAGTGGACGGAAGAATAGAAGCAACAACATCAAGAATTCATGTGACAGTACTGGGCGAATATTAGAGCTCAGCGCAGAAACCAGTTGAAATAACGTGGTCCTTAGTTGACCTAAACGCAATAATAATAATAATGATAATAAAAACAATAACTTCAAAAGTTAAAATTCTAGGAGAACCTTCTGATCCTTTTCTCATTAACACAGGACTTCGACAAGGAGACGGATTATCTCCATTAATGTTCAATCTTGTCCTTAAAAAAGTTATCAGGACAAGGGAAAATGACTACTCAAAAATAAAATTCATCTGCAGTGTTTGGCCTTTGCAAATGATCTAGCCATTCTTTCTAACAAGAAGCAGTTCAGGACTTTGAGTTAACCTACTTCATGAAATTGCAACAAACACCGGACAAGAAATATCGTATTAAAACAAGAAGTTCCGTGACGAACTTAAGAGCCTACTTTTCTTAAAATTTAAAATTCAAGCCAATGATTAATCTATATGGATCCATCTAGAATAATGACGAAATTAATTTGGTAATATCGAAATTTCTAATTAGTTCGAAATACTGTAGACTATACCTGGCATAAGTGTAGCCTAATAGAGAACTACAGTTGGCAGCCCTGGTGACTGAATATATTCTTTGTTCCACCTCTTAAGGTACAGAATACAAATATTTGGTTGAAGTCCAATGAATAGCATGGACGTTACATGCAGTTAAACATTGGATCTAACAGCGCGCGTAAAATCATGTTGGCAACAATGACACACACACATGTATTGGTCGGAAATAATCTGAAATAATATGATCTATTGTTGTGACAATTTTGAATGAAATCCATTAGTTAGGATAGAAGTTACATGCAATTTAAAATTGGACCTATCAGCAGGCTTAGAATCATGTTGGCAGCACTGGCGTAGGCCTATATTAGTTACTCCAAATTAATCTAGAATGCCAGGTACTATACGTGTGCAAAGTTTAGAGCTATTGGCTTGCATACTTTCTGACATATTGATATTAGGGTAACAAAATAGAGACCGTAATTATTAACAGTTGGCAGCGCTGATTACTCTTAAGAATCGGCATAGTCATATCTGTTATGGTACATATAGCACAAACGAAATTTGGTTGAAATCCAAATGATACTATAGAAGTTACATGTATTTAAAGTTGGACCTCTCAGCAGGCTTAGAATCATTTTGGTAGCACTGACGTGTATAAGTTACTCCAAATTAATATAGAATGTCAGGTACTAGACGTGTACGTAGTTTAAAGCAGTCGGCTTGCATACTTTCTGATATATGGGTATTTGGATTTAAAAAATTGAGAGCATTTATTAACAGTTGGCAGCCCTGGTGGCTCTTAAGAATACGCTCAGTCATATCTGTTTATGTACACATAGCAAATACAAAATTTGGTTGAAATCCAATCGATAGTGTAGAAGTTATATGCATTTAAAATTTGGACCTATCAGCAGGCTTATAATCATTTTGGCAACACTTCCATGTATGGCCTCCTGGAATTTAAACTGCAATAGCATTATCTATATGTGTGCCAATTTTGAAATAGCTCCCATTCATACCTTCCAAGATATCCAACATGGAGCTAAACATTTAAATTGCGATTTTTCAGCAGTTGGTAGCACTGACATCATTTTCAAATATGGCCGTGAGATATTCAGGTGTAGATCTTTACTCCTACCAAATTTTGCTTCGATTACTGCATCCGTTTAGGAGTTGATAGGGGGACACACACACACAGCCAGCCAGACAGACAGACATACAGAAGGACAGACAGACAGACAGACAGACAGACACACATTTGCCCGATCTCATAAGTCTACTTTTTCCTCATTTTTGCAAAATGTGAAAAGTAGGCTAAAAATCAATACATGAACCGCTCGTTATCTAGATGGAAAATCTCTAATGACTAAATTCGGAAAATTGCATCAAGTAGCCTAAATAAATTACAAGTACTCAGGAGAAGTAATTCAGCTATCAGGAGTGCATCGTGAGGCAAATAAAGAGAGAACTTCCAAATTACAGAAGGCACAGAATCATCCGGAACAAATATAACAAAGAATCAATATGGACGAACGCAAAATGAAGACATTACACCACAGTAATTGTTTCTGCCCACCAATAAAAAAGACAAAACTATATTTATTTCAAAGGAGAGGATAATGTCTGCTCGTATTTTACTAAACAATCGTTCTTGTTTTTACAAGGAACATAACTCATAAAAATAAGAGACGATCAATAATCCAAGATACCGTACACACACGACATTCACAGCCTTCTCAATCTGTCCGACGGTGCTACCCTCATGACGGTCACTTGAGTAACTATTCCAAACAGTAATCAAACCTGAAATATGCCTCGGAAACCCTGATCAATGGAGAAATAGAGAAATAAGAAAGGAAAGGAGGAAACGGAAGTCTCATGAGCCTTATCAACCTGCTGAGTAATCACTGATACCTTCAGAAAAAGACGATTGAAGTTATACGGCCACATTCCCAGAATGAACAATGACAAACTCGCAAAATGGATTCTCAACCTTGCACCCTCAATGAAAGTCAAGAACAGCTGGCATAGCGAAATAGAAAAAGACCTTCAAGAAATTGGCATTACAAAGGAAATTTATACAAGATCGACTCCAGTTTTGAACATTAATCAACAACGATCATTTCTCTGAGAAAATGACTACCAGGACCAAGAAATCATGGTCTGAAGAACGGTGGAAGATTTTCAGCGCCCAGCTAAAGAGATTTTGGGAGAAGAAATAGACTAAGTTCTATCGCACAGATGGGGATAACGATGTAAGAAAATGAAAATAAATAAGAAAATAAATAAATAATAATAATAATAACAAAAATCAAAGAATTAGAAAAATTCTGAGAAAGATCTAGGAGCCAGTTCAGAAAGAGGGAATATGCATAAAGAGACCGACAATAGAACTGTACAGACAGACAGGGACGATTACAAAACATAAGGAAAAGAAGGTTATATGGACATCACATATGCATAGGATGACCGAGGACAGAATGACCGAGAAAATTTTAATATAGCATCTACACATCCAAGTGTCTCTCTAAGAACCTTAAACTTCTACATTACAACTCAGCAGTAAGACCTTCCGTTCTATATGTTTCTGAGTGTCTCCTGATGAACCGGAAAGGCCCACTGAGGAAACTAGGAACGGAAAATACTTAGAAGGATTTTAGGACCAACAAGGGAAGAGGGCGGTACTTACAGGATCAGGCACAACAATGAGCTCTATGATCATCAAGAAGATATCGTCACATCCATGAGGAAGAGACGATTAGCTTTCTACGGACATCTGACACGCATGGGTCCAGATAGACTTACCAGCCAGATCTTCACCACGACAGGAAGAGGGAAAGCGTCTAAAAACAAATGGATCACCACAGTGAAGTCAGACCTAGAGCAACTTGGAATTTCATCAAAAACATACAGGATCGATCACAATTCCGGCAGATGATTCAACATGGTGTCTTTCCAGTGTCTCTCACCAGCAGGAAGAGTACAGGGACTACCAGACCGAAGTGGACACAGGAAAGAAAGCAAACACACAGCCAAAAGATGAAAGCTGCCTGGGCTAAGAAGAAACATAAATTCCTTACAAGAAGTCAAAACGAGCCCCGTGGTCCTCAGTAGGCCCAAACGAAAAGAAGAAGAAGAAGTTACGAATAGTAGACTACACTAAAACCCAATTGGGTAAAGGAAACCGTGGAAGACCTCAATAAACTAAACATCTCTACAGAAGACATGGCAGACAGGAGCACATACAGAGAAAAACTTGGACAACAGAAATTTGAGCAAACTCCCAAAGAGACAAGCAGGAAAGAAGTGGACAGTGGAGAAAGAGGAAGCATACTGAGAGGTTTTTGAAAAAAAAGAAGAAAGTGCCAGAACAAAACATAAAAATTGTCTGTGTTGTAACGCTCTCCTTATGGGGAGTTAACGAATAAATAATATAATAATGGTCTAATAAAGCTGTACACACACACACGAACATTTCACTCACTTTTAATCTCATCTAGTACAGTTAGTTAATTTATAAGCGAGAGATATAAAAAACTAGAATACAAACAGGCTATAAATTTTCAACTGAATTAATCAGTTGTAATATCATTTCCAGGTAAGTAAAAAGTTACATGCTTTATTAGTCGTGCCGATTGCCCGACGTGTACAAACCACAAGTGGGATTTTTTATAACAGCACTTAATGTGGTCAAAAGCAAATCGAATTGACAGCCGTAGTAAAAAAGAGTTCAAATTAATTTATGTAATCATTGTGCTGTTTGGCAATACGCCTTTCCATGTCCATAAAATATATTGAACAAATAGAATAGATTAATTAGCGTAATTGTTAGATCGCTCTTTTGTCATACTGCAGATAGAGGGAAGATGTAATTAGTACTGACAGCATACAGAGCCATCTGTTAGCATTACAGAGCTGGGGGCATCGCCCACGGCAGTGCCACTGATAACTGCGGCCATTAGTTTCCGTCACGTACCAACAGGTGGCACCATAAGTCAAAACAGTCTCACTCGCTCGATACCAAGGAGCTTACACCTACGGCGGATTGAGAGCAGCGGGAGATTCGGTGTGGAGAACTCGCAGAAATAGTATACGGTATCTGCAGCTATCAGAAGGCATGCGCCGTTCTCTACCAAATTTGGTAACAACATACCTTCCTTCATATGGGACGCGTCTTGCGCCCAAACTACAAGCTGTACCATTTAAATAAGGCAGCCGTATGAATTATGCAAAAAATACAATCTACAACTTAAAAAACCACCAGTTCTGATTATCGAACCGAGAATGGTTTATACTGTCCTGAAGGACGTGGCCCATTCGATATTTAAATTTCATATTATAATATTACACGGTAGCAGTACACGAATAGTATTTCTGAATCATTAATACTGACGCTCCAATATAAAAACATAGGAATGTTCATCGACATCTTACTTTATCCTATCATTCCTTCTCTTACACGATCTTATGCTATCAGTGCTTGCCACGGTGGGTCAGTGGTTATCGTTCGCTCCTGGCCATGGTAAGTGATTTTTGAAAGGCGACAAAAATTACGACACGCATGTCATACGTTGTTGGCATGTTAAATAACCCATTTGAATTCAGTAGGCCGTGTTCATATTAGCAAAATTAATCTCGGGATTTTCCGTCAACACAAAAGTTCCTCCTTTCTCTACTAGAAAGCGCTATAGTGTCAAGGAGCTTAGATATCTAACCTCCACGACTTAGATAGCGCTCCAAGGAACAACGAAATTCGGCATACAAGCTGCCCTCTTGGCGTCAAATAACAAAGCTTGCACCCGGCACCCGAGGTCATACGATATTATTAAATTATTAGTATTATTATTATTATGCTATCAGTACTGCAAACTAAGCGCAGTATTATTGTATTGGGTCTGCAAGGTTGCGGGATGGAATGTCACATGCCAGAGCAGATGGTTAGATGGTTGAGTGCAAACAGTCACCCGATTCAGTAAATTTATTGGCACGATAAAGAAATAACCTACTCTGGAGCAAAATTCCCGCACCTTGATGTCTACCAACACGTGTCTCTCGCATTTACGCACCCTCAAATGCCAACCGACTATTTTGGAATTCAATCCCACAACCTTCGGCACAGCCTTACCGACTAAGCAACGATGCCAGTCTCTAAAACTACACAGCAGGGAAAAGTGACATTAAGAGATTTATTATTAGTATTATTATAATACTGACAGCGGTAGCTACACTCGCTAAAGCACAGCGTTAAGCCATGGGGAATAGCTCTCTGCTGACTCGGTAGACGTGGGTTCGAGCCTCACCGTCATCCGTCCTTGAAATGGTTTTCCGTGGTTTCCCCATTTCAACTCCAGTCAAATGCTGGGACGATACTTTCTGATAGGCCACGGCCGCTTCCTTCTACATCCTTGCACAGTTTCATCCATGCATTTCATCTCTCATTCCGGCGCGCAGGTCGCCCACGGTCGTCGACTAGAAAGACCTGCACTCGGCCTCTCCGGAGGCCACACGACAAAAAATATATTATTATTATTAGTCTATTATTATAGACTAACCGCGGTAGTTGCACGTACTAAGGTGCAATTAGTGAAATTGTTACAACGCTCTTTTGTCATACTGCAGATAGGTGGTTGGCGTCAAGCAAGGCATCCCACCGTAAAAACCATTCGCCACATAAAAATTCATCGTACCTCATCCCCTTGTCCCGCGGCGTAGCTCAATTATAACATCAGAGCAATAGCTGACAACCTACTGTACCTACGTTAATATATGTTCTTGTATATGGTGTTAGTTATTCCGAAGGCTGATACTGCATCTGTATGCACTCTTTTGTAGACTATATAATTTTTCCATTATTGTAATTATTATTATTATTATTATTATTGTATTATTACTGCATTTTCTTACTATCATAGTTAGACCATTATTATTTATATTGTGAACGTTAGTGAAATGTTCTGTTTTGATAAGCCCTAATCTTATTGCATGTAGGACCCTACTGTAAAGGAGCTCTTAAGCTCTAAGTGTAGCCGTGTAAATAAATCAATCAATCAATCAATCAATCAATCAATCCCCAACCCGGTAGAAACAGGATCAATAAGGCACAGATACACATGACAAATACAGGTCGGGATTAAACAAACGTACAATCAAAGGAAATACACACACACTCATGCCTGTAACCGGACGCAAACCGGAGGCTCAGTTCCATAGCCTCAGCCTCGCACTCGCCCTGAGCTACGCCTGCCGGCTACACACAGTCCTTCCTAAATCCCCTACCACGCATCATTGGGACACATCACAGAAGTGGATTGCTGAACTCGAACACGATCTGAATTGGTGTCAATGACTGAAACTCGTTATCTACATTAAACACACACACGAATTCTCCCGAGACCACTCAAGCACTGATTCCCCCTCGCCTCCTCTGCCATTCGTTCTAATTTGAAGACAGAACTTGCAGACACAGACGATAGAGCAAATACTGTAGTGAGAAAAACAATTAGGCGATTGTTTAATCTTGTGGGGGAGATGAGCGGCATATATTGGTGAAACAAGATTATTCTCAACCACAGAGAGAAAACTCAATAATTGAATGGCTATAACAGGAAGAAACAATTATTACAATGGATCCTTTTATGCTACCCTACTCAAGGCTTTACTGATTCACCGACTGTAGTAGCTCAGATGGCAATATTGACTCTTCGAGGAGCTACACAGTTTAGGGAGCCGAGGTTCGAAGCACGGCGCTGTTGGTGGCTATCGCAGCCAGAAGAAAACCAGAATAAATCACAGTTTAGGATGGCCACTGTCAGCACAGGGTTTCGAGTCCCAGATTTACGAGCGTACAACCACACTGTCCTTAACATGGATGATGACTCTATGGATCCAGCAACGGAAATGGGTCTCAGAATGCATTGAAACCACAGTAGACTTACCAATTTACGACGAACATTGTAGGCCTACAGTATACTGTATTTACACGTTTGACGAAAAACAAAAATACAATACTAAATGTTTTAACGTCTTGTTTTAACTCATGTGGTTTTAAAAACGCCAGAATGATGGAATTTTATCCAAGAACGGGAAATTCAACGTACAATAATGCTTTGATTACAATTTTCTCGCAGTTATTGTAAACATCGTTAAACATCATGCGAAATTCTGGGAATTCACAACCTTGGTAATAGAAGGCGAGAGCCTTCTCAACCAAGTCATACAGCTGGTTTAGTACTGAGCTACTATAATTAGGCTCAGGGGTGTATATAAGGGGCGAGCTGTGAGGCTCCAGCCCCCCCCCCCACACACACACACACACAAAAAAAAAGAAATAGTTGCTTTGGTAAAAGCGTAAAATAATTGAAAATCTGGTTGTACACTAATCTTAACTTATTGGCTAAGTTATATACAATATTAAGATTGAAATTAGACTAACTCGTGGTGTAGTGGCTAGCATTCTTGGCTGCCACCCCGGAGGTTCGAATTCGATTCCCGGCTCTGCCAAGAAATTTTAATTCAGGTCTGAGGGCTCGAACGGGGTACACTCAGCCTTGTGAGGCAAAACTGAGAATTTGAGAAATAAATTATCAATTTGTAAAAAAGAAAAACAAATGTAAACCTTTCTGCTTAATAAATTGACAAATATTTAGATATTTGCCATTCATACTCTACAGGCCAAATAGAAAATTCATTAAGTAAAAATTGTATTTGTGTGTTGTGTTGTATTTTACAACTTGACAACTTTTACAACTAATTGTAGACTGTAAAAACTTAGAATTTTACAATTAACTCTTATCAAAAATAATTACACAAAGTTAAGTGCTCCAAGATATTGGTTGATATTTCTGGGTATTTTGCGGTAACAGTCCCCTGAGAATACTCACAATTTTCCAGGATAGTCAGCCCCCCCCCCCCCAAAAAAAATAATGTATATACGCCCCTGATTAGGATACTGCTTTAAATAGCATGCTCATCATAAGATACGGAATGAAAATATTACATTCTGCTATTTAAACTCAACAAAAGTATCCGATTGGTATCAGTTAAACAGTATTGTACGTTAATGCCGTATCGCATTCTTATCTGTACGTAATTCGGACAAAGCGTTTTTCTGCAGTCTTTTAATTAGATCCATCGCTACTAATGACTGCGATAAACACAGAAGTCCAGATCAATTAGGTTTATGCAGAGATACACCGTATTACTACATATGTTTCCTTCTATTTAACTTAATTACTAGGTTAAGGGGAAATCGAACGCAGCCATCTGCATACTGAAGCTATCTCCCACGGGCTGACTGTACAATAAGAATTAGGCTCTACTAGTACAGTGCACACACAAATTAGTGCAATGCAACTCCGCATGGAGAACGAGTGCAGCTCTCTAGACTATTATTAGTCTATTCTCCTTCTTCTTCTCCTTCTTCTTGCTTCGTTACGGCCAACTAAGGACCACGTCATTTCAACTGTTTCTTCTGCATTTTAATGTTGGCCCAGTACTCTTTCATTCGCAATCGATGTTGCACCTTTCTCTCTGTCGTCCACTTCCCGGTTTTTAGTTTCGGATTAAGTTGAGAACTCCTATGTTTTTGAAGTTCTCCCCTAAGTGGGACACGCTCCTGGATATCTTCACATGTTATCCCAATCTCCAAAAGATCTTTCTCTACTTCACTGAACCAGGCCCCCTTTGTATTTTTTCTCATGGAGAAAAGCTAATATTCGGTTGGTTGGTTGGTTGGTTGGTTCCTCAGTTTAGGGGCTGCGACAACGCGGTCATGTAGCCCCGTGTACTTTCGGTGGGTGTAGAATCTGTCTGATAACCGGTGTTAATTGTGATGGCTGTATTAGTGTGTGTATCTGTTTTTTAATTCAAGTAAGGACTGCAACTTTGAATTTTTCAAATAGTTCCTACTTTTGCCCCCAAACGCCACCGCCAACGACTACTAGGCCTAGTTCAGAACTTAGCTACTAGACGCCACAGCAGTCGGCTCTTGGCAACGAACGTAGAAACCTAAGAGCGTTGTTTATATTCCTAACCTATACAATTTAGATTCACAGGTGTAATTAGTGGAAGGTTCTTTAACATGCCATAAATCTATGACATGGGACCGCCGGCTTTACTTCCCCTCCGAAGGAAGGCATACTGAGGGATTTTTAACGCTCTTAAAAAATCCGACGGCTTCGGAAATATTCGGTTGGATAGCCGTGTTGATTTCATTCGGGTTATATGTCCAAAAAAGAAATCCTCCTTTTCCTCATCACGTCAGTTATTTTCTCTATTATTAGACTATTATTACTTTATTGTTTCGGATACCACCGTTGTGATTATACTATTAGCATAGTCTACTAGCCTATACCAGTTAGCACACACCAAAAAAAAAAAAAGCGTACTGTTGACTGCATTTCTTATTGCAGGCTAAATCTTCATTAACCTCTGCCGTTTCTTTTCCGGAATATTTATTACGGTACCGGTAGGTGGAAAAGAGGTATAAGACAAACTTTACGAACGCACCAGAAACCGGAAATGATTACATGAATCTTTTCATTCGAATTTTTCAGTATTAGATAGATACTTCAGTTTGACATTATCAGCTGATGTACGATATAAACAGTGATGTGGTCACGAATACAACGAAAACAGTAATTTTGAAGACTTTTCTTTATGTAGAGATAGAGAGTTTATCATCAAGTGACAATGAAGCTGAAGGAGCTAAGATCAGTAATGATGCAGATACAAGTGTAGTAAAGCTATGCCTCCTTTCAGCGATGGAGATTCCTTCGATTCCCTGAACTGATTCATATTTTGTACAGTTTTCCTATTTTTCAAATGTGTTTCTAAAAGATATATAAAAGTGAAAAAGATCAGCATGTTTTAAAAATGTCCTTAGAAATATCACTCAAAGAAATGCACAACATAATTATTTCAATGACACTGGAAGGGTTAATATTTAATAGGAGGAAAATAAAAATACTTTTTAAAACATTATATTCAATTAGGGTCTAGATCCACCAATGTCTAAATTTTTTAAAGAAGCAAAAGTTCAATTTAGCTAGAAAATGTGAAGCAACTGTGGGAACTTGTAAGAACGCGTAAATTTCAAACTTGGTGCTCATATCCTCAGAAAGGTAGAGTGTTGAGTTGTTTGCCCAGGTTCCGTCTGATAATCAATGGATTGTAAAAAGGGATGAATTAACGAGTTCTGAATGGAGAGAGATGCTGAATATGACAGCAATGGTAACGGCCGGGGCGCGCCAAAAGCACAGGCCAGTGCAGACATTGTAGTGAGTTTGAAACTTCACCACGTGTGCTAGAGAGTCCTCAGGGGGAGCTAAGCGTCACAATACCATCAGAACAATGGCGCCTGACGCCCTTCGTCTCTACCATCTTCAAGTACAGAAGCCTGCGTGAAGAAGCGCACTGCGTTGTTGGTGGTGCTAGCAGGATTGGTATAAGTGCGATTAACAGAACGGAGGGTGAAGCTGAGATTATCGATCCAACTATACAGTTCGAATCAGCTAGGCCTATCTCTCAGTCATATAGAATACAGAATCCATACAATTTAAGGCAGATTGTTGTGAAGGACCTCTTTTTTTCTTTCTTTTAGCGAGGGTTAAACAATCATGAGTTCATAAACTGGCGGCAGAAATATAGATTAGACATAAAAACAATATTTCAGGGTGATATCAGAAATAGTTTGTGAAATATTTTGCATAGCCACCATGGTGGATTGGTGAAACGTAATAAAATTTCAAGGGCACGGTCGGGGTCGGCCAAAAAAGTACTACAGTATGACCTTACCGAATGTCATTGAAATCGCTCCAGCCATTTAGATTTTATAGGGGAGGGAGGGGGGCACACACATACGCGCACACACACACACACACACACACACGGACAAAAGGTGATCCCATAAGCCTGGTTTTTTTCTTCATAAATGAAAATAGGCTAAAAAGTTGGAAATTAGCCTGGGCAATATTGGACATTCCGGAGTCCCTCAACCGATGAGAGCGGTCAGGGGCAATTAAACGCACCGGTTAGAATATCGACAGTGGTTACATTTGAAGTCTTACTCAAGGCAGGCTGCACACCGGTACGACACGACATATGTCGTAAGACAAGCGCTGTACGCGATAATTGTATCAGAAGATAGACATCGCTCGTGCACGTTCAAACTATTGGGAAATGAGCCAACAGGTGCACACCAGTACGACTACGACATCTATCGAAAGCAGGCCCAACGAGAGGGAGGGGCAAACGGGGCTGCAGCCCTGGGGCCCGGTCGTGCCGAGGGGCCCGCGAAAGTGGAAAACCCCAGAGTAAACAAATTTACTCAAATTTACGTAATTGCCAACAAATTTGACATTTTATTATATTCTATGTATCTGAATCAATTGAATATGCTACAAAATAGTATAATGAGAACATGTAAATAACTATTATCTGCATATCTTTGCGGGGGGGGGGGGGGCAGAGAAATAGTAAAGTTTGAACTGTTTGTACGGAGAAAAGTTTCTAAATAATATTTCAACTAATAGCCGCTAAGCTACATTTATGAACCTTCGCAAAGTTTAGTAGGCCTACATATGATTGTGAAAGGCGGTGAACATGTTCATGTGATGAGGGAGAGTAAAAGTTTCGGTCAGATACAACAGAAACGACATTGCAAATTTACAGTGAAGAAAATTAGTACGTTCCAAAAAAAGTACATTAAAACATTGAAAGTCTTTTAGTGGGCCTTAAAAATAAAATTGCAAATTTGATATTTACACGATGTCACGGGGACGAAACAATAAGTAGGGGGCCCGTAAGTCCTAGCCCTAGGGCCCGTAATCGCTCTCCACGGCCCTGATCGAAAGACATGTGTATTAAGCGACACGCTCTGCTAGTCTCTTCGCCGAAGTATCGTACGACATTTAAAGTAGTAAAAATGAATAAAAGTGGAGCAAACAAGGTTGAAGATATAACATTCTTAATTTCTTTCATTAATAGTGTTGAAAAGTATCCTTGTTTATGTTTATGAAAGATTACAGTAAATCAGAGGTGACGAGTTTGGCCTGGAAGACAATTGCAGTTGAATTTAAAGACACAGATTCTAGCCATCCATGGCTTTCACCACAAGTTATGTAGCAATAGGAAATTTCATCTACCAAACGAAAACTGCTTGTGTTCACTCTGTGGAAAATGCTGCGGAAAATATCATATTGTGTTGTGTTTAAAATGGACCAAAAGCACACTTCAAATTAGCAGAGAATTGTTTGATGTAACTTACATATTGTATATTGTACATGCCCTTTCGCGTGCTATTCCTATTAATAATAATAAAGACACAGGTTAGTGACCTAGTGACTAACATAGATTTTATTTACCACTGTCAAGTATCGGCTACAATTAATTTAATTATGGTTTACACCAGCAAATTTCCATTGAATGGGGATTGCTCCTCCTGGCATTAAAAAGTAATTCAGTAGTCTATTTCGCATTCTTATGCCTGGTGATCTTGTAGTATTATCCACTTCGTTATTGGCTAATATGGGCACATTGTCACATGATTTAAAATCGGTCTCATCATAGAGCTTTCCTTCTCGTAAACGGTAAAATTATGCAGGACGCATGCTGCCTTCACGATGTTCACTGCACATTGCTCGTTAGAAGAAATTGGTCGCTCAAATACACGAAATTTTGATGTCAACATTCCAAATGCGCATTCCACGCTTTTTTCTAGCTCTAGACAACCGAAAATTGAAAATTCTTTTTGCATCTGTCAACACTCTTTTGGGATACGGTCGCATTAAGTATGGCAACAAAGGGAAGGCTTCGTCACCGACGACGTAGTGGGGAAATAGACTAATATTCTCATCACCCGGAAAAGGAGTAATAAAAATTGAAAACTGCCGTGGCTCATCCTATAAAATTCCTTGAATTTTTCTTCGTGTTGAGATAACTCTCTTGCAACTACTGCGGAACTGTGTCGCACATTAATGATGTTATACGGATGTACCCAATACTTTCTTCTCTGCTTTAAATACAAATACATCGCGACTACGTCATCTTCACTCGACGAGCTCATTATTGAAACTCACTAGGAAGTGCGTCATGCAGAGATCGCATCGCTCTGGTGTGCAGCAAAGTTATCTTACGACAATTATCGCGTGCCGCGCTTACCTTACGACATATATCGTGTCGTACCGGTGTGCAGCCTGCCTAGTCAACAAAACAACCCCTGGCACTATCCAGCCCATGACGGGCTAAGGCCGACCAAGCGACCGCTGCCCAGCCATTTTGGCCTGCAGATATTGGGGTGACGCTTGATCAGCGCGTCGGGTCCCCTCGGCCGTTAATCTTGGTATTCGTGATCGGGGCGCTGTCTCACTGTCAGACAGCTACTCAATTGTCCTCACGAGGCTGAGTGCACCCCGTTCCAACCCTCACGTCAGTTTTAAAATCCCTGACGGAGCCGGGGATCGAACCCGGGGCCTCCGGGTGAGAGGCAGGCGCGCTACCCCAACACCACGGGGCCGGCTTAGTCTATTAGTATTTATGAAAATACTGTCGATAACGACCGATTGTTCAGACATTATTGATAGCTCGTTTTCACTAATCCGACGTAGCTTACTATATCTTTGGGAGCCTGTGGAGCCGTATTCACCGTAGCCCACATTTTAACCGAGTGTGTGGATCTTGCTGACTTACGAAGAAACCTTTGTTTGCAGATGACACTCAAATTTATATTAGCCGATGACGTGGTGGCTGCTGATCTCGTCATCTGCTTTATAAGTGAAAGTGGGTTAGGGTCAGCAATCAGAATTTTCAACTGTACGTTTACTCAAAGACTTGTTATTTTTTAAATTGTGATATTTTTTTTGTTTTTTTTCTCGTATTCTTTGTTTATTGTTATAATCATTAGTTTAATTTAATTTTATGTTTTATTATTATTATTATTACAGCACGCCATTTCTTATTTCGGCTTCAACCTCTAAATTTTAATTTATTCCAAATTATTTTGTATGATTTATACCGTGTTAAGAGGGGCAGATAACCTAGCTGTTCCGCCGCTTAAAACTCCAATAACTAACTATCTAGCTCTGGGAGCTGCTTCCACACTGTATATAACATTCAGATGACGCATTAAGTCTTTTCGTTTATACAATATGACGATAACAATCGAGTTTCATTAATAATTCGTCATGCAATACATATATGGGACACGAAAAGCAGTGCCGTCTAGACATACCAAATAATATTTATGCAAATCACAGCTGTAAATCGGACAGATATTCCTGACATCCTAAAGTAATGAATAAATGATCAGACGCGCATGCAAGCAATCCATATCACCCTTCGATGAGCTACTACATTGATGAATACAACTCTTTGCTTAAAATATGTACAATGCGGAAGCCTGGTTGGGAATTCTAAAAAAAAAGAAAATGAAAGGAGGATAAGCGTATAAAGTATTGAAAAGTTATACATCAGTATTTGCAGCTGGATGAGTGCGATGGAACGTGGTATTTCTTTCTCCCGCAATCCTATTGCCCCGATGTTTGAGCCATAATCTCAAATCCGCTATGAATGATTTCGTGAACTGAGAAGAATTAACGTTCCGCTGCGCGCTCTTGCGATTACACTCTCTACCACTACAAAACACACATGGAGTTCTATACGTCGCCACCAGATGCTACTGCGATACAAACAGTACTGCTCCGTAGCGGTCAAGCTGTAAACTACGTATATACTACACAAACTCGGCCGGTCGTGTAGGAAGTTACATTGTCGACTAAAAGTATGTATTGCTGTATGTAATATTCAACTGTTTTCCTTTATTATAAGGCTACGGAATAAGAAAATCGGCGTGATAAATGTTATCTAGAAAACGGCATGTTCTTTCAGTAGAGAGTTTTAGGAATATCTTAATTCGGATTACGATTTCTTCGAACAACATTGCGAGTAGGCCTAACGTAATATACTAATTTATCTTATCTCTTATTTTTAGTTTTCGCTCACAAATCAAAATAATCTAGTATTCAAGATTTTTTTTTTAAATAATCACTAATCTATGTTTTGACAGACCACAGTAGCTACGCTTGCTTAGGAACATAGGGACTCGGTAAACGACTGGGTTCAAACCCAACCGTCACGTCGGTCATCCTTGAAAGAGTTTTCCATGGTTTCCGATTTTCACTCCAGGCAAATGCTACGACCGCTTCCTTTTCAACTTCTTGCCCAGCTTCATTCCTTTCGCTCCTAAAACATTTAGTTTCCTCAAGGAGTAAAAAAAGAAACTTGTTTAAAGTGTAAAATATGAATGTGTTTCTCAATCTAGCCTATATTATAATAATTTCGAACGAAATTCTTGACTATATATTTGAGCCAAACATAATAATTGATTCCAAGTTTCCTGGATAGAACTTTCGTATAAATGATAGAAGTACATGAAATGAACAGTCCTTGTACTATGTGTACATATTAACTTACACTATTTTTATATTAATGACATAGTACATCATGATCAAGTCCCGGGTTCTTAGGTTCTGACCTATTCTATTCCTGACCTCTTACTCTCCAAATTTAATAAAATATGTTGAATGCGAAAAGAGACCGTTCTAATAAGGGAACTATTAAATAATTATTAATCCAAGAAATCTTGCGTAATATTCCGGCATAATACACTAATAAACTGTAATTAAAAGGTCCGCCTTCTGTTTACATCATTTTACTAACTTAGGCTATTGTTCAATGTGCTGCCCGAGGAACATGCCGCAACTACAGTATACGTTAAAACTTGAGGCAAACATTAATAGCGCTGTTGGGTATGCATTAGCTTATTGCATCTTTCATTATAGAGAGTTCCCCGATTCATATTCAAACGTAATTTTATCGATTCTAGCAATAAATGCAGTAGTTCCCTTAACTACATATATTAACGAGAAATGGAGAGGTGGTAGAAAACTGCCTTGGAACTAAGCATTTTGGAGGGAGAGCGTGAGTGAATGTAAGAGAGGGGCGTGTGTGGAAGAGTAGCAAAAATGACTCGCGTCTCTGCGAAAGTCTTTGTCTCGGCATTTAATTCCAGCTGCCGAGGAGAGACACAAGGAGGAAAGAAGTCACCCTCTGCTACCCAGGCGGGAAATCAAACCACCAGCCTCACGAACAAACGAGGCAAGCGGACTGACAGAGGCAAAGTCGTATCAAAACCGATGTCTGTAGTGTATATCTGCCTAGGCATGCATTCCCGGCCATTGTGACAGTAAAAATAGTCTCACTTTTTTGTTCTCTAAATGCTAAAGGTAGGCCGAAAGGGAATTAAATTTGAAATAGTTTTAGTTGCTAAGACTTTCATGGAAAAATAGCCTATGCTCTCTTAGCTAAACTGCCAGGTCTAGTTATTAGATATTTTTAGGCACCCCAGAAATTCGCATTAATTTCGAAAAAAAATAATAATATCGCGATGTGTAGCCTATATTGAATTTCGCGTTTTATCGCGAAATGTTTTTATCATTTCAAATGATCTTGTCGACTTCGTCGTTATGCTTGGGTCCAACGTTATGCGTTACGGAGACGGAGACGGAAGTGACGTCATGCAGCCACGCGGGAAGCAGAAGCTAATGGTTATTGGAGTCTGTTGAAAGAGTCCTGGGGCGTCGAGCAACCTGGGGCTTTGAGCGAAGCGAACACAAGAATACAGGGTGACTTCTAAAGAGATATAAAAGGTGCCAGATAAGAATACAGGGTGCCTCCTAAAGAGGTGTGCAGGATGTCAGAGCAAAATACAGTACAAGATGTCAGATAACAATACAGGGTGACTCCTAAAGAAATATACAAGATGCCAGATAAGAATACGAGGTGACCCTTAAAGGGTTGTACAAAATGGCAGAGAAGAATACAGGGTGACTCCTAAAGAGGTGCACAAGATGTCAGACAAGAATATAGGGTGCCTCCTAAAGAGGTGTGCAAGATTTCAGAGCAAAATACAGTACAAGATGCCAGATAAGAATACAGGGTGACTCATAAAGAGATATACAAGATGCCAATTAATAATACAAGGTGACTCTTATCGAGGTGTACAAGATGGCAGAGAAGAATACAGGGTGACCCCTAACGAGGTGCACAAGATGTCAGACAAGATTACATGGTGACTCCTAAAGAGGTGTACAAGATGTCACACAAGAATACGGGATGACTCCTAAAGAGATGTACAAGATGCCAGATAAGAATACAAGGTGACTCTTAAAGAGGAGTACAAGATGGCAGAGAAGAATACAGGGTGACTCCTAAAGAGGTGTACAAGATGTCACACAAGAATACAGGGTGACTTCTAAAGAGATATACAATTTGCCAGATAAGAATACAGGGTGCCTCCTAAAGAGGTGTGCAGGACGTCAGAGCAAATTACAGGGTGACACTTAACGAGGTGTACAGTTTGTTAGATTACATTCAAATACAGGGTGACCCTTAAAGAGGTTTGCGAGATATCAGATTTAAATAATGGGTGACTCTTAAAGAGTTAAATACAGGGTGACCCTTAAAGAGGTGCCCACGTGGGAAGCCTAAGTTAATGGGTAATGGAGTCTGTTGAAAGAGTCCTGGGGCTTCGAGCGAAGCGAGAAGCCCTCCTGAGCCTTTCTAACATGTGTAGCATTTGTAGCATGCGTCATTTGAAATGGTATAACGTCTAGTCTTTCAGACTGACAGTTTTTTTTAATGCATAAGTTTACACTAAATATTATTTTTTCTTTAAGCCGCAAATGCTCTTTGCTTTTTAAACAATTTTTAGACACTGTCTAATTCCTCCCAATCTACCCGCACATTAGAATATTTACACATTAACATTTTAGAATCGGATACATTCAGTAGAAAATTCTTTGGCTCTGGAATGATCTCTCACTGTTGACGTTCGACCCATCTCTAGTTCACAACTACGACCGAATATTGGAAAAACTCCTAATGTAGCGACTTGCAGACATGGACAATAGCCCCAATAGGGTGTCACCCACCGCCAAGTGTCAGAGACCGTCGGGTGTTTATCTCAGTCGCCTTTGGAATGTGAGCTTCTCCCATTCCAGCTTGGCTTGTACAAAGTGTGGCTGTCATGTTCACAAGTTCAAATGTTTAAGAGCTGCATGGAGTATTTGGTTGGTTGGTTGGTTGATTAGTTTAGGGGCTGCGACAACGCGGTCATGTAGCCCCGTGTACTTTGGTTGTGTGCAGAATTTCTCCGATAACCGGTGTTAATTGTGAAGGCTGTATTAGTGTGCGTCAGCTGTGATTCAGGTAGCAGGACTGCAGACGATTAATCTTCTTGAGTAGTTTCTACTTTTGCTACCAAATGCTACCGTCCACGACACCTAGCTGCGGACGTGGCTACTAAATGCAATCGCAGTCAGCACCTGGCAGCAAACGTTGGAATTAATATAGCGTTACCAAACTACAAATTTTAGCTTCCACAAGGGTAGTTAGTGGAAGGTTCTTTTTCATGCCATAAATCTATGACATGGGACCACCGGTTTTACTTCCCCTCCGAAGGAAGGCATGGAATATTTAAACAAGCTTAATGAATACAAATTGCCAATGAATTTCGTTTTTCATTCACCGAAATAGTTTATTTCACTACGGTATTAAAGATATTTATCGCGAGAATTCGCGATAAAAATATTGCAATTTTAGATACTGTTACCATCCTATTTGCAAAGAAATTGCATTTTCTTTTCAATAAACAATGTATCGCTTTTATCGCGACTGCAAAAATCTGTGGTCCCGAGATATATTTCACACTCTAGAGTACCGCGTCCCTAGTGTTAGTTCCTAAACAAAGCAACAACAAGTTAAATCTGCTTCAGGAAGAGCAAATCAATAACATTTACGAGTCATAATAGTCGCAACCTTTGCTGCACACTGAACATTTATTCGGCTTTCTGCAGTCCATATGACACTGTGCATTAGCGTCATTTTACATTCCACCGCGTTTGGCGTCTAGTTCAGTCAACATGCTCCCATCGATCGTGCCCGCCCATGACGTGCCACAAATCTCAATGAAGCGTTGGTGCGGGATGCTTGGTCGAGTCCGAGCAGGGGCACAAAGTGCGTCAATAAACCATTAGTTTGGGAAGCCCATGGAGCTCGCTGACCCGGTCGCCTGTCGAGGATTTACAACCCCAGGCTGTGATTTTAACTGCCCTGTTCCATCAACAATCGGGCTACAGCAAACGGAGGAGAATGATACAGCTTCCCAACTTACAGGGATGCTAAAACAGAATGACACACTCTACCGAGATCTTATGTAAGAGCTGCAAAATCCGAATATTTCCAAAAGTACCTGAAATATAGATATATCCCTCCCTATATTATTTGTGCCGAAAATAAGGTCCCATTAACACCAACCTGCACATATGGGGTACCTACAGGTTCAGCATAACCCAATGCGTAAGTGAAACGCACTCACTTACTCTTTAAATGCCTCACAATTAAATAAATACCTTAAAACATGTATATTTACAATGAAATAATGAAAGAATGCAACACGGTAACCATGGTAACAGAATCTCACAGGTCCATCTATTTCTGTAAGACGCAATGCAATTCCAATTATTACATTACTGTGGAAGTTTCCAGACGGTTATAAGGTTATCACTGAACCAAATTAAGCTGTAAAATTCATCAATTCATACAGTATAATGCGTTTAAGGGGGTCAAGGGGCACTCTAGAATTTTTTCCCGCAATTTTCACGTGTGAGTGTGGTACGAAAGGTATTTTTCACCCGACTATAAAGGGTCTCCGAAAACCACATTTAAAGGCCCTTAAATTAACAGTGTCTGTGATATTCGCAGAAAACTAACTTCGCTCTGATATACCTATGAAGGAATGACAAACCCCTAGCCACTTCACCAGTAGCTGAATTGATAAAGTCTGATTATTCATACCAAGGATAAATCAGTCATAGCATTCATGATTGAGATTTTGCTAAGTGTACTCTTTACAAGTAGAATATTCACGGGCGAAGCCGCGACAGGTAATGCTAGTTTATGTTAATATTTGTATCGATTTTATGTTCTTTATGACTACCGTGGCTTTAGGAAAAGTTTGTAGTTTTACGTGAAGGTTAATTTCAAAATCATGAGCCCAGGACGTCCATTTTGACGTGACAACGTCAATTAAATTGTTGTAATACAGGGACGTTCGTGAAAAAGTGTTACAGTGAAAGGTGATGATATCGTTTATCTCTCTTCTGCTGCAACGCTCTCTCTCTCTCTCTCTCTCTCTCTCTCTCTCTTCTGTTGCTCCGCTCGAGTGTCGCTACTGACGGTTTTGGATGTCACGGGCGAACCTCTGAATAGATTTTGATTCTGCTTTCACCATTCTGTGAATGATATCTTGAGGAAGATTTCTGTAGAAAATAATTTATTTATGGTCAAACGAAGACGAGCAATAACGATTTCAGTGAAAACGTCCAAAAAAACAACAAACACTTGGGGTCCGTGCGCTTCTTAAGCTTACGCTGGGCAAACCGTTAAAAATATCTATATTCTATGAGTGTAAGAATTGTTCAGCTTAGAAAGTTCTACAATAACGTCCGTGAGAGCATATCTCTATCTTCAATACATCGCCCACTATAAGTGTTCACGTTTTCATTTCTTCCAACAATCTCCATTCAATTACTGAGGCGACAGTTTACGAGCTGGCTAGGGGCGAGTCTATCACCCCAGTTACAGCCTAGCTAGCGGGCGAACATATTACCCCCAGATACAGCCGGCAGCAAACTGTCGAGTCGTGTTGAGTTATTTACGAACCACATGGTAGATATTTCACTTCAAAAATCTCACATGCAATAACCGGAAATTAAACCCGGTCCACCTAGGTGAGAGGCAAGCAGCTTGACCACTGCACCACCACGCACCCCGTCCGCTATATGGCTTT
Organism: Meconema thalassinum; assembly: GCA_946902985.2. Lineage (NCBI taxonomy): Eukaryota > Metazoa > Arthropoda > Insecta > Orthoptera > Tettigoniidae > Meconema > Meconema thalassinum. The sequence continues at coordinate 66,774,093 of OX336391.1, read as the reverse complement.
AGAGACGCCAGGGGAATGTACTTGTGTCCTAAGACTGCTTTTAACTTGCCAGGAAATCTGCTGACATAGGTCGCTCACATTTAAGCACTTTTAAATGCCAAAAACTGCGCCGACAACAGCACAACGGCACAGCAGGCAAGAACCTTTCCACTGAATCACGCGGAAAAATAGCGTATATAACCTGCATATCAAGTAGGAAATGAGATTCGAAAGTTGACCAGTAGAACCAGCGTTCCTTTCGCAAAAATAGTGGGAAAAATTACATGTGCTGATAAATGATAGGCTATTATGAACCGATAGACTGCTCGTAGAATGTCATGGATTTAGGTCAACTTTTAAAACTGCCACTTTAGAACGGTAAACTGGAGCTAGAAAAAATACAAATAAAATGTAGCAAATTTTAGCGATGGAGTTATGTTTGGAACAGTGTTACTCATGCAATTTGTATCTGTGGAGAGTGCTTGTCCACATAATTTGTGGGCAGCAACAAGTTGTGTGTGTAAGAGGCCAGCACCGTCAGATACAGATTGAGAAGGCTGTGGACGACCATGTGTATCTTTGATTTTCGATTGTCTTTTTTTATTGTTTATGTTCCTTGCTGGGGAAAGGATTGTTAATAAACGAGTATATACTATAGCAGTGACATTAGCCGACATTAGCCACTCCTTTGAACCAAATAGAATTTTAATTTGTATCTGTGGAGAGTGCTTGTCCACATAATTTGTGGGCAGCAACAAGTTGTGTGTGTTTACTGAAAGGAAACACATTGAAGAAAACCACATAATTCTAAAGCCAAGTAGGATTAGATTAGTATTTTGGGAGTAGTCTACGAGTTTAACCAATGAATATTTCTGATAGAAATAGTAAAGTAATATATTTTTACTTTTTACATTCGAATACTACTACCATACGAGTTAACAATCAATACCATTTTCAGTTATTATTATTATTAGGCCCTGTTATTATTACTTCATAATATAGACACATATAAGGATGAGGAAGACTAGGGGTGTAGTGGCTAGCATTCGTGGCTGTCACCTCTGAGGTCCGAGTTCGATTCCCGGCTCTGCCAAGAAATTTATTTCTGGAACGGGGTACACCCAGCCTCCTGAGGCAAAACTGAGTAGACTATAGGTGAGTTTGGTTCCCACCTCAGTCATCCACGGGGATTACTTCGAAGGTCAGTAACGGCTGTTTCAGGTAAGCCAACAATCCTTTCGTAATATAGACCTTTCACCGAACTTTTCAGACAGGGTGTACTTTTTCCAACCAAATAGCACACAGTGTTGCCAGAAAGTGTTCGTTTCACTCCCTGAATTAAGCTATTGCGTACATCGACAAGTGTTTTGGACGCTAAAAAACTAAGGTAAATAATATTTTTATATGTGCAAAGTAGACATTTCTATGGTCATTGTTACTCCTTATAGGGAACCTGACATTAATAAGATAAATCAAACAAAGAAATCCTAAATGACTGAGATACTAATTTCGAACAAGTGATGGATATATCACAATATAATCGTTATATTTTTAAAGGCTGAGAGCTTATATGAGTAGGCATATCCGAGCAGTTTCTATGTTTTGAATAGGTGAAGAAAATCCTAACATATGTTGATTGATATGACGAAAGACGTGACAAACCAATGAGCGCTCAACATGGCAATCCTATCGAACTGAACACAAGAAACATAGCTGAGCAAAGCGAGTTACAGTAGATGCCCTCCTGTAGAAATTACATCCAACAATAAGCAGAATTTACTCCCAGTATTTCTAAAATTTAAAAATAAAAACTATGTTAGAATACTTTCGAGATATATTTTAATGCACGTCTCAACCTCGGTAATTTAAAGAATAAAGTGTTGCACAGCGTAGCATCCGACAATAGACCAAACCGGTTATCCTAATGCGGACAAGAAACTATGTCTTACAAGCATAATTTCAATCAATAGTTCACATACAAATCAGCAACTTCGAGCAATAGGCGACGTGCTGGACAAAAAGCACGCATTAGGCTACAACAGATAGCATAACATACGATCGTGGCTTGCCGGTGTTTAACTGTGCGTCCAGCAATCCAGTTTAAAAGCTAGCCCGTGTCTTGCTACCGCGTTCTCCAGTACCAGCTGTTATTATTCCCACACATCAGTTACTACATATCATAACAACCACGATTCACCACTGGTAGTACGTCAGAGTCTACACTGGCAAGTTACCCAGGTAAGTAAAGAGTAGGCCTAATGGTCCCGTAGCCTTATTGCTGTAAGGGGACGTCTGGACCAACAGGGTCAAGTCTGAACGGAGTCTGAACCAGGCCACCAGACTGTTCAGGTTGGCGAGTTACCCAGTTAAGTAAAGAGTAATGGTCCCGTAGCCTTACTGCTGTGAGGGGACGTCTGGACCAACAGGGTCAAGTCTGAACGGAGTTTGACCCAGGCCATCCGACTGTTCAGGTTGGCGAGTTACCCAGGTAAGTAAAGAGTAATGGTCCCGTAGCCTTACTGCTGTGACGGGACGTCTGATTCAACAGGGTCAAGTGTGGACCAGGCCACCAGACTGTTCAGGTTGGCGAGTTACCCAGGTAAGTAATGAGTAATGGTCCCGTAGCCTTACTGCTGTGAGGGGACGTGTGAATCAACAGGGTCAAGTCTGAACGGAGTCTAACCCAGGCCATCCGACTGTTCCGGTTGGCGAGTTAGCCAGGTAAGTAAAGAGTAATGGTCCCGTAGCCTTATTGCTGTGACGGGACGTCTGGACCAACAGGGTCAAGTCTGAACCAGGCCACCAGACTGTTCAGGTTGGCGAGTTACCCAGTTAAGTAAAGAGTAATGGTCCCGTAGTCTTACTGCTGTGAGGGGACGTCTGGACCAACAGGGCCAAGTCTGAACGGAGTCTAACCCAGGCCACCAGACTGTTCAGGTTGGCGAATTACCCAGTTAAGTAAAGAGTAATGGTCCCGTAGCCTTACTGCTGTGAGGGGACGTCTGGACCAACAGGGTCAAGTCTGAACGGAGTCTGAACCAGGTCACCAGACTGTTCAGGTTGGCGAGTTACCCAGTTAAGTAAAGAGTAATGGTCCCGTAGTCTTACTGCTGTGAGGGGACGTCTGGACCAACAGGGTCAAGTCTGAACGGAGTCTAACCCAGGCCACCAGACTGTTCAGGTTGGCGAGTTACCCAGTTAAGTAAAGAGTAATGGTCCCGTAGCCTTACTGCTGTGAGGGGACGTGTGGACCAACAGGGTCAAGTCTGAACGGAGTCTGAACCAGGCCACCAGACTGTTCAGGTTGGCGAGTTACCCAGTTAAGTAAAGAGTAATGGTCCCGTAGTCTTACTGCTGTGAGGGGACGTCTGGACCAACAGGGTCAAGTCTGAACGGAGTTTAACCCAGGCCATCCGACTGTTCAGGTTGGCGAGTTACCCAGGTAAGTAAAGAGTAATGGTCCCGAAGCCTTACTGCTGTGACGGGACGTCTGGACCAACAGGGTCAAGTCTGAACAGAGTCTGAACCAGGCCACCAGACTGTTCAGGTTGGCGAGTTACCCAGGTAAGTAAAGAGTAATGGTCCCGTAGCCTTACTGCAGTGACGGGACGTCTGATTCAACAGGTCCTTATCGCCTGGTACCGGCCCGCGCAAGCGCCGCTTCGACCCGTGCGCAGCGCCAAGTCCAGGTTCGTATTGTCTTACACAGCTCAAGTTTCAACACCGTGAGATGATTAACACCTTGTCCATTCCAGTAGAATCTCTCAAGTAAAGCACTGCCCAATGCTAATCTGTCTTTGCATGCCTCTCCACGTTCCCTGGACCGACCAAATAGCACACAGTGTTGCTAGAAAGTGTTTGGGGACTATGAAATCGAGATCTGGTATTCACTCCTTGAATTAAGCTATTGCGTACAACGACAAGCGTTTTAGACGCTAAAAACCTAAGGTAAATAATATTTTTATATGTGCAAAGTAGACATTTCTACGGACATTGTTACTCGTTATAGGGAACTTGACATTTATGAGATAATTCAAGCAAAGAAATTCTAAATAACTGAGATACTAATTTCAAACAAACAAGTAATGGATGATGTCACAATATAATCGTTACATTTGTAAGGCTGAAAGCCTATATCAGTAGGCATATCCGAGCAGTTTCTATGTTATGAATAGGTGAAGAAAATCCTGACATACCGGTACGTTGATTGATATGCCGAAAGACGTGACAAACCAATGAGCGCTCAAATGTCTCTCCTATCGAACTGAACGCAAGAAACATAGCTGAGCAAAGCGAGTTGCAGTAGATGCCCTCCTGTAGAAATAACATCCGACAATAAGCAGCAGGATTTAATCCCACCATTTCTAAAAGTTAGAAATAAAAATTATGTTAGAATACTTTCAGATATATCAATTCGTTATGTTGCTATCTTCGACTCTCTCTCTCTCTCTTGGGTCGATCATACCTCTACTGTAGTAGTAGTCTACGTCATCAAAGGAAACATATTCTACACCTCTTTCAATATGAAATGCTTATTTTCCCTGTTATCGATTAGCCTATGGATTATCCCCGCGGCGTAGCAGTGTTCGTTAAAGCGTGCACTACGACCGCGAGGGCAGAAAGTCCGGAGATCCTAGGTTCGAATCCTAGCGCTGACAGCGGCTATCCTGAGTGTGGGTTTTCCTCAGGGTTGTCCACAGTCCCTCCAGGACACCTACACCATCCCTGTCCATAATACTGCTACACACTCGACTGTAGTCATTCACGTAAATACAGGTTATCAGGCAAATTCAACAGACACCCAACTAGACGGGGCTGATGGCCCATATGTTCCAAGTCCCTAAATTGAATTAACAACAACAAATATCATGGATCAGCCGTATATAATGACTTACCAGAAACTGACCACGCCCAATATTGCTTAACTTCGGTGATCTCACGGGATCCAGTGTTTCAACATGGCAAAGGCGTTGGCTAAAATAAATAAATAAATAAATAAATAAATACATAAAAATATATTGGGACCAGTCAAGGAAGTGAGTGAATCAAGACTACCCAACCAGGAGCTCTATATATACTCTGAAAGAATTACAGACATGGCCAGGAAGAGATGTCTAGCATTTTACGGACACGTCTCCAGGATGCATCCAACCAGGCTGACCAACCAGCTTCTCACATACTGGCAAAGGAGGAAGACCAAGTCACCGTGGCTGATACAAGTGGACAAAGATCTGCTGGAACTGGGAGTTACAGAAACAGATATAAAAGATCGAACGTCTCTCAGGAGTAAACTACAGCAAGTGAAGTTCCAGGACAATCCCCCATGGAAGAAGACAGGTGCCCTCTGGACAAAGGAGAGAAAGGAACAACACAGCCAGAGGATGCGTGACTACTGGACAAACATCAAGACCCACTCCAAACACAATAGTTGAATGTCGTGGTCTGTAGTTGGCCTATACGGAATAATAATAACATAATAATAATAATAATAATAATAATAATAATAATAAGAGCTTGGACGACCAAACAAAGGCAGCTGCACAGCGATCGTACGAAGGAGTACTGGAGGCAGAGGAAATTACAACTGAAATAGTGAAACTGTAGCGTGATCCTACGTGGTCAATTAGCAAATAAAATAGACAACATCATCATCATCATCATCATTTATTGCATTGGACGGGCCTTTGAGGCCTACAGCAGAAGAGCGACAGGAAAAGAAAAATATTACACATATTACAAAAACCAAAAAATATTAAAAAGGGAAAAAAATATTACAAAAAAAAAAGGAAAGTCAGTCAATCACAAGAGGAGGTATTTGCTGCAGATGGCACTCCATCTTTTCCGGTGTCTAGCATCATCCTCCACGGCTGTCGGTTCCACTACTTGAAGGATCGTCGTCACTCGATCCTTCTATCGTGTTCTTGGGCGTCGTCTCGGGCGTTTTCCCGTGGGTTGAGATTGGAGGACTCTCTTAAGAAGGGATCCGTCCGCTCGCAAGATGTATCCAAACCATTGTAGTCGCCTCTGTCCCAATATTCGTCCAATGTGTGGCTTTCCAAACCTCTGGTACAGGTCTTCTTTCTTTCTTTCTTTCTTTCTTTCTTTCTTTCTTCTCTCCCATTTACCTTCCATGTTATTGTAGACGGGTCGATGTATCTTTCGAAGTACCTTTCTTTCAAACGCACATATTAAATCTTCTGTCGTTGCTAATGTCGCCCAAGTTTCACAACCGTATGAAAGTGCTGGCCTCACCAGTGTCGTGTACAGATCGACTTTGTTCTTCTGAGATATCAGACGAGATTTGAGGAGATTGTTCAGACTCAAGAACACACGATTAGCACTTGTTATGCGTTGATGTACTTCTTTCGTCACTTCACGTTTGTTGGTTAATGTTGAGCCCAGGTACTTGAACTCTTCAACTCGTTCAAATAGACTACATAAATAAATAAATAAATAAATAAATAAATAAAAAAGATACGAGACTTACAGTAGTCGCATATGATGTGTAACATCTGGCATGTTATCCTACTCGTATACTACACAGCTTGGACATTCATAAAATGTTAATTTACACTCCATTTTCATACTGGTACTATGATGAATGTATAGATTGAATTGGAGATATGCTACTGTCACATTTGTGGCGCAGCGGTCAAGCTGTTAGTCTCTCACCAAGGTAGACCGGGTTTGATTCCCGGTCAATACATGTGAGATTTTCGAATTGAAATGCCATGTCCTGTGGTTCGCATTCCACGTAAAAGGGAGGTACCGTGGATCATGATCGTGAGATTAACGGACACGCAAAACTACAAGCTTCCTTCCTTCCTTCCTTTTACATTAATAATTCATAATAACAAAGTGACACACAACGTCGACAGTACTCTCAAATACTGTGAGCACATTCCTCAGTAACTATAACATTCATTATTCTCAAGGCTCTCATACAGTTCGTCGTAAACAATCAAAACATGGCTTCCTACAATCATGAAATGGCCTAGTCTCACATATGATGAAAATACAGCTTTTATTCCACTCATATAACAACATTCTGTTATGTATTTAATATTTGATTACTCACCCACAGCTTGACAATAATGCCGCTTACTTAAATGTCATTTGTCGTCTTTGTCCTACCCCATGTGATATTCAACCTTGAACGTGAAGCTTCATAAACTGCTCAATGACAAATGAAAGTCGGTGAAACATTTGCCACTGTGCTCGTCAAACCAGTGCCTGCTAAATGCACTGCCTACTGTATTGCCATAACATTCTCACGCTACAGAGCACACACTGCCTTGTTTCCAATACACACATTTTCAATTATACATCCAGCTAGCAGTGCGTCTTCACTTCCGTCCGATCCACTTCCGTTCGATCCACTTCCGCCCGATTCACTTCCGTCCCATTTTTCTGGCAATGCGTCTTCACTTCCGCCCGATTCACTTCCGTCCCCAATTTTCAAAATCACTCCCACAAAACTATCCAGCAACCGAGCGGAAAGATGTTACACATCAATAAATAAATAAATAAATAAATAAATAAATAAATAAATAAATAAAAGAATGAATCTCCTCTCTGGCATTTTACATTCGCAACATGTGCGGGATTGCAACATCATCGACTCCCAATACAATTAGGCCTACATACCGCAAAATCTAAGCTGTAAAGTGTCCCAGATATTAAAACAGCAATCAAAACTAATGACTGTCAACCAATAATATGCAAGTCACCCAAGTGGTGTCAATTTCTAAGACTTACGGTACGTCAGGTTAGTGGGACACGCGAACTTTTTTTTTCGTTTCACTCCGAATAAGGTTAGTTAGTTATTGTTGTTTTAAGGGACAGTACAGAGAGGTCAACTCCCAATGCATGGGGAACACATTTAGAGAACGGACTGAGCTCATTTCCTTTCCTTAAGCGGAGTAATTTGTTTCACTAAGTGGTATACATAACGAGAAATAATTACATATGCACGGCGTTAATAATGAGCTGTAACTTAAGGACAACTGCTCACAAGATATTGCTGTGTTCTTGAGTTTTCACGCCTGCTAGTGAAACAGAAGGTGATGTGAGTGTTTTAACAGACTTGTCTTCAAGTTTTTCTTTTAGCGGTTAGGCCTACCTGTTACGAATGACCATAACCGTATGGAACTGTAAATTTGACATAAGAAATAGCCTACATGCATTTTTGAAGTAGTAAAAGCAAAGCAAAGTCAACTCCGTACAGGCCATGGAGGCCCTGGGAGTAGTGGAAGGTAGAGGCTTCCACTTTCTGTGACATCGGCACTGGATGGGATGGAGTTGTCAGCTCCACGCCAGGCCGCCTTTGCTCCCAGGAGTTACCCTGGTACTCATTTCTGGTGTAGGCTGAGTGAACCCCAGGGCCATTTGCGTTTCCGAAAGTGGTAGTTTTGTTTCTAAAATCCACTACCTGGGTGGGGATCGAACCCACTCCCTTTCAGTTAGAAGCACAGCGCCTCTACCGACTGCGCCACGCAGCCCCCATTTTTGAAGTAGTACCTGTACAAAATTAGTTTTTGAAGGAAGGGTCGAGGATAAGAACAGTAGAGGTAGACCAAGGGTGAATATAACAAGAAGCATAACACAATTTTCACTCGCCAAATCAATACTTTACTTTACTAAAAATACTAAAAGTAAAGTATTGATTTGGCGAGTGAAAATTGTGTTATACTTCTTGTAAACATGGTCAATACGGAACCTGGAACGAGTGCGGTTTATAAGGTTAGAATATGTTAAACGGATTGCCTCGGATGTAGGGTGTGGTAGCGATGTAGAGATGAAACGATTAGCTCAGACTGGGAAGCATGGAGGGCTGTACAGCTGAGCGCGCAGACAAACGCTCACCAGAAGACTGGGATGGCCGGCTAGGAGGCACTCGCCTCGTAAGCATTACTTCTAGAGCAAAACAGTTTGGTTGGTTCTTAAGTTTAGGGGCTGCGACAACGCGGTCATGTAGCCCCGTGTACATTGGGTGTAGAATCTGTCTGATAACCGGTGTGTGATATCTGTAGGCTATTAGTGTGTGTTATCTGTAATTCTGGCAAGGACTGCAGACGATGAAGTTCCTACTTTTGCTACCAAATGCTACCATCAACGACACCTAGCCACGAATGTGGCTACAAGATGCCACCGCAATCGGCACCTGGCGACGAACATTGGAACTTAATAGAGCGTTAATCAGATCTAACCTACAAATTTAACTTCACACAATTGTAGTTAGTGGATGGTTCTTTTACGTACTATAAATCTATAACATGGGCCCGCCGGTTTTACTTCCCCTTCGAAGGGAGGCATACTGAGGGATTTTTAACGCTCTTAAAAAATCCGACGACTTCGGCAGGGTTTGAACCCGCGATCTTGGGCATAGAAGCTCAACATCCTACCAACTACGCCACCGAAGCCGCCAGCAAAACAGTTTAAAGGATCCGTGTATTATTATTATTATTATTATTATTATTAAATGTTTTTCAGTCGGTCAACATAATTGTACCCAAATTGAAATGGGTGTTATTCTCTACACCTAAAAAGAAAAATACCTGAGATTAATTAATACATTTGGGTGACTAGTTTCAATCGTCAAGCGATCATCATCAGATCCTTCTTAACTTTATATAGCCTACCAGTGATAACTTACATTAATATCATTTTATGTTCGACCCTGACTATTATATGCCAGAAAACTGTACTATAATGAGGCTCATTATAACACTATTTTTCATTATGAAACAGTTTCTCCCACCAATCAGAGCTCAAGAAACAGTTGTTTGACCAGTTTGACAATTAGATGCGCTGAGTTCCACGGCCTTCTAATTTAAATTGCACTGCCTGGCCTAGTGTCATAGTAGGGTAATCGAGGAGGCCATGGTCAAATACAATGCATTCTCTGCGTCTCATGCGCTCTGTTCAGTACATAAAACTGGCGAAATCTCGACAGATATTTATGAATATTTATGTTCGAACATAAAATAGTTATAATAATTATCGTCGAACATAAACAGTCGTATGCAACTCGTCTATAATGGCAATTAAGACACTCGTATGAAAATTATAAAACTCGCGTACGCTCGTTTTATAAACATACTCATGTCTTAAATTATTTTATAGGCTCGTTGCATAATCTACTATTAATGAATGCAAATAGCATATTCATTCAATATTTCGGGTGTTTTCAAACATATTCCGAACAGGGGGAGGAAAGCTGGGTGGTAGACTACTGCTCTCCGTGTTCTGACTTGCTCGGCACCCTCTTACGTCAGTCGCCAGGATCCGATGAGAGTTCTGTCAGGCTTTAAAAAAATTGATTTTGCTAGAAATTTAACCACTGATCAGCACCATTATTTACATAACAATGAATCAGATTTTGATTTTTAACGAGTGTTCGCTTGAAGGAAGAGCGATCCAAACTGAGGGTGCGAACTGGCGCAGACATGTGTTAGAGCAGGGAATGATTGACGGCCAGTGAAATGGGCGTGGCTAGTAATTAATGTCTACTATCCACTCTACTCCACTCCACTCCTGGTATCGATTCCCGTGACGTGACACAGTCAGATTAAATCGTCTCGTGACCTAAAGCAGTACTCTTTACCGTTCTTCTTGGTTACCGGCCGTCACATGACTTGCAAATATAACATGTGACCAATGTGTGACTATCTGCGGGGATATTGATGATCATATTGGACGAGTGATGCTGAGAAAACTTCCTCGCAGAGGAAGAAAGGATAGTCCATATAAGATTTTTATCAGGAAGTTCATATCTACACAGTAGCTTGCCACGGTGGGTGAGTGGTTATCGTGTCGGACTACCACCTTCAAGCTTGCAGGTTCGCTCCTGGCCGTCGTGTTTTTTTAAGGGCACAAAAATCACGACACGCATGTCATGGCATGTTAAATAACCCATTTGAATTCAGTAGACCCTGTTCATAATGGCAAAATTAATCTCGGGATTTTCCGCCAACACAAAATTCTTCCTTACTCTAATAGAAAGCGCTATAGTGTCGAGGAGCTTAGATATCTAACCTGCTTGACTTTCATAGCGCTCCAAGGAACGACAAAATTCGACATGCAAGCTGCCCTATGGGCGTCAAATAACAAAGCTTTCACCCGGCACCCGAGCCCATACGATATTATTATTTCTTCACAGTATTTGAATTGCCTAAGGACGATACACAAGGAGGAAGAGCAAACACATTAACAAACTAAGGAGGAGGATCCTGCTTATTTCCCGCCTCGTGGCATAGTGACTAGAACTCTTGACTGTGACCGAGGAGGCCCGGGTTCGATTCCCGGCTCTGCCAATTAAATTTAATTCTGGTCTGAGGGTTGGAACGGGGTACACCCAGTCTCGTGAGGTAAAACTGAAAAGAGGCGGATTCCATTTCTACCTCAACCATCAACTGGTTTTCCGTGGTTTCCCCACTTCTACTCCATACAAATGCTAGGATGGTATCTAACTTAAGACCACGACTAATTCCTCCTTTCCTGACCTTTCCTTCATTAGACCAAAGTTAGCGGTCGCCTGGACGATCCGCCTGACACCATTCCAAGTTATATATTCTGACAAAGTGTGTCCTGCTCCAATACACTGTCCTTGAGGCGGTAGAGGAATGATCCCTCGGAGAGTCCGTGGGTGAAGCCGAGCTTGTAGGATTAGCGAACAAAAATTCAAAGAAAAATTGAATAGCCAATCACCAGTGAATGCCATCCTTTCATTATTCAGTAATCAAAAGCTTTTGAATTCCCTGGCAATTCTAGAAATCCGTCATACTGATTTCCTAGGCAACGAGTTCAATGAAAACATTCCCCGCGTGTGAAGCGCCGTAATAACCGCCAAACAATCTCTCCCCAAATAGGCCTAAGTATTATACTGTAAATAATGTATTGGGAGAGATAAAAGTTATTAACATATTATTAACTAAATATAGCAAAATGAAAGTTTACTCATAAACAGCGGAGGAAAAGGAGCCCTCAAGGGCACCAGTCTCTTTTCTTACCTATTCGCTAAATAGTGATGGACTGACCGAGAGTAGGCTACTACTACTATTGGATTTCTTATTTTGGATACTCGAGTTTAGGCGTTAATCACAAACAAACCAATAGATCTTTTGAAAAATGAGCTATACCAATATTTTCCCTGTTTAATTCTGCGTTAGACTATATAAGCCAATTATTCTCAAGTTCATTAATTATTTTCTTATTTGTGGTTGTATGAAAAAAATATCCAGGATTTGACGTCTTTTCTAGGTAGCGCTTACTGAAAACTGTATACATGGAAAACTACTTGGCTGAGGGTAAATAATTTTTTATATGTTATTGGCACAGGTAGCCTCCGTGGCTAAGGCGGCAGCATGCCGGCCTCTCACCGCTGGATCCGTGGTTCAAATCCCGGTCACTCCATGTGAGATCTGTGCTGGACAAAACGGAGGTAGACAGGTTTTTCTCCGGGTACTCCGGTTTTCCCTGTCAAAATTTCATTCCAGCAACACTCTCCCTTATCATTTCATTTCATCTGTCATTCATTTAATCATTGCCCCAGAGGAGTGCGTCAGGCCTCGGCAGCCGGCACAGTTCATATCCTCGCCGCTAGATGGGGGCTTCATTCATTCCATTCCTGACCCGGTCGGAGACTGGAAGCAGGCTGTGGATTTTTCATTGGCACAGGTATTGGTAGTGTAAATGTCAAGTCTTTTCAACTACCCAATAAAAGGTTCTTACACGTTTTCTGAAGTAACGTTTCCTCATCCCAGGATAAACGTACAGCAGGAAACTTGGGCTAGTTTTAAAGCTCTCATTCGTGATTATCGGAAACTACTACCACTGGAAACGTACAGTGTGATGACGAATTTATGAAGAGTAATATTAATGGGAGGTTTTGTGCGTTCTGGCTCGTGCGATTAAAAGTGGACGGGCTTGTGAAATCCGGTGCAGCGTTAAAACTCAGCACTCTTTCTAGGTTTGTGCCGTGTCTTGTGTGGGGTTTCCTGTGGTTCAGATTTCACGTAAAAATGAAGTCCCGTGGCTCATGATCGAACAGTCACGTTAAACTACAGGCTTCCTTCTTTTGTTACATTTGCCGCGTTAAGTTGCAGTAGTCGTGGCTCGCAACGAACGAACACAGCTTTAAGTTTACTTGCAACCTTTGATTTTCTTTCCTCGTACACATTTCATTTTCCATCACCTAGCCGTCCACTGGCCCAGCGTTTACATTTGTTACTATTTTTAGCTCTAAAACTATAACTGTTGTAACTCAATATGTTTATTATTTACATTCACAGCACGCGACAAAGTTAGGCACGCACTAACGATAAACATAGGACATGTGAGGATAATACTAGCACTCGTTAAATGTGCCTGCAATAAACCAGCCGCCTCGAAACGTCACATCAGAGGCTTTTTAATATCATAATACTCTCTGTTCGAGGATCCTTATTATCATATCACTGATCAACTAATAAAGTATATGCCAAATGCAGATGTTAGGTCGTATTATGTAGCCTATAAGAAGTAGCCTACAACCCATCAAGATAATAAATACCAGACGCAACCAGGAATCGAACATGGGACCTTTATCTTACCAACTAAGCTACCGCGAGCACAACATTAGAATGTTTCTGATCGTGAACCGTAGTTTGTATGCAGACTCGATACCTGGGTAGCACAATGTGTTCAAGTTCCACAATCAAAATTATAAATACCACTTTTAATGTTTATTAATATATGATTTTTATTTTAAAATGGTGTTAATAAATGAGTTTGCCAATAACTAGGTTTTTAACATTTTGATTGATGTTATTTTAATGTACTTGCTGTTTGTTGCCCCACTGTGAACTCTGAGCTAATGGAACATCTAGTTCAGAGGATAATAACAGATATTGCATGCATACGCTTACCTGCACTTTGATCCGGAACCATTCAGAGGCACTAAGCCTTAGCTCCAATCAGTGATGTGTAGTGCAGGTGTATAAAACACTAATGGTGGATAGAGGGGTTGTGTGGTCAGGTGTTCGAGTCTCTGCTGTTGCAGCTTTGATATCCTCGACCACATCTCCCGCTCGAAGCGATCTCTCTTATACTGCTCTATTCTATAATCCTCTTAAACCGTAACCGTAATACTCAACAAAAGCTTCAATCAGTGATTATCTCCTTTTCCCCTGTGTCGTCTGCCAATCAACATTATTACCAGTCCCTCTACCATCATTATCTTTTTTTTTTACATCGCTCATGATCACACGATTACCGGTCACGTAAAACTACAAGCTTTCTTCCTTCCTTTTACATCGTTATGCGCGGTAGATCTCATTTAGCTGATGTTTTGTTTTTCTTCCCCCAAAATCCATTCAACTGGGCACTGAAAATCCCCCTCCGTTCTTTAGTCCATGATTTATTGGTCCTGGTCTTCATTTTCTCCGAAAATTATACTACTACTAATAATAATAACTAGCATTACCCGTCGCGGCTTCACCCGCGAATATTCTAGTTGTAAAGAGTACACTTAGCAAAATCTCAATCATGAATGCTATGACTGATTTATCCTTGGTATGAATGATCAGACTGTATCAATTCAGCTACTGGTGCAGTGGTTAGGGGTTTGTCATTCCATCATAGGTATATCAGAGCGAAGTTAGTTTTCTGGGAATATCACAGACACTGTTAATTTAAGGGCCTTTAAATGTGGTTTTCGGAGACCCTTTATAGTCGGGTGAAAAATACCTTTCGTACCACACTCACACGTGAAAATTGCGTGAAAAATTTCTAGAGTGCCCCTTGACCCCTTTAAGCGCATTATACTGGGTATTGATGAATTTTACAGCTTAATTTGGTTCAGTGATAACCTTATAACCGTCTGGAAACTTTCACAGTAATGTAATAATTGGAATTGCATTGCGTCTTACAGAAATATATGGACCTGTGAGATTCTGTTATCATGATTACCGTGTTGCATTCTTTCATTATTTCATTGTAAAGATACATGTTTTAAGGTATTTATTTAATTGTGAGGCATTTAAAGAGTAAGTGAGTGCGTTTCGCTTACGCATTGGGTTATGCTGGACCTGTAGGTGCCCATAGGCTATGTGTAGGTTGGTGTTAATGGGACCTTATTTTCGGTACAAAACTGAAATGGGACCTCAGCAGAATAATATAGGGAGGGGTAACTAGTGGGCCCGTGCGAGCTTTCGCAACGTGAATGTAGGTTTATGGAGTAGTAGGGAAGAATGTGGGGGACGAAGTTTTAAATATTGAAGAAATGTATTAACTGTTGTTAAACGGCATACAGCTAGCAGTACGCCGCACTCCCGCCAGATTACTGCCGCCGCCGCGCTGTCCTGCGCTCTAGCGGCAGGCTCGCCTAGCAGTACGCCGCGCTACCGCCGCCGCGCTACCCGGTGCTCTAGCGGCAGGCTCGCCAGGTTACGGTGCTCCCATTGAAAATGTACATTTTTAAGGTATTTATTTAATTGTGAGGCATTTAAAGAGGAAGTGAGTACGTTTCGGTCACACATGGGGTTATGCGGAACCTGTAGGTACCCCATATGTGTAGGTTGGTGTTAACAGGACCTTATTTTCGGTACAAAACCGGAATGGGACTTTAGCAGAATAATATAGGGAGGATATCAACTACATGAAGAAAACAGTTAAGAAGAAATATGGGTGGCTAAAGGTCACGAAACATTTTAAATACGTCGGAGAGATCATTATCAACAATGGACTGAACAAAGAGTCAATGGAAAATAGAAGACTTTAACTAGAAAAACTCAACATCTCCACTAAAAATACATAAAACAAAAATAACCTCTCCCTTAATGCCACACTACAACACTACAATACTGTGGTAAAACCGGTGATCTTATATGGTGTGGAGACGGCAAATTTGATGAACCTGGAAAAGCTTCTGAAGATTGAAAGGAGGATATTGAAGAGGATTTACGGCCCAAAAGTGGTACAGGGAACCTACAGACTTAAGATCAAAAAAGGAGATATATGAAAGGATGGAAGACCTGGAAACAACAATTAGGAAAATACGTTTACGCTTCTATGGACATATGGTGAGAATGGATCCAACAAGAATAAATAAACACATTTTTTTATAAAATATATAATCTGAAGAGCCAAGGGGGTTACACTAAGCAGATGAAGGAAGAACTCCGGAGGCTAGGAATTACAGATGACAACTCTCGAGACAGAACACAATTCAGGGAAATACTTTCTAACATAAAGGTTCTTGTGGGAGAAAAGGGAGAACGCAGGGGAGGAAGATGGACAGCAGAGAGAAAGGCGCAACACTCTGAAAGAATGAAGGAAGCGTGGAGGAAGAAAGAACTATGAGAAGGAAATGAAATGATATTTGCGTGGTCCTTAGTTTTGGCCGATTCGCATAATGTAATGTAATAATAATAATAATAATAATAATAATAATAATAATAATAATAATATCGTATGGCCTCAGGTGCCGGGTGCAAGCTTTGTTATTTGCGGCCAGGGGGCAGCTTGCATCTCGAATTTTGTTCTTCCTTGGAGCGCTATGAAAGTCAAGGAGGTTAGATATCTACAGTAAACTCCTTGACACTATAGCGCTTCCTAGTATAGAAAGAGCTTGCCACGGTGGGTGAGTGGTCAACGTGTCGGTCTACTAACCCCCAAGCTTGCAGGTTCGCTCCTGGCCGTGGTAAGTGTTTTTTTTGAAAGGCGGTAAAAATACGACACCATGTCATACGATGTTGGCATGTCAAAGAACCCATTTGAATTCAGTAGGCCGTGTTCATAATGGCAAAATTAATCTCGGGATTTACCGCCAACACAAACTTCCTCATTTCTCTACTAGAAAGCGCTATAGTGTTCAAGGAGCTTAGATATCTAACCTCCTTGACTTTCATAGTGCTTCAAGAAACAACGCAATTCGACATGCAAGCTACCCTTTGGGTGTCAAATAACAAAGCTTGCACCCGGCACCCGAGGCAATACGATATTATTATAATTATTATTAGTAGACCCCAATTAATTGGGAAAAGCCTAAGATGTTTTTTTTTATTTAAAAAAAGTAGCCTAATAAATACCAATATACATTTTCAAGAATTTATGAGACCAAACTTCGCCCAAACTTGCGCTAAAAATTTCAAAATGAATCAACGTAGTTGTGAAAGAATAGAATTTAACTAGATCAAGTTTCATAGTGCTAGGATTCAAACTTCTTGAAGTGCAGTAGGCCCTATATGCGTTTATATTGACATCTCCTCTTAAACACGCCAATAAAAAAATACGTAAACAAAAGCTGTGCTGTGAATGATACATGTCTGGTTTAAATTCAGATAAAAGATAAAACTATCATTTCCAAGTTCCAAACGATGGTCGCCGCGCGGTGGCAGCTTTGTGTCCACACGTCGATTATTGCAAAGTGGCCTCTCGCAGCTGTTCGTAGCTACGGCATTACGAGATTTCAAATCCGTTAACAAGCTTAGCGGGCGCCTGTGGAGGCAAAGTTAAGGAGATTACCATTATAGCAGATGAATTGTTTTGTTTTTGCAACCTTGCTGCCCAGCAAATAAATATTCCTATTTGTTACGTCGTAAGCGGTCGGGTCGCTCGCTCTTGGCGTTCCTCCCTTTGTGCAGGCAATAACAGAGTCCGGCTTAATTGCATCCGTGTGTTGTGGGCGTACATGCGTACAGGGGGCTGGACTAGAGTCGGCTCAACATCGACAAAATCTGCAGCGTACGCAACCACTTCTACAGAGCCAAGCCAATACACCACGGCATTCTTTGTGGGATGAGAGAATTTAAAAAAAACAAATCGTCGATACAATGCGCAGAAACACGAATGTGTCAAAAGCTTACTCTTGGAATAGTGGATAGAACAAACACAACACACCGCCGCTGTGGTAGGAATAGTGACGTCCCTTCCGAAATGCAAGCGACAGGATTTAAATTCAAGAAATTTCAAGCCTCGTGAGGCCCACCAGACTGTTCGGTACGGCCCAAGCCTTGTGATTATTTTTCTTTATAATTGATATATTATTTGCAATAAATGTAATTGACTCACTCTCGAAGTATTCTGCGCGGATGCGGATATCCCCGGATATCTGCAAAAAATACATTTAAAAAAATGCCATGTGGATATAGTTTGTATGGCTGTGCGGATAGCTTATAAACTGCGGATAATGTTTGGAGTAAATTTGCGGATAGTTTTTGGATTGTATCCGAACTTATTCAATATCATTACTAGGACCTGGACTTTATGACACATTTTTCCGTTATGTTATTTTCATGACAAATGTAATATGATGATTTGAGCTTATATTATTCAAATTATGTCATTAAGTAAATTTAACACTCCGAACTGGAAAAGGTTGCAATTCTGGCTGTATAACATTCATTATAAACATAGCACGTGACATACAAAGCCTAGGGGAACGACTTTCTCTGTGTTACTTTATGCTTTATCTAATTGAAACTATTATTGTAATGCCAGTAGATGCAGATAAAAGACGTGCGGATGCGAATAACAGTCGTGCGGATGCGAGGCGGGTGCTGATAACAGTAGTGCGGATGCGGATAACGTTATGCTTATTCGAGCAGGGCTCTATCTATAAGTCAATAATTATTATTTGACCCCTAACATAAGATTTAGAATATGATAGATCCTGCGTTTTCCAGGTTTTCTGGGAATATCACAGACACTGTTAATTTAAGGGCCTTTAAATGTGGTTTTCAGAGACCCTTTATAGTCGGGTGAAAAAGAGCTTTCGTACCACACTCACACGTGAACATTGCGTGAAAAAATTCTAGAGTGCCCCTTGACCCCCTTAAGCGCATTATAGTGTATGTATTGAACCCTTGCAAAGAAGCATATGAGACTCAGATTCGGGGCGTAACAGGTCATATTCGTAAGTTGCTGTCAGGGCGCTTCATTAACTTGCAGGGTAACATATAACAAAATAACATGCAGGAAAGAGTGAAGCCAGGGTTAAAACAACTGAATTTAATAACAAATCACCATATTTACACATAAACAATTAACAACAAAAACTCCCAACTGACTCCCGCTTAATAAAATGCCAAAAAAAACTTAGGCGATATCTCTGGAGAGATTAATTACTTGGACCAAGTGTCCTTAAATAAAAGATGCAAAAGTGACCATATAAGTGCGTATGCCGTTCTACATGCATCACGATGTGTACTTTGAATGCGTGATTCGTTATCATCCAGAATGACCCTTCAAACAACGAATCCGCATTTCCTAGAGCTAGACCGACACAAGGGAACACAACTACAATACTTAAATTAAACCGACACTTCCTAAATCTACTATAAACAAACACAAAATTTCCGTGTGAAATTGGACTTGAATTGCCGTAGCAACATTTACTGCCTAAAACTTAGGACTTCTCATACAAATCAACACAAGTACATTAACACGTGACCAATAGAAAAATACTCAAATGACCGCTGTCAAAATTTACAAATACTCTACCACTACACCACACGGGTGTGACAAACAAAATTACATGAAATCGAGTCATCAACAAAGCAATAGGCAAACAGCCAACAATTACGTTAATCACAAATTCTTATCCATACAAGGTACAACAATCCGTTACACACATGGCGAACTCCCCAATTAATTATGGCTTAAAATTTAGCCATCACAATGAACAGGTTTGCTACATGAAAGCTTACAGGGTTCAGTCGGACAAAAAGGACTGCCTATCAAAATAAGTCACAGGCAAAACGGGCGGTTTGTGGAACTCTGCATGTCTGTCAACCCACGTGTCAATAACCTCGACCTCCCTGGACATGGGGTCGAACCTCGAAGAAATGTGCCCCAAAGCACAATAATACGTGTGTGTCAGAAAAACATATGGACAAGAATCAGCAGTCTCCCAAGAGCACTCTGTCTTTCCATCTAAAATACAACAGCAGCAAAAATATATAAGGGCGGTAGGACAACTACCCCCTCCTCACGTAGAATCAACACACACTAGACACATCAACACACACTTAACCACACGTATGGGTTGTGACAGACCCTGAAATAAAGACACAAATAATATCCACATGCTGGCGCCATCGTTCTATGCCGTGACTAGTCACCTGAAAAGGACTCAAGAAAAATCTATCAAAATTAGAACGAAGGTGTTCTACAATTACTTTTAAGTTGGTGCACTCGGCTACCCTAACATGAATAATAACCTGTTCAGCAAAATGTTTTACAATCATTTCCTCCCATTCCTATTTCAAATATTAACGTTAATAAAGCACCATTTATCGAATGTAACGGGTTCCGCAATTGCAAGGATAAAAATCACGCACGAACGCCGCGTACATTACACATGACTCAAGAAAAGAATCAAAATATCAACAAACACTTTGGCCACGCGCCAACGGACATTTAAACATATAGTGTCGGTACAAGAAAAACAGCTATAAAACAAGAAAGAAAAACATGACTATTTACAAAGTTCCCCGGCCAAATCTAACTACATAATTGAAATAATCCAATTTTAGTACATCACCGCTTCTGCATGTAGGACTAAGGACATCCTCCTCAACCCATTGCCCTATGGACAATTTAGCACTCCATAGTAGTCGTCTGCGTTGATTTCTTGAAGCTCATCCCAACTTCAAACCACGTGCTGATCATCTTGGTCTCGACTCCTTGGCAGAAAAGTTCAATGTTAAATATTTGCCTATCTATAATCGCTTGCAGGCTACTCAGTTCACCCACAATTGTCCTACTGCGATTAATAGCGAAGACTGGCCCTAATTATATCGCACATACGCACTATAAAAACCACACATACAATACACACAATTTATACATAAAATATACATCTCGAGTCCGCGCCACTGGCTCGTTAACAAGTTCAAAATCCTGGCTGCACTCGCAGTCGCTATCTCGTCCGGTATTTCCGTCCCGTCTTGTGGACTTCGGTTCTGGTAAGCGCTAATTAGGGTGATACGATACTTCCCCCTTAAAGTTGAACTCGTCGTCTTTAAAAGAATGTTACAGTTTATCACGCGCTGGCGTGAAATATTTAGATCACACAACTTAGTTGATTTTAGAACAAAATGTATAATAGCTTTTAAAATTCGATACTGCAAACGCTGCGACTTTAGCTTCCCAGAGCTCAGAAAATAAATTAGCTTCACTGATTTTAGAGCGTAAAAATCACATTTTTGAACTGGCGTGGAGTATACCTCTGAAGGCTCCACACAATAAGACTTAGATAAATTCGAGCGTCAAAATCACACTTCAAACTGGCGTGGAGTATGCCTCTGAAGGCTCCACAAGAATAGTACTCCGATAAATTCGAGCGTCAAAATCACACTTCAAACTGGCGTGGAGTATGCCTCTGAAGGCTCCACACGTTAATTACTTAGATTGGCGTCAGGCCAGACTATTTATGAGAAACTGACAAGGGCGGAGGAGTGGGGTGGAGTCGGATAAAAACTTCCAGAGTTTTTGTCTCACAAAGATGGGGCTAGTGTCATTCTTCTCCAAATAAATCCAACGTCTCAAATTACTCGAGCGGAGATTAATCCGTTCGGCGGTTCCTTAGATAGACACTTCCGCGCGCTTTTTACTACTGACGCCGTCCACCTCGTGGTCACGGCTTGGTCTCTTGCGATTGGCTGATTCAATCGTATGTTCGTTGAGAAGACCTCGTGATTCTTCCTTTATGTCTCCAATTTTGGTACAGTAGTTGCACAATTTGGCCTTGAACTCGACTAATTCTGGCCGTCCCCCAGGAATAGCTACCAACTCAGCTTCTGTTGCAATCATTACGAAATGCTGGCCTCCCTAATATCCAAGTCGATTTCCTTATGTGCTGCCTGGGCCGTAGTAATAATAATAATAAATATGAATACTTATTTATCGAAGATCAATAAGGGTTCATTTATCCTCAGCAAGGTTTTGAAATTCGAAACAATTTATTGGTTTGGATTTCAAAAACAAAATCCACTGTAGTAACAACACATCTCTTTAAATCTCACTCAGCTGCTCGAATGTATGCCCCTCTGACTCAATTAGTGTGCTCCCTTCTCGCTGGAATGTCATTCATATTTTCACTAAGTCTCCCCTTCTCCTCACGTAGTTGCCACTCCCGTCGTCTCAGCTGCTCGTTGTTTACAAACAAAGTGCGTACTCACGCGCTCCCCGTGGATTTGAGTGTTTGCTTTCAAAAAAATATAAATTTTTGGCAATACAGATTCTGCACATATCATCTTTCCTAATCATCAAATGGTTCCCTTCTGTAGTACGGTTTCAAATTGGCGCTATTAAAAACAGATTTTGCACCAGTGCTCACTTCTTCTAATCTGTAGGCATTGTTACCCAGATTCTTAATTACCCGGAACGGGCCAATGAATTTCGGACAGAACTTGGCGAAGACTTTGTTCTTAGGGTCGGAGATTGGTGGTCTACGAACCAGCACTAATTCTTGTTCTTGTAACTCTCGGTGAAACTTCTTTCCTCGGTACCGTCTCAGCCTTCGGTCCGCTTGGTTCCTCATGTGCTCTCTCGTTCGCTGGATTCGCCAATCATGCGCTAATAATGGATCCCTTGGGCAAGGAATGATCTTGTCCCAAGTTCTTTCCGGCAATCTGTTGTGGTGTACAATCAGTGGGACTTGACCCGTCGACTCGTGCTTAGTAGTGTTCATGCATATCTCAATTTCCCCTACTTTGTCTACCCATTTATTGTTCGTTAGGAATCATTACTCTGTAGTATTTAGCGACACAGCGAATTGTTCTTTCGCTCGGATTTCCACAAGGATGACGAATACTTGAAAATATGTGTTTTATTCCTAGGCTCTCCAAACCTTGCCTGAAAACATTGCTTGTGAAATAGGTACCGTGATCTGATAGAATGGATTCCGGCTTCCCAAGCATCGGAATGACCTTGTTCTTAATTCGACTAAGGACTTGTCTTGATGTCGTCTTCTGAATAGGACATAGCACGACCATCTTCGAAAATACATCGACACATACCAAGAGGTGTCGGCATCCACGCTTTCCTTTTACTAAAGGACCAAAGCAATCAATCGCGAGCATCTCGCATGGTTTCTGCGGTAATAGTGGTCTTGGAGGTTGTTTCAGAATAAAGTTGTTCGGCTTTGTGCGCTGACAAGCGTCACACGTTCTAATTACTTCAACAATGGTGAATCTCATCTTGGGCCAAGTAAAGGTCTCCCCTATCGTAGCTTCAGTCTTATCCGTGCCGATATGTGCTAGGCTCTCGTGAACATGCCAAGTTAATCCCCTCTGTAGTGATGCTGGAACTAAGATCCGCCGTTTAGTATGATGCTCATCCACGTACTTATGTAACAAGTTATTCAAGTAGTGAAATCTCGCTTGTTTAGCACTGGCTTCCCGGTACTCCGGTGAATTTGGTTGTAACTCCTTCCTATAGAATTTTATCATCATCATCCATGGGTCAGCTTCTTGCTCCTTCCGAATATCCTTCAATCTTGCCAAAAACTCACGAGCCTTAGGTGTCAAGGTAATATTGTGAACTTCCGCTGTTACTTCGTTTCCGTCCTCAGGGTTTCTACTCAAGGCATCTGGTATGACGTTCAATTTCCCAGGACAATGCTCTATTGTGATGTCAAACTGCTGTATGTAGATGGACCAGCGCGTAACTCTCTCACTTGCTATTGTTGTCTTAAATAAAAATGTCAGTGCATGGTGGTCGGTTCTAACAATGATGGAATAACCATAGATCATCTTGCGCCACTGTTGGAGAGAATATAGAATTGCTAGTAGCTCAAGTTCCGTAACTGTGTAGTTCCTCTCATGTTTCCGTAATTTACGACTCGTAAATGCCAAATAGGATTTCTTTTTGGGTTCTTCAGCGTCCTCTTGGTACAGCATAGCACCAATCCCAATTAACGAAGCATCTGCTTGAATGATAAATTGTTTCTCAAAATCCGGATATCCAAGTTTCACACAGTTTTCCAATAAATCCTTCGTTGCTTTAAAAGACCTGTCGCACTCCTCGTTCCACGACCATCGATTCGCTTTCTTCAACATCTCCTGCATAGGCGCTACTGTTTCTGTGTAACCAGGGCAATTTTCTTTGAAGAAACCTGTCACTCCCAAAAATGCTCTAACATGTTTGACTTTGGTAGGTGTGGGAAATTTCTTAATAGCATCAATCTTGGCTGGATTAGGCCGCACGCCCTCAACATCAATTATATGTCCCAAATATAAAATTTCGCTCTGGCAAAATGTGACTTTTTTAAGTTGATCTTGAAGTTCATGGTTCTCAGGTTGTCCAGCAGTTTATTTAAATTTACCAAGTGTTCTTCCATTGTCTCAGAAGCGATTAATATGTCATCAACATATCTCGTGGTGAAGTTCTTGACCTCCTCAGTCAGATTTCTATCGAGTGCTCTAATGAGTGCACATCCCGCAGTTTTCACGCCAAAGGGCATTCGACACCAGATATAACTTTGATTATCGAATAAAAATCCCGTCAACAGTTGGGATTTTTCTTCAAGTTCAAGATGGTGGAAACTATTCGTCAAATCAACACTTGAGTATATCTTCTTCCCGCGGAAGCCTTTCAAAACATCTTTGATCCTCGGTGCTTGGTCGTGCTCAACTAGCAGTTTGCTATTTAAAACTCGCGCGTCTAGGCATAGCCTAATTGATCCGTTTGGCTTGGTCACAGCCAATATTGCGTTCAGATAAGGAGTTGCAGCTTTCCTTATCATGCCAGAATCTAATAAGTTAGTAATAATGTCCTTCACCTGAGAAAAATGCTTCTCTGGGATCGGGTACAATTTACTTTTAAATGGGGTCCAATCTGTTACCTGCATCGCATATTGAAAATTTAAAACTTTCCCAGGTACGGTGTCAAAGGCTCCTTTATGTAATCTTAAAATTTCTTCCAATCTTCTTCTATCAGATTCCCCTACGATGGCTTCCTTAAGTCGCTCCTGAAGTAGAATTTCGAATTTGGTTCCGCCCATTTCTTCTTCCGCCAAATGCACCCAAAGTTCCTGCGAACTATCTCGGCTGTCAATTTCTAGCACTGCTGTCTGGTTAACTTGCTCTCCCCTCAAGATCTTATCTCCGGCCTCATTAGTGCATTCCTCAACAACCCAAGTATTGGCCTCTCTCTCCAGCGGATTCTCTTCCATATTTAAACCCACATGATCCAATCCTTCTACTTGTTTGAAGCTTACAGTGTTGTTATGTAAATCAATTACAGCATGAAAATCGCAGATGAAATTGGCTCCTAAAATTACATTGTAGTTCATCTTTGGAATAACAATGAATGTTTGTGAAAAAGTATGGTTCAATATTTCCAGATCTAGAAATGCTTGCTGTTTACAATTCATAGTTTTGTCAGGAATGACACCTCTGACTTTCATTAGCGGTACCGGCATAATAGGAACAGTCTGTTTTCTTGCTATTTCTTTTATCAAAATTTCAGTGACTAAGCTCACCTGGCTACCTGTATCAATCAAACATCTCACCCTCATACCTCCAATATGCGCGTAAATAATTGGTAGCTGTCTGATAACATTTTCACGGTTCTTCACCACTTCCTCCAGGCAGTCGTCTGGGAATGCTACCCACTCTTCTATATTGGCCACTATCATCTCTTCTTGCTCCCTGGCGATCTCCGTTTTTAGCCTGTCTCCTTTCAGTTCATTTGGTTTTTTTTTTATCCCGGGCCCCATTAGATGTGTTTCGCCGGTTATCATTCTGTCGCTCCTGTTGCCTCAGTAAACTCTCTGCCCCCTCTCCTTGATGGTTGTCTGGGCTCTGTCTGTTCGCCATGGCACGCCCCCACTTCTCCTTCTCCGCTTCTTCATTACTTAATTGATCCAAGTATTTACGGGATTCAATATATCGTTCGTCCCAGTTATTCCTATAATCTCCTCTGTTTTCTTGGCGATAGTCCCTGCCGTTACTCCATCTACCATCTACATTTCTTTGGTAAGGTCTACCTTGTCTCTGGTTTCCCCTCCAATTCGTGTATTCCCGCTGGTACGTCCACTGATTATTTTGATTTTGGTTATTCTGATGATATCTCCCGCGGTTATTCTGATAATTCTGATTGTTGTTATGGAACTGGTTTCGGCCGTCAAAATCTTGTCTTCTTGGCGTGAACTGTGTCCCTGTGGACTGTGTCTTACTTTGGTTCCCCTGGCCGTTTTTTATTTTGGAGTCCCTGAACTACCTCTGCCGTGTTGACACATTCCAAATTCCTTCTTCCTGTCTGTGGGCTTACCATACTCGTCTCATCTAAGTGTCTGAGTAATTCTTCGGCTTGGACTGCGGTCTGAATATTTCCTGCGACTAATAATTGTTGGATATGCATTGGGAGTTGTTTTCCGATGGTTAGAACCATATTCGGCTCGCTAGGCGGGTCATCAAAATCCCTGAATTTTACCAATTGCTGACTGAAGAATTCTGAAAAACGGGTTGGATGTGTACTGTGGTATTTGCGCGTGTACAGGTCCATTCTTAACCCCTGTTGTAACGAAGGACTCCAAAACTTCTTCAAAAACGCCTCGCGGAATTGATTCATGTCTGTAAACGTGTACTTGAAACTTAAAAACCAGGTCAGGCTAGGTCCTTCTAAAAATTTCTCCACCAGTCTTAATTGTTTCTCCGGGCCGATGTGTTGGTCATTAAAGTAGTCAGTTAATTGCCGTAGAAATGCTTTGGGAGTGGTTCCTGAATGTTCTTTAAACTTATCGGGCTTAAAATCATTATCCCGAATGACTTGGATGACTTGGGCTGGTGCCAAGTTCGGTTGCGGAGTTGAAGTCTCCCCCCTGTACTGCTGGAATGCATTAGTCGTTAGTCTGGGACTTTGACCCCGACTCGTGTCCTCAGCCGACTTCGAACCTGCCGGACTTCCAATACTTGTTTGCTTTTCCGGAATATTTTCGTTTGAAAATAATGTCGCATTCTCTAACGATCTAATCTCGTTTTTTATGAGTAATTCTGAATGTTCCTGTAATTTCGACTTCATATTTTCCTCCAGTGCCTGCATTCGCTTTAAAACTGCCAGCCTGTCTTCCTTATTCGCATGAGCCTGCTGGTCCCAATCTCGCCGGATCCTACTTTTTAAGCTATTTATTTTCTCCTCGTTCCTCTCCTGATTTTTCTCTAGCTCTTCACGTATCCGTTCCTGCGTTTTCACTAGTTGTTCTTCCAAATTATCCTGAGTTTTGACGAGCTGCTCCCCTACTTCTTGTCTTATGACCTCTTGTGTGTTTATTAGCTGGCCTTCCATCTCTTTTCTTATGATCTCTTGTGTTCTGCCTAATTGCTCCTCTAAATTTTCCCGCAAGTGTATCCGCTCGGTTTCAGCCTTAACTTCGACTTTATCTATTTCCTTTATTAATTCCAGCACGTTGTTATCTACCGAATTAATTTGCTGCTGTAGTTTCTCTTGGGTTTTCTTCACTCCCGCGGTGTTACTGACACATGCTGCCTCTATCTGCTTGAGTTTATCTGCCACCATCTCGTCAAATTGTACTAATTTGTTATCAAATTTCGCCTCCAATTTCTTCATTTCGCCTAACTGTTTGATGTTGTTTTCCGCAAC
Source organism: Meconema thalassinum (assembly GCA_946902985.2). Lineage (NCBI taxonomy): Eukaryota > Metazoa > Arthropoda > Insecta > Orthoptera > Tettigoniidae > Meconema > Meconema thalassinum. The sequence continues at coordinate 66,746,526 of OX336391.1, read as the reverse complement.
CTCGCCTGCCAGTTTCTCTACTTTTTGAACGCTCTGATTAATATCATTCGTGATTTTTCCTAACTGTTCGGTTTGTGTTACCGCCTGTTGTGACAATTTGTGGTTTAGTTCATTGAATTGTTTGTCAGTGTCTAATTTCTGGACTTCTAACTGGACCGAAATGTTACCGCTCATATCAAGTAATTGTTTTTCACTATGCTCACGCTGAGCTTCTAATTGTTCTTTTAATTGTTCTTCCGTTTTCGCGGACATTTGTTCTAATTGTTTTTCACTATGCTCACGCTGAGCTTCTAATTGTTCTTTTAATTGTTTTTCCGTCTTTACGGACATTTGGATCGACATCTGTTCTAATTGTTCTTCCGTTTTCGCGGACATTTGGATCGACATCTGTTCTAACAATGCCTTAATTTAATCAACGATCGCCATTTCACACACACAAATATATTCAGAGAAAAACAGGGTTATGGGCTAAGGTTTCAGCCCTATACGCACATACATGTCACACATTTAAATATTACTGGCTCTAATTTAATGAAAATTTCAGTAACAAAATTTACTGAATACAATGACACTTATTCCCAAACAACAAAATAACCCCTAGTGATCTGCTTTTAAATTCCTAACCAACAGAATTTACGAAACACCAATTAACCGAAGTCAATTAAATGTCAAATATAAGGCAACGTCTTCCTGCTTTGACTGAGTTCATTAATAATGCAAATTTCTAATTTTAATGTGGGCGCCAGAACAAGTTTATAACAAATACCAAATCAAATTCTAACCTTGTTCAATATTTCTAACTTTAGGAACTCAGTGATTTTACTAATGCACATGGCGGTACAACATCGCCTCCATTTACTGAATTTACATGTCCGCTTGACCTGGCATCATTTCTCAACGAAATAAATATGAGATCAGCGAAGCAACAACAACAACAATCCCCACTTGGGCAGCCATTTTTGTTTTATGAACCCTTGCAAAGAAGCATATGAGACTCAGATTCGGGGCGTAACAGGTCATATTCGTAAGTTGCTGTCAGGGCGCTTCATTAACTTGCAGGGTAACATATAACAAAATAACATGCAGGAAAGAGTGAAGCCAGGGTTAAAACAACTGAATTTAATAACAAATCACCATATTTACACATAAACAATTAACAACAAAAACTCCCAACTGACTCCCGCTTAATAAAATGCCAAAAAAAACTTAGGCGATATCTCTGGAGAGATTAATTACCTGGACCAAGTGTCCTTAAATAAAAGATGCAAAAGTGACCATATAAGTGCGTATGCCGTTCTACATGCATCACGATGTGTACTTTGAATGCGTGATTCGTTATCATCCAGAATGACCCTTCAAACAACGAATCCGCATTTCCTAGAGCTAGACCGACACAAGGGAACACAACTACAATACTTAAATTAAACCGACACTTCCTAAATCTACTATAAACAAACACAAAATTTCCGTGTGAAATTGGACTTGAATTGCCGTAGCAACATTTACTGCCTAAAACTTAGGACTTCTCATACAAATCAACACAAGTACATTAACACGTGACCAATAGAAAAATACTCAAATGACCGCTGTCAAAATTTACAAATACTCTACCACTACACCACACGGGTGTGACAAACAAAATTACATGAAATCGAGTCATCAACAAAGCAATAGGCAAACAGCCAACAATTACGTTAATCACAAATTCTTATCCATACAAGGTACAACAATCCGTTACACACATGGCGAACTCCCCAATTAATTATGGCTTAAAATTTAGCCATCACAATGAACAGGTTTGCTACATGAAAGCTTACAGGGTTCAGTCGGACAAAAAGGACTGCCTATCAAAATAAGTCACAGGCAAAACGGGCGGTTTGTGGAACTCTGCATGTCTGTCAACCCACGTGTCAATAACCTCGACCTCCCTGGACATGGGGTCGAACCTCGAAGAAATGTGCCCCAAAGCACAATAATACGTGTGTGTCAGAAAAACATATGGACAAGAATCAGCAGTCTCCCAAGAGCACTCTGTCTTTCCATCTAAAATACAACAGCAGCAAAAATATATAAGGGCGGTAGGACAACTACCCCCTCCTCACGTAGAATCAACACACACTAGACACATCAACACACACTTAACCACACGTATGGGTTGTGACAGACCCTGAAATAAAGACACAAATAATATCCACATGCTGGCGCCATCGTTCTATGCCGTGACTAGTCACCTGAAAAGGACTCAAGAAAAATCTATCAAAATTAGAACGAAGGTGTTCTACAATTACTTTTAAGTTGGTGCACTCGGCTACCCTAACATGAATAATAACCTGTTCAGCAAAATGTTTTACAATCATTTCCTCCCATTCCTATTTCAAATATTAACGTTAATAAAGCACCATTTATCGAATGTAACGGGTTCCGCAATTGCAAGGATAAAAATCACGCACGCACGCCGCGTACATTACACATGACTCAAGAAAAGAATCAAAATATCAACAAACACTTTGGCCACGCGCCAACGGACATTTAAACATATAGTGTCGGTACAAGAAAAACAGCTATAAAACAAGAAAGAAAAACATGACTATTTACAAAGTTCCCCGGCCAAATCTAACTACATAATTGAAATAATCCAATTTTAGTACATCACCGCTTCTGCATGTAGGACTAAGGACATCCTCCTCAACCCATTGCCCTATGGACAATTTAGCACTCCATAGTAGTCGTCTGCGTTGATTTCTTGAAGCTCATCCCAACTTCAAACCACGTGCTGATCATCTTGGTCTCGACTCCTTGGCAGAAAAGTTCAATGTTAAATATTTGCCTATCTATAATCGCTTGCAGGCTACTCAGTTCACCCACAATTGTCCTACTGCGATTAATAGCGAAGACTGGCCCTAATTATATCGCACATACGCACTATAAAAACCACACATACAATACACACAATTTATACATAAAATATACATCTCGAGTCCGCGCCACTGGCTCGTTAACAAGTTCAAAATCCTGGCTGCACTCGCAGTCGCTATCTCGTCCGGTATTTCCGTCCCGTCTTGTGGACTTCGGTTCTGGTAAGCGCTAATTAGGGTGATACGATACTTCCCCCTTAAAGTTGAACTCGTCGTCTTTAAAAGAATGTTACAGTTTATCACGCGCTGGCGTGAAATATTTAGATCACACAACTTAGTTGATTTTAGAACAAAATGTATAATAGCTTTTAAAATTCGATACTGCAAACGCTGCGACTTTAGCTTCCCAGAGCTCAGAAAATAAATTAGCTTCACTGATTTTAGAGCGTAAAAATCACATTTTTGAACTGGCGTGGAGTATACCTCTGAAGGCTCCACACAATAAGACTTAGATAAATTCGAGCGTCAAAATCACACTTCAAACTGGCGTGGAGTATGCCTCTGAAGGCTCCACAAGAATAGTACTCCGATAAATTCGAGCGTCAAAATCACACTTCAAACTGGCGTGGAGTATGCCTCTGAAGGCTCCACACGTTAATTACTTAGATTGGCGTCAGGCCAGACTATTTATGAGAAACTGACAAGGGCGGAGGAGTGGGGTGGAGTCGGATAAAAACTTCCAGAGTTTTTGTCTCACAAAGATGGGGCTAGTGTCATTCTTCTCCAAATAAATCCAACGTCTCAAATTACTCGAGCGGAGATTAATCCGTTCGGCGGTTCCTTAGATAGACACTTCCGCGCGCTTTTTACTACTGACGCCGTCCACCTCGTGGTCACGGCTTGGTCTCTTGCGATTGGCTGATTCAATCGTATGTTCGTTGAGAAGACCTCGTGATTCTTCCTTTATGTCTCCAATTTTGGTACAGTAGTTGCACAATTTGGCCTTGAACTCGACTAATTCTGGCCGTCCCCCAGGAATAGCTACCAACTCAGCTTCTGTTGCAATCATTACGAAATGCTGGCCTCCCTAATATCCAAGTCGATTTCCTTATGTGCTGCCTGGGCCGTAGTAATAATAATAATAAATATGAATACTTATTTATCGAAGATCAATAAGGGTTCAGTATTGATGAACTTTACAGCTTAATTTGGTTCAGTGATAACCTTATAACTGACTGGAAACTTTCACAGTAATGTAATAATTGGAATTGCATTGCGTCTTACAGAAATAGATGGACCTGTGAGATTCTGTTACCATGGTTACCGTGTTGCATTCTTTCATTGTAAATATACATGTTTTAAGGTATTTATTTAATTGTGAGGCATTTAAAGAGTAAGTGAGTGCGTTTCGCTTACGCATTGGGTTATGCTGGACCTGTAGGTACCCCATATGTGTTGTTTGGTGTTAATGGGACCTTATTTTCAGTACTAAACTGGAATGGGATCTTAGCAGAATAATATAGGGAGGGATGTGGGTAAGAGTTAAGTGAGTGGGTAGGAGGCGTGCTCACAACACCCCAACTAAAACTTGCACTATTCTTTTACAAATGTTAAATCAAGACCAAATATACCAAATTCAATCTTTATTACTACCGTACCTTAAAAACATTATCATAAGATATTTGACACCACAGCTATAAAAATAAACACCTTACTGATTTCCAATCCCAAAGTCTTAATATTTTGGTTTCGTACTGCATGTAAATTATTAACCCTAAACCGGGCGCGCTGGTGAATTTCGTTCACCAACCCGCGTATTTCATCTGTACTTGTTAGTTCCTAAGAGCTACAACCGTGGCGCTGCTAGTACCTTCCGGCGAAGTCTTATCGATACTCTCAGTGTAGCGGTATCTGTTCAGGAAGTTGTACGTGTCACGCTATTCGACCTTGATTGGGAAGTGCCGTCATTTGGTGAACTTTCTTCACCACGCGCCCGGAAATGTAAGTAAAATTGTACCTTATACGTTCTTGGAGTTTCATTATTTTAAAACATAGACTATAGAGGATACAAAAGTAACTATCTATTTTTATTGTAGGGCGAAGTTTGTGAAGGATGAAGACATACAAACCCTGTTACAGGAATTATCTGATGAGGAGGAAGGATCTCAGGGAGCTGAAGTTTGTGATTTTTCTGATGGTGAAGATGAAGTGGTAAATTATTCAGACATTAATCATGACAGTGAGAGTGAACAAGAAGGTGATGTAGGCCTAGTTGATAGCTATGAACACGATGAACTAGAGAGGGATTTTTTCTTCGGGAAAGACGAAACAATGTGGTGCACCAATAGCTTTTCAAAGGCTGCCTCTAGGATTAAATCAAAAAATATAATAAAAATATTTCCTTGTCCAAAAGGAGATGCGAAAACAGTGTCGTGTGAAATGGATGCTTTCTTACAGATAATTGATGTTGAAATGATCGATGAAATAGTTTCTTATACTAATATTTATATTGCAAGGCATTGCGAAGAAGTGACTTACAGCCGTGAGCGCGATGCTAAACCTACTTGCCATGAAGAAATAATAGCTTTGATTGGTTTATTGTTCCTCACTGGTTTGAAAGGTGAAGAGTACACATCTGTGGAAGAAATATGGGCGAAAGATGGAACTGGAATGGGAATAGCAAGAGCCTGCATGTCTTCAAAGAGGTTTCTATTTTTGTTACGGAGTCTTCGTTTTGACGACAAAACTACACGTAACGATCGCCTGCGAATAGATAAACAAGCAGCAGTTCGCACATTGTTGGATTCCTTTGTAGTGAACTGTAAAAAGAGCTACACACCAAGTGAGTTCGTAACAATAGATGAGAAGCTAGTGCCTTTTCGAGGGAGATGTGCATTTATACAGTTTATGCCAAGTAAGCCGGCAAAGTATGAGTTAAAATTCTACGCCCTGAATGATGCTAAAACTTTTTATACTTCATCTCTGGAGTTATACTGTGGCAGGCAACCTCCTGGCCCCTATGAACTCTCTAATAAGCCATATGATATAGTGAAACGTCTAATAGACCACGTGAAGGGAAAAATCGTAATCTAACAATCGACAACTGGTATACCAGCTATGACCTAGTCCTTGATCTTTTACAAGATAAAATAACGTGTATAGGCACTCTCAGGAAGAATAAAAGAGAAATTCCACAGCAGTTTCTTCCTCATAAAGATAGGCCAGTTGGTTCAACAACGTTTGGGTTTCAGTATGAAATCATGCTCATTTCGCGTGTTCCTAAAAGGAATAAAGCAGTTATCTTACTTTCTTCTATGCACAACGAACCCTCCGTGGACCCCAACAGTTCCAAGCCCCATGCTATACTGGATTATAATCTAACTAAAGGCGGAGTTGTTACTTCCGACCAAATGGAAGGCAAGTACTCGGTAGCTCAGAAAACCCCACGGTGGACAATGTGTGTCTTTTTTGCTCTACTCAGCATTGCTGGAATAAATAGTCAGGTACTTTACAAAGGGAATCCGAAGAACCAACCAGTATAGAAACGCGTGTTTTTGAAGAATCTTTCATTTCAACTCATGAATAAGTGGTTGGTTGAACGAGCTAAGATAGGAACTCTGCCTCCAGATATCCGAGCAGTGTTATCCCCATACCATCAGGAAGAAACATCAGAAGAGATAAAAGTGCCAACGAAGAGAGGACGATGCATTCACTCTGAGCGGAAACAAAATCAATTCACCACAATGAAGTGTAATGAGTGTCATAACTATGTGTGTAAAACACACTCTAGAAGATGCATTAGATGTGTAAGCTGTGAGAATAATGATAATGATTAATGAAGATTGTTAGAAGTGTTTCATTTTAAGTTCTCATGAGTGAAGTATTCAACAGTTTCAATTGTATTTTCAGTCTTCAACCCATGAACATTTTGACCCTTTATTATTATATGTATGTACTGTCACTTGTAATTTGTGTTGTAATTATTACATCTAAGGTTTATAAAGCATATAAGGAGTAACAATATCAATCGTGTAAGAGTAAGTACTTGTTAACCAGTTGCTAAGACTAAGAAAAATTAATGGTGAACAAAATTCACCACGCGCCCGGCAATGTAACATTTATAGGCGCGCCCGCTCTAGGGTTAAGCTCAATTCTTCATTACTTCCAGACAATTATTTACAAACACAGATATGTAACTGATCCGTTCCTGCACTTCATCTAAAGCACAAGCTTGCCACGGTGGGTGAGTGGATAGCGTGTCGGTCTACTAACCCCAAGATAGCAGGTTCGCCCCTGACCGTGGTAAGTGATTTTTGAAAGGCGGCAAAAATACGATACGCATGTCATACGATGTTGGCATGTCAAAGAACCCATTTGAATTCAGTAGGCCGAGTTCATAATGGCAAAATTAATCTCGGGAGTTTCCGCCTGCACAAAGTTCCTCATTTCTCTACTAGAAAGCGCTATTGTGTTCAAGGAGATTAGATATCTAACATCTAACCTCCTTGACTTTCATAGTCAAGGAACTACGAAATTCGACATGCAAGCTACCCTCTGGGTGCCAAATAGCAAAGCTTGCACCAGGCACCCGAGGCCATACGATATTATTATTATTATTATCTAAAGCACACACTCCCAACACCACACAGAAGCGACAGCTCAATTTGCGAAGTAGAAACCAACTAGACACGATGTGTAACGTAACTGGGTATGCGGGGTGCTGACCACACCCCAGCCTATAAATGCTATTGTCGGCAAAAATGGACACAACTTTGAACAATGCAAATGACTTTATATTAAACTCCAAGCTTATTCAAGAAGGTACTGAGTTCCACAACAGTGTAGCCAACTTCTGTCAGAAGAAATCAAGCGAATATTACATACACGCGGGGTGTTCTCAGCACCTCACATACCCAGTTAAGGTTAACGACATCGTTACCTTTGTTTTCCACACACTAAAACACATGCGGAAGATAACAGCGATGCGCCCAAATGAAACTAAACCATGAAACTTATAGTACTCTGATGGGAGGACGGTACAAAAATGCTTGGTTGGTTGGTTCCTCAGTTTAGGGACTGCCACAACGTGGTCATGTAACCCCGTGTACTTTGGGTGTGTGTAGAATCTGTCTGATAACCGGTGTTAATTGCGATGACTGTATTGGTGTGTGTATTTGTTTTAATTCAAATAAGGACTGCTGCCATTGTTTTTTTTTCTTCAAATAGTTCCTACTTTTGCCGCCAAACGGCACCGTCAACGACCAACTAGTTCAGAACTTAGTTACCAGATGCCACCGCAGTCGGCTCTTGACGACGAACGTAGGAACCTAAGAACCTACACATAGGTGTAATTAGTGGAAGATTCTTTAACATGCCATAAATCTATGACATGGGACCGCCGGCTTTACTTCCCCTCCGAAGGAATGTATACTAAGGGATTTTTAACGTGTTTTTTTTTTACAAAAATGCCTGGGAATTCAAACCTCACATTCAGACAGGTTACAGACCTCCCAGTGTTTTGATACAAATCAATGTAAATTGAGAATACCACTGAGTGAAGGTTTTGTTAATTGTGATTTACATTAGTTATGTTGTATGATTGGGGGTGGAGGGGCGCTTATCGGCCAGTGCAGGCGAACAGTAGGGCGGTGACTCACCATGACTCACTAGGACTCATTATCATAGCCCCAGGCGGGCCCGTCCGACCGGCCGCCCGCCCAGCTTTCGGGAGGCAGACAATATCACCCCTCATCGATTCGTATTACGACCTGAGGGGAAAAGGAACGAAGGAAGGGGGGTTAGTAGGACTGGTCCTCGCTCCGGCTGGATCAAAGGTGCGCACTTCGTAAGCTAAATTAAAACGGTTTGCTCCACTTTTCTGAGGCCCATGAGGTGATTTAATTAACCTGGACTACGCACGATGGGGGGGGGGGGGGGGGGGGGGGGCATGATACTGCGAACAAAGAAATTTATGTCAGTGTGGATGTGTACGTTGCATGCGAACGGATACAAAATGTTACAAGATCAATTCGTTGTCGGTTTTTCAAAGACTGCGAAGATAATATGTGTGTTAGCAACAGTAGCTGCGTGGCTCAGTGGTAACCTTCTCGCCTGTTGTTCCCAAAGTTGCAGGATCGAATCCTGGCGCAGTCACCTGGCATTTCAGGATGCACAAATGCGAGGGAGCCGTGCCAGTAGATTTACTGGCACGTCCAAGATCACCTTCGGAGCAAAATTCCGGCACCCCTGCGTCTCTGAAAGCCGCAGTTGTTAAAAGGGGCGTAAAACCAATAACATTATTACATTACATTATGCGAACCGGCCAAAACTAAGGACCACACAAATATCATTTCATTTCCTTTTCATAGTTCTTTCTTCCTTTCTCTTCCTCCACACTTCATTCTTTCAGAGTGTTGCGCCTTTCTCTCTGCTGTCCACCTTCCACCCCTGCGTTCTCTCTTTTCTCCCACAAGAACATTTATGTTAGAAAGTATTTCCCAGAATTGTGTTCTGTCTCGACAGTCGTCATCTGTAATTCCTAGCCTCCGGAGTTCTTCCTTCATCTGCTTGGTGTAACCTCCTTGGCTCTTCAGATTGTAATAACATTATTATTATTATTATTATTATTATTATTGATATTGATAATATGTGCACCGCAAGTGAGGACGTAACCACAACAACAGGCTATGGCTGAACATAGACACAGGGTGCACAACGTAAATTTGTACGTGGCAAAATAATCAGATTGTCGGGAAAATATTTGCGGTGAATTTTAAATGTATTACGTAACGTAAAATTGTTCTGAAACAGCATATCAAAAATTGGCATCGAGTAGTACAGTATTCAGATAAATTTGGTAAAATGTGATATTCCATTGACTTTCTGTCGAGGAATTTGTTTGTGATTTAAATATTTCAGACACAAAATAGACGTGCCGGTATTTATCGATCATAACATTTAAATGAAACTGGCAAGATAAATTATTTCGCCAAATGCGTCCTCGCGCGGAATGGGCCGTGGTTCAATCTGAGCTGGCTGTATGCTTCTTGTCCTACTAAATATTCCAGCACAATCGGAAGGGATTCAGAAAAGTACTGAAAAATGTCCCTTGTTAAGTAGCTAAAATTTCACACACCTCTCACGATATATTTCTTTTGAATGAATTTATGTTTCTTAAATGTTTGGCCATTAATATAGGCTGAGAAATGTTAGAAACCTTTTCTCAGTATTGCTTGTACTGAATAATCAGTCAACAGAATTGCTCTTCAGTCGAAATCATGCAACATTTCTCTCAGGTAATAAGGTGATGAAATAATCGCTACTTTCTGCCCAAAGTGCAAATTATAATATTATTCAGGGGAAGATCTTAGGAAAACGGAGTCCCAGCCGAAGGAGAATCTCATGGCTGAAGAACCTCAGGGACTGGTTTGAGATTAACACCACCACCCTTTTCCATGTGGCAGATTCAAAGAATAGAATAGCCATGATGACCACCAACCTGCGATATAAGAAGAAGAATTGTTGTTTGCTTGATATATTGGAATATAAATTATATTAAGTGCAAATGATAATATTATACACCAAACTGCACGTGTTGCAATTTTTGTGTGGTGAATTTATAAATTTCAGTTTATATTTATGAATTTCAATTTTATTTTGGTTGGTTGGTTCTTAAGTTTAGGGGCTGCGACAACGCGGTCATGTAGCCCCGTGTACTTTGGGTGTGTGTGGAATCTGTCTGATAACCGGTGTTAATTGTGATGACTGTATTAGTGTGTGTTATCTGTTTTTTTAATTTAAGAACTGCAACTTAGAATTTTCAAATAGTTCCTACTTTTGCCGCCAAGCGCCACCGTCAACGATTACTAGGCCAAGTTCAGAACTTAGCTACCAGACACCACCGCAGTCGGCTCTTGGCAACGAACATAGAAACCTAAGAGCGCTGTTTACATTCTTAACCTATCCAATTTAGCTTCACACAGGTGCAATTAGTGGAAGGTTCTTTAACATGCCATAAATCTATGACATGGGACCGCCGGCTTTACTTCCCCTCCGAAGGAAGTCATACTGAGGGATTTTAACGCTCTTAAAAAAATCCGACGGCTTCGGTCGGGTTTGAATCCGCTATCTTGGGCATAGAAGCTCAGCATGCTACCAACTACGCCACCGAATCCGCCCAATTTTCTTTTCCTGATCGATCAACAGTACATCTATTTCACTTGAAAAGTACAAAGAGGGGAAGATGACCCAAATGTTCCACTCAGGACCGTATTTCTAAATAGACTAAGTAGGCTGCAGCCTAGAGTGGCATATTTTCAGGGGCGGCAGTTTGGCAATTTATTCAAAAGTTAAAATGAAGTATTTCAGATGTTAATAATATTTTCCGTACAAATTTAAGAATATGTTACTTAAAAATATGTTTTAGTCCTTCTACAGTTCTTCCTGCCTTAGAAGAGTTAAGAACTATCTGCGAACTAGTATTTCTGAAATACGCTTCAACTCACTTTCATTACTTTGTATTGAGGCAAATACAACAAAAAAAACTTTCATATGAGGACATTATTAACGAGTTGGCCATTAAGAAATCTCGTAAGAAAGCTATGCAAATTTGAACATCAAGATTACGTGGGGTGAGTTGTTTTAGAGAAGTTTGTATATTTTTCAAGAAATAAACCAGTAATTAACTACATTTTGTGTAATTTCATTTCACCATGTAGGACAACTTAATTCAAATTGAACACAGTTCTTTAATAGCACAAAAGATAGTCATTAGCATTAAAATATAAAAATATATGTAAAATAGTGATCACTGATCTCCAAGAACAAATTAATTAATTTGATTCGAAACTCATTTCATTTTTTTACGAATCTTAAAAGAAGTACCAGTAAAAAAAACAAGTAGATAAGTAATTTAATTATATAATTTACTATATAAACCATTAAAATTGTAGTTTTATCTAAACTAAATCAACTTTATGTTTAAAAAGATGAAAACTCTAATGAACTCTATCTTTTTGTTGTATAAAACAAATGTATCAAGCAAATATGGACTTTAGCCTATAGGCGGCATACTGTTAAATCCGGCCCTGGTTCCACCCCTTACAACAACAACCACCACCAAATTTAATGATAGCTAGCACCTTTACTAGTGAATACATAGATGCACGGATCTACTGAGCGGCTTTGAAAGCATTTGATAGCTAAAACATCACAATTAGCAATGATAAACGCCGAGGTCGGGTCGGGCTCTTTGCTAGATAGGCGTGGTTCAATCTGAGCTGGCTGTATGCTTGTTGTCCTACTAAATATTCCAGCACAATCGGCCCACAAGCCGTTTGTTTGGCACACAACGACAACAGCATCAACAATGGAAGGCGAGCAGCGATCGCAATTGTCACCTAGCAACCGGTGTGACGTCACGGCACGTCAGCAATTGAATTAGGCAGCGCAACATAATGGCTATAATTGGCAGGCGGCTGGCTATCAGACCCGGCTTGCTAATCCTCCGGGAGCAGGGCATCTCGCTATCGACCGTGACGCCACCGTACACAATCTGTCTTCAATGCAATTGCCCCCTCGTGCATCGAGCAACTGCATCGGCGCTAAAACTTCCTAACATTGAGGGGCTTTGAGAGGGAAATTCCGGTTGACTTGGAGAAAAAAGCGATTCTACTATACGTTACGTCTTAACAACTCTTATTGCCTTCTCCCGCGCATGCGCACAATGGCCTTTCTCAACAAGGAAAATGGCGATTCCGGTCGCGACTAACTGAGATCTTTGTTTATGAGAATTAAAAAGGGTCTCCAATAATGTTAATTATGTTTTTACAATATGCATTGAAATAGAATTATATTAAATAAACCACGAATTGAAGGACTTAAAACTGCAGGATGAGTGTGTATACTGGTTAGATAGCTTAATACTGCAGTGTTACATAGTTGTCTGGATGGCCGAGGGGATAAGCTTACTGCCTAGAATTTTGTATTATGCATGATCGAGAGGGTTCGATTCCCACCTCGGATATGTTTTTTTTATTTTCGTTTTCTTACTTCCTACGATTGGTATTACATTGTAGAAACATATTTCACTTTTATCATTCCCGTAAAGTAACGAATTCTCTGTTGCCATCCTTAGCATGGTCGAGAGGGTTCGATTCCCACCTCGGATACGTTTTTTTGTTTTCATTTTCTTCCTTCCTACGATTGGTATTACATTGTAGAGACATATTTCACTTTTTTCATTCCGGTAAAGTAAATAATTCTCTGTTGCCATCCTTTGCATGGTCGAGAGGGTTCGATTCCCACCTCGGATATGGTTTCTTTTTGTTTTCTTCCTTCCTACGATTGGTATTACATTGTAGAAACATATTTCACTTTTATAATTCCCGTAAAGTAACGAATTCTCTGTTGCCATATATATTTAAAACACTAAGGTATTTTTTGTACACTCGAGATTTTGAAAACGACTTAACCGATTGGCTTCGTATGGCATTCTAACGAAAGCTCGTGGCATGCAGATTTGCAGTGTGTCTTTAAATGGAAAATATATGTTACGGTATATTTTTATATGCTTAAAGAAAAGTGTAATATATGTGGCAATTGCGCGTTGCCACAATGGCGTTCCTTCATGAGAGAAATGGCGGATAAAAGATCCACCGTATCGTAGTGTGATCTTTGTTTATAAGAATTGAAAAGGGAAATATCGCTTATGTTGTATCCCGATATAAACTGGAATAGAATCATGAAATAAGGGAAATATTGATGAACTGTAACTGGCAGTTGAGTGCGTTTGTTGTTTACGTCACTTAATATTGCACTCTAATTTCGTTGTCTGGGTGGCTCAGCGGCTAACACTGTGGACAACGAAATTGACTATGCATCGTCGAAGGAGTTTGATTCCCACCTCAGACATGTAATTTTAATTCCCAATTATTCTATCTTGCAATTGGAATTACATTGTCTAAACATATGTTACGTTTATTATTCCCGTAAGGTAAGGAATTCTCCATGATTTATGTTGCCAGATACTTTTAAATTATTAAATAAAAATCGGCACAATCGCTTCGCCTTGAGAGAAAATTGTCGAACATAATTCATTTGATGGACTCAGACATCGTGGTCACTCAGCCCCGTCTACTTTAGTGTGTGAGTGTAAACCTTTCTCTGATAACCTGTGTTAATGTGATGGCTGTGGGGAATGGAGAGTTGACGACTGAGGCTTTAAGTTAGGAACTATCCCGGTATTTGCCTGGAGTGGAAGTGGGAAACCACGGAAAACCACATCCAAGATTGTTGAGATGGGAATCAAATTTTGCTCTTCTTAGGTTTGCCTCAAGAGTGCGCCCCGTTCCAGCCCTCAGACCAGAATTAAATTTCTTGGCAGAGCAGGGATCGAACCTGGAATCTGGGGCGATAGCTCAGAATGTAGCCTTAAGACTGGGCTTCCCTGAGTTAATACGATCTTTGAAAAACACTGAACATATAATTCTAAAACTCCCTCCATTACGGTGGCTGGCGAAGTGAGTCCATGCTCATTCCAGTAGTGGCGAAGTGATTCTATGCTCCCTTGCATAATTTACTGTCATGGAAATGCAAAGTATTGTACCTTCAACAGGTGATGGAAATTGATTATTTAGAGCAGTTTCATTCTGTTTATTTCAAAATGAAGTTCGTCATCCTGAGTTGCGCTTGCAAGCAAATTGCAAAAATTGCAAGGATTTTATTATTGGCGATCAGTCTCATCGCATTCTCATCAGCAACCAACTTGAGAATGGAAGTCTCTGAACTTAGTTGTATAAGTGAATATTATTGTTCATTGATTATTTTTTTAGAGTACATAACAATGAGTCTAACCACGCAGTTGATTTTGGCAATGGAAGTAAGTTATTATTTGCTATTTAATATTTGGCAGCTGCGTTGATGCAGGCCACTATAGTGTTATTTAATATGACGTTAATTTGGGGAGAAATGCTGCTATAAATAAACCCAATTTACGAAATAGAATATTAGCCGCAAACAAGTGGGAAATCGGAGAAAAATACGAAGCCACTTTTAAACTCCAATATGAATACGGCATTTCAGATACAATTCCAGATACTATACCGTTACAGTGTAGGGTCCTTGACGAACAAATGTAAACATTGTTCTGCACTGTATTTCTCTTGAGAGAAATCTACACTTGGTGACTTTGACCTTTGCTGTTGTAATGGTAAAATTAATCTGACTAAATATAAAATATTTGACATGTTGCAACAATTATTTTTCACTGGAGATGATATCTCAAGGAATTTCAAAGAGACTATCGGCAGTACAATGCTATATCCTTCGTTTCATTTGGTGCCAATGTTACTGTGCCACACCCATACGGTCCACATTGTTTTAAGATGTATGGAGGTGCACATCATCGCATTTCTTCGTTTTATTCCAAAATTATATGTGACGGTTTGCGGCCAGTTTTATTAGACTACTCAGAGTTCTTGAATTCCTTGGAAATAAATGACTTGCCTCCACATATTCCAAACGCTTGAACCGTTATGCTGCTTAGAAATCTGAACGTTTCCCAGGGGCTCCTAAATGCAACCATATTGCTTGGATTTGGAAATAATAAGTGCAGTTAAAATTAGGCAGAGAGGTCTAATCCTTCTACTTGATTTAACAGCATCCGATAAAACACTATCATTTTGTTTTAAGAGGCAATATTTTCCAATTTATTTGGTACACTCTGTCACAATCAATGAAGCTCAAGGGAAAACTCTGGAACGTATAGGTCTCAATTTGCCTCATCAATTTTTCAGTCATGGCCAGCAGTATTTTGCAATGTTGAGAGTGCAATCTTTTGACGCCCTTATAGTTTCAATAGAGCCAAAAAATAATCGTACAAAGAATATACAGTGGGGCTACATAAGAAAATTCTTCAGTAAATATTTTTCTATTGACCGTCATTTTTGACGGGTTTCAACTAGTCTGTTTTTAATTCAATAAGGACTGCATACATTGAATTTCAAGTAGTTCCTACTTTTGCCGCCAAACACCACCGTCAACATCTACTGTTCAGAACTTGGCTACTAGACGCCACCGCAGTCAGCTCCTGGCGACGAACGTAGGAACTTTAAGAGCGTTGTTTAACCTATAAGTTAATTTAGGTTCACACAGGTGTAATTAGTGGAAGGTTCTTTAAAATGCCATAAATCTATTGCATGGGACCGCCGGCTTTACCTGCCCTCCGAAGGAAGGCATACTGAGGGATTTTTAACGCTCTTAAAAAACCCGACGACTTCGGCCGGGTTTGAACCCGCGATCTTGGGCATAGAAGCTCAGCATAGCAAACATGTACCAAATCTTATTCATTTATCTTCCTTTGCAGTTATTTCTTTGACAGCCATTTCTTACAACTTTTATCTTCAGGCAAATAAGGTACATTATCTCAGCAATTACCGCATTGATCTACTTGAAAAGTTTACAGTATATTTGTGTGCATATGTGCATTAATCTGACCTAGAATAATGACTGCAGTGTTTATGTAACTAGAGAAAAAATGGATTGCTTGATAACTTTTTAAACTTATCGAATAACAATTAACAAATAAAACGTTTGAAGCACTGGAATCATGTTTCTAACTTGGACTACAAGCCATAAAATCTTCCTCAATTGTATTAAGTTTCAATCCTCTAATATAATAAACTTTATTGCGCACAATGTGCATAGAGGACCACAATACTAGAGTAATACAGCAAAACATAACATATAACAACGTGACGACCAATGAGCTCTCAATAAGTGTTAGTCGTTGATAAACTCGCTAATCGAACCTGACCTCGAGGAACACTTCTGGATATGATATCTTTCACATATCTGGTCACATAGCCTGCACACACAGATTGTGTTCGGTTCATGGAAAACTTTGTTTTTATACATCTTGAAGTGGAACTCGTGGACAGCCAGTCTCGTGACTATATGCGTCAGTTGGTAGCCCGTTTCCATCCATTTCCGATCCGTCATGGCCTCCGTTGAATAGAAGTCCTCCCAAATGTCCCTCTTTTTTCCCTCAGCTTATGCAACAGATTATCATATGCTGCTCCTCCTGGTAGAATAAGGTTGCATCTCAGGTCTTTGATCAGGAAAGTCTCCCTCGCGAGCTCATATACGAATCGGGACCTCGCAGTTTTTTATACACTCAGGACTCGCTTCAGGTATCTGGATTTAATCTTTTCCAGATCTTCTAGTTGTTTTGCACTTCTGAATTCTCCTATGATTTCGAGTCCATAGGTTAATACTGGTAGCACTTTAACTCGAAAAAGCACCATGGCTGTCTCTACTGCAACTTGGGCGGGGTCATCGATGCCATTCATCAATAGTTAGGTCATAAATGTACCGTTTGCTTAATATTTTGTTTTCAAAAAATCATTAATTGTAATGTTGGTATCAGTGAATGGTAATGCCTTTTCAATAACGCAACTATTTTATCTTATGAAGGTAAATATTGATAAATTTCCATAACGTTGATTCAGTAGTTTGTGTGGTGGAGCATTTCTAGAAACTGAACTGTTTTGATCAACTATACAGTTAGCGCCACCTTTGTCTTGAGTAGGTGAGAAACAATTCCAAGAGTGTTTCGAACCCACTGTTATCATCAGTTCTTCTTACGCATCCCGTTCCTGTCTTCATGCCTGGATTACATTATCCATAGCAAGTAGGACTGACAGCAACACACATATAGGACAAATAATTATGTAAATCAGATCAGCCACTTGTCAATCATGAAGAAACAGACAAATATCAAGATTAATAGAAATGGTTTTAGAGAATAACTCATCTTGAAAGGAACAGAACTGTGGAATAAGACTTGAGAATAACACCACCGTCAGGTCTCAAACCAGGGTCTATTGCATTCTTGACAGGCGTGTTTTCCAGCTAAGCTACAAACTGTCCCCGTCCTGCCACAACCCTCTGCAGAGCGTTCTACAAGACAAATATTTAAATATTTGACCAAGGAGATTTCAGCTATCAGGTCATGTGCTGTACAAACAAGCTATCTAAATGGAAGATACAGGATTGGAATGTGTGAGTTGAACGTGTGATATTCGTCTTTGACAGCTTTTTTAAAATTTAATGTCTGTCTCAATCGTCATGCAATCACAAAGAAATCTAGTTTTCCACCAAAATAATAGGCTAAGCTGTCAAATGGAAGCTCCAATGTCATTGGTATTCTGCAATTGATAATAATAATAATAATAATAATATGGAAATGGCATACAACCTGACTAAAGACATCTACAATAAGAGATCGATATCCTTAAACGCCAAAATTAGACATTACTGCACTGTTATTAGACCAGAGGCTCTGTATGCGGCTGAGACTCTAATAATGAACAAGAAAGGTCTAATGGAAAAACTAGACGCTAAAGAAAGGAAGATTTTGAGGAAAATCCTGGGTCCCATCAAAGAAAACAGCGAGTACAGAAGGCGTCACAACCACGAATTGTACAAGCACGTGGAGAAGATCAGTGACACGATTCGAAAAAGAAGGATTGCCTTTTATAGCCACGTGACACGAATGAGCCCAGGCAGGATATCAAAACGGATATTGACGTACTTTCAAGATAAGAAAACCAAAGGGGCATGGTTCACGGAAGTTGAGAAAGATCTACGTGAAATGGAAATTTCCCCTAAAGATATCCAGGAGCGTGTTCCACTTCAGGAAAATAAAACGTACGCACAAAGGTTTCCAGGAAAAGCCGAAGCTGAAGACAGGGAAGGCGTGGTCCCAAGAGAGAAAAGAACAACATCGGAGACGAATGAGGGAACACTGGGCGGTAGTTAGAGCTCGGCAGAAGAGACAGTTGAACTGACGTGGTCCCTAGTTGGCCGAATCGAAGAAAGAATAATAATAATAATAATGATAATAAGGCAAAACATTGCTATGGTTCCAAGAATGCAATAAAGATCTACAGAAATCGGTATTTCCGAGGACAAAATTCTTAACAGGATTGAATTTACACAAATTATCACAAACTGCCGGGGTTTTAAGATAGGGACAGAACCCACAAAAACAGAGGGGACTTTTATCAGAACCTCGGTAGATGGCACTGAGTGATGGGCTCAAGAGATACTGGCAGGACATCAACACTGGCAGACGAAGAACAAGAGCAAGACACAGGAAATGATATTGACTGTTAACTCGTAGTACTTAGTGGCTCGATTCGAAAGTAAAATAATAATAATAATAATAATAATAATAATAATAATAATAATAATAATAATAATAATAATAATAACTAGTTGATACCCGTCAAAACATGACGGTTATTGGGAAAATATTTAGCCTACAGTATGCATTTTTTTTTACGATTACTTTTTGACACTGTTGCAACTTGAAGGGCGTCAAGCGATCGACTTCGCAACATATAACTGACCATGACTGAAACCTTGATGAGAAAAATAGAGACCTACACGTTCCAGAGTTTCCCCTTGAGCATTATTGATTGTGATGAAGTACGCCAAGCGAATTGGAAATTGGAAAATTAAAGTATTTTATCGGAAGATGTTAAATCAAGTCGAAGGATTATAGCTCTCTGCCCATTAGGTGATTAGCCTCCACATATACTTGCTCTAAAAGTTTGAACCATAGAGCCACAACAAAATTTCCCCCTTTTTATTTCTCATAAACAAATATCTCAGTAAGACGCGGCATGATCCGCCATTTCTCTGGTGGAATAGAGCCATTGTGCGCAAGCGCGGGAGTGACAAATATTACATTTTTTCTTTAATAATTTAAAAATATACCCTAACGTATATTTTCGTTTTAAAGACACTCTGCAAATCTACATGCCAAGAGCTCTCGTTAGAATGCATTACGAAGTCAATCGGTTAAAACGTTATCTCAATCTCGCGGTAAGAAAAATCACCGTAGCGTTTTAAATAATGGATAAGTTAATCGTATATTGTCCCTGAACTGGGGTGGGCTAGGAACAGTGACGTGGTTCTTTTCGTGGCAGTAAACTTATAAACATACGTACCCTAAATGCAGAGAGACTGTGGCAAAATTCGATCCCGCACGGTAGGTGACCATCTAACCAGCTGCAGAATCGAATAATGATGACATAAAATTATTTTAATGTATGTTACGTTAAAGCAATATTTTTTACGAAGCTGATGTTGGTCACTTCATATCCATCTCCACTAGAGGCAAGTTAATGTCAGCAATTACGCAGCGTTTTGCAATAAAAATGCTAAATGAGGTGGCGGTCTTTCATATGTAAGCCTTATACATAAGGCCATTTGTGCTTATAATAGCCGTAGACCTGTCTCTTTTAGAGGGATGAATAATTAACAATGACAAGCTTTGGCACTTCACCCAAAATCAGCTCTCTTTTTAGGCATTTACATAACCGCAATTTATGATAATGATGTGCGATTAACTCTGTTGTAATTACTCAAGTTTAAGAAATTCTGGGGTGTCGGAACTTTGATTTTCATAGCATAACCCCAGTGGCGTAAGAAATATTCTCACTTTCCTCCATGTTAGAAGTACAGTATAAGGGGTGCCTGGTAAAGAAATACGACCAAATCAATTACGAATAAACGACAAAATCGATTACAAATAAACGACCAAATCAATTACAAATAAACGACAAAATCGATTACAAATAAACGACCAAATCAATTACAAATAAACGATCAAATCGATTACAAATAAACGACCAAATCAATTACAAATAAACGATCAAATCGATTACAAATAAACGACCAAATCAATTAAAAATATGCGACAAAATCGATTACAAATAAACGACCAAATCAATTACAAATAAACGATCAAATCGATTACAAATATACGACCAAATCAATTACAAATATACGGCCAAATCGATTACAAAACTACGACCAAATCGATTAAAAATATACTGCTAAATCGATTACAAATATAGGCCTACCACCAAATCAATTACAAATAGACAAGAAAGGGGATCACTGAAATAGAAACGAAACAGCATAAATTTCTGAGGTAAATCCTGGGACCCAAATTAGTTCCTCATTTTCCAGGAAAGGAGAAAGACTCAATTACCATGGCTGAAAGAAGTTCATCAAGATGTTTTAAAAAACAGAACAGTGTTCAGAAGGAAATGCGGATGTGACGGAACTGTTCGTAGAGAAACCCAGCAGAATAAGAAGGGTATTCTCGGATGAGGAACGAGCAAGAGAAAGAAGGAGTATTGGCGTAAAAAGATAGAACATCAACAGTCAAGGAAGCTGTGTAATCGTAACCCATAGGAGGTTGAAACGGTCCTAAATAAATTAATGGAGTGTTGTCTTCTTAGAGAACTGGAGCTGATCTTTCTACGTAACGCCTGTGGGCGGCTTTCACTCATCCATTCATTTATTTGCAATGGGGGGTGTGTCCCCCGGTGGCAAATTGGATATACATAACAAATAAATAATTATACATAACAATTCAATAACAATTATACAGCAATTAAACTGGAGTATTTACACAAATAGTCAGTCTTTTCTTAAACACACCTATATGTTTGGGAAAAGCTCTAAGACTGCGGCAGGTAGAGAGTTCCAGTTATCAATGGCACGGTTTACAAAATGATATTTACCATAATTTGTTCGCTGTGGTCGGCCCTTAACTTTGAAAGGATGATCGCTCCTACCCATGTAAGTAGGCTTTCCCAATCGTTTGCTAAGCTCACCCCATGCTGGTTGGTTTGTATACGTGTTGTACATAGCGCAGAGTCTAGATTTCATCCTCCTAGCCTCCAGTGATTCCCACCCAAGTTTCTTTAACATACGGCTCACACTGCTCCTGGGATTAAAGTCACTGAGCACAAATCTAGCGGCCTTTCTTTGTACCATTTCCAACTCATTGATGAGCCCTACTTGATATGGATCCCAAACCGCCGAGGCATATTCCAGAATAGGTCTTACAAGTGACAAATAGCCTAACCCTTTAGCAGAGGTACTACTTCCTTTTAATACCCTCATTACAAAGTGCAGGGATTTGTCGTTATGATGAAGACTTCTCAAACGCCCAGTCTCCGAGCCAGAGTAATAACTAACCATCTGATACCCTCGATTCGGTCGGTAATCGAACCCGAAATCTGGCGGATTAAAGGTTGGCGTCCTACCAATTTAGCCACGAATCAGAACATTGATATAAATAAAGAGATAGCCTACAATAATACAGCATGAGGTTATGTATGGAGACTCGGAACTGTCAGGAAGAGATAGCCTACAATAATACAGCATGAGGTTATGTATGGAGACTCGGAACTGTCAGGAAGGGGGCCCCCTGGAAAGCCGCAACTGCTAGGACACAGCTAACCCCCTTTTATTCTCTGACACATCTGCTATGATGAATTGGAAAAGAAAGGCCTGTTAGTCGCTCCCGATATTGGATTATTCCACTGACTCATTGAGCGTTGCACATACATTCAAGAGGGTGGATTTACCTGGGAAACTGGGCTGCCAGCTATTTCACTGGAAATCCTTCACTTTTGGGAAGTCCATAATTGATATCGGAACTCGAGCTACTTCAATGTGCAGTTAGGATTGAATTCCATCATGTATTGTGAACGCAACACTGCTAGAGAGTCTGTGAAGGTACCGGTATAGCTTACCTGAAGTACAGTACGGATAGCCTATACCTCCCCGTCCACCAAAAAAATCACAGATCTAGTCCTTCAAGCTAGGAACTTGGTTGGTTGGTTCCTCAGTTTAAGGGCTGTGACAACGCGGTCATCTAGCCCCTGTGTACTTTGGGTGCGTGTAGAATCTGTCTGATAACCGGTGTCAATTGTGATGGCTGTATTAGTGTGTGTTATCTGTAGGCTAATTCAGGTAAGGACTGGAGAAGATCAATTTCAAGTACTGTAGTTCCTACCTTTGCTACCAAATGCTACCGTCAACGACACCTAGCCACGAAATTTGCTACTAGATGTCACCACAACCGGCACCTGGCGAACGTTGGAACGAACAGAGCGTTAATCATATCTAACCTAAAAATTAAGCTTCACACAATTGTAGTTAGTGGAAGGTTCTTTTACATGCCATAAATCTATGGCATGGGCCTGCCGGCTTTACTTCCCCTCCGAAAAGACGGAATATTGAGGGATTTTAACGCTCTTAAAAATCCGACGACTTCGGCCACGTTTGAACCCGCGGTCTTGGGCATAGAAGCTCAGCATGCTACCCACTACGCCACCGAAGCCGCCCAGGCTAGGAACTTAATGTTGAAAACATGACTTGGGAATTAATCTTTTAGGATACCAAAAAAGAAAAGAAATAATAAACTTTACATCAATTTAGTGAACTACCTTCGACAAAGGAACAGTGGCGTGGCGTGGAATTTTTTCGAGGGTAAGCTGTGAAGAAGACTCAAATTATAGGCTTACACCATAAAGTAACTTCAGCACCCGGTTCCATCTATGCCCTTGTCAATGTTGAGGTTGATATCTGAAGTAGCAACAATTAATCTACAGTACACACATAATTATTAGTCTTTCACATTTAAAAAATAAAAATAGAAAGAATTGTAATACAGCACAGCTCATTTTTCCCTTTTCAACTTTAGGCATGCCAATCCATGTACATTAAGTGCGGAGAAAATTATTCAACAATAGGGTTGGCGAGCTTCTCTTATCGTGTATCATTTGACGATTGAACAGTGTGGCAATTTGTGTTTTTGTTGTTCGCATTTCTTGGCCTAAGGAGCTAAACTTTTAGGTTATTACCCGTAAATTTTCTATTGTGCGTGGCTCAGCGGTAACGTTCTAGCTTGCTGAGCTTAAGATAGCGGGATCGAATGCCGTCGCAGCCAGTCGGCAATTGAGGGTGCGCAAATGCGAGGGAGCCGTGTCAGTATATTTACTGGCACGTTAAAGATTCCCTTCGGGTCAAAATTCCGGCACCCCGGCGTCTCTAAAAGCCTCAGTAGTTAACAGGGACGTAAAACCAATAACATTATTATTATTATTATTTTCTATTATGAGACCTAAGTGAACATTAAAATAATAGTAGTAGTTTTTTTTTATTTAGTCAATTTACCCTCTAGGTTGGTGGTTCCCACGGACTCAGCGAGGGAACTCACCACTACCGCCTCTATGGGCAGTGTCCTGGAGCTTGGAACATCTGGTCGGGATGGATACAGCTGGGGAGGTATGATCAGCACTTCGCCCAGGCGGCCTCACCTGCAAAGCGAACAGGGGCCTCATGAGGGATGGGAAGGGATGGAAGATTGGGATGGATAGGCTAGGAAGAGGGAAGGAAGCGGCCGTGGCCTTACAGTAGGTACCATCCCGGCATTTGCCCGAAGACGAAGTGGGAAACCACGGAAAACCACTTCGAGGATGGCTGAGGTGGGAATCGAACCCCCTCTACTCATTTGGGCCACCCGAGACTGAGTAGACCCCGTTCCAGTCCTCATACCACTTTTCAAATTTAGTGGCAGAGCCGGGAATCGAACCCAGGACCTCCGGAGCGGCAGCTAACCATGCTGACCGCTACGCTACGGAGGCGACTGCTAGTAGTAGACTAATAGATATTCTTGTCATTGTATTGCATGTTCAGTTAATATTTATTTGCAAATATCACTCAAATTGTACTGATGTAAGTTTTCACGGCTTCATTAGTTTGAATGACTTAATTGGGGCGTAGGCCTATAACCTATGCAAACTAGTACTAAGGGGGTCGTGGTGGCGCAGCGGTCAAGCAGTTGGCATCTCACCAAGGTAGACCGGGTTCGATTCCCAGTCAATGCATGTGAGATTTCGAAGTGAAATTCCATGTCCTGTGGTTCGGATTCCACGTAAAAAGGAGATCCCGTGGCTCATGATCGCATGATTAACTTCACGTAAAACTAAAAGCTTCCTTCTTGTTTTAAACTAGTACTGACAATTCCGGCGTCTAGTGCATCAGTGGAAAGAATGTTTTCTACCATGAAACGTATAAAAACCTTCACCCGAAACTCAATGCATCAAGAAGGACTTTCACATCTCGCGCTTCTTTCCATTGAAAAGGTGTTATTGTGCAGCCTTAGGGGAACACTGATTTTCACGACCATGTAATTGATGAATTCGCTATGAGGGAGAGAAGAATTGAACTTCGCTACAAATGATCCGCCAAGGTACAGTAAATAGTGGCATTAATTAATTTTGTACAAATGAGAATTTGATAGACCCTACCTACCGTAATTACCAAATATTTTTTAAAATAATGTGATAGGTCTTTAAAATATTATTCAAATTATACGGATGTACATACATTTAAAATTATGTATCCTCTACACCTACTCTTTGAATATAATTTGAATGATAATCAGCGGAACTTTTCGGGTTGATGGGTCACTCTGAAGATTCCAACGCACTGTTCACTCCCAACACAATAATATCAACAGTAGTTACGGTATACTAAATTTTGCTAATTGCACTCAAAAACATAGAGTTGTGAGTTAACCGAACGAAGAAGAATTTTAACTACCGCGCCCAGCAAAGGTCGGGTCTGATGGTCAGATGGAGGGTGGGGACTGGAGAGGCGCGCCAAATAATTTTAAGCAGTGCTGGTGTCCAGGCTCGCTAGAGTACGCCGCCCGAACCGAAGCAGACCTTGCTACCCGCTTTGACTTGTCTCGACGACAGCCCTGTGGCTATGGAACGCCACACCCCCTGTCTTAGCCAATCAAGGACGACCTGGCGTTCTTGGTGTACCACTCCATCGGCCATAGCAGTGTTCCGGGCCAGAAGGCTCCTGGAGGTAAACAAGCCGTTGTCATAGCGACCAGCCGCACTCTTTCTTCTTTCTCTCCAAAGTAGTACTGGCTGATCGTGGAGAACTGCGGTAGAGAACGAGGAACGTCATTCAAAGCGGCGTTTTTGCCGTTGCTTGCGCGTTAGAAAGTGATATTATATACTTTATTCTTATGAGAATATGCTAGGTAAGCGGTGCTCCCGTGGTATTGGAGAAAACGCCACTGCAAAGGAAGTGGTCTAATGCTTGGTGTCCATGTATTGTTTGGGCGAAACCATACGAGTATCGTCTGTCTTCGTCTTCTGTTGGCGAGGTTTGCGTTTCTTTCATTTGTAGTTGTTGATCGTTCATTGATTAGAATATCTTCATCTTGTTGCCGACTCGTTCCAGGTTCGTCGCTGAATCTTACTACTTTCTGGCTTTTAATTTTATTATTCCACTCGTGAATATTTTGTGAATTAACCAAACACCTCATACGTGTTGGCGGCATGGTGACACACTAAACTGACAAGTCATTCGTCTTCAAATAATTTGAATTAACTTTATAAGCAGGCCTATGTCATAATCCTTAAACTATATTTTGAAAATGGTGTAAATTACAGTGCCTACCAAACGTTTAAGACTGTAGCTTATTTTCAACAACATTTCTTGGCCTTATATTTTTTATTCAAATTTTGCCAAATATTTTATGAAAATACTTTGATCTAAAAGACATCCACCTGTACCAAGAACATTGTAATACAGTATGGCTTTTTTTAATACAAGTGGAGTAGGCTATCGAAGAAAAACGCAATTTTCAACCACAAATTAATTTGTGGAAACTAAACCAATGGGATTACCTTATTAATTAATTTTATAAGTATTTTATGGCATGTTAAAGAACCTTCCACTAATTACACCTGTGTGATGCTAGATTAAACATTTGACTAACGTTCTTAGGTTCCTACGTTCGTCGTCAAGAGCCGTCTGCGGTGGCTTCTGGTAACTAAGTTCTGAACTAGTTGGTCGTTGACGGTGGTATTTGGCAGCAAAAGTAGGAACTACGTGAAAAATGCAATGTCTGCAGCCCATACTTGAATTAAAACAGATACACACACCCAAAGTCCACGGGACTACATGACGGCGTTGTCGCAGCCCCTAAACTGAGGAACTAACCAACCATCCAGAATGTATACAAACGTTTTGGTAATTAAAAAAGAAATCCCAATACTTTTCTTGCCATTTGGTAGTGATTTTTGTACACCTGGCTTCTCAGAATAGACGAGGGAAACTGATTTAATGCATTCGGAGTGTTGACCTTGGAACTGTCTCTTTATGCACATCTGTTGACAACATAGACTACTATGCTGTGCCTGGTGAAAGTTTGGGTCCGCTAGCTCAATCCTCACAGTAGCTATTAACCAGTGAACGCTCATCAGTCTTAGCTTCAATTCGTTACCTTTTACAACAAAAAAGTACAAACATCATTAGCAAATGGCAAGAATTTTCTTGGGATTTTGTTGGTGGTCATTTACCAAAACGTTTGTATACATTCTACAATACTTATAAAAATAATTAATAAGGTAACCCCATTGGTTTAGTGTCCACAAATTAATTTGTGGTTGAAAATTGCGTTTTTCTTCGATACTCCACTTGTATTAAAAAAATTCAAACTCAAAAACTGAAAGCCATATTACAATGTTCTTGGTACAGGTGGATGTATTTTAGATCAAAGTATTTTCATAAAATAATTTGCAAAATGTGAATCAAAAATATAAGACCAAGAAGCTTTTGTTGAAAATAAGCTAGTGGTCTTAAACGTTTTGTAGGCACTGTATGGTAGGTTTATTTGAAGCTTTGACAATTGCTTTCAGACTTAAACACAAAAAAATAACGTCTTTTGATTTCTCGTGTTTTTAAGAAAGAAATACAGAAAGAAAGAAAGAAAAAAGAAAGAGAGAAAGAAACAATAAAAAAGAAAAAAGAACAATCGGTATTATTCTGAACTCTGTTCGGAATAGGCGGATTTTCGAAATAGCGGTACTCGACTGTAACTATCAACCGAGCAATAGCGTCGAATGGGCTTGGCTTGGAAGGCGATACGGCGCCCAAAAAGGATGTGTCAGTCGGTCGACCCAGCCAGAGTCAAGTGGCCGGCACGATGAAAGTGATGGATGGTCGTGGCGCGTTGGGAATCATAATGTCGGAGAAGAGGAGGAGGAAATAATAAAAGCGTGCACGAATACGGGATTGAGTGGGATGTTGAGACGGGCCGGTACACAGCGGCTCGTAATTGAGGGAGACCGGGGGTTGAAAGAAGCTTAGCTCTGCGTTCGATATCGTGTGTCGAGCTTATAATCTGACATGACGCCTGCAGATCAAACATACGCACAGAGTAGCGCAAGCCATTCGATGGGGAAAAGACTTCCTCAACACCGAGCAGTATAATACAGAACTACACCAACAGCTTTTTGTTATTTGTTGTTAATTCTTTCAAGGGGCTTGGGGCATCTTGGTCATCAGCGCCATGCAGTTGGGTGTGTGTTGAGCTTGTCTGATAACCTGTATTTCTATTTAATATCTCAGGCAGTGAACAAAAATCCAACACAATAAAGAAAACAAAGACATGAATACAGTGTCACAAACATCCGACAATATGACAACAATACTATTAAAGTTGAAAATATCATAGCCTAAATCAACATCCAGTCTATTTTACCAATCCACTGCTTCTGGAGTAGCACAATGTAAATCTTCCAGACTCCCCGGGAACGGTCGGCAGGGACAATCAAACACTATGTGTTCCAATGTCTGCGGAATGCCATCACAGTCACAGTATGGCGAATCTTTCCAATCCCAAGTATGTAGTACAGAAGCACTTCTTCCCACACAACATCTAATACTATTGAGTCTACTCCAGGTAGGCTAAGTCTCGGCAATTTGAAAACAGCAAGTTTTGTAGTTGGGTTCCCAACTTGTACGATGCCTCGAGGTGGAGGTCTTGTCCACTCAGTCTGGCAGCTATTATTGGCTTTGAAATTACCGTTTGTTAGTTCTAAGACTGTTTTCCATGCAGTTTTGCGGGATTTCAGTCTAGAAGGGCCCTACTGTTGAACGTCATCATGGATTGGAGGTGTCCGAATCTTCTGTATTCTGGACCAAAGATGAACTAGATTTTTCTGTCTTCTGATATGAGAAGGCATTCGGTTAACCAATCAAAATGTTTGATGTGTATCATCTTTCCACTCGTTTGCTGGATATTTTTGTGGGAGTGATTTTGAAAAATGGGACGGAAGTGTGTAAGACGCACTGCCAGCTGGATCGTATCCCTCCAGGACATTCACTACCACACAAAAATCTTTTTTATTTACACAATAATAATACATAACAATTCCAAGACTCTCTTTTTTTTCTTCACTGCCTACTTGATATTTCTACTCTCGCACTGCCTTCTTGATACTCTGCTGCTAATCATATAAATATGCGTTAAAAATCCCTCAGTATGCCTTCCTTCGGAGGGGAAGTAAAGCCGGCGGTCCCATGTCATAGATTTATGGCATGTTAAAGATCTTTCCACTAATTACACCTGTGTGAAACTAAATTGGATAGGTTAAGAATGTAAACAACGCTCTTAGGTTGCTACGTTCGTTGCTAAGAACCGACTGCGGTGGCGTCTAGTAGCTAGTTCTGAACTAGGCCTAGTAGTCGTTGACGGTGGCGCTTGGCGGCAAAAGTAGGAACTATTTGAAAATTCAAAGTTGCAGTCCCTACTTGAATTAAAAAAACAGATACACACACTAATACAGTCATCACAATTAACACCGGTTATCAGACTGATTCTACACACACCCAAAGTACACGGGGCTACATGACCGCGTTGTCGCAGCCCCTAAACTAAGGAACCAACCAACCAACCATATAAATATGACTCATTTTAACAGAATCCATATTAAATTACGTGTTGGTCTGTGAATCAAGAGGTCCGGGAACTGGGCAAGCCTTTCATGATCTACTGCTGTGCACATTGCATTTACTCGCTAGTTGGCCTATTTATAAGGAATTTAAGTTTATGAGCGGTGTCGCGTCTATTAATCTAGTTGATCCATATCGTATTCTTAATTTAGGCTAGTGCTGGTGGAAGCTACAAATCATCTAATAAAATGAGTTCCGTATTATAAACTAATATCTGTAAAACACTCCCTTTTACAATATATTAATATTTGTGCCAATAATATTATAAAATACCGGTGTATCAACAATTTCACGTGAGGTTTTTTCTATGTCAGATGCTACACATCATATGCGACTAGTGTAAGGCTCGTAAAGTTTTTATTAGGACCAGAGTCCCAATACGTACCCCCAAAACCACCAGCTATAGTATGACAATGTTGAAAACCCACACACTTACAACTCCAACAAAAAACAAAACAAAAACTACACTTATCTCCAGCTGCAAATAACTTACTAGACCTATTTGTGACGAATGAACGAACAGGTGCGCCACCTGGAGGCGAGTTAACTTGTTTGGCGGCTGGTCACAAGGTTGCTACCCGCATGGATCCCCGTCCCGTCCCGCACCGCACCCAGCCCAGTGGTACCTTGACGCTCAATTAAGCAACCTTCTGATAGCACGGTCCAGCAGCCAAGGAAATAAAACCTACGCTACTTGACAAATGAAGGTTTCAGCATAACGAGCGACCCAGTGTATCATTGGGTCAGTGGGGTATACCAGCTGTATTTCCAGCAATTTACCTTCCATTGCAATGCATTATTATGCACCGGCGTTGATTGATAGATTTATTGATTGATCAATGTTTTATACTTATGTCGGCCTTCTCGTAGTCTAACTCACCATTCAATGCACGGTCTGTAGAAATTCACGAGTTTTCCCTGTAGTTAAGATTTTATCATTTTAAATGATCTTGTCGACTTCGTCGTTACGCTGGGGTCTGGCGTTACGTTACGGTGACGGGACGAAATGTACCCAGATGCACTGAGGTGTGTGACGTCATAGTACTGCTTGGTGCATGTGTACCCCGACAATCTCTACTTCGTTAGTATAAAACAAAAATCCCTGATTCTTGGATGTCACGGGTAATCTAGAGAACCACTGGATGGATTTTGATGCGGTTTTCACCATTCTGTAAAGGATATCTCGAGGCAAGATTCTGTAGAAAATAATTTATGTATGATCAAAGGAAGCCAAGCAGTAACGATTTCAGTGAAAAAGTCGAAAACAAACTTGGCGTCCGTGCGCTTCTTAAGCTTACGCTGGGCAAACCGTTAAAAATATCAATATACTATGAGCGTAAGAATTGGTCAGCATGAAAAGTTCTACAAAAAAAAGTCCGCGAGAGCATATGTCTATCTTCAATACATCGCCCACTATAAGTGTTTTTAGACTGGGTGGAAGGGGCACGTCCCCGCGCGCTCTGGTGAGCGTGACGGCATCCCTTGCGCTGGACCTTGCTTTGCCCTTTGTTTGCACTTGCCGTTCGCGAGTAATTTGAAACAAGATAAGCAAGATAAGTATTATGCAGATAATTTTCTAACATGTTAAGAGTCTCCAGCCTATCTAGCATTTAAAATGATACAAAGTCTAGTCTTTCAGACTGACTGTCACTTTTTATTTAAAACATTTCTCCGAGAACCGTAAAATAGCAGCCTAAAAAACTGCCTTGAATGTCACTAGAATCAAACCCGAAAAATGCAGGAAGGAGAAATTGTCTGGACTCGAACCTGCATTGTCCTTTGCAGAAGGCTCTCTAATTAAGCATCGTTGAACGCCAGGATGTTCCATAAAATGAGATCGATACGGAAACTAATTGCACACAACTGATAACATTGTAGGTGTAGCAGCCAGTAACTCAATGGTTAATGTTAACGTATAAATGTGCATAACATTACAATCTAATGCCCCTCTCATGCAACGATCCAATGTTCTTTAACCCGCGAGGATTGGCGCAAGGGTAGTTTGACTCGAGGCTTAAATAATGCTGGATATTTTCGTTTTGGTCAGCCCTTATTTCCTGTCGCTTACAGTACCCTCCTTTCTAG
Source organism: Meconema thalassinum (assembly GCA_946902985.2). Taxonomy (NCBI): domain Eukaryota; kingdom Metazoa; phylum Arthropoda; class Insecta; order Orthoptera; family Tettigoniidae; genus Meconema; species Meconema thalassinum. The sequence continues at coordinate 66,714,889 of OX336391.1, read as the reverse complement.
CCTTGAACTTCACCCTGCAAAAGAAACATGTCCATAGCTTTTAGAATACTCAAGTTATTTCTATATGATTTACGGTAGGGTCAGATTTACCCATGGCGCCAATGCACGCGTGATAATTTTCGACTTGCGTTAGTCGGGACAATCTGAAAATAAAATCACGAGCCTTACAGTAGTCGCATATGATGTGTAACATGTGACAGGTTATCCTACTATGTGTGTACCGGGAGCGCAAATCCCTTGTTAACAGTGAACTCTGTTAGTCATTGAAATAACTAGTTGTAAAACTCCTGTGGCAAATCCTTAAAGCAAATATGATATAATGATTTTTTTACACCAAAGAACGACAACTTGAAGATGATTTATTGTAGGAATATCTTTGATGGGGGCCCCCAAACCTCGAAGTAAACCGTATGCGATATACATTCCACATAGCCGACAGTACGTCGTGGTATCAATCTCCGCCACCGCACCCGCTCATTGTTTCCGTCCCATTTCCGTTTCATTTCTTCAAAATCACCCCCTACCAAAAATATTTAGCAGTACCAATCTCCGTCACCGCGCGCACTCAATGTTTCCGTTTCATTTCTTCAAAATCACCCCCACAAAAAATATACAGCAACCGAGTGGAAAGATGTTACTGTACACATCAAAGAAATAATGGGGAAAATCCAAATATTTTCATGCAGAACAATCAGATAGCTCACGCTCTTTTGGACCATGTTTAGGGTCTAGGGACACCTTTGTCATCACCTCCTTTGTTCAAAAAAAATAGAGATGACTGCTTTACCGCCACTATCAAGGCAAATTATACTGTCACGAAAATTATCGTCATTTCTCTGCATGTTAAATTTGAAAAAATCTAAATAAACCTCATTTTATATTGGGAATAGTTGATAGGAAGACACCAGGTGTAAAATTACTTCATTAAAATTCCGTACGACTACAGCAAAAAGGGTCAAAATGACTCGGCGCCAGTCTTCGTGTTATATTTCTTCACGCCACTTCTCAAGGGTTAATCGCTAAAATGGTAATTAATAAAAGCTAGATTAAAAATAAAAATTCTTGACAGTAAAATTTAAGTTAATTAAGTAATTAGTTGGCTGTCCTCATTTAACAAAACAAAAAGTCACAGCACACGCAGTGTAACAAAATGTAAGATTTTTATCCAGGTCAACGATTATTCTAAAACTCGACGGTGCTATTAGCGTTGAGATGTACAATATTATGTCCCTCCCTGACTTCTAAAAAAAAATCCATTATCCCAAACAGTACAAGCCAAGCTACCGTTTCGTGGCTACCTCATCTTCGTATCTTCTTTGTGGTTCGGCACGGCCGGCGCTGTAACACTTTTATTTTTGGTGCGCGTTAATCTGCCTGGCCCGCGCGGCTCAGCCATGGCCCCCTCCACCACTGCGCGAGCCGTGACCGCACTTCCCCGGCCTGCTGTGCTGTGTGCTTGCCGTTGTGTTGTTATCCGGCCCGTACCGCTCCCGCTTCCTGCGCGCTGGGCGGAGGCAATTAGCGACGCCACGGCCTGGCCACAGCTACAACCTGCCCAGCAAGCGACACGCTACCGGGCGACCCGCAAGCTTTCATCGTCAATAGATTCAGGGGAGGGGAACACATGTTGTCTGCCCTTCCTTAACGTTCTTCATAGCAAACACTATATAGTAAGGAAGACATACTACAGATCGCGAGTTCAAACCCGGCCGAAGTCGTCGGATCTTTTAAGTGAATTAAAATCCCTCAGTATGCCTTCCTTCGGAGGGGAAGTAAAGCCGGCGGGCCCATGTCATAGATTTATAGCTTGTAAAAGAACCTTCCATCACTTATTGTGTGAAGCTAAATTTATAAGTTAGTTTTGATTAACACTCTATTAGTTCCAACGTTCGCTGCCAGGTGCCGGTTGCGGTGGCATCTAGTAGCCAAGTTCACAGCTAGGTGTCGTTGACGGTAGCATTTGGTAGCAAAAGTAGGAACTACTTGAAATTGATCGTCTGCAGTCCTTACCTGAATTACAGATAACACACACTAATACAGCCATCACAATGTACATCGGTTATCAGACTGATTCTACCAATCCCAAAGTAAACGGGGCTACATGACCGCGTTGTCGCAGCCCCTACGATATGATATAACCTACAGGAATGCGAAATAAGATTTGTTAAAATGTGAAAATTAATTCGGTAAAATTTATCGGAGAATATTTCCCAGATCGTTGTCGATGTTTGAATTTCAACTGAATCTACAATAAAAAATAAATCAGACTAATTATAGTAAGAACTAGCGACCACAGTGTTTGCCACTCTGAAGCCCCATCCCCACCCCCAATTTTTTTTTTTTGCATATGGCTTTTAGTGCCGGGAGTGTCCGAGGACATGTTCGGCTCGCCAGTTTTTGTAGCTGCTTCGAGGCGGACGCCCAATGGGTGAGCTACAAGTACCGTAGCGTGTGGAGTGTTGTCTGGGGAGGAAAGTTTGAATGTAAGGACGAGGAGTTGGAAGGTAGCGGCTGTGGCCTATAGTTAGGTACCAACCCCGGCATTTGCCTGGAAGGAAGATGGCAAACCACAGAAGACCATCTTCAAGGTTGCCGGCGGGGGGATTCGATTCGAATCTCCTCGCCTCCCGGATGTGAGCGACTGCCAGCAGTCATGCCGTAACGACTAAGGATAACTCACCCGGTACTAAAACAAATAATAAAGCGAAGTTAACAACTGCGGCATTTAGAGACGCCAGAGTGCCGGAATTTTGCCCCAAAGGAGATGTTTAACATGCCAGTAAATCTACTGACACGGGCCCCTCACATTTGCGCACCCTCAAATGCCAACTTGCTGAGCCGGGATTCGATCCAGCAACCTAGGACACATCAGGCGAGAATGTTACCGCTGAGGCACGCAGCCACCCAAATAAAGCGAAGAAGTGGAGTACAAATATTGAAGACAAACTGAGGCTTTCATCTGAAAGGTCGTGCCAGGCCATTTAGGTGAAAGGTAGGGATAAAGAAATGTCAGTCCCATGTGGGACTTTTGAACCTACATCTTCTGATTCGGCCTCGCTGCTTTATCATGTGTCAGACTTTCTACTTTCCATCTATATGGCTTGCACTATTTGCACAACAGTCCACATCATCTAAAAGCCAAAAGCCTCCATTTGAACCCGATCGTGGAAAACAATTCTTAGAAATATTGAGGTTTATGATAACAAATAATCCTTAAATAACCTTAGGTTGATCATTCGGAATCAGGCGTTGTATATTTTGTGCTGTTCGGGTGGTAGAAGAAAACAGCGGTAGATAAAATACTGAAATAATCAAAAGTAGGGTACACAAAATACTGAATAAGATTCACGCTTTCTCTTCAGGACAAGAAAATTCCCAATCCACCCCTCAGTCACCTATGATGGTCTGAAAGTTGACGTCTTTGGATGGCAGTGTTTATGTGTAATATAGTGCATGGTTATGACGAATAAGATGACATTAATATGACTCTAATACGTTGTAAATAATTTAAAATATATTTCTAGTTGGTCAGAAAAGTGGGTTCAAACACCACCGTTGGAATGTTGTCTTTGGACTTTAAATGAGATGCAATATCGGTATATTTAGAAATAACGACAGAAATCCCAAGGGAAGTTCGACTGAGGATGGTTCCAACAGAAACTGGTTCACGAAACTTAAATGGTAGAGCTAAGGTGTTCATTTTTTGAAACACACAAAGCTGCTCAAGCAGATGGTTACTCTTAAGAAGATCACTGTAGCGAATAAAAACAGATATCAACGCAGGAAGTGTTACTAACGAAGAGGGGAGCTTGGAACGCCATTCAGATCGGAACGCGATTAAAACATGGTTTAGTTGGCATTACACATCACTCGATCAGAATGAATCAAATCCTAGATCACAATAATAATTTTCAAAAGCACGGATCCAAATAACTCAATTGTTTGTGAATAGGAGGGAACTTAAAGAATACCCGTAGGACTCGAATCCTAATAATCTAGGTTTCTAGACGATTATACTAGGCATTTCTCTCAAGTAGTCACCAACATACAAGAACTCATGAGCGCATGATCTTAATTAATAACTTTATTAAACACAAATTGTACACTTTAACAAATGAATATTCACATCGTGCAATAATTAATTATTGAGCAAGGTCGCTGTGTGCATTGTTGAACGTGGTACCGTTTACAATGCTGACAAACACAATCAGCTGAAGGCTTATGATAGGACTTGAGCTTGCAAACTCTATGATGATAGCCATGCACGGTCATGGAGTTAACGAAGTGTCGAAAGTCCTGGCTCGCATCTGACCATGTCCTGTTCATCACGGCTTCAGTCAAGTAGAACTGTAGCCAGATGTCCTTTCGTTTTATTTCCCTTTCTTCCAACAATTTCTGCCAGCTATCCGTAGAAGGGAGAGCAAACATGAATCTTAAATCTTCTATGAGGAAAGGTTCCCCAGCAAGCTCATAGACACCAAAGCTTTCTATCAGACTACGTCAGAACTACTGAGTGTGTAGGCTATATTAATCTACCAATTACCATGGTATGGAGGTTAGGTTCTCCTCACTGTCTAAAAATATGCTGAGGATAATTAATGTACAGCCTTCGGATTTACACCCGAAAGGATTTCCTAGGTTTCTTGTTAAAAATAAACTAAAAATATAAAATTAAATCGAAATAAATAAAAAAAAAGTAAAACAAAAAATCTATATAATTTCTATGTGTGAGCCTCCGTGGCTTAGATGGCAGCACACCGGCCTCTCATCGCTGGGTGCGTGGTTTAAATCCCGGTCACTCCATGTGAGATCTGTTCTGGACAAAACGGATGCAGATGGGTTTTTGACCGGGTACTCAGGCTTTCCCTGTCAAAAATTTCATTCCAGCAACACTCTCCTCTATCACTTCATTTCATCTGTCATTCATTTAATCATTGCCTCAGAGGAGTGAGACTGGCTTCTGCAGCCGGCACAGTTCATATCCTCGCCGCTAGATGGGGGCTTCATTCATTCCATCCCTGACACGGTCGGTCGACTGGAAGCAGGCAGTGGATTTTCATCATTTCTATGTGCTGTAGGCCTACATGTTGTCCGGGCTTGTAGGCCGTGATCCATAAAGGATGATTTCTGTCGACATTTCACCGAAGACTGCGTTCGGCATTATCAAACATAAACTCTCTCCGTTGGTCAGCAGTCGGGAGAAATCATCCTGCCTGGATCACGACCTACAAGTCCGGACAACTTGTTCATACTGTAGCTACGACCGCCGGCGGTAAAACCCTAAGCTGTTATATCTACTGTAGGCCTATATCATTTTCTTGATATTCCAAACCATTCGCTAGGAGAGTAGCTCAACCCTACTAAGTGAAACATTGCACTATAATAATAATAATAATAATAATAATAATAATAATAATAATAATAATAATTTATGAGCATGTAGAAAACATACTACATACCATGCGAAGAAGAAGATTATCCATTTTTTGGACATTTACAAAGAATGAACGATGATAGATTGACAAAGAAACTTTTCAATAAAATTATAAAACTTAAGATACAGCCAGCTTGGTTTCAACAGACCTTGAATGACCTTAAAGAGGCCAATATGCAAATTGAAGACATAGGCTACCTAATAGACAACTCTTTCGGAACAAAATTAAAACAGTCACCTTCAAGGAGGAACTAGAGCGAAGCAGAAAACAGCCACACAACATTGAGGAGCTCCGGCAACAACAATCTGAAAGAATGAAGCAATTTTGGGTGACCAAGAAGAAATCATATAGCAAAACTTGATGTATTGATTTAACGTGCTCTATTAAGGGCTATTCGATTAAATAATAATAATAATAATGGCACTGGAAAATATTGACCACACTATTGGTGACTCGTGTGAAGTACAGTATACAAAGAGACATAATGATGAAGTCAAGATCCTACAACAAGAGCTTGCTAGAACAGGAGGACTTTTGGAAACGACCATGGAGTATTACACCAATCAGCCGTCCAACTTACTTGAAAACAAGGTGCACAAACCGTACTGGGACAGGCCTGTCCCAACGCACCAGAACATTTTGGCAAGTCGACCAGATATCGTGTACCTTAACAAACCTAACCAAAAGGTTTATCTGATAGGCACCACTAAGCCACAACCCTCAAGACCACTCACGTAAAAAATTAACAAATAAGTTACGGACCGTTGGCAGAAGAAATCAGGAAGATGTGGCGTAGTCGGTAGCAAGCTGAACTGCTGTGTCCAAAATAGCGGGTTCAAACTCCCCCTTGTTTGGTTGGGTAGGGGAGTCGTGTGTAGGAAAGGTCCCGACACGACGCCTCGGTCAGGTAGGGTAGTCGTGTCAGGACGTGTGTAGGGGCCTCAACTTAACCGCCTTGGTCCCCACTACAAGCCCTCAAAGTTGGTAACTGGAATTTGGAAACACCCTGTATGCGAGTTCACTTGTTATTAGACCTAGTGTTAGGTGGCTTCACCAATGTGACGAAAGTGACCTCAGGGAGTATAAAAAAAAGTGGTCTACTCATGCGTTCTTTAGAAGAAAGTGATGAGAGCGAAAATAATGGCTGATATTATCGCACTGTATATTTTTAAATCAACAGCAACGGGGAAACAGCTTCATAAAATGCATACTTGTGAACAGTAAATGTAAACTCCATGTTAAATCAACAGTTCTGGTTGTTTGGGGATGTGGCTAACGCAAACGGTAACTGGTCTGACGAAAAACACACCCGTGTTAACAGACTCTGTTATTTCATTGGGATACCTCATGAAACAAGCCGCTGTGGAACGGCAGGTTTTAATTTCTTTTTCACTCATTGGCCATTTAACCAGCTACAATTTGAATGGATCCCAGTACAGGTTCCACCAAAAGCTTGAGACCATTAGCATATTTACAGGGGTGTGAAAATTATTAGACTCAATGGCAGTTATCTAAAAATATTTCATTCATACAGGTTCATTATCGATGTGCGCTCCGATAAACACGGCAAGCTAAGCCGGCTGTGACTGGCACAGATCGTGGGCGCGCGTACCCGTTCAGCACATTCACACTTTTACCAAACAAGTTCAGTAATGTGTACTTATAATGCCCACAGACAATGCTCAAAATGTCCTCCCTCTCTTGTAACACACACCTAATATCTTCTGACGAAAGAATGTCTGTCAACTCTTTTATTATTTACGGAGCCTGTTTTCTTGAATCGTTTAGCGAGCCTCCTAATTGTACTGGCATAATGCATAGGCCTTCCTGGAAACTCGATTCGAAATTTTCGTCTCGTTTCAGAACAAGATTTTCTGCTTTTCATATACGAATTGTGGATATACCCACGTTCGCGCAATGTGAATTGGTGTCTAGGCATGACCAACAATCACAGTAATCACAATACTCACTAAACGTGCAACACTAACGTCTAAGCTTTGCAGATACACGTCCATATGAATGACAAAACACGTGTGAACTAACAAGAGGAGTCAGAGGAGCACGCCTACCACTGTCTGAACCGCGTACGCACGCCCGCGATGTGCGTCATTTACAACCGTATTTATCGGGGCGCACACAGATAATGACCCGGTACTTTCCACGACTTAATGCACTAAATATGTTGGCAAGACACTGAAATTATTTCAAATGTGTAACCGACAGTCTTCTTTTAATTAACTCACAGTAGAATAATTTTTTACATTTTACACTAAAAGAGGGGCTTTGCTAATGCAAAATACCACACCTTTTGGTGTCATTAAATTATTCTACTTTTCCTGTAAATTTAGAACAGAGTGAGGGGCGCAAAAAAATCATTTTTTTTGGCGTTTTTAGTTATTTACAATGTAGAGCACAGGAATTTGTAAAATAAAGTCGAAAAATATGAAAAATGGTCATTTTATAAGATATAAATGACTATGCTACACCATGAATGGCAACGCCCACTTTTACAGAGATTTATGTTTGTGCATATAACTTCTGAACTATTATAGATAGATTTCTGAACTCACTTCTTGTCTGCTGTGTTGAGCGCAGACTTTGTGTTTGTAACAATGACAATTTCCTGCATTGTTTATGTTACTAATGGTTTCTGAACATCATCATAATGTTATAATCACTGTTATATTGTTTAAGGGGCGGAACAGCTAGGTCATCTGCCCCAAATTGAATCGGGAATCAAGTCCACTTATTTGCAAACAGATAAGTTGAAACACGCATTTATTTATATTGTTTTTATTTAGCCTACTTATTTATTTATTTATTTATTTAAAAGCTAAAGGAAGTATGAGACGCAATACTAACCAGTGATTGACGAAATGATGCAAGTTATGGGGCAGGAATATTTTAAGAATTGCTAGAGGTAACAAAATGTAATGAAAAACTTCAACCTCTTTAACTATACAAAGATTCGTGGACTATGGATTGAGATCACCTGCTTTAGAGGGTACATTCCAAAGTCAATGAAAAAAGAGAATGTGGACCCAGCTCAGGTATCCCTCGGAATCCCCAATTCCAAAAATTTCCCGACGCAATTCCTTTTGAGTAACGTTGTAAGTCCACAGATGAATAATATTACTAAGTACCGGTACAACAGTAAATCATGTAACCAGTTGGTCAATAAAATGATTTTGAATAAAAACTTTAATTTCTTTATTTAAGTGACCTCCGTGGCTTAGGCGGCAGCACGCCGGCATCATATCGCTGGGTCCGTGGTTCAAATCCCGGTCACTCCATGTGAGTTCTGTGCAGGACAAAGCGGAGGCGGACAGGTTTTTCTCCGGGTACTCCGGTTTCCCCTGTCACAAATTTCATTCCAGCAACACTCTCCACTGTCATTTCATTTGTCATTCATTTAATCATTGCCCCTGGGGTGTGCGACAGGCTTCGGCAGCCGGCACAGTTCATATCCTCGCCGCTAGATGGGGGCTTCATTCATTCCATCCCTGACCCGGTCGCTCGACTGGAAGCAGGCTGTGGATTTTCATTTTCATTTAAGGGGGGAGGTACACCTTTGCAAGTGTAAAAAACACAGATATTTAAAATAGTTTTCCTCGGTATCCCTTTGCTCTGTTGATATGAAATTTTGCACACTCCTAGAACTGTCCTTTATCTTTCGTTTTCAACTTGAATATTTGCAATAAACTTTCCCTAGTTATTAAAAAAATAATTTCAAAAAATTGGACTAATTTATACATTGATCATGCTTTTCCTTGATAATTCCTACCAAACTTCACATTTCTGAAGGATTATTGTTTTAGAATGCTCATAATGCTTGTGTTAACAATGTGAACTAACATCTTTTGCCTATCTTTTGAAATAATATATTTTTCTCCCTTTTTTATAAGAGTAGATTATTTTGACATTTTTTGACATTTTAGTGAGCTATGTTTACTCAGAAAATACAAAAAACGATTGTTACAGCAATGGTTCTAGTTCTCAATCTTAAGACACAAAATATAGACTACATGTGAATACAAAATTTCATCAAAATATCTCAAAACCATTCCCTCCCATTGGTAAGTTTAACGCTCGTTCCCCAAACTTAAATTTTTTCTTTTGTTTTCCTTCATAAATCAAACCGTTTTTGAGATATTTTGATGAAATTTTGTATACACATGTATCTCGTGTGTCTTAAGAATGTGAACTAGAACCATTGCTGTAACATTTGTTTTTTGTATTTTCTGAGTGAACACAGCTCGCTAAAAAGTCAATAAAATGACAAAAAAAAACTACTCTTATAAAAAGAAGGGAGAAAAAATATTATTTCAACAGGTATAGGCAAAACATGTTAGTTCACATTGTTAACACAAGCATTATGACCATTCTAAAACAATAATCTTCCAGAAATGTGAAGTTTGGTAGGAATTATCAAGGAAAAGCCATGATCAATGTATAAATTAGTCCATTTTTTGAAATTATTTTTTTAGTAACTAGGGAAAGTTAATTGCAAATATTCAAATTGAAAACGAAAGATAAAGAACAGTTCAAGGAGTGTGCAAACTTTCATATCAGCAGAACAAAGGGATACCGAGGAAAACTACTGTATTTTAAATATCTGTGGTTTTTACACTTGTAAAGGTGTACCTCCCCCCCCCATTGCCCCTGGGGTGTTCGACAGGCTTCGGCAGCAGGCACAGTTTATATCCTCGCCACTAGATGGGGGCTTCATCCATTCCATTCCCTGACCCGGTCGGAGACTGGAAGCAGGCTGTGGATTTTCATTTTCATTTACGTGTCTTAAGTCTAATCACTCCTCTGTATTGTACCCGATCGTCACCATGTGGACCATGTGTTCGTATCCCAACTAGCTCACGGTCTTTCGAGGTATGGGACGTTCATGCCCACAATACGACCACATGTTCAGGATTTGAGTCTACCAGGTAACTACTCTACAGGAAATACACAACATTCCTATGAATAAAATATTTACTGGTCTAAAATCATGGCTGTACAACAAATACAAAACAAAGGACAAATTACAATTAATTCCCACAAATAAATAGGGTTATTCTGTGAGCTTTCTCCTGAAAATAGCGCTACAATGCACTCAAACCTACTTCTAATATCCTGTCAATCATAGTTCAGATTACAAGGTTTTCATAGTGTCCGTCATGTGACACAATCTTATTTAATGGAAGTATCTTAACACAAAAACCACATGTCACAAACATGAATTTCTAAGACATTATTCCGTCTTCTACGACATTTACTTTAATTATCATTACTTCAATGTTTTCTACATTTATTAGCACATATTTTGTTGTGTCGTGCGAATCGTCTTCCTTCTTTCCATCCCTATGAACGCTCTAGGAAATTGAGTCATGCTTCTTAATCATAAAATAAACATAAACATGGATAGAATATTTATAGTTTCACCATATAACGATTATCTGGGTCTTGTCGGACTTATTATAGATACAACTGTGTCATGTTCTGGGAAAAACACATACCCGTTTTTCCTAAATTAGCATAAACTGGCAAAATGCACTTTAAAGAAGATGCCTACATTATTTTGGTTCAGCCTTCCCCCTCAGAGGATAACTTCGCCAAATATCATCAGATTTCTATGGTTCAACCACGTATGTGAGTTGCCATACACCATTTAATTCCATTTGCATCACTAAAATACTCATATTTTAATTGCATTATTGAATACCGAGTTCTCTCAGTGTCCTATTGTGACCGTAATTGACAAGGGATCGGTCGAGCGACCTCTCTCCCCTCAGCAGGTCATAAAATTAGTTCCAGACAGCTCTCCAAGATGGCTGCCACGGAAATGGTCTATATTTCCTGTCTCTCTCTACCTTCAAGGCCATCCTTGTTTACAATTTATATAACAATAAAGATCCGCTAGGCATGTTCCTAAGTAATTGAGTCATTTAATTAATTAACACCTAACTTTACAGTGTATTTGGGCTCAAATGGCTCCTATTAAACATTCATGGCAGGGGTGGAATTCTAATGATAGCATTGCCGTTCTAAGGTGATTACTTGTGGCTTTAAAGACGCGCATCATAATGAAACCCCATGGTTATCATCAGCAGCTGTCATTTACATATATATATTGGGAACCACGTTCCTCGTCGACGACTATGATTCTACCTCTCGGGCAGACCATAAGTAAAAATGCTCACCGCGCCTCGCTGGGCGTCCATAGTGGCTATAATTCAATGCAAGCGTTGGCAATAGACAGAATCTATCCAAATCGCTGCGTAATACATACAGTATGCACAAAGGCGATACTTCTCGAAGATTAAGCCCATTTTCACCTCACGCGCAAGCTATACTAGTCTTTCCCGTGCTTATCTTACGTAAATCACTGGATTCTACGTTAATCTGCACGCTATATGCGGCTAAACAATATTTCACATATATGACTCCATTATCAAGGTACCTGCGTTCTTCCTGTTATATTATTTAAGCCAAATCTTTACATAGCTCCTAACACAAATGTATAAATATACTGGCTTACTTTAATTTCACCTATTTATTCAAATTTTCACTGACACTGAGAAAAGCTCTCGTATTCGCGATATTCCACACTACATTCTTTACTGTTTACCAAATGACAGTATCTTAAATTAGACATGACACTGTTTGAACATTACTTAGGCCAATTCTGCCCTTACTTTATGGTTGCCGACCCCAGTTATTATTATTATTATTATTTTAACGTTTAGATCCATCACTATTTTGACCTACATGGTCCTAAGCAAATCACCTTCAAAGTCATACTTTATTCAAGACGAGTGGTGAAAACTCGTTCAGTAAGTGACTATTACTTCTTTAATTTCAAAGTGATTAATCGTTACATGGTGAACTATGCCATTATAATGTTATTATTTGCATGTTTACTCACGTTTCCTTCTGGCTGGAAAGTACCAGTATCTCCGCCTGAGCTCTACCATGATGATTGACTTAATCCATCATGATATCCAATACACAACACTGAGATTCACACTTTTTACACATGATGCACATATTACCACAAGTGGCCTTTACCACTGATAAACACTGAATATTAAACATTAAACACATTAACACTTTAAATTATTATTTCACAATTTATACACTTCATCTATCATTTCACATGTTGATCCTTATCTGGATTTCACCTACGCTTGACCTCAGAGATGCGATGACTTATGATAACCGCTGGTCTCCGTGAAATCTAGTAGCGTTTTTATAGATGTTCGATCCTAGTTCCCTGCACTCCCGTTTACCTCACTGTCCTGGATAGGTGGCAATAACTCCCACTCTCCCATCACTGGAGTGCTCCTAATGCTGATGTCATATAATTGACAATACCTTCCGGTATATGAACTGTTCCAAACATTATCAGTTCCTATTCGCTGTAGCGAATTTATATCTGTGTCAGATAATAAAGCAATATCTGCACTTTGTTACCTTATGCACTTCATTATCACTGATGAAGCTTACAATTTGCCTCCATTGTCTTCAACGGCGGTACGCTGATATTTTAATAATTGGCGTGCTTACTGCAGAGCGCTTGTAGACAAAGAACTAACTTCCAACTCGAGCGACCGTCTGACGTCTTCAACTGCTTTCCACTGAACCATAACAGACGTGTAACTGACGTGTAGTTGACTTCGACTGACCATAACTGACCAACAAGTGACTTCAACTGACCATAACAGACGTGTAACTGACCAACAAGTGACCATCACTGACCCTTAGCGTAGGGTGCTCTTCCCTTATATTGGTTTCTTGCACAAAATAGTTCACGGGACACGTGAGAGCGACTCCCTTCTTGAAATACTCCGTCTTCAGCCGAAATAACAACTGCATCTTGTTTATCTAGGCGTGGAGGTTTTAAAAACACTCGCGTGCCGGCGATCGCTTCGGCCAATTAATTACAATTAATTGCCTTAGTTCAGCGCGTGGGATGCTACGGTGGGGATTTCCCGCTGGTTGGTTAAAGTATTCATGCTCTCGAGCGTGAGTTAGGTTGCAATGCGGTCATTTTGAGAAATAGGCGTAATTTTAGGTGAAAAACCACTCCTAAATTACTCCTCCGTGGATACATTCATCTATGTGTATGTTCCATTGCATTACAATGCTCCATTTATCTGTAATTAATTAATTTCTTGTGGGCTTGGTCCCGCCAAAGCTTCGCTCGTTGTCGACCGGTGGATTCCCGGGTCATTAATTTTGAGCTGTCTGACCGCCCTAGACAGAAATAGTTCCGTAGGCGCCTGGGCTACTCCGCCTACTTTTAAAAGTCATTTGTCAGACTTCAATACTAGCCTCTCTCGACTTCGTATGCACTGAAAACGTACATTTCCTTGCATTTTGCTTATAATTCCTCCTTTAAATTTCTATGATTTGCACCTAAATAATCGTGAAATCACGCTAGACTATTATGTGTCAGTAGACCTCTCATTGCTCTGTGGGTTCCATATAATGGCTCCCCCTTAGAGACCACTGGTTCGACCTTAGGCATAACCATTTGCCTGGTCTTCTCTGATAAGGCCCTGAGTTCGATACCAGACTGCCGTGACCAGTTGGGCACATCTTTCTCCTGCTAAGTTCGAAAAATTCATTTCATAAGTGAATTTTTCGGGCCTATCAGCTGGTATCAACTCCTTGCAGTGTTTGCTTTACGCGGTCATTGCTCTTGGCAATGGGCTTTCACGTTTTCCCACTCCACTCTTGTCGGCTGTCTCGTAGACTTTCGTTTTCCTGTCTCAATTGTTCATTCATCTCCTCTAACTCTACAGCGGCTCCCTTTAACTGGTCGTAAAACTCCTGCAGTCGACAGCTGCATTCTCCCCTCGTGTCCGCTGGGCTGGCGAGCTGTTTCCTTTTCTTCGACCCTTCTCGAGTCTGCAAGCTTTTCTTCAGAACCTTTCCGTGCATACGTAATGATTCCTCGTTCACTTGAATGTGTGTAGCTTGCTCTTCTTTCGCTTCATAGTCTTCTGGTGGACTATATAACTTCAGATTTGCGGCATTTACCACAACTTCTCTACCTGTTGCCTCATCTTTAATCCGATATGCGTTATTCTGCAGATCCCTTATAATCAGGTAGGGTCCGAGATAAGCGTGCTGAAATTTCTTATATTTCCTGCTCTCTGGATCTGAACTGGCGGGTTTTTTCAATAAGACGTATTCTCCCACGAGTAGCGGTCTATGATAGCGTTTCCTCCTGTTTCTCCGCTGTCGTCTATCTGCTTGTTTCTTGAGATACTCGAACGTCCTCTGGATTCTCAACTCACGTCCAAGTTGTGCATCGACGGGTGTCTGGATGACATTATTCCATGGCCTCTCGGGTCTTCTGTCGAGATGTAAGCTCACTGGCACCTCTCCTGTAGCTTCGTGCACAGTATTGTTGATACAATATTCAATAATCTCAAGCACGTCAATCCATTTCCAATTCTCAGTAGAGCAGTATATCTTCATGTATTTCTGCACCTCCCTCATAACTCTCTCAGCTGAGTTCGATTCCGGGTGCCTAACCGTGGACAAAATCTGTCTTATGCCCAGATTTTCCAACTCCCTGCGAAATTCTACGCTGGTAAAACAGCTTCCGTGATCCGATAAGATGTTTTCTGGCTGTCCTAATATAGGAATGATTCTTTCCTTCAGCCTCTTAAGTACTTGTTTTGTACTGGTTTTCTGAATTGGACACAGGACTACCATTTTTGAAAACACGTCTAGTGCAACTAGGATGTGTTTATTTCCTCTTCTAGCTCTAGGCAGGGGCCCAAAGTTGTCCAGCGCCAGGAGCTGACATGGCTTCTCTGGTAAGAGTGGTATAGGTTTCTGCCTCATTAAGTACGAGTTAGGCTTTACTCGTTGGCACATATCACATGTCCTGATAGTATTTCTGACTGTTTCTCTAAGTTTAGGCCAAATAAACGCCTCCTTAAGCAGGGCAACAGTCTTATCTACACCTGAATGTCCAAAAGCTCGGTGTGCTAGCCAAACTAGCCTTCTCTGCAATGCTGGTGGTACAACAATCCTAGGTTTTGTGTGGTCAGAGTCGCTCCATTTATGTAGCATCTGGTTAAACCATAGATATTCCGTTGAAAGTGCTTCAGCTTCCATATACATCGGGGTTCCTCTATCCAGCTTTCCCTCGAAGTAATTTATCATCAACCGTATCCAGGGATCTTCACGTTGAAAAACGGTGATGTTCCTTAGATCATCTAAGGTCTTCTGATCTCTATCTTCTATTTCAATAGCTAGAGTTTCTTCTTCCTCTGCTGTAGGGTATCTGCTTAGCAAATCAGGTATGATATTGTCCTTCCCCGGGCAATATTCTATTTCCACTTGAAATTGTTGTATGTATAGGGACCACCTTGTCAGTCTTTGACTCGACAAGTCAGTTTTTAGCAGGAACGTTAGGGCTTTATGGTCTGTTCTCAAAATAATTCTAAAACCATAAATCAGCTTATGCCAATACTGTAATGCATACAGTATCGCAAGTAACTCGATCTCCGTGACCGTATAATTCTTTTCATTAGGCCTCAACCTTCTACTGATGAATGCGATATAAGTTCTCTCCTCTGGCCTGTCCTTATTTTCCTGATACAACATAGCTCCAATGCCTACGAAGGATGCGTCAGTCTGGATGATAAATTTCTGAGTGTAGTCAGGATATCCCAATTTCACATAATCTAACAGCATCTGTTTAGATTTCACGAAGGCTTCCTCGCATTGCTCCGTCCATCGCCATCTTCCTCCCTTTTTAAGTAAGTCTTGGAGTGGTGCTACAGTCTCGGTGTACTTCGGACAATGGTTCGAAAAGAATCCAATAACGCCTAGATATTGCCTGACGTTCTTCACCTTCGTTGGTCTCGGGAAACGTTTTATGACTTCCAGTTTTCCCGGATTAGGCCTAACTCCTTGTGCATCGATTACATGACCTAGAAATTTAACTTCTCTCTGAGCAAAGTTAGACTTCTTTATATTGACCTTGAAGTTAGCCTGACTTAGGTCATATAACAACTTGCGTAGATCTCTGACATGTTCTTCAACTGTTTCAGAGGTCAGTAGTATATCATCTACGTAGCATATGGTTGTAGCTTTTACTTCTTCGGATAGGTTCCTATCTAGCGCTCGTATCAACGCTGAACCTGCTGTTTTTAATCCAAATGGAAGACGGACGTAGGAGTACGTGTGCTGGTCAAATAAAAATCCGGTTAATAGACTTGTTTTCTCTTCCAGAGCAAGATGGTGAAAACTTGCCGTGAGATCAAGATTTGAGAATACAGTCTTTCCTTTGAACCTTCTGAGTACCTCCTTAATGGGTGGAACTGTATCAAATTCCTGTATAACCTTGGAATTCAAATTTCGTAGGTCCAGGCATATCCTCACACTTCCATCCTGTTTCGGTACAACTACCAGTGGGCTGACATAAGGTGTGGCTGTCTTTACAATGACGCCTGCTTCTAGCATTTCCTGTATCGCTTCTTTGACCTTTAAATAATGTTTCTCAGCTACAGGATACGGCTTCTGTTTGAATGGCGTCCAATCGCTGACTTGAAACGCATACTGGAAATTCTTGATCCGGCCAGGTCTCGAATCGAAGACTCCTTTATACTCGAATAGCAGTTCCCTTAGCATTTTCTTATATTCTGGACCAAATTTAGCTTCCTCAATCTTCTCTTCCAGGCATTCTTCAAATTTTGGTTCGAGATCTTTTTCAATGTCTGCGGCAGTGTTGCCAACTCTTCCTCAATATCTTCTATTGTCGACACTGCCTCCCCAGTCATATCTCCGTATGTATGCCATACGTATTCTTCTTGTCTCGCTTCATTATGCCTTAATGAGAGTTCTAAGTCTTCCTTTCCCTCACTTGCGCGAAACATTACAATGTCTTGCGAGAGATCTATAATAACTTTATACTCTCTTATGAAATCCATTCCAACAATAAGGTTATATGGCAGCTTATTTACAAGTAGGAAGCTCTGTGAGAATGTAGAGTTCCCTATCTGCAGATCTAAAAATACTTGGTATCTGCATATCATAACTTTGTCTGGTATGACACCTTTTTATTTTCACGCTTGAAATGGGTATTTTCAATACGTGGATTTTACTCTGGATTTCATTGTATAATGCCTGGGTTATCAAACTCACTGTTGATCCTGTATCGATGAGACTTCTTACTTTCGTTCCCGCAATGTTTACAATAATAATAGGTAGTTCCCTTCTTACATTGACCGTTCTTTCATCGAGGTCTTCGATAAGCTCCTCAGGTTTGGCAATCCAGTTAATAACATTTACTGTACTCCATCCTGAACCTATCTCTCTCTGGTCATTTAAAATTGGTGTTTTTTTTTTCAATTGCTCCATTCTTTGTGGAGTTCTTCTGCCTGTCTTCATGCTGCTGAAGTTCCAGACCTTTGGCACCATCATCATTTTGATATATGTCGGGTGACCTTCTATTCCGAATCGCTTCATCCCAGTGAACTCGCGATTGTCTTGGATCATCTCCGCGCTCTTCCATGTATCTTAAAGATGCATGATAGCGTTCTTCCGCCTCTTCATCGAACCCACGACTCTGCTCTTGGGATCTCCATCCTTGGTTATTCCCATTTCGGCCGTAATTTCTTCTGTTATCCAGCTGCTGGTCTCTGGTACCACGCTGATTCCAGTTTTTCCTTCCTCGGTTACCACGGTTCGAACCTCCTCGATACGCTGGCCTCCAATTTTGGTTTTCGCGTCCTTCGCGCTGCCAGTCGGATTTTTCTGTTTCGGTGCTTGTAGACTTGCATTTGGTCTGCACCTTCGTTGGCTCGATCGGCGTATTCGTCATATTAACCTGTTCCACATGTCGGCTTTGTCTTGCGTGCTGCACTGTGGTTAAATCAAGTTGTCTCAGCACCTCCTCCATATCGATTGCAGTTTTGGCGTTTGCTGAGATTAGCAGGCGCTGCACTTCATACGGCAGCTGCTTAGCTATTGCTATGCATAAGTCTGACTCTCTGAGTCCTTCGTCGAGCTCGCGAAAACGGCATAATTGGTTCACAAAAAACTCTCCGTACTTGGTCGGGTTACTAGTACTGTAACGCCTGGAATACAAGTCCAGTCTGAGATTTTGTTGTACGCTCGCGTTCCAATACCTGCTTAAAAATGCTTGGCGAAATTCCTCAACGGTGTCGAACGTGTACCTAAAACTTCTAAACCATAGAGCACACTCTCCATCGGTTAGTTTTTCAATCGCTCTCAACCTGCGCTCTGGCGGTACTTTTGCATCATTCAAGTACTCGGAAACTTCTTTAAGCCAGTACTTGGGTGTCATATTAGAATTACTCCCAGAGTATTTCTTTGGTTTTTCATCACTAGCCCTTATAACTGTGACTATTTGGTTCTGTACAGCATTTTCCTGCGGTGTTGACATAGCCATTGGCATACCAGGTGTGGCATACGGGCTGTCACTTGGCATTGCTGCATTCTTTGGAGTGGGCTGTATTTCTATCTCTGCCCATTTATTCCTCCTATTCTCGTCTATACTTCCTTCGCTAGACCTAGGATTCCGCAACATGGATTCTTCCTGCGCTATCATTCTCGTTTCTAACTGGCTGTGCCTGTTTTCAGTCCTTTCCAAACGAGCTAATACCTCTCGTTCTATTTTCTCGAGGCGATCTCGGTTTCTTTCTGCCATAGAAAATACCTTTTCTTTATTATCCTTAAGGTTTTCCTTCAGGTGGATAATTTCCCCTGCTAGACTTTCTCTTACTTCGGCAAGAGTCTTATCACTGGCTTCAGTCTTTAAGCCTTCTCGAAGCTCTAACTCTTCGCGTAAGCCTGTAACTTCCCGTTGAATGTGACCTTGTATATGAGATATTTCAGTCCTCATTTTCGTGATTTCTCCTTGGTCTTCGTCCTGTCTTTTATGGAGAACTGCTAAGTCATTCTGAGTGTTTTCCAACTCTTTCTGCACTTTTCCAACTTGTATCTTCATATTAGACATTATTTCCTTATTATCTCGATCAGACGTCTTTATTTCCTGCATTTCCTTGCATTGGTCAAGGATATTCTGGTCCTGCTTTCTTAAAGCTTCGTCTACAGCCTTGGCATACCCTGCCATTCGCGTATTCCATTTGAGTTCATTATCCTCGAACCTATGATCCACGGTCTGAGTAAACGTGTTAAATTGTTCTAACTGACGTTTCGTGTTAGCTTCATTCTGACTTTGAATGTCTTTAAGCTCCCGGGACATACTGTTTAAATTATCGTTAATTTCACGCTGTGACTCTCTGCACATTTGCAAATTGCTTTCTAATTTTAATTCAATAGACTCAAAGCGTTTTTCGTTATCATTTTGCATTTCTGAGATCACGCTAACAATATTCTTAGTTACCTGTCTCTGGACAGACTCCTTAACGTCGTCCATTTTCTTATTAACCTCTACTAGGTTTAATTCTAACTGTGTGTTTACACTGGCTTGATTAGCCTCTAGCCTATCCGCTATTTCATCTTTAAATGCTTTGGATTCTTCCTTACTTTTAGCATTTATAACATCGAAATGTTCCCTTAACTCGGCGATACACCTGAGTACTTCTTCCGTTCCGGCCATCCTGTACTACTTAATTTGAGATTCAGGTAGGCCCTAGCTGAAGACACTGGCACGTTCTATTGGAAAGAAAGGATTCCGATCCCGCGACAACAACAACAACATATTATAAAATGGTCAAAACTAACTATGGAATGGGTATAGACCCTCGTACCCGTCTGACAACATTTGTCTGACGTCTGAACATCATCTAGAAAGACTCACAATCGCTCAAACCAAGTTTGAGGAAAAAAAAATTATTTCTATGGTTTTCCCCATGAAAACCATGCTATTTATTATGGGGTTTTTCTAAATCCCATAAGCCAACCACGTACGGGCGCCATGTTAACAATATATTCATATATCACACGTGGGTGCCATGTTAATTTTATGGGTCATGGTGGCCCACTCATGGGTGACATGTTAAATTAGGGTAGTCAACATGCTTATTTTATGCCATGCTCATGATGCTTAAGTGGAGGTTACCTGTATTTTGAACTGGCCCCACATATCAGCGTCATGTTATTTTATATGTGTTATCTATGGCTATGGTTTATGAAAGTTACAATTATATAAGCATGTCTTATGGAGGATTAACAATTATTTTTAATGTGGTGGCTTATTAACAAATGGGATGCGGTCTTCCTATTCTGTCCTAATTTCTATGCTATATTTGCTTCTACCATTAATACCTTGACCGACTTAAGTAATTACCTGTGACTCAATCCAAGTACAGAGACAACTCCCCCATGTACCCGATCGTCACCATGTGGACCATGTGTTCGTATCCCAACTAGCTCACGGTCTTTCGAGGTATGGGACGTTCATGCCCACAATACGACCACATGTTCAGGATTTGAGTCTACCAGGTAACTACTCTACAGGAAATACACAACATTCCTATGAATAAAATATTTACTGGTCTAAAATCATGGCTGTACAACAAATACAAAACAAAGGACAAATTACAATTAATTCCCACAAATAAATAGGGTTATTCTGTGAGCTTTCTCCTGAAAATAGCGCTACAATGCACTCAAACCTACTTCTAATATCCTGTCAATCATAGTTCAGATTACAAGGTTTTCATAGTGTCCGTCATGTGACACAATCTTATTTAATGGAAGTATCTTAACACAAAAACCACATGTCACAAACATGAATTTCTAAGACATTATTCCGTCTTCTACGACATTTACTTTAATTATCATTACTTCAATGTTTTCTACATTTATTAGCACATATTTTGTTGTGTCGTGCGAATCGTCTTCCTTCTTTCCATCCCTATGAACGCTCTAGGAAATTGAGTCATGCTTCTTAATCATAAAATAAACATAAACATGGATAGAATATTTATAGTTTCACCATATAACGATTATCTGGGTCTTGTCGGACTTATTATAGATACAACTGTGTCATGTTCTGGGAAAAACACATACCCGTTTTTCCTAAATTAGCATAAACTGGCAAAATGCACTTTAAAGAAGATGCCTACATTATTTTGGTTCAGCCTTCCCCCTCAGAGGATAACTTCGCCAAATATCATCAGATTTCTATGGTTCAACCACGTATGTGAGTTGCCATACACCATTTAATTCCATTTGCATCACTAAAATACTCATATTTTAATTGCATTATTGAATACCGAGTTCTCTCAGTGTCCTATTGTGACCGTAATTGACAAGGGATCGGTCGAGCGACCTCTCTCCCCTCAGCAGGTCATAAAATTAGTTCCAGACAGCTCTCCAAGATGGCTGCCACGGAAATGGTCTATATTTCCTGTCTCTCTCTACCTTCAAGGCCATCCTTGTTTACAATTTATATAACAATAAAGATCCGCTAGGCATGTTCCTAAGTAATTGAGTCATTTAATTAATTAACACCTAACTTTACAGTGTATTTGGGCTCAAATGGCTCCTATTAAACATTCATGGCAGGGGTGGAATTCTAATGATAGCATTGCCGTTCTAAGGTGATTACTTGTGGCTTTAAAGACGCGCATCATAATGAAACCCCATGGTTATCATCAGCAGCTGTCATTTACATATATATATTGGGAACCACGTTCCTCGTCGACGACTATGATTCTACCTCTCGGGCAGACCATAAGTAAAAATGCTCACCGCGCCTCGCTGGGCGTCCATAGTGGCTATAATTCAATGCAAGCGTTGGCAATAGACAGAATCTATCCAAATCGCTGCGTAATACATACAGTATGCACAAAGGCGATACTTCTCGAAGATTAAGCCCATTTTCACCTCACGCGCAAGCTATACTAGTCTTTCCCGTGCTTATCTTACGTAAATCACTGGATTCTACGTTAATCTGCACGCTATATGCGGCTAAACAATATTTCACATATATGACTCCATTATCAAGGTACCTGCGTTCTTCCTGTTATATTATTTAAGCCAAAGCTTTACATAGCTCCTAACACAAATGTATAAATATACTGGCTTACTTTAATTTCACCTATTTATTCAAATTTTCACTGACACTGAGAAAAGCTCTCGTATTCGCGATATTCCACACTACATTCTTTACTGTTTACCAAATGACAGTATCTTAAATTAGACATGACACTGTTTGAACATTACTTAGGCCAATTCTGCCCTTACTTTACGGTTGCCGACCCCAGTTATTATTATTATTATTATTATTTTAACGTTTAGATCCATCACTATTTTGACCTACATGGTCCTAAGCAAATCACCTTCAAAGTCATACTTTATTCAAGACGAGTGGTGAAAACTCGTTCAGTAAGTGACTATTACTTCTTTAATTTCAAAGTGATTAATCGTTACATGGTGAACTATGCCATTATAATGTTATTATTTGCATGTTTACTCACGTTTCCTTCTGGCTGGAAAGTACCAGTATCTCCGCCTGAGCTCTACCATGATGATTGACTTAATCCATCATGATATCCAATACACAACACTGAGATTCACACTTTTTACACATGATGCACATATTACCACAAGTGGCCTTTACCACTGATAAACACTGAATATTAAACATTAAACACATTAACACTTTAAATTATTATTTCACAATTTATACACTTCATCTATCATTTCACATGTTGATCCTTATCTGGATTTCACCTACGCTTGACCTCAGAGATGCGATGACTTATGATAACCGCTGGTCTCCGTGAAATCTAGTAGCGTTTTTATAGATGTTCGATCCTAGTTCCCTGCACTCCCGTTTACCTCACTGTCCTGGATAGGTGGCAATAACTCCCACTCTCCCATCACTGGAGTGCTCCTAATGCTGATGTCATATAATTGACAATACCTTCCGGTATATGAACTGTTCCAAACATTATCAGTTCCTATTCGCTGTAGCGAATTTATATCTGTGTCAGATAATAAAGCAATATCTGCACTTTGTTACCTTATGCACTTCATTATCACTGATGAAGCTTACAATTTGCCTCCATTGTCTTCAACGGCGGTACGCTGATATTTTAATAATTGGCGTGCTTACTGCAGAGCGCTTGTAGACAAAGAACTAACTTCCAACTCGAGCGACCGTCTGACGTCTTCAACTGCTTTCCACTGAACCATAACAGACGTGTAACTGACGTGTAGTTGACTTCGACTGACCATAACTGACCAACAAGTGACTTCAACTGACCATAACAGACGTGTAACTGACCAACAAGTGACCATCACTGACCCTTAGCGTAGGGTGCTCTTCCCTTATATTGGTTTCTTGCACAAAATAGTTCACGGGACACGTGAGAGCGACTCCCTTCTTGAAATACTCCGTCTTCAGCCGAAATAACAACTGCATCTTGTTTATCTAGGCGTGGAGGTTTTAAAAACACTCGCGTGCCGGCGATCGCTTCGGCCAATTAATTACAATTAATTGCCTTAGTTCAGCGCGTGGGATGCTACGGTGGGGATTTCCCGCTGGTTGGTTAAAGTATTCATGCTCTCGAGCGTGAGTTAGGTTGCAATGCGGTCATTTTGAGAAATAGGCGTAATTTTAGGTGAAAAACCACTCCTAAATTACTCCTCCGTGGATACATTCATCTATGTGTATGTTCCATTGCATTACAATGCTCCATTTATCTGTAATTAATTAATTTCTTGTGGGCTTGGTCCCGCCAAAGCTTCGCTCGTTGTCGACCGGTGGATTCCCGGGTCATTAATTTTGAGCTGTCTGACCGCCCTAGACAGAAATAGTTCCGTAGGCGCCTGGGCTACTCCGCCTACTTTTAAAAGTCATTTGTCAGACTTCAATACTAGCCTCTCTCGACTTCGTATGCACTGAAAACGTACATTTCCTTGCATTTTGCTTATAATTTCTCCTTTAAATTTCTATGATTTGCACCTAAATAATCGTGAAATCACGCTAGACTATTATGTGTCAGTAGACCTCTCATTGCTCTGTGGGTTCCATATAATGGCTCCCCCTTAGAGACCACTGGTTCGACCTTAGGCATAACCATTTGCCTGGTCTTCTCTGATAAGGCCCTGAGTTCGATACCAGACTGCCGTGACCAGTTGGGCACAGTATATAGACTAGTACTTAGGCTACTGCCCTGTGACTGTAGTAGTTTGTGCAACTGTAACTAATAGGATCGGGATTGGGAATAGGTGCCCCGGTATTTGAAATAAGGTAGGCTACTATACCAGCTTTTGCCTGGATTAGTGTGGGGAGGAAACCCGGGGAAAAAACGAACTCAGGTTAGACGCTGTCGGCGCCGGGATTTGAACCTCGGTCTTGGGACTTGCTGCTGCTCCCATCACGGTTGTGGTGCGTGAATTAACACGCAAGCTTTCGCCGCGTGATGTTGTAAATTTCTCAATGGTAAGTTGTTTTGTGTGTATCCTCTTAACTTTATATCCTGTGTGCAATTAAGATATCTAGTCGGCCAAATGTTATTTGCTTACAACAAGCTTTCCTCGACCCCCTCCCCTATTCTTGCTATAAAATACAATGGCTATTCTTGTCAGTTACTAATCGCCGCCTCACATGTTTTAACAGCAGATTCTAGATAGGGCACGCTTGTAGACCGGTGGAAAACCCTAACTAATGGCATACGTTAATTCCGATGAGAAAGCCCAGCACTGTTTACTTTCGCCCGCTCCTCTGAAAGAAGCAGCTGGGTCACAGTGCAGGCCCGCCCAACCCTACCCGTCCCACGCCTTGCTATGATAATCTTTGATTGGGAGGTTGTCAGGCATGACTGCTACTTATTTCGCGCTGGTGATTAAATGAAGGACGTAGCCTACATTCAAATCAGAATGACATTTACTTCACGTTTACGTGGAAAGCATAGCATGAATATTCGCAGGGCAGCCGAGAAGATTTAAGGGCCTATAAGCAGAAAAATTTAAAGTGGGAGTGAAGATTCAAGGAGAAATCATTTCAACTCTGAGATTTGCCGATGACAACGTCATCTTGGCCGACACGCCTGAGGATTTGAATGAGTTTTTGAATGGTATGGACTCCGTCTTGAGGAAAGAATTCATGATGAAAATTATTAAATGTAAAACAAAAAAATATTGGAATGCAGCCGAAATAAATCAGAAACCTATATGGACATCAAATTGGCAGGTGAAAAACTAAAGGAAGTAGGAGTCTTCTGTTACTTAGGAAGCAAAATAACCAGTGATGGACGAAGCAAAGTGGATATAAAAAGTAGGTTAGATCAGGCAAGGAAAGCATTTCTACAGAAAAGGAATCTGTTGACATCGAATATAGATTTAGGTATTAGGAAGTCATTTTTGAAGGCCTTGGTCTGGAGCGTGGCGCTCTATGGAAGTGAAACTTGGACTATTGGTGCAGCAGAAAAGAGGAGAATTGAAGCGTTTGAAATGTGGCGTTACAGGAAAATAATGAAGATCAGATGGGTAGATAGGGTTACAAACGAAGAGGTATTAAGACTAATGGGAGAGGAGAGACGTTTGTGGCGACTGCTAATGAAGAGAAGAGATAGGTTGGTAGGACACATGCTAAGACACCCAGGAATAGCAAGCTTAGTTATGGAAGGAAGGGTCGAGGACAAGAACTGTAGGGGTAGACCAAGGTTAGAATATGTTAAACAGATTGCCTCGGATGTAGGGTGTGGTAGCTATGTAGAGATGAAACGATTAGCTCAGGACAGGGAGGCATGGGAAGCTCCATCAAACCAGTCAAAAGACTGGCGTGTTCTCACACACAGAAACAGATAGCCTGAGGAAATTTCTTTATTTAACGATAGAGTGCTCACCCAAAACCGATGATTTAGGATGGAAAGATGAAAAATGAAAATCCACAGCCTGCTTCCAGTCTCCGACCGGGTCAGGAATGGAATGAATGGAGCCCCCATCTAGCGGCGAGGATATGGACTGTGCCGGCTGCCGAGGCCTGACGCACTCCTCTGGGGCAATGATTAAATGAATGACAGATGAAATGAAATGAAAGTGGAGAGTGTTGCTGGAATGAAATTTTGACAGGGAAAACCGGAGTACCCGGAGAAAAACCTGTCTGCCTCCGTTTTGTCCAGCACAGATCTCACATGGAGTGACCGGTATTTGAACCACGGACTCAGCGGTGAGAGGCCGGCGTGCTGCCGCCTAAGCCACGGAGGCTTTTAGGATGGAAAGATATTTATAATTAATTAACAGTGGCTATTTTCCAGGAGTTTTCAATTTGTTCATAATTTTCCAAGAGTTTTCCAGACCTAATAAAAATCCAGGGCATTTTCCAGGTTTTCCAGGAGTAGTGGCGACCATGTATAAAAGACAACACCAGCCGCACTTAGTGCTGTGCTATACTGTATACTGTTGCCTGTCATAAGCAGTTAAGAACTAATTAATTAAATAATTAAATAAATACATAAACAAACAATAAACAACCCGCGCTGTAGCATGTAACCGATAAGTTAGCCCACTTCACATGTGGGCTATACACTGCACTGAAGTTGGCGTACGTTCAACAGACACAGCTCTATGCACTCCTTGCGGGCAGCCCTTCAATCACGTGTACAACTGTGTTTACTTACACTATCTCGACTCGGCGAACAGACTTTAAGTACCTACGCCAGAAGAATTGTAATTAAGTAACGTTAACAACAAGGTGATATATTTTGAAAATGAAGTTGTAGTAAGAAATATGAAAATTATTTAATATATTTAACAGATGACATACTAAAAACCAGCTTCGAAATGTAGTTATTCTCTCAATTTGTATGTATGGGAGAAATGCTGATTGATATACGAACTTCAACTTGGAAACAGTTTCCAATACACGTAGTTTAATACATAACGCATTATTTTCTCAATTATTGCATTGTGAACTGGTTTTTGAAGTGGGTGACGCAAGTCATTACAGCTAACAGGAACAACAGTTGGACTAATTTATGGCACTGGACACGGTAACTTTAAGGGGGGAATTTCTCAGTCTGGTGGAGATGATCAAGAACAAAGGAGAGATACTGATAACATCTCTATATAGCGTCCAACAGGCTGCGGCCCACAAGATAACGGTATCGATCCTCCAAACGCGCGGGCTCCCCTCGACATGTTGCACTGCAATCAAAGATACATTTCTGCCATCGATCCAGTGTGATTCAGGGCTGAGGAATACAAGTGACCAGAAGACAGGAACGTGGTCATTAAAAATATCTGAAACTGGCATTTAATACGACTAATTTATAGGCTAGGCCTAATAAATAGGAAAAAATAAAAATGCATAACCAGACATAAAATAAAGGGCAATACAAACAGAATTCTCTTATGGCCCATGTTGGGATGGATTGAAACCAGTTTGCGAACTCTTAAAGAAATGTTATTTATTGTACTTTATAAAGAAAAAAATACAAGCAGAAAGAAAGAAAGAAAGAAAAAAAGAAAGAAAGAAAGAAAGAAAGAAAGAAAGAAGGAAATAAGACAGACAGAAAAAAGAAAAAAGGAAAGAAAGAGAAAGGAAGACAGAAAAACGGAAAGAAAGAAAAAGGAAAGAAAGATAGACAGAAAGAAAGAAATAAAGAAAGACAGAAAGAAAGAAATAAAGACAGACAGAAAGAAAGGAACACAGACAAACAGAAAGAAAGAATGACAGAAAGAAATAAAGAAAGACAGAAAGAAAGAAAGAAAGAAAGAAAGAAAGAAAGAAAGAAAGAAAGAAATAAAGAAAGACAGACAGAAAGAAATAAAGAAAGACAGACAGACAGACAGAAAGAAAGAAAGAAAGAAAGAAAGAAAGGAAGACAGACAAACAGAAAGAAAGAATGACAGAAAGAAATAAGAAAGACAGACAGAAAGAAATAAAGACAGACGGAAATAAAGAAAGACAGAAAGAAATAAAGACAGACGGAAATAAAGAAAGACAGAAAGAAATAAAGACAGACGGAAATAAAGAAAGACAGAAAGAAAAGGAAAGAAAGGCAGAAAGAAAAGGAAAGAAAGGCAGAAATAAAAAAAAAGACAGACAGAAAGAAATAAAGAAAGAGAGACGGAAACAGACAGACAGACGGAAATAAAGAAAGACAGAAAGAACGACAGTCAGAAATAAATAAATAAATTACCGTAATTAATAAATAAAAATAAATAATATATTTAAAAAAAATCCTGGCACTATACAGCCCATGACGGGCTAAGGCCGACCAAGCGATCGCTGTCCAGCCATTCGGCCTGCAGATATTGGGGTGACGCGTGATCAACGCGTCGGGTCCCCTCGGCCGTTAATGTTGGTTTTCGTGATCGGGGCGCTGTCTCACTGTCAGACAGCTACTCAATTGTCCTCACGTGGCTGGGTGCACCCCGTTCCAACCTTCACGTCAGTTTTAAAATCCCTGACGGAGCCGGGGATCAAGCCCGGGGCCTCCGGGTGAGAGGCAGGCGCACTACCCCAACACCACGGGGCCGGCTAATAAATAATATAGACTAGATAAATAAATAAATAAATAAATAAATAAATAAATAAACAATTAAGTAAACAAATTAATTAATTAATATCCCAACATTTGCCTTGACTAGAAGTGGGGAAACCGCGGTAAAACACTTACAGGATGGCTGAGGTGGGCATCGAACCCACCTCCTCTGAGTCTTTGCCTCACGAGGCTGAATGTAACCAGTTCCAGGACTCAGACCGGATATGTTTGTAATGATCGGGGACAAATGGCAAGGTAAGGCGATACCAACCTTTACTTCACCTTGGTCGTCAAGTAAGCACAATAAGGAGAAGTAAGTCAGGTAGCGACCGGCAGGCAGCAGGTGGAGGGAACTTGGGGCGCAGGTGCCATTCATACAATCTACCTGAGCGCGTGACGTCGAGTCTCCAGACTGGGTATTCCTATTCCTCTCGTCGCCCAAGGGATGAATGGAAAAAGGCAAACAAGAAGCTAAACAAATAACAGCGCTACTCAGTAACTGTATTCTCAACAAGCGGCACGCGAGTCCTTGTGGATATTGTATAGGCTAATAATGTTTGGGTTTAATGACCCTTGTAACTGCCGGGGTGTCGGAATTTTGGCTTGACACAAAGTTGTCTCTCACATTTAAGTGTCCTTCAATGCCAACTGACTGAGTTGGTATTCGTACGACTTTAGACACAGCAGGCGAAATCCTTGCAACTGGCCAATTTAAACACGGGAAAGCACTTACACTCGTAGTAATAGTAATGCCAATAGAAGCTATAGCAGGCCTACAGTAGGGTAGTTTATTTAGACTACGTATCATCAAAAGGAGAAAATTAGAATACTTTCGTCATTTCATGCGCAACAACAATTATCACCTCTTGCAATTAATTATCCAAGGGAAGATTGATGGCATTAGGGGTCCAGGACGCAGACGAATATCCTGGCTAAAGAACTTAAGCCAGTGGTTTGGACTTAATACAGTGTCACTGTTTAGAACAACTATGGACAAACAGCAGATCATGCTAATGATTGCCAATGTTCTTGGAGGACGAGGCACTTGAATAATAATAATAATAATAATACCATAATAATAATAATAATAATAATAATAATAATCTGTAAGATCTTGATGACGTCCGATGAAGCGATGAATGGAAAATTCAAGACCGTAACGAGACACTTTGCCCATACTGGGGAGGAAGATGATGATGATGTTGATGATGATGATAATAATAATAGTAATAATAATAGTAATAATAGCCTAATAATAGGTAATAATAATAATAATTGAATTACCTAAATTAAATGCCTACTGTTCTAGTTTGCATTTATTCGATTGGTAGAATTGTTTGTAAATTGTATAACCCTGATTACAATATGTTTTCTAGTTCACTAAATAATTCAGCAAATAAGTTACTCTGAAGGAACAAGATTCATACGTACTGTGTGTGTGTATTACGGCAATCAGCAGATGCACAACCGCCGCAACACTTACCTGAAACAATACAAGATACTATATTAACAAGAAGTTCCGTGACGAACTAAAGAGCCTACTTTTCTTAAAATTAAGATTCATGCCAATCATTAATCTACGGTATATGAACCTATCTAGAATATTAGGGTAAAAAAATATAGACAGCATTTATTAACAGTTGCCATCCCTGATTGCTCTTAAGAATACGTATAGTCATATCTCTTATGGCACACATAGCACATCCGAAATTTGGATGAAATCCAACTGATAGTATAGAAGTAACATGTATTTAAAAATTGGTCCCATCAGCAGGCTTAGAATCATGTTGGTAGAACTGACGTATATAAGTTACTCCAAATTAATCTAAAATGTCAGGTACTATACGTGTGCATAGTTTAAAGCTGTCGGCTTGCATACTTTCTGATATATTGGTATTTGGACACAAAAAAAAGAGAGAGCAATTATCAACAGTTGGCAGCCCTGGTGACTCTTAAGAATACGCTCAGTCATATCTATTTATGTACACATATTACATACACAATTTGGTTGAAATCCAATTGTTAGTGTTGAAGTTATATGCATTTAAAAATTGGTCCTATTAGAAGTCTTAAAATTACTTTGGCAATACTGTCATGTATGTCCTCCTGGAAATTAAACTGAAATAGTATTATCTACATGTGTGGCAATTTTGGAATAGCTCCCATGCATACCTTCCAAGATATCCAACATGGAGATCAAATTTTTAGTGCATTTTTCAGCAGTTGGTAGCACTGACTCATTTTCAAATATGGGCTTGAGATATTCCGGTATACATCTTTACTCATACTAAATTTGGTTTCCATTGTTGCAGCCGTTTAGAAGTTGATAGGGTGGGACACACACACAGCCAGCCAGACAGACACACATTTTCTCGGATCGATCTCATGTCAACTTTTTCCTCATTTTTGCAAAATGTGAAAAGTAGGCTAAAAATGTGTTGTTACATAAATTTGGGGCTTGGGACATCTTTCATCATCAGCCTTGTGTACTTCAGTGTATGTAGGTAGCATTTGTCTGATAATCTATTGTAGTTAGGGTATTGTGGTGTCGGTAGGAGTATTGATAGTACTGTACAGTAGCAGTAGTGAATTTCTAATTGAGGCTAGGATTGGGAAGGTGATTATGGCCTTATGTTAGGAACCATTTATTTATTTATTTATCGTATGGCTTTTAGTGCCGGAGTGTCCGAGGACATGTTCGGCTCGCCTGAGTCTGTAGCTGCTTCCAGCGGACACCCTAAAGGGTGAGCTACAAGTTACGTTCAATTTCAAGTAGTTCCAACTTTCGCCACCAGATATCAATGATACCTAGTGGCGAACGTTGGAACTTTGATAGAGCGTTCTGACGAAATCCAACCTAACAAATTTTGCTTTACACAAGTTTAGTCTGTGAAAGGATCTTTTACATGCCATAAATCTATGACATGGGACCGCCGGCTTTACTGAAGGATTTTTAACGCTCTTAAAAGATCTGACGTCTTCGGCCGGGTTTGAACCCGCTATCTTGGTCACAGCAGTTCAGCATGCTACCGACTACGCCACCGAAGCCGCTTGTGTTAGGAACCAAAGAGAACTAAGGGAATCAACTTCTAGGATGAATGATGTTGGAATCGAATCCACATATTCTCAATTGTTGTTGTTGCTTACAAGACACGGATAGTCAGTCTGAAAGACTGGATTTTATATCATTTTAAATGCCAGCAGCCGAGTACCAAGAAGGCAGTGCCAGAACAGAGTTTCAAGATTCTATTTTGTTTCTTCACTGCCTACTTGATTGTTCTCACACTGCCTTCTTGGTACTCGGCTGCTACATCGTACTATGACGTCACACACCTCAGTGCATTCTAGGTACATTTCGTCCCGTCAGCGTAACGTAACGCCAGACCTCAGCGTAACGACGAAGTCGACAAGATCATTTAAAATGATAAAATTAGGAGCTGCGAAATCTGTAACGGCTTCGGTGGCGCAGTTGGTAGCATGCTGAACTGCTGTGCCCAAGATCACGGGTTCAAACGCGGCCGAAGTCGTCGGATTTTTAAAGGCGTTAAAATCCTTCAGTATGCCTTCCTTAGGAGGGTAAGTAAAGCCGGCGGCGGTCCCATGTCATAGATTTATGGCATGTAAAAGATCCTTCCACTAACTAAACTTGTGTGACGCTAAATTTCTAGGTTGGATTTCGTTGTTGCAACGTTCACCACTAGGTAGCCTACCAGTAACAACTGGCAGCGAAATTTGGAACTACTTGAAATTGAACGGAACTTGTAGCTCACCCCATGGTTATCCGCTTGAAGCAGCTACAGCCTCAGGAAAGCCGAACATGTCCTCGGACACTCCCGGCACTAAAATCCATACGCTAAATAAAATTAGCCCTGTGTATTTGGGTGTGTGTGGTTATCGTGACGGCTGTACTAGTGTGTATGTATTTGTAAATTGAGGACAGGATTGGGAAGGTGGCTGCCGTGGCCTTAAGTGAGAAACTATCCCAGCAATTTGCCTAGAGTAAAACTGGGGAAACCACGGAAAAACACTTCCAGAATGGCTGACGTGGGAATCGAACCCTGCTCTTCTCAGATTTGCCTGAGGTTCGAGTCCTCACACCAGAGCCAAGAATCGAACCCGGACCTCCTGAGTGACAGCCAATAACGCTAGCCACTACGCAAAGAGGTGGTCAGATACCAATTTTACTTCCCACGGTTAAGTGCATCCCTCCAACCCTACCACCAGAATTATATTTCTTGCGACAGTCGTAACCTTTATGAGTCCAGAGTTTCCATACGTACCCAAAGACTCGTGAGTTTATTATTATTTATTATTATTATTGTTCAATAACGAAAGTATGCTTTTCAGTCAGTCAACAAGAGGTTTTCCCAAAAGAAATGGGTCATTCCTTAATTCTGAAAAATCTCATGTATAAGGTGCGTTCAAAAAGTAACGAGCCAGAGGCTGGAATGTGCAAACCGCTGATGACATCGGCTAATCGTGGCGTGGTTCTGACCAGAGCGTGGAAGGTCACAGCCCATCGCTAGAGGGCACGCATGCACGTCACGTGACGATACAAAGCGAGCAGCAACATGCATCAATCGTCCAACGCTGCCAGTAATGCTGACGCTCTTCTTTGACCAAGATGGTCCCCTTCTGATACACTTCATGCCGCACGGGACAACAGTGAATGCCCAGCGTTACTCGCAAACCTTGACCACCCTTCGCCAAGCGAGCAAAACAAAACGACCAGGCAATCTCACCCGTAGGGTCATTCTGCTCCACGACAATGCACGACCTCATACGGCTAACACAGTCGCGGCACTCCTGCAGAAATTCAAATGGGAGGTTCTCGGCCACCCTCCATACAGTCCAGACCTCTCTCCCCGTGCTTACGCCATGTTTGGTCCCCTGAAAATGGTTCTGCGGGGCCAACGATTCACCTCGGACGCCGACGTCCAGCTGTACTTTGCGGAACTGGTTCACATCGCAGCCCAGGGAATTTCATGAGACAGCCATTCACCGCCTCGTGTCACAGTGGTACAAGTGCCTCAACAGCCAGGGCCAATACTTTTAACATACAGGTACTGGTTTCTGTAATTATGCCTCTAGCTCGTTACTTTTTGAACGCACCTTATAATTTTTTTCAGGATTAGGGAATAACCCATCTCTCTTGGGAAAAACTCGTGTTGACCGACTGAAACGCATCAAACTTGTTTACTAAAGCAACACTGAAAGTGGCTTCAAACACCACAATGTTCAATAACGTGTGTTAATACGGTGATTGTATGACAGTAAATGTAACAGTGTCTAAGATTGAGGTAAGTTCTCTGATCTTCACGGCGGTTATCGCGCCCGACTGCTCAGATGTCTCAAGTTTGTTTTCTTAGCCAAGGTATGATGTGAGAATGTTACAAGGTTGTGGGCCATGCTATGCTGTCGGGACGGTCGGCCGCTTCCTGCCGGTAAACAACCAGAGGGAGCCTGCCCGACACACCTGCTTCCTCCCGCCTGCCGTCCGCCCGCCTTTCTAGCGCGTGTGCAAGCGAGCATTGTACTGTATTCAGCCCGGACAGACGGCCCACAGGCACTGGGCCATACTGCAGCCGCGCGTCATGCAGAACTTCCCGTACTGCAGAATACAGTGACAGCTCTAAGTACTGTATTCAGCCCGGACAGACGGCCCACAGGCACTGGGCCATAGTGCAGCCGCGCGTCATGCAGAACTTCCCATACTGCAGAATACAGTGACAGCTCTAAGTACTGTGTTCAGCCCGGACAGACGGCCCACAGGCACTGGGCCATAGTGCAGCCGCGCGTCATGCAGAACTTCCCATACTGCAGAATACAGTGACAGCTCTAAGTACTGTGTTCAGCCCGGACAGACGGCCCACAGGCACTGGGCCATACTGCAGCCGCGCGTCATGCAGAACTTCCCATACTGCAGAATACAGTGACAGCTCCAAGCACTGTGTTCAGCCAGGACAGACGGCCCACAGGCACTGGGCCATACTGCAGCCGCGCGTCATGCAGAACTTCCCATACTCCAGAATACAGTGACAGCTCTAAGCACTGTGTTCAGCCCGGACAGACGGTCCACAGGCACTGGGACATACTGCAGCCGCGCGTCATGCAGAACTTCCCATACTGCAGAATACAGTGCCAGCTGCAAGCACTGTATTCAGCCCGGACAGACGGCCCACAGGCACTGGGCCATAGTGCAGCCGCGCTTAATGCAGAACTTCCCATAATGCAGAATACAGTGACAGCTCTAAGCACTGTATTCAGCCCGGACAGACGGCCCACAGGCACTGGGCCATACTGCAGCCGCGCTTAATGCAGAATTTCTCATACAACAACAACCTTCATTAATTATGCCTCATGAGGACAATTGAGGAATTTTGCTGACATCAAACATATAATTAGATATTAGAAAATCATTTTAATACCTTTGTCTGGAGCGTAGCGCTCTATGGAAGTGAAACTTCGACTGTTAGAGCAACAGATAAGATGAGGATAGAAACATTTGAAAAGTGTTGTTACTTGAGAATAATGAAGATTAGATGGGTTGATAGAGTAACAAATGAACAGTTATTAAGACGAGTGGGGAGGAGAGATGTATCTGGCGAGTGCTAATGAAAGAGAAGGTCGGTTAGTATGGCATATGCAAAGGCACTTATGGATAATAAGCTTAGTTACGGAAGGAAGCGTGGAGGACAAGAACTGTATGAGTAGTTAATCAGATTGCCTCGGTTGTAAGGTGGTAGCTATGAAGAGATGAAAAACATAGCTCAAGAGAGGGAGACTTAGAGGGCTGCATCAAACCAATCGATGGACTGAATATTCAAGACATACACAGTGCATCATTAATTTCCTAAACTATTGAAAATGAAAATCCACAGCCTGCTTGCAGTCGACCAACCGGGTCAGGGAATGGAATGAATGAAGCTCCCATCTAGCGGCAAGGATATGAACTGTGCCGGCTGCCGAAGCCTGTCGCACTCCCCTGGAGCAATGATTAAATGAATGACAGATGAAATGAAATGATGGTGGAGTGTGTTGCCTGAATGAAATTTGTGACAGGAAAAACTGGATTACCTGCAGAATAACCTGCCTGCCTCCGCTCTGTCCAGCACAAATCTGACATGGAGTGACCGGGATTTGAACCACGGACCCAGCGGTGAGAGGCCGGCGCCCTGCCGCCTGAGCTACGGCGTCCAAAATTATTCTTACATTTAAATTTATACACGAATAATTGATTCTATACTTAATAGAAAATAATTACAACGTATAAGTCTACCCATGTTATACGTTGCATGAAGTTATTAATTCCTTGTTCATTGAAGTACCGTTCTGTTCTGTAAATATGGGCCACATCGTGGTGTAGCGGCTAGCATTCTTGGCTGTCGCCTCGGAGGTCCGGGTTCGATTACCAGCTCTGCCAAGGAATCTAATTATATTCTGAGGGCTGGAACGGGGTACACTCAGCCTCGCTCATCCTTTTGAGTCAAAACTAAGAAGACGTGGGTTCGATTCCCTCCTCGGCCATCCTGGAAATGATTTTCCGTGGTTTCCCATTTCTACTCCCGGCAAAAGCCGAGATGATCCCTAACTTAAGGCCATGACTACCTTCTTACTCGAATTACTACATGCTACTACAGACAGTAGAATAACATGTTATAAGACAAAATCTACACACACCGAAGACGGGGCAGAATGACCACGATATCCAAGCCTCTCAAATGTAACAACAACTCTGTAAATATGACAGTTGTTACTGCAACATGGATTTATTATTTATTTATGTATTTATTTTAAGCGAATTCTCCCAATACATAGAAGACGTTAAGCAAATAACTCAATCAACTTTCTTTGGTTCTTGTTGTTCCAATAGGCTTTCATTCTATCCTTACATGGTGTCCACAGAATTTTCGATGTCAATTTTCCAGACTTATCCTGACCACTTTTCAACAAAATACCTGACTCGTGAAGCCATCGTAACATCGGAAAAAAGGTTTATTGAGCAAACAAATAAATAAATATATATATATATATATTGAACCCTTATTGATCTTCGATAAATAAGTATTCATATTTATTATTATTATTACTACGGCCCAGGCAGCACATAAGGAAGTCGACTTGGATATTAGGGAGGCCAGCATTTCGTAATGATTGCAACAGAAGCTGAGTTGGTAGCTATTCCTGGGGGACGGCCAGAATTAGTCGAGTTCAAGGCCAAATTGTGCAACTACTGTACCAAAATTGGAGACATAAAGGAAGAATCACGAGGTCCTCTCAACGAACATACGATTGAATCAGCCAATCGCAAGAGACCAAGCCGTGACCACGAGGTGGAAGGCGTCAGTAGTAAAAAGCGCGCGGAAGTGTGTATCTAAGGAACCGCCGAACGGATTAATCTCCGCTCGAGTAATTTGAGACGTTGGATTTATTTGGAGAAGAATGACACTAGCCCCATCTTTGTGAGACATAAACTCTGGAAGTTTTTATCCGACTCCGCCCCACTCCGCCGCCCTTGTCAGTTTCTCATAAATAGTCTGGCCTGACGCCTATCTAAGTACTTATTGTGTGGAGCCTTCAGAGGCATACTCCACGCCAGTTTGAAGTGTGATTTTGACGCTCGAATTTATCTAAGTTTATTGTGTGGAGCCTTCAGAGGCATACTCCACGCCAGTTTGAAATGTGATTTTTACGCTCTAAAATCAGTGAAGCTAATTTTATTTTATGAGCTCTGGGAAGCTAAAGTCGCAGCGTTTGCAATATCGAATTTTAAACGCTATAATACATTTTGTTCTAAAATCAACTAAATTGTGTGATCTAAATATTTCACGCCAGCGCGTGATAAACTGTAACATTCTTTTAAAGACGACGAGTTCAACTTTAAGGGGGAAGTATCGTATCACCCTCATTAGCGCTTACCAGAACCGAAGTCCACAAGACGGGACGGAAATACCGGACGAGATAGCGACTGCTGGTGCAGCCAGGATTTTGAACTTGTTAACGAGCCAGTGGCGCGGACTCGAGATGTATATTTTATGTATAAATTGTGTGTATTGTATGTGTTTTTATAGTGCGTATGTGCGATATAATTAGGGCCAGTCTTCGCTATTAATCGCAGTAGGACAATTGTGGGTGAACTGAGTAGCCTGCAAGCGATTATAGATAGGCAAATATTTAACATTGAACTTTTCTGCCAAGGAGTCGAGACCAAGATGATCAGCACGTGGTTTGAAGTTGGGATGAGCTTCAAGAAATCAACGCAGACGACTACTATGGAGTGCTAAATTGTCCATAGGGCAATGGGTTGAGGAGGATGTCCTTAGTCCTACATGCAGAAGCGGTGATGTACTAAAATTGGATTATTTCAATTATGTAGTTAGATTTGGCCGGGGAACTTTGTAAATAGTCATGTTTTTCTTTCTTGTTTTTAGCTGTTTTTCTTGTACCGACACTATATGTTTAAATGTCCGTTGGCGCGTGGCCAAAGTGTTTGTTGATAATTTGATTTTTTTTCTTGAGTCATATGTAATGTACGCGGCGTGCGTGCGTGATTTTTATCCTTGCAATTGCGGAACCCGTTACATTCGATAAATGGCGCTTTATTAACGTTAATATTTTGAAATAGGAATGGGAGGAAATGATTGTAAAACATTTTGCTGAACAGGTTATTATTCATGTTAGGGTAGCCGAGTGCACCAACTTAAAAGTAATTGTAGAACACCTTCGTTCTAATTTTGATAGATTTTTCTTGAGTCCTTTTCAGGTGACTAGTCACGGCATAGAACGATGGCGCCAGCATGTGGATATTATTTGTGTCTTTTATTTCAGGGTCTGTCACAACCCATACGTGTGATTCAGTGTGTGTTGATGTGTCTAGTGTGTGTTGATTCTACGTGAGGAGGGGGTAGTTGTCCTACCGCCCTTATATTTTTGCTGCTGTTGTATTTTTAGATGGAAAGACAGAGTGCTCTTGGGAGACTGCTGATTCTTGTCCATATGTTTTTCTGACACACACGTATTATTGTGCTTTGGGGCACATTTCTTCGAGGTTCGACCCCATGTTCTGGGAGGTCGAGGTTATTGACACGTGGGTTGACAGACATGCAGAGTTCCACAAACCGCCCGTTTTGCCTGTGACTTATTTTGATAGGCAGTCCTTTTGTCCGACTGAACCCTGTAAGCTTTCATGTAGCAAACCTGTTCATTGCGATGGCTAATTTTTAAGCCATAATTAATTGGGGAGTTCGCCATGTGTGTAACGGATTGTTGTACCTTGTATGGATAAGAATATTGTGATTAACGTAAATGTTGGCTGTTTGCCTATTGCTTTGTTGATGACTCGATTTCATGTAATTTTGTTTGTCACACCCGTTTGGTGTAGTGGTAGAGTATTTGTAAATTGTGACAGCGGTCATTTGAGTATTTTTCTATTGGTCACGTGTTAATGTACTTGTGTTGATTTGTGTGAGAAGTCCTAAGTTTTTAGGCAGTAAATGTTGCTACGGCAATTTAAGTCCAATTTCACACGGAAATTTTGTGTTTGTTTATAGTAGATTTAGGAAGTGTCGGTTTAATTTAAGTATTGTAGTTGTGTTCCCTTGTGTCGGTCTAGCTCTAGGAAATGCGGATTCGTTGTCTGAAGGGTCATTCTGGATGATAACGAATCACGCATTCAAGGTACACATCGTGGTGCATGTAGAACGGCGTACGCACTTATATGGTCATTTTTTTGTATCGTTTTATTTAAGGACGCTTGGTCCAGGTAATTAATCTCTCCAGAGATATCGCCTAAGTTTTTGGCATTTTTATTAAGCGGGAGTCAATTGGGAGTTTTTGTTGTTAATTGTTTATGTAAATATGGTGATTTGTTATTAAATTCAGTTGTTTTAACCCTGGCTTCACTCTTTCCTGCATGTTATTTTGT
The DNA here is from genome assembly GCA_946902985.2 of Meconema thalassinum. Lineage (NCBI taxonomy): Eukaryota > Metazoa > Arthropoda > Insecta > Orthoptera > Tettigoniidae > Meconema > Meconema thalassinum. The sequence continues at coordinate 66,675,074 of OX336391.1, read as the reverse complement.
TATATGTTACCCTGCAAGTTAACGAAGCGCCCTCTCAGCAACTTACGAATATGACCTGTTACGCCCCGAATCTGAGTCTCATATGCTTCTTTGCAAGGGTTCATAAAACAAAAATGGCGCCCAACGTGGGGCGCCATTTTTTGTTTTATGAACCCTTGCAAAGAAGCATATGAGACTCAGATTCGGGGCGTAACAGGTCATATTCGTAAGTTGCTGAGAGGGCGCTTCGTTAACTTGCAGGGTAACATATAACAAAATAACATGCAGGAAAGAAGTTTCACCGAGAGTTACAAGAACAAGAATTAGTGCTGGTTCGTAGACCACCGATCTCCGACCCTAAGAACAAAGTCTTCGCCAAGTTCTGTCCGAAATTCATTGGCCCGTTCCGGGTAATTAAGAATCTGGGTAACAATGCCTACAGATTAGAAGAAGTGAGCACTGGTGCAAAATCTGTTTTTAATAGCGCCAATTTGAAACCGTACTACAGGAGGGAACCATTTGATGATTAGGAAAGATGATATGTGCAGAATCTGTATTGCCAAAAATTTAATTTTTTTTTTGAAAGCAAACACTCAAATCCACGGGGAGCGCGTGAGTACGCACTTATATGATTACTTTTTGTATCGTTTTATTTAAGGACGCTTGGTCCAGGTAATTAATCTCTCCAGATATATCGCCTAAGTTTTTGGCATTTTTATTAAGCGGGAGTCAGTTGGGAGTTTTTGTTGTTAATTGTTTATGTGTAAATATGGTGATTTGTTATTAAATTCAGTTGTTTTTAACCCTGGCTTCACTCTTTCCTGCATGTTATTTTGTTATATGTTACCCTGCAAGTTAATGAAGCGCCCTGACAGCAACTTACGAATATGACCTGTTACGCCCCGAATCTGAGTCTCATATGCTTCTTTGCAAGGGTTCAATATATATATCAAAATTGCCATTATGGAAATAGGAAATACCAAGTGATTGGCATTTAAATTTAAATTTTCTTGTTTATGCATGTCAAGTCACAATATTTTAGAGGCTGATTGCAAACACGTGGTGCAATGTGCTGGGTGATGGGGTCGCCACATCCCTACGCCAATGCTAAAAAAGCGAACAAAAATAGGTAAAAGAGGTTTTTACTATAATGTACTGTACTGTAAAAATGGAAACTTACCATAATACCTAGTGATTCATTGCTTTTTATCTTTAGAGAATAGTTGAACTAGTAACATCAAAATATGGCTGTAAAACACAAAATACTGTATGCTTAATATAAAATTCCTGACTTTCTAATACTTTTCGTCATTTTTTCCTGACTCACGCCATTTTTAGCCTATTTTCAATTTTGAAAAAAATAGGCTTATGAGATCACCTTTTGTCCGTGTGTGTGTGCGTGTGTGTGTGTGTGTGAGAGGTGTGTGTGTGTGTCCCCCTAATAAAATCTAAACGGCTGGAGCGATTTCAATAAAACTCGGTAAGTTCATAGCACTATTCCGGGCGACCCCGACCGTGCCCTTCAATTTTTGTTACGTCTCATCAATCCAACATGGCGGCTGTGCGAAATATTTCACCACCATTCAATATCTCCGAAACTATTCCCGATGTCACCCTGGAATTTATTACGGTGATAAAGGGAGCTACTAGACGTTCACCTATGTAACTTTTGAAAAACTGGTTACTACAAAACCAACATGGTGGCCACGCGAATTTGAGACTTTAAAATAGATGTTTCTCGCGATTTAACCAACCAAACGCAATAAAACTTGGTACAGTATATGTTTATACACATTGTAAAGCACCGACATCTAACTACGTTCAATTGTTTACATAACCACAAGATGGCGGATGTGCGAAATATTTCACCGGCTTTCTATATCTTTGAAACTATTAGCGGTATCACCCTGAAATTTTGTACGGAGATAAAGGACACTACTTGAAGTTCATCTATAAGACTTTCAAAAACCGGTTAACTGCAAAACGAACATGGCGGCCAAGCGAATTTGAAAATTTTAAATAGACCTTTCTCGCGATTTAATGTTACAAACGCAATGAAACTTGGTACAGGAAATGTGTATACACATTGTAATGCACTGGTATCTAATTTTGTTCAATTGTTTACATAACCTCAAGAAGGTGGCTGTGGGAATTTCGAAAATTATTTTTTTATTTCTTGTGTCGTAATCATGCGATCGAAGTGAAAGTTTGAATAATAAACCTACGCAATAATTTTCCTTCAATGGTACATGACTCTATGACCTATACATTTAACAATCCAATATGGCGACCATCCGAAATATTTAGACGGCTCTGATTATCTACGAATCTATTATAGCAATGAAACTGAATTTTTTAATGTTCATAGGGGCTATGAACTTAAGTTCGCCTATAGGACTTTAAATAACCTGGTGATCACAAATCCAACATGGCGGCGACGCGAAGTATAAATATTCACATGAACGTTTCTCGCAATTTAACCATCCGAGTGCAGTGAAACTTGGTACAGTAAATCCTTATACGAATGTTAATCCACTGGCATCTAATTTATTTCAATTGTTTCCATAACCACAAGATGGCAGCTGTGCGAAATTTTAAAATATCTTTTTTACTTCTTGTGTCCTAATCATGCGATTGAAGTTTGAATGCTACACGTACACAATAATCTTCATGTAACAGTACATACCTTTAGGACCTACATATATAAAATCCAACATGGCGACCATCCGAAATATTTAGTCGGTTCTCAATATCTACGAATCTATTACAGCAATGCCTCCGTGGCTTAGGCGGCAGCACGCTGGCCTCTCACCGCTGGGTCCGTGGTTCAAATCCCGGTCACTCCATGTGAGATCTGTGCTGGACAAAACGGAGGCAGACAGGTTTTTCTCCGGGTACTCCGGTTTTCCCTGTCAAAATTTCATTCCAGCAACACTCTCCACTATCATTCATTTCATCTGTCATTCATTTAATCATTGCCCCAGAGGAGTGCGTCAGGCCTCGGCAGCCGGCACAGTTCATATCCTCGCCGCTAGATGGGGGCTTCATTCATTCCATTCCTGACCCGGTCGGAGACTGGAAGCAGGCTGTGGATTTTCATTTCTATTTCAGCAATCAAACTGAAATGTTGTATGTTGATAGTGGCAGTTAACATAAGTAGGTTATATGAAAATAGGCTGTATAGTTCTTCACGGAACTACTTGTTTCTCACTTTTTCCTGACTATTCCTGACTTTTCTTGCCTGTGGACACCATGTCCTGGAAGGCTTGTTTGCGTTGTTCCGACCACTGTAGTGTTTTTGTTTTGGTTGCTCTGATGTAACTTCCCATTTACTTTGTGTCTGAAGGTGTCCCTTTCAGAAATGTATGTTGAACTTATGTTTGCGTTTTTGAGGCCCTTTCAAAGTTCTTCTAGCCAAGATGTTGAGTTCTTGAGTGAGGTGACATAATCTATTCTCCTTTTCGTCAATCGATTTTCTGGTAGTCTGGAGAGTTGACCAAATAATTTCAGTCGTCTTTTCTTAGTATCGATTTCGATGTTTGAATACTGTTCTGTTGTTTTGATTGATTGTAGCCTGTAACCATGATCTCCTCTCTACTTTTTATCATTTCAAATGATCTAGTCGACTTCATCGTTATGCTTTGGTCTACCGTTATGCGTTACGGTCCCGGCGTGTATGACGTCATATGCACCGAGTCTGAGTTTACTCCTGGGGTCTGGCGTTATGCGATACGGACACGGCGTCTATGACGTCATCATGTTGTTCACTGCATATGTACCGAATCTGAGTTTACTCCTGGGGTCTGGCGTTATGCCATACGGACACGGCGTGTATGACGTCATCATGTTGTTCAGTGCATATGCAGCGAGTCTGAGTGTACTTGCGGGTTGCAACTTGTTGATCATGAAGCGTTCACATGATTCTTGATATCTCTGTACTTGCGAGTTCATTCGTTAAACTTGCTTACTTACAGTTTACAATTTGTGCAGGGTAGTAAAGTGTGTTAATAATGGAGTCTGTTCCCTCCCGCTCTCCGTTCCCCGCGCGGGAAGCCTAAGTAAATGGGTAATGGAGTCTGTTGAAAGAGTCCTGGGCCGTTCTAACATGTGTAGCATTTGTAGCATGCGTCATTTGAAATGATATAAAGTCTAGTCTCTCAGATTGACTGTAACTTTTTTTTTATTATTATCATTATTATATCCCAGGAGCAGTCATTGAGTGTTTGCGGCATTAATCTTGAAAACCCATGTTTCTCGCATGGCCAATTGTATGTTGCCTATTCCCGTGTTGGAAAACCATCAACTTTACGCGCCAGAAATATAGTTTACCACAAAGCATTACAATGAAAACATCATTTAACATACGCATTTTCTTTGGAATGGTCAGTATTATCACATGTGCAAGAGGTATTTCATTATGTGGCAGTAAATTATTAGCCACACCCAAGAATTGTGATCATGTGAGGAACACTCTTACGCCAGTGTAAGGAGCAGTATTTTTTGACGGAATTTTATCACCATAGTGTTGATTAGAATCAGTGATTTCTATGATACTTATTTGCCCCGAAGAACGAAGATTATGTTTTGGCACATAATCTTCACGGCATCAACTTACGAAATTACTCGATTTGCAACGGGGGATAGGCTAATTATAGCTCAGTGAGGGATTTGAAGACCTGCCAAACAGTTCCCATCTACGTAACAGTCAGTCAGGGTTATTTCTGGTTAGTGAAATTCCGATACCTTTTCGAGCATTTCCTTAGTCACTATGAAGATACAATATTGTAGCTACTGAAAACACATAGTTTCTCAGTAACGTTTGGTAGCAGTAGAAAATTAACTCATTTCATGTAATTGATGTAGTGATTTGCATTATTCGGATTTTTTGGTGCAGTACAGATTGAATTGGAGTTCAATACATTGTCATTTATTTTGACAGAACGTCTGTCGGGTCATCTACTGGTGGCACACTGTAAGGTAGTTCGTTTTGGTTGTAAATCTTTCTGAAGAAAAAAGAAATGATTATAGCTGGTTGAATGACACTTTCTTGCCAATTTAAGCCGCGTTTACACCGGAGTTTACAAAAGTGTTGACAACCCTTTAAAAAAATTGTACTAAAATTTTTGTCATCATTGCTGCCAACAATGCTGTCAACACCGAAAAAGTGTTGGCAACATTACCCACCAGCAGTCGGTAAATATCACAGAGTGTTGTTAACATTTGTTGGCAGCAATGTTGACGGGACTTAGAGAGACCCGCAACTATGTCGGCAACAATTCCCCTTCAACTGTCCAGCGCACGTGGTTGGCCGACGCAGCTTCACTCTAGTCACAGCTGTTGCTGGTAGTACTGGACTTCTGTTTGTGGTGTCGAACTGTCGAAGTGCAAGTCAATATGGACAAGCTTTTAAGTGATGTTGATTGGTCTCGGGATAATGTCCTAAATTTGATCGATCTCTATCGTGAGCAACCAGTTCTCTGGAACCCGATGGACCCAGACTTTAAAAACAAACCTGAAGAACTATGCCTGGAATGACATTTCGCGGGAAATGAAAACCACCAATTCTCTTTTTACCTATGATGATGCACGCTGTTGCTATCGCCGCAAGTTCCTCTAGTGTTGACATCTCGGAATGCAGAATGCAACTGGCGAACGCGCCAAAAATGAGCTAAATTGTTGTCAACAAATCTTACCATTCTCGATATTCGCCAACATTGTTGCCAGCATTTGTTGCCAACTTTTGTTGTCAACATGTTGTCAACGAAAGTTGGCAACATTTGGTGTAAATGCGGCTATACTTGTAGCTTATTACATCAATCCAGTAGCAACAGTCACTATCGCATAGTATTGCATTGTTGGAGCGTGGAAGATGATGCAGAAATTAATGTTTGACACGTACGTTACTGTATGTAGAGTAGAAAGAGTCTGCGCCCAACTCATCACGGTCTGACTGCTGACACATTTAGCTGCTGGCGCCTTTTTGCACATACAGTACGTCTGTCTCTCTCACTGTTCGTACCAGCGAAGAAATATTCGAGCCGCCATCGCCAGTCCAGGACAGATGGCTGTTGGAAATGTGCGCCGCGCTTTACTGCAGACACACACCATGCAGGAGCGACGGCTTTCTACATCCAGTGAGTGAGCTCCAGTGTTGCCAACTCAGATTTGTATCATTTTAAATGATCTTGTCGACTTCGTCGTTACGCTGGGGTCTAGCGTTACGTTACGGTGACAGGACGAAATGTACCCAGATGCACTGAGGTGTGTGACGTCATAGTACCGCTTGGTGCATGTGTTCCCCGACAATCTCTAATTCGTTAGTATAAGACAAAAATCCCCGATTCTTGGATGTCACGGGTAATCTCGAGGACCACTGGGTGGATATTGATGCGGTTTTCACCATTCTGTAAAGGAAATCTCGAGGAAATATTCTGTAGAAAATAATTTATATATGATCAAAGGAAGCCAAGCAGTAACGATTTCAGTGAAAAAGTCGAAAACAAACTTGGCGTCCGTGCGCATCTTATGTTTACGCTGGGCAAACCGTTAAAAATATCAATATACTATGAGCTTAAGAATTGGTCAGCATGAAAAGTTCTACAAAAAAGTCCGCGAGAGCATATCTGTATCTTCAATACATCGCCCACTATAAGTGTTTTTAGACTGGATGGAAGGGGCACGTCCCCGCGCGCTTGACCTTGCTTTGCCCTTGGTTTGCACTTGGCGTTCGCGAGTAATTTGAAACAAGATAAGCAAGATAAGTATTATGCAGATAATTTTCTAACATGTCAAGAGTCTTTGGCTTCGAGCGAAGCGAGAAGCCTGCAGCCTTTCTAGCATTTTTCAGCATTTGTAGCATTTAAAATGATACAAAGTCTAGTCTTTCAGACTGACTGTCACTTTTTTTAAAGTTGGCAAGTAAAAGACAGTAGACTCCTTTGCAGTGGCGTAACAACGGGGTGTGATCACCCCCGAGCCAAATAATAAAAATATTAAATTTGTTGTTTTTAATTTGGAAGAAAAACAATATTTGGATTGATGACAAATGATTGAATTATGTAAGTTTATACTTTGGCCTATTGACTGGCATTGTGTTTCTTGTATCAATTATTTATACGGATGAATGGTGACGAAATCAGAAATTGCATTGTGAATATGTAATACAGTGAGGAGGGGTGGGGGGAGAAATCGGGGGAGTCAAAAATAGTCAAGAAAGTGATTACATGATATGTGGACGTCCCCATTCTAAACCCCGCCGCTCCACTGCGGCAAGGGTGGTTCTGCAGTAAGCACCTGTTGTTTGTTCGATAGCAGCGCGTTCCTGGTTTCAGTAGTGAAGGTTATACGTCTGCCTTAATTAATTGGAAGATACGGTCTGAAGGCGATGTAGTTAAAATGACTTCGAAAAAGACGACTTGATTAGCAACCTGACAGACCCTTGAGGTATAGCGAGACATTCTTATCAACAGTTTGTGTGACTCGTCATACGGTGCACTGTGGTAATGGCAAAAGTACAACATTAGTACATTATGCAACAACGAGCCTATAATGGCAATAATTACGACACGAGTATGTTTATAAAACGAGCAAAGCGAGTTTTAAAATTTCCATACGAGTGTCTTAATTACCATTATAGGCGAGTTGCATACGACTGTTTATGTTCGACGATAATTATAATTTTATTGTATATTCTAACATAACTATTCATAAATATCTGTCCAGATTGTGTCGGTTGAATTCCTCTTCTTGGGAATTGTGTGGGCTCAGCATTTGCTCTCTACACCCAATAACGAATTCCAAATCTTTGAAATATTGCTTATCCTGAACTAACACCAACAGATAGCGCACAGGTACTAAGTTGGAACATCTCACTTAGTTCGAATTAAATTCAAAATATTGATTCTTTGAAATGTGAATCAAGTAGTCTGTTGAATAAATAATCGTTTAATTAATTTTGTGTAGATATGATTATTTTAACCTTTAATTAGGTATGTGGGTAAGGGTTACGTAAGTGAGTAGGAGGCGTGCTCACAACACCCCAACTAAAACTTGCTCTATTCTTTTACAAATGTTAAATCAAGACCAAATATACCAAATTCAATCTTTATTACCTCCTTAAAAATATTATCATAAGATATTTGGCACTACAGTTATAAAAATAAACACCTTACTGATTTCCAATCCTAAAGTCTTAATATTTTGGTTTCGTACTGCATGTAAATTTTTAAGCTCAATTCTTCATTACTTCCAGACAATTATTTACAAACACAAATATGAAAACTGATCCGTTCCTGCACTTCATCTAAAGAAGTATTCATCTCACACATTCCCAACACCACACAGAAGCGACAGCTCAATTTGCGACGTAGAGGCCAAGTAGATACGATGTGTGACGTAACTGGGTATGCGGGGTGCTAACGCCACCCCAACCTATTGTCGGCAATAATAGACACAACTTTAACCTTTAAGTTGTTAGGTGGTTTAAAATTACATAAGTGGTTAGGTGGGGTGCTGAGATCACCCCAAAGTTTTGCTGGGATATCTCGGACATACATTTTTCTGAAAATTTCTTACTTATTTTGCATACTATTCACATCCTTTTAAGCCAGTTTTAATTACCTTACAACAATAAATTAATTCACTAAAGAAATTAAAGCCTTTGGAAGATATACCTATATTTTTTCGTTGCTTGATTCTACATGTTGCTATTTCAAGCATTTTGCGTTGGCTCATTTCTTAGAAAAGTTCAGTTTTGTGTTTTACTAATCTAAACATAACACACATCCATAAAACAACACAAAATTAATGATATTCTGTTTTACAATGAGAAATTTTGAAAGAGAAGGAGACTGATAATCATTAGTAAAAATTGGAAAGTTTCTATCTTTAGTACCAAAGTTCATGTAAAAATCACTCACTAATGTAAATATTACATTATATTTTTAATACACTTATGTCACGAAACCATTACTGAAATCTTATCAGTCATCAGTGTCATCAGAGGAAGAATCATTGCAGCACGTGCGGCATATACCGTACTGTCCATATGATTCAGGCACATGAGCTCTTGACATCTGTAGCAGAAGTGTATGGTTTTCTTGTCCGACTTCTTCAGTTTCTTCTTCAAGCATTTTCCTTATACGCTGTTGTTCCTTATCGGAAGACATGGTAAGGCAAACAAAGCTTCTACACAGAACTGGGTGTATAATCTAAAAAGGACTTAGCCAACAAAGATATTACGCAAGTTGTTAGGTGGGGTGTATACAGCACCCCAGTGTCAATAAACGTTTATAGCATTCAAACAGTTTGTTACTTATGGCCAACAATGAGTTTATTTCAAATGACAATGTTCGGTAAGAAGCTACTGAGCCCGCCACCATCATAGCCATCTTAGTAACTTTACAACATAACAAATAATAATGCTGGGGTGTTGTGAGCACCCCACATAACCACTGGAGGGTTAAACAATGCAAATGACGTTATATTATACTCCAAGCTTATTCAAGAAGGTACCGAGTTCCTCAACAGTGTAGCCAACTTCTGTCAGAAAAAAAAAACAAGTGAATATTACACGTGGGGTGTTCACAGCACCCCACATACCCAGTTAAAAGTTAATACAGATCACTAGGGCCCGCATGTTGATGCCGTAAAAATATCTAAACAATGCACTTAAAATTTTCAAAAATGACTGTAATAAATAGGGCTCGGATTTTTAGGTGCTAAAAATCGGGAAAATATTTATTTTTTATGTATTAAAAATACCTGAAATATGTGACAAAAAAAGTAAAAATATGTAATTATAATTTCGTTCGAATATAAACAATATGCAGTACTCACGAATCAAATTTATGCTATGCCTCACTGACTGCTGAAGCATTACAATACACAACGAGATACATCTCCAGGTTGTCCATCACAAACGGCCGACGATTATCGCGCAACACTTATTGTGAAGGCGCGAAACTGCGGCAATATGTTTCTTGCCCTCCAGGTATTGTGTAACTTGAGATCACTGTTCAGCCTTGATTGCTTTCCCACATGGTTGGCAGAACAGAACGCCCCCATCAGAAGTAAAATTATATTTAAATTCTGCAACCGACGATAACTTGTAGTTGCTTTTACTTTAGGCATCGTAGAGCTGCCTTACACTTCACAGTGCCAGAAATGAACTGCATATGAGTGACACAGGTTCTAAGTAGCTGGGGGAGGGGTGCAATATGGCTATGGACAAAATCCCCGGCACAGTGAGTGGCACGGGGCGACAAGTTAAGAATAACACAGCTGACATACGCTCTGCATGAAGATTAGATAGATCACAGGCTCCTCCCCGTTGAAGAAACACAGATCAAAAATGCAATAAACTGAAAGATCTACCATGCTGATTTAAAAAAATATAATCATTATGTATTTTTATGTGCTAATAAGTTAAAGCAGGAATTTATGTATTCATAGATAAAATGCTTATAATATGTATTTACATAAAAATATTTATTTACCTAAAAATCCGAGCCCTAGTAATAAATGACCTAAAAATCGAAAAATGCACTATAAAATGGAGAAAATGATCTTATAATAATAAACTCACCAATATTTCAAAAATGAAATCTGAAGCTTAAACTGAAAAGTCAATCAAAATAGATTTCTAGCACTGAACAAAGGTTTAAGTTCTTAGCTACTAGCTTCGTCTTAACTCTGAGAGACGTTACTCCCTCTTACAAAGCTGTGACGTGACTAAATTGAAAAAAAAAAAAAAAGACCTTAAAAGGCTGATTTCTCTAAATTATGACCAAGAAAAATCTACCAAGCTTAGAAAAATGCTCTTAAAATGGAAAAATAGCAAAAAAAATGCAAAAAGATGCAAAATAAAAATGACATATTTTAAGACGGGGCGGCCCGTCCGGAGTTTCTATGTACTTCAGCATTGTTTTAGACAGCTCAGTAAAAAGATGACATGTCATCAACATCCGGGCTCTACAGATCACATTGATTCATCCGAACGTCCTAGTGTTTGCTGTAAGGTGCATTTGATATGTTACTCCAGTACCATTTATTTACTCTTGAAATTAGCAACCGGGTAGGCTATATTATTTTCCATCCTGATCGTGTTGTGAGCACGGATCTCCATCATTCTTGCTCTTTTGACTTGGTGCTTTCACCTTGTTTTCATTCAGCAAAAGTGGCATGCGCAAGGTCTCACGCGAAGGGTTCAGAGCTTCGTGTTAGAAACACGGAACGCCCCGTAATTCTATACACTTTTCAATATTGCACACTCAGCTCTTTTATTAATGATACAGATATTAATACAGCGCAAAGGACTCTCTTCAAAGGTGACCTCAAAGTTAGATTGAAGCCAGGTTCGAGTCTCGCATGCGTCGAACATTTTAACTCTCTTCTTCTCACCTACATGGCTTGTCTCTTAGCAACTGACAGCCTCCTCGGTCATTAATTCAGTCGTAAACATCCAATTCTTTGAGCCTCGCTCACAGCGGGTGAAAATAACAGTCTCCACATCATCTCAGTAGTAGAGCAACAGCGACCAAAGTCGGAGGCCGACGGGTTCGAGTCACTTATGTATCAGACATTTTAACTCTCGACCATCCGTCTACTGCATCGTTTCCCAACCTGTGGTTCGCAAATTATTACAAAGGGGTTTGCCAAACACTTTTCCATAATAGTGGGTTTCGAGGTTAGGCCTATTACATTTCCTTAATTTCTGCGGCATTGTATATTACTATAATTATTCATTCATTCAATTTCGCTAATCGGCCAACTAGGGACCACGATAAGCCTCATTTTACATTCTGGCATTTGTTCATTTTTAGCTTGATCCACATTGTCTTCATGAGCTCACTGTGTTCTGTCCATTTCGCACCAGTTGTCCGTTTTTCGTCCCGGAAAGTCCCAAACAACTTGATGGCTGCTCTATAAAGATGTCGGTCTTGTGCATCTTCTGCTCGTATCCCTATTTCTTTCAGATCTTTCTGGACGTTAATGTATCATGGCATTGTCGTTTTTGGTTTTGAGTCGAATATACTGAACATACGTTTTGTCAATCGGGAGTCGATCATCCGTCTTACCGTAGAAGCAAACTCTGCGTTTTCGCATTGTGGCTGTAATCTTCTCTATTCTCGAGTATATTTCTTGGCTGGATTTTCTGATGTAGATGCCATTTTTGTAGTCCGGGCCAAGTATGATGTGTAGGATCTTTCTTTCTTTCTTTCTTTCTTTCTTTCCTCTCTAAATTCGCGAGCAAACATTTCTCGGATAGGATAAGGTATTCAGATGCACTGGTTTGATGACAGTGTTGTAGTGACGAATTTTTGTGTTCATAGAAAAGCACTTTTTGATATACAGGGTCATCGGAAAATAATGCCAACATTTTAAAAAAATATATAGCACCGAAACCCTTTATGTTAAACGTGTAATTCTTTCACTGAACGCCAGCTGGTTAAAGTAAGTTTTGTTTTGGAGGGGACATGATCTTGCTATGCGCACACTAGTGCGCAGTAGCCAAGGTCGGCCGGGGGCGCGCGCGCCAATGAAGTCCTGACCTCACCCCTTTGGATTCTTTTTCTGGGGGCACATTAAGAACATTGTGTATGCAGAAAAAAATCGGGATTTGGAGCACCTGCGGGAGCGAATTTCTGCCGCAATCTTGACATTTACTCCTGAAATGATTGCACGTACCAATCCAGCCATTGAGAAAGCGTGCGTACAATGCGGATGTTGGTGGTCGGCCTGGCCTAGATTTTTTTTCTCTACAGTCCCTGTTTCCTTAAACTGAATAAATCATCGAATGACAGTTTTGTAATCAGGTGCAGTTTGTCGGGCGGTGCAGTCATTGGCGCGCGCGCCCCCGGCCGACCTTGACTACTGCGCATCTAGTGTGCGCATAGCAAGGTCACGTCCCCTCCAAAACAAAACTTACTTTAACCAGCTGGCATTCAGTGAAAGAATTACACGTTTAACATAAAGGGTTTCGGTGCTATCATTTTTTTTAAATGTTGGCATTATTTTCCGATGACCCTGTATATGTTGCGGGTGGTTTGGAAAGCGACTTTCCTGTAATGCCCCTTGTTACATGTGTATAACATCGAGAATTTATCACATTATGTCCACAATAAATTAATATTTACCGCGAATGCCTGATTTACAATTATGTAACAACGTTAGGAATGCACTACAATGGAAACTTAGTCTGCCAGCTTGTTTGTGTTGTAACAATACTAACAACAGTACCGCGACCCCACTAAGGAATAGTTACATGTACTGTTACGAATGCTAGACAGTTTCGTCGCCCGCGCGTGACTCAAGCCGCCCCAGACTATTCCAGACTGTGTGTTGCCAGCGCCTTACGCACAGGGCTGTAAGAACAAAAGGGCACGGTCTAGAACCTACGCAGCCCACCCAGAAATGGAACTTTCGAAAAACCGTGAACCCTGGTCCGCTCTCGAAGCATCCATTGAGTCATCAGCTCCGATATATAAGAGCGACCCTGGCCGGTGAGGACGGACTGTGTTTTCTTCTGAGCGAATGACTGTGCTCCACTGTGCGACAGAGGTTATTGCAGTGAAGTGCTGTGTGGATTGCGAAACCCAGTGAACTGTTCCCTAGCCTGCTGACAGCGAAACAGTGTGTATTCAAGAACAGTGAGTGACAGACTGAGGCTTGTTTACAAGAGGAAGAGTTGTGGTATTTCTAGCTGAGGACACGGAGCTCATTACGGCAGGATTAACTGCATGACTGACTGAAAGGGAATTGTTCCCAACAAGAGGGAAACTAATTGCTTGTATTTGCTATTGTGTGGTGTATCATTCTGGCCTGCAATAAAGCTATATTTCTTTAAAGAACCAAACTGTGTTGTGCTTTTAACCACTGTAATCCAATAACGAACGTGCTACTATGGGTAACACTTAACAATACATTGTATATTTAAAAGACAGTGGTTCACCCAACTCAGATCACTGTAGAAGGGGTTCGCGAGTTGAGAAACGCTGGTCTACTGTATATGGCTTGCATTCTTTGTAGGCCTACACCACACGATCTAAACACCCTTCTTGATTTCGCACCCGGGGTCATTAATTAATTACTACTCTGCTCCCATTAGCTGGGATCAAGCCGCTTGCCTCCTAACAAGGGTTAGACTCCCGGTTAATGCATGTGAGATTTTCAGGGTGAAACGATACGTCCTTTGGTTGCAATCCCACGTAAAAAAGGATCCCATGCCTTATAATAATAATAATAATAATAATAATAATAATAATAATATCGTATGGCCTCGGATGCCGGGTGCAAGCTTTGTGATTTGACACCCAGAGGGTAGCTTACATGTCGAATTTCGTTGTTCCTTGACTATGAAAGTCAAGGAGGTTAGATGTTAGATATCTAAGCTCCTTGAACACTATAGCGCTTTCTAGTAGAGAAACGAGGAACTCTGTGTTGGCGGAAACTCCCGAGATTAATTTTGCCATTATGAACTCGGCCTACTGAATTCAAATGGGTTCTTTGACATGCCAACATCGTATGACATGCGTATCGTATTTTTGCCGCCTTTCAAAAATCAATCCCATGCCTTATGATCGCTATGTAAAACAACAAGCTTTCATTTTATGTCTCTATATTTTCTTTTGGAGTTGACCGACCTTCTAAGTAACAGTGTTGACGACTTACTGGTCAGCAACAGCGTTGAAGACTTACTGGTCCGTAGCAGCGTTAAAGACTTACTGATGTTGATCGTTCTACTAAATAAGAGCATTGAAGACTTACTACGGCTGACTGTTCTGATAAGTAGCCTAAATCATTGAAGACTTTTACTGCTGCTGATCGTTCTGCTAAGGAAGAGCATTGCAGACTTACTGCTGATCGTTCTACGAAGTAAGAGCAATTAAGATTTACTGGTCAGTAAGAGTGTTGAAGGCCTACTGGTCCGTAGCAGCGTTAAAGACTTACTGCTGCTGTTCGTTCTACTAAATAAGAGCATTGAAGACTTACTACGGCTGACTGTTCTGATAAGTAGCCTAAAGCATTGAAGACTTTTATTACTGCTGATCGTTCTGCTAAGGAAGAGCATTGCAGACTTACTGCAGATCGTTCTACGAAGTAAGAGCAATTAAGATTTACTGGTCAGTAAGAGTGTTGAAGGCTTACTGGTCCATAGCAGCGTTAAAGACTTACTGCTGCTGATCGTTCTACTAAATAAGAGCATTGAAGACTTACTACGGCTGACTGTTCTGATAAGTAGCCTAAATCATTGAAGACTTTTACTACTGCTGATCGTTCTGCTAAGGAAGAGCATTGAAGGCTGCCGCTAATCGTTCTACAAAGTAGACTACTGTAAGATCAATGAAGACTTACTACGGCTGATCGTTCTGATAAGTAGAGCATTGAAGACTTACTACTGCCGATCGTTCTACAAAGTAAGACCATTGAAGACTTACTACGGCTGATCGTTCTGATAAGTTTCAGTGTTGAAGACTTACTGGTCAGTAACAGTGTCGGAGACTGACTGCTGCTGGCAGTTCTGCAGTAAGCTGGTGGGCACGCAGCTAGACCCTCATCTCCATGTGCCAGCGGCAAGCCCAGCTGCGACCCGTGATAGCTCCGACACACGTGAGGTCTGCAGGTCACGAAACATGGATGAGGTCACTGCCTGCGCGTTTAGACATATTTAAGATTTGCCACACGACTCCTACATTTGACATTCAGGCGCTGTGAAGCTCGAACTCCGAGACTAGTCTATACTTCAGAGGTAACTGAATTAAAATAACTAACTTAGATAAATATTCGCGATCTTTCAGGTTTTCCAGGAGGGTAAAGGGGTGGAATAGTGGAAACAGAAACGACGGGACACGACCATGAGGTGGTCTATTGACAAAGATATCCAGTGAATTTTGCACTGATTTTATGGTAATTAGGCTACAGTGTTATTTTCAAAAGTATGTGCAATGACGAGGTGTCAATAAGAATGGACTGTTTAGGTAAATAACAGCGTCCACCATTGTAAATAGAAAGTGATCTTTAAATCTCTATCCCCATTTATCAGCCAACCTACGTGCCCCCATAAGTGAAACATTCTCGCGGCGCAGTACTACTGACCGAAAGACCGACGCTCACTAACGATGGTCATTGTCACGCAGGAATTCACACATTATTGAATGCAATTGCATTATTGGATCATGGCGGGAAGTAACACTCGCAATAATATAAATATGCACCGAACTTTTGGCATGTACACAAAGGGAACATCTCACTTAGTTCGAATTAAATTCGAAATGGTGATTCTTTGTAATGTGAATCAAATAGTCTGTTGAATAAATAATCGTTTAATTCATTTGGGTAGACATGTTTATTTTAATCTCCTTTAAGCACCGCCTTCTGTGGTTTCGGGGTAGGTATTGAGACTCCGGGATCTAGAAGTCCCTCAGCCACGTGAGTCAAATCTGAGAAGAGGTGGGTTCGATTCCTAGAAGTGGATTCTCGTGGTTTCTTATACTCACTGCTACAGTCATCGCAATGATACAGATCCACATACACCCAAGTGTGCTGGACTACATAGGTTAAACACGATACCGCAAAACCCCCTAGGTGAATCAACAACATTATAATTGTTGGTTAAAATAATTAGAAACTGAACTTTCATACCCAAACCCCGCAGCTTAGCCGTGCTCCTTAATTCGTGCACGACGGCTGCGAGGGCAGTTGCAGCAAGTCCGGAGATCACAGGTTTGAATTCCGGCGCTGACATCATGAGTGTGGTTTTCCCCCTTTTTCCCACCCTCTCTCCAGACAAATGCCGGGATAGTACCTTACTTCATGTCCCGGGTCGTCTCCCCATCCCTGTCACTAACACAGGGTCATTATCGATGTGCGCCCCGATAAACACGGCAAGCTAAGCCAGCTCTGACTGGCACAGATCGCGGCCGCGCGTACTCGGTTCAGTCGGAGGTAGGCGCGCACTTTCACACTTTTACCAAACATGTTCAATAATGTGTACTTACAGTGCTCATAGGCGATGCGGAAAATGTCCTCCCTCTCTTGTAACACACACCTGACATCTTCTGATGAAAGAATGTCTGTCAACTCTTTTATTATTTACGGAGCCTGTTTCCTCGAATCACTTAGCGAGCCTCCTGATTGTACTGACATTGGGAACAGTTCTTCCTGGAAACTTGATTCGAAATTTTCGTCTCGTTTCAGAACAAGATTTTCTGCTTTTCAACTACGAATTATGGATATACATAGGCATGACCAACAATCACAGTAATCACAATACTCACTATACGTGCAACAGTAACGTCTAAGCTTTGCAGATACACGTCCGTATGAATGACAAAACACGTGTGAACTAACGATATGAGTCAGCGGAACGTGCCTACCACCAGCTGAATCGCGTCAGTCACAGCTGGCTTAGCTTGCCGTGTTTATAGGGGCGCACATAGATAATAATATTGTACAATTACACACACTACTACAGGCAACACAAGAATACAAGTTATCAGACAAGGTCAACACACATCCAACTACATGAGGCTGATGACCAAGATGTCCCAAGCCCCTTAACAAACATAAATCCAGAACAAAGAAAGTAAAGCAGTCTAAAGGACGATCAGGGAGAGTTGAAGGCAGAGTCTGTAACTCCTTCCTGCAGACTTAAATAATGTTCTTTTTTGTTCTCTTTCATCTTCTAATCCTCGTCCTTCTTATTTACTGACACGGTGAGCCACTTGCCTAGGGTTCAAACACATTCCTCCTGTTTGTAAGCACCGTCGTCGTCGTCAACATCATTAACATCATGATTATTATAATGATCTCGTGGCTCCACTGACATGCCTGATAAACTCTACCTCGTATGTAATGCAGAGTAAGTCGTCACCTGTGTATTTCTTTAGGAGACTTCTTTGGTTGGTTGTTTCCTCAGTTTAGGGGTTGCGACATCGCGGTCATGTAGCCCCGTGTACTTTGGGTGTGTGTAGAATCTGTCTGATAACCGGTGCTAATTGTGATGGCTGTATAAGTGTGTGTATCTGTTTAAATTCAAGTAAGGACTGCAGACATTGAAATTTTTCAAGTAGTTCTGTAACATTTTTAATGAGTCGTTGAACGTGGTGATGACTATTGTGGTTCAATTTAACAAACATAATAAGAATAAATAATATACACTGTGGTGTGACCTTACCTGTGATAGTGTAATATAATAAGTTGTTGAGCGCCAGATTCCTATTTAAGATAGTGAATCGAAATTTATTGATTTAACCTCGGCTATCAGCAGTAGAGTCGAGAACCACTTACCCGGGTCGTAGTGAGACAAAGTCATCTAACCAATCCGTATTTAATCAAGGAGTATGATTGCCTTAAAGTACCAACTACAATGAAAGAAATAGGCATTACGTTAAAGGAAATGAATTTATTTACTCAAGAACAAAATACTAATAAAACAGAATAGTGATAGTCACACAATTGAATTTAAAATTACTCAATGCGGCAATTAATTATTTAAAAGAAAATGAATATTAAAATGAATTGAAAGTTAAATGAAGTTAAATTATAATAGAGACGATAGTTTTATTGAATTGTTGGCTCACCCAGTCGAAGATTCGTCATATTTAAGAAATGATCGGTGATCTCGATGTTACGTCGCTTATGTTTAAAAAAATGATGTGATACCTCAATTACTATGAAATATCCTCATTAAGTACGTTGCCATCTGTAGAAAGACTCTTGATCAGGGATATAACCCATTATGTATTGATATAGATGTCGGCAAGACATCGTTCAGTGTCGACTCTCGGTGCTCAGTCCATTAGGACCCAGAAAGCAAGGTTACAACTTCCTTCCTTCCTTAAGAGCTGTAGATCAATGCCATTCTTGTCCGATGTTGCAGGTACAAATACTAATGACTTCCTTGTCACGTGGTGTCACAGCTTCCCTCTCTATTAGCCTTCTTCCTTTCTTGACTCATAACTTGCAATATATATTGACGCGTATATACCGTAGAAAATGGCGTGTTGGTTACACCATAGTGGGTTTCTTAACATCTCAGGAAAATGACGCAGTTTGCCGTGGTGAAATTCTTACTACGTCGTTCAGTTTGTGACGCACAGGGTTAGTCCATATCGCCAGTCTTGTTGCAATATATAATACTTCGTCTCTTTACAAGTAATTGTTAATAAAAATCTAATTGAATATAATAATCAAAACCGCTTACAATTATCTGATATAAAAATCATCTCATGGATGTACTAGTTAATAATAATAATAAATATGATAATTATAAATTAATAACCCTATAAATATAACCGCTAGGGGATCGAATCGTTACAATCGCCCCTGATATAAATAATTTAAAATAAAATGTAACATTATTTATATCACTACACATCCTACACAAATGAATACAAATTTAAATATTAATACCCCCATAACGACAACATACAAATAATACCCTTCAACAATACATAAAAATATACAAGAACATACTCTTTTCACTTTACATATTTGTACTATCATTTCTCATTCTTCCAAATGTTCATAATGTTCATTCTTCTTTATGTATTAAACGAGCTGTAAAAAATATACATATAAAATGCCCTTCACTTTTATTTTTGACATATATGTCAACGCTGCACTCGTTTATATTTCGGTGATCGTATGCATGACATACAATTTTGGCTTCATCTCTTTTGAACGTAGTTTTTGTATATCAGTCTGGCGTAGAAGTACATTGTTGTAATACCAGCTGATTAACCCATAATAACTATTACAGCACACGATAATAGGATGCAAACAATACAATATTCCTTTCGTCTTTATAAAGGGATTACTCAAATGCAGTAAAATTTCAATAATTGAAGAAAAAAAATAACTTAGCAAAATACCTAAGGCAATTCCTATTTCAGTGCATATGTCATACATGTAAATATTTCCCCAAATACATAATGACATCGAAATACCTCAAAGCAGTTATTAAACAGTTCATTTAAATATCCAAGTTACTACTCACCTGCCTTCGTGGCTTAATTCTTTCTTAGGCCACGGCCGCCTCCTTCCAAATTAATACTTCCTAAGTCTCCACGACTTCTTAACTTCTCCTAAAACCATAATTCCTCTTTACTACTTTTCGAAAACAATAACTTGGATTTTCAAAATCACCAATAAACATAAAATCTGACTTCTCGTTCACTTTATAAAATTTAACTTAGCGTCAAGATATAACTTTACCGTAACGTCATTCCTTACTTACCATAACAAAATGATTAAGACTTGGACAAAATACTACTCAATACCTGAATTACGTATATCACTAAACTATTTCACAAAAACACATGACAAACTCCTCGGAATAAATATTTCGTTCCACAAAATATTAATGCTCTTATACTTTGAACTTAGTCTATTCATGATTTGACTTTTTGCTGAATGCCTAAAAACCCCCCTTAGTTTTCTCTCAAAACTCTTAATTAAGTACCGTGTCCTCCAAACACCACTTCCTACTTGTTCTGACCGCCTGGACTATAGCTCACTCTTGCTATACCAGAATCTCTCAAAACTCATCGTGACATCACACGTCACATACAAAAAAAACTCCCCTATTCGTGGTATAATCCCACTTCTTCTTACTGTTACAGGTCACCTCTTACTGACCAATAACACATTAAATTTCAGCTAAAAAATTTTACATGCTTCGACTAATTCCTTGGAATAATAACATCACCCTTTGCTTTCCTAACTATTGTCTTCCTCAAATAATGACAGTGTTCCAGTTGATAGTTAATAACACCGACACTCCTAATTCGCAAATATTCTCCCATAATCACTTCATAAAGCAAGTTCTGAGTTCTAACACAGTTCAGATACTTTCTTCTCTATCAAATTAAATGCGTAAATTACACCTGCCTTTAATTGAAACTTCATTATTACCCCTTAGGTATACACTTATCTTACCAACTTATTCTTCCTTCAAAATATTAACTTATCTTTACTAACTCCGTATGACATAAATAAAACTTTAATTTCCTGTCTACTAAAAAAAATGATTTATTTTTTTAAAATCCTCAAAACATCGAATTATAACAAATTCCTTTCACTTCTAGAAAATATTATGCCAACCATATAATTATTACTATTATCTTTACTTTAACCTGTGTGTAGGACAACAATCTACCACATCATTAATTCGTTATTAATCATCAGTAACTTTTTACTACAAAGTGGTTTAGCTCAATAACAAGCCTTGTAATATCTTTAAAACGTGCGTAACTGTAACAAAAACTTGGACAATCTTACCTTTTTAATCTCTTATTACCTTGTGTGCATACATCCATATATACTTAAAAAAAAACTCCCTTATTAACTTCACGTAGTCCCGTAGATACCATAAAAAATCTCATTGCTCAACGGAATATACCTTGCTGACCTACTTCATCCTCCAAAACCTTCTTAAAACTTCATTTGGCATCTTACCAAAACTTCCTCCATTATAACTCCATTTGGCATCTTACCAAAAACTTCCTCAAAAAACAACTTCATTTGGTATCTTACCAAAACTTCCTCCTTAAAAAACTTCATTTGGCATCTTACCAAAACTTTAAAACCACATTGCTCAACGGCATTACCTTCGTTGGCCTACTTCTTCAAACTCACGTCCATTTACGTGAAAATACACACATACACACACACATATCTGTCACCAAGTACCAGATGTCCTAATTAGTTACTACTTCCTCATTTCAACCCGATGTTGGTTAATTCATACAACGCATTACCATTAACAATTCTAAACCACTTATAAATTTCTCAAAATATATCCACTGATAACCTCGTTGTCCTCAACTGAAACTTCTTTATTAAATCAATACTTAATTCTTCAACTCACTAGTTTTATTACCACTGTATCATCTTATCTTCACTCACTTTTGAATTAAATCTTCATTACCATTATATTCATAATTATGGCTGCCATAATAATTATTACTTTCTTTCGATTACTTACCTTTTTAATAACCTTCCTACTTTTTAAATTTAATTCTCACTTCATCCAACTTACCTGCAGTTTAAGGACCCACATTCAACTTACCTGAATTGCTCAATAGCACGACAATCTTTGTCTTCCAAATTAAATGATTTTAGTCAATCTAAATCAATAAGCGTAGGCACTACGCGCCCCTTACCATCCTAACTTCACGACTGAATTAAAATTACACACAGCAGGTTTCTTATCTACCTCTTTTAAGTCATATTAAACTTCATTACTTAATATTTAAGTCATACGGAAGAGTAACTATCGGTAATATAAATTTACATCACTACTTTCTCTGGCATTTCACCGTTCTTACCATCTTCATCTTCAATTCTATCTCTTTCTAGGGTTCCATTTTCCTCTTTTCTTATAACATTACTTTCTACCTCTTTCGGACTACACTCATCAACAGTAACATTATACTTCGGCTTTCCTCCTATCATTTCCCCAAGTCTGGCTAATTCTTTACGCCACTGCACATCATATGCTTTCTTTCTCTCTTTCATTCTGATTTCTTTTTCCACTAACAACTTAATTCTCTTCTCTTTCATTTTACTTCTAAAATATCTACCTACATGTCTTCCCTTCACTTCTCCACTACTAATATTTAATTTTCTCTTTAGCCGTTGCCCATTGCTTCTCCTCTTATCTATCTCTCTCCTCCTCTTAACCTGTTTACTAATTAAGTTCTTCTGACTATGACTTAACGCACGCTTCTCTGCCACTAATAATTTCATATTAACTTCCTCTATCACAGGACTAAATTCTTCCCTAGTTTGCCTATCTAATTTATCTATGATTGTCTGCATCTTAATCTCTTGGGTGCTTAGTACTTTCTTTATCTTACCTACTTCTATCCCTATCTTTTCTCTCATCTTCTTCACTTCTTTTTCGCTACATTCTATAGTCTCTTCTACAGCTATCCTGCGTTCATCTAAAATCTCCTTCAACTCTACTATGCTTTCTCCTACTATCTCCTCTGACGCTAATCTATTTTCACCTAAAATCTCGTCTGACTCTAATCTGATTTCACCTAAAATCTCCGCTATTTGCCGTTCCTCACCTAAGATCTCCTCCGATTCCAATCTGCTTTCACCTACAATCTCCAATGACTCTAATCTACTTTCAATTACAGTCTCCACTAATTCCAATTTGCTTTCACCTAAAATCTCGTCTGACTCTAATCTGATTTCACCTAAAATCTCCGCTAATTCCAATTTGCTTTCACCTAAAATCTCGTCTGACTCCATTCTACTTTCAATTATAGTCTCCTTACAGGCTGTCTTTACTGATTCTACTGCAGTTTCCCCTAAAGTCTCTACCACCTGCCTAGTTTCCACTTCTACCAATTTGCTAAAACTTTCACCTTGAGTTGCTATTTTCTCTTCAATCACAGTTACTATTCTTTCCTGAATCCTACTTTCTGCTGCTTCTAATTTCTTATCTACTGTCTTAATAATATCTTTAGCCTTCATCTCTACCTCCTCCTTAATTTCACCTCTGATTTCCTGTTTCACCCCCTGAATACTCTCCTGTAGCATATCATACTTCATACTTAATTCTTCATTGACTTTAACCACGCTGTCTAGTTTTACATTATTCTCTTCCAGCTTCTGATTTATTTTACTCATATCTTGATTTAGCCTACCCATCTCTTCTCTCATCTCCTTACTATTTTTATTCATATCTTTATCTAATTTCTCAAATTTATCATTGAATTCCTTCCTACTTTCTAAATTATCTTTCTTATTCTCTTCCATATTTTGATTTAGCCTACCAATATCTTCTTTCATCTCCCTACTATTTTTATTCATACTCTCATCAAATTTCGCACTTAAATCTCTACTCATCTGCCTTATGAGCGCAGTTAATGGATCTTCAGGAATCTCTATAGACTTTTCTTTCTCTAGACTACCACTAGTCTCAGGATGTACCTCTATATTCGTCTCGATATTTTCCTCTGAATTAGTGTCAGGGTTAACCTCAGGATTATTTTCAGGATTACTCTCAGGATTATTCTCAAGATTTACCTCCGACATCTTGGTATTATTCTCTACGCTCTCAACATCGCTACCGCTATCAACCTCCTTATAATTAACTTTCTTGACTGCATCCCTACTTCTCAACTGCCTCTGTTCCTCCTCCGACATCTTGAAGTACACCGTATAACAATTGCCCGTCCAAAATTTCACTTCACTTCACTGTCCCCCAAAAGCACTGACAATTTGCACTGAAATTATACACTCCTCTGACTAAATACCGAATGGTTTTCGTGCCCTACTTTGTGGCGCCAAATGTAACATTTTTAATGAGTCGTTGAACGTGGTGATGACTATTGTGGTTCAATTTAACAAACATAATAAGAATAAATAATATACACTGTGGTGTGACCTTACCTGTGATAGTGTAATATAATAAGTTGTTGAGCGCCAGATTCCTATTTAAGATAGTGAATCGAAATTTATTGATTTAACCTCGGCTATCAGCAGTAGAGTCGAGAACCACTTACCCGGGTCGTAGTGAGACAAAGTCATCTAACCAATCCGTATTTAATCAAGGAGTATGATTGCCTTAAAGTACCAACTACAATGAAAGAAATAGGCATTACGTTAAAGGAAATGAATTTATTTACTCAAGAACAAAATACTAATAAAACAGAATAGTGATAGTCACACAATTGAATTTAAAATTACTCAATGCGGCAATTAATTATTTAAAAGAAAATGAATATTAAAATGAATTGAAAGTTAAATGAAGTTAAATTATAATAGAGACGATAGTTTTATTGAATTGTTGGCTCACCCAGTCGAAGATTCGTCATATTTAAGAAATGATCGGTGATCTCGATGTTACGTCGCTTATGTTTAAAAAAATGATGTGATACCTCAATTACTATGAAATATCCTCATTAAGTACGTTGCCATCTGTAGAAAGACTCTTGATCAGGGATATAACCCATTATGTATTGATATAGATGTCGGCAAGACATCGTTCAGTGTCGACTCTCGGTGCTCAGTCCATTAGGACCCAGAAAGCAAGGTTACAACTTCCTTCCTTCCTTAAGAGCTGTAGATCAATGCCATTCTTGTCCGATGTTGCAGGTACAAATACTAATGACTTCCTTGTCACGTGGTGTCACAGCTTCCCTCTCTATTAGCCTTCTTCCTTTCTTGACTCATAACTTGCAATATATATTGACGCGTATATACCGTAGAAAATGGCGTGTTGGTTACACCATAGTGGGTTTCTTAACATCTCAGGAAAATGACGCAGTTTGCCGTGGTGAAATTCTTACTACGTCGTTCAGTTTGTGACGCACAGGGTTAGTCCATATCGCCAGTCTTGTTGCAATATATAATACTTCGTCTCTTTACAAGTAATTGTTAATAAAAATCTAATTGAATATAATAATCAAAACCGCTTACAATTATCTGATATAAAAATCATCTCATGGATGTACTAGTTAATAATAATAATAAATATGATAATTATAAATTAATAACCCTATAAATATAACCGCTAGGGGATCGAATCGTTACAGTTCCTACTTTGCTACCGTCCACGACACCTAGCTTGAGGACTTGGCTACTAGATGCCATCACAGTGAGTACCTTGGCGGCGAACGTTGGAACTAATATAGCGTTATCAATTCTAACCTACAAATTTTGGCTTCAAACAAGTGTAGTTAGTGGAAGGCTCTTTTACATGCCATAAATCTATGACATGGGACCACCAGCTTTACTTCCTCTCCGAAGGAAGGCATACTAAGGGATTTTTAACGCTCTTAAAAAATCCGACGACTTCGGCCGAGTTTGAACCCGTGACCTTGGGCATCGAAGCTCAACATGCTACCAACTACGCCACCGAAGCCACCATATTCACACAACCAAGTACACGAGGCTAAAATGAACACGATGTCCAAGCCCCTCTAGTTCTCCAATCCATTTTGTCGTTGCTTATTTTAGGGGCTGCAACAGCGTGCTCATATAGCGCCATGCAATTGGGTGTGTGTGTGTGGAATTTGTGTGATGACCTGTGTTATTGTGAAGACTGTACTAGTGTGTCTATTTGTAAACAGGTGATAGTATTGGGGAGGAGGCGGCCGTAGCCTTAAGATGGGAACTATCCCGGCATTTGCTTGGAGTAGAAAAGGGGGAAATCACTTCCCTGCTGGGAATCGAGCCCTCCTCTTCTCAGTTTTTCTCCCCCAGGGACTCACAGCTAGAGGGACGTGCGTTGGCGACCACGGGGCCCCAGCTGAGTTCGGCATTACTTCCACTTACTTGTGCCGGGCTCCTCTCTGTCATCTTTCCTATCGACCTCCCTTGGTCAACTCTTGTTCTTTTCCAACCCCGACGATATTAGGGTTTACGAGGCCTAGGGAGTCTTTGAGTTTCCCGCCTTAATGGGCCCTTGTCTCATCTCTTCTGATCCTCATTCTTCGAGGGGTCAGACCTCTTCTTTTCTCTTCATCTCTCCTGCCTTCTGCTCAAGGCCTCTAAGGAGGCAGAGTGTATAATATACACCACTTCTGGTGCACCCTGGATAGTGCTACACCCTCAAGGGCTCACGGCTGTTGAGTTTGCAACCCCTATGGATTCCTGAGCTGGGTCCGGGTCCCCTCCCCTTTTTCCATTGCCTCTGGGGCGAAACCTCTCCTCTTCCTCTTTCCAAATCTGCCTTTCATGGCTCTCCTTTCTTCCAAGTCCCTCAATCCTCATTCTTCGAGGGTTGAGGGCATTTAATTTCCTCCAGTCCTTTATTTTCCTTATTTTCCTTTTGTTTTCCATTTCTTCTTCTAGTATGTGTGTAGTTAGTTTTATTTGTAAGTGTGTAGCCTAGTTAGTTTTAGTTGCAGTTTACATTCTCACGTTTCACTATCACACAAACGATTACGGGCCGATAACCTAGATGTTAGGCCCCTTAAAACAGCAATTAACATCATTATCATCATCTCATTTTTTCCTCATGAGGCTAGAATACCCCGTTCCAACCTTCACACAATTAATATTTCTGGGCAGAGCCGGGTATCAAACCCGTACCTCTGAGGGGACAGCAAAGAATGATAGCCGCTACATTAGGATGTGATCTCAATCCATTGTATTGCCTGGAGGGTTGCAATGGTGACCATTCCAGTCACCAGTGAAGGCCAGCTGTTTGCATTCACATGTAATAAACTCAACAGTCTGACGAGAACAGTCACACTCTGGACGAAGTTTCTTTTTTATTTACCACTTGAAGAGTGAGTCCCTTTGTACATTGTTTGATTTCTCGCGCTTTGTGCAGGAGACGAACGTAATATTGCAGCTAATCACTGCTGTGTAAATGCCAGTGGGCATGGAGATGTACAAGCTATCGTTAAATAGCACGCGCCACTATTTAATGGAAAAATATCGATCTTTCTGAAGGCATGAAAACTCGCTGGACGCTGGACTTCGTATCACCCCTTGCTTCATAATTTACCATACCGTAGTCGCGTAGTGCATTACGAGATGTGATTGTTTGTGTTGTATTAACTAAATGATTATTTAGACATATTTCAACAGAGTAGTGCAAGCAGTTTTCATTTTTCAATTAAGTGACTTTATGTTTTAAGTCTAAAGTAGTGTGTTTTATTACCGCAATTAAATGATCATTTAAACGTTCTCAACATACATTTCAATAATCACATGTAAATTTGTTATGTTTTTTTGTTCGGAAAAGTAATTTTTGAAAAACTTTTTTCTGGAGCGTGACGCTCTATGGCAGTGAAACTTGGACTGTTGGCGCAGCAGAAAAGAAGTGAATAGATGCATTTGAAATGTGGTGTTACAGGAGAATGATGAAGAACATATAGGTAGATAGAGTTACAAATGAAGAGGTATTAAGACGAGTGGGAGAGGAGGGCGGTTTTTAGCGACTGCGTATGAAGGGAAGAGATAGGTTGGTAGGACACTTATTAAGACACTCAGGAATAGCAAACTTAGTTAAGGAAGGAAGAGTCTAAGACAAGATCTGTAGGGGTAGACCAAGGTTAGAATATGTTAAACAAATTGTCTCGGATGTAGGGTGTGGTAGCTATGTAGAGATGAAACGATTAGCTCAGGACAGGGAGGCATGGAGGGCTGCATTAAACCAGTCGAAAGACTGAAGACTCAAACACACACTTTGGGAAAATAATGTGTAATTTTTTGATATGTTTTTAGAATATAGTATTTTCATCATTACCTGAAACTTACAAAACTTGAAGTGTAAGGATTTGAAAATCAATCGGATTTTTTAAATTTATTTGCAACTCAAACCACATACTGAACGTAGCCAACGTGTTTGGAAATCAGCCAGTGAGGTGCAGCATATAAAGCATAAGCAGAGTATGATATTATTATTATTATTATCGTTTTGGAGGCCATGTGTTTTTCAGTGTCGAATCATTTTCAGTCGATCAACACGATTGCACCCAATAGTAATGGGTGTTATTCCCTAAACGTGAGAAGAATGACATGGCATTAATAAATTCACATGGATTCAGACAACCTCGCTAAATAAGCAACAGTAATTTACATTATTACAGTTTATCCAAATCTAATTAAACGACAGAAAGATAAAAGTTGGCGGCGTGGCGCAGCGGTAATAATGAATGAAAATCCACACCCTGCTTCCAGTCTCCGACCGGGTCAGGAATGGAATGAATGAAGCCCCCATCTAGCGGCGAGGATATGAACTGTGCCGACTGCCGAGGCCTGACGCACTCCTCTGGGGCAATGATTAAATGAATGACAGATAAAATTAAATGATAGTGGAGAGTGTTGCTGGAATGAAATTTTGACAGGGAAAACCGGAGTACCCGGAGAAAAAACTGTCTGCCTCCGTTTTGTCCAGCACAGATCTCACATGGAGTGACCGGGATTTGAACCACGGACCCAGCGGTGAGAGGGCGGCGTGCTGCCGCCTAAGCCACGGAGGCTTCCAGCGGTAATAATGATGATTGTTTTCTTAATGGGTCGGAACATCAAGGTTATCTGGTCGCACTGAGGCGGACTGGGTTCGATTTCCAGTTTATTTAGCCTATGTGAAATATTCGAAGTGAAATGTCACCTCTTGTGGCTCTATTTCCACGTAAAAATGGAAGTCCCGTGGCGCATGATCGCGAGATTAAAAGTCATGTGAAAACTACGAGTGTCTTTGCTTATTATGCTGTATCTTTAGTTTAACGAACCTATAACCTTATTATGAAACAAGTAGTTCTGTGAAGAAATATACAGCCTATT
Source organism: Meconema thalassinum (assembly GCA_946902985.2). Classification (NCBI taxonomy): domain Eukaryota; kingdom Metazoa; phylum Arthropoda; class Insecta; order Orthoptera; family Tettigoniidae; genus Meconema; species Meconema thalassinum. The sequence goes on along the minus strand of OX336391.1, from coordinate 66,645,833 downwards.
TTCATATACCTTACTCATGTTAATTGCCTCTATCAACATACAAAATTTCAGTTTGATTGTTGTGATAGATTCGTAGATATTGAGAACTGTCTAAATATTTCAGATGGTCGCCAGGTTGGATTTTTATTTATGTACTATTACTTGACGATTATTGTGTACGTGTGGTATTCAGACTTCAATCGCATGATTACGACACAAGAAATAAAAACTTAATTTTAAAATTTCGCACAGCCGCCATCTTGAGGTTATGTAAACAATTGAACTAAATTAGATGCCAGTGCATTACAATATGTAAATTCATTTACTGTACCACATTTCACTGCGCTCAGAGAGTTAAATCACGAAAGTCGAATAAAATGTTTCAACTTCGCTTGGCCGCCATGCTCGTTTTGTACTTTACAGGTTTATGAAAGTTACATACATAAACTTGTATCAGTACCCTTTATCACCGCGCAAAATTTCAGGGTGATATCTGTAATAGTTTCGGAGATATAGAATGCCAGTGAAATATTTCGCACAGCCGCCATTTTGAGATTATGTAAACAATTGAACTAAATTAGACTCCAGTGCATTACAATGTGTACTAACATTTGCTTTACCAAGTCTCATTACGTTTGGATATTTAAATCGCGTGAAAAGTCTATTTGAAATTCTCAAATTCGCTTGGCCGCCATATTGGTTTTGTAGTCACCAGCTTTTTGAAAGTCTCATAGGTGAACTTCTAGTAGTGCCCTTTATCACCGTACACAATTGCAGGGCGATATCGGTAATAGTTTCGGAGATACTGAATGCTGGTGAAATATTTCGCACAGACGCCATGTTGGATTGGTGAGACACAATAAAATTTGAAGGGCACGGTCGGGGTCGGCCAGAATAGTGCTATGATCTTACCGAGTTTCATTGTAATCGCTCGAGCCGTTTAGAATTTATTAGGGGACACACACACACACGCACACACACACACACACACACACACACACGGACAAAAGGTGATCTCATAAGGCTATTTTTTTTTTCATAATATAAAAATAGGCTAAAAATTATGGATCGTCGAAATTTTACACATTTATTCGGCGATGGAGTAAGGAGCCAAGGGAATCCGTAATGAACGGCATCTCTGGATGGTGATATTGTGACTGCCACGTGTTGCTCGCAGGTAGAACCGACTGGTCACGTTGAGAGGAGTGACTCGCTACCGGGAGAGGTAGCTAAACTTTAACGTCACTCCTAGCAGCGCCCACTGGATTATCATACTGCATAGCAATTGTGTCGCCTTACCTCTCTCTGAATAACATCAGCCAAAGAGTTTGGAAACTTGGAGTGGGTGTGTGCACTCGTGTAGGTTCCGCCAGATAGCCTATCTGTCCCGCTACATAATTATATGGAATACAGCATTACCGTACTATATAGGCTACAGTATGCGGCGGGAGAATATTACAGTGCCGGTAGGTGGGTGCTGAGATGGTGGGCGAGAGATAACAAAGGAATTTACTCCCTTCTAATCCCAGGAATATTTCTTAGTGATCTTCTTCTCCTTCGAGTGTTTTTAGCCTATTTTCAATTATGAAACAAGTAGTTCCGTGAAGAACTATACAGCCTATTTTCATATATCCTGCTAATGTTAATTGCCTCTATCAACATACAAAATTTCAGTTTAATTGCTGTAACAGATTCGTAGATATTGAGAACCGTCTAAATATTTCAGATGGTCGCCAGGTTGGATTTTTATTTTTGTACTATTACATTAAGATTATTGTGTACGTGTGGTATTCAAACTTCAATCGCATGATTAGAACTCAAGAAGTGAAAACGAGGTTTTAAAATTACGCACAGCAGCCATCTTGTGATTATGCAAACAATTGAAATAAATTAGATGCCAGTGGATCAACATTTGTATAAGCATTTAACGTGCAACGTTTCACGGCACTCGGATAGTTAATTCGCGAGAAACGTCCATTTAAATATTTATACTTCGCGTCGCCGCCATGTTGGATTTGTGCTCACCAGGTTACTGAAAGTCCGTTAGGTGAACATATGTTCATAGTCTCTATGAACATAAACAAATTCAGTTTGGTTGCTGTAAAAGATTCATAGATATTGAGAACAGTCTAAATATTTCGGAAGCTCGCCGTTTAGGATTGTTATATGTATAGGCCATAGAGTTATGTACCATTCAAGGACAATTATTGCCTAGGTTCATTATTCAAAATTTCACCTCGATCGCATGATTACGACACAAGAAATAAAAACTTAATTTTAAAATTTCGCACAGCCGCCATCTTGAGGTTATGTAAACAATTGAATTAAATTAGATGGCAGTGCATTACAATCTGCAAAATCATTTTCTGTACCTCATTTCATTGCGCTCAGAGAGTTAAATCACGAGAAAGTCTATTAAAACATTTCAAATTCGCTTGGTCGCCATGTTCGTTTTGTACTTTACAGGTTTATGAAATATACATAGGAAAACTTGTATCAGTACCCTTTATCACCGTACAAAATTGCAGGGTGATATCTGTAATAGTTTCGGAGATATACACACATCAAAAAAAGTTTTGCATCACCTCGGTTCCCAGATCTCCGGCATATAGACGTTGACTGTGTATATTGTATCCAAGATACAGTCCCTTTGACTGTTCATAGATGTCACTAAAACTGCTCAAAGATGTAAACAACCATGCATGAGCAGGGCCTATTAGACGGAGGGGGTACGACAGCCGATCAGTTCCAGTCATTCCACCAGGACGAAGGTACGCTGCTCATGTTGTCTGTAGTTCTACCATGCCTAGAAGGTCAATACCGCAGTTCGATCGCGTCCGCATTGTTACTTTGTGTCAAGAAGGGCTCTCAACAAGGGAAGTTTCCAGGCGTCTCAGAGTGAACCAAAGCGATGTTGTTCGGACATGGAGGAGGTACAGAGATACAGGAACTGTCGATGACAGGCCTCGCTCAGGCCGCCCAAGGGCTACTACTGTAGTGGATGACCGCTACTTACGGATTGCCGCTCGGAGGAACCCTGACAGCAATGCCACCATGTTGAATAATGCGTTTCGTTCAGCCACAGGACGTCGTGTTTCAACTCAAACTGTGCGCAATAGGCTGCATGATGCGCAACTTCACTCCCGACGTCCATGGCGAGGTCCAGCTTTGCAACCCCGACACCATGCAGCGCGGTACAGATGGGCCCAACAACATGCTGAATGGACCCCACGGAATTGGCATCACGTTCTCTTCACCGATGAGTGTCGCATATGCCTTCAACCAGACAATCGTCGGAGACGTGTTTGGAGGCACCCTGGTCAGGCTGAACGTCTTAGACACACTGTCCAGCGAGTGCAGCAAGGTGGTGGTTCCCTGATGTTTTGGGGTGGCATTATGTGGGGCCGACGTACGCCACTGGTGGTCATGGAAGGCTCCGAAACGGCTTTACGATACCTGAATGACATCCTCCGACCCATAGTGCAACCATATTGGCAGAATATTGGAGAGGCATTTGTCTTCATGGACGACAATTCTCGACCTCATCGTGCACATCTTGTGAATGCGTTCCTTCAAGATAACGACATCGCTCGACTACAGTGGCCAGCATGTTCGCCAGACATGAACCCTATCGAACATGCCTGGGATATGTTGAAAAGGGCTGTTTATGGACGTCTTGACCCACCAACCACTCTGAGAGATTTACGCCGAATTGTCGTTGAGGAGTGGGACAATTTGGACCAACAGTGTCTTGATGAACTTGTGGATAGTATGCCACGGCGAATACAGGCATGCATCAATGCAAGAGGACGTGCTACTGGGTATTAGAGGTAGTGGTGTGTACTGCAATCTGGACCACAAATGCTGAAAGTCTAGCTGTATGATGGTACAACATGCAATGTGTGGGTCTCATGAGCAATAAAACGAGCTGAAATGTTGTTTGTGTTGATCTCTATTCCCTTTGTATTTAACGCTTCCGGAACTCTTGGAACCGAGGTGATGCAAAACTTTTTTTGATGTGTGTAGAATGTCAGTGAAATAGTTCGCACAGCCGCCATTTTGAGGTTATGTAAACAATTGAACTTAATTAGACTCCAGTGTATTACAATGTGTATAAACATTTGCTGTGCCAAGTTTGATTACGTTTGGATAGTTAAATCGCGAGAAAAGTCTATTTAAAAGTCTCAACTTGGCTTGACCGCCATGTTGGTTATGTAGTCACCAGGTTTTTGAAAGTCTCATAGGTGAACTTCTAGTAGTGCCCTTTATCACCGTTCAAAATTTCAGGGCGATATCGGTAATAGCTTCAGAGATATTGAATGCCAGTGAAATATTTCGCACTGCCGCCATGTTGGATTGGTGAGACGTAACAAAATTTGAAGGGCACGGTCGAGGTCACCGGGAATAGTGCTATGAGCTTACCGAGTTTCATCGAAATCGCTCCAGCCGTTTAGATTTTAATAGACACACACACACACAAGTAGATATAATAGGCCGAAGCTGGCGCAGGGGCTAATGTGCAAGATGGCCGCCGCGCGTAACTCTCTTATGTTATTCTTATGGGAGGGAGAGTCATAGCTGGCGCAGTGGCAAATGTGCAAGATGGCCGCCACGCCCTGAGACCGTGGATGACGTCACAGGGAGACGTTGACAGTGTTACGTTGCTAACTGGAATATTTATTATTATTATTATTATTTATTTATTTTACACGTTACAGGCCTATTAGACCACGCGAAGCAATCATGACTTTTTGTTCTTCCTGTCTTTCCAGTACACTTTCATTCGTGCACTAAAGGCCCTCTTCCTTTCTTCGGTCCACTTTGGTCTTTGGGCTGTAGGTGCAGCTCTCTCTGACAACACTTCCCACTTGTATACTTTGTGTCTAAATACGCTTTTGTCTATGACGTCTTCTGGGTCGACCTGTGCTTTTACTAGATCAATTTTGACTTGCATCATCCAGGGCGTAGTAATCTTGAGCCGCTGTATGTATCTAAGAATTTTGTTGGTGAGTCTGGTTTGTGGGAGTCTGCTGATGTGGCCGTAAAATTTTAGTCGCCTCTTTCTGATGTCTGCTGCGAGGTTGGACAATTTCTCTGTGGTGTCTCTGGAGTGAAGCCTGTATCCTTCATCTGTGTGCTTTGGTCCAATTATTTTCCTTATTATTTTTCTTTCCTCTGTGAGGATTTTTTCCAAGTCGCCCTTAGTGTGTAACGTCAACGTCTCACTAGCATAAAGCACCTCAGGTTTAATAACCGTGTTGTAATGACGAAGTTTAGTGAATGTGGACAGACATTTTTTGTTGTAGACACCCTGTGTCTTGTATAAGGCTCTCTTCATTTTCATTAACCTAGTGTTCTGCGCGATTTTCTCTTTTCCCGTCGGTTCAAGCACTTCACCTAGGTATTTAAAGTGGGTGACTCTATTGATCTTGCCATATTTCGTGTTATTATTATTATTATTATTAGGTAATTATTGATTGATTATGTACAATCAAGACCAGCCTTATATTGTCCCCCTCGTGGTGTAGCGGCTAGCATTCTTGGCTGTTATTGCTGAGGCCCGGGTTCGATTCCTGGCTCTGCCAAGAAAATTAATTTTAGGTTTCAGAACTGGAACGGGGTACACTCAGCCTTGTCAGACAAAACTGACAGGCGCTGGATTTGATTCCTCAGCCATTTTGGAAGTGTTTTTTTTTATGGTTTCACACTTTACTCCAGGCAAATGCTGAGATTTATCTTAACTGAAGGCCTTGACTGCCTCCTTCCCAGGCCTTATCTGAATTACAAATACACACACTAATACAGCCATCACAATAACACAGGTTATCAGACAGCTTTTACATACACCCCAAGTTCACAGGGCTACATGACGACGATGTCACTAATCCCCATCAAATGAAACAACAACAACTACTTGTCCACCTTGTGGTGTAGTGGTTAGCATTCTTGGCTGTCACCGCTTAGGCCTCGATTTCATTCCTGGCTCTGCTAAGAAATTTTATTTCTGCTCTAGGAAAATGCTGTGATTGTTCTTAACTTAAGGCCACGGCCACCTCCTTTCCAATCCTCACCTGAATTATAAATACACACACTAATACAGCCATTACAACGACGCAGTTTAGCAGACAATATTCAGCACTCACCAAAGTACACGGGGCTAAATGACCATGATGTCCAAGTCTCTCAAATGAAACAAAAGAAAAACAATCAGCTTCCTACCCAAATTCTTCCTCGTTTAAAAGTACACACACAAACATCACAGTGACACAGGTTGTCAGACAACTTGTAAACACATCTAAGTACACAGGGGTGTTAATAGTGTAAACTATAACATAAGAGCACCAACAACAATAAGGCTGCAGCGGTGGTGCATCGGTTAAGCTGATAGCATTTTACTAAGGATTCAATTTTTGGTTAATACACATGTCATAAACAACAAAAAAAATGTTTAAGACCGACCACACTTGTCGCTTTTTCAAATTATTACTTGGATTACAAATACAAAGACAGACTAGGTTCGATTCCTGGTTAAAGCATGTGAGATTTTTCAAGTGAAATGCCATGTACTGTGGTTTGGATTCAACATAGAAAGGAGGTTCCATGGCTCATAAACACAAGATGACGGTTAAGTTAAACTATAATCTTTTTTCTTTATTGTTTTCTACCCAGTGGACTTACAACTTGTTCTATAAGGAATTGCATATAGAAAAGTTTAAATTTGAGAATTCTAAGGGATACCTGAGCTGGGTTCAATTTGTTTTATTTTCGTAGACTTTGAAATGTATACTTAAAATCAGGTAATTTTAATGCATTGCATACGCATTTTTGAATAGTTCAAGAGTGTACAATCAATAATAAAAAGATTTACAGTTTTTCTGACTGTCTTCAGAAACTTAGTAACACAGTAGCCTACAGGTAAGACTCATACAAATAAAGCCTATCTACCACTGCTTTCAAAACTATTATTAAGACTATTGAATAAACATTTGAAATAATTTTAGTGTGTTGCAAAACATTTCTACTGTATTAAGCCTCAAAACGTATAAAGTAAATATTAGAAAACTATCATCAATTCTAATAATTTACGCACCTCTTTAAACTTAGTATAGTGTGTTCAGTAACCATACAATATTTGAGGTTGACAGTAGGGTTATAATCCTACCACTGCAATCAGTAGTTGTCCATTAAATATAATGAGGCTGGAGACATCGTACCAGACCATACCATTACTTTTATTGCTTGACAGAGTAATGACCATTGGCATGTGTAGCTATACCATCAGAATCAATTACTATTTTATCATCACGAGTACACAAATAAAAGATGCTAGTACGTTCTCTCTATATATGGAACCAAGAGAAGAGATAGGTTGGTAGGACACATAGTAAGACATCTAGGAATAGCAAGCTTAGTTATAGAAGGAAGGGTCGAGGACAAGAACTGAAGGGGTAGACCAAGGTTAGAATATGTTAAACAGATTGCCTTGAATGTAAGTTGTGGTAGCTATGTAGAGATGAAACTATTAGCTCAGGACAGTGAGGTCAAGTGCACACACTCTTACAACCATCACAATAGCACAGGTTATTAAGGTGTTTTAGCATATTCTAACAGAACACAAGAGATAGGTTGGTAGAACACATACTAAGACACCCATGAATAGCAAGCTTAGTTATGGAAGGAAGTGTTGAGCACAAGAACTGTAGGGGTTGACCAAGGTTAGAATATGTTAAACTGATTGCATTGGATGTAGGTGTGGTAGCTATGTAGAGGTGAAACGATTAGCTCAGGACAGGGGAGGCTTGGAGGCTACATTAGCCCAGTCAAAGACTGAGTGATATTACTTACCTGTACAGATTTTCTGTTATGTATCGATCTCTCTTGGTCAACTCTTGTTCTTTTTAACCCGATGGTATTAGGGTATCTGAGGCCTAGGATATCAACTCTATGACAGCATTTTAGCCTTTTAACCCAATATAATATAACGGTAGATGTTAGTTAACCAGCGCTGGCAACTTACACACCCAAATATACAGGGCAAATAGCTAAGTACTATATACACGACTGATGCACACGATACTATACTGGGCTAATGACTGAGATGGTTTTTCAAAACCTCAACACACATACATGCAATAACGCGTGATTGATGGTTGAATTTTGTTACAAGTTCAAACAATTCACTTGCGAGCGAACACTATATGAGTTGAAAGGAGACTGCTCTTTCAAGCGTACTGTGAGAGCTACAGTAGAAAGATGCAAGTTCGCAGATATTTGATAGCCTACACTACTTTGTGTGTTATCACTGAGGCTGAAGGCTTGGTTCTTGGCTGCTGGAGGTACTTTTATATGCATTTTGATGTCGTAATTCAACCTTGGTTGTCTTAAAAATTGTTTTTGTGGTTTCCCACTTCTACTCCAGGCAAAGGTCAGAATGGTTCCTAAATTAAGGCCATGGCCCCCTCCTTCCCAATCCTTACCTGAATAACTAATACATACACTCTTACAGACACCACAATAACACAGATTATCGCATACATTTTACATACACCCAAGTAAAAGGGTATAAAAGACCACGATGTCTAAGCCCTTCAAACAACAACAGCAACAATAACGTAAAATAAGACCGTAGGAGATAGACTTTCAGAAGAGTCAACCTCGTTGTGTAGTGGCTAGCATTCTTGGTTGTCACCGTGGGGGCCTGGATTTTGATTTTCGGCTTTGCCAAGGAATTTAATTCTGGTCTGAGAGCTGGAACGGGGTACACTCAGCTTCGTGAGGCAAAACTGAGAAGAAGTGGGTTTGATTCCTACCTCAGACATCCTGGAAGGGGTTTTCCATGGTTTTCCGCTTGTACTTCAGGTTCATACAGGGATGAATCCTAATTTAAGTGTACACCTGCATCCTTCCCAGTACGCATCTAATTACAAATACACACACTACTGCAGTTATCACAATAACACAGGCTATCACACAAATCCTATACACAACGATGTCTAAACCCCTCAAATGAAATGCATATGTACTTCGAATTGGCAGGTGAAAACCTAAAGGAAGTAGGACACTTTTTGCTAGTAAGGAAACAAAATAACTAGTGATGGACGAAGCAAAGAGGATATATTATGAATTGCAGCCAATGGCCATAGCTGGGCATTTTGGATTTAATAACCTAGGGCTCCCAACAAGTTCAATTTCAAGTAGGTCCAACTATGGTTACCAAATGTCACTAACTCTTAGTGGCAAACGTTGGAACTTGATAGAGCGTTCCGACAAAAATATAACTTACAAATTTTGCTACACCCTACCGATTGCAGTGGTAGGTTCTTTTACGTGGAAACAAATGTATGACATGAAGCCACCGGCTTGACTTTTCCTCTGAAGGAAGGCGTACTGAAGGATTTAACGCTCTTAAAAATCCGACGACTTGACTGGGTTTGAACCTGCGATCTTGTGCATAGCAGTTCAGCATGCTATTGACTAAGCCACTGAAGCTGAAGAGGATATAAAACGTAGATTTGTTCAGGAAAGGAAAGCATTTCTACAGAAAAGAAATCTGTTGACATTCAATATAGATTTAGGAATTAGGAAATCAGTATTTAAAGCCTTTGTCTGGAGTGTGGCTCTTTATGGAAGTGAAACTTAGACTATTGTTGTAGCAGAAAAGATGAGAATAGGAGCATTTGAAATGTGGTGTTACAGGGGAAGTGATAAAAATCGGATAGATAGAGTAACAAGTGAAGAGGTATTAAGCAGAGTGGGAGAGGAGAGATGTTTCTGGCGACTGCTTAATGAAGAGAAGGGATAGATAGCTTGGTAGGACACATACTAAGACACCCAGGCAGGATTAGCAAGCTTAGTTATGAAATAAAGGGTTAAAGACAAGAACTGTAGGGGTAGACCACGGTAAGAATATTTTAAACAGATTGCCTTGAATGTACTGTAGGTTGTGGTAGCTATGTAGATATAGAACGATTAGCTCAGGACCACGATAGATAATCAATTGTTTTAAACCAGACAAAAAAAGAGAAAAAATAAGAACACAACAAAAATAGCAAAATCAGTAAAAATACATCATTAGTTCACCTTTTATTATCTCCAACAGTCACTCACTGGTCAAATCGCTTGGAATATCACTCTTTCACATAGTCTTTGTAATTTAGCAAAAAAATATATATAATTAATTTATCAAAATCCTCGTAAAACGTATAAAATTTACAACTCACACACTCAAGCACACGGGGATGATGACCGAAAATGCGATAAAAATACACTCTGGTTAATAATACTGTAATGTTCGCTAGCAACTAGCTCCACTGACCAGCCAGACTAGAGCTAACAGAGATTGCTGTGTCAGTTGAAATGTTACGCGGTACGATAAGGCACACGCTGCTCTTGTTGGAGCCAACTGCATTATGCAAATATTTCAATTACTTTGAATGTAATAACTTATTCATTTTCTTGTCGTTTGCTGTATTGTTGCAAAAAGTCTGGTTTTGATTCCCAACTATGAGGACTAAAACAGAGCACTGTAAGAAATAGGGAGCATGATGGCGTAGTGGTTAAGCAGTTTCACTTTTACTGTGATGACCAGGATTCGATCCCCGACTCTGCTAAGAAATGTAATTCTGGCATGAGGACTGAAACAGGATACATTTAGTTTAAAGGCAAAACCGGGAAGATGTTGATTTGATCCTTACCACCACCATTTCAAAAGAGGTATTGTATAATTTCTACTTTTTACGCCAAGACAATGCTGGGATGGTATCTAACTTAAGACAATATTTGTTTTCTTTTTACATTTTTGCCTAGATTTATTTATTTTTTATCCAAACGTAAGATAGCCCCACAGGCGTTTACTAGAAAGACCTGCACTCAGCCTCTTAGGAGGTTACATGACAAAACTTTTTGTTTTGTTTTTGCTGTAAGGAAGAGCATTCAGTCATAGAAACCATACACCATATTACATACTAGCAATCCGCCTCTGGGAACAGTTATTTTAGTAATTGAATGGTGATTTTTGGAAGAAATGAAAATGTAAAATCGCTTAACTTATAGTGGGCGATGTATAAAAGATAGAGATATGCTCTAGCGGACTTTTATTGTAGAACTATTCATGCTGAACAATTCTTACATTTATAGCGTGTATATATTTTAACTGTTTGCTCAGCGTAAGCTTAAAAGCTAACGGACGCCAGGCTTTTTTGACTTTTTTTTACTGAAATCGTTACTGCTTGGCTTTCTTTGATGACAAATAAATAATTTTCAACAGAAACCTTGCTTGAGATATCCTTTCTAGAATGGTGAAAACCTAATCAAAATCCATTCAGTGGTTCTCCAGATTACTTGTAGCATTCAAGAATCGGGGGACTTTGTTTTATACTAAGTAGAGATTACACCCCAAACCCGGTTGACAACCACCTTACAGTGGTGTACTAAACATGATGATGTAACACACTTAAGTACATGAGGATAATAGCTATGATATCTAAATATCCTGACGGTTATAACGACTTTGATATTGCAAAACCCTATAATATGATTTATACACACTCAAATACACGGGGCTAATAATTGAGATGTCTCTAAACCTTGACACAATAGTTTACCATGAAGCTATTGGGCCTCATGTTATAAATTTTTGACATGTAAAAGAACCTACCACTACAATTGGTAGTGTGTAATCAAATTTGTCAGTTATATTTGATTGGTTACAAATACTTTTCGCCATTGATACTTTCATATTAACTGTGAAGCATAAACTAATTTTTAGTAAAGTTAACACGGTAATAAGAATAATAGTTTAATGTGGAATGAAATATGGGAGAAAAAAAAGAATCAAACCCAAACTCTCAGTTCAGAAATAGTGTATTTTCCAAATATTTTTTGAAAAAAAATGAAAAAAATACACTAATATTGAACTGATATAGAGGTAGGTGTATGAGTCAATCATTAACCTAAGAGTACTTTGGAATGTGTTGTTGTTGTTGCTTACAAACATGGCAGTAAGCATTATTCTGCTATTAAAAAGGCTGAAATACTTTCCAAGACCAAATAAGGAAAACAAGCAAGACCAAATATGAGAGAGATAATACAAATGCCAACAAAAGCTAACAAAAAGCCAACAAAAAAGCCAACAAAAAGCTATCCAAGCCAACAAAAAGCCAACAAAAGCCAACAAAAAGCCAACAAAAAACAACAAAGAGCCGACAAAAAGCCGACAAAAAGCCAACAAAAAGCCAACCAAAACCAACATAAAAAGCCAACACATAAGGCCAAAATAAAAAGCCTACATAAACAGCCAACATAAAAAGCTAACATAAAAATCCAACATAAAAAGCCCACACAAAAAGCCAACAAAAGCCAACATAAAACCCAATACAAAGGCCAACATAAAAAGTCAAAACAAAAAGCCAACAAGAAAGCCAATATAAAAACCAATACAAAAAGCCAATATAAAAAGCCCACACATAAGCACTTGTTAGCCTTGACTAGGCTATATAATAGGACCCTTAGGAAGAATACAATCAGTTGACTACTACCTCTTATAGTGTTCACAATGAAAAAGACCGTCTCACAGACCAGTGAAGCACTTTGTCATAAGCAGTAAACAGCTGTAACTCTTGACTAGACTAAATTAGAGAACCCTTAGCAAGAATATCGTCACTCCAATACCAGAACAGTTGTAACCTTTATAGTGTGAACATCATACTGACAGGTCAGTTACTACTATGGAACTTACTACAACCCACAAGGGTAGCCAACGTGCACTCTATAAAGGCTACTCTTATAATTATAATCGCCAGAATGTGCAAGGAATAATATGCTGGCGATGCTCAAAAGAGAGGTCAAAAGGGTGTCGCGGTGACCTGAAAAGAATAAATGGAAAGGTTTTAAGTGTGAGTGTTCATCAATGTAGTGCTCCAAACGAACCACAGTTGCTGTTTACAAACAATCATGAAAATGCTGAAAAGCAAGTTCGAGAACACAATATTGCTGCTCAAAATAGTTCAACGTTTAAAAAAACCATAACATTATCAAAAGCAACGCAGACTCTACACGAGGACCCTGAGAAAGAAAAACAAGAGGAATTAGATAGTTTTAGTAATGTTGAGGATGAAAATGGTGATTATAATGATAGTGATGTTGCTTATGATGATAATGATAATGATGATGATGATGATGATGATGATGATGATGATGATGATGATAATGAAAAGGAAGTGGATGAGGGTTTTTCGTCTGTAAAACCATTGCGGCTTCCCCAGTTTTTGAAAACATCAGTCATTGCTCGCCGTGGGAAACCATTCATCAATAATACCTATTGGAACGATCCTAATATATTAGACGAACGCCTACAGCCCCTTCATGACCGCAAACAGGCTGGCCATATTGGTTATGAGAAAGAGCTATTAGAAATAGAAAATGAACTTCGTAATGCTGGTATTATTGTGTAATGGGTCAACGTCAAGTGATATGTTTAAAAACTATAATAAACAATCATAAACAAAAAAGTTGTATTCTGTGTGTGTACCTATTGTAAAAATGTAATTACTGGTAATAAAAATATTTTTGTGTATCTTTATTTAAAATGTCCATGTATATTCATCATTAACTTTCCTTTTATACCGTTAATCAAAATCAGAGAAGCCAACATTTCCCTATCAACGCATCACAGGCTGTCAAACGTTGTTTAGCTCTTAAATTAATACTTTATTAGCAACACGCCTTAATTAAGGTTCACTATGGTAATAAGAAATGTCTTGTTCTTTGCAAGCATGATCCAAAAGATTTATAGGCACATCAACACGTTGCAAACGTTGATAGGTTGTTGTACTTGAGTTCTTAACTGGATTATCAGCTCTAACAGCTTAAACAGAGCATTTTATAGAAAGAAAAGGCTGTATACCGCTTGGGTTTGATTCTTTTTTCTCTCCCATATTTCATTCCACTTTAAACTATTATTCTTATTACCGTGTTAACTTTACTAAAAATTAGTTTCTGCTTCACAGTTAATATGAAAGTATCAATGGCGAAAAGTATTTGTAACCAATCAAATATAACTGACAAATTTGATTACACACTACCAATTGTAGTGGTAGGTTCTTTTACATGTCAAAAATTTATAACATGAGGCCCAATAGCTTCATGGTAAACTATTGTGTCAAGGTTTAGAGACATCTCAATTATTAGCCCCGTGTATTTGAGTGTGTATAAATCATATTATAGGGTTTTGCAATATCAAAGTCGTTATAACCGTCAGGATATTTAGATATCATAGCTATTATCCTCATGTACTTAAGTGTGTTACATCATCATGTTTAGTACACCACTGTAAGGTGGTTGTCAACCGGGTTTGGGGTGTAATCTCTACTTAGTATAAAACAAAGTCCCCCGATTCTTGAATGCTACAAGTAATCTGGAGAACCACTGAATGGATTTTGATTAGGTTTTCACCATTCTAGAAAGGATATCTCAAGCAAGGTTTCTGTTGAAAATTATTTATTTGTCATCAAAGAAAGCCAAGCAGTAACGATTTCAGTAAAAAAAAGTCAAAAAAGCCTGGCGTCCGTTAGCTTTTAAGCTTACGCTGAGCAAACAGTTAAAAATATATACACGCTATAAATGTAAGAATTGTTCAGCATGAATAGTTCTACAATAAAAGTCCGCTAGAGCATATCTCTATCTTTTATACATCGCCCACTATAAGTTAAGCGATTTTACATTTTCATTTCTTCCAACAATCACCATTCAATTACTAAAATAACTGTTCCCAGAGGCGGATTGCTAGTATGTAATATGGTGTATGGTTTCTATGACTGAATGCTCTTCCTTACAGCAAAAACAAAACAAAAAGTTTTGTCATGTAACCTCCTAAGAGGCTGAGTGCAGGTCTTTCTAGTAAACGCCTGTGGGGCTATCTTACGTTTGGATAAAAAATAAATAAATCTAGGCAAAAATGTAAAAAGAAAACAAATATTGTCTTAAGTTAGATACCATCCCAGCATTGTCTTGGCGTAAAAAGTAGAAATTATACAATACCTCTTTTGAAATGGTGGTGGTAAGGATCAAATCAACATCTTCCCGGTTTTGCCTTTAAACTAAATGTATCCTGTTTCAGTCCTCATGCCAGAATTACATTTCTTAGCAGAGTCGGGGATCGAATCCTGGTCATCACAGTAAAAGTGAAACTGCTTAACCACTACGCCATCATGCTCCCTATTTCTTACAGTGCTCTGTTTTAGTCCTCATAGTTGGGAATCAAAACCAGACTTTTTGCAACAATACAGCAAACGACAAGAAAATGAATAAGTTATTACATTCAAAGTAATTGAAATATTTGCATAATGCAGTTGGCTCCTACAAGAGCAGTGTGTGCCTTATCATACCGCGTAACATTTCAACTGACACAGCAATCTCTGTTAGCTCTAGTCTGGCTGGTCAGTGGAGCTAGTTGCTAGCGAACATTACAGTATTATTAACCAGAGTGTATTTTTATCGCATTTTCGGTCATCATCCCCGTGTGCTTGAGTGTGTGAGTTGTAAATTTTTTACGTTTTACGAGGATTTTGATAAATTAATTATATATATTTTTTTGCTAAATTACAAAGACTATGTGAAAGAGTGATATTCCAAGCGATTTGACCAGTGAGTGACTGTTGGAGATAATAAAAGGTGAACTAATGATGTATTTTTACTGATTTTGCTATTTTTGTTGTGTTCTTATTTTTTCTCTTTTTTTGTCTGGTTTAAAACAATTGATTATCTATCGTGGTCCTGAGCTAATCGTTCTATATCTACATAGCTACCACAACCTACAGTACATTCAAGGCAATCTGTTTAAAATATTCTTACCGTGGTCTACCCCTACAGTTCTTGTCTTTAACCCTTTATTTCATAACTAAGCTTGCTAATCCTGCCTGGGTGTCTTAGTATGTGTCCTACCAAGCTATCTATCCCTTCTCTTCATTAAGCAGTCGCCAGAAACATCTCTCCTCTCCCACTCTGCTTAATACCTCTTCACTTGTTACTCTATCTATCCGATTTTTATCACTTCCCCTGTAACACCACATTTCAAATGCTCCTATTCTCATCTTTTCTGCTACAACAATAGTCTATGTTTCACTTCCATAAAGAGCCACACTCCAGACAAAGGCTTTAAATACTGATTTCCTAATACCTAAATCTATATTGAATGTCAACAGATTTCTTTTCTGTAGAAATGCTTTCCGTTCCTGAACCAATCTACGTTTTATATCCTCTTCAGCTTCAGTGGCTTAGTCAATAGCATGCTGAACTGCTATGCACAAGATCGCAGGTTCAAACCCAGTCAAGTCGTCGGATTTTTAAGAGCGTTAAATCCTTCAGTACGCCTTCCTTCAGAGGAAAAGTCAAGCCGGTGGCTTCATGTCATACATTTGTTTCCACGTAAAAGAACCTACCACTGCAATCGGTAGGGTGTAGCAAAATTTGTAAGTTATATTTTTGTCGGAACGCTCTATCAAGTTCCAACGTTTGCCACTAAGAGTTAGTGACATTTGGTAACCATAGTAGGACCTACTTGAAATTGAACTTGTTGGGAGCCCTAGGTTATTAAATCCAAAATGCCCAGCTATGGCCATTGGCTGCAATTCATAATATATCCTCTTTGCTTCGTCCATCACTAGTTATTTTGTTTCATTACTAGCAAAAAGTGTCCTACTTCCTTTAGGTTTTCACCTGCCAATTCGAAGTACATATGCATTTCATTTGAGGGGTTTAGACATCGTTGTGTATAGGATTTGTGTGATAGCCTGTGTTATTGTGATAACTGCAGTAGTGTGTGTATTTGTAATTAGATGCGTACTGGGAAGGATGCAGGTGTACACTTAAATTAGGATTCATCCCTGTATGAACCTGAAGTACAAGCGGAAAACCATGGAAAACCCCTTCCAGGATGTCTGAGGTAGGAATCAAACCCACTTCTTCTCAGTTTTGCCTCACGAAGCTGAGTGTACCCCGTTCCAGCTCTCAGACCAGAATTAAATTCCTTGGCAAAGCCGAAAATCAAAATCCAGGCCCCCACGGTGACAACCAAGAATGCTAGCCACTACACAACGAGGTTGACTCTTCTGAAAGTCTATCTCCTACGGTCTTATTTTACGTTGTTGTTGCTGTTGTTGTTTGAAGGGCTTAGACATAGTGGTCTTTTATACCCTTTTACTTGGGTGTATGTAAAATGTATGCGATAATCTGTGTTATTGTGGTGTCTGTAAGAGTGTATGTATTAGTTATTCAGGTAAGGATTGGGAAGGAGGCGGCCATGGCCTTAATTTAGGAACCATTCTGACCTTTGCCTGGAGTAGAAGTGGGAAACCACAAAAACAATTTTTAAGACAACCAAGGTTGAATTACGACATCAAAATGCATATAAAAGTACCTCCAGCAGCCAAGAACCAAGCCTTCAGCCTCAGTGATAACACACAAAGTAGTGTAGGCTATCAAATATCTGCGAACTTGCATCTTTCTACTGTAGCTCTCACAGCACGCTTGAAAGAGCAGTATCCTTTCAACTCATATAGTGTTCGCTCGCAAGTGAATTGTTTGAACTTGTAACAAAATTCAATCATCAATCACGCGTTATTGCATGTATGTGTGTTGAGGTTTTGAAAAACCATCTCAGTCATTAGCCCAGTATAGTATCGTGTGCATCAGTCGTGTATATAGTACTTAGCTATTTGCCCTGTATATTTGGGTGTGTAAGTTGCCAGCGCTGGTTAACTAACATCTACCGTTATATTATATTGGGTTAAAAGGCTAAAATGCTGTCATAGAGTTGATATCCTAGGCCTCAGATACCCTAATACCATCGGGTTAAAAAGAACAAGAGTTGACCAAGAGAGATCGATACATAACAGAAAATCTGTACAGGTAAGTAATATCAATTCAGTCTTTGACTGGGCTAATGTAGCCTCCAAGCCTCCCCTGTCCTGAGCTAATCGTTTCACCTCTACATAGCTACCACACCTACATCCAATGCAATCAGTTTAACATATTCTAACCTTGGTCAACCCCTACAGTTCTTGTGCTCAACACTTCCTTCCATAACTAAGCTTGCTATTCATGGGTGTCTTAGTATGTGTTCTACCAACCTATCTCTTGTGTTCTGTTAGAATATGCTAAAACACCTTAATAACCTGTGCTATTGTGATGGTTGTAAGAGTGTGTGCACTTGACCTCACTGTCCTGAGCTAATAGTTTCATCTCTACATAGCTACCACAACTTACATTCAAGGCAATCTGTTTAACATATTCTAACCTTGGTCTACCCCTTCAGTTCTTGTCCTCGACCCTTCCTTCTATAACTAAGCTTGCTATTCCTAGATGTCTTACTATGTGTCCTACCAACCTATCTCTTCTCTTGGTTCCATATATAGAGAGAACGTACTAGCATCTTTTATTTGTGTACTCGTGATGATAAAATAGTAATTGATTCTGATGGTATAGCTACACATGCCAATGGTCATTACTCTGTCAAGCAATAAAAGTAATGGTATGGTCTGGTACGATGTCTCCAGCCTCATTATATTTAATGGACAACTACTGATTGCAGTGGTAGGATTATAACCCTACTGTCAACCTCAAATATTGTATGGTTACTGAACACACTATACTAAGTTTAAAGAGGTGCGTAAATTATTAGAATTGATGATAGTTTTCTAATATTTACTTTATACGTTTTGAGGCTTAATACAGTAGAAATGTTTTGCAACACACTAAAATTATTTCAAATGTTTATTCAATAGTCTTAATAATAGTTTTGAAAGCAGTGGTAGATAGGCTTTATTTGTATGAGTCTTACCTGTAGGCTACTGTGTTACTAAGTTTCTGAAGACAGTCAGAAAAACTGTAAATCTTTTTATTATTGATTGTACACTCTTGAACTATTCAAAAATGCGTATGCAATGCATTAAAATTACCTGATTTTAAGTATACATTTCAAAGTCTACGAAAATAAAACAAATTGAACCCAGCTCAGGTATCCCTTAGAATTCTCAAATTTAAACTTTTCTATATGCAATTCCTTATAGAACAAGTTGTAAGTCCACTGGGTAGAAAACAATAAAGAAAAAAGATTATAGTTTAACTTAACCGTCATCTTGTGTTTATGAGCCATGGAACCTCCTTTCTATGTTGAATCCAAACCACAGTACATGGCATTTCACTTGAAGAATCTCACGTGCTTTAACCAGGAATCAAGCCTAGTCTGTCTTTGTATTTGTAATCCAAGTAATAATTTGAAAAAGCGACAAGTGTGGTCGGTCTTAAACATTTTTTTGTTTGTTTATGACATGTGTATTAACCAAAAATTGAATCCTTAGTAAAAAGCTATCAGCTTAACCGATGCACCACCGCTGCAGCCTTATTGTTGTTGGTGCTCTTATGTTATAGTTTACAGTATTAACACCCCTGTGTACTTAGATGTGTTTACAAGTTGTCTGACAACCTGTGTCACTGTGATGTTTGTGTGTGTACTTTTAAACGAGGAAGAATTTGGGTAGGAAGCTGATTGTTTTTCTTTTGTTTCATTTGAGAGACTTGGACATCATGGTCATTTAGCCCCGTGTACTTTGGTGAGTGCTGAATATTGTCTGCTAACCTGCGTCGTTGTAATGGCTGTATTAGTGTGTGTATTTATAATTCAGGTGAGGATTGGAAAGGAGGTGGCCGTGGCCTTAAGTTAAGAACAATCACAGCATTTTCCTAGAGCAGAAATAAAATTTCTTAGCAGAGCCAGGAATGAAATCGAGGCCTAAGCGGTGACAGCCAAGAATGCTAACCACTACACCACAAGGTGGACAAGTAGTTGTTGTTGTTTCATTTGATGGGGATTAGTGACATCGTCGTCATGTAGCCCTGTGAACTTGGGGTGTATGTAAAAGCTGTCTGATAACCTGTGTTATTGTGATGGCTGTATTAGTGTGTGTATTTGTAATTCAGATAAGGCCTGGGAAGGAGGCAGTCAAGGCCTTCAGTTAAGATATATCTCAGCATTTGCCTGGAATAAAGTGTGAAACCATAAAAAAAACACTTCCAAAATGGCTGAGGAATCAAATCCAGCGCCTGTCAGTTTTGTCTGACAAGGCTGAGTGTACCCCGTTCCAGTTCTGAAACCTAAAATTAATTTTCTTGGCAGAGCCAGGAATCGAACCCGGGCCTCAGCAATAACAGCCAAGAATGCTAGCCGCTACACCACGAGGGGGACAATATAAGGCTGGTCTTGATTGTACATAATCAATCAATAATTACCTAATAATAATAATAATAATAACACGAAATATGGCAAGATCAATAGAGTCGCCCACTTTAAATACCTAGGTGAAGTGCTTGAACCGACGGGAAAAGAGAAAATCGCGCAGAACACTAGGTTAATGAAAATGAAGAGAGCCTTATACAAGACACAGGGTGTCTACAACAAAAAATGTCTGTCCACATTCACTAAACTTCGTCATTACAACACGGTTATTAAACCTGAGGTGCTTTATGCTAGTGAGACGTTGACGTTACACACTAAGGGCGACTTGGAAAAAATCCTCACAGAGGAAAGAAAAATAATAAGGAAAATAATTGGACCAAAGCACACAGATGAAGGATACAGGCTTCACTCCAGAGACACCACAGAGAAATTGTCCACCTCGCAGCAGACATCAGAAAGAGGCGACTAAAATTTTACGGCCACATCAGCAGACTCCCACAAACCAGACTCACCAACAAAATTCTTAGATACATACAGCGGCTCAAGATTACTACGCCCTGGATGATGCAAGTCAAAATTGATCTAGTAAAAGCACAGGTCGACCCAGAAGACGTCATAGACAAAAGCGTATTTAGACACAAAGTATACAAGTGGGAAGTGTTGTCAGAGAGAGCTGCACCTACAGCCCAAAGACCAAAGTGGACCGAAGAAAGGAAGAGGGCCTTTAGTGCACGAATGAAAGTGTACTGGAAAGACAGGAAGAACAAAAAGTCATGATTGCTTCGCGTGGTCTAATAGGCCTGTAACGTGTAAAATAAATAAATAATAATAATAATAATAAATATTCCAGTTAGCAACGTAACACTGTCAACGTCTCCCTGTGACGTCATCCACGGTCTCAGGGCGTGGCGGCCATCTTGCACATTTGCCACTGCGCCAGCTATGACTCTCCCTCCCATAAGAATAACATAAGAGAGTTACGCGCGGCGGCCATCTTGCACATTAGCCCCTGCGCCAGCTTCGGCCTATTATATCTACTCACACACACACACACCTCACACACACACACACGCACGCACACACACACGGACAAAAGGTGATCTCATAAGCCTATTTATTCAAAATTGAAAATAGGCTAAAATAGGCTTATGTCCGTGTCTGTGTGTGCGTGTGTGATGGTGTGTGTGTGATGGTGTGTGCCCCCCCCCAATAACTTCTAAACGGCTCGAGCGATTTCAATGAAACTCGGTAAGTTAATAGCACTATTCCGGACGACCCCGACCGTGCCCTTCAAATTTTGTTACGTCTCACCAATCCAACATGGCGGCTGTGCGTAATATATCACCAGCATTCAATATCTCCGAAACTATTACCGATATCACCCTGGAATATTTTACGGTGATAAAGGGAACTACTAGAAGTTCACCAATGTGACTTTTGAAAAGCTGGTAACTAGAAAACCAACATGACGGCCAAGCGAATTTGCGACTTTTAAATAGACGTTTCTCGCGATTTAACCAACCAAACGCAATAAAACTTGCTATGGTATATGTTTATACACATGGTAATGCGCCGACATCTAACTTCGTTCAATTGTTCACATAACTTCAAGATGGCGGCTGCGCCAAATATTTCACCGGCATCCTATATCTCTGAAACTATTAGCAGTATCACCCTGAAAATTTGTACGGAGATAAAGGACACAACTGGAAGTTCATCTATAAGACTTTCAAAAACCGGTTAACTACAAAACGAATATCGCGGTCGAGCGAAGTTGAAAATTTTAAATAAACCTTTCTCGTGATTTAATTATCCAAACGCAATGAAACTTGGTACAGGAAATGTTTATACACATTGTAATGCACTGGTATCTAATTTAGTTCAATTGTTTACATAACCTCAAGATGGCGGCTGTGCGAATTTTAAAATGAAGTTTTTATTTCTTGTGTCGTAATGATGCGATCGAAGGGGAAGTTTGAATAATGACACTACGCAATAATTTTCCTTTAATGGTACATGACTCTATGGCCTATACATATAACAATCCAACATGGCGACCATCCGAAATATTTAAATGGATCTCAATATCGACGAATATATTACAGCAATCAAACTGAATTTTTTAATGTTCATAGGGGCTATGAACATAAGTTCACCTATAGGACTTTCAATAACCTGGTGATCCCAAATCCAACATGGCGGCGACGCGAAGTATAAATATTCACATGGACGTTTCTCGCAATTTAACCATCCGTGTGGAGTGAAACTTGGTACAGTAAATCCTTATACGAATGGTAATCCACTGGCATCTAATTTATTTCAATTGTTTCCATAACCACAAGATGGCAGCTGTGCGAAATTTTAAAATCTCCTTGTTATTTCTTGTGTCCGAATCATGCGATTGAAGTTTGAATACTACACGTACACAATAATCTTCATGTAACAGTACATAACTCTAGGACCTACATATATAAAATCCAACATGGCGACCATCCGAAATGTTTAGTCGGTTCTCAATATCTACGAATCTATTATAGCAATCAAACTGAAATGTTGTATGTTGATAGAGGCAATTAACATAAGTAGGATATATGAAAATAGGCTGTATTGTTCTTCACGGAACTACTTGTTACGTATGCGCTACTGTAGTTGCAGGGAGGGGGTGGGGGAGGGGGGGGGGGAGTTCATTTTTTGCGGTTAATTCAAGGTATTCCTTTTCTACGCTTACTGTACAGAAAGGTATTGTTTATTTTGTATCCAGTTACCTCACCACACATTTACTTAAAAAAATTCATTCTTGTATAAGATATTAACAATTTTCTTTTGGTGGGAACGGTATCTCCCTCCCCCCGGTTGGTAATTCGTGGTAAGGGCAAAAGTACAACAAAGTTAACAAAACCACCAGAATGTTTTCTGGTTGCAAGAGGTACACATGCGGAAAACACAGTAAAGAACAGTCGAATGTTCCATGTGAGTTAAAGATGGCGAAGAGTATGATCAGTGAATAATTTGCTTTCTGAACTTCTTTTTTCATGTTTTTTTTTATTTTGTTTGCAACTGTTGTTAATTAAGTTATATTTTTGCCATTTAAGGTTCAAAATACAAGATATGTTGATTAAAGCATAATGCAAATCACATAAAAGGAATTTATTATGATGATCACAAAATACACCTCCCCCCTCCCCTCCCCCCGTTGGTAGCCCATTGTTTGAAAAATAGATCCCCCTCTCGGGAAAAAAAAATCCAACTCTTCGGGGTCTCTAACCTCTCGGCAGTTTCAATAGACCTACGGTTGAATGTCCACCTCATGATCCTATGATCGCAGGTTCTAATCTAGTCGAGGTGGTGAAATTTTATAAAGAATCACAGTTCTCATTGTCGTCGGCAATAAATTAGTTTTCCAGTGATTATTCTTAGATTCTCTAGCACGGTTTCCACAGTTTGGAACCTTGACATCGACTGTCATGAAACGATGTAACACATTTATCCAGGCAATAACACTGGATGCTTTAATAAATCAGAATAACCTATTGAACCCTTCAGAATAGCAGTGTTTTATGCAAGAATCTTGATCAAGGGGTCGCGCTCAGTTCATAGTGTGATGTTGACGTCCGCCAAACAACATGCTTTACTGAGGCAAGGGTCATAGGATAAAAACTGTAATTAAGAAAGTAAGGAGACAAGACGTAAGATAATAACAAGATTTAATAACTAATTGTGCATAAAAGAAAATAAACAAACAATAATAAAAATATATCCTCCCTGAATTTTTCCCTGACAGGAATATCTAACACTTTGAGGAGTCAGATGGATCTCCCCCTTTTTAATAAAATTGTGGATCCTAGTTCCACTACCTTGCATTTGAGTTTTATGTGCGCGTGATGACTAACTACGAGAAAATGAGTACTTGGATGACCGTTCGTTCACAACGGGTTAACAGCCACGGTGCTCACGAACAATCATCACGTAAATCAACGTTTATGGATATGGGCATGCCATTAATAAAACCCCTTAAAAACTCTAGTGCTGACACACACTACAAATCTATTATTTACAGGAATCTCTCTGAGATCCTCATTAGGGCGAAGACGCACTTAACAACATGAGCTACCAACTGGCCAATTGCTCAATACACACAAGGAAAGACAGCATTGCACGTGACTCACGGGTCACTGAAATGAAAATAAACCTGGAATAAACCAACAACAACAAAAGCCTGACCGGCTAAGATTACTTTATATGAACGAAACTGCATGTTAAGGTAACGCGTCGGAGATTATCGTGATTCGTAGGCAACTCCCATTTATTTCAACAATTCTTTTACCATTGATCTGTTCTTATCTGTAATCCAAGTAATTAGGGAGCCAACGAGCACTCCTCACTAATGACCATGCTTTGCACGTTCCGACAGCCTTGTGAAACATCTCCCCCCTTTCCTCAAATACTTGTCGTGTCCCAGTCCAGTGTATATAAATAGCCGACCAGCTGTTCCGTTACCTCACGGAATCAACAGCAACAAAAATCTCATCCAACTCAACATATGGTCAGACATAATCAGATATCCACAATTGCCCTCGCAAGGATACAATATGGACCGGGTACCAAGCTGACAGAAATCAGTCTCAGCTGAAATTCCCGCTTGTAATACCACAAAAATACACACATACACACATCTGGGACTGACATGACGCCTTTCACACAGGTCTTCTGAATAGGTGCTCACAAACATTTAACACAATATTTAAACCAGAGCTGATTACTCTTCGTCACAAATTACATTGCTCCAATCGGCAATAGTCACACTGAATCTGATCAATAATAAATCTTAAACAATTTTAATTACCCTCCAGTCTACTGTATAATTACATTAATTCAGTCCTACTTCTGAAACACAACAGATCTCCGAGAGACGTTTTTAACCGCATTGCGTAACATATGCAAACACGGCCGTTCACATAGCCACGTTAGTTAACACAATACAAAAACAAGAACCTTCCACTAACTACATTCGTGCGAGCTGCTTCCATACAAAAGTGTGTCAGACCAAAACTAAATATACTACGTTAATCATACAAGCAATGTATTTACAAAAATATGTCCCATAAACCATAAGTTAATTTATCAAATAATAAAGAATATTATTTTGTACTCATCTCTCTTGTAGTCACCCGTCAAAGAACGTCTGCTGCCATTTCCCAACTGAATGGTTCTATCTCATCTCAGCCATCTGGACGGAGTGTTGAGAATTCCAAACTTCCTCTGTAGTCGTCGGTGTCATCTCTGGCGCTGCTTCAAAAATTAGATTATTATACACTTGATATCTGACTACTAAATTCGCTGTACAGGTACTACTTTCCCTGTCACAGTTCGTTGGCGAATTATCGACGATACTGCCCCTACAATATAGTACTGTGACTATCTATCACTGAATTTAACACTTTACAATAACTTCTGTGTCCAAGACACACAAAATAATAATCAACCTGTGTCCACGACACACAAAATAGAAGTCGTTCTGTCCGCAGACGAACACAGTAATAAGACGACTACGCCCGTAGACGCACAGAATAATAGTCTACGTCCTCAGACGAACAGAATAGTAGTCTACGTCCGTAGACGCACAGAATAGAAGTCTACGTCCGTAGACGCACAGAATAGAAGTCAATGTCTTGGCTCTTCATGCCACTTATAAAAGAACTGGCCCTAGGTCTCGATGGGGGGGGGGGGGGAATTTATGTAAAAATTTCTTGAAATTATTGTGGTACAGGCATGAAATAGATATCACTGAACTCGTAACATTGCACAGGTCAAGAATATGCTCATTAATCCTAGAATCGATCGTAGAGATTTTGTCTAGGCGATTTCCCACGTGAATGCTAGCCGAGCGTACCCACGCTAGACCTGCCGCGTTAACTAGGCATTCTTCTCTCATTGGTTCTAACATTTTCTGTAATTTGGCGGTTCATAGCAGATCTTGGCGTCGTAGGAGTGTCCAGCCTGCTCATCAGCCACTCACATTACTGCATCATTTCTTCTGGGCGCGAATATCACAATGAACATACCGGCAGCATGTCTCACTGCGCGTCGCTTCTATTTGAGGCGGCCCACCTGTCCTTCTGACACATCGCTATGCTATTTCCTTTCACAGCTAAAGTATTTAGCCTATTGTCAACCTGCTTCAGGTATGTCCCCGCTGTCTCCAACCAATGCTTGAAATTTCCTCATCTCCGTCTGGCTACTTTCATGATGCTGGTGGAAATATTTATTAATTGGAGAAATAAAACATAGAATCATTTATCCAACAGAGGATAAAAGGGTTCACAACTCTCCCACTCACAAAATTTCGAACTTAGGAATAAAGTCGACAATTTTTAAAAGACTTCCGTAGGCCAAATTGTTTTATTTCGGAATCACCCCTTTTCTATTACTGGTCTAGTCGCTCCTGTCTTGAATGGCATTTACTCGTTTTCATTTCCTGCTCGTATCTCCCCTCTCAGTCTGCTTGCATGACGCTCTGGTGCCTGAGGCAACACTCTGCCCGTCTCGTTAATGTTTCTCAACAACCACTCTACTTCCTCGTTTACGTGCCGTACTCAACTGCTCCTCGTGCACTTTGTTGATAATAGGACGTCCATATATTCAAACTGCATCATTAATTTTGGCGATCCCATGGCTCACTTCGACGATACTTTTTTAGGTTGGCAGCGTTGTAGACTGACATTGTTCCTGTGCTCAATTCTTTCACTCTGTAAGCATTGTTTCCAAGGTTTCTTACGATAGAATAGGGTCCTATGAACTTTTCGCAGAATTTACTGAAGATTTTCTTTTCTGGGTCCGATGTAGCAGGTCGTTTCACCAAAACGAGCTGGTTGATTTCAAGATCCCTGTGAAACCTCTTATTTCTTACTCGCCGTAATCTGCGGTCTGCTTGTTTCCTCATGTAGGCTCTCGTCCTCTCAATTCGCAAGTCAGGTGCTATCATGGGATCTTGTGGACAGTTAATGATGCTTTTCCACGTTCTTACTGGATACTCGTTCTTGTGTAGGACCATAGGGATTTGTCCTGTTGACTCGTGCCTGGTAGAATTTATGCATGTCTCTACATCCTTAATCTTATCGACCCATTTGTGGTGTTCGTTCGGAATGAAGATCCTCAAATATGAAGTTACACACTTAATTGCTCTTTCACTTGGATTTGCTTGGGCATGTCGGATACTGCTTAAAACGTGTTTTATACCCATATCTGCCATACCTTTCTTGAATTCGGCGCTTGTGAAATAACTGCCATGGTCTGATAATATAAACTCTGGTTTTCCAAGGATTGGAATAACTCTATTTCGAATGCGACTGAGTACTTGCTTCGATGTCGTTTTCTGAATAGGGCATAGTACTACGAATTTAGAAAATACATCAATGCATACTAGTAAATGACGGCAACCTCGCCTTCCCTTCGGGATTGGACCGAAACAGTCGAGTGCCAGTAGCTCACATGGTTTCTGAGGTAGCAATGGTCTGGGATACTGCCTCATTAAGTAATTATTGGGCTTTGTCCTCTGACACGGATCACAAGTTGTAATGACGTCACATATAGTTGTTCTCATACGTGGCCATGTAAATGTCTCTCCTATCGTCGCTTCGCACTTATCTACGCCCACATGACCGTAACTTTCGTGCGTATGCCATGTCAATCCTCGTTGTAACGATGCAGGTACTAATATGCGTAACTTGGTGTGGTCATTATCTACCCATTTGTGCAGCAAATTGTTGACATAAACATATCTTCCTTCTTTGGCTTTCGCTTCTCGAAATGCAGGTGTTCCTGTAGGTAGTTGCTTTCTGAAGTATTGAATTAAAAGCATCATCCATGGTTCCGCTTCCTGTTCTCGCTGTATCTCACGTAACTCCTCCAAGAATTCCCGGTCCTTCGGTGTTAACTCCAAGTGTTGTACCATCGCTGTTTCTTCATTATCAGGCTCTGGGTTCCTGCTGAGTGCATCCGGTAGTAACTCTTCAAATTGTGCATCACTGTTATCTCCTTCTGTTAATAAAGACCATATCTCCTGGGATTCACTCTCCTCATCTAGTTCCACAACAGCTCCTTCTATGATGTTATCTTCTGCCTTTCGTACCTCCTCTTCCGTCTCTTCCGATATTGATTCCAATGCCCAAGAATTTACATCTCTTCCGGTAGTGATTTCATCCATATGCAATCCCACATTTTTCAGTTGATCATACTCTCTAAAACTGACAGTATTTTTGTGCAAATCTATCACTGCTTGATAGTCACAAATAAAATTTGCACCAAGAATTATATTGAAATTCATCTTTGCCATGATAATGAACGTTTGCCCAAAAGTGTGTTCCAATATGTTCAGCTCTAAGTATGCCTGACGTTTACAAGTGACGGTGCGTTCAGGAATAACACCCCTCACTTTGAGCTGTGGTACCGGAATTACAAGAATATTCTGACTCCGTCCCAACTCTCGAACCAAGGCCTCCGATACCAGACTGATCTGTGACCCCGTATCCAATAAACATCTTATATTAATTCCACCAATCCTCGCGTAAATAATGGGTAACTGCCTAATTTCATCGTTCCGTGGTTTCACCGTCTCCTCCAGGCAGTCTTCTGGCAAAGCAATCCATTCTTGTATGTTCGCTACTATCCATCCATCTTCAACTTCCGACTGTTGTGTTTGTAGCCTGTCTCCTTTATCCAAATTTAACATTTTTTTAAGCTCCATTGCGACTCCCATCATCCTTCTGTCGCTCATGTCCTTGATATCCCTGTTGTCTCAGTAGACTTCCAGCTTCCTCAGTATGTGTATCAGGATTCTTCATGTTCCCAATGGCCTTTTCCCATCTTCCTATCTCTCCACCTTGACTAGCGTGTAACTCCTCTAGGTAATTTTGCGATTGAGCGTGCCTATCATCCCAGTCATCTCGATAGTTACGTGGCTCTCCTTGATTTTGGTCTCTTCTTCCTTTCCATCTTTGATTAGCATTGTAATCACCGTATCTTCCATAAGGCCTGTCATTCCTTCGATTTTCACGCCATTGCTGATATCCTCTCTGTTGGTATCTATTGTTACCTTGGTATGACCTATTGTTGTAATGATTTTCGTTACGCTGATATGGTCCGTTTTCTCCTTCTTCCTGGTTTCGCCTAGGTGTGGAAGTGCTTGTGTTAGTGCCCTGCGTTTTGGTGTTTGCCTGTTTTGGTTTGATGACCTCTGTAGTATTGACTAACTCCAGCTGTCTTCCTCCTCTATAATGACTATGAGATGTAGTCTCATCTATTTGTCGTAGTATCTGCTCTGCATGTAGGGCCGTACTAACGTTCGCTGCGACTAGTACTTGTTGTACGTTTACTGGCATTTGTCTCGCTATAGTCATCACCAGATCTGCTTCATTTAATGGGTAATCAAGGTCACGAAATTTTAACATTTGCATGTTAAAGAAATCTGAGTATTTTGTTTGCTGGGTGGTTTGGTACTTCCTAGAGTAAAGCTCCATCCTTAGACTCTGTTGTGTTGCGGGCAACCAGTATTTGCGCAGAAACGCTAAGTTGAAATCTGACATGTTTCCAAATGTATATTTGAAGCTTAAAAACCATATGAGGACATTTCCCGATAAAAATCTCTCCATCATCCTTAATCTTCGTGCTTCAGGTACCCCAGTGTCATTGAAATGGTCTTCCATCTCTTTGATAAAGGCTTTAGGTGTCACCCCTGAATTTTCCGTGTATTTCTGCGGTTTGTAGTCATTTGAGCGAATTACTTGAATAAGTTGTGTGGGCTGATGACCGTCTTGTGGTGTCGAGCTCCTATCGACATTCTTACGAAATCCTTCCGTGTTTGTTGTTAATGGGCTGTCTGCCTGAGTCTGACTTCCTGCTGTGCTGGACTCTGGACTATTTGAGTTATCCGGCTTGTCTTTCATTGTTCCCGTTCTAAATATAGATGATTGTTCTAATGAGCGGAGTTCGGCTTTAATGATCCTATCCGTCTGCTCTTTAAGTTTATTTTTCACCTCTTGCTCCAAAGCTTGAATACGCGTGTGATTTTCTCCTACTGTTTTAAGAATGGTGGATCTTTCCTCTTTAGAATCAATATTCATTTTCTTCCAATCTTTCCTTATTTGTTCTTTAATCGTGCTTACTTGCCCTTCGATCTGGCTTTTTGTGTCATCCTGATTACTTTCTATCTGGCTCAGCCTTTCGTCTAATGTACTCTTAAATTGCTCTTGCTCCGTTTTTAGGCTTTCCCATTGTTCCGCTGATTTTATCTCGAGACGGTCCATATCTTTAATTATGCAAGATATGTTTTCATCTACTGCTGATAATTGTTGTTGAATGACCCTGCCGCTTTTCTCCATCTCCTTAAATCGTCCTTCCAATTTATCCTGAGCTATTTTGACCTCGCTTGTATTCATCGTGCATGCTATTTCAATTTGTTCTAATTTGGCCAACACCGTTTCATCCAGAATGCTAAGTTTTTGATCAAAAATATCTTCCATTTTTTTAATCTGCTCTAATTGTTTCTCATTATTTTTGCTAAAATCTAGGGCCAGTAATACCATCTGTTGATTTGTGTGATCTTTCATTTCTGCGGTTAACGAAGCTAATTGGTTCGTGTTTTTAATATTTTGCGCCTCTAACTGCGAATCGATAGTGTCATTAATTTCGTTCTTTAATAACCTAGCTTGTTCCGCCTGATATTCATTTTGTTCAATTCTACTGTTATTTAATTGTGTCCGCAATTGTTCACTTTGTTCTAACAGTTTAGTATTTAGCGATTCACTTTGTTCTGATAGTTTCGTTTTTAGCGATTCGCTCTGCTCAGATAATTTGTTTATGGTCTCACTTTGTTCTAATATACTAGTGTTTATAGATTGACTCTGTTCTGATAGTTTAGTGTTTATTTGTTCAGATAACTTCGTGTTTAGCGATACACTTTGTTCCGCCAATTTAGTATCCAACAATTCCTGAGTTCTCCTCGCCGCACTCTCAATGATCTCCTGGATCTGCTCCACCGTTGCCATAATGCACACTTTATATGAGACATTAGGGAAATGGCATAAAGCAATGCCCTTTGACACACACATAAAATCCAATGCACATTTACTTTCTTTATCCAACTCAGTTCATTTATTTTTTACATTTACTCCCACTAGTCAATTGCATCTCTGAGTGGTTCTAGTTTTACTCAATTTAATTTTAAACCCAAGCACATATTTAGTCATTAAATTGTCATCCTGATCTGATATTAACACTGACTAATTAACAAAGTATTAAGTGTCATTTTAGGCTACAGCCTCCTAATATTTCCATGAGTTTGACTTTCTAACAAATCTAGTTTTAATTTTATCATTGGGCGCCCGGTATCACATATTAATTTTACTTTAATTTAAAAGACAAAAACGTGAACCGTATTTTACTTTGCAAACTCCTGATTTTAATTTATTTTTCACACATTTGGCGGTATCCACTTCGCCTCAATTACTTTTAATAAAATATCACTTCCCGGTGATTAAATACTGTCATATCTGCCTGCACTTGCGGCATGTCAGTTTTACTCAAATACGCCACTATTGACATGTGTAATCTCCGCCGTTACACCACAATAAATGGCCCCACGCTTGGCCGCGCCATTTTATCCCTATGAACCCTTCAGAATAGCAGTGTTTTATGCAAGAATCTTGATCAAGGGGTCGCGCTCAGTTCATAGTGTGATGTTTACGTCCGCCAAACAACATGCTTTACTGAGGCAAGGGTCATAGGATAAAAACTGTAATTAAGAAAGTAAGGAGACAAGACGTAAGATAATAACAAGATTTAATAACTAATTGTGCATAAAAGAAAATAAACAAACAATAATAAAAATATATCCTCCCTGAATTTTTCCCTGACAGGAATATCTAACACTTTGAGGTGTCAGATGGATCTCCCCCTTTTTAATAAAATTGTGGATCCTAGTTCCACTACCTTGCATTTGAGTTTTATGTGCGCGTGATGACTAACTACGAGAAAATGAGTACTTGGATGACCGTTCGTTCACAACGGGTTAACAGCCACGGTGCTCACGAACAATCATCACGTAAATCAACGTTTATGGATATGGGCATGACATTAATAAAAACCCTTAAAAACTCTAGTGCTGACACACACTACAAATCTATTATTTACAGGAATCTCTCTGAGATCCTCATTAGCGCGAAAACGCACTTAACAACATGAGCTACCAACTGGCCAATTGCTCAATACACACAAGGAAAGACAGCATTGTACGTGACTCACGGGTCACTGAAATGAAAATAAACCTGGAATAAACCAACAACAACAAAAGCCTGACCGGCTAAGATTACTTTATATGAACGAAACTGCATGTTAAGGTAACGCGTCGGAGATTATCGTGATTCGTAGGCAACTCCCATTTATTTCAACAATTCTTTTACCATTGATCAGTTCTTATCTGTAATCCAAGTAATTAGGGAGCCAACGAGCACTCCTCACTAATGACCATGCTTTGCACGTTCAGACAGCCTTGTGAAACATCTCCCCCCTTTCCTCAAATACTTGTCGTGTCCCAGTCCAGTGTATATAAATAGCCGACCAGCTGTTCCGTTACCTCACGGAATCAACAGCAACAAAAATCTCATCCAACTCAACATATGGTCAGACATAATCAGATATCCACAATTGCCCTCGCAAGGATACAATATGGACCGGGTACCAAGCTGACAGAAATCAGTCTCAGCTGAAATTCCCGCTTGTAATACCACAAAAATACACACATACACACATCTGGGACTGACATGACGCCTTTCACACAGGTCTGCTGAATAGGTGCTCACAAACATTTAACACAATATTTAAACCTACGATAGAGCTGATTACTCTTCGTCACAAATTACATTGCTCCAATCGGCAATAGTCACACTGAATCTGATCAATAATAAATCTTAAACAATTTTAATTACCCTCCAGTCTACTGTATAATTACATTAATTCAGTCCTACTTCTGAAACACAACAGATCTCCGAGAGACGTTTTTAACCGCATTGCGTAACATATGCAAACACGGCCGTTCACGTAGCTACGTTAGTTAACACAATACAAAAACAAGAGCCTTCCACTAACTACATTCGTGCGAGCTGCTTCCATACAAAAGTGTGTCAGACCAAAACTAAATATACTACGTTAATCACACAAGCAATGTATTTACAAAAATATGTCCCATAAACCATAAGTTAATTTATCAAATAATAAAGAATATTATTTTGTACTCATCTCTCTTGTAGTCACCCGTCAAAGAACGTCTGCTGCCATTTCCCAACTGAATGGTTCTATCTCATCTCAGCCATCTGGACGGAGTGTTGAGAATTCCAAACTTCCTCTGTAGTCGTTGGTGTCATCTCTGGCGCTGCTTCAAAATTTAGATTATTATACACCTGATATCTGACTACTAAATTCGCTCTTCAGGTACTACATTCCCTGTCACAGTTCGTTGGCGAATTATCGACGATACTGCCCCTACAATATAGTACTGTGACTATCTATCACTGAATTTAACACTTTACAATAACTTCTGTGTCCAAGACACACAAAATAATAATCAACCTGTGTCCACGACACACAAAATAGAAGTCGTTCTGTCCGCAGACGAACACAGTAATAAGACGACTACGCCCGTAGACGCACAGAATAATAGTCTACGTCCTCAGACGAACAGAATAGTAGTCTACGTCCGTAGACGCACAGAATAGAAGTCTACGTCCGTAGACGCACAGAATAGAAGTCAATGTCTTGGCTCTTCATGCCACTTATAAAAGAACTGGCCCTAGGTCTCGATGGGGGGGGGGGGAATTTATGTAAAAATTTCTCGAAATTATTGTGGTACAGGCATGAAATAGATATCACTGAACTCGTAACATTGCACAGGTCAAGAATATGCTCATTAATCCTAGAATCGATCGTAGAGATTTTGTCTAGGCGATTTCCCGCGTGAATGCTAGCCGAGCGTACCCACGCTAGACCTGCCGCGTTAACTAGGTATTCTTCTCTCATTGGTTCTAACATTTTCTGTAATTTGGCGGTTCATAGCAGATCTTGGCGTCGTAGGAGTGTCCAGCCTGCTCATCAGCCACTCACATTACTGCATCATTTCTTCTAGGCGCGAATATCACAATGAACATACCGGCAGCATGTCTCACTGCGCGTCGCTTCTATTTGAGGCGGCCCACCTGTCCTTCTGACACATCGCTATGCTATTTCCTTTCACAGCTAAAGTATTTAGCCTATTGTCAACCTGCTTCAGGTATGTCCCCGCTGTCTCCAACCAATGCTTGAAATTTCCTCATCTCCGTCTGGCTACTTTCATGATGCTGGTGGAAATATTTATTAATTGGAGAAATAAAACATAGAATCATTTATCCAACAGAGGATAAAAGGGTTCACTATGTCTAATGCAATAACTATTCGAATTATCTTTGCCGAAATTCAGCGACTTATCGCTGACCAGTCGCTGACCAGTCGCTGACCAGGTCCTGGAGTGACGGCTAGCATACTTGGCTATCACCCCGGAAATACCCAGAAATCCGGGCTCATCTTACAGACTACAGGTGTGAATGATATTCTTTGCTCGTGAAACATTAACATTTTCCCATTTTTAATAAATTGACTAACATTATGTTCAGTTTGTAATTAATATCGTATGGCCTCCGGCGCAAGCTTTGTTATTTGACGCCCAGAGGGCAGCTTGCATGTCGATCACCACTCACCCACCGTGGCAAGCTATTATGTTCAGTAACGGCAGCGTTATGAGGAATTTGAGTTAGATCTGTACAGCATAATAAGAAATTGTATTTTTGTGGGTTTGATAGTTTGTCTTACAGCTGGTGGCACTGTAATTATGCATGCCACTGGATAACTTGTGTTATTGTAGTGTTTATAATTGCAATTCTGAGGATCTAGGATTGGGGTAGGTGCCTTGGACTTTAAAGTAACATCCTGGCATTTGCCTGGATTAACTATGGGAAAAACACACTTGGGGCGGTTATCAGTGCTGGGGTTTGAGCCTCGGATCTGCTAACTAGAGCTCCCCACTGCAGTTGGGTTATGTGATTTAACGCGCAAAGATGCGCTGCTGTGTTAACATGAAAGAGGCTAGCTAATATTTGATTGACAATGACAGTACGGCACTGAATTAATTATCAATATTGTAATTGCGCGGGACTCGAACCCATGCAGGGCGGGAGGAGACCGGCCCATGCAGGGCGGGCCGCTAGGATGATCTAATCGATGGTGTGAGGGAGGGAAGGGGTCGCTTGGCTGATGTTATGGATCCAGTCACGTGATGAGCGGGAGTAATGACAGGCCAGACCGCCAGCCGTGTGTGTGTGTTAGACAGCCACGGAAGCGTGCTAACAGTCTGTTCCCCTCACTCGCCCACCCGCCCGCGGCTGGGAAAAGATGAGGGCGGTACATCTACTGCTGACGCTCGTACTGCAGAAACGTTCCCGTCTGCCAGAGGCGGCTGGCGGTTAGTGTTCCGGCAATCACTAAGGAGTAAAAGATTGCTTGATATTAGAGAAGACGATATACAGATCTGTTAAAATTATTACCCTCAACACACAAATTTCCACCATTAAAAAAAAATCAACGTACAGTCACTAACAAAAGTTTAAGATCATTAGCTTATTTCACATAAAAGATAGGTTGGTTGCTTGGTTCCTCAGTTTAGGGGCTGCAGCAACGCGCTCGTGTAGCCCCGTGTACTTTTGGTGTGTGTACAATATGTCTGATAACCGGTGTTAATTGTGATGGCTGTATTAGTGTGTGTTATCTGTTTTAATTCAAGTAAGGACTGCAGATTGAGTAGCTGTCTGACAGTGAGGCAGCGCCCCGATCACGAAAACCGAGACTAACCGCCGAGGGGACCGATGCGCTGATCACGCGTCACCCCAATATCTCCAGGCCAAATGGCTGGGCAGTGGTCGCTTGGTAAGCCTAGGCCCTTCACGGGCTGTAATGCCAAGGGTTATTATTATATAAGGACAGCAGACATTCAATTTTCAAATGGTTCCTACTTTTACTACCAAACGCCCCCGTCAACGACCAACTAGTCCTGGGCTTTGTTACTAGATGCCACCGCAGTCGGCTCCTGGCGACGAACGCTGGAACCTAAGAGCGTTAGTCAAATCTAACCTATAATTTAGCTCCACACAAGTGTAGATAGTAGAAGGTTCTTTTACATGCCATAAATCTACGACATGGGACCGTCGGCTTTACTTCCCCTCCGAAGGAAGGCATGCTGAGGGATTTTAATGGTCTTAAAAATCGACGACTTCGGCCGGGTTTGAACCCACGTCCTTGGGCATAGAAGCTTAGCATGCTACCAAGTACGCCACCGAAGCCACTCACATAAAAGATTCCTGGCCATACACTTTTGTGTTCAGAGATTTAATTTTTGAATTACGATTTTTTTATTGAAACAAATACTTCCTTGTTTATTCTCTTTTTACTTTCCTGAAAGTACGAAAACAAAATTCCAGAATGATGACGACATTTTTGGTATGTTATTTCTTATTCGAAAACGTTCATCGACATCATATAGGCCTACTGTAGCTCTACAAGAAAATTAACACTAAGTTCAACCTGTTGGTTTAGTAGGCTACCTGCAAATTAATCCGCCGGGAGAAAAGCTTGACGTTTTGAATAACAAATATTTTGAAAAACAAATACGTAATTCTAAATGTATTCCACTATTGAGATCTGTTCGGTGCTGGAGTCTGGCAACGACCTCATGACGAGCACAAGGATAAATACCGTATTAAAAAGACTGCAAGGAGCCAGACGAACTCGCTATAGAAAACCCACGCCATCAGATGCCACTGGAAAGTTCTACGCAAAGTTTGCTGCACTTTATATTGGACCCTATTGGATCATCGAATCTCCCAGGAATGGAAGTTAGAAATAATCACAACGGGAGAAGAGTGATCGGAATTTGACGTTGGCGCGCTTTACTTTCTCAAACAGCACACAGTAGCCTACTACAAGAATTCCTGAATTATTAAAGAGCAAAAACTATGAATTCCTATGTAAGATGACACGCATAGCTTTTTATTGCTAAAAGATAATAATAATTATTATTTATTTAATGTGACATGTTAGCCCTGTTCCTTAATAACGAAGTATAATAAGTTCTGAACATTAAAATCCTTAAGTCAATATTAATTTCTACTTTTGATTGTCGGCCACATTGTGGCCTTCGTCAGCGTAAATAATAATATGAATAGAAATGCAAGACTTACAGTACTTTACCATAAAAGAACGTTGTTCTCAAAACTATTTCTAAACAAGAAGTTCCGTGACGAACTAAAGAGCCTACTTTTCATGCCAATGATTATTCTACAGTATATGAACCTATCTAGAATAATGACGAAATTAAGTTGGTAATATCGAAATGTCTAATTAGTTCGAAATATTCCTGGCATAATGTAGCCCAATAGAGCACTACAGTTGGCAGCCCTGGTGACTGAATATATTCTTAGTTCCATCTCTTAAGGTACAGAATACAAAATTTGGTTGAAGTCCAATGGACGTTACATGCACTTAGACATTGGATCTATCAGCACGCGTAAATGCATGTTGGCAACAATGTCATGCGTGTGCTGGTTAGAAATAATGGGAAATATTATGATATTTTGTTGTGCCAATTTTGGATGAAATCCATTTGTTAGTATAGAAGTTACATGCATTTTAAAATTGGTACTATCAGCAGGCATAGAATCATGTTGGCATTACTGACTTATATTAATCATTCCAAATTAATCTAGAATGTCAGCTGCTATACGTGTGCAAAGTATAGGGCTGTTGGCTTGCATACATCGTGATATATTGATATTAGGGTAAAAAATATATAGACAGCATTTATTAACAGTTGGCAGCCCTGATTGCTCTTAAGAATACTTATATTCGGATCTGTTATGTTACACAAAGCACATACGAAATTTGGTTGAAATCCAACTGATAATATAGAGGTTACATGTATTTAAAAATGGGTCCTATCAGCAGGCTTAGAATCATGTTGGTAGAACTGAAGTATATAAGTTACCTCAAAATTAATCTAAAATGTCAGGTACTATACGTGTGCATAGTTTAAAGCTGTCGGCTTGCATACTTTCCGATATATTGGTATTTGGATAAAAGAATAGAGAGATCAATTATTAACAGTTGACAGCCCTGCTGGCATTTAAGAACACGCTCAGTCATATATGGTTATGTACACATATTACATACAAAATTTGGTTGAAATCCAATAGATAGTGTAGACGTTATAGGCATTTAAAAATTGAACCTATCAGAAGGCTTAAAATTATTTTGGCAGCACTTTCATGTATGGCCTCCTGGAAATTAAACTGAAATAGTGTTATCTACATGTGTGCCAATTTTGGAATAGCTCCCATGCATACCTTCCAAGATATCCTACATGGAGCTAAAATTTCTAGTGCGTTTTTTCAGCAGTTGGTAGCACTGATATCATTTTCAAATATGGACGTGAGATATTCCGGTATACATCTTTACTCATACTAAATTTGGTTTCGATAGTTGCAGCAGTTTAGGAGTTGATAGGGGGGGGGGGGGGACACACACACAGCCAGACAGACAGACAGACACACATTTTCATGGATCGATCTCATAAGTCTACTTTTTCCTCATTTTTGCAAAATGTGAAAAGTAGGCTAAAAATTAATCGTCTAAAAGCTTAAAAAAACACATACACTGAAATTTAAAAAAATACAGATCTGTTACAAAAGAATGTTAAATACGAAACAAATAAATCTTGATATAAAACCAGCTTGAAGAAGGTTCAATGATATGGATGTTATATAGACAAAAAACATTTAGGTTAAGATTGAAGTTGTCAGAACGGGTATAATCATGTAAAATTGTGAAGAAGCTGTGGAATGATATCGTTGAAATAAATGACCTAAAATATTTACATGCTTTCTAAAAACAAGTGCTAACAATGTAGTGAAATGTTTTTAATTATTAATTCTACATTCAAACTTAAAAAATTGTTAAAATCTACGCTGATTTCATGAATAGGCCTAAGGTAAAATTGTTTTTCTCAAATTTTATCGAAGATTCTTCTAGAGACCCGCGGAAAGCAGCATATACTTTACTTTTTCTCACGTTAAAATAATCACATTTCCTGTAAAAGAGGAAGAAAATGCCCTAAGTTAAAAATACTACCAAGTTTAGTTATAGTTAAATATTTCCTGTCTCCAACAATTGGCAAACTTTTTAATGTTTAGCGCCACTAACGCACAGAAACCTTACAGCTGCCAGCGGATATCATATTTTTAGTCCTCCCGTAAAATATGACCAAAATATGATGAAATATGACAATAACTATGAAAATTACGCAAATATGAATTTACATGCTCCATAAAATCCACCTAAAAGGAATCAGGAACATTGAACTCCTGCTTAATTACAGTTTTTAAAGAAAAACATATGACATTTAATAAACATCCGAACAAGGGCTCGGATGTTTTGTAACGATTCGATCCCATAGCTGTTATATTTATAGGGTTATTCATTTATAATTATCATATTTATTATTCTTATTAATTAGTACATCCATGAGATGATTTTTATATCAGATAATTGTAAGCGGTTTTGATTATTATATTCAATTAGATTTTTATTAACAATTACTTGTAAAGAGACGAAGTATTATATATTGCAACAAGACTGGCGATATGGACTAACCCTGTGCGTCACAAACTGAACGACGTAGTAAGAATTTCACCACGGCAAACTGCGTCATTTTCCTGAGATGCTTAGAAACCCACTATGGTGTAACCAACACGCCATTTTCTACGGTATATACGCGTCAATATATATTGCAAGTTATGAGTCAAGAATGGAGAAGGCTAATAAGAGAGGGAAGCTGTGACACCACGTGACAAGGAAGTCATTAGTTTTTGTACCTGCAACATCGGACAAGAATGGCATTGATCTATAGCTATCAATGAAGGAAGGAAGTTGTAACCTTTCTTTCTGGGTCCTAATGGACTGAGCACCGAGAGTCGACACTGAACGATGTCTTGCCGACATCTATATCAATACATAATGGGTTATATCCCTGATCAAGAGTCTTTCTACAGATGGCAACGTACTTAATGAGGATATTTCATAGTAAATGAGATATCACATCATTTTTTTAAACATAAGCGACGTAACATCGAGATCATCGATCATTTCTTAAATATGACGAATCTTCGACTGGGTGAGCCAACAATTCAATAAAACTATCGTCTCTATTATAATTTAACTTCATTTAACTTTCAATTCATTTTAATATTCATTTTCTTTTAAATAATTAATTGCCGCATTGAGTAATTTTAAATTCAATTGTGTGACTATCACTATTCTGTTTTATTAATATTTTGTTTTTGCATTTAATAAATTCATTCTCTTCAACGTAATGCCTATTTCTTTCATTGTAGTTGGTACTTTAAGGCAATCATACTCCTTGATTAAATACGGATTGGTTAGATGACTTTGTCTCACTACGGCCCGGGTAAGTGGTTCTCGACTCTACTGCTGATAGCCGAGGTTAAATCAATAAATTTCGATTCACTATCTTAAATAGGAATCTGGCGCTCAACAACTTATTATATTACACTATCACAGGTAAGGTCACACCACAGTGTATATTATTTATTCATATCATGTTTGTTTTATTGAACCACAATAGTCATCAACCACGATGAAGGACTTTATAAAAATGTTACATTTGGCGCCACAAAGTAGGACACGAAAACCATTCGGTATTTAGTCAGAGGAGTGTATAATTTCAGTGCAAATTGTCAGTGCTTTTGGGGGACAGTGAAGTGAAGTGAAATTTTGGACGGGCAATTGTTATACGGTGTACTTCAAGATGTCGGAGGAGGAACAGAGGCAGTTGAGAAGTAGGGATGCAGTCAAGAAAGTTAATTATAAGGAGGTTGATAGCGGTAGCGATGTTGAGAGCGTAGAGAATAATACCAAGATGTCGGAGGTAAATCTTGAGAATAATCCTGAGAGTAATCCTGAAAATAATCCTGAGGTTAACCCTGACACTAATTCAGAGGAAAATATCGAGACGAATATAGAGGTACATCCTGAGACTAGTGGCAGTCTAGAGAAAGAAAAGTCTATAGAGATTCCTGAAGATCCATTAACTGCGCTCATAAGGCAGATGAGTAGAGATTTAAGTGCGAAATTTGATGAGAGTATGAATAAAAATATGGAAGAGAGTAAGAAAGATAATTTAGAAAGTAGGAAGGAATTCAATGATAAATTTGAGAAATTAGATAAAGATATGAATAAAAATATGGAAGAGAGTAAGAAAGATAATTTGGAAAGTAGGAAGGAATTGAGTAGAGATTTAGGTGAGAAATTAGATAAGAGTAATCAAAAGATGAGAGAGGATATGAGTAAAATAAATCAGAAATTGGAAGAGAATAATGTAAAACTAGATATTGTGGAAACGATGAATAGAGAATTAAGTATGAAGTATGATATGCTACAGGAGAGTATTCAGGGGGTGAAACAGGAAATCAGAGGTGAAATTAAGGAGGAGGTAGAGATGAAGGCTAAAGATATTATTAAGACAGTAGATAAGAAATTAGAAGCAGCAGAAAGTAGGATTCAGGAAAGAATAGTAACTGTGATTGAAGATAAAATAGCAATTCAAGGTGAAAGTTTTAGAAAATTGGTAGAAGCGGAAACTAGGCAGGTGGTAGAGACTTTAGGGGATACTGAAGTAGAATCAGTCAAGACAGCCTGTAAGGAGACTGTAATTGAAAGCAGATTGGAGTCAAGGGGAATGTTAGGTGAAAGCAGATTGGAGGTAGAGGAGATTTTAGGTGAAAATAGATTAGCGTCAGAGGAGATAGTAGGAGAAAGCATAGTAGAGTTGAAAGAGATTTTAGATGAAAGCAGGATAGCTGTAAAAGAAATTATGGGTGATGAACAGCAGTTAGCGGATATAGTAGGAGAAAACATAGTAGAGTTGGTAGAGATGCTAGACATAGATGAAAGTAGCTTAGTTAAGGAACGGCAATCAGCGGAGATGATGGATGAAAGCAGGACAGCTATAGAAGAGACTATAGAACGTAGTGAAGAAGTGGAGAAGATGAGAGAAAAGATAGGAATAGAAGTAGGTAAGATAAAGAAAGTACTAAGCACTCAAGAGATTAAGATGCAGACAATCTTAGGTGAAGAGGATATGTTGACTAGGGAAGAATTTAATGATGGTGTAGCGGAAATTAATGTGAAATTATTAGAGGCAGAGAAGCGTGCGTTAAATCATAGTCAGAAGAACATAATTAGTAAACAGGTTAAGAGGAGGAGAGAGATAGATAAGAGCAGAAGCAGTAGTCCACGGCTAAAGAGAGCATTAAGTGATAGTAACGGAGAAATGAAAATGAAACCTAAAGGTAGATATTTTAGAAGTAAAATGAAAGAAAAGAGAATTAAGTTGCTAGAGGAGAAAGAAATCAGGATGAGAGAGAGAAAGAAAGCATATGACGTGCAGTGTCGTACTGAATTAGCTAGACTTGGAGAAGTGAGAGGGGGAAAGCCGAAGTATAATGTTACTGTTGATGAGTGTAGTCCGAAAGAGGTAGAAAGTAATGTTATAAGAAGAGAAGAAAAAGGGATTATAGAAAGAGATAGAATTGAAGATGACAGTGGTAAGAACTGTGAAATGCCAGAGAACGTAGTGATGTGAATTGGTATTACCGATAGTTACTGTTCCGTATGACTTAAATATTAAGTAATGAAGTTTTATAGGATTTAACAGAGGTAGATAAGAAACCTGCTGTGTGTAATTTTAATTCAGTCGTGAAGTTAGGATGGTAAGGGGCGCGTAGTGCCTACGCTTATTGATTTAGATTGACTAAAATCATTTAATTTGGAAGACAGAGGTTGTCGTGCTATTGAGCAATTCAGGTAAGTTGAATGTAGGTCCTTAAACTGCAGGTAAGTTGGAGGAAGTGAGGATTAAATTTAAAAAAGTAGGAAGGTATTACATAGGTAAGTAATCGAAAGAAAGTAGTAATAATTATTATGGCAACCATAATTATGAATATAATGGTAATGAAGATTTATATTCTAAAATGAGAGAAGATAAGATGATTCAGTGGTAATAAAATTAATTAGTTGAAGAATTAAGTATTGATTTAATAAAGAAGCTTCAGTTGAGGACAGCGAGGTTATCAGTGGATATATTTTGAGAAATTTATAAGTGGTTTAGAATTGTTAATGGTAATGCGTTGTATGAATTAACCAACATCAGGTTGAAATAAGAAAGTAGTAACTAATTAGGACATCTGGTAACTTACTTGGTGACAGATATGTGTGTGTGTATGTGTGTATTTTCACGTTAATGGACGTGAGTTTGAAGAAGTAGGCCAACGAAGGTAATGCCGTTGAGCAAGGTGGTTTTAAAGTTTTGGTAAGATGCCAAATGAAGTTTTTTAAGGAGGAAGTTTTGGTAAGATGCCAAATGAAGTTTTTTAAGGAGGAAGTTTTGGTAAGATGCCAAATGAAGTTTTTTAAGGAGGAAGTTTTGGTAAGATGCCAAATGAAGTAGGTTGGAGGAAGTTTTTGGTAAGATGAAGTAGGTCAGCGAGGTATATTCCGTTGAGCAATAATTATTTTTTATGGTATCTACGGGACTACGTGAAGTTAATAAGGGAGTTTTTTTTTTAAAGTATATATGGATGTATGCACACAAGGTAATAAGAGATTACAAAGGTAAGATTGTCCAAGTTTTTGTTACAGTTACGCACGTTTTAAAGATATTACAAGGCTTGTTATCGAGCTAAACCACTTTGTAGTAAAAAGTTACTGATGATTAATAACGAATTAATGATGTGGTAGATTGTTGTCCTACACACAGGTTAAAGTAAAGATAATAATTATAATTAAAAGGTTGACATAATATTTACTAATATTGAAAGGAATTTGTTATAATTCGACGTTTGAGGATTTAAAGATAAATTATTTTTTTAGTAGACAGGAAATTAAAGTTTTATTTATGTCATACGGAGTTAGTAAAGATAAGTTAATATTTTGAAGGAAGAATAA
Source organism: Meconema thalassinum (assembly GCA_946902985.2). NCBI lineage: Eukaryota > Metazoa > Arthropoda > Insecta > Orthoptera > Tettigoniidae > Meconema > Meconema thalassinum. The sequence goes on along the minus strand of OX336391.1, from coordinate 66,601,474 downwards.
GTTGGTAAGATAAGTGTATACCTAAGGGGTAATAATGAAGTTTCAATTAAAGGCAGGTGTAATTTACGCATTTAATTTGATAGAGAAGAAAGTATCTGAACTGTGTTAGAACTCAGAACTTGCTTTATGAAGTGATTATGGGAGAATATTTGCGAATTAGGAGTGTCGGTGTTATTAACTATCAACTGGAACACTGTCATTATTTTAGGAAGACAATAGCTAGGAAAGCATAGTGTGATGTTATTATTCCAAGGAATTAGTCGAAGCATGTAAGATTTTTTAGCTGAAATTTAGTGTGTTATTGGTCAGTAAGAGGTGACCTGTAACAATAAGAAGAAGTGGGATTATACCACGAATAGGGAAGTTTTTGTATGTGACGTGTGAAGTCACGATGAGTTTTGAGAGATTCTGGTATAGCAAGAGTGAGCTATAGTCCAGGCGGTCAGAACAAGTAGGAAGTGGTGTTTGGAGGACACGGTACTTAATTAAGAGTTTTGAGAGAAAACTAAGGGGGGTTTTTAGGTATTCAGCAAAAAGTCAAATCATAATTAGACTAAGTTCAAAGTATAAGAGCATTAATATTTTGTGGAACGAAATATTTATTCCGAGGAGTTTGTCATGTGTTTTTGTGAAATAGTTTAGTGATATACGTAATTCAGGTATTGAGTAGTATTTTGTCCAAGTCTTAATCATTTTGTTATGGTAAGTAAGGAATGACGTTACGGAAAAGTTATATCTTGACGCTAAGTTAAATTTTATAAAGTGAACGAGAAGTCAGATTTTATGTTTATTGGTGATTTTGAAAATCCAAGTTATTGTTTTCGAGAAGTAGTAAAGAGGAATTATGGTTTTATGAGAAGTTAAGAAGTCGTGGAGACTTAGGAAGTATTAATTTGGAAGGAGGCGGCCGTGGCCTAAGAAAGAATTAAGCCACGAAGGCAGGTGAGTAGTAACTTGGATATTTAAATGAACTGTTTAATAACTGCTTTGAGGTATTTCGATGTCATTATGTATTTGGGGAAATATTTACATGTATGACATATGCACTGAAATTGGAATTGCCTTAGGTATCTTGCTAAGTTATTTTTTTTCTTCAATTATTGAAATTTTACTGCATTTGAGTAATCCCTTTATAAAGACGAAAGGAATATTGTATTGTTTGCATCCTATTATCGTGTGCTGTAATAGTTATTATGGGTTAATCAGCTGGTATTACAACAATGTACTTCTACGCCAGACTGATATACAAAAACTACGTTCAAAAGAGATGAAGCCAAAATTGTATGTCATGCATACGATCACCGAAATATAAACGAGTGCAGCGTTGACATATATGTCAAAAATAAAAGTGAAGGGCATTTTATATGTATTTTTTTTACAGCATATAAAAAAAATGAACATTATGAACATTTGGAAGAATGAGATGAATGAAAGTTAAAATATGATTTTTTTGTGAAGAATACATTTATGTATATTTTTTTTACAACATATATAAAGAAGAATGAACATTATGAACATTTGGAAGAATGAGAAATGATAGTACAAATATGTAAAGTGAAAAGAGTATGTTCTTGTATATCTTTAAGTATTGTTGAAGGGTATTATTTGTATGTTGTCGTTATGGGGGTATTAATATTTAAATTTGTATTCATTTGTGTAGGATGTGTAGTGATATAAATAATGTTACATTTTATTTTAAATTATTTATATCAGGGGCGATTGTAACGATTCGATCCCATAGCTGTTATATTTATAGGGTTATTCATTTATAATTATCATATTTATTATTCTTATTAATTAGTACATCCATGAGATGATTTTTATATCAGATAATTGTAAGCGGTTTTGATTATTATATTCAATTAGATTTTTATTAACAATTACTTGTAAAGAGACGAAGTATTATATATTGCAACAAGACTGGCGATATGGACTAACCCTGTGCGTCACAAACTGAACGACGTAGTAAGAATTTCACCACGGCAAACTGCGTCATTTTCCTGAGATGCTTAGAAACCCACTATGGTGTAACCAACACGCCATTTTCTACGGTATATACGCGTCAATATATATTGCAAGTTATGAGTCAAGAATGGAGAAGGCTAATAAGAGAGGGAAGCTGTGACACCACGTGACAAGGAAGTCATTAGTTTTTGTACCTGCAACATCGGACAAGAATGGCATTGATCTATAGCTATCAATGAAGGAAGGAAGTTGTAACCTTTCTTTCTGGGTCCTAATGGACTGAGCACCGAGAGTCGACACTGAACGATGTCTTGCCGACATCTATATCAATACATAATGGGTTATATCCCTGATCAAGAGTCTTTCTACAGATGGCAACGTACTTAATGAGGATATTTCATAGTAAATGAGATATCACATCATTTTTTTAAACATAAGCGACGTAACATCGAGATCACCGATCATTTCTTAAATATGACGAATCTTCGACTGGGTGAGCCAACAATTCAATAAAACTATCGTCTCTATTATAATTTAACTTCATTTAACTTTCAATTCATTTTAATATTCATTTTCTTTTAAATAATTAATTGCCGCATTGAGTAATTTTAAATTCAATTGTGTGACTATCACTATTCTGTTTTATTAATATTTTGTTTTTGCATTTAATAAATTCATTCTCTTCAACGTAATGCCTATTTCTTTCATTGTAGTTGGTACTTTAAGGCAATCATACTCCTTGATTAAATACGGATTGGTTAGATGACTTTGTCTCACTACGGCCCGGGTAAGTGGTTCTCGACTCTACTGCTGATAGCCGAGGTTAAATCAATAAATTTCGATTCACTATCTTAAATAGGAATCTGGCGCTCAACAACTTATTATATTACACTATCACAGGTAAGGTCACACCACAGTGTATATTATTTATTCATATCATGTTTGTTTTATTGAACCACAATAGTCATCAACCACGATGAAGGACTTTATAAAAATGTTACAGTTTAAGACCTAAAAATAGCCCGAATATGCAAGCAAATATGAGCTTAAAAATGACGAAATAGGACTCAAAAATAGTTGGTTGGTTCCTCAGTTTAGGGGCTGCGACAACGCGGTCATGTAGCCCCGTGTACTTTGGGTGCGTGTAGAATCTGTCTGATAACAGGTGTTAATTGTGATGGGTGTATTAGTGTGTGTTATCTGTTTTTTAATTCAATTAAGGACTGCAGACTTTGAATTTTTCAAATAGTTTCTACTTTCGCCGCCAAACGCCACCGTCAAAGACTACTAGTTAAGAACTTAGCTACTAGACGCCACCGCAGTCGGCTCCTGGCAATGAACGTAGGAACCTAAGAGCGTTGTTTACATTCTTAACCTATATCATTTAGTTTCACACAGGTGTAATCATTGGAAGGTTCTTTATCATGCCATAAATCTATTACATGGGACCGCCGGCTTTACTTCCCCTCCGAAGGAAGGCATACCGAGGGATCTTTAACGCTCCTAAAAAATCCGACGACTTCGGCCTGGTTTGAACCCGCGATCTTTGGCATAGAAGCTCAGCATGCTACCAACTACGACACCGAAGCCACTAAACTCAAAAATTACAAAATATTACCTGGAAATTACTGATTTAAATATGATCTAATTTCTTTATCCCTATTTCCATATTGATTTTCTGAATATAGGCTACATGTTTAAGTGGTTATTTACAGTCTACACAGGGCTTCCAGCGACTCACTTTTCTCACTATTATTCACTATTTTCAAAGCTGCCTCACTTTTCTCACTATTTGATAAAATTACTCACTATTCTCACTTTTTTTTACAAAACTGGTCACATTCTGCGTTAAAAATGGTCTCATGCACAATCAGATAGCTAGAAACGACCCAAAGTATACCCATGAATGGGTAGTTCATTTTTCTGCCACCGGTGCCTGAGCGCGCTGCCGGCAGCGAGCCAGACGGCCAGAAAGAATGAAAAGCTTCCATAGTGCAATACCACAGCCGGGCAGCAATCGTCGAAAAAGTTCAAATTTATATTTTTGTTTTACGATTTAAATTTCTTGAGTGTTGCATTGATTTTCGTGTCCATTATTTCCAAGTGTCCTCTAACTACATGAAAAATCACAAACAGTACTCAGAGATATTAACATAGGCGCAATTTGGTTGACATTTTTGGGGGGCTAATTTGTTTTTCAGATTCACATTCTTAAAAATTTTCTCTATTTCAATACAGTTTTGTCACATATTTGGGGGGCTATGGTTGGTTTTGGGGTGTTTAGCCACCCAAGTCCCCCCCCCCTAATTGCGCCTACAGATATCAACTAACGTTAAATTATGAACTAGATATACGGCCATAAATGCGAATAATGCTATGAATTTACTCACTATTTACTCACTTTTTCATTCAAAAACTCACTTCTTTTTCACCTTTTTCAAGAGAAAACACCCTCTATTTCACTATTTTTGGACGAGTGAGTGGATGGAAGCCCTGAGTCTACAGTAGTTCTGTAAACACTAGTTCCCGTTCAGTAAGTTGAGGATGATTGCACACCTACAGCTGCCGTCAAACTACCGAAATATGACGTTCTTACAAAAAAAAAAAAAAAAAAAAATGCTCAAAATATTACCTAATGGTAAAAAAGATATTCAGTCTGAGAAACTAGACTTTATATCATTTCAAATGACTCGTGTTACAAATGCTACACATGTGTGCCCATTTAGCAAGAAATATGCCAATCACAGTATACCAGCGTAGCTCAATTCGGGATTTCGGGGCAGCGGTAAGTTCCCCCACTCTGTGACTCACATATTTTGGATTAATTAGAGGATACACTTGCAAAAATAACAACAAAATCAATTCCTATTTAAACACATTTAATTAATAAATTTAATGGCGCTACAAACATTTTTAACACTTTAATTACTGACCCAAATATCAACTGCTTGTTCCAAATGAACAAGGGATCACAAAATAAAATAAACAAATATTGTATTCAAAACCTGTGGTTTCCAAATAAACCAACAATTCTTACATAGTCTCACTTCCATAAAGCACTAACATTAAGTTTACATAACTCCGAGCTCTTTGGCTCCATGCATTTACATTATTATGGTGTCATTCTTGTACACCTCAAACATTAGCTTTTATATTTTCTTATTTCTCAAGAACAAATATATAATTATATTTAAAATCTATGTTAATTATCTCATTCAATGTTTTGGGCATGTCCACACATTCAGTTGTTATCATCTCTCTTTATTTCACAAATATATTAAGGTAATCAGAAAATCAATTGTGTACTCCAGAGCGTGAAGGTACTTGACACAGTCAAAAAACTATAGTTACTCCCGAACTCAGTTGCCTTCAATCAACTCGTGGAATCCCACGTCCTTACATTATTACAATAGGGATTGTTATTTATCTCTTATGTCTTCATAGACCATTATCATATAAGAAACTACGATCTGAACCGGCAAACGAAATATCCATCTTTAAGGACCTCGGTTCAACGCCCGGGTCGTTTACAACTTTAAACACTCCTGGTGTATTCATTTCTCTTTACAACAGCTTACGAGACGGTCTCTGTTCCCCCTCGCTTTAAGAAAGCTAGTCTCTACTACTGGGGTGCGATTTATGACACGTTAGGGTGGTGGCGACATCCCGTCTGACCCAACATTAGTAGTTTATTTTCCAGGCTTTCAAAACAAACCTTTCCATTCTATCCAGTTCTGGGGAGACCAGGCTTTACAGTACCGTAACATTCAAACAACTATTCTTTGGTTCAAAGACCATTTCTGTATCCTTGGCATTTATTAATTATGAGAGGGTCCTCATTGATTGGGAAGATTAAATACACATACGACGACGGAGAATTTCAGGGGCTTTTATCATAAGAAGATCCTGCATTCGAATCTCTTCAGGTGCCTCGGGAACTAATCCCGTACAGAGGGCTTATACAAAATGCGATTTAGAGTCGGCCGTGGCCCATATGACATACGCTCAATAATACCATATATTAGCTCCCTTTTTAAATACATACACAATGCCTCGTGATACTAATGTCACTAATAGAGGACTTACACAATTATCAATTCACTGCAATCAACTACCCTCCATAAGTAATGTACCAAGTATTTAACCACTACGCGTTCCTAGCGTGACACTTTAATATTATATTTGCGCTCATTATGCGCTAATGCATTATTTTAAGCCGAAAATGTCTTCCCAAGAACTGATAAAATCTCTTTAGTAACAATTCATATTATTTTAATTCCCATATTAATCTTTCCATGGTCGATAAATCGCTCCCTGTTTTAAAATATTCCATTGAACCTCATTTCTTACACATACGTTAAGGCTTAACGTTCTTATGTTCATATCAATTTATTTGATTTTTATTTAACATTTCCATATTTAATTATTATTATTATTATCTTTATTCTTTATACAAGCTCAAAAGCTATTTCTTTCATATCTCAACTTTACTTTATTTCAATGTCTTTCATGATAATTAAATGATATTTCGGTTGCTCATATGACATTTGTTAAATACATTAACCCTTTATTCACATATTTCCTCTACGGGAATTATTCTTTACATAATTATTTATAATTTCTCTATTTATTTATTATTGTTCAGACCGTGTTCTTGATTATTCAGCATTTATTTATTAAAACACATCCCTTTCACTCCAAACTCCGGTGGGTTTTGTACACAATCAATTTCTGACACCAAAATAAAAATGAATTTTCTACTCACATATTTTCCAGATCATCCCATGATCTTAAATCTGGTGTGGTGTTTCATTTTTGGGGCCCACTTTGAACTTTTTACACCATATTGAAGGTATTCATCTTACGTAAAAACACTTTTTGACCTATATCTAGAACACTTAATATTGACGACATTATTATATACTGGTGTGTCCCTTTTGAACACATAATAACACTAAAAATATTATCTAACACACAATCTTGATTATTTTACACTTCACAATTACTCGATCACTAGGCCGTACTTCTGAGCCTATCACACGTGATCTTCTTAAATTCCCGTTTCCAAGGGTGAAATTTATCCGATGTCGGCTTCCTATTCTGAAGAATGCGAAAGTCCCGAAACATCTACTGTTCCCTGGAGTTCAATTCTGCTATTCCTATCCTGGATAACCGGCTATTTATCTAGCTTGAACGGCTTCTCTGTAGATCTGTCTATTGATCCTAACGAGAGTCTATATGGATCGAGGTCTCCTCTAAGACCTATAGATTTAGTTTCTAGCAGCTAGCACTTCTCGATTCTAGTACTATTAGAATTGTTCGCCTGCTTTCTGGAGCTAATATTTATAGTCTCCTATTCTATTTATTTGAACTGTTTTAACACTCCTACGTTCGAACCTTATTCTGTTCTTCCTTTTTAGGTTGCTTCAATTTAAATAACAGTTTATCTGTCTGGTACGATACTTCCGTACGTTATGATCTGTTCGTTCGAACATTTAACGACCTATCGCCTTTAAGTCCGACGTTCGCAGCCTGCTCTGACTATATCTTGCGAATTTTCACTTTAACTTGTATACAGTCGGGCCTAAATCCTATAATTAGGATTTTCCTAATATTTCACTACGGCGATACTTTAAAATTTCGTCTTGGCTGCTCCTTATGGAGGCAAGCAAGTCGTTACTACTGTGACGCCTGTGGCTATCGGATCTTACTTCTGCGATGTAAAACAGCGTTTCTCCCCTCAAGGAGTACTGGTAGCTGTTATCGATGTAACGCAGAGTTACGTCCCCTCACGGACTGTCGGAATGACTATTTCTACGTCGTGGAGCAGCACTTCCGGTCACGGAGTGCTCGTTGTAACTGCATGCGATGTGACACAGTGACGTGCCCTCTGGCTGTCTGAATACTGCATTCAATGATGATCGTGACACAGTGTCATGCCCGCAGGCTGATAATAACTGCATTCGGTGCTTATACTTGTTGCGCAGTATGACCTCCCCTGAGGTTCATACGTTTGAAGACTTTGATGCAGCACCTCCGGTCACGGAGTGCTCGTTGTAACTGCATGATTGGCTTAGAAACGCCCGAAGCTTTATACTGTTTTACTACAAAAAAATAAGACTCAAGCCTTTTCTGTGGTCAACTTCTAAAATAATGGTGCCACAAATATAAAAATTATACCTTCCGAAAGCTCGTCTTCTCAATGTCAAATGATCTTATTGCACCTAAGAATCGATCGTGCAATTCGGAGATATTAATTAATTTCTCGTCCTCAATTGTGTGGGTGTTGCATTCTTTTTGCTCTCTCCCCTCCACAGAGGCTTAGGTAATTCCCCTATGACGTCGTCTTACGTCGGCAGTTTATTTCTGCACAATTATTACATGGTTTCTCTATACTGAAAAATCTCTCATTCAAAATGATTCACTGTGCTGTGCTTGTTTACTCATTATTATGCTCGTAAACGTGTTAATTTTAATTATTCCTCTTCTGGTGCATATGCGGCGTTGTCAAATTCCAGCAACGTCAGCTCGAATTCCGATTCAGGCTTCTCTTTCTATCACGGTGGAAAATTCCACTCAGTTATTAATACTCGTGACCAGCCCTCTCTGAAATGTTGAGTGGGGTGATCTCATCTAAGGAGCATCTGTCCCTAGTCGCTTGCACAATGTTAAGCTATATTCCTGGCTTAAAATCTCTCTCCGTTCCTTTAAGAAACTATACGTTTCTTTCATTTCTTCCTTAAGGACATGGATTCGACCGTCATGGACCCTATGGCCCATGGGTTCATCTCTCCCCTCCTTAGGTAAATACATTTTCGAAAATTTTGAGGAAATTTATTTCAATTTAATTTGTATTTCCTTTCCGTCGAATCCATCATAACGTCATCCGTATTTACTGTTGTTTTTACTTCTTTTAAGTTGTATCCGGTAATTGTGTAGGTCGGGTATGCTCTGTCCCTACCCTTTCTTTCTTTCTTTATTCGTCTGGACTTTACGTTCCCGGAACCTCATTCTCCCTTACGGGTTTGGTCTATCCCTACCCGTTTCCTTATTTCATCATTTTCTTTTCTTAAATTGGAATTTTCTTCTTCAATAAATTCAATTATTTCTTTAATTTCCCAATATACTTTCTCCAATTCGCATTCGCACTCGAATGCTTGAGCTCTATTTTCTATTTCTCCCTTATTCTTGTTTATGTCAAAAGCGGATTCATCTCTAAATGTTTCCATGACCAGGGCTTGTTCATTTTCTTCATCAAAATCTTCGGGAGGGTAATATAATTTCAAATTTGCTGAATTCATGTTTACTTCGTGATCCGTTTCACAGTGCCGAATTCTATATGCGTTATTCCTCAAATCTCTGATTATCTGATATGGTCCGTGGTACATTTTCTGGAACTTCTTGTACACACGGTTCCCTGGATCCGAAATGGCTGGTCTTTTCACTAACACCATTTCTCCTGCTAATAATGGTCGATGATACCTCTTATGCCTATTTCTTCTCTGCCTCCTGTCGGCTTGAGCTTTTAGATGCTCAAAGGCTCTCCTAATTCGTACATCTCTTCCCGGCTGAGCGTCTGCTGGTCTAGGAATTACCAGATTCCAAGGTCTTTCTGGTTGCTCATTCCGATGTAACGTTATGGGTATCTCTCCTGTGGATTCATGGATTGTATTATTTATACAAAATTCAATAATATCCAAAATATCTATCCACTTCCAATTTTCTTCGGCACAGTATATTCTACAATACTTGGCCGTTTCTCTCATAACTCTCTCTACAGGGTTTGCCTCAGGATGGCGAATACTTGACAAAATTTGACGTATTCCAAGTCTTTCTAATTCTCGTCTGAACTCTACACTGGTGAAACAACTACCGTGATCCGACAACAAATTCTCAGGTTTCCCCAGAATCGGTATCACTTTTTCTTTAAGTCGTTTTAACACCTGTTTGGTACTAGTCTTCTGTATGGGAGCAAGGACAACCATTTTAGTGAAGACATCCATAGCCACCATTATGTGTCGATTTCCTCTTCTCGCCTTTGGCAAAGGTCCAAAATTATCGATAGATATGATTTGGCCGGGCCTTTCGGGCAACAATGGTATAGGCTTCTGTCTCATCAGAAATGCATTAGGTTTGATCCTTTGACATAAATCACATGTCTTTAGCGTGTCCCTTACAGTTTCTCTCAGTCTCGGCCATATAAATGCTTCTTTCAGCATCGAGACTGTTTTGTCGACTCCCATATGTCCGAACGATCTATGGGCTAACCATACTATTTTCCTCTGCAAAATTGCAGGTACAACAATCCTTAATTTCGTATGGTCAGAGTCCACAAACTTATATAATAACCCATTATAAAACGTGTAGTCTTGTGCTATCTTCTCAGCTTCCGTGTACGCTGGTGTTCCTCTTATCAAGCTTCCCTCAAGGAATGATATGAGCATGTTCATCCATGGATCCTCCCGTTGCCTTTGACTAATGCTTCTTAACTCATTAAGAGTACGCTGATCCCTGTCTTCCAAATCTATAGCCATTACTTCCTCTTCTATGGACTCTGGCTGTCTACTTAAGTAGTCTGGAACTATGTTTTCCTTTCCTGGGCAGTACTCTATCTTGACATCAAATTGTTGAATATATAAAGCCCAACGCATCAACCTTTGACTGGATAAATCAGTCTTCATCAAAAAGGTTAAGGCTTTATGATCCGTCCTTAGAATGACCTGAAACCCATATACGATCTTCCGCCAAAATTGCAACGCGTGCAATATCGCTAACAGCTCGATCTCGCTGATCGTATAATTTTTCTCGTGTGGTTTCAGTCTCCTACTTGTGAAAGCTAGATAATTCTTCTTATCAGGGTTTTCCGGGTTCTCCTGATATAGCATTGCCCCTATTCCAATCTGGGATGCATCTGTCTGAATGATAAACCTCTGATTAAAATCAGGATATCCTAGCTTCACGTAATTTAAGAGCATTTCCTTGGCTTCCACGAATGCTTTTTCTGCTTCCTCCGTCCATTTCCACTTGCCCCCCTTCTTCAGAAGGTCCTGTAGTGGTGCAACAGTTTTGGTGTATGATGGACAATGTCCTGAGAAGAACCCAATCAATCCCAAAAACTGGCGAACGTTCTTCACTTTCAAAGGCCTTGGAAAATCCCTTATCGATTCCAATTTGCATGGATTTGGTTTAATACCATCCTTGTCAATCACATGCCCTAAAAATGTCACTTGCCTTTGACAGAAGTTCGACTTCTTTAAATTTATCTTAAAATTTGCCCTTCTTAGATCTTCTAATAATTTCTTCAAATTTTCTAAATGTTCCTCAATGTTCTCCGAGGTAAGTAAAATGTCATCTACGTATCGGATAGTGCACTCTTTCACTTCCTCTGACAGGTTTCGATCCAGCGCTCTTATTAATGCGGATCCTGCAGTCTTTAATCCAAACGGACATCTTCTAAAGCAGTATGTTTGTTGATCGAACTGAAATCCAGTCAACAAGCTGGTTTTCTCTTCCAGTTCGAGATGATGATACGAAGAAGTCATGTCAATATTTGTAAAAATCCTCTTGCCTTTAAACTTCCTCAGTATTTCTTTTATGGGTGGTGCCGAATCATTTTCTGGTATAATTTTTGCATTTAGATTTCTGGCATCTAAACACACCCTTACTGAGCCATCCGGTTTACTCACAATCACTAATGGACTAACATATGGTGTCGCCATCTTTTCTATAACACCTGCATTCATCATCTCCTGCAGTGTTTTCTTGGTTTGTGGGTAATGTTTTTCCGCAACCGGGTATGGTTTTTGTTTGAACGGTGCCCAATCGTTGACTTGGAACGCGTATTTAAAATTTTCAATCTTCCCTGGCTTGGAATCAAATACGTCCCTATAATCCAATAATAATTTCTTTAACTGTTCCTTAATTTCGAGGCTGACTTTAGCTTCCTCCACTTTTCCTGACAGGTTGGTCTCGAACTCATTTTCCACATTATCTTCGAGTTCTATGTTGAGGACTTCAAATATCTTTTCTATGTCCTTATAATCTTCCTCAATCACTTCTTCCATATGCCATACCTGTTCTGCTATTTTCGCATCCTGTTCCTGTAGGTTAATGTTTTGCTCATCCACGTCCTCTCTTTGAATTCTAATGCAATTTTGCGCTAGGTCTATGATGACCTTGTTCTCACGGATAAAATCAATACCTAATATGACATTATACGGTAATTGATTTACCAGCAAAAAGCACTGCGAAATTTCAGCGTTACCCATGATTAAATCAATGTACACCTGAAATTTACATGTCAAAGATTTTTCAGGGATAATTCCCTTAATCTTTACACTTGATGTGGGAATCTTTAGTACTCGGCCCCTTGTTTCCAATTCATTTAAAAGGGTTTGTGTAATTAAACTTATTGTGGATCCAGTATCAATCAATGCTCTGACCAATAATCCTTCTATCCTAAGCATAATTATAGGTAGTTCTCTTTTAACAGGTGGGATTCCTTCCACATCCTCGTTAATTAGTTCATCTGGTCTGGCTATCCAATTTACAATTTCTACCTCCTCCCAGCTCCTGGTATGTTTCCACTTTTGACAATTTAAATTTGGAGTTTTTTTTAATCCTGAGGGCTCCCTTTTCCCTCATTCTTTAGCTGAGCTTGTAGTTCCAAGCTTTGAGCTCCGTCTAGTCGGTCGGGTGATTTCCGGTTCTTGATTGCCTCACTCCAACGGACTTTTTGCCTATCAGGTTCATCTGGTCTTTCGTTCATATAACGAAGACTCTCCTGATATCTTTCTTCTATTTCGGCCCGATATTCATCATCCCTATCGTCTGGCCTTACATTCCTCCTGGGATAATTCTCCCATTTCTTTCTATTGTCCGGCCTTTGCTGGTTATTGTTATAGGGTCGGCTTTCCTGTTGCCTATAACCTGTAGTTCTGGGATTCCTTCCTCGATATCCTCCCCGGTAATATGGCTGTATCCTTCTAGGCTCCTGGTGCCCATACTCTCGATCTCGTCCTTGAGTATCCGTACTGGTGGACTGATTCCTGGTCGCTGGTTTTTCTCCAGTTTCCTGACTGCTAGCCATGTGTACTTGCTCAGTTTGTCTCTGATGCCGAGGTGTTACGTGCGAAGTCGTCATATCTAACTGACGTAACACGCTTTCCACTTCCACAGCACTTCTGGCTTTGGATGAGATTAGCAGCCTCTGAATCTCATATGGAAGCTGTCTTGCAATGGCGGCACACAGGTCGTTTTCTGCCGGAGCAATATCCAGTTCGCGGAATTTACACAGCTGAGCGGTGAAAAATTCCGAGTATTTAGTAGGTGCATTGGTGCTGTACTTCCTAGAGTACAGATCTAGCCTTAAATTTTCTTGGACATCTGCTGCCCAATATCGCTTTAAAAATGCTTCCCTAAAGCCTTCCACCGTATCAAAAGTGTATCTGAAGCTTCTGAACCTGCCAACAGCTTTTCAATAGCTCTCAGTCTCCGATCCTGAGGAACCTTCATTTCATTTAGATACTCTGCCACTTCTTTTAGCCAGTATTTTGGAGTAATAGACATGTTATTACCCGTAAACTTTACTGGTCTATCCTCATTGGATTTAATAATGTTTATTATTTGGCCATTTGTCTGATTCGTGTACGGGGTTGACATCGCCATTGGATATCCTGGGATCTTATAAGGGCTCTCCCCTCCTAAGTCCCTCTCCGTATCTGTGCCTTGTTCACGAGAATCTGCCCATCCTGTTTTTGGAAACTCCTCCTGATTTTCGAATTCTAGCTTCCTTTCTCTTCGGGCACTTTCTTCATTTGCCATGAGTTGGATTTCCATTTGACTGTTCTTATGTTCCGTCCTCTCCAATCGGGATCTTAATTCATTCTGAATTCTTTCTTGATTCCTTTTAATCTCTTCCTCTTCCTTTTTGGATTGGAATTTCTCATCCCTGTAACTATCCCTGAATTCCTTTAGTTGTTCTTCTACCTCTTTCTTAAAGATCATGACCCTTTGGTCTATAATTTCTGGCTTAACGTCACCTATGGTCTCTAAGCCCTCTCGTATCTCCTTTATTTGCTTATCCACTTCTTTTCGTCCTTTGACCATATCTATTTCCATTCCTTCAAGCCTTCCCTCAGTCTTCTCTTGACTCTTATATAACTTCATCATTTCATCTTGGACCTGATTAATTTCCTTATTGGTTTTTCCTACATGAACCTTTAATGTTCCGATGGTTTCCTGAACCTCAATAATACCCTGACTTATTTCATTTATTTTATGGGTACTTTCCTTACTTTCGTTCTCTCGTTGTTTTCTTTCACTCTGGAGATGCCCCTCGTATACACCTAATCTTTGATCTATTTTCGTTTCGTATGTCTTCAGATTCTCATCTACCTGCCCGGTAAAATGATCAATTTGATCTTTCATCTCCTTAACATCCTTTAGATTTTGATTTTTCATCTCAGTTACCTCAGTCTGAACTACACCGATTTTGTCCTCGAGGGTCCCTACTTTCTCTTCAACCCCTTCAAATCTATCTCCTAGCTTATTCACGCTTTGTCTTATTTCCTCCCGGGATGCCTTACAAATATCGCTGTTAGATTTTATCTGAGCTTCTAATTTTTCCCGCACACCTTGGATCTGGGTTACAAGTTTATTTTCACACTCATCACCCTTTGTTTCTATGTTAATTAATTTAGTCTCTATAGAACCAAACTTATTTTCCATGGTACCAATTTTACCCTCAATACTTTTAAAATGATTTTGACATTTATTTTGGGAATCTATCATATTTGTGTTCATAGTATCTAATTGGGCTTGCAATCCGGAATGGAATCCTTTATTTTCCTCTTTAATGTTACTTGCGATTTCCCCTTTTAACTCAGTTAACTTGTCCCCAAACATGGTGTCAAAACCTTGGAACTTGTTATTTATTTTATCTATCTCAGCCTTTACTTCATTGTTCATTGTTACACAGTTAGCCTCGATAGCTTCTAACTTAACTTCCATGGTATTACTTTTAACTCCGATAGCCTCTAATTTAGTGCCCATATTATCACTGTTAGTTTTTAGTGACTCTAAACTTTCAGTTATGAACCCTAACCTTTCTTTATTTTCAGTCTGTTGGCTATCCAACTTATTCAAACTCTCATTTATGGATTCGAACACTTTGTTATTTTCATCCTTTTGGTGACCCAATGTATTGTTTATAGCCTCCAACTTCTCATTACTATCGGCTTTTATCGCCTCCAAAAGCCCCTGCAATTCCTCACTCAATACCATCTTATGAGAATACAGTGGGCCACAAATGCCACCACACTAGTACATGCTTGAGAGATGATACTCTGAATCCGTGTGTCCCAATTTCTTTAAAATATTACTTTAGTACGGGTATTCACTTACAACGTACCCTTTTACTACTTTTATTCAATTTCATAAACCTTTATGGAAATGTTTAAAATTCAAAATTTCGAAAAACCATTTTTTTCAAAAAATGAAAATTTTGATTTTTCGAGAAAAACTCGGGTTTTCCCTAGGAAAACTCAGCCCTGCGTACTGGGCGCCATGTTTACTTTTGCTAGGGGGTGATAATATAATATTATATTCAGGGCTGCTCGGTATGAGTTTCCAGGGACCCATGCGGTCAGTTAATATTTTACGTTGTAGCTTTTCCTATCATTACTTTATTTTTACATGATATGACCGACTTAAGTGTTCCTCTAGTTATTAATCCAGCACAGTATTTATATATCCCCCTGTGCCCATTTAGCAAGAAATATGCCAATCACAGTATACCAGCGTAGCTCAATTCGGGATTTCGGGGCAGCGGTAAGTTCCCCCACTCTGTGACTCACATATTTTGGATTAATTAGAGGATACACTTGCAAAAATAACAACAAAATCAATTCCTATTTAAACACATTTAATTAATAAATTTAATGGCGCTACAAACATTTTTAACACTTTAATTACTGACCCAAATATCAACTGCTTGTTCCAAATGAACAAGGGATCACAAAATAAAATAAACAAATATTGTATTCAAAACCTGTGGTTTCCAAATAAACCAACAATTCTTACATAGTCTCACTTCCATAAAGCACTAACATTAAGTTTACATAACTCCGAGCTCTTTGGCTCCATGCATTTACATTATTATGGTGTCATTCTTGTACACCTCAAACATTAGCTTTTATATTTTCTTATTTCTCAAGAACAAATATATAATTATATTTAAAATCTATGTTAATTATCTCATTCAATGTTTTGGGCATGTCCACACATTCAGTTGTTATCATCTCTCTTTATTTCACAAATATATTAAGGTAATCAGAAAATCAATTGTGTACTCCAGAGCGTGAAGGTACTTGACACAGTCAAAAAACTATAGTTACTCCCGAACTCAGTTGCCTTCAATCAACTCGTGGAATCCCACGTCCTTACATTATTACAATAGGGATTGTTATTTATCTCTTATGTCTTCATAGACCATTATCATATAAGAAACTACGATCTGAACCGGCAAACGAAATATCCATCTTTAAGGACCTCGGTTCAACGCCCGGGTCGTTTACAACTTTAAACACTCCTGGTGTATTCATTTCTCTTTACAACAGCTTACGAGACGGTCTCTGTTCCCCCTCGCTTTAAGAAAGCTAGTCTCTACTACTGGGGTGCGATTTATGACACGTTAGGGTGGTGGCGACATCCCGTCTGACCCAACATTAGTAGTTTATTTTCCAGGCTTTCAAAACAAACCTTTCCATTCTATCCAGTTCTGGGGAGACCAGGCTTTACAGTACCGTAACATTCAAACAACTATTCTTTGGTTCAAAGACCATTTCTGTATCCTTGGCATTTATTAATTATGAGAGGGTCCTCATTGATTGGGAAGATTAAATACACATACGACGACGGAGAATTTCAGGGGCTTTTATCATAAGAAGATCCTGCATTCGAATCTCTTCAGGTGCCTCGGGAACTAATCCCGTACAGAGGGCTTATACAAAATGCGATTTAGAGTCGGCCGTGGCCCATATGACATACGCTCAATAATACCATATATTAGCTCCCTTTTTAAATACATACACAATGCCTCGTGATACTAATGTCACTAATAGAGGACTTACACAATTATCAATTCACTGCAATCAACTACCCTCCATAAGTAATGTACCAAGTATTTAACCACTACGCGTTCCTAGCGTGACACTTTAATATTATATTTGCGCTCATTATGCGCTAATGCATTATTTTAAGCCGAAAATGTCTTCCCAAGAACTGATAAAATCTCTTTAGTAACAATTCATATTATTTTAATTCCCATATTAATCTTTCCATGGTCGATAAATCGCTCCCTGTTTTAAAATATTCCATTGAACCTCATTTCTTACACATACGTTAAGGCTTAACGTTCTTATGTTCATATCAATTTATTTGATTTTTATTTAACATTTCCATATTTAATTATTATTATTATTATCTTTATTCTTTATACAAGCTCAAAAGCTATTTCTTTCATATCTCAACTTTACTTTATTTCAATGTCTTTCATGATAATTAAATGATATTTCGGTTGCTCATATGACATTTGTTAAATACATTAACCCTTTATTCACATATTTCCTCTACGGGAATTATTCTTTACATAATTATTTATAATTTCTCTATTTATTTATTATTGTTCAGACCGTGTTCTTGATTATTCAGCATTTATTTATTAAAACACATCCCTTTCACTCCAAACTCCGGTGGGTTTTGTACACAATCAATTTCTGACACCAAAATAAAAATGAATTTTCTACTCACATATTTTCCAGATCATCCCATGATCTTAAATCTGGTGTGGTGTTTCATTTTTGGGGCCCACTTTGAACTTTTTACACCATATTGAAGGTATTCATCTTACGTAAAAACACTTTTTGACCTATATCTAGAACACTTAATGTTGACGACATTATTATATACTGGTGTGTCCCTTTTGAACACATAATAACACTAAAAATATTATCTAACACACAATCTTGATTATTTTACACTTCACAATTACTCGATCACTAGGCCGTACTTCTGAGCCTATCACACGTGATCTTCTTAAATTCCCGTTTCCAAGGGTGAAATTTATCCGATGTCGGCTTCCTATTCTGAAGAATGCGAAAGTCCCGAAACATCTACTGTTCCCTGGAGTTCAATTCTGCTATTCCTATCCTGGATAACCGGCTATTTATCTAGCTTGAACGGCTTCTCTGTAGATCTGTCTATTGATCCTAACGAGAGTCTATATGGATCGAGGTCTCCTCTAAGACCTATAGATTTAGTTTCTAGCAGCTAGCACTTCTCGATTCTAGTACTATTAGAATTGTTCGCCTGCTTTCTGGAGCTAATATTTATAGTCTCCTATTCTATTTATTTGAACTGTTTTAACACTCCTACGTTCGAACCTTATTCTGTTCTTCCTTTTTAGGTTGCTTCAATTTAAATAACAGTTTATCTGTCTGGTACGATACTTCCGTACGTTATGATCTGTTCGTTCGAACATTTAACGACCTATCGCCTTTAAGTCCGACGTTCGCAGCCTGCTCTGACTATATCTTGCGAATTTTCACTTTAACTTGTATACAGTCGGGCCTAAATCCTATAATTAGGATTTTCCTAATATTTCACTACGGCGATACTTTAAAATTTCGTCTTGGCTGCTCCTTATGGAGGCAAGCAAGTCGTTACTACTGTGACGCCTGTGGCTATCGGATCTTACTTCTGCGATGTAAAACAGCGTTTCTCCCCTCAAGGAGTACTGGTAGCTGTTATCGATGTAACGCAGAGTTACGTCCCCTCACGGACTGTCGGAATGACTATTTCTACGTCGTGGAGCAGCACTTCCGGTCACGGAGTGCTCGTTGTAACTGCATGCGATGTGACACAGTGACGTGCCCTCTGGCTGTCTGAATACTGCATTCAATGATGATCGTGACACAGTGTCATGCCCGCAGGCTGATAATAACTGCATTCGGTGCTTATACTTGTTGCGCAGTATGACCTCCCCTGAGGTTCATACGTTTGAAGACTTTGATGCAGCACCTCCGGTCACGGAGTGCTCGTTGTAACTGCATGATTGGCTTAGAAACGCCCGAAGCTTTATACTGTTTTACTACAAAAAAATAAGACTCAAGCCTTTTCTGTGGTCAACTTCTAAAATAATGGTGCCACAAATATAAAAATTATACCTTCCGAAAGCTCGTCTTCTCAATGTCAAATGATCTTATTGCACCTAAGAATCGATCGTGCAATTCGGAGATATTAATTAATTTCTCGTCCTCAATTGTGTGGGTGTTGCATTCTTTTTGCTCTCTCCCCTCCACAGAGGCTTAGGTAATTCCCCTATGACGTCGTCTTACGTCGGCAGTTTATTTCTGCACAATTATTACATGGTTTCTCTATACTGAAAAATCTCTCATTCAAAATGATTCACTGTGCTGTGCTTGTTTACTCATTATTATGCTCGTAAACGTGTTAATTTTAATTATTCCTCTTCTGGTGCATATGCGGCGTTGTCAAATTCCAGCAACGTCAGCTCGAATTCCGATTCAGGCTTCTCTTTCTATCACGGTGGAAAATTCCACTCAGTTATTAATACTCGTGACCAGCCCTCTCTGAAATGTTGAGTGGGGTGATCTCATCTAAGGAGCATCTGTCCCTAGTCGCTTGCACAATGTTAAGCTATATTCCTGGCTTAAAATCTCTCTCCGTTCCTTTAAGAAACTATACGTTTCTTTCATTTCTTCCTTAAGGACATGGATTCGACCGTCATGGACACTATGGCCCATGGGTTCACATGTTAGAAAAGCTCAGGAGGCCCCAGGACTCTTTCAACAGACTCCATTAACCATTAACTTAGGCTTCCCGCGCGGGGAACTGAGAGCGGGAGGTGCACTCTGCTGCATGACATCACGCACTCGCCGTCTCCGTATCGCATAACGCCAGACCCCAGGAGTAAACTCAGACTCAACAGACTCCATTACCCTTTATCTTAGGCTTCCCGCGCGGGGGCTGCATGACGTCACGCACTCGCCGTCTCCGTTCGCATAACGCCAGACCCCAGGAGTAAACTCAGACTCAACAGACTCCATTACCCTTTATCTTAGGCTTCCCGCGCGGGGGCTGCATGACGTCATGCACTCGCCGTCTCCGTATCGCATAACGCCAGACCCCAGGAGTAAACTCAGACTCAACAGACTCTATTACCCTTTATCTTAGGCTTCCCGCGCGGGGGCTGTATGACGTCACGCACTCGCCGTCTCCGTATCGCATAACGCCAGACCCCAGGAGTAAACTCAGACTCATCAGACTCTATTACCCTTTATCTTAGGCTTCCCGCGCGGGAGCTGTATGACGTCACGCACTCGCCGTCTCCGTTCGCATAACGCCAGACCCCAGGAGTAAACTCAGACTCAACAGACTCCATTACCCTTTAACTTAGGCTTCCCGCGCGGGGGCTGCATGACGTCACGCACTCGCCGTCTCCGTTCGCATAACGCCAGACCCCAGGAGTAAACTCAGACTCGGTGCATATGAACAACATGATGACGTCATACACGCCGTAACCGTGACGCATAACGGTAGACAAGATCATTTGAAATGATAAAAATGTTCGAAATATGACAAATAAAAACCTCTGTATTGTGACGATAGATTTGCATCAGAAACCAATCGGGGATGAAAATAAAGGCAAAGAAAAACATATGATTTTTCGTAAACATCCGAGCACTAATCTTCACTATAGTACTGTACCGGTAGTGTTATTATCCAGCAAGAAAAACGGAAAGTTGAGCCAAATACCGACCTTGAAGACAAAGCGTCATATTAAAATGAATGAACGTCAAGATATGAGGAGTTGTTTGGCTCGAGAGAGCCCGCCCGCATGACGGCATCAAGTAGAGTACAGTACGCGTGGCTGGCAATGCAGCTCATCAAACATATCCGCAGCCACTCGGGGACACCACGACACTGCGGGCTCAGTACAGTCACTGCCCATGTTAACCCACTTGTTTTGCAAGGGACCAGTCCACTAACCCTCACATCTACTCGATACTCAGCGAGACAATATGCATCACAGCATCAGGAAACAAACAAAACAGAATATAGGCTACATGCTTTTCAGCCACTTAGGACTCAAGTTTCAAACACCAGCTAAGTTTTCACAATTATGGTGCTGTGTAGCATTTGTGTATTCGCCGCATTGAGATAATAATAATAATAATGTATGTATGTCTACCCCTTATTATTCCCGTTTTCCGACGGGGTCGGGGATGAGATGCGATGGACGTCTTTGTGGCGATGATTTTTACGGCTGGATGCCCTTCCTGACGCCAACCTCATGAGAGGAGTTAATGTGAGATGAAATGAATGATGGTGAATGAAACTGGGCAAGGATGTGGAAGGAAGCGGCCGTGGCCTGTCAGAAGGTACCGTCCCAGCATTTGCCTGTTGAAAATGGGAAACCACGGAAAACCATTTCAAGGACGGCCGACGGTGGGGCTCGAACCCACGCGTCTACCGAGTCAGCAGAGAGCTTGGCCCCATGACCTAATGCAGAGCTTTAGCCAGCGTAGCCACTACTGTCGGTAATAATAATAATAATAATAATAATAATAATAATAATAATATCGAATGGCCTCGAGTGCTGGGTACAAGCTTTATTATTTGGCGCCCAGAGGGCAGCTTGTTGTTTGAGTCTTCAGTCTTTTGACTGGTTTAATGCAGCCATCCATACCTCCCTGAGCTAATCGTTTCATCTCTACATAGCTACCACACCCTACATACGAGGCAATCTGTTTAACATATTCTAACCTTGGTCTACTCCTACAGTTCTTGTCCTCGACCCTTCCTTCCATAACTAAGCTTGCTATTCCTGGGAGACTTAATATGTGTCTTACCGACATATCTCTTCTCTTCATTAGCAGTCGCCAGAAACATCTCTCCTCTCCCACTCGTCTTAATACCTCTTCATTTGTAATACTACCCATCTGATTTTCATAATTCTCCTGTAACACCACATTTCAAACGCTTCAATTCTCCTCTTTTCTGCTGCACCAATAGTCCAAGTTTCACTTCCAACAACGTAAGACATGCGTGTCGTGATGTTTGTCGGCTTTAAAAATTCACCTACCACGGTCAGGAGCGAACCTGCAAGCTTGGTGGTGGTAGTCTGACACGATAACCACTCGCTCATCGTGGCAAGCACATTTAGATCATAACCACATTATATTAGGCCACCAGTTTAAATAGGAACGGTTGATTTAGAACATTAATAACAAACTAGTGTAGACAACAGCATTACTGAAGTTAGTCACAATAATAATTAAATAGATCACAGGCAACACACTTAACACAACAACCATACAAGTGAGCTTCTTGGTTACCCCTGTCCGGCAGAGCGTGTTTCCCTGTCCGGGTAGCCAGGGGCACTGTCTCGACTCGCCGAATATACTTTATGTTCGACTATGTCGAAATGTAAACGTAATGTGTCAGAAAACTGTATCATAATGATGGTCATATTAACTGTTTTTCATTACGATACAGTTTCCCCAGCCAATCAGACGAATTAGGTAAGGATACCTTCGCGCATGCGCTCAAAATCCAACATGTCGGACATAAACACAGCATCTTTCTATATAAATAAAATAAATAAACTGGTGAATATGAGACAAGAAATAGCACTGTACCTTAATATCTCCAACTCCAATTTCTACACAGCTCATTGATTTCAAACGATTTCGGTGACAATATTAGTGAATGCTATAGAGCTGGACGGCAGGCTGTATTCATATGGCCTGCATATGGCATTGCAAGCACACAGAGCGCTCAGACAACTTGAAAAACAGAGATATCATCATACCCAGTGCTTGCACTCCGATCAGAAAATTCAAGTGGCTGACTCTCAACAGATATTTATGAATTTTTATGTTAAAACATATAATAAAGTTATAATTATCGTCAAATATAAACAGTCGTATGCAACTCGCCTATAATGGTAATTCAGACACTTACGCTCGTTTTATAAACATACTCGTGTCTTAATTACAGCCATTATAGGCTCGTTGCATAATGTACATACATATTAAGTGTGACGCGTTACACAAGGCTTTACGAACTTATGTAATCTGAACATTGTGTAGCCTATAAACAGATACTGTCATAAGTATTCGTACGCACACACGTACGATGTAATGCGCTCTATTATTTCCAGCGACAAGTGTCAATACCATCGCAATTAATTCCTTTACTTTAAACATTCAATATAATATTAACTGTGTAATTAACACGAATGAAAACGACGGAACTATACTGTACCTCGCCTGCCAAAAGTATTCGTACAGCCGGAGGATTGTCCGTGCAAGGTCGTGTAAGAACACAGGGAGCGAGTCACATGAACGCAGTGTCCAGTGTGTACTAGTCGAACAGTCGAACCCCTTCCCAGTGTGTCTGTGGACAGTTGTGGGATTGCTCAGTCAAAATGGGTCGGAAAAGCAAAGAAACCAGTACCGAGTTGCGGAAGTTAATAATAAAGCTCCATAACGAGACGCAGCATGTCAAACTAGAGCGAGCTTGCAGTTTGACTGGGTGACCATAGAATTCACTCGGCGCTGTTCCTCTTTTCCACGAGTTCCTGAAGCAAGCAGATGTAGATGAGAGTAACATAGCATTTCCATTATCTTTTTCGAAGAATGACTCTCTTGCAAAGTTCATACACAAATCAAATACTTGACAAACTTAAGGTTTTCTTAAGGTACACAGATTTTTTATTCTATTTCCTTAAAGTTTTCTTTCGTGAGATTTCCCCCAGATTACTTCTAGGCCAAAGGTGATGGTTGGAGATTGAAAAGTTTCATGGCTGTCTGCAGTGACAGGCCGCTCGGATGTTTAATACCTTTGATGGCCACAACTACTCCAGCAACGTTGTCCCTGATGTGTAGCGTGAATGTAAACCCTTGAGGTTGTAGCGTTATGCACAATTACTTAAATGATTCACCAGTGTGAACCTTGTTTTTCTCTAACAGATATGGTCTTTCGCTGCTTGATTATGGAACAGTACTACAGGGTCATTATCTATGCGCCCCGGCCGGCTGTGACTGGCGCAGATCGCGGGCACGCGTACCCGGTTCAGCCGGTGGCAGGTACGCACTTTCACACTTTTACCAAACATGTTCAATAATGTGTACTTACAGTGCTGAAAATGTCCTCCCTCTCTTGTAACACACACCTGACATCTTCTGATGAAAGAATGTCTGTCAACTGTTTTATTATTTACGGAGCCTGTTTCCTTGAATCCTTTAGTGAGCCTCCTAATTGTACTGGCATTAGACACAGGTCTTCCTGGAACTTGATTCGAAATTTTCGTCTTGTTTCAGAACAAGATTTTCTGCTTTTCATATACGAATTATGGATATACACACGTTCGCGCAATGTGAATTGGTGTCTAGGCATGACCAACAATCACAGAAATCACAATACTCACTAAACGTGCAACACTAACGTCTAAGCTTTGCAGATACACGTCCATATGAATGACAAAACACGTGTGAACTAACGATATGAGTCAACGGAACGCGGCTACCACCGGCTGAACCGCGTACGCGCCCCCGCGAACTACGGCAGTCACAGCTGGCTTAGCTTGCCGTGTTTATAGGGACGCACATAGATAGTGACCCTGTAGATTAAAATTGGTAGGTGTAAATGGAGATCCAGGATTAAAAGCCTGTCTCATCCTCAGTTTGTCCAGCATCAATTTATAGAATGCGTACATATTAACCATTGATTGATCTCCATTGAATAACTTGAACACCGCCTGATCAATACTAGGCTAGGATAAGTTGTTTAATGAAATATTGAACGTTGTACATGTTTCAGAATATCAATGATTCCATCATCAGCGTGAAAATAAAAACTTACTTATTACGAAGCAAAGAGTAGGTTAGCTCAGACAAGGAAATCATTTCTATAGAAAAGGAATCTGTTGACATCTAATATAGATTTAGGTGTTAGGAAGCCATTTTGAAGGCCTTTGTCTGGAGTGTGGCGCTCTATGGAAGTGAAACTTGGACTATTGGTGGAGCAGAAAAGAGGAGAATTGAAGCGTTTGAAATGTGGTGTTACAGGAGAATGATGATCAGATGGGAAGGTAGAGTTACAAACGAAGAGGTATTAAGACTAGTGGGAGAGGAGAGATGTTTCTGGCGACTGCTACTGAAGAGAAGAGATACGTTGGTGGGGCACATACTAAGACACCCGGGAATAGCAAGCTTAGTTATGGAAGGAAGGGTCGAGGACAAGAGACCAAGGTTAGAATATGTTAAACAGATTGCCTCGGACGTAGGGTGTGGTAGCTATGTAGAGATGAAACGATTAGCTCAGGACTGGGAGGCATGGAGAGCTGCATCAAACCAGTCAAAGACTAAAGACTCAAACACATTACATCTTTAAAAACCTAGTTAGCAGTATTAAGAAAATGGATATCCTTACAAAATAGCGTTAATTTTAAAATAAATTTGCATGCAAATGGGAAAAACTACTTAAAATGCTATGTTGACACTTGGCTGCTAGTTATTAAAGATCTGGGAACAAAGTTCCTCTCAATTCCTCTATTTCTTCACCTATTTCAAATTGTACGGTTTCCTCTATGACCATGATTTCGTCACTGGAGGAGTTTCCATCTGTTTTTTCGCCGAGGCCTGCATGACGTTGGGTACCGGACAGATACACTTCCCTTTTGTTTCTGTCTCCTTAAATCCAACCATTCCTCTCCCCGACCTTTCTCCTTATTTGGACATCCTCATTCTTCGAGCAGTCTCAATTCCCCTCCCCCCCCCCCCGCCCCCTTTTCCTTCTCCTTCCTCACTACTCTGTCCACCGTCCTAATTTTTTTTCGTGTGGCCTCCTGAGAGGCCGAGTGCAGGTCTTTCTAGGTGACGCCCGTGGGCGACCTGCGCGTCGGGATGAGAGATGGAATTGATGAAGGCGAATGCAACTGGGCAAGGATGTAGAAGGATGCGGCCGTGGCCTGTCAGTAGGTACCGTCCCAGCATTTGCCTGGTGTTGAAAATGGGAAACCACGGAAAACCATTTCAAGGACGGCCGACGGTGGGGCTCGAACCCACGCGTCTACCGAGTCAGCAGAGAGCTTGGCTCCATGACCTAACGCTGCGCTTTAGCGCGCGTAGCCACTACTGTCGGTACCGTCCTAATTAATATGGCGCGTTTTTCTACCAAGGTCCAGGCAGTAGTTTCTGACTGCTCTGGTAACGAACAGGGGAATATCACTGGTTTTTGTATTGACACACAAGTCTTTGGCCATATTGTTTTAATTCTATTGAAAAAGGAGGCAAGTTTCCTTACAGTAGTTTCTCGCTGCTCTCTGGTGACGAATAGGGGAGTTTTTCTAGTTTTTGTAAGCTCATTGACACACATTCTTTGACCACATTGTTTTAATTCTATTGAAAAACGAGGCAAGGTTCCTTTCGAAACGTTTAGACTTTAAAATGTATTTTCACACGGAAATATCCCAAAAGCAAGAATAACTTTAATAACTTCTACTATTATTGATCAACCGGTTTCAAGTCATTCAACAGTATCAATTTCACATGAACCTACAGTACAGTACCATGATTTGAACCAGAGGTACTCCAGTGATATGCTGTCCTCGCACCACGTACTGCCCTAGGTGTTATCGATTTGTGATAGCGGATAGAGACATGACAACCTCCCATTAACGTCATACGCTGTATTACATACTGTGGTGCAAAAAGCAACGGATAAAAACATGTAAAAGAATAAAAAGGGAAAACAGTGTATTCGGGAGACGAAAATACTGTACAACAAAATATTGCGCACAAGCGATAGGCAACACTGTCATCACGAGTGGGATGTGTGTAGCCTGTACTTTCCCCCTTTATTTCAGAAATGGTGCATTTAGGCACCGGGGTGGCGAGAGAACCCGTTAGCAGGTGACATCTCCAAAAATTGGTTCGTTTGCTAGTCAGCTCACAGCCACTGTGGTTCGGATTTCAGGTATTTCCTTGTCACGTCCAAAGCGCTTTTGTTTCTCGTTAATGACGGGCTGTTTCCACGCGAGCTGCAGAATAGCGTGGGGGTTGGGGGAGGTAGCGCGCACTTGTTGCCCGCTGTTGGGCCACACCCTGCCCCATCAGTCGTCTCAATTCCTGTGGCAGTTTTGTCTCTCATATTCGAGGATATCAGTGAAGTAACTCTGGGAAAGATAAGCGATTTCAAATCAGGGACCAAGCGCGATTTCTATGGCACAACACTGTTTTATGAGCTGCAACTTTTGTTTCAATTCAATCTAAACTAAATATAAAGCAAACACATTAACCATAATGGATAATGGCCTTAAGCGAACCGGGAAGTGCAAAGTGGCAGTGAAGAATAGTCTTTTATATCGTATAAAATGACCATTTTTCATATTTTTCCGATTAAAAAAATCCTTTTCTCTACATTGTAAATACGGTCAATAAAAGCGCCAAAAAATAATTGTCATTTTCAAGTGCGATTTTCTCACAACTTATTTGGTCAATCCATACAAAACTTGGTATGATGCTTTAAGGTAAGAAATACCCTACTAGGGGCGAAAAAATGATAATAAAATAAAGTATTTTTGACGTTTTTAGTTATTTACAATGTAGAGAACAGGAATTTGTAAAAATAGAAAAAAAAGTATCTTAAACGGCAGTTAATAGGTACGTAAAACACTCTATTATTAAAAAATGGTCTTTCTGTGAACATTGTTACTGTTTTTCTGCCAAGCACAAACTGAAACCCTGTAATTGCAGGAGTGGCATTTACATTTCAGGAAAGTCGT
The DNA here is from genome assembly GCA_946902985.2 of Meconema thalassinum. Classification (NCBI taxonomy): domain Eukaryota; kingdom Metazoa; phylum Arthropoda; class Insecta; order Orthoptera; family Tettigoniidae; genus Meconema; species Meconema thalassinum. Next base: position 66,573,636 of record OX336391.1, on the reverse strand, counting down.
AAGGAAATATCTGTAATGTGATTATACTGTACACTGTCAAATATAGGAAGCTGCACTTTTCTGTCGCTTCATACATCCCGGTTCCCTTAATATACGTATTAACTTCGTATTAATTAAATTACTAAGGGCACCTGTTAATACTATAATGCATAGATAGAGAAAACTGTTGGAAATAGGTTCCTGCAGTCATAAACTTCTCTCTGGGGTTGATTTCTCAGTCCTCATCTTCATGTTAATTCTTATTCCATCCCTAACGGATGAATACACCGCCCGGACTGGATATCGGTTGTTTTAAATTAACACTCGTTCGAGAATATCTGCTCTGAGATTGGGATTGCTGCATCTTGCTCCAGTACCAGCTGTACCAGTTGAGAAACATATCTCCTGTTCCATCTTGAACCTGTTACACGGAGGCTGAAGTGAAGAAGCAGCTTTCTGAGGAAGGTATCTTCTCTCGTGGGTTCCCAAGAGGCCAGATAGAGGTTATACGGCCAATTGATGACCTGAAAAAAAGATGACACCTGGGTATGACCTGTGGTGCCACACAATGGCAGTGTCGAACAGGTTCACAACGGGTTTAACACGCTTCGAAACGACATGGGATATGGCCAGAAACAATGATGAAATGAAGGTGAAAGCTATACAACTCATCTGTTGTTCTACGAAACGGGATGCTATTCAACTTGATGATGGTGGTGATAGAACGATGGTTCTTTTTTAAGGGACAACATCTGAAAGGCATGAGCTCTTCGTCGACTTAGGCCATCGTCACAAATGAATAATGGTGGTTGTGTTTCGAAGGGCAAACATAAAACAGCATAATTTTAACAGCATATTCATGAACATTTCTATCGGACAAAATTAACGAATGTTTGATGCTTTCCAGTCGGTGAACACGATTGTTCCAAATAAGATGGGTTATTCCCTAATCCTGAGAAAAAAAAAAAAACTTGGCCACATACAGTCACATTTGTACAACGAACACAGAAACTTGGGTATGCGAGAGGGGAAATACCCAGGTATATAAGAGACCCCGGCCCACAGAAACCTTCCCCAGTTGAGTGTAGATAGTGACGAAAACAACCGCTCTCACCAGGACACGCAATCAGATAAGTACCCTGTACTATACAACCTCAATTGTCCATTTAACTACAATCACATATTCACTCCAAACAAGCAAGTTTGGAGGTCAATCACCACTTTCAGTATTTTAACAAAACATCACATAGACTAACTAACAAATATTGACGAGTTGAACTTTCTCAACTAATACCGCAACTAAAGAAGTGTATAAATTGTAAATATTTTCACCCATACTTTCAGACATAAAATATTTGTAGCCTAAGTGTAATGGATCTGATGATGATCGCTTGACGATCGAAACTGGTCACCCAAGTGTATTTTATTTATTAATCTCATGTTTTTTGCAGGAATAGGGAATAATTGGGTACAATCGTGTTGGCCGACTAAAAAGTATCAAACTTTCGTTTACTAAGGCAACACTGAAAATGGCTTCTAACACCATATTAACAATAAAGAACTAAAGTAAATTATGCAAAAAACTGACGTTTTAAAATATAACACATCTATACTAATATAATAAAGCTGAAGAGTTTGTGTGATTGTTTGTGTGTTTAAACGCGCTAATCTCTGCAACTACCAGTCGGATTCGAAAAATTATTTTTGTATATGATAGCCTGATTCAAGAGGAATAGTTTAGGCTATGTAGCATTAGGCTACACCTCTCAGGTAACCTTAAAGATTGATTTTTGTTCAGTAAGTCGGAAGAACAAACGCTCCAGAACGGCTTCAATAATACCGAAGTCTATTGTTGCCATGTAATGCGGACCGCATCACGTCGCCCCTACCAATGTTCTGGTGCAGAATTGCGAGCTGCTTATAAATTGCAGTCACGGGGAATAATTAGTGCAAAAAGATTTCTTAGATCCCTTAAAACAGTTATCATCATGACAATAGTATGCCTCTGTATAAGGGCTGCAATAAGCGTTGGTGCTTTCAAATTTACTTTCATTTATTCCGATCCTAATCCTTGAGCGCTCCAGTTCTGTAAAACAAATAAATCCACCGGGCGAAGACGGGCACTACTGCTAGTATAAACTAAAGAGGAATTACAGCTAAAAATTACAGCTTTTTTTTGTTGTTGTTGAAAAGTCCCATCATCATCAGCTGCAGCAGCAGGAGCAACATTGGTTTGCAGTCCTAAGCCTGAACAGTTGCCATAAAAAATGTCCAGATCGTCCTGTCATTTGCCGCTTCCTTCATTGAATTATAATTCTGTGCTTGGTTATCGTTTAGGATTTGTTTAAGGATGGTATTTCTAGGTCTTCCTCGTGGATTTTTTCCCTCAATGAACCCTTCTGCCACAGTCTCATTAAATTGGAGTGGCGCATTGTGTGACTCTACCATGCGAGACGACGTTTACAGATTGTGCGAAGGATTGATCTCCGTTGGTTCACGGTGTCGAGAACCCTGGTGTTCGATATCTTGCTCTCCACGTCACATTTATTATTATTATTATTATTATTATTTATTTACCAAAAATTGTGTCTACAATTTATGGACGGCAGATAGAGAAAGGGCAAGCCCCACATACACCGCAGTGTCTCCATCTCCGTTCATCAAATCTATACAAATCTGATATGTTACATAGGCCTATATACAATTTACAACTTAATTATCATTTTACGATAGCACCACATCTCAAAGGTTTCAAGACGGTTCTTTTAATTTTTATTTAGTGTCCATGTTTCACAGGCATACAACGCAACTGTCCATACAAAAGCAAGTAGCATTCTCATTCGGAGGGAAAGCTTAAGCCGACTGGTACACAGTAATCTCCTCTTCTGGATAAAAGCTAGTTTTGCCTGAGCAATGCGGCATTTAACTTCAGTGATGCACCTTCCGTCCTCTGTAATATTTTAACCAAGGTAAGTAAAAGATTTGACTTGTTGTATGTCCGAGTTATTAATCTTTAAACGAAGAGGTTTTGGGAATTTTGAAACTGTCATGCATTTTGTCTTTGAGGTGTTTATTTTCATGCCGTATTTCTGCACCGTTGATGCAACTCTTGACAGCATTGCCTGCAAAGTAGAATGGCCTGATCATCTGCGAACTTAATTACCTTTATGGGTATCTTCACTCCTAAACACGTGTCTTCTAAAGCTTCTGCCATCATCAACTCACCAAAAGCATTAAACAGAATTGGGGAGAGAGGACATCCTTGTCTTACTCCTTTTCTGATAGGAAATTTTATATTTAGAAAAATATTTTAGCGAGAAATTAGAGTCAAACATTTGTCTGGTTCTGGAAGAAGCCATTACTATAGGATTCCTCTTCTCAATTTGAAGCAGTAATATCCATTTTGCTATTGTTTCATGTCCCTTTGTCCTTGCTTCTAACGCAGCCTCTTTATTTTTAGCTTTTTTTCATTTATGAAAAAAAAAAGCTTATGAGATCTCATTTGTCCGTGTGTATTTGTGTGTGTTAAAAGCACTTTATAAACAAATACACATATTTCCGTTGACTTTTCAAGAAATGCAAGATTTTTCCTGGACTACTGAGACGATTTGGATGATTTTGGTACAAATCACAGCTTCTAACTCTCTCTGGTTTAGGAGCTTGAGTATTGTTAGCGTATTATATACCGTTGGTTGGTTGGTTCTTAAGTTTAGGGGCTGCGACAACGCGGTCATGTAGCCCCGTGTACTTTGGGTGTGTGTAGAATCAGTCTGATAACCGGTGTTAATTGTGATGACTGTATTAGTGTGTGTTATCTGTTTTTTAATTTAAGTACTGCAACATAGAATTTTTCAAATAGTTCCTACTTTTGCCAACAAGCGCCACCGTCAACGACTACTAGGCCAAGTTCAGAACTTAGCTACTAGACGCCACTGCAGTCGGCTCTTGGCAACGAACGTAGAAACCTAAGAGCATTGTTTACATTCTTAACCTATCCAATTTAGCTTCACACAGGTGCAATTACTGGAAGGTTCTTTAACATGCCATAAATCTATGACATGGGACCGCCGGCTTTACTTCCCCACCGAAGGAAAGCATACTGAGGGATTTTTAACGCTCTTAAAAAATCCGACGGCTTCGGCCGGGTTTGAACCCGCTATCTTGGGCATAGAAGCTCAGCATGCTACCGACTACGCCACCGAAGCAGCTTATTACATACCGTAATAAGAGTATTATTATTATTATTATTTAAGCGAAAATTCCCCTACGGGAGAGCGATTAAACTTGATAACATGATGTCATTTGGAGGAGTGTCTCCTCCACTCCTCCCAAAACCTCTTCATTCTCGCGAAATGGTCCCTCTTCCTCTCATCCGTCCACTTTTTCCCAGGTTGTCGTAATGATCTTGGTTCAAACTTAACATTCGCGATTTTCGTTTGGCACTGAGTTCGGTCTTCGAAATTTTCTACATTGATTACTTGTAAGTCTCTCTGTAACTCTTTAAGCCATTCTGTGCCACATTTACTCTGTGTTATGATACCAAGTAGTTTCTTTGGCAATCTGGAGGTGGCCATCCTGTGTATGTGAGTGTAAAATTTGGCTCTGCGTTTTCTAATTTCATCTGTTATTATTATTATTATTATTTCACTTTCAGCATTCTGATAATGTTGTCAACTGCAGAATTCCTGTGACCTGGACGATAATATGCAACCTAGACATTGCCGAGATTCCATTTATACCGCGAGTCGGGAGTTGTTTTTCAACCACGCTGTTGCTCATCAATCGTACTGGTACAGTATCGCGCGAGCCGCGAGGCCAGCGAAAGAGAGGGAGAAAGACAGAGAGACAGTCGGTCGGTCGTTGAGTCGACACGCCAGCAGAGTTGGGGATGGGGACATCAATTAAGGGGGCCGACTCCCTCAAGAGACGGGGCTAGGCGCAGCACAGTCTAATTACCTGACGAAATAACATTAATACATTAGGACCGAGGAAGTTACCTACACTTGCTCCTCTACTGTGATGCAGGACGATACCACTTAACACAGTAAGTGCTCAAATTAGGACCTTCTCATAATATGTTTCATTAAATTAAATTTAGGTTTTATAAATAAATGTTGGAGCCCATTTTCATTATCTAAACTACAAAGGATAATTTGAATAAAAATATTAATTTTGATAAATACATAAAATAAGAGAGGAAAGAAAGAAAGAAAGAAAGAAAGAAAGAAAGAACAATAATCTGGTAAATAGATAAATAATAGTAATGGAAGGCAGAATAAAACTACTCTTGGAAGAATTATACAATAATTCAAAGATTTCCATGAGAATGAATGAAAAAAAGAAATAACATTCTGGTCCTGAGAAACCAGGGAAAAGCCATAGCAAATGGAGAGCAAATTGGAAAGCAACAATGGAAGTGGGATTCAAAAAACAAAATAAATACATTACGTTATTTTAGGCACTCCTTAGATGATCAATACCGGTAACGAGAATATATAGGCCTACATTTATACGCTATTTTTAACAGAGCCTGCATTTCTCTTCTTAATAGGCTGGTTACTAAGTGCATAAGTTGGCAATAAATTGTCCTCCCACATTACATCACAAACATCACTGGCGGATGTGGACTAGAGGAGAAATAAGGATCTATATAGACAGGCAGAGAAGATCACAGACACCATGGCACAGTGGGTCAAAATCGAAATCTAGGACAGAATTATTTATTTTCATAATTAAAAAATCAAAATTTATTACTTCTACAGCATTCTCATATAATTGCCGGTCACTATTCTGGGATATAAACGCATTTTAGTGTAAATCTGTCACCACTGTTCGAGCAGTCTGAATTGGAGGGTGAATGTAAGTGGCTGTGGTTTGGTTGTCTTTGTGGTTAGTGTGATGCTTTAAGATGGAACATGCAACTGAAGGTATGATCTTTGTAACGTGTTTCAGTTATTAATGGGCGTAATTGTTACGTAATTTTAGCTATACTGTATTTGCATTTTATAATATTTAACTATTATTTTTAAAATTATATTTTCACTTAGATTTTTAGTATATCGCGTCACTCTGCGTCACTTTCTACTTAATGTTAAAATGTAGATAAAGTCTTGTAGTTTACGCCTGTCATAAGATTTTTTACATCTTTTTGCAACTTACTTAGTTATTTGACGTTTTAGAAGATGCCGCGCAACCAGTTCTCACACGTTTACAACTGTTTGAAGCACTGGATTTGACGATTATGCCAAAAGTGGAACTTCGTGTCTTTGTTAAAAGTAAATTAGGGGTAGAAAATTGTTCTGAAGAGATAACTGAATGCTCTATCCAACTCTTAGTCATAGACAATTTCTTGCATGTGTAGACGTAGCTTAAAAAGGTCTTAACTGGTGTTTATTATGAAGTAAACAAATTATATACGTTGCTTTCACTCTAAATTCATGATTAAAACGTAAAAATAATTTTGTCTCCCTAGATTTTGATTTTGACCCACTGTGCATGGGTAAGAGGAGACTGAAGTTTTATGGGCACCGCACAAGAATGGATGAAAATCGAATAACGAAAAGAATCTTTAAATACATCACCAAGCTAAAGGCGACTACAATGTGGATAGAAGAAACGAGAAAAGACATGGAGGAAGTTGGCGTAGGCTACTCCCATAAGACATTTGGAATAGGGCTGTGTTTCGAGCTAAAATTGATAACTTCAAGGGGTTCAAGGAAAGACCCAGTAGAACGACCAAGAACACCTGGTCAGAGGAAAAGAGGAACCACAGCGAAAGGATGAAGAACTTCTGGGTGAAGAAACAGGAACTGACAAGCAAATCAATTGTTTCCCGTGGTCCACAGTAGGCCAAATTCGAAGAAAGAAGAAGAAATAAATTAAATAAGTAAATAAAAAATGAGTTAAGCGTTCTTTCAACACATGAGGTTATAGAGACATTGTGATACCAAAGTTTTGCTCCAGAAGGGGGCTTCTTAACGACAAACCACGGAAAATCACTTCTAGAATGGTTGAGGAGGGGATCGATCCTACCTCTTACGGGGTGCACGCATTTGCGCCAACATTGGTTGTTTATCCGCCATTAGATATTCGGTAATAATCTAGGGTGTAGTAGTTTTTGGCACAGCGCTTTTCTAACAGAGCCTGCATTTCCTTTCTTAATAATCTGGTTACTAAGTACTTAAGTTGGCAATAAATTGTCCTCCCACATTACATCACAAATATCACTTGCGGATGTGGGCTAGCTCAAGTGATTGCCTAACTTCTGAACGTGAAGATTTTACGAGAAGGTTCGAATCGAGAATATCACCTAATTATTAAGAAATCCACAATCTTAAACAAGAGTGTTTTCTAGAATATGTAGACAGGATTTATAAATAATCTATAACCTAAGAGAATCATGATTTTAACCACACCATATCATTAGATGAAGGCAGTCCGCAGTCTATTTAACTGGGATGAGAAATCCTACATTATCAACCTAACATCCTGAAAGTCCACAAAGCAGGCCCAGTTTTTGTGGTTGATGATGAATGGCGCAAACACGCTGGGGGATCTAGAATGTAAAGTAGTTATTTTTCCAGGTAACTGGCGCAAAACCATTACTCCACCTGGTCTTACTTATTTTCCAGCCTTCAACAAGACTTTCTTGGCAGAGTCAAGAATCGAACGTGGGACCCTTGGAACAGGAGTCTCAATAATGTTTTTCTGTGTTTCGAGCTGAAATTGACAACTTCAAGGGGTTCAAGGAAAGACCCAGCAGAACGACCAAGAACACCTGGTCATTAAATTAAATTTAGGTTTGATAAATAAATGTTGTAGCCCATTTTCATAATGCGTTATCTAAATTAAAAAGGATAATTTAAATGTGTAAATTAGAACCTATTTTCTAGCTGTAATTTGACACAAACTACAAAGGTTCTTGGGTAAGGTGAGTGTATTCAATTAGGAAGACCTATAGGTTTTTATTTTCGATGCCACTGTAGATATCACCGCTCGGTGAAAAAACGGTGCAGGAAAGTCGGTAAGAGAGAAAATTAATTCCATTAGTAAGGGTCAAATAATAGCCGGGCAGGAGATCTGCTAAGAAGATGGAGTGTAGGTAGGGGCCGTGAGTCGCAATTATAGGCTACTTCCTTCGCTGGGAGACACGCACTTACTCGTTCCTACTGACTTCAGACAAGCGCTAGTTGATCCTGCAAGTGCATTTTACTAAGTGATACATTCAAAATCCCAATACAAGACAACAGTAACTAACCGAAAGCACGACCACCCCGCTTGAACACACTGGTGGGCCATTGTGACATCCGTAACCTACTGCAATTAATTGGGAATGAGAATTGAAAGTTGCTTGGAGATTTATTATGTGCAAGGTTCCTTGGCTGGGCGGGATACCCTTCAAGCTACTGAGATTCTTTATGTTTAACGTTGTAGTCCTACAGATGCAGCACTGGATTATATCAAGAACAGCTTCCTCCTAGGTCAAATAATGTCTGCCTGTTGACTTTTTTCTGCGGTTCTATTTCGGGCTATAAAACTGGTGTTATTTGTTAGGGAAACACATTCTTGTGTTATATTGCAATTATAAATATTCTACTGGTATTTGTGTTTCTTCATAACCAAAATTGTGAATGTAGGCTATTCATCATAGTGTTCTCTCCAGATCGGTTCAAATATGAAAAAATACACAATTTTCTTCACAATACTATCTTAAACAAAAAAAAATCATAACTTCTAAACTAACACTGATGTAAACAAGAGTTTAGTGCTTTTCAGTCGGTCAACACGAATGTACCCAAAAGAGATGGGTTATGCCCTAATCCTGAAATAAATTACATGAGATTAATAAAACTCATGTAATCTCATGTAATTTATTTCAGGATTAGGGCATAACCCATCTCTTTTGGGTACATTCGTGTTGACCGACTGAAAAGCACTAAACTCTTGTTTACTAAGGCAACACTGAAAATATGGCTTCAAACACCACAATAACACTGATGTTTTCATAATAAATTCACAAAATGTTCTTTGGAACACGTTCTAGGTCTCTGTGAAAATTCGTTTTCCTGAGACCAAAAGTATACGGACAGGAATAAGGATCATGAAATTTGCGGGTGTCCGTAAACTTTTGGTAGGACCTGTAGCTTAACATGCGTACTTAGCTCGTTTTGTTTGTTAAGCTAAGGTCCTGTCGGATTCATTACCTACCGAGTAGTATCGTATTCAATAGAAATGCAGAAGTCCAACTTGATGGAATACTTGATATTTATTTAGTTAGAACATATTATATACAAATTATTTACAGAAGCCATAATGCTTGACGTTAATGTCACTCAATCATGACACAGCGACAGATTATAGAATAATGAGCCTTGAGCTCCCTAAAGCGGGTTGACCTCAATATGACAGACGGAGACGCCCGTACTTTAACCAATCATATTCCAGTATTCTCTGGAAGGAAAATAATGCTTTTAAGTAAAGCAGTAGTCAGGTTTTGAAATATTATTGATCTTCTGTAAAAGGCTTACTCTTCCTAACAAGGCTAGTCTATTCCCCGGTTATTCCGAGAAACCTCTAATAACATTACATTCGTTTCCACTTAAAATACATGGGGTCCTATCCTGCTGACCAGGAATGAAGACAGTAACTCTACCTGGTTATTCTGAGGACGGCTTGGCAAGCACTTACTTATAGAATTACAAGGTGATCAACTGAGAACGACCAGCCATAACACGACATCATTAAGGGAGTGTTCATATTCTTAGAGTACAGTATTACAGTCAGTCCGTGGTGAGTTTCCAAATTGCGTTCATATTGCTATTTTAACATTAAGAAAATAATAATAATAATAATAATAATAATAATAGTAATAATAATAATAATAATAATAATAATAATAATAATAATAAAGAATGAAAGCCTATTGGAACACAACAAGAGGAACCAAAAGAAAAGTTGATTGAGTCATTTGCTTAACGTCTTCTATGTATTGGGAGAATTCGCTTCAAATAAATAAATAATAAAGATATTCACAGGCTGAATCTCTGGGGAAACATCGTCTCTGGTTTGATACCGGGCAAGGTATATAACTAGTATACCCCGTTCCAGCCCTTACACTCCACGGTGAAAGCAGAGAATGCTAGTCACTACGCAACAAGACGACAAAATACGAAAGAAAACTAGCCTCTGAACGGCCTTGGCCCAAATAAAACCTTTAAATTCAAATTCCTAAGCTTCTCGTCATAGCCTAACTATCTCACATGGCTTCCTTATGACAGTAGATGGAAGAAGTTTCTCAACACATATTCAATTCGCTGTAATTACCGAACTGATCCCGGCAGCCAGAAGTGTTCATCATGGTGTCGGGAACGCGTGCAGCTGCAGTTAGTTATTTCACACCAGATGCTGTTGAAGAGCCTACCCACATTACTGGCTCTGACCCGCACAGCCTCACACATCACACCTGGATGACAACTTAATTGGTACTTCTCCAAGCCACGCTCGTCAAGCGAGGACGCCAGAACCGGCTCAGCGCTCGGCCCCGAGTAGTCCCCACCACTTGCCTAGCCATTCCATCTCTCACTCGTCACTGCGCTGGCACAGCTTCACACAACACACCTGGATGACAACTTAATGGGCACTTCTCCAAGCCACGCTCGTCAAGCGAGGACGCTATAGCCGGCTCAGCGCTCGGCTCCGAGTAGTCCCCACCACTTGCCTAGCCATTCCATCTCTCACTCGTCACTGCGCTGGCACAGTCTCACACAACACACCTGGATGACAACTTAATGGGTACTTCTCCAAGCCACGCTCGTCAAGCGAGGACGCCAGAACCGGCTCAGCGCTCGGCTCCGAGTAGTCCCCAACACTTGCCTAGCCATTCCATCTCTCACTAGTCACTGCGCTGGTACAGCCTCACACAACACACCTGGATGACAACTTAATGGGTACTTCTCCAAGCCACGCTCGTCAAGCGAGGACGCCAGAACCGGCTCAGCGCTCGGCCCCGAGTAGTCCCCACCACTTGCCTAGCCATTCCATCTCTCACTAGTCACTGCGCTGGCACAGCCTCACACAACACACCTGGATGACAACTTAATGGGTACTTCTCCAAGCCACGCTCGTCAAGCGAGGACGCCAGAACCGGCTCAGCGCTCGGCTCCGAGTAGTCCCCACCACTTGCCTAGCCATTCCATCTCTCACTAGTCACTGCGCTGGCACAGCCTCACACAACACACCTGGATGACAAATTAATGGGTACTTCTCCAAGCCACGCTCGTCAAGCGAGGACGCCAGAACCGGCTCAGCGCTCGGCTCCGAGTAGTCCCCACCACTTGCCTAGCCATTCCATCTCTCACTCGTCACTGCGCTGGCACAGCTTCACACAACACACCTGGATGACAACTTAATGGGTACTTCTCCAAGCCACGCTCGTCAAGCGAGGACGCCAGAACCGGCTCAGCGCTCGGCTCCGAGTAGTCCCCACCACTTGCCTAGCCATTCCATCTCTCACTCGTCACTGCGCTGGCACAGCTTCACCACGCATCCCATTACAATTTTGTAGGAAACATTGCGAATCACATAACAACCTATGTTCATTGTATTACCCTTTAACCTCTTAGCTGGGTATGACGTATTGAACCCTTTACCCTATGTTGGTTAAATGATTCTACTTTTTATTTCTTCAATTAATAAATATTTCAACCAGCATCATGAAAGGACCCAGACAGTGATGAGGAAATTTCAAGCATTTGTTGGAGACAGTAGGGACATACCTGCATCAGTTTAACAATAGGCTAAATACTTGAGCTATGAAAAGAAATAGCATAGCTATGTATCACGAAGGACAGGTGTGGCTACCTCAATTTTAGAAGCGACGCGCGGTGAGACATGGTTCTGGTATGTTCATTGTGTTATTCGCGCCTAGAAGAAATATGATGCAGTAACGTGAATGGCTGATGAAGAAAATAGACACTCCCAAGACGCCAAGATCTACTAGAAACCGCCAAATTTACAGAAAATGGAGAACCAATGAGAAGAGAATGCCTACTTGCGCGCCAACTCCGGCTGGGGTACGCGGCGGCTAGCATTCACGCGGGAAATCGCCTAGACAAAATCTCTACGATCGATTCTAGGATTAATGGGCATATTCTTGACCTGTGCAATATTACGAGTTCAGTGATATTTATTTCATTCCTGTACCACAATTATTTCGAGAAATTTTTACATAAAATCCCCCTCCATCTAGACCCAAGGGCCAGTTCATTTATAAGTGTGTCGAAGAGCCAAGACATTATTATTATTCTGTGCGTCTACGGACGTAGACTTTATTATTATTCTGTTCGTCTGAGGACGTAGACTTTTATTCCGTGTGTCGAGGACACAAGACTACAAGGGTCTCAGAGAGATGCCTGTAAATAGTAGAGTTGTAATATGTGTGTCAGAGTTAGATTTAAGGATTTTTTAATGTTATGCCCATATCCATAAAAGTTGATTTACGAGATGATTGTTCGTGAGCACCGTGGCTGTTAACCCGTTGTGAACGAACGATCATCCAAGTACTCATTTCTCGTAGATAGTCATCACGCGAACATAAATTCATATGCAAGACAGTGGAACTTGGATCCACATTTTATTAGAAAAGGGGAGATCCATCTGACTCCTCAAAGTGATAAATATTCCTGTCAGGGGAAAAATTCAGGGAGGATTTTGTTTATTATTGTTTGTTTATTCTTTTATGCACAAATTAGTTATTAAATCTTGTTATTATCTTACGTTTTGTCTCCTTACTTTCTTAATTATAGTTTTTATCCTGTAACCCTTGCCTCAGAAAAGCACGTTGTTTGGCGGACGTAAACACCACACTATGAACTGAACGCGACCCCTTGATCTAAGATTCTTGCATAAAACACTGCTATTCTGAAGGGTTCAGTATATAGTCTATTCGTATGTTAAATGTTATAATTTAATGGCCACGACGAATATGTACGTACTCCATCTTTTACCGCTAACGACTCCTGGGCGTGTCGAGTTTTCACGGCATGGCGAATGTCTTCGAGAAAATTGATGTTTTGGCAGCAGATTGGCAGCAGTTATGACATTTACCACCTCCTGTATCTTGGTTGTTTCTTTTGTTTTTGCATTTGATTTTGTGTTCGTTTTCTGACTTTTCCTTTTTTATATTGAACCCTTATTAATCTGCGATAAATAAGTATTCATGATTTATTATTATTATTACTGCGGCCCAGGCAGTACATGTGGAGGTTGACAAAGAGGAAGGCAAGTTAGTGTGTTGCAATGATTGCCACAGAAGCAGAGCTTGGCAGCTATTCTTGAAGACGACCGGGTAAGCCGAGTTCAAGGCCAAATTGTGTAACGACATGCACCAAAATTCAAGTCATGAGGGGATGGTCACGAGTTAGTTGCAAACGACCTACGCTTGAATCACCCAATCAGATGAGACCACGCCAAAACCACGCGATGGGTAGCGTCCCCGGTAAAAAAAAAGCGCGCGGAATTGATTATCTAAAGAACCGCCGATCCGAAATATCTCCGCATGAGTGCGCTGAGACGTTTGAATTAAAAGATGAAGATTGACACTAGTCCCATGTGTGTGAGATGAAAACTCTAGAAATGTTTTCTTAATTCTCCCCACTCCACCTCACTCTGTCAGTTTCCAATAAATTGATCGAGGAGACGCTGTTTCGAAGACAACCGTTTTGAGCTCTGGTGAGCTAAGTTCACGCCAGTTTGCGTGGTGATTTTACTCTCGTAATAATTATTCTGAAGACAACCGTTTCGAGCTCTGGTGAGCTAAGTTCACGCCAGTTTGCGTGGAGATTTTACGCTCTTAATAATATTTCTAAAGACAACTATTTTCAGCTCTTAAAGGGCAAGACTCGAGTAACATTCCAATTAGTGCTCAACGCGAGCAAAGGTTCACAAGAGCAGTGGAGATTATCTAGCGAGATAAGGATTGCGAGGCAGTCATATTTAAAACTTGTTTTTCAAGCCAGTGACGATGTGTTTGAAGTGTATAATTCATGTAAATTTTTATTGTATATTTTTCAAGTGATATATTGTGCGTGTGTAAGCGAATGCTAAGTAGGGAAAGTCTTCGTTGATTAATCGCATAGGACAATCGTGGGTGAAAGTAGTAACTCACAGCGATTATAGCCAGGCAATTTATATTAACATTGAACATTTCTGTCCAAGAGACTACACCAAGATGTCCGACGTTTGGTCAGGAGCCGGAGTGATGTCCAACGCTTCTATGGAGTCGACGATGGAGGGCTAATTTCCCGTAGGGAAATGAGCCGAGATGGAAGTTATATGTTCTACAAGCTGATACGGTGATGTACAAAAATTGATTTACTCAATATGTAGTTAGATATGGCGGGGGGAACTTTGTAAATAGTTCATTTATTCTTTTTCTTGTTTAGATTGTTTTTCTTGCACCGACACTTGTGTTTTAAATGTACGTTGGCGCGTGGCCAAAGTTGTTTTGTTGTGTATTTTCTGTGGAGTCATATTTAGTGCGCACGGCGCGTGTACCAGATTTTATCCATGCGGATGCGGAACTCGTCACATTCGATAAGTGGTGCTTTATTAAAGTTCATATTTTGTTGATAGGAAAGGGAGGTAAATGACTGTAAGATGTTTGCTGAACAGGTTATTAATCATATTAGGGTTGCCGAGCGCAACAAATTAAGATGTAATTGTAGAACACCTTAGTTCTAATTTTTTAGATTTTTTTTGAGTCCTTTTCAGGTTCGATAGTCACGGCCTAGAACGGAGGCGCCAGCTGGTGGAAAATATTTATGTCATTTTATTTCAGGGTCTGTCAAACCCATACGTGTGATTCTGTGTGTGTTCTTGTGTCAGGTGTGTGTTTTGATTCTACGTGAAGAGGGGTAGAGGTCCTACCGCCCTCATATTGTTGTTGTTGTATTTTGATGGAAAGGCAGGGTGCTCCGAGGAGGCCACTGTACCTTGTCCAATGCTGATTCTTGGATTTCTTAGGGGAAATGCTGATATATTTTGTTCTGACACACACAGGTATATATTGTGCTTTGGGGCACGCTTCTTCGAGACTCGATCCCATGCCTTGGGAGGTCGAGGTATTTTGACACGTGGGTTGACAGATATGCAGATTTCCACGTACCGCCCATCTAGCCTTGGTGACTTATTTGATAGGCAGTCCTGTTGTCCGACTGGCCCCTTTAAGCTATCATTAGCAAGCCTGTTCTTTTGTGATGGTTATTTGAACCATAATTAATTGGGGAGTTCGCCATGTTTGTGACGGATTATTGCATGTCGTATGGATGGAATATTGTGTTAATGATGTAAATGTTGGCTTTGAGCCTAGTGATTGTTCTATGACTCAGTTCATGTAAGTTAGTTTGTGTGACACCCGTGTGGTGTAGTTGTATTTACTTGTAAAATGACGGCGGTCATATGTGTATTTCTTTTATTGGTCACGTGTTAACTTACTTGTGTTGTTTTGTGAGAAGTCCTAATTTTAGGCAGTAATGTTTTGCTACGGCAGTTTTGATTCCAATTTCATGCGGAAATTATTTTGTTGTTTATTTAGAATAGGAAGTGTCGGTTTAGTTTTAAGTTGTGTATAGTTGTTCCCCGCGTCTGTCTAGCTCTAAGTAATGCGGATTCGTCTTCTGAAAGTTTATCCGGATGATGACGAATCATGCATTCAATTGTACTCATCGTGAAGCATGTAGAACAGCACACGCGCATACATTGTCATTATTGTTGATTTTTGGGACATTTGGTCCGAGTAATAATCTCTCCTGAGATTAGGCCTAGTTTTTGGCAATTTAATTTATTCAGTGGGAGTCATTATGGGAGTTTTGTTTGTTTAATTCATTTTGTAAATAGCTGATCTGTCATTAAATTCATTTGTTATAACCCTGGCTTCACTTTTTCCTGCATGTTATTTTGTTATATGTTACCCTGCATGTTAATGAAGCGCTTTAACAACAACTTACGATATGGACTGTTACACCCCCCGAAACTGAGTCTCATAAGCTTCTTTGCAAGGGTTCAATATATTTTTGTTTTTGCTTTGTGTTATTTTTGTTTATGTGTTTGTTTTCTGTATTTGCTTTTGTTTTTGTTTTGTGTTCTTTTTGCTTTAGTGTTTGTTTTCTGTATTTGCTTTTGTTTTTGAATTTTGCTTCCTTAGTTTTTTGTTTTTGATTTTATGTTCTTTTTCTCCATTTTCTTTTGTCTTTGAATTTTTGTTTTTGTGTTTGTTTTCTGTATTTGCTTTTGTTTTTGATTTTTGCTTTTTGTTTTCGATTTTGTGTTTATTTTCTGCTTTTTCTTTTGTCTTTGAATTTTTGTTTTTGTGTTTGTTTTCTGTATATGATTTTGTTTTTGATTTTTGCTTTTTTGTTTTTTGTTTTTGATTTTGTGTTTGTTTTCTGCTTTTTCTTTTCTTTTGAATTTTGGTTTGCTTTTTTTGTTTTTGTGTTTGTTTTTCGTTTTTGTTTTTGAATTCTGCTTTTTGCTTTCTGTTTTGGTCATGTGTTAATTTTTTCTTTGTGCCGAAATAAATACAAGACAATCAATGAAAGCAAACCTACACGTTTGATCTCGATAGCATTTGATACGTTTTATTTCACCTCTCAATGAGCGGAAATGAACAGTTTAGGTCATACGGACAAAACTCTTAAGTTCTAATCAGGCAAATGACCTTGTAGTTACTGTAAAAATGGTTAAACTGTCTATTGAAATTGAAATTTCTTTATTATACTATAACACAACATTATTAGGCTATTGCTAATATTCCCGCTAACCTTTCCGCCTATACTGTCGTTACAATTGGCTGGAAATAATACCCAGGGCAGGTCACACCAAGCGCTCAAAAATACCCAGTTAAGAGGTTAAGTGCTGAAATACACATTACCTAAAAAGATGGCCCGCGAGTTAAAACTCAGCAATGTTTCTAGGTTTATGCCGTGTCTTGTGTGGGGATTCGCCCAGGAACACCAAGCTGCCTCATCATGTTCCGCGCCCGGACCCCCACAGGAGTAGCGAACTGTGCACTAGGCCTACCTTCCTTCTTATGAAGCACACGTGCGCCTCTTAATTGCGAGAGCTAAGAGCTCAAGCAGTCTTTCACCTCCCTATGTTTTGGGTTTTAATTAACCTAGATGCGTCCGCCTCGTTGCGTAGTGGCTACCAATCCTGGCTGTCAAAGGCTTCGGTGGCGTAGTCTGTAGCATGCTGAACTGCTATGCCCAAGATCGCCGAGGCGGGTTGCTAGTTTATACGAATCTTTTAATCACATGTAATTTATTGATGTGTAACATCTTTCTACTCGGTTGCTGGATATTTTTGTGGGAATGATTTTGAAAAATGGGACGGAAGTGGATCGGACGGAAGTGTGTAAGACGTACTGCCAGTTGGATCGCATCCCTCCTGAGCCAGAAGGGATGTGATCCAGCTGGCAGTGGTACCATGAGGAATGTTTTTTCACATACGGATTACTTTGTAACAGCAGAGTATCAAGAAGGCAGTGCGAGAGTAGAAATATCAAGTAGGCAGTGAAGAAAAACTAATTATACGAGCTTTACAGTAGTCGCATATGATGTGTAACATGTGGCATGTTATCCTACTATGTGTGTCCCGGGAGCTCAAATCCCTTGTTGACAGTGAACTCTGTTGGTCATTGAAATAACTACTTGTAAAACTCCAGTGCCAAATCCTGATGAATTGTTATGAATCATAATTGTTATTTGCCGTGGCGGAAGCAATCCACTGCCTATAGGCGCGATTAAAAATTAGGTGTCCGAAAGGTATATTACATGTGTTTCTCCCAGTGATATGTTTAGACCAACGAAGTTTCAATTACTGTTAGTAGTCGACGTAATATACTGAATTCCTACGTTGTTTGGAGTGTTTGTTGATGCGATATAGATTCCACATATCCACATGGCCGACAGTACATCGAGTGCTTACATTAAATAAGAATACAGCAAAAGTACAGGTATGAAGATTTAATAAATCGTAATTGTTTTCAGCAAATATGATAAAATGAATATTTTCACACCAAAGAACGACAACTTGAAGATGATTTACTGTAGGAATATCTTAAATGGGGTCTCCAAACCTTGAACTAAACTTATGCGATATACATTCCCCATAGCCACATGGCCTACAGTACGTCGTTGTACCGATCTCCGCCATCACGCGCGTTCATTGTTTCCGTCCCATGCACTTCCGTCCATTTTCCAAAATCACTCCCACAAAAATGTCCAGCTGCCGAGTGGAAAGATGTTACACATCAAAAAGTCAGTCTCTGTTAACGTAACTTAGTTACTGGCTGGAGAGTGATGTATCAGCAGAGTATCAAGAAGGCATGCGAGAGTAGAAATGTCAAGTAGGCAGTGAAGAAAAAAAAAGAGAGTCTTGGAATTTTTATGTTTTATGAGCGTGTAAAAAATAAAAAGATTTTTAGTGTGTTGATGAATGTCAAGGATAATAAAAACGGTAACAACTTCAAGGTAGGATAACGTGTCAGATGTTAGTCTACACATCATATGCGACTACTGTAAGGCTCGTAAAGTTTATTTTTTGGTTAATATAGGTAAGTATTCAATTTCGCACTAATTTTCAAATGTACCGCTTGAGCGATCCATGCTTGACGTGATTGGCGATTTTTGTTAGTGACGTCAAACAGCATCGGCATCGGCACGCCGGCCGCGTTACCTCACTTGACTGATTGGTAGGGTACAGGTGCAAGTTTGAAAGAGAAAATGATTTCTATGTCTGTGTCAGACAGATGGGTACATGTTATATTAGGGGCAACAACATTAAGGAATATTTTAGTCCTTGTGAAGTTCTTACTCAGCATTTTCCCCTACAATGATTTTACGGAGAGAGTTGTTTCTGTCATGAAGAGATGAAAGAAACGGTGATTGTTCACATATTTCAATTATGACGAAAAATTTTAAAAATCCTTGCAAAGGGTCTTTCAAATGAAAAGTAAGTTATGTGTAAGTTGCTGGTGTCATAGGCACATATGATATGTCAGCAATATCTAGTTTCAATTTTGTGTATTCGATTATGTAATGTTTTTTATACACGTGTGTATTATCCCTCCCTATATTATTCTGCTGAGGTCCCATTCCAGTTTTGTACCGAAAATAAGGTCCCATTAACACCAACCTACACATATGGGGTACCTACAGGTTCAGCATAACCCAATGCGTAAGCGAAACGCACTCACGTACTCTTTAAATGCCTCACAATTAAATAAATACCTTAAAACATGTATATTTACAATGAAATAATGAAAGAATGCAACACGGTAACCATGGTAACAGAATCTCACAGGTCCATCTATTTCTGTAAGATGCAATGCAATTCCAATTATTACATTACTGTGAAAGTTTCCAGACGGTTATAAGGTTACCACTGAACCAAATTAAGCTCTAAAATTCATCAATACATACAGTATAATGCGCTTAAGGGGGTCAAGGGGCACTCTAGAATTTTTTCACGCAATGTTCACGTGTGAGTGTGGTACGAAAGGTCTTTTTCACCCGACTAGAAAGGGTCTCCGAAAACCACCTTTAAAGGCCCTTAAATTAACAGTGTCTGTGATATTCCCAGAAAACTAACTTCCCTCTGATATGCCTATGAAGGAATGACAAACCCCTAACCACTGCACCAGTAGCTGAATTGATAAAGTCTGATTATTCATACCAAGGATAAATCAGTCATAGCATTCATGATTGAGATTTTGCTAAGTGTACTCTTTACAACTAGAATATTCGCGGGCGAAGCCACGACGGATAATGCTAGTTATTTATTAAAACATTTAACAACCTTGATAAAAAAATATAAAAAAAAAGCTTTGGGACTTGTGTTCCGTTTTTCCATTCTTGAAATATGTCAACCCTAGCAGCAACACAAGAGCGAAATACTCAATAGGCTACGAGCGAACACTTTCTCTTGATGATACGGGTGTCGCATGGTGTAAATGATATATGTATGAATAGACTGACAGAGCCAAAATCTTTTCACCATATGTTCCAGCATATTGTTCCGCGGATCTGTTGGCTTCGCGATATTTGGTCACTGCACCACGTTTAAATAGCCGCGGTGACTGAATAGCCATTGTCCAGTCATCAGTTAGGAGAACTCATTGCCTATTGATGAGTGCGGCGCGGTGCTCCGAGTGACAGAGAGGGCGATATCGAACTGGGACCAGCTGTAAATATGGAGAGGTCGCGCTGCTAGACAGAGACAGAACGACACAGCTAGTCTGGCGGAATGCCGCAAGGTGCCGAGGTGGGCCGCTTCGGCGCACACCACAGCACGGCAATGCACAGCAGCCTTGCTTGCTTGACTCTTGCCTTCTCTGTCTGGCGCGCACAAGCCAGCTACAGCCTGTCCCAAGAGTTGGGTTACTTTCAGTGGCACAAGCCAGCACGGGCCGTATCGGCTACAGCCTGTCCCAAGAGTTGGGTCACTATCAGTAGCACAAGCCAGCACGGCCCGTATCAGCTACAGCCTGCCCCAAGAGTTGGGTTACTATCAGTAGCACAAGCCAGCACGGCCCGTATCAGCTACAGCCTGCCCCAAGAGTTGGGTTACTTTCAGTAGCACAAGCCAGCACGGACCGTATCAGCTACAGCCTGTCCCAAGAGTTGGGTCACTATCAGTAGCACAAGCCAGCACGGGCCGTATCGGCTACAGCCTGTCCCAAGAGTTGGGTCACTATCAGTAGCACAAGTCAGCACGGGTCGTATCAGCTACAGCCTGTCCCAAGAGTTGGGTCACTATCAGTAGCACAAGCCAGCTACAGCCTGTCCCAAGAGTTGGGTCACTATCAGTAGCACAAGCCAGCACGGGCCGTATCAGCTACAGCCTGTCCCAAGAGTTGGGTTACTTTCAGTAGCACAAGTCAGTACGGCCCGTATCAGCTACAGCCTGTCCCAAGAGTTGGGTTACTTTCAGTAGCACAAGCCAGCACGGCCCGTATCAGCTACAGCCTGTCCCAAGAGTTGGGTCACTATCAGTAGCACAAGCCAGTACGGCCCGTATCGGCTACAGCCTGCCCCGAAAGTTGGGTTACTATCAGTAGCACAAGCCAGCACGGCCCGTATCAGCTACAGCCTGTCCCTAGAGTTGGGTCACTATCAGTAGCACAAGCCAGCTACAGCCTGCCCCAAGAGTTGGGTCACTATCAGTAGCACAAGCCAGCACGGCCCGTATCAGCTACAGCCTGCCCCAAGAGTTGGGTCACTATCAGTAGCACAAGCCAGTACGGGCCGTATCGGCTACAGCCTGTCCCAAGAGTTGGGTCACTATCAGTAGCACAAGCCAGCACGGCCCGTATCAGCTACAGCCTGTCCCAAGAGTTGGGTCACTATCAGTAGCACAAGCCAGCTACAGCCTGCCCCAAGAGTTGGGTCACTATCAGTAGCACAAGCCAGCACGGCCCGTATCAGCTACAGCCTGTCCCAAGAGTTGGGTCACTATCAGTAGCACAAGCCAGCTACAGCCTGCCCCAAGAGTTGGGTCACTATCAGTAGCACAAGCCAGCACGGCCCGTATCAGCTACAGCCTGCCCCAAGAGTTGGGTCACTATCAGTAGCACAAGCCAGTACGGGCCGTATCGGCTACAGCCTGTCCCAAGAGTTGGGTCACTATCAGTAGCACAAGCCAGCTACAGCCTGCCCCAAGAGTTGGGTCACTATCAGTAGCACAAGCCAGCACGGCCCGTATCAGCTACAGCCTGCCCCAAGAGTTGGGTCACTATCGGTAGCACAAGCCAGTACGGGCCGTATCAGCTACAGCCTGTCCCAAGAGATGGGTCACTTTCATTAGCACAAGCCAGTACGGCCCGTATCGGCTACAGCCTGCTCCGAGAGATGGATCACTACCAGTAGCACAAGCCATCCCGTATCCGCTACAGCCTGCCCTGAGAGTAGGATCACTTTACCCAATTGTGGGAAATCGAACTTCAAACGTTTTATTTTACGCATTATCCACGTCGACTGCTACTATATAAGCATTGACATCCTCACCCAGATGCCAAAAAAGAATTCAAAGACAACTTATACGTCAATCAGAGGTCTCAACTTCTTCTGGTACGGTATATGGCAGTTTCATATATTTTCATTGTTAGGCATTCCCTGTGTGCCATATTACAAGTACATAGAAGACACTGCCGGTGTGCCACGGCACACTACGTTCCATTTCATTTGACTTGACGTGAGGATTCACTGCGTTCCTCACGGCACACAGGTAAACTTTCTCTAATGATGAACCGGTCATCCTCACGTCAGCGAACGTGTTAATCAACAACGTTAAGATAAAGACACATTTTACAGTATTATTCGAATATCAAGAAATTTTTTCGAAGAATTGTTCAATATCTTACGCCACTAACAAAGAAAATTAGTTTTTCGCGGGTCATTTTCAGTCTTCGTCCAGTAGATGTAAGAACCTTTAAATAGTTGATCTGTCTGAAAAGAAAGGAGGAGAGAAGGGAAATGAGGGAATACAATTTTGCGTGTTTGGTGACTTTATGATTACAATCTTATTTTATTTTTAAAGGTACAGTGGGTTCTGTCTTCAATTAAATACCAATGGCATTAAAAGTAATCCACCAAAAGTCATTAAAATAAATTACTTGCAGATGTTTATTGAGCTACTTTCGATCACATTGTGGTCTTCATCAGCATAATCTTAAGAAACAATTGATAATTGCTAGTATATTAGTGTGCCAGTACTGTATTTAGTGGCATCGTCGTCTTTTGAAAATCCTTGAAAGTTTATAAAATAAACAGTAAACTAGGAAATCATATGTGTTACTAGTACATTATGCAACGAGTCTATAATGGCAATAATTAAGTCACGAGTATGTTTATAAAACGAGCGTATGCGAGTTCTATAATTTCCATACGAGTGTCTTAATTACCATTATAGGCGAGTTGCATACGACTGTTCATGTTCAACGATAATTATTATAGCTATTTTATGTTCGAAGATAAATATTCATAAATATCTGTCGAGATTTCGCCAGTTTTATGTATTGAACAGAGCGCATGAGACGCAGAGAATACCTTGTATTTGACCATGGCCTTCTCGATTACCCCAATATGACACTAGGCAACGCAGTTCAGAAGGCCTTGGAACTCCACGCAGGTGCGATGCTAACCTTATCTAATTGGTCAAACAACTGTTTCATGAGCTGTGATTGGTGGGAGAAACTGTTTCATAGTGAAAAATAGTGTTATAATGACCATCATTATGATACAGTTTTCTAACACATAATAGTCAGGGTCGAACATAAATATAATTTGCTGTCAATATGAAAGAAGCTGTGTTAACATTGTCAGAAAATTATATTCAAATGATTTTGTAACAGCATCGCAAAATAAATCGGCTTTGGTGGCGTAGTCGGTAGCATGCTGAACTGCTGTGCCCAAGATCGCGGATTCAAACCCGGCCAAAGTCGTCGGATTTTTAAGAGCGTTAAATCCTTCAGTACTGTAGGCTATGCCTTCCTTCGAAGGAGAAGTAAAGCCGGTGGTTCATGTCATAAATAAATTGCATGAAAAAGAACCTATCACTACAATTGGTAGTGTGTTGACAAATTTGTAGGTTATAATTCGTTAGAAACCCTCTATCAAGTTCCAATGTTCACCGCTAGGCGTCAGTGGCATCTGGTAGCCAAAGTTGGAACTACTTGAAATTGAACTTGCTCATTCATCTTTATTCATCAACACGCGACAGCACTTGTAGCTCACCCCATGGGTGTCCGCATAGAAGCAGCTACAAACTCTGACGATTCGAACATGTCCTCGGACACTCCCAGCACTAAAAGCCATACGCTAAATAAAATGGATAAATCAAGAAATTTGAAGCCATTACATCAATGCCCTCCTCCTTCCTATCACCCGAAATATCCTGCCGATACCCTTGCCAGGGTTGGTTCTTAAGTTTAGGGGCTGCGACAACGCGGTCATGTAGCCCCGTGTACTTTGGGTGTGTGTAGAATCTGTCTGATAACCGGTGTTAATTGTGATGACTGTATTAGTGTGTGTTATGAAAATCCACAGCCTGCTTCCAGTCTCCGACCGGGTCAGGAATGGAATGAATGAAGCCCCCATCTAGCGGCGAGGATATGAACTGTGCCGGCTGCCGAGGTCTGACGCACTCCTCTGGGGCAATGATTAAATGAATGACAGATGAAATGAAATGATAGTGGAGAGTGTTGCTGGAATGAAATTTTGACAGGGAAAACCGGAGTACCCGGAGAAAAACCTGTCCGCCTCCGCTTTGTCCAGCACAGAACTCACATGGAGTGACCGGGATTTGAACCACGGACCCAGCGATAGGATGCCGGCGTGCTGCCGCCTAAGCCACGGAGGCTTAGTGTGTGTTATATGTTTTTTAATTAAAGTAAGGACTGCAGACTTTTGAATGTTTCAAATAGTTCCTACTTTTGCCGCCAAACGCCGCCGTCAACGACTACTAGTTCAGAACTTAGCTACTAGACGCCATCGCAGTCGGCCCTTGGCAACGAACTTAGGAAGCTAAGAGCGTTGTTTACATTCATAACCTATACAATTTAGCTTCACACAGGTGTAATTAGTGGAAGGTTCTTTAACATGCCATAAATCTATGACATGGGACCACCCGCTTTACTTCCCCTCCGAAGGAAGGCATACTGAGGGACTTTTAACGCTCTTGAAAAATCTGACGACTTCGGCTGGATTTGAACCCGCGATCTTGGGCATAGTAGCTCAGCATGCTACCGACTACGCCACCGAAGCCGCCTACACATTTTCAGATAGACGTTTTAGGTCAGGCATGCTCAAACCGGGCATTTCGCAAAGTCGGCGTCCGCTCCGAACACGGGCGGCGAGCGGGCAGAGTAGCTGCGTTCAGTCTTGGCGGCGTAAACCAACTGATTGCCTTACTGCAGTGACAGCTGGCGCTACGAATATGGAGTCAGCTGAGAAGAGACCAAGTTCTACTGCAAATAGTGTGCCACAAGAATCCTAATGGAAAGGGCAGTGGCTTTCTGTGATAATTGGAGAACGTGCTAAATGCTTAGTATGTGGACATTCTGTGATAGCTAAAAAATATAACGATTGGCAGCTATAATGTGCATGTTTGGTCCTACATAGCCTATTTTTGTGAACAACTTTTCTCCACTTTAAAGCTTTGGACATCGATCACAAATGACAGATAGCCATCTGAGGGCCGTTCTTCGACTGCAGCCAGAAGGGATGTGATCCAGCTGGCAGTGGTGCCATGTGGAAAGTTTATCACATACGGATTACTTTGTAACAGCAGAGTATCAAGAAAGCAGTGCAAGAGTAGAAATATCGTGTAGGCAGTGAAGAAAAAAAAGTCAGTCTCTGTTAACGTAATTTAGTTATTGGAAGGAGAGTGATGTAACAACAGAGTATCAAGAAGGCAGTGCGAGAGTATAAATATCAAGTAGGCAGTGAAGAAAAAAGAGAATTTTGGAATTGTTATGTATTATGAGAGTGTAAAAAATAAAAAGATTTTTTGTGTGTTGATGAATGTCAAGGATAATAAAAACGGTAACGGTAATATGTCAGATGTTACACATCATATGCGACTACTGTAAGGCTCGTATCTTTTTTAAAAATGTAAATACATTGTCAATAATAAAACAGGAGACTATTAGATTGAACCTGCCACCCCTTAATCTGTATCGCATCCCGGTATCACACTGTGCTCGCAATGCAACTGGGCACACTCTCTCGCCTCGTCTCGCTACACTGTGACGTATGCATGCTGGTATAATAAGCCGCCCGCATTTACATCGCACCTGCCCAGCTGACCACCTCTGCCCTAGGTAAACTAGATGGATGTATTTTCTGTTAAGGGCAGGATTGCGGCCAAGAGTAGCTCCCCAAACATGCTGACTCTGAGTGTTAGTTATACAGTATATCTATTCAACTGGTGATTTAAAAGTTTAAAGAAGGAAGAATACAATTTTACTAGAGCTCGAGCCAGCCGGGAAGGCGGTGCGCAGAACACAACGCTACCATTACGTCATGCCTCTCTTCCATCCCACCAATCACAGTCAGTCTGTCTTGAGAATCTGAACTAGCAAGTTGTCAGAAAAGCGTAGTGATTACGTCGTAATGTTTAAAGATCCAGTGGAAGCGATTGTGTACATTTTGAGTGCTATGGAAGCAGAGGGAAGTAAACGACAGGTTGTGCATAGGCAAGCCCGAGAAATAGTTTACAAAGTCCACGCATACTTAAAAAGTGTAAAGCAGCATGAAAGAGACGGGCTCGATGAGGTAAGCGGCGGTGTTCCCACATCGCAGGAACTCACGGCAGCAGCATGCGGTGTGGGGACTTGGACCTGGTGGACCTGTTGCAACAGTTTCACAAACTGATTGCCGGTGGTCGAGATGGGAACTATTCTCTGTTTACTTGTGTCACACGTCACTCTGCTTCGTTGACAGGTACAGTTGCGCAAGTAGGATATGACTCAGCTCCAGTAGCCTCAGTCTTCGTTTAATAACTGTCCGGTGTGACATGAGCTCCTGTGACGCTTATCTGCGCTTCTAAGACAGGTAGCGCGCGCAATGCTGCTTGGCTTATGTGTAGACTGTACTCTGTCACACAGCGGCAATCATATATATTATTTCAGTAGTACAGAACCCTCCTGCGCTCACAAGCGACCGATCGTGAAAAATGAGCATTCAAATGAAAGAGAATATACATTACCAGTGACGCATTGCACTCTAATTTCATAAATATCTATAATCTCTTTAAGAAATGACTTTTAAATAACAGTACGAAGTGTGCGATTTGCAGATATTGTTGCTGCAGGAATATACGCTCCATAATTGCTGTCCACTTCACATTTTGGCCGCTATGACGACTGTTTCATGTCATTTTAACATTCTGAGGTCTTTCCTTTATCAGTTTTGCATGGATTTCAGAAACAGTAATTTAAAGGAATGAGTACTCAAACCGTATAATTTCATAAATATCGAATAACCGGAGAGTGTTACGGCTAAGCTGTCAATCAATGGACTCAGCTCACAAATGACATTAGCAGTGACGAATTGCATTCTAATTTCATACATATCAATTTTTCTAAGAAGTGTGCGATTTGCAAATACTGTTGCTGTCTGAAAATACGCGACATCATTGCTGTTCAGTTCGTATTTTGGCCGTAGGGACGCCTGAAACGTAAATAGTGTTCTATAATAATTTGGTCCAAATAAAAACATAACAACCTTTCTCCATAAGTCCATTGGGGAAAGTGTTGCTTTCACGCACGGATCCGCTAGTCAAATCTTGAATGGATAATATGTAACTCTATCTCTCTAAGCGCACTTCCCCGAGAGCCAGCCGCCTTCCCGGCTGACCTAAGCTCTATAACACAGTACGAAGTAAGCGAAGTACTATTTTCATGATGAAATCACGAATTTAGATGCCCTAGCGCGTCTGTACCAGTTACTACGTGGCCTGGCACCCATGCCACGCCATGCAATGTACCGACAGGCTGTGTCTAAAGACTGCCGCGTTTAGGAGAAGAATTAATTTGCGTGGTAAAAGGTCCGGCAGCCGGGCAAGGCTGTAGGCGTGCTGGAATGAGCGTGGCCGTATTGCCCGCCTCGTCACAGCGACCGAGTCAGCCAACGAGCCAGCACGCGCCTCGAATTATTTATCGGTGCGCCTCTAATGTTCGTGAGGATTTCCACTGGTCCAGACCTCTTCTCTCTCTCTCTCCCGTTCGTATCTCATCTTGCCATACATTTCACGCAGCCGTCCTGCCTGCCAAACCATAACGCTCGCTTGAGCACCATTCCAACGGAATAAGAAAACCGTTCAATATTATGCAACGTGTAGGCTACGAGCGTTACTCACAAGAACAGGTAGCATGGTTAACAACGATACATCAAATGATGTGGACACAGTGGCGTAACTAATATTTGCTTGTGAAGCGGATGAGCCGAGTCTAATCTAAACTAAAACTCAGCAATTCTTCTAGGTTTGTGCCGTGTCTTGTGTGGGGTTTCGCCTAGGACACCAAGCTGGCTCATCGGCGGGCTCTTGGTGTCCCCGCCCGGACCCCCACTGGAGTAGCGAACTGCGCGCCACCTCCCTTTATAAGGTGCATATGCACCTCTTGACTGCGAGAACTAAAAGCTCAAGCAGACTCAACCTCCCTATGACAAGGCACAAACCTAGAAGAATTGCTGAGTTTTAATTCACCGGCCGTGAAAGCCAATATACCATCTTTTTGGAAGCCTTCATAGGGAGGTTAAGGCTGCTTGAGCTTTTAGTTCTCGCAGTCAAGTGGTGCAGTTGCACCTAATATAAAGGGAGGTGGCGCGCAGTTCGCTACTCCAGTGGGGGTCCGGGCGGGGACACCAAGAGCCCGCCGATGAGCCAGCTTGGTGTCCTAGGCGAAACCCCACACAAGACACGGCACAAAACTAGAAGAATTGCTGAGTTTTAATTCACTGGCCGTGAAAGCCAATATACCATCTAATCTGAACTAATTGCGTTTTTTGGTTTTATGTTTGTTGTTTTCTACAGTACTATTTCTTTTGCTTAGTGTTTGTTTTCAGCTTTTGTTTTTGAATTTTGCTTTCAGTTTTTGGTTTTGTGTTTGTTTTCTACTTTTTTAATTTTGCTTTTTGATTAGAGTTTTTTGTTTTTGTGTTTTTTCTGCTTTTGCTATTTAATTCTGCTGCTTGGTTTTTGTTTTTGATTTCTGCTTTTGCTTTTGTATTTTGCTTTTTGCTTTGTGTATTTTGGTTTCGTATTTGTTTTCTGCTTTTGTTTTTGCTTTTTGATTTCTGCTTTGGTCATATATTTAATAATTGTGAATTTACAGGTTAAACAATAAGTAGGAATTGTAAGGAAATTCATAAAATGTGTTTAGTCTTTCTGAATTTTGTAAATTGTGTAAATTTGTAACGATTTAATCAATAATAATAATAATAATAATAATAATGTATTTGACAATAAATCGTACAGTAAGTTTCTATACGTTACGGTTTAATAAGCTAATGTATTGAACCTGGCCGACTTGAGATGCGGATGACGCTTTGTGTGCAGAGCTGTACTTATCACGCCCGTCTGGAATGGAGAAGGGACTTCAGTAATAAGCTGTCACACAAAACAGCTGGAATACAAAAGGAAACTCTGTGATTGGGCCTGTTCAAAGCGACCAGCTTATACAATGCGCTTGCTTTCATACAAGATAAAAGCGCAAAGGTTTTTATAAACAATAGAAGACAGAGAGAAGAAGACTTAAAACAGTAACCAGCGAACTGTAGAGGGAGAAGTGGCTCCACATGCGGTCAGAAATAATCACTGTATTGGGGGAGCCGACATTCTCTTCAGAGCTCTGATTAGGATCCTTGGTAACTAATAATCGCGACGGTCAACGGTTTTATAAGGGTTCGGGAATTTAAGCGGAAGTTGGCTCTTAACACTGCAACTGAGCCATCTCTCTTGTAGTCATTATTAGAGCCATTAGGTCTGTGAGACCGGTAAATCATATATTGTTTTAAAAGTCATTTATTCATCTCTACAAATACTTAGGTATTTTTCAGATTAAAATATAATTTCAGAGAACATTAAATACAATCACATAAACCTTCTTCTTGATAATTATTCATGACAACTATTGAGTTTTTTTGTTTACAATAATAGGTGGCTCATACTAAGCTAATGTTTCTCGCATATTTTTCTGTGATCAAGACGAAAGCTATGCACGAGTTGCTCCTGTACAGGAATGTTTTTAGCATTTAATCAATCCATAGCAGACACTAATGTAAAATGTTGATATAAAGAACACTAATAAAACATAAGAATCAGCATTATTCTACACTGTTTGCAAAGCAGTCCACTTGTCAAATTTACACACGTTTGACAGCACACTTGATGCACACCTTCCGGCCACATTCATGGCATATGGGGTTCAAACACTTTATACACTTGTGTTGGGTTTTCCTTTCTCTAAATCAATGAAATTACTGTCCTCAGGATCATCTTCGTCACTGTCTAACATCCTTCGTATGCGATCTGCAAAGTGTATATCACTCCCGCGTACAGATCGAATTGTGGAGGGTGTGTCCATTGTTTCATGAAACTAATGCACAGCACTAGAGTCACCCGGTATTTGAGACCATACGCTAACTGCACGTGACTAGAGCTATCCGGTACGTTTTTATTATCTATCAATATGTTGCCGCTGAACGCTTCAAATCACCTAAACCAAGATGAGCTTTTAGGGATGGGGATGAGGCGGGATGAAGGTACTGTGCAGGATAATATATGTCCCTCGTGATTTAAAGGTGCCGTGGTTGCATAACTATTGTCTTGGAGAGAGAAACTTAACACTTTAATGGAGCTACTGGTCTGTGAGACCAGCAGCGAATGTGATTTTTTCTACACTGGCCAACCTGTTTGGTCAAAGCCGCATACATTTCGTTTACTAATACAGCACTAAAAATGCCTACCGAAACGATTATGACCTCAGGTTATCTAAATGAAGAAAAATCAACAATATTTTGTGCTTGCATTCATGTTTTGTTTTTGTGTTATTCATATTTTGAAACTTGTTAATTACACTATCTCATGTATGGGGGAGTGATGACGCAGTGGTAGGACTGCTTACTTCTCACCAAGACGGACCGGGTTCAATTCGAGGTAAGTGCATATTGGATTTACGAAGTGAAATGTCACGTAATTCCACGTAAAAAGGAGGTCCAGTGGCTCATGATCGCGAGATTAACGTTACGTAAAACTAGAGTCGAATTTTGATATCTCGAATCGTTAGAGAATGTCAAAATAAATTGTTTTCTGGAATGGGTACAATCGTGTTGACCGACTGAAAAGCATATTTTTGAAAAGCAAAGACTATGACTATGGCAGCCTTTGTCCTTATTGACGAAGTTAGAATATTCAGTAAATTGAAACCTTAAGTCAATAACCAGTTGTACTTTAGTCACAGTACCGGGTTTGGACACATTGTGAGCTTCTTCAGCGTTATATTATAAAATACGGAAAGAAGCAGGACTTAGACTACATACAAAAATGTCCTTATCAAAAGTTATTATCAAAATAATTACTTAAAATACTAACGGTTTAAAGGCTGAAACTTTTTTGTATATAGTTTTGCTTCTTTTCGTATTTTATAATATAACGCTGAAGAAGCTCACAATGTGGCCGAAACCGGTGCTGTGATTAAAGTACAACTATTTATTGACTTAAGGTTTCACCATACTGATATTTAAGCATAAAGTTCATAACCTGTGGTATTGTGATGTCTGAAGTAGAGTGTGCAGGTTATTAGGGCAGACGACATCCATATTCCACACTCACTCACACCACCAAGACCATTAAAATGTGTGTATTTGTACTTAAGGATACGATTGGAAACCACGGAAAACCACTTCCACTCTGGCTGAGGTGGGAATCGAATCCATATCTCAGTTTTGCCTCACGAGGCTGAATGTACACCGGCGCTGATCAGGGTTTATGATCTCATTAACCCTTTATAGGGCAGAATAGGACAGTAGTAAATATATTTTATTTGTATTTATTTACATGTAATTATTTTAGCCTAATTATAATTATTATTAATTTTAATTTTTGTTTTCTTTAATATTCTAACACTCATAATTACTTTTATGTTCGACCCTGACATGTCAGAAAACTGTACTATAATGAGGCTCATTATAACACTAATTTTCATTATGAAACAGTTTCTTCCACCAATCAGAGCTCAAGAAACAGTTGTTTGACCAATTAAATAATTAGATGTGCTGATTTCCACGGCCTTCTAATTTAAATTTCACTGCCAGGCCTAGTGTCATAGTAGGGTAATCAAGGAGGCCATGGTCAAATACAAGGCATTCTCTGCGTCTCATGCGCTCTGTTCAGTACATAAAACTGGCGAAATCTCGACAGATATTTATGAATATTTATGTTCGAACATAAAATAGGTATAATAATTATCGTCGAACATAAACAGTCGTACGGTATGCAACTCGCCTATAATGGTAATTAAGACACTCGTATGGAAATTATAAAATCGCATACTTTATAAACACACTCGTGTCTTAATTATTGCCATTATAGGCGAGTTGCATAATGCACTATTACAAAATAAGCATTATTAAACAATTAAAAATAGTAAATAATTAAAATTTAAAAAATAAAGAAAACTAGGATAGTAAAAATAACAAATGAAAATGCATTATTTTTATTATCATATTTTTTTTTTACTTTTTTATTTTCATTGTTTGTAAGTTATTAATACAATTATCTAGCACCCTAGGTCAAGGAGAAAATGAAAATCCACAGCCTGCTTCCAGTCTCCGACCGGGTCAGGAATGGAATGAATGAAGCCCCTATCTAGCGGCGAGGATATGAACTGTGCCGGCTGCCGAGGCCTGACGCACTCCTCTGGGGCAATGTTTAAATGAATGACAGATGAAATTAAATGATAGTGGAGAGTGTTGCTGGAATGAAATTTTGACAGGGAAAACCGGAGTACCCGGAGAAAATCCTGTCTGCCTCCGTTTTGTCCAGCACAGATCTCACATGGAGTGACCGGGATTTGAACCACGGACCCAGCGGTGAGAGGCCGGCGTGCTGCCGCCTAAGCCACGTAGGCTTCAGGTCAAGGAGATAAACTAATAATATTTGGTTTACAGAAACATTAACACTTGCACAAGAATTAGTTGATATGGGTGAAAGATTCAACCATCTGGATATTTGACAATATAAATTGTCCTTTTGCTACGTCCATAATAGTCTGACCACTAACCTATAATAGTACATTATGCAACGAGCCTATAATGACAATAATTAAGACACGAGTATGTTTATAATTTCCATACGAGTGTCTTAATTACCATTATAGGCGAGTTGCATACCGTACGACTGTTTATGTTCGACGATAATTAGTATAACTATTTTATGTTCGAACATAAATATTCATAAATACAGGGTCTTTCATGTAAAGTAAGAACGCCAAGCGGCGGGTTTGTTATCCGCTAGTGTGGTGGCCTTGACCGAGCTTGTGGCGAACCGTGGCCCCCTGCTATAAGCGTGTGTACAATCCTCTATGAAATATTACCTTGTAAAAGTTGCTGGAAGTGTCGTCCTTCCTGGGTTATAGAGGCATTGTATCTGGTAACCACATTTTGGCTGACGCGAGTGAGTCATGCCACTGTATTTTTTCTAATTTTTTATTTTGTGTTTTTATTGAGCACTGAACCAGTAGTGTCAAAGTCATTTACAATTACGTGAATCTGTGCTAGTGAAGGTGGCACTTCATCAGGAAATTGCTGAACAAATGCATCACGTACCCGCCGAGTCGAATCGTAATTAAAATAAATTTTACATAACAAAAATACGATGTTGCATTGATAACAGTCTCAACATGTTAGCAGCTGAGGTTCAGACTGGCGACTGACAACACCTGCACGCTTATTCCAAGGTCAAGTTTGTACTATGCGCGCGCTTTCAATACTACAGCAGGGGGCCGTGGCGCGTCACAAGCTTGGGCAAGCCGGCTTCAGCAGCGAATGACAAAACCGCCGCTCGCCGTTCTTACTTTATATGAAAGACCCTGTATCTGTCGAGATTTCGCCAGTTTTATGTACTGAACAGAGCGCATGAGACGCAGAGAATGCCTTGTATTTGACCATGGCCTCCTCGATTACCCTACTATGACACTAGGCCAGGCAGTGAAATTTAAATTAGAAGGCCGTGGAAATCAGCACATCTAATTATTTAATTGGTCAAACAACTGTTTCTTGAGCTGTGATTGGTGGGAGAAACTGTTTTATAATGAAAAATAGTGTTATAATGACCATCATTATGATACAGTTTTCAGACATATAATAGTCAGGGTCGAACATAAAGGATTAAAAGTGTAGCCTAAGGGCTCATCAGCGGTGTATGGCTGTGTAATGCACTGCGAGCCATGGCCACCTGCAATTAAGACAGCCCGTAGCGGGCCGGTCACGAAGGCTTTGACAGGCAGCAGGCAGGTTGGAGCAGAGGGAGTGTAGTCACCTCACAAACAGAGAGAGAGAGAGAAAAAGAAGAAGACGTAAGCCACGTGCGTGGGACATCTGACATCACAGCAAGAACACACACACGCCTTGGCACTGCTAGGTCACCCGCTCACTAAAACGATTCAGTGTAAGCAAAACCAAGGACCCGTGTCATATTGTCAGACCCCAGTGTTCGGATTTCATTAGCTATAAATAACCTGCCAAATCAACAACAGCGACCTAACAGAATAACTGTGTGCGTTAAGGCGCTGGCCTCGGTGATCACTAAACATTGACTTAGGAGGCAGGTGGGTTGAAATTCTACCGTCGCGTCGGTCAGCCTCAGTGGTCGGTATACACTATAGACACTGGAACAACGCACGACAGATTTCACTCACACAACCAGTTGAGTGGTGCAAATGGTCAGGTGCTCACCTATTATCTCATGGTTGTAGTGTCGAACTCCGGTACTGGCAGCATACATGCTGGGAGCCATGGCAGAAAACTTACTGACACGTACTGGTGGGTGTATGTGGTGGCCTCTTTGATGTCATTCGTCACTGAATTTTTACAAGAGTATCCGCCAACTCTCTATAGAAGGCAGAGCGAGCTAGAATCGATTAAAAAAGGGCTCCAAGTTCGTACACCAGTCCGAGCGAGTAAATTTTGATACACCGATGGCTGCCTTGAGGAGACGCGCCTTGACTTTTTCTAAGGTGTCGAGGTCGTTCGGCGTTAGCTTATTCGAGGTGATTTCAATGCCATAGGTTAAAATAGGTAGCCTATTACTTTTGCATCAAACAGATCATAACATGATTAGCCTACACTGGCCGACAAGAAATACACACACCAAGAAGGAAGAGTGGGAATTGCATTAAACCGGCTGTATATGATTGCAGCGTTAATGTATGTAAATGAAGGTATTACAATATGAGAGCAAACTAACACTTGTATCGCGGGACAGTGACCACCTGCATGGAACCTGTGATCCACCTCTAGCTTGGATACAGGCTGCAATATGGGCGGGCACACTAGAGCTCTGCGAGGATAAAGAAAACGTTATCCACATCCGCACGACTGTTATCCACATCCGCACGACTGTTATGCGCATCCGCACGACTGTTATCCGCATCCGCCCTACATCCGCACGACTGTTATCCGTACCCACCTCACATCTACACGACTGTCGCACACGCCCGACATCCGCACGACTGTTATCCGCATCTGCCTCACATCCACAAGACTTTTATCCGCATCCGCCCCACATCCGCACGATTGTAATCCGCATCCACCCCACATCCGCACGACTGTTATCCTCATCCGCCTCACATCCACACGACTTTTATCCGCATCCACCTCACATCCACACGACTGTTATTCGCACCTGTCCCACATCCGCACGACTGTTATCCGCATCCGCACGACTGTTACCCGCATCCGCACGACTGTTATTCGCATCCGCCCTACACCCGCACGACTGTTATTCGCATCCGCCCTACACCCGCACGACTGTTATCCGCATCCGCCCCACATCCGCACGACTGTTATCCGCATCCGCCCCACATCCGCACGACTGTTATCCGCATCCGCCCCACATCCACACGACTGTTATTCGCATCCGCCCTACACCCGCACGACTGTTATCCGCATCCGCCCCACATCCACACGACTGTTATCCGCATCCGTCCCACATCCACACGACTGTTATTCGTACCCACCTTACATCTACACGACTGCCGCACACGCCCGACATCCTCACGTTTGTTATCCAAACCGCAGGACTGTTATCCGCATCCACCCCACATCCACACGACTGTTATCCGCATCCGCCCCACATCCACACGACTGCCGCACACGCCCGACATCCTCACGTTTGTTATCCAAACCCGCAGACATAACAATAATATTATTATTTTTATTTATTAGATAAGGCATAAACTAGCCTATTAAAGCAACACATTTAGGCATTTGAGGAGAAATTCGTTCCCCTAGGCCGTGTACAATATGCCATGTGGTATAATTAAAATGAATGTAATACAGTCAGAATTGCAATCCTTTTTAGTTCATAATGGTAATTATGCTTAATGACATAATTTGAATGACATTCCATTTAAATCATCTTACATTTGTCACGGAAAAACATAACGGAAAAAATATAAGTCATAAACATCCGGGTCCTAGTAATGATATTCAACAAGTACGGATTGTATTCTAAAAACTATCTCAAATTTACTCCAAACATTATCCGCAGTTTATCCTCTATCCGCACAGCCATGCAAACTATATCCACATGGCGAAATACTTGGCGGATATCCGCATCCGCGCAGGGCTTTAGCTATACTATCCTGCGCCATATCTGTCCATATGTACTGCAACTGTTCCCCGAGATCTTGTGGACTCTTCGGCTCCCACAGTTGTCGTCCAGGTGGCCGCAAACATGTTCGATTGGTGACAAATCTGGGAATTGGATGGGTCACGGCTGTGTACCAACGTTACGGAGGCAGTCCAGCGCCACCTATGCTGAGTGTGATTGAGCATTATCCTGCTGGAATAGACCACCTGCTATGAGTGGCAAGACATGTGGCCGATATCCAGGATATCCAGCACATAATAAAATCATCGGATTTGAGGATTCAAATATTTTTAATTTTTGTATTCAACTGAGATTTCGGCAAAAACCAGTCAAGATCAATAACTTCTAAACGGCGATTTCAATGGAACTCGCTAAGTTCATAGCACTATCCCGGGCGGGGTCGACCGTGCCCTTCAAATTTTGTTACGTCTCACCAATCTAAGATGGCGGCTGTGCGAAATATTTCACCAGATTTGAATATCTCCGAAACTATTACCGATATCACCCTGGAATTTTGTACGGTGATAAAGGGAACTACTAGAAAACCACCTATGTGACTTTTGAAAACCTGGTAACTACAAAACCAACATGGCGGCCAAGCAAAGTTGCGAATTTTAAATAGACGTTTCTCGCGATTTAACCGACCAAACGCAATGAAACTTGGTACAGTATATGTTTATACACATTGTAATGCACCGACATCAAACTTCGTAGAATTGTTTACATAACCTCAAGATGGCGGCAGTGCGAATTTCGAAAATTAAGTTTTTATTTCTTGTGTTCTAATCATGCGATCCAAATCAACATTTGCATAATGATCATACGCAATAATCATCATCTAATATTACATAACTCTATGGCCTTCATATATTAAAATCCAACATGGCGACCATCCGAAATATTTAGACGGTTCTCAATATCTATGAATCAACTACAACAATCAAACTGAAAATGTGTAAGTGCGTAGAGGCTATAAGCATAAGTTCACCTATGGGACGTTCAATAACCTGGCGAGCACAAATCCAACATGGCGGCGACGCAAAATTTAAATATTCAAATGGACGTTTCTTGCGTTTTAACCATCCAAGTGCAGTGAAACTTGATACGGTATATGCTTATACAAATTTTAATCGACTGCCATTTAATTCATTTAAATTATTTTCATAACCACAAGGTGGCGGCTGAGCGAAATTTTAAAATCCCGCTTGTATTTCTTGTGTCCTAATCATGCGATTGAAGATTGAATTAAACACTTACACAATAATCTTCATGTAATAGTAGGCCTACATAAATCTATGGTTTATAATATAAAAATCCAACATGGTGACCATCCAAAATATTTAGACGGTTCTCAATATCTACGAATCTATTATAGCAATCAAACTGACAATTTGTATGTTGATAGAGGCAATTAATATTAGTAGGATATATGAAAATAGGCTATTTAGTTCTTCACGGAACTACTTGTTTTTAGGTATTATCAACTATCTTCATAAAAATATATATTTTCCTCACGTGCAATGCAAAGCTGTTGGTGAGACACTAGTAAGTCCAAAAGCAATTTTTATTTCGCTCGGCACAAATGACACTATATTGTGTTTTTTTTTAAGTTTCTGAACAATTTATTTTTTGTACTTGTCTGGTTCTTGGAATGAACCATTCAATTACAAATTTCATAATAATATAGTGAACCCATGGGCCATAGGGTCCATGAAGGTCGAACCCATGTCCTTAAGGAAGAAATGAAAGAAACGTATAGTTTCATAAAGGAACGGAGAGAGATTTTAAGCCAGGATTATAGCTTAACATTGTGCAAGCGACTAGGGACAGATGTTCCTTAGATGAAATCACCCCACTCGACATTCAAGAGAGGGCTGGTCACGAGTATTAATAACTGAATGGAAATTTCCACCGTGATAGACAAGGAAGCCTGAATCGGAATTCGAGCTGACGTTGCTGGAAATTGACAACGCCGCTTATGCGCCAGAAGAGGAATAATTAAAATTAACACGTTTACGAGCATAATAATGAGTAAACAAGCACAGTACAGTGAATCATTTTGAATGAGAGATTTTTCAGTAAAGAGAAACCATTTAATAATTGCGCAGAAAAAAACTGCCGACGTAAGACGACGTCATTGGGGAAGTACCTAAGCCTCTGTGGAGGGGAGAGAGCAAAAGGAATGCAACACCCACACAATTGAGGACGAGAAATTAATTAATATCTCCGAATTGCACGATCGATTCTTAGGTGCAATGAGATTATGTGACATTGAGAGGAAGAGTTTTCGGAAGGTATCATTTTTATATTTGTGGCACCATTATTTTAGAAGTTGACCACAGAAAAGGCTAGAGTCTTATTTTTTTGTAGTAAAATAGTATAAAGCTTCGGGGTTTACCAAGCCAACCATGCAGTCTTGAACAGCCCGAGGGGTGTTGCCACGCATCACGCAGTACGAATCCGTCCAGGAGGACGTGAAGTTATATCAGCACATGCAGTCATACGAGCACTCCGTGAGGGGAAGTGCTGCACCACGACGTAGAAGTAGTCATTCCGACAGTCCGTGAGGGGACGTAACTCTGCGTTACATCGAAAACAGCTACCAGTACTCCTTGAGGGGAGAAACGCTGTGTTACACCGCAGAAGTAAGATCCGATAGCCACAGGCGTCACAGTATTAACGACTTGCTTGCCTCCATAGGGAGTGGTCAAGACGAAATTTTAAAGTATCGCCGTAGTGAAATATTAGGAAAATCCTAATTATAGGATTTAGGCCCGACTGTATACAAGTTAAAGTGAAAATTCGTAAGATATAGTCAGAGCAGGCTGCGAACGTCGGACTTAAAGGCGATAGGTCGTTAAATGTACGAACGAATAGATCATAACGTACGGAAGTATCGTACCAGACAGATAAACTGTTATTTAAATTGAAGAAACCTAAAAGGGAAGAACAGAATAAGGTTCGAAACGTAGGAATGTTAAAACAGTTCAAATAAAGAAGATAGGAGACTATAAACATTATCTCCAGAAAGCAGGCGAACTATTCTAAAAATACTAGAATTGAGAAGTGCTAGCTGCTATAAACTAAATCTATAGATCTTAGAGGAGACCTCGATCCGTATAGACTTTCGTTAGGATCGATAGACAGATCTACAAAGAAGCCGTTCAGGCTAGATAAATAGCCGGTTATCCAGGATAGGAATAGCAGAATTTGACTCCAGGGAACAATAGATGTTTCGAGACTTTCGCATTCTGCAGGATAGGAAGCCGACATCGAATAAATTTCACCCTTGGAAACGGGAATTTAAGAAGATCACGTGTGATAGGCTCAAAAATACGG
Organism: Meconema thalassinum; assembly: GCA_946902985.2. Taxonomy (NCBI): domain Eukaryota; kingdom Metazoa; phylum Arthropoda; class Insecta; order Orthoptera; family Tettigoniidae; genus Meconema; species Meconema thalassinum. The sequence goes on along the minus strand of OX336391.1, from coordinate 66,533,889 downwards.
CCTAGTGATCGAGAATTGTGAAGTGTAAAATAATCAAGATTGTGTGTTAAATAATATGTTTAGTGTTTATTATGTGTTCAAAAGGGACACATCAGTATATAAAAATGTCGTCAATGTTAAGTGTTTTAAATATATGTCAAAAAGTGTTTTTATATAAGATAAATTCCTTTAATATGGAGTAAAAAGTTCAAAGTGGGCCCAAAAATGAAGCACCGCACCAGATTAAAGATCATGGGATGATCTGGAAACATGTGAGTACTAAATTCATTCTATTTTGGTGTCGGAAATTGATTGTGTACAAACCCACCGGAGTTTTTGAGTGAAAGGGACGTGTTTTAATAAATAAATACTGAATAATCAAGAACACGGTCTGAACAATAATAAAATAAAAATTGAGAAATTATAAATAATTATGTAAAGAATAAATCCCGTAGAGGAAATATGTGAATAAAGGGTGAATGTATTTAACAAATGTCATAAGAGCAAGCGAAATATCATTAATTATCATGAAAGACATTGAAATAAAGTAAAGTTGAGATATGAAAGAAATAGCTTTTGAGCTTGTATAAAGAATAAAGATAATAATAATAATTAAATATGGAAATGTTAAATAAAAATCAAATAAATTGATATGAATATAGAACGTTAAGCCTTAACGTATGTGTAAGAGATGAGGTTCAATGGAATATTTTAAAAACAGGGAGCGATTTATCGACAACGGAAAGATTAATATGTGAATTAAAATAATATGAATTGTTACTAAAGAGATTTATCAGTTCTTGGGAAGACATTTTCGGCTTAAATAATGCATAGCGCATAATGAGCGCAAATATAATATTAAAGTGTCACGCTAGGAACGCGTAGTGGTTAAATACTTGGTACATTATTTATGGAGGGTAGTTGATTGCAGTGAATTGATAATTGTATAAGTCCTCTATTTGTGACATAGTATCACGAGGCATTGTGTATGTATTTAAAAAGGGAGCTAATATATGGTATTATTGAGCGTATGTCATATGGGCCACGGCCGACTCTAAATCGCATTTTGTATAAGTCCTCTGTAAGGGATTGGATCCCGAGGCACGTGAAGAGATTCGAATGCAGGATCTTCTTATGATAAAAGCCCCTGTAATTCTCCGTCGTCGTATGTGTATTAATCTTCCCAATCAATGAGGACCCTCTCATAATTAATAAATGCCAAGGATACGAAAATGGTCTTTGAACCAAAGAAATGTTGTTTGAATGTATACGGCACAGTAAAGCCCGGTCTCCCCAGAACTGGATATAATGGGAAGGTTTGTTTTGAAAGCCTTGGAAATAAGCTACTAACGTTGGGTCAGACAGGATGTCGCCGTCACCCTACGTGTCATAAATCGCACCCCAAGTAGTAGAGTCTAGCTCTCTTAAAGCGAGAGGGAACAGAGACCGTCCCGTAAGCTGTTGTAAAGAGAATGAATACACCAAGAGTGTTTAAAGTTGTTAACGACCCGGGCGTTGAACCGAGGTCCTTATAGATGGATATTTCGTTTGCCGGTTCAGATCGTAGTTTCTTATATGATAATGGTCTAGTAAGACATAAGAGATAAATAACAATCCCTATGGTAATAATGTATGGACGTGGGATTCCACGAGTTGATTGAAGGCAACTGAGTTCGGGAGTAACTATAGTTTTTTGACTGTGTCAAGTACCTTCACGCTCTGGAGTACACAATTGATTTTCTGATTGCCTTAATATATTTGTGAAATAAAGAGAGATGATAACAACTGAATGTGTGGACATGCCCAAAATACTGAGTTAGATAATTAACCTAGATTTTTAAATATAATTATATATTTGTTTTTGAGAAATAAGAAAATATAAAGGATAGTGTTTGAGGTGTACAAGAATGACACCATAATAATGTAAATGCATGGAGCCAAAGAGCTCGGAGTTATGTAAACTTAATGTTAGTGCTTTATGGAAGTGAGACTAAGTAAGAATTGTTGGTTTATGTGGAAATCACAGGTTTTGAATACAATATTTGTTTATTTTATTTGTGATTCCTTGTTCATTTGGAACAAGCAGTTGATTATTGGGTCAGTAATTAAATTGTTAAAATGTTTGTAGCGCCATTAATTTTATTAATTAAATGGGTTTTAAATAGGAGTTGATTTTGTTGTTATTTTTGCAAGTGTATCCTCTAATTAATCCAAAATATGTGAGTCACAGAGTGGGGGAACTTACCGCTGCCCCGAATATCACGAATTGAGCTACGCTGGTATACTGTGATTGGCATATTTCTTGCTAAATGGGCACATGGGGATATATAAATAATGTGCTGGATTAATAACTAGAGGAACATTTAAGTCGGTCATATCATGTAAAATTAAAGTAATGATAGGAATAGCTACAACGTAAAATATTAACTGACCGCATGGGTCCCTGGAAACTCATACCGAGCAGCCCTGAATATATTATATATTATCAAACCCCCTAGCAAACGTAGACATTCCTTTTTGGCGCCCAGTACGTAGGGATGAGTTTTCCTAGGGAAAACCCGAGTTTTCTCGAAAAATCAAAATTTTCATTTTTTTGAAAAAAAATGGTTTTTCGAAATTTTGAATTTTAAATACTTCCATAAAGGTTTATGAAATTGAATAAAAATAGTAAAAGGGTACGTTGTAAGTGAATACCCGTACCAAAGTAAAGTTTTGAAGAAATTGGGACACACGGATTCAGAGTATCATCTCTCAAGCATGTACTAGTGTGGTGGCATTTGTGGCCCACTGTATTCTCATAAGATGGTATTGAGTGAGGAATTGCAGGGGCTTTTGGAGGCGATAAAAGCCGATAGTAATGAGAAGTTGGAGGCGATAAAAGCCGATAGTAATGAGAAGTTGGAGGCTATAAACAATACATTGGGTCTCCAAAAGGATGAAAATAACAAAGTGTTCGAATCCATAAATGAGAGTTTGAATAAGTTGGACAGCCAACAGGAGAAGAATAACCAAAAGTTAGGATCCATGAATGAGAGTTTAGAGTCACTAAAAACTGAGAGTGCTAATATGGGAATGAAATTAGAAGCTATCGGAGTTAAAAGTAATACCATGGAAACTAAGTTAGAAGCTATCGAGGCTAACTGTGTAACAATGAACAATGAAGTAAAGGCTGAGATAGATAAAATAAATAACAAGTTCCAAGATTTTGACACCACGTTTGGGGACAAGTTAACTGAGTTAAAAGGGGAAATCGCAAGTGAGATTAAAGAGGAAAATAAAGGATTCCATTCCGGATTGCAAGCCCAATTAGATACTATGAACACAAATATGATAGATTCCCAAAATAAATGTCAAAATCATTTTAAAAGTATTGAGGGTAAAATTGGTACCATGGAAAATAAGTTTGGTTCTATAGAAACTAAATTAGTTAACATAGAAACAAAGGGTGATGATTGTGAAAAGAAACTTGTAACCCAGATCCAAGGTGTGCAGGAAAAGTTAGAAGCTCAGATAAAATCTAACAGCGATATTTGTGAGGCATCCCGGGATGAAATAAAACAAAGCGTGAATAAGCTAGGAGATAGATTTGAAGGGGTTGAGGAGAAAGTAGGGACCCTCGAGAACAAAATCAGTGTAGTTCAGACTGAGGTAACTGAGATGAAAAATCAAAATATAAAGGATGCGCGGGATATGAAAGGTCAATTTGAGCTGTTTACCGGGCAGGTAGATGATAACTTAAAGAAGTATGAGGGTGAAATAAATCGAAGATTAGGTATCTACGAGGGGCATCTCCAGAGTGAAAGAAAACAACGAGACAACGAAAGTAAGGAAAGTACCCATAAAATAAATGAAATAAGTCAGGGTATTATTGAGGTTCAGGAAACCATCGGAACATTAAAGGATCACGTAGGAAAAACCAATAAGGAAGTAAATCAGGTCCAAGATGAAATGATGAAATTGTATAAGAGTCAAGAGAAAACTGAGGGAAAGCTTGAAGGAATGAAAATAGATATGGTCAAAGGACGAAAAGAAGTGGAGAAGCAAATAAAGGAGATACGAGAGGGCCTGGAGACCATAGGTGACGTTAAGCCAGAAATTATAGACCAAAGGGTCATGATCTTTAAGAAAGAGGTAGAAGAACAACTAAAGGAATTCAGAGATAGTTACAGGGATGAGAAATTCCAATCCAAAAAGGTAGAGGAAGATATTAAAAGGAATCAAGAAAGAATTCAGAATGAATTAAGATCCCGATTGGAGAGGACTGAACATAAGAATAGTCAAATGGAAATCCAACTCATGGCAAATGAAGAAAGTGCCCGAAGAGAAAGGAAGTTAGAATTCGAAAATCAGGAGGAGTTTCCAAAGACAGGATGGGTAGATTCTCGTGAACAAGGCACAGATACGGAGAGGGATTTAGGAGGGGAGAGCCCTTATAAGAACCCAGGATATCCGATGGCGATGTCAACCCCGTACATGAATCAGACAAATGGCCAGATAATAAACATTATTAAATCCAATGAGGATAGACCAGTAAAGTTTACGGGTAATAACATGTCTATTACTCCAAAATACTGGCTAAAAGAAGTGGCAGAGTATCTAAATGAAATGAAGGTTCCTCAGGATCGGAGACTGAGAGCTATTGAAAAGCTGTTGGCAGGTGATTGTCTCACCTGGTTCAGAAGCTTCAGATACACTTTTGATACGGTGGAAGGCTTTAGGGAAGCATTTTTAAAGCGATATTGGGCAGCAGATGTCCAAGAAAATTTAAGGCTAGATCTGTACTCTAGGAAGTACAGCACCAATGCACCCACTAAATACTCCGAATTTTTCACCGCTCAGCTGTGTAAATTCCGCGAACTGGATATTGCTCCGGCAGAAAACGACCTGTGTGCCGCCATTGCAAGACAGCTTCCATATGAGATTCAGAGGCTGCTAATCTCATCCAAAGCCAGAAGTGCTGTGGAAGTGGAGAGTGTATTACGTCAATTAGATATGACGACTTCACACGTAACTCCTCGGCATCAAAGACAAACTGAGCAAGTACACATGGCTAGCAGTCAGGAAACTGGAGAAAAACCAGCGACCAGGAATCAGTCCACCAGTACGGATACTCAAGGACGAGATCGAGAGTATGGGCACCAGGAGCCTAGAAGGATACAGCCATATTACCGGGGAGGATATCGAGGAAGAAATCCTAGAACTACGGGTTATAGGCAACAGGAAAGCCGACCCTATAACAATAACCAGCAAAGGCCGGACAACAGAAAGAAATGGGAGAATTATCCCAGGAGGAATGTAAGGCCAGACGATAGGGATGATGAATATCGGGCCGAAATAGAAGAAAGATATCAGGAGAGTCTTCGTTATATGAACGAAAGACCAGATGAACCTGATAGGCAAAAAGTCCGTTGGAGTGAGGCAATCAAGAACCGGAAATCACCCGACCGACTAGACGGAGCTCAAAGCTTGGAACTACAAGCTCAGCTAAAGAATGAGGGAAAAGGGAGCCCTCAGGATAAAAAAAAACTCCAAATTTAAATTGTCAAAAGTGGAAACATACCAGGAGCTGGGAGGAGGTAGAAATTGTAAATTGGATAGCCAGACCAGATGAACTAATTAACGAGGATGTGGAAGGAATCCCACCTGTTAAAAGAGAACTACCTATAATTATGCTTAGGATAGAAGGATTACTGGTCAGAGCATTGATTGATACTGGATCCACAATAAGTCTAATTACACAAACCCTTTTAAATGAATTGGAAACAAGGGGCCGAGTACTAAAGATTCCCACATCAAGTGTAAAGATTAAGGGAATTATCCCTGAAAAATCTTTGACATGTAAATTTCAGGTATACATTGATTTAATCATGGGTAACGCTGAAATTTCGCAGTGCTTTTTGCTGGTAAATCAATTACCTTATAATGTCATATTAGGTATTGATTTTATCCGTGAGAACAAGGTCATTATAGACCTAGCGCAAAATTGCATTAGAATTCAAAGAGAGGATGTGGATGAGCAAAACATTAACCTACAGGATCAGGATGCGAAAATAGCAGAACAGGTATGGCATATGGAAGAAGTGATTGAGGAAGATTATAAGGACATAGAAAAGATATTTGAAGTCCTCAACATAGAACTCGAAGATAATGTGGAAAATGAGTTCGAGACCAACCTGTCAGGAAAAGTGGAGGAAGCTAAAGTCAGCCTCGAAATTAAGGAACAGTTAAAGAAATTATTATTGGATTATAGGGACGTATTTGATTCCAAGCCAGGGAAGATTGAAAATTTTAAATACGCGTTCCAAGTCAACGATTGGGCACCGTTCAAACAAAAACCATACCCGGTTGCGGAAAAACATTACCCACAAACCAAGAAAACACTGCAGGAGATGATGAATGCAGGTGTTATAGAAAAGATGGCGACACCATATGTTAGTCCATTAGTGATTGTGAGTAAACCGGATGGCTCAGTAAGGGTGTGTTTAGATGCCAGAAATTTAAATGCAAAAATTATACCAGAAAATGATTCGGCACCACCCATAAAAGAAATACTGAGGAAGTTTAAAGGCAAGAAGATTTTTACAAATATTGACATGACTTCTTCGTATCATCATCTCGAACTGGAAGAGAAAACCAGCTTGTTGACTGGATTTCAGTTCGATCAACAAACATACTGCTTTAGAAGATGTCCGTTTGGATTAAAGACTGCAGGATCCGCATTAATAAGAGCGCTGGATCGAAACCTGTCAGAGGAAGTGAAAGATTGCACTATCCGATACGTAGATGACATTTTGCTTACCTCGGAGAACATTGAGGAACATTTAGAAAATTTGAAGAAATTATTAGAAGACCTAAGAAGGGCAAATTTTAAGATAAATTTAAAGAAGTCGAACTTCTGTCAAAGGCAAGTGACATTTTTAGGGCATGTGATTGACAAGGATGGTGTTAAACCAAATCCATGCAAATTGGAATCGATAAGGGATTTTCCAAGGCCTTTGAAAGTGAAGAACGTTCGCCAGTTTTTGGGATTGATTGGGTTCTTCTCAGGACATTGTCCATCATACACCAAAACTGTTGCACCACTACAGGACCTTCTGAAGAAGGGGGGCAAGTGGAAATGGACGGAGGAAGCAGAAAAAGCATTCGTGGAGGCCAAGGAAATGCTCTTAAATTACGTGAAGCTAGGATATCCTGATTTTAATCAGAGATTTATCATTCAGACAGACGCATCCCAGATTGGAATAGGGGCAATGCTATATCAGGAGAACCCGGAAAACCCTGATAAGAAGAACTATCTAGCTTTCACAAGTAGGAGACTGAAACCACACGAGAAAAATTATACGATCAGCGAGATCGAGCTGTTAGCGATATTGCACGCGTTGCAATATTGGCGGAAGATCGTATATGGGTTTCAGGTCATTCTAAGGACGGATCATAAAGCCTTAACCTTTCTGATGAAGACTGATTTATCCAGTCAAAGGTTGATGCGTTGGGCTTTATATATTCAACAATTTGATGTCAAGATAGAGTACTGCCCAGGAAAGGAAAACATAGTTCCAGACTACTTAAGTAGACAGCCAGAGTCCATAGAAGAGGAAGTAATGGCTATAGATTTGGAAGACAGGGATCAGCGTACTCTTAATGAGTTAAGAAGCATTAGTCAAAGACAACGGGAGGATCCATGGATGAACATGCTCATATCATTCCTTGAGGGAAGCTTGATAAGAGGAACACCAGCATACACGGAAGCTGAGAAGATAGCACAAGACTACACGTTTTATAATGGGTTATTATATAAGTTTGTGGACTCTGACCATACGAAATTAAGGATTGTTGTACCTGCAATTTTGCAGAGGAAAATAGTATGGTTAGCCCATAGATCGTTCGGACATATGGGAGTCGACAAAACAGTCTCGATGCTGAAAGAAGCATTTATATGGCCGAGACTGAGAGAAACTGTAAGGGACACGCTAAAGACATGTGATTTATGTCAAAGGATCAAACCTAATGCATTTCTGATGAGACAGAAGCCTATACCATTGTTGCCCGAAAGGCCCGGCCAAATCATATCTATTGATAATTTTGGACCTTTGCCAAAGGCAAGAAGAGGAAATCGACACATAATGGTGGCTATGGATGTCTTCACTAAAATGGTTGTCCTTGCTCCCATACAGAAGACTAGTACCAAACAGGTGTTAAAACGACTTAAAGAAAAAGTGATACCGATTCTGGGGAAACCTGAGAATTTGTTGTCGGATCACGGCAGTTGTTTCACCAGTGTAGAGTTCAGACGAGAATTAGAAAGACTTGGAATACGTCAAATTTTGTCAAGTATTCGCCATCCTGAGGCAAACCCTGTAGAGAGAGTTATGAGAGAAACGGCCAAGTATTGTAGAATATACTGTGCCGAAGAAAATTGCAAGTGGATAGATATTTTGGATATTATTGAATTTTGTATAAATAATACAATCCATGAATCCACAGGAGAGATACCCATAACGTTACATCGGAATGAGCAACCAGAAAGACCTTGGAATCTGGTAATTCCTAGGCCAGCAGACGCTCAGCCGGGAAGAGATGTACGAATTAGGAGAGCCTTTGAGCATCTAAAAGCTCAAGCCGACAGGAGGCAGAGAAGAAATAGGCATAAGAGGTATCATCGACCATTATTAGCAGGAGAAATGGTGTTAGTGAAAAGACCAGCCATTTCGGATCCAGGGAACCGTGTGTACAAGAAGTTCCAGAAAATGTACCACGGACCATATCAGATAATCAGAGATTTGAGGAATAACGCATATAGAATTCGGCACTGTGAAACGGATCACGAAGTGACTATGAATTCAGCAAATTTGAAATTATATTACCCTCCCGAAGATTTTGATGAAGAAAATGAACAAGCCCTGGTCATGGAAACATTTAGAGATGAATCCGCTTTTGACATAAACAAGAATAAGGAAGAAATAGAAAATAGAGCTCAAGCATTCGAGTGCGAATGCGAATTGGAGAAAATATATTGGGAAATTAAAGAAATAATTGAATTTATTGAAGAAGAAAATTCCAATTTAAGAAAAGAAAATGATGAAATAAGGAAACGGGTAGGGATAAACCAAACCCGTAAGGGAGAATGAGGTTCTGGGAACTTAAAGTCCAGACAAATAAAGAAAGAAAGAAAGAAAGAAAGAAAGGGTAGGGACAGAGCATACCCAACATACACAATTACCGGATACGACTTAAAAGAAGTAAAAACAACAGTAAATACGGATGACGTTATGATGGCTTCGACGAATAAAGAAATACAAATAAAATTGAAATAAATTTCCTCAAGAATTTTCGAAAATTTATTTACCTAAGGAGGGGAGAGATGAACCCATGGGCCATAGGGTCCATGAAGGTCGAACCCATGTCCTTAAGGAAGAAATGAATGAAACGTATAGTTTCATAAAGGAACGGAGAGAGATTTTAAGCCAGGATTATAGCTTAACATTGTGCAAGCGACTAGGGACAGATGTTCCTTAGATGAGATCACCCCACTCGACATTCAAGAGAGGGCTGGTCACGAGTATTAATAACTGAATGGAAATTTCCACCGTGATAGACAAGGAAGCCTGAATCGGAATTCGAGCTGACGTTGCTGGAAATTGACAACGCCGCTTATGCGCCAGAAGAGGAATAATTAAAATTAACACGTTTACGAGCATAATAATGAGTAAACAAGCACAGTACAGTGAATCATTTTGAATGAGAGATTTTTCAGTAAAGAGAAACCATTTAATAATTGCGCAGAAAAAAACTGCCGACGTAAGACGACGTCATTGGGGAAGTACCTAAGCCTCTGTGGAGGGGAGAGAGCAAAAGGAATGCAACACCCACACAATTGAGGACGAGAAATTAATTAATATCTCCGAATTGCACGATCGATTCTTAGGTGCAATGAGATTATGTGACATTGAGAGGAAGAGCTTTCGGAAGGTATAATTTTTATATTTGTGGCACCATTATTTTAGAAGTTGACCACAGAAAAGGCTAGAGTCTTATTTTTTTGTAGTAAAATAGTATAAAGCTTCGGGGTTTACCAAGCCAACCATGCAGTCTTGAACAGCCCGAGGGGTGTTGCCACGCATCACGCAGTACGAATCCGTCCAGGAGGACGTGAAGTTATATCAGCACATGCAGTCATACGAGCACTCCGTGAGGGGAAGTGCTGCACCACGACGTAGAAGTAGTCATTCCGACAGTCCGTGAGGGGACGTAACTCTGCGTTACATCGAAAACAGCTACCAGTACTCCTTGAGGGGAGGAACGCTGTGTTACACCGCAGAAGTAAGATCCGATAGCCACAGGCGTCACAGTATTAACGACTTGCTTGCCTCCATAGGGAGTGGTCAAGACGAAATTTTAAAGTATCGCCGTAGTGAAATATTAGGAAAATCCTAATTATAGGATTTAGGCCCGACTGTATACAAGTTAAAGTGAAAATTCGTAAGATATAGTCAGAGCAGGCTGCGAACGTCGGACTTAAAGGCGATAGGTCGTTAAATGTACGAACGAATAGATCATAACGTACGGAAGTATCGTACCAGACAGATAAACTGTTATTTAAATTGAAGAAACCTAAAAGGGAAGAACAGAATAAGGTTCGAAACGTAGGAATGTTAAAACAGTTCAAATAAAGAAGATAGGAGACTATAAACATTATCTCCAGAAAGCAGGCGAACTATTCTAAAAATACTAGAATTGAGAAGTGCTAGCTGCTATAAACTAAATCTATAGATCTTAGAGGAGACCTCGATCCGTATAGACTTTCGTTAGGATCGATAGACAGATCTACAAAGAAGCCGTTCAGGCTAGATAAATAGCCGGTTATCCAGGATAGGAATAGCAGAATTTGACTCCAGGGAACAATAGATGTTTCGAGACTTTCGCATTCTGCAGGATAGGAAGCCGACATCGAATAAATTTCACCCTTGGAAACGGGAATTTAAGAAGATCACGTGTGATAGGCTCAAAAATACGGCCTAGTGATCGAGAATTGTGAAGTGTAAAATAATCAAGATTGTGTGTTAAATAATATGTTTAGTGTTTATTATGTGTTCAAAAGGGACACATCAGTATATAAAAATGTCGTCAATGTTAAGTGTTTTAAATATATGTCAAAAAGTGTTTTTATATAAGATAAATTCCTTTAATATGGAGTAAAAAGTTCAAAGTGGGCCCAAAAATGAAGCACCGCACCAGATTAAAGATCATGGGATGATCTGGAAACATGTGAGTACTAAATTCATTCTATTTTGGTGTCAGAAATTGATTGTGTACAAACCCACCGGAGTTTTTGAGTGAAAGGGATGTGTTTTAATAAATAAATACTGAATAATCAAGAACACGGTCTGAACAATAATAAAATAAAAATTGAGAAATTATAAATAATTATGTAAAGAATAAATCCCGTAGAGGAAATATGTGAATAAAGGGTGAATGTATTTAACAAATGTCATAAGAGCAAGCGAAATATCATTAATTATCATGAAAGACATTGAAATAAAGTAAAGTTGAGATATGAAAGAAATAGCTTTTGAGCTTGTATAAAGAATAAAGATAATAATAATAATTAAATATGGAAATGTTAAATAAAAATCAAATAAATTGATATGAATATAGAACGTTAAGCCTTAACGTATGTGTAAGAGATGAGGTTCAATGGAATATTTTAAAAACAGGGAGCGATTTATCGACAACGGAAAGATTAATATGTGAATTAAAATAATATGAATTGTTACTAAAGAGATTTATCAGTTCTTGGGAAGACATTTTCGGCTTAAATAATGCATAGCGCATAATGAGCGCAAATATAATATTAAAGTGTCACGCTAGGAACGCGTAGTGGTTAAATACTTGGTACATTATTTATGGAGGGTAGTTGATTGCAGTGAATTGATAATTGTATAAGTCCTCTATTTGTGACATAGTATCACGAGGCATTGTGTATGTATTTAAAAAGGGAGCTAATATATGGTATTATTGAGCGTATGTCATATGGGCCACGGCCGACTCTAAATCGCATTTTGTATAAGTCCTCTGTAAGGGATTGGATCCCGAGGCACGTGAAGAGATTCGAATGCAGGATCTTCTTATGATAAAAGCCCCTGTAATTCTCCGTCGTCGTATGTGTATTAATCTTCCCAATCAATGAGGACCCTCTCATAATTAATAAATGCCAAGGATACGAAAATGGTCTTTGAACCAAAGAAATGTTGTTTGAATGTATACGGCACAGTAAAGCCCGGTCTCCCCAGAACTGGATATAATGGGAAGGTTTGTTTTGAAAGCCTTGGAAATAAGCTACTAACGTTGGGTCAGACAGGATGTCGCCGTCACCCTACGTGTCATAAATCGCACCCCAAGTAGTAGAGTCTAGCTCTCTTAAAGCGAGAGGGTACAGAGACCGTCTCGTAAGCTGTTGTAAAGAGAATGAATACACCAAGAGTGTTTAAAGTTGTTAACGACCCGGGCGTTGAACCGAGGTCCTTATAGATGGATATTTCGTTTGCCGGTTCAGATCGTAGTTTCTTATATGATAATGGTCTAGTAAGACATAAGAGATAAATAACAATCCCTATGGTAATAATGTATGGACGTGGGATTCCACGAGTTGATTGAAGGCAACTGAGTTCGGGAGTAACTATAGTTTTTTGACTGTGTCAAGTACCTTCACGCTCTGGAGTACACAATTGATTTTCTGATTGCCTTAATATATTTGTGAAATAAAGAGAGATGATAACAACTGAATGTGTGGACATGCCCAAAATATTGAGTTAGATAATTAACCTAGATTTTTAAATATAATTATATATTTGTTTTTGAGAAATAAGAAAATATAAAGGATAGTGTTTGAGGTGTACAAGAATGACACCATAATAATGTAAATGCATGGAGCCAAAGAGCTCGGAGTTATGTAAACTTAATGTTAGTGCTTTATGGAAGTGAGACTAAGTAAGAATTGTTGGTTTATGTGGAAATCACAGGTTTTGAATACAATATTTGTTTATTTTATTTGTGATTCCTTGTTCATTTGGAACAAGCAGTTGATTATTGGGTCAGTAATTAAATTGTTAAAATGTTTGTAGCGCCATTAATTTTATTAATTAAATGGGTTTTAAATAGGAGTTGATTTTGTTGTTATTTTTGCAAGTGTATCCTCTAATTAATCCAAAATATGTGAGTCACAGAGTGGGGGAACTTACCGCTGCCCCGAATATCCCGAATTGAGCTACGCTGGTATACTGTGATTATCATATTTCTTGCTAAATGGGCACAATAGGCTACAGCAGATTGCATCCAAATATTTCCCCAGGCGTCCCTGATCACACGCTAGTTTCATGCTTGTATGCGTTAGGTGCAGTTCGTCCCGGCGACAGAGCGTTCTGCACACACGAGATTGAATAATCACAGATTGCCGCTCATTTGTCGTTTACACCGGAGGTATTAGCATATGAACACAAAGTAACATCTAATAAGCCAACCTTGCTTTCCAAACCGCTGGGGGGCGAGCACGCGAACACCAAATGCATACGAGGATCAGGTGTGATTATTTTAATGTCCTACAATACTTCTTACGTCATTTTTTTTGGTGCGCAACAATCAGGATCTTATGAAACATTATGGTGTTTGGAGCCAATTTTCAGTGTTGCCTTAGTAAACAAAACTTTGGTGCTTTTCAGTCGGTCAACATGACTGTACCCAAATGAGGTGGGTTATCCCTATTCCTGAAAAGAATTACATGAGATTAATAAATATTAATTTATTTATTGATGTGTAACATCTTTCCGCTCGGTTGCTGGATAGTTTTGTGGGAGTGATTTTGAAAATTGGGGACGGAAGTGAATCGGGCGGAAGTGGATCGGACGGAAGTGAAGACGCACTGCCAGAAAAATGGGACGGAAGTGAATCAGGCGGAAGTGGATCGGACGGAAGTGAAGACGCACAGCCAGCTGGATGTACAATTGAAAACGTGTGTATTGGAAACAAGGCAGTGTGTGCTCTGTATCGCGAGAATGTTATGGCAATACAGTAGGCAGTGCACTTAGCAGGCACTGGTTTGACGAGCACAGTGGCAAATGTTTCACCGACTTTCATTTGTCATTGAGTAGTTTATGAAGCTTCACGTTCAAGGTTGAATATCACATGGGGTAGGACAAAGACAACAAATGACATTTAAGTAAGCGGCATTATTGACAAGCTGTGGGTGAGTAGTCAAATATTAAATGCATAACAGAATGTTGTTATATGAGTGGAATAAAAGCTGTATTTTCATCATATGTGAGACTAGGTCATTTCATGATTGTAGGAAGCCATGTTTTGATTGTTTACGACGAACTGTATGAGAGCATGGAGAATAATGAATGTTATAGTTACTGAGCAATGTGCTCACAGTATTTGAGAGTACTGTCGACGTTGTGTGTCACTTTGTTATTGAAATGAAAATCCACAGCCTGCTTCCAGTCTCCGACCGGGTCAGGAATGGAATGAATGAAGCCCCTATCTAGCGGCGAGGATATGGACTGTGCCGGCTGCCGAGGCCTGCCGCACTCCTCTGGGGCAATGATTAAATGAATGACAGAGGAAATGAAATGATAGTGGAGAGTGTTGCTGGAATGAAATGTTGACAGGGAAAACCGGAGTACCCGGAGAAAAACCTGTCTGCCTCCGTTTTGTCCAGCACAGATCTCACATGGGGTGACCGGGATATGAACCACGGACCCAGCGGTGAGAGGCCGGCGTGCTGCCGCCTAAGCCACGGAGGCCCACTTTGTTATTATGAATTATTAATGTAAAAGGAAGGAAGGAAGCTTGTAGTTTTGCGTGTCCGTTAATATCACTGTCATGATCCACGGTACCTCCCTTTTACGTGGAATGCGAACCACAGGACATGGCATTTCAATTCGAAAATCTCACATGTATTGACCGGGAATCAAACCCGGTCTACCTTGATGAGAGACTAACAGCTTGACCGCTGCGTCACAAATGTGACAGTAGCATATCTCCAATTCTATACATTCATCATAGTACCAGTATGAAAATGGAGTGTAAATTAACATTTTAAGAATGTCCAAGCTGTGTAGTATACGAGTAGGATAACATGTCAGATGTTACACATCATATGCGACTACTGTAAGTCTCGTATCTGTTTTTAAATTTATTATTTAATTATTTATTAAGTACAGGGTCTTAATATTTGCTTGGCTAGGACATTCTCGCTCACGCGCTCCGCCAGTGATGTCTTAGTTGCCGTCTGCCGCGCGCGCGTTTGTACGTCAGAATACGGTGCTTAAAATCAGTATCATTCATTTTTACTCACCATGTTTACAGTAGATGGTGAAAATGTTCCCCATCCGCTGCCAAACATAATCGGCATCTTCTTATGAAGTTTCTGGTTAATCCGGTTAATTCAGCTTCAGTAAGGAAATAATGACCTTAACGTCTATTTTTATTGTTTACTGAACCTGTACGTTTGAATCTCAAATTAGCCAGTTGTTTTATTGTCCGATTTATAGGAATGGGCCTCCCTGGAAATTTCACTCGAAACTTTTGTCTTGTTCTAGGGCACGATTTCCTGCACTTTATGTACGTATTATGCAGATATACACGTACAAGTAACGAATATTTCACATAAAACATATATACGGTACAGTAATTTCATATAGGCCTACTCGACTAATTCAGCGAGTAAGACGCAACATAATAGTGAAGCAACACCGTGTGCGTGAAGAATGTCAACGACTGGTATCAAACAAGTGAACAGACGATTTATGAAAGACGGTAATATAGAACATCTCGCCTCCAACATGTATCAGCCAACCCGTACAGCTGCTTATAGTGAATGACTTACGTGAAGTGTGCAGTATTTTATCATTTTAAATGATCTTGTCGACTTCGTCGTTACTCTGAGGTTTGGCGAAATGTACCGAGAATGCACTGAGGTGTGTGACGTCATAGTACCGCTTGAGCTCCCTCCTTTCCCCGCGCGATCTGGTGAGCGTGACATCATCCATCCAGCTACCTCCTTTGACGTTGGTTTGCAATTGCTAATGGACTTTGAGTTCACGCAATTCGCAGGATGATCATGAGGCTTTCACCCATAATTTTTCAGCGTTTGTAGCATTTAAAATGATATGAAGTCTTTCAGACTGACTATCAATCTTTTAAGTTGGCGGCTTCGGTGGCGTAGTCGGTAGCATGCTGAGCTTCTATGACAAAGATCGCGGGTTCAAACCCGGCCGAAGCCGTCGGATTTTTAAGAGCATTAAAATCCCTCAGTATGCCTTCCTTCGGAGGGGAAGTAAAGCCGCTGGTCCCATGTCATAGATTTATGGCATGTTAAAGAATCTTCCACTAATTACACTTGTGTGAAACTAAATTGTATAGGTTAAGAATGTAAACAACGCTCTTAGGTTGCTACGTTCGTTGCCAAGAGCCGACTGCGGTGGCGTCTAGTAGCTGAGTTCTGAACTAAGCCTAGTAGTCGTTGACGGTGGCGTTTGGCGGCAAAAGTAGGAACAATTTGAAAAATTCTAAGTTGCAGTCTGCACTTAAATTAAAAAACAGATACACACACTAATACAGCCATCACAATTAACACCGGTTATCAGACCGATTCTACACACACCCAAAGTGCACGGGGCTACATGACCGCGTTGTCGCAGCCCCTAAACTTAAGAACCAACCCAACCAATCTTTTAAGTTATAACTGCCAAATGGTTCACAATTCATTTGGTTAATTAAAAAAAAAAAAGAGACTACGGTGCGTTACATTGGGTAGGTACTGTAGGCGATGGGTAGAGCCCTGCGTGCATACAGAAAATGTTATCAGCATCTACCCCGCATCCGCACGACTGTTATCCACATCCGCACCACATCCGCACATTAGTTATCAAAATCTACTGGCATTACAACAATAGTTTAATTAGATTATGCATGAGTATTAAAGCAACGCCTTTAGACATTTGAGGAGAAAGTCGTTCCCCTAGGCTGTGTAAGTCATGTGCTATGTTTAAAATGAATATTATACAGCCAGAATTGCAACCCTTTTCTGTTCGCAGTGTTAATTATATTCTGCTTAATGACATAATTTGAATGAGATTAACTTGAATCATCTTACATTTGTCATGAAAAAATATTTATGTCAAACATCCGGGTCCTAGTAATGATATTCAACAAGTTGGGATTGTATTCTAAAAACTAACCTCAAATTTACTCCAAACATTATCTGCAGCCTATCCGCCATCCGCAGAGCCATGCAAACTATATCCGCATATCCGCGGGTTTATCCGCGAGGGATTTAGGGATGGGTGATATCCAAACATGGTTCGAGTCCCCCCTTTGCGCCACTAATACAAGTACAGTACACTAACGGTCAACACTCGTCTGCGACCAGAGACTGCCTCAATATCGATCTGGGATGTTAACTGTGCAAGACTTTATGAGAAATGACGCTTTAATGGTTCAGTTTCGAAGCTAAAAACTGGAGTACAGTAGCCTATCTTCACGAAGGACTTAACGGTAGAAGGAAGCTCGGAAGCAGATAGGCGAGCCAAGGGAACGAGCACGGCTGAACACCCTACAGCAGGGGTGGATCGAGAGGGGTGGCCCACTCCCTCCCGCCCCACCCCTTTGACTTCCTTCCTGACTGATGGGAGACTCGATATGAAACAGGGTAGTAGATAAATGCAAGACAGGATGCAACAGTAATATCTATCTATCGTATGGCTTTTAGTGCCGGCAATGTCCCAGGACATGTTCGGCTCGCCAGAGGCTGTAGCTGCTTAAAGCGGATACCCATGGGGTGAACTACAAGTTCCATTCAATTTCAAGTACCGGTAGTTCCAACTTTCACTACCAGATGCCACTTACACCTAGTGGTGAACGTTGGAACTATGATAGAGCGTTTCAACGAAATCTAACCTAGAAATTTAGCTTCACACAAGTTTAGTTAGTTGAAGGATCTTTTACATGCCATAAATCTATGACATGGATCGCCAGCTTTACTTTTCCTCCGAAGGAAGGTATACTGAAGGATTTTAAAGCTCTTAAAAAATCCGACGACCTCGGCCGGGTTTGAACCCGCTATCTTGGGCACAGCTACCAACTATACCACCGAAGCCGCTAATAATAATAACAATAATACCGTAACAATACTGAAGGCAGCAGTACTGGACATTCGTCATATTGTCAGGAAATTCTCGAATACAGATTAAATACCAGCAAAGCTTCTTGTGTAAGCCCACCGAAGTTTTGCCGAAGATGAGAAGAACTGTGTTTAATGAACAATTTGTGATAATAATAATAATGCAAGGAAAAAAGTGGACGGACGAACGGAAGAAAGAACATAATGCACGAATGAAGAGTATTTGGGAAGAACGTCGTTGCAAGACTGGGTTGTCTTGAAAATTGTTCAAGTTCACACGCTCGCTTAAAAGGGAATGTACGATAATAATAATCTAATATATAATTAGGGCTCGGATTTTAAGGTGCTAAAAATCAGGAAAATATTCATTTTTTATGTATTAAAAATACCTGAAATATGTGACCAAAAAGTAAAAATATGTAATTATAATTTAGTTTATTAATGTGAATATAAACAATATTCAGTACTATACTCGGGAATGCAATTTATGCTATGCCTCATTGACTACTGAAAAATTACAATACACAACGAGATACATCTTCAGGTTGTCCTTCACAAATGACCGACGATTATCGCGAAACACTTCTTCTGAAGGCGCGAAACTGCGGCAATATATTTCTTGCCCTTGAGGTATTGTGTAACTTGAGATCGCTGTTCAGCCTTGATTGCTTTCCTACATGGTTGTCAGAACAGAACGCCCCCATCAGAAGTAAAATTATATTTTAATTCTGCAACAGACAATAACTTGTAGTTGTTTTTACTTTAGGCATCGTAGAACTGCCTTACACTTCACAGTGCCAGAAATGAACTGCATGTGAGTGACAATGATTCCAGGTAGCAAGGGGAGGGGAGGTCTAGCACGTGGTGCAATATGGCTATGGACAAAAAAAATCCCAGCTTCCACAGTGAGTGGCACGGGGCGACAAGTTACAGAATAACACATTTGCAAGCTGACATAAGCTCTGAATGATGATTAGATAGCTCACAGGTTCTTCCCCGTTGAAGTAACACAGAACAAAATGCAATAAAATGAAAGATCAAGCATACTGATTTTTTAAAATGTAAATGTTATGTCTTTTTATGTGCTAATAAGTGAAATGCAGGAATGTATGTATTTAAAGAAAGAGAGATTAAAATATGTATTTACATAAAAAAATTATTTACCTAATCATCCGAGCCCTATATATAATAAGCAAAGTTCATCCGACAAAAAACTCAAGCTCCTGAACCAGAGGGAGTTAGAAGATGCGTTTTGTGCCATAATCTTCCAAATCGTCTCAATAGTAGTCTACAGTTGTCCTCTTATAGTACAACGATTGCGTCCACAAAGTTTTAAGATAGGTTTCGACCTGATACTTTCCTTGTAAGTAAGATATGCACTCTCCAGTCAGTCGAAACAAAATGCGTAAACCAGAACCGTGTTAGAGTTAGTGTGGATAAAATAATATTCCTCTTCAAGGGTTGGGGGTATCACCTGTTGTCGAAAGAGACGCCTAAGGCGAGTAGAATACTTAAGTTTAATTACTCTGTATTTCGCTTCTCTTTTGTCTTGCTCGAGTGTCTCTGGATGTGGGGTGGGGCAGAATAAATATCCCTTCCAGCTCTACCGATGGAGAGTTTACAATCCTGACAGTGCTGAGCCCCTTGAGAGACCTTCAGAACATATCCATTCGATTGATTGATGTTCGAATTATTTGGAGAGAATCATCAAGATAATTAGCCCAAAAAATACAGACAAGAAGTCCAGACCCCTTAAAGCAGTGTTGTATCCAGCCAGAGGGGGAAACACGAAATTATTCAAGTAAAAATGCCGGTACAGTAACACACAAAAAGTAACATACAAAGACTAGACTACCTCTCTCTTAGATTTGTAAAACCACATTTCCTTCTCCTTAGATGAATCACTTTCACAGTAAGGGGGGAGATCCAGCTTAAGAGAGGAATGAAATGTCAATATTCATTCGATTGTTGAACATGATACAAATATTGAAACACATGTCACAGTAACGACATGCTTATGGCAACCAAAAACAACTTTTATAATGTCAAAATTCTTATCATAAGGGTTTTTTAGAAAATTTTCAAAATTTGCCATATTTTTTTTACCATGCATCATCGTTTCCATTATAGCTCCCAAGTTTATAAGAAATTTCCTACTTTTCTTCCCTTAAGGCGTGTATTACATCTGCGCCTACAATCTGTACCTCATTCACTAACATAAACTGTAAATTAAGTACTTTTATCGCATTTTTATTCAGAGCAGCAGAAAATCGATCTCTTTTTAAGATACATTATAAGAAAACAAAAATAAATCCAAATGACCTGAACGAGGTAAAGATTGTAGGTGCAGATGTAATACACACCTTAAGGAAAGAAAAGTATAAAATTTCTTAAAAACTTGGGATATATAAGGGAAACGATGATGCATGGTAAAAAAAAATTGGGAAATTTTGATAATTTTCTAAAAAACTCTTATGATAAGAATTTTGACATTATAAAAGTTGCTTTTGGTTTCCACAAGTATGGCATTACTGGGAGATGTGTACCATTTGTCTAATATAAGTGTAGCATGTTCAACAATCCAATTATTATTGTCATCTTATGCCTCTGTTAAGCTGGATCTCCCGCCTTAATCTACCCAGCAAAGTCTTGTTCTACAACTGCAATGGAGAGCTGCTGCAGGTCGACAGATTGAATCCCGTAGCAGACAAGTGCCGGGGAAAGTAAGTTACCCCAATCCTCGACCCCAATAAATTAAATTATACACTATATCATAGTCACCACACAAACACAGAGTTTTTAGTTTTACATTTTTGAAATCTTTTTATTTAATTTTTTAATTTATCATTTATTTTTAATTTTTATCCTTAAAAATAATTTTAATTTTTAGTTTTTAATTTTTAATTTCCTTTCTTTTTATTATTTTACATTTTTAATTTTTAATCAGGCAAATTCAATAGAACACACCCAAGTGTACGGGACTGATGCCCTAGCTATGTCCCTAATTCCTAAATGAAATAAACAAAACAACATTAGCTGCTTGATCGAGCACTTTTTCGGTCCACTTCCTGGTGTAGCTGGTAGGTAGCATGCTTGGCTGTTGCCCCGGAGGTCCCGGTTCAATTCCCGGCTCTGCTAAGAAATTGAATTCTGGTCTGAGGGTTGGAACAGAGATATACTCAGCCTCGTGAGGCCAAACTGAGAAGTGGGCTCGATTCCCACCTCAGCCATTCTGGAAGTGGTTTTCCACTTCTCCAGGAAATGCTGGGATGGTTCCTAACTCCTTCCCAATCCTCACCTGAATAATTACAAACACACACTACTACTAATATGACCACCACTACTACAGACTTCGCAATAACACAGGTTATCAGACAAATTCTACACTCAGCCGAGTACACGGGGCTAAATGACCACGATGAGGTATTGTGGTTTTTAATAAAATTACACATTTAAGTCAGAATTGCCAACCAACGTTGGCTGTTTCCTTATAATTCTAGTGGTTGCAATATTGAAAATCAAACGAGACCGTGCATAACAGCTTAAAGTTACAGAAATCGCTGTGGCAATTCTGCGCCACCCATATTATTTAGAACCTGACTATACCTTGAGCAGAACTGCCACTCTACTGATTTTTGTCCTAGGGTTATAAAACTTGTTATAGGGGGTTAAGGGGGTAAAGGCATTTCGTTTAAGTCAAACATAGAGTTTTCTGTGATTAATAGTTTAAAACAATATACAGCCTACTTTCCAAATACATTTTTTTTTCAATTCAATGTTTTGTTCGAACGATAAAGGGTATAGAGACCTTTCTGGCAATACAATATACGAGAATAATGCCGACGAACTCTTGTGGTGATGGTGATTTCTTGATTTTTGGTTTAAGGGGCATCTAATGTAGATGATCTGTGCAATCTACCCTCCCATTCGATACTGCATTGAAGAAGGAGCAGGAAGCGTTACCATCCAAAACCTGCGATGCACATATAGTACAGAACTGTACGTTGCTACACACCGAGCTACAAACATTACGCTTTCAGGTAGGTCTATGTACGTGCAACCAGCTCGGGTTTCGGCCTCAAGAATGTATCAGTTTTCTGAGGTTCCGGCACGCAAAGAATAGGTCCTAATGACAGCATGCTGGGTGCTGATTAACTGTGGCAGGCGAGAGGCGCGAGGCGAGAGGCAGGGGGCGTCTGCCTGGCCTTATCGCGCGCTGTCAACGAGCTAGCGGCAGTCGGGTCGCCCAGCGTAACGAGGCCTCTTGACGACACCCCCTTCCCCGCAACAGCCGCCAGGGCTGTACACCGCACCGCATACTCCCCAATTTAAGGCGATGGTTGGATAGTCTGATGAACATGATACGATGAGCCTTTCAAACTGTGTCGCGGGATTCGATGTGGGCACCAAGTAATTCTATTGTTTGATAACCACGGTTGCCAACATCGCTTTCCCTCAGAATCTAAAATGTTTAACATGACTTTCCAGCACCTGCATAACGTGCACCAATATTAACTCGATATTTGATGGTTGGTTGGTTGCTTAGTTTAGGGGCTGCGACAACGCGGTCATGTAGCCCCGTGTACTTTGGGTGTGTGTAGAATCTGTCTGATAACCGGTGTTAATTGTGATGGCTGTATTAGTGTGTGTTATCTTTTTTAATTCAAGTAAGGACTGCAGACAAGAATTTCAACTAGTTCCTACTTTGGCTACCAAATGCTACCGTCCACGACACCTAGCTAGCAGACTTGGCTACTAGATGGCATCGCAGTCAGCACCTGGCGGCGATCGTTGGAACTAATAGAGCGTTATCAATTCTAACCTACACATTTTGGCTTCACACATGTGTAATTAGTGGAAGGTTCATTATCATGCCATAAATCTCAAACATGGGACCGCCGGCTTTACTTCCCCTCCGAAGGAAGGCAAAGTGAAGGATTTTAACGCTCTTAAAAATCCGACGACTTCGGCAAATCAAATTACCTTACGCAGTTTGCTTTATGTAGCTATCATTTAAGTAGCCAATATCAGGATTTCCCCTCAAACTCAGTTGTCCTCACGAGGCTGAGTGTACCCCACACCAAGTCTCACACCAGGATTGAAATCCCCCATGCCAAAGTCGGAAATCAAACCAAGGCCGTGTGTACAGAAGCCTGTTTTACTATGATGGCGGTCTCGACCAATGAGAACAGAAGTTTCTAAATACAGAATAGGCAAATCCGTCGCTAACCACCCGGATGTAGGCATAGGCATTTTCTGTATAGTAGACTACAGCAGATTTAAAATTTTAGATACTTCTTTCGATATGAACCATGAAACAATACGAAACCGACAAGCAATACAGTCCGTGCAGTACAATATTTAGGCATTAATAGGGTAGACTGCAACTCTCTATGAGCCGTTTAGTGCAGGTATGGTGTAGAAAAGAAGTTCCATGTAGAGAAATTGCATGTTTAGCCGTTACACACACAAGAATAATGGAGTACGCTAAAAGTTCTTTGAATTTGAAAATAAACATTTGTAGGAGTAATGAATTTATATTCAAAATACCTGAATGCATGTTTAATGGAGTCCTGTCATTGTTTTTTTTTTTTTCAAATTATAGAACGTTGAGAAAAGAGCAAATATTAAAAGTTGCTTTTCCCGGAATTGAATATTCATTCCTTTAGACATGAAATAGGCTATTAATTTATGAGATCTATGATATAACGTTCCTAATATGCTTCAAATTTGAATTTATTTCTAAGCAAAAGAAATGTTTAATTTTGAATAAATTACAACAAAACGGAAATAGCACATTAAGAACGGTTTTAGTCTATAATATAAGAACTGACATGTCTATACCGTGTTGCAATCCATCGTATTAATGCTTCAACATCCGGGCTCCAGTAAAATCTGTACGCAGTACGACCTATTCTGATTTCTTTATGTATTTGTTTCTAATTCCATTGTTAATTCGCTTTTATTTCCCATTACGCATCCCCTTGACCATTAATGAACGCATATTAGCGAGCCGATATCCGATAACAGGCTCGCTCTGTGGTTCCAACACCAACAGATATTGACGCAATGACTGAGCTGACAAATATTGAGAACGACATCACATAGACTACAATTAATTTTCAAGATGGCCAAACAAGAATTTTTAAAATTCGACGACCAGCTCAATGCTAGTCATATCTTATCATTCAACTACTAGCATAGTGCTTTATAGCCTTCCGAGTTTAATGCACCTACTAACAGTTGTAGACTACTGTCGACCAAAATATTAAGTGTACTCGAGTTTGAAGGTTGTTTGTGAAGTAACCAATAGACCTACATAAAATCCAATAACATCATCATTTTCGTCGTTCTATTATACGTGAGTTCATGTAGGTTTGGAATGTTTAATTTGTATTTTAATATTTTTTTTTATCGCAGTTGGAACACAAAAAGTGCCCGTTTTTAAGCGTGTTTCAACCATGCGTCACATTTAAGAATTATTATCTCACAAACCCGCCATAAGATCGAATCCACATTTTAACACAATATAGGCTACATTGGAATGTTGTATAGCTGGTTTATTAATTTCAAAATTGTGTGTGTCCAAGAAACAAAGTTGTTATCATTTTTGTAAGGTAACTTTTTCTCGGCTCGGGGTGGTTGGAAAATGTAGTTCTTGGTCGCGTTGTAATCCTTATACATCAAAATGGTATGCTATATGATTGTGAAATACATAAATTAATTCACTTATTTTATATAGGTTTGTATTTGTACGGGGAATTAAGACATGGTTCACCAGTTAGCCGCTCCGGCGAAAGCTGTACAGCGTTGCCAAGATTGGCTCCATCACTCGCCATGGCGCGCCTTTCTCGGAAGTGATGGGCTCCATATCAGCAACGCTGTAGAACATTTTCCGGAGTGGCTAGCTGGTGAACCATATCTTAATTCCCCGTACAAATACAAACCGATATAAAATAAGTGAATTAATTTACGTATTTCACAGTCATACAGCATAACTTTTTGATGTATAATGATTACAACGCAACCAAGAACTACATTTTCCAACGACCCCAAGCCGAGAAAAAGTTACCCTACAAAAATGATAACAACTTTCGTTCTTGAACACACAAAATTTTGAAATTAATAAACCAGTTATAAATACAACATTCCAATGTATATTGTGTTAAAATTTGGATTCGATCTGATGACGGGTTTGTGAGATAATAATTCTTAAATGTGACGCACGGTTGAAGCACGCTTAAAAACGGGCACTTTTTGTGTTTCGACTGCGATAAAAAAATATTAAAATATAAATTGAAATTTCCAAACCTACATGAACAAACGTAAAATAGAACGCCGAAAATGATGATGTTATTGGATATTATGTAGGTCTATTGGTTACTTCACAAACAACCTTCAAACTCGAGTGCACATAATATTTTGGTCGACAGTAATGCGTAACTACGCGGGGGATCATAGCCGAATAATAAAAGAAATATTACATCTGTTAACGTTTTTAATTTTTAATAAAACAACCAATCGTCGGATTGATGACAAATGATTGAATTATAAAAGTTTATAATTACTTGATTTGAAAACATTTCTTTTCACTCATGTAGCCTACATGTTTTGGCGTTAGCATTATTTATTTATTATTTATTTGGATTTATTGTGCTTCTAACAGGAATATACACAATACAAAGAAACACATATAGCCTACATTTGGTCATACATAGCCACAGCCAACTCCGTACTGGCCATGGAGGCCCTGGGAGCAGTGGAAGCTAGAGGCTTCCAATTTTTGTGACATCGGCACAAGATGGGATAGAGTTGTCTTTGCTCCCAGGAATTACCCTGGCACTCATTTCTGGTGTAGGCTGAGTGGACCCCAGGGCTATTTGCGTTTCCGAAAGTGGTAGTTTTGTTTCTAAAATCCACTACCTGGGTGGGGATCGAACCCTTTCAGCTAGAAGCTCAGCGCCTCTACCGACTGCGCCACGCAGCACCCCTTTGGTTACACATAGTCCTATAAAATTATAGAATATTCACCCTATGGGTGTCCGCTTGAAGCAGCTACAACCTCTGGCAAGCCGAACATGTCCTCGGATACTCCGGGCACTAAAAGACATTCGCTAAAAAAATAATAAAATAATAAATCAATTTTTTGGTAAGCCGATTAATCAAATATTTGATTAGTGGAATGAACGGTCATTTGATTAAGCGATTAATCGTTTCCGATTTATTTCAAACTATTCGATTAATCGATTATTAACAACCAAACATCGCTTACTGCGAGCTCTACAGTAAACGGAATAGTGGATTTCAGTGATATGGAAGAACAAAATGAAATGAACTTTTGGTAGGAAGTCGGTCGTGGACCTGTTGAAAGGAACCGTGGGATTCGAAACCACGCTCTCCCAATGCCAGTGAGGCACCAACTAGCACTTTAGCGCTCTCGGCCTCCATACTAGGCTATATATAAGGTGCGTTCAAAAAGTAACGGGCCGGAGGCATAATTACAGAAACCAGTACCTGTATGTTAGAAGTATTGGCCCTGGCTGTTGAGGCACTTGTCCCACTGTAACACGAGGCGGTGAATAGCTGTCTCATAAAATTCCCTGGGCTGCGATGTGAACCAGTTCCGCACGTACAGCTGGACGTCGGCGTCCGAGGTGAATCGTTGGCCCCGCAGAGCCCTTTTCAAGGGACCAAACATGGCGTGATCACAGGGAGAGAGGTCTGGAATGTATGGAGGGTGGCCGAGAACCTCCCATTTGAATTTCTGCAGGAGTGCCGCGACTGTGTTGGCCGTATGAGGTCATGCATTGTCGTGGAGCGACCACGGCGGCTATGGCGTTCACTGTCACTCGGCGGTCCTTGGTAATGAGTGCATCAACCAGCTGGACGTTGTCATCGGTAATACAGGGGGATGCCCCAGACCGGGCATCATCGGCTAACGACACCCGTCCTTCCCTGAAGCGCTTGTGTCACGCCTTGACCCTTGCAAGGGACATGCAGTGTTCGCCCTCCACTTGTGACATTCTGCGATGAATGCCCGTTCCCCTTACTCCTTCCGCTGTCAGAAACCGAACAACACCTCTTTGCTCTTCGATTGACGCCTCCATGTCACTGTTTGCAATGCGACTGGCAGCGTTGGACGATTGATGGATGCTGCTGCTCGCTTTGTATCGTCACGTGACGTGCACGCGTGCTCTCTAGCGACGGGCTGTGACCTTCCACGCTCTGGTCGGAACCACACCTCGTTTCACACGCCACGATTAGCCGATGTCGTCACCAGTTTGTGCATTCCAGCTTCCGGCTCGTTACTTTTTGAACGCACCTTATACAAATCAGTATCCTTGTCCAAACATGGAAGCTGAAGGCTACCACCCCCTCTCTATCAGTCAGGTTCAGCAGTGAGCGTAACGTAATCTAGGAGGCGACTACGCACGCTCCAGAGGAAGCTCATCTCCCACTTGTACTCTGTGGACGGAAATGAATTATCTTGTGAGACTTCGGTCGACCAGGGGAGTGGGACTGGAAGAGCCGATAGCATACGTCAACAAGAGTTCGAACCATGACGTGTTGTGTTAGTTCAGACGACACTCACTACAATAACCAGCAAGAACAGAAACATTCCATTTATTTTTTAATTAAAAAAATAGCTGCTTAATGGTAAATGATTAACATTTTCACTATACGCTTCATTATTATGGTATACCCTTCGGCGTAGCCATGCACGTTCATTCGCTCACCATGACTGCGATGGAGATCAGTGGTTCGAAACCCGACGATGCCAGCGATTATCTTGGATGTGATTTCCAGACTCCCTCCTTGGAATTGCCGAGATAGCACTTTATTTCCGTTGTACGAAAATAGCGTCCACTGACAAATGTACGTAAATGCACCCAGTTTATAAATTGTTCTCGTGACAATACGGATTAATTTTGGTGATGCTCATTGTCGTTTTAAGGGACATAGGCCTAACACGTGCCCCTAAATGGAAAATCTCTTGGCGCTGATACTTTCCAGGACAGGGATGTTATGTAATTGGGTAAGTTGATTACTCCGTTGCCGTTACAACCTCTTTCGCTATTGCATAGGTAGGTAAATTCCATGAGGTAGACTACTGTTTCAGGCGATGTTGAAAAGAAGAATAAAAGACTTAAATTTCTTTTGTTTTAAAATCACGATATAAATTTACTAACGCATGTTTCTCGAATTCACTATTTCGTTTCGGCGAGTGTAACCGCAATTTGTAACCAAACCTAACCCAGGTTAAAATCAGAGGCAGCGCCAAAACACGCCTACACACGGAATGGAAATGGTTGCTAATGCACACTGTCAATACATGTCCGCATGCGTTCCGTAAACATTGCTGCGAAACAATCCTGTCGGGAAGCGCAAGGCTCACGGAAGGTGTATGTAATGTGCAGTGTGCATGTACTCATTTAAAATACAGTAAACTTTCATGTACGGAGATGTTATGGAAAGGAAACGGAAAGGTTATGTATAAGGTGCGTTCAAAAAGTAACGAGCCGGAGGCTGGAATGCGCAAATCGGTGACGACATCGACTAATCATGGCGTGTGTAACGAGGTGCGGTTCCGACAAGAGCGTGGAAGGTCACAGCCCGTCCCTAGAGGGCACGCGTGCATGTCACGTGACGATACAAAGCGAGCCAATCGTTCAACGCTGCGAGTCGCATTGCAAACAGTGACATGGAGGCGTCAACCGAAGAGCAAAGAGGTGTTGTTCGGTTTCTGACAGCGGAAGGAATAGGGGGAACGGACATTCATCGCCGAATGTCACAAGTGTACGGCGAATACTGCATGTCCCTTGCAAGGGTCAAGGCGTGGCACAAGCGCTTCAGGGAAGGACGGGTGTCGTTAGCCGATGATGCCCGGTCTAGGGCACCCCCCCCCCCCCCCTGCATTACCGATGACAATGTCCAGCTGGTTGATGAACTCATTACCCAGGATCGCCGAGTGACAGTGAACGCCATAGCCGCCGTGGTCGCTCCACGACAATGCACGACCTCATACGGACAACACAGTCGCGGCACTCCTGCAGAAATTCAAATGGGAGGTTCTCGGCCCCCCTCCATACAGTCCATACTGCTCTCCCTGTGATTACGCCATGTTTGGTCCCCTGAAAAGGGATCTGCGGGGCCAACGATTCACCTCGGACGACGACGTCCAGCTGTACGTGCGGAACTGGTTCACATCGCAGCCCAGGGAATTTTATGAGACAGCCATTCACCGCCTCGTGTCACAGTGGGACAAGTGCCTCAACAGCCAGGGCCAATACTTCTAACATAGAGTTACTGGTTTCTGTAATTATGCCTCCGGCTCGTTACTTTTTGAACGCTCCTTATAATATAGGCCTATAGTGTGAATCGACCTTTAGACATTCAGTATGGTACGGAATGATACCGGGCATTCAGTTTATCGTAGTGTACCATGGCCACCGATGTTCGAAGCAGCAGACCTCTGTTATTGTAACGTGTAACCAGACTTTCACGGTGCACTGCGAGTAAAGGCCAAATCCGCGGCAGATCACTACTCAAAAACATCCAGGATCAAGTTGCGATGAAGGCGGGTGTGATTTCACAGCTCGAGCAGACGCTAAGCGGCTTACGTTTACACAATGAATGACGTTAATTCTGACAGCGTTGTGGAGTGGGGTGAAATGGCTAGATTATGACTCCCAGTTGAGCGCGCTGAGACAGATTCAGAGGGCGTCGATGGTACTGGGATCATGACCCAGCATGTTCTTGCAAACACCACTCAACATCCTTAAGGAAATCACTAATTTGTTGCGATTTGTGAATAAGGAAGAAAGAGGAGGGGAAATCCCAGATGTGAGCCGCCTCGAATAGGGGTTCAAACTGTAATGATCAGTCACCCAGTCGGAGCGTTCTGCAAAACGATTACTGTCGACCAAAATATTATGTGCACTGGAGTTTGAAGGTTGTTTGTGAAGTAACCAATAGACCTACATAAAATCCAATAACATCATCATTTTCGTCGTTCTATTTTACGTTAGTTCATGTAGGTTTGGAATTTTTAATTTATATTTTAATATTTTGTATCGCAGTTGAAAAACAAAAAGTGCCCGTTTTAAAGCATGTTTCAACCATGCGTCTCATTTAAGAATTATTATCTCAAAAACCCGTCATCAGATCGAATCCAAATTTTAAGACAATATGCATTGGAATGTTGTATAACTGGTTTATTAATTTCAAAATTGTGTGTGTCCAAGAAACAAAGTAGTTACTGTGTCATTTTTTCAAGGTAACTTTTCCTCGGTTCGGGGTGGTTGGAAAATGCAGTTCTTGGTCACGTTGTAATCCTTATACATCAAAAAGGTATGTTGTATGACTGTGAAATACGTAAATTTATTCACTTATCGGTTTGTTATTGTACGGGGAAATAAGACATGGTTCACCAGCTAGCCGCTCCGGGGAATACTGTACACGTGCAGCGTTTCTGAGATGGAGCCCATCACTTCCGAGCGAGATGAGCCGTTTGGTACTTAGAAGAACAGAATTATTATTGATGCTTTAGATCAGAGCTCTCCAACTTGTTCTCATGGCGACACCCTCCCTATTAGCACACACAATTCTATATGACACCCATTTAATTAGCCTATATTAATTATAAACATAGAGTAAACTGTAGAATTCTGGAAATTAAGAAGTAATGTTGAAATATATCGAAAAATAGAAAACATATCAGATATAATACGGAAGAGGAGATTGCTATTTTATAGACATTAGTACAGGATGGATGACAGTAGGTTAACCAAGTAGATCTTCATATTCCTGTGGAACAAGAAGTCGAGAACAACCTGGGTACAAGAAGTCAAAAGGATTTGGAAATAAGCAATATCAGAGATGAAGATACACCACAGAGATATATTTTTAGGCATTAAGTGCTAAAAATGGAAGGATTCCAAGGCAGGAACGGAAAGAAAACCGGCTCAAAATGGTCCGAGGAAAGGAAGAGGAAACATAGTGAGATGATGAAGGAATATTGGAGGAAAAAGAAGGAACAGCAAAGGATAACAGTGGAGGATCCAGGCCTTGCGGGGCCCTGGGCGATATAAGGCTGGGCTCACAACAATACGATATAATAATAATAAAAAATCAAATCAAATGGAAAATAGTTTTGTAATAATAATAAAATAAAGAATAGTTACAATATTTTGAATACACTACAGTATTTTTTTTAATAATACGAAAGAAACCTTTAAGTCCCCTTGAAGAAGATTATGTAAACTATGAAATATTAAAATATTACTTTGCGACTCTTTTCCCGGCTGAAGTCTCCCATCATTTCACTGAAATCTAAACTTGCTAAGCGGTCACGGGAGGTCATAGCTGCACTGAAAGAAGAATATGAATTATAAAGTAGTTTGGAAAGTTGGAAAAGCATAATTAATTAATCAATTACATTTAAAACAATCCGTGGCGCGGGCCCCCCCGGACCACGGGGTCCTGGGCGGTCACCCTCCCGTAGATCCACCCCTGAAGGATAACGCATTGCAATTGGATCGTGGTCCCTAGACGACCGAAACGATAATAATAATAATAATAATAATAATAATAATAATAATAATAATAATAATAATAATAATAATAATAATAATAGACTATTTTAAGAAAGGAGATTCATTTTAAAGATATATGAATTTC
Source organism: Meconema thalassinum (assembly GCA_946902985.2). Lineage (NCBI taxonomy): Eukaryota > Metazoa > Arthropoda > Insecta > Orthoptera > Tettigoniidae > Meconema > Meconema thalassinum. The sequence goes on along the minus strand of OX336391.1, from coordinate 66,502,052 downwards.
CACGTATAATAGCCTATATTAAACACCGTTCTCATAGACACAAAACTTGCACCATGATGTTCCAATTCAATGACTGCTATGGGCTTGGCAATCATTACAAATCTGATTCATATCGGGTCAGATGCAGGACAAATTCACACGCATTTCCTCACCTAACATTCTCAAACTTCCACGGTTAACAGAAAAGCTCTTTCACACGAATTGGTCGTAGAAAACTGCAACAAAACGATGAGGGCTCTTTAACTCGTGCGAGGAAAATCTTGTTCAATAGAAACCCAGAAGCTGTCTAATTCTGACACTTGGTACTTAAGTTTCAACACCTGGTTGTTTTAACCAAGGCTAATACGCCGAATGAGGGGAAGCAAGTTTACTATTTCTCACAGGTTCCTTATTCGTTTTCTATCCTGAATTTAGAAGTACGACGTATCTCACGACACCCTGTTTGGAAAGCACTGCTTTAGATGTTCATCGATTACACAGGTTTCCCGTTATTATTTCGGAAACCTTTCACTGATGACCAGTTACAGAGTATAAATTATGTTTTAGCCTACTTACATTTTTAAGCATGCTATCGAATACTTTAGTTCGTTAGTTAGTTATTGTTGTTTTAAGGGCCAAACTACGAGGTCATCTGCCCCTAATGGAATACTTTAAAATATAAAACATTACACCAGACTATAAATCCTATGGGACAACATTGAATCACGTCCTGAGAAGTCACAGTTTAGATTTTAATGCTCTATGACAAAAGAAACAGGCAAGCAATGTTTTCTATAGCCCACTGTATGTCTTTGGAGACAACTATAATGCAATAAATGAACACAGGCTAAACCTGTGCAGACAGGACAGGGGTTAGCAGTAGTCAATCTACTATTAGCCCATCCTGCTTTCTCCCACACTGGCCTTTAGTGATATACTGTAAACTACACCAACTTTGCAACTTACTAACACCATCTAGCAATCCCAAGTCAAGACTCTTCCTGATGGTTAGTGTGTGGTATTGCAGTTAGCCTTGAACTGGGATCGTGAAATGAGGCTTGAATTTAAACGCAGAGTGGGTGTACCGAGCTCAGAACTTGTCAGTCGAAATACTGTACTTGGCATAGCTATATACAGGTCAGCAGAACCCACTGTATCAATAAATATTGGAGCCAGGATCCATTTTCCGGTCGACCAACCGGAGGGAGACAAATGTGTTCATTGCAAAATGCAAAATATGGTCGGTTAATTTGATTCCAGTACGTTTGCGCAGTGGTCTTGAAGGATTAAGGGTGACGTTTGGTGAAAGAGAAGTAGTCTTCTCCGTGGTTAAAATGCAAGTGTAAAAAGGAGGTTAGAAGCTATAATTACATTTTCAACAACAATCACACACCCCCCATTCTCATGACATAAATTTAAATCACAAAAGGCGGGAGCTGAAGCCTTTTAAATGCAATAATTTAATTGCCGACCAACGCTTAACATACTGTAGGTCTTCATTCTACCCTTCTTAACTACTACTAAATTAACCCAGTAGAGGTCTTTCACTTTTCAAATAAAAATGAAGCTGCTGCACAACTTAAAACCAAACCACACACCACAAAACTCACACCCAAATGTGAGTGAATGTTGTTGTTGTTTGAGTCTTCAGTCTTTTGACTGGTTTGATGCAGCTCTCCATGCCTCCCTGTCCTGAGCTAATCGTTTCATCTCTACATAGCTACCACACCCTACATCCGAGGCAATCTGTTTAACATATTCTAACCTTGGTCTACCCCTACAGTTCTTGTCCTCGATCCTTCCTTCCATAACTAAGCTTGCTATTCCTGGGTGTCTTAGTATGTGTCCTACCAACCTATCTCTTCTCTTCATTAGCAGTCGCCAGAAACATCTCTCCTCTCCCACTCGTCTTAATACCTCTTTGTTTGTAACCCTATCTACCCATCTGATCTTCATCCTTCTCCTGTAACACCACATTTCAAATGCTTCAATTCTCCTCTTTTCTGCTGCACCAATAGTCCAAGTGAATGTAGCTAGATAAAAACATCTCATGGCATCGATGGTGATAATGACGGTCACCAGTCCACGACAGTGACAAAAGTCAATCACCATCTAACAAATTGCCGCAGCGACTGCTACTCTCATTATTCCTCTTGTTGCAAGCCCCTTATCAACTTATCTAACCAAACCACAACTTAATGCCACACCACAACAAATATTCTGACTTAAAGTGCTTCAATACTTAAGTCAGAGGAGTTGAATGAGTTTTTAAATGGTATGGATTCTGTCTTGAGGAAAGAATTCATGATGAGAATTAATAAATGTAAAACAAAAATATAGGAATGCAGTCGAAAGAAATCAGTAACCCCTATGGATGTCGAATTGGCAGGTGAACAGCTAAAGGAAGTAGGTGACTTCTGTTACTTGGGAAGCAAAATAACCAGTGATGGACGAAGCAAAGTAGGTTAGCACAGGCAAGGAAAGCATTTCTACAGAAAAGGAATCTGTTGACATCGAATATAGATTTAGGTATTAGGAAGTCATTTTTGAAAGCCTTTGTCTGGAGCGTGGCGCTCTATGGAAGTGAAACTTGGACTATTGGTGCAGCAGAAAAGAAGAGAATTGAAGGGTTTGAAATGTGGTGTTACAGGAGAATGATGAATATCAGATGGGTAGATAGGGTAACGAATGAAGAGGTATTAAGACGAGTGGGAGAGGAGATATGTTTCTGGCAACTACTAATGAAGAGAAGAGATAGGCTGGTAGGACACGTACTAAGACACCCAGGAATAGCAAGCTTAGTTATGGAAGGAAGGGTCGAGGACAAGAACTGTAGGGGTAGACCAAGGTTAGAATATGTTAAACAGATTGCCTCGGATGTAGGGTGTGGTAGCTATGTAGAGATGAAACGATTAGTTCAGGACAGGGAAGCGTGGAGAGCTCCATGAAACCAGACGAAAGACTGAAGACACAAACAACAACAACAACATTGTTATCCTCCACAAAAAGATACAGTCAGTCTGAGAGAATAGACTTTATATCATTTCAAATGACGCATGCTACAAATGCTACACATGTTAGAAAGGATCAGGAGGGCTTCCCGCTTCGCTCGAAGCCCCAGGACTCTTTCAACAGACTCCATCACCCATTAACTTAGGCTTCCCGCGCGGGGAACGGAGAGCGGGAGATGCACTCTGCTGCATGACGTCACGCACTCGCCGTCTCCGTATCGCATAACGCCAGACCCCAGGAGTAAACTCAGACTCAACAGACTGTATTACCCTTTAACTTAGGCTTCCCGCGCGGGGAACGGAGAGCGGGAGGTGCACTCTGCTGCATGACGTCACGCACTCGCCGTCTCCGTATCGCATAACGCCAGACCCCAGGAGTAAACTCAGACTCAACAGACTCCATTACCCTTTAACTTAGGCTTCCCAGGCGGGGAACGGAGAGCGGGAGGTGCACTCTGCTGCATGACGTCACGCACTCGCCGTCTCCGTATCACATAACGCCAGACCCCAGGAGTAAACTCAGACTCGGTGCATATGCACTGAACAACATGATGACGTCATACACGCCGTAACCGTAACGGTAGACCAAAGCATAACGATGAAGTCGACAAGATCGTTTGAAATGATAAAACCTAATTCTTCAAAAAAGAGTAAGAGGAGCCCAGTTCAGGGGCACCAGACCCTACCCCCTCCCCCGCGTTAGGTGTATCACCGCACTGTATGAGCGTAGTAGTAGTGCTCTGTTGCTAATTTAATGGTGGTTGTTCTACATGGAGGCACCTTGCTAACTTAGTTGCATCATCACTTAATGTGATGTTATCATTCAACTAAGGGGTAATCTAAATCTAGCTGAAAACATGCCTCTTTAATGGAGTGTCTTATTACGGTTATCACTTTACCGCGCGACCGACCTCCCTAGAGTTAGCGGTCCATGTGAATAAAACACTGCTACAGTCAGTGTTGCCAACTTTAGGAGAAACTACTAAATAACATTTTCTGGCGACAATATAATTTTGAATGTATTATTGCTTAAATAGAAATTTAACAACGTTTTCAAGTCACTTTAGCGCCAGGAATATGATTTATCTCTATTCATAACAGGAATACCCTCCGTGGCTTAGGCGGCAGCACGCCAGCATCTCACCGCTCGGTTCGTGGTTCAAATCCCGGTCACTCCATGTGAGATTTGTACTGGACAAAGCGGAGGCAGACAGGTTTTTCTCCGGGTACTCCGGTTTTCCCTGTCAAAAAATTCATTCCAGCAACACTCTCCATCTGTCATTCATTTAATCATTGCCCCAGGGGAGTGCGACAGGCTTCGGCAGCCGGCACAGTTCATATCCTCGCCGCTAGATGGGGGCTTCATTCATTCCATTCCCTGACCCGGTCGGTCGACTGGAACCAGGCTGTGGATTTACATTTTCATAACAGGAATATCGCGACTTCCGTCTACATTCATCAGTAGTGAGCAATTGTGCAAAGTTTAACACAATATTCCTCTTTGTGTACTTTGGAATGGAACCGAAGAAAATGATGACATTCCTTTCTCAATTACACAGCAGTTGTGCATTTACAGTAATTACCGCGAACTAGTACAACAAGCCACCAATATAAAAACGAAATCTGTGCATCAATTGTTCCCAGGTGATCAATGACAATGAGTGTCAACCTAAAAAAAGAGGGGAACAAAAAATACCTGTTGAATTGGTTGTTACTATTTAATGAAGAGATGTGCGCGTTTGTGTTTGCGTTTATAACCTTTTAAAGGCCTCTGTTAAACGTTACCATTCAGCCCATTTTATGCTAATCGATAGCGAGTCAAGTACGGAAATCCGTCCATTAAGCATCATAAATGGCAAGAAGAAACACAGGAAAATTTACTTCCAGAAAATAAATATTGACAGCTTAACCAATTGTTCAAATAAAGACTTTGGGAGTAGATTCAAAAAAGAGCTAACTCACTGACAAGGTTTCAAGGGATCAGTGGATAGCACGTAATTTTGGAATAGCTTCGACTAAATAAAATAATCATCAATATCGTACCTTTCAAAAAAATTGGTTAACATCAGGGCTGGATTTACCAATAGGCCCCATAGGCCCCGGCCTAGGGGCGCACCATGCCGAGGGGCGCAAAATTAATCCGCAAACTTTTTGTCAGAAAATTTCCATAAATTGTTATAGACTAGAATACATATATTTCGTATAATTTTATGATTTAAATTAAACTTTCTAAAATTTTGATACTTTTCCAATTTATATTGAGACCATCAGTTTCCAACAAATGTTTTGCAACAGCAGATGTTTCGACTTCAGCTTTAGAACAGGAATGCTTCATGATTTATTAGGAGAAAATTTAAGTCTTGAATATTAATATCAGTTTAATTTGAATAATTCATTAATCATAGTGGTAGGTTGTATGATGTAGTGTAGGCTATATGCATGTCTGAATATCTGTTAGTGCATAATGAGTCTTAAATGGCTTAAACTTATTTTAATATCTCGTTGGCCTATTTATTTATAGTTTATATACACAAATTTAGAAACAGTGTTTCTCTCATTATTTTAATGTATTTAATTGATTTTACTTCACGATACATTAGAATAAAATAACCTTTACCTTCACAAAGACCTTTCTGAGGTCTAAATTCTCCCCCCTTCACGATGGTGTGAAGAGGGGGCGGAAAAAACCCACGGGCCTAGGAGCGCATAACATCTAAAAACGGCCCTGGATAACATGTTCGACTGTCTACACACCCTTCCGAGGAAGCTGTTCTTGATCCAATACAGTGCTGCAACTGTAGGATTATAACGTGGAACATAAAGGATCTCTGTAGCTTGAAGGGTCTCCCGCCCAGCCAAGCCCAAATAATTTATGTTGACTTTATTCTGCGGTTCTATTTCGGGCTTAAAAACCGGTGATATATTTTAATAGAAACACATTCTTGTGTTCTATTGCATTATACTAATAGAAAAACATTCTTGTGTTCTATTGCAATTATACTAACAGAAACACATTCTTGTGTTCTATTGCAATTATACTTATAGTTATCTGTGTTTCTTCATAACCAAAATTGTGAATCCAATCCTCATAGTGTTCTGTCCAGATAGCTTTACATATGAAACAAGTAGTTCCGTGAAGAACTATACAGCCTATTCTCATATATCCTGCTCATGTTAATTGCCTCTATCAACATACAAAATTTCAGTTTAATTGCTGTAACAGATTCGTAGATATTGAGGACCGTCTAAATATTTCAGATGGTCGCCAGGTTGGATTTTTATTTTTGTACTATTACATTAGGATTATTGTGTACGTGTGGTATTCGAACTTCAATCGCATGATTAGAACACAAGAAGTAAAAACGAGATTTTAAAATTACGCACAGCAGCCATTTTGTGATTATGCAAACAATTGAAATAAATTAGATGCCAGTGGATCAACCTTTGTATAAGCATTTAACGTGCAACGTTTCACGGCACTCGGATAGTTAATTCGCGAGAAACGTCCATTTAAATATTTACACTTCGCGTCGCCGCCATGTTGGATTTGTGCTCACCAGGTTACTGAAAGTCCTATAGGTGAACATATGTTCATAGTCTCTATGAACATTTAAAAAAATATCATTGGTTGCTGTAAAAGATTCATAGATAATGAGAACCGTTTAAATAATTCGGAAGCTCGCCATTTAGGATTGTTATATGTATAGGCCATAGAGCTATGTACCATTCAAGGACAATTATTGCCTAGGTTCATTATTCAAACTTTCACTTCGATCGCATGATTACGACACAAGAAATAAAAACCTAATTTTAAAATTTCGCACAGCCGCCATCTTGGGTTATGCAAGCAATTTAATTAAATTAGATGGCAGTGCATTACAATGTGCAAAATCATTTACTGTACCACATTTCACTGCGCTCAGAGAGTTAAATCACGAGAAAAGTCTATTAAAATATTTCAAATTCGCTTGGTCGCCATGTTCGTTTTGTACTTTACAGGTTTATGAAATATACATAGGTAAACTTGTATCAGTACCCTTTATCACCGTACAAAATTGCAGGATGATATCTGTAATAGTTTCGGAGATATAGAATGTCAGTATAAATATTTCGCACAGCCGCCATTTTGAGGTTATGTAAACAATTGAACTAAATTAGACACCAGTGCATTACAATGTGTATAAACATTTCCTGTACCAAGTTTCATTACGTTTGGATAGTTAAATCGCGAGAAAAGTCTATTTAAAAGTCTCAACTTCGCTTGGCCGCCATGTTGGTTTTGTAGTCATCAGGTTTTTGAAAGTCTCATAGGTGAACTTCTAGTAGTGCCCTTTATCACCGTACACAATTTCAGGGCAATATCGGTAATAGTTTCGGAGATATTGAATGCTAGTGAAATATTTCGCACAGCTGCCATGTTGGATTGGTGAGACGTAACAAAATTTGAAGGGCACGGTCGAGGTCGCCGGGAATAGTGCTATAAACTTACCGAGTTTCATTGAAATCGCTCCAGCCGTTTAGATTTTATTAGGGACACACACACACACACCTCTCTCTCTCTCTCTCACACACACACACACACACACACACACACACACACGGACAAAAGGTGATCTCATAAGCCTATTTTTTCAAAATTGAAAATAGGCAAAAAATGCACACATTTTTTTCATACTTATCTTAAACAAAAAGATTCGTAGCTTCAAAACTAACAGTAATGTTTTCATAATAAATTTACAAATTGTTTCTCGGAACAAGTTCTAGGTCCCTGTAAAAATTCGTATGCCTGAGACCAAAAGTGTAGAGGCAGGAATAATGATCATGAAATTTCCGAGTGTCTGGAAACTTTTGGGAGGATCTATATATAGCCTATCTGTTCTGTAATTTACATATAATTCTAGGTGCTCATTAAAAGAACAACGTACATTAATGAGTGTTAGTTAATGCCGTTTGGTAGTTTTCAAAATCTCCCTTAATTTTAGTACAATATTAGAAAAAACATCCAATATTTTTAGTTTCAAAATTTGTCAACCCTAGTTTACCGCAATATCTGTATCAAATCCCAAGGGGAGATACGGGTTAAAAACGCAAGGCAGAATACTGTAAAATCTCGCGATGTGCTTGCCCTCATTCCGAATTGGTTCTGTAGGCAGCGTCTATGTGGGGCTAACGTGACATCTGGCAATCATTGATCCCCGGGCTGCCAAAAGTTTGCGAGGAGCGCGGAACTCACACCTCCTATCAGTTTGAAAGCGCGCTTGATCTGTGTGTGTCTACACACGACACGGCCTACAAGCGGGCGCAGATGTATTCCATGTTACCACACGCTTAACATGTACATACACTGTGTGATTTTATCAGTCAAGCAGAAAACATGGTAATGGCTCGCCTCGCACTCTTTGATTAATAATGCTATCGCAACAAATACAACGAGAATACGGTATTATATTCACTACTACTGTATCTTGTATCTGAATGGTGTTGTTTGGCACTCATCAACATCATGATCATCAGTTTATCTGCCTGTTGGCAGGTTTCCTCGTGGTTGGTCTCTCCACCTTATCCGGTCTTCAGCAGCACGTTTCATCAGCTCATAAGATTTATCAATCTTGATGGAATCCAGCCTCTGAAACCTTCTTCTTCCTCTTCAGATTTTCCCTTCGACTGTCCCTTCTAATGCACTTTTCACCAAACAATCTCCCCTTAAGCAGTGACCAATCCAATTCATTTTTATTTTCCTTATCTTCTTTAGGAACATTCTTTTTTTCTCCAACTTTCTTTAATACTTCCTCATTTCTCACTTTGTCCTTCCTACTTATTCCCTCCATTCTTCTCCACAGCCACATTTCGAAAGCCTCTATTCTTCTCTCGTCTTCTTTCCTAAGCGTCCAAGTTTCCGCTCCATACATTGCTGCACTCCAAACAAAATATTTCACTACTCTCTTCCTTAGGCTTACTTTCATTGCTCCACAAAATAATTTTCTTTCCTTACTGACGGCTTCTTTTGTTATTGCAATCCTTGCTTTTATTTCTTTAGAGCATATCATTTCTTGTGTAACACAAATGTTGAAAGACCTAGATAAAATTTGTAAAATATATGGGCTAAAAATAAATGAGAAAAACAACAACAACAACAACAACAACAAAATGTATGGTCATAGTTGGAAAAGGTGAACAAATTACATTAAAATTAGAAGATGAAATTGAACAAGTAGATACTTTTTAATGCCTAGGAATTTCAATGTATAGTTCATGAATCTTTGAATAGTTCAAGAGTGGATCATCTGTAAGAAGACTCCAAAATCCTCAGCTCTAAATCCACACGAAAAGTAGAGTGAAGTAATCAAAACAAAATGTGTGGCATTTGGCAGTAGCAAGGCTCCTCTGTTAGTGGGGATTATAAAAATCATTATACTTTGAGTTTCTTAAAAGAAAATATAATTCAAACTCTTGAAACATTGGAAGTAATTTCATCGCCTTGCAAACTTGTTTAGTGCATTAAGCTGTGAAGAGTATAAATGGAATTTCGGAAAACTGCCGTCAAGTCTAGTCTAATAATTTGCACACCTCTGTACAATAACGAAAATGTTCCAAACAATTGCTCTGGATTTAAAAAAAAGGAATTACAATGAAACTTAGTAAACTGGGATTTCTATATCGGGTACAACACTCAACGTTAATCACAAGTACATTCAATTATACTCCTTGAAAAGTACAAACTATACCCATTCATTTAGGACAGAGTAGACTATGTGTTCTTTACTGGCAGGAAATTACTTTAACTATAATTACAATAAATGGTTCAGGAAGGTGCGGAAGGATCTTCTTCAGGTTGGACTAAAGTCGGAACACATTTCAAATCGCACTAAGTTTAGGTCAGTTATCGACAAATTCCAAGGATTCCACGACGAACCACAAATTTACAGGGGTTGACGGAAGAACGAAGACCCAGAGAAAGAATGCGAAGATTTTGGGCGGCGAAGATGGCTCCCAATAATGTGTAATTGTTGCCTAACGTGGTCTTTAAAGGCCGTAAACGAAAGCATACATTAAATTTGCATTACTTTGTTGAAAATTCTATTTAGAGTATTTTTAACGGTTCTGGAACTCCACTTGTTTTGTAGTCTATACTTCAGTTGAGCAAATGTGCAGGCAGTGGATTTTAGTTGGAATTCGCCGTATAGGCCTATTGACTGGATTGAAAATTGAATTCGCCGAAAAAAAGCATCAATCAGCGTCTGAATTGTTTTATTTATATGGATGTTGCCGCAGGCCTCTCACCGCTGGGTCCGTGGTTCAAATCCCGGTCACTCCATGTGAGATCTGTGCTGGACAAAACGGAGGCAGACAGGTTTTTCTCCGGGTACTCCGGTTTTCCCTGTCAAAATTTCATTCCAGCAACACTCTCCACTATCATTTCATTTCATCTGTCATTCATTTAATCATTGCCCCAGAGGAGTGCGTCAGGCCTCGGCAGCCGGCACAGTCCATATCCTCGCCGCTATTTGGGGGCTTCATTCATTCTATTCCTGACCCGGTCGGAGACTGGAAGCAGGCTGTGGATTTTCATTTCATATGGATGTCGCATAAAAGTGAATTTTGTTTTGAATTTGTAGAAACGTCAGATATGGTCTCCAGGATTATTATACAGTATCATACACTGTAAGTAATTTGTCTCGGTACACCTTTTTGATTGGACTAGCCTACGTCATGTACCGAATGAACTCTATTGTGAAATCAATGCCCCGACTCTCCTCCAAGGCCTTGTACTCAGACGCGACACCTGCCTGCCGATGAGATTCCCCCACAACAGCTCGCTGGTTGTGTTCCTACATAACCTTTGCCTCAACAAACATTCATTATTATGCGTTTGTGACTCAGGCATTGCGCTACCCAAGGGAAAACTACAGTTAGTTGGTCCAACCCACACATGAGTCAAGTAGTTGTGGCCTGCAGTGCAGTAGGCTATATGATACGAGACTCTTTCGCAAACCTGCCTTCTTATATCCACTTTAACTCCCATCAATTTCAGCTTATCACTCTATTTAAGTTTAATATACAGCAAACCTTACGTTGGCACCGATATTCTTATTAAGATATTAAAAGCTATAGGCTACAGAAATTCGTTCCAGTAACTGAATTTAGTGCCAAATACTTTGCACGCAGTTGTCAAAAATGTTAAGCTGGAAAAGTCGCCAAGAGGTACATTGCTGTTTGAGTCTTCAATCTTTTGACTGGTTTGTTGCAGCCCTCCATGCCTCCCTGTCCTTAGCTAATCGTTTCATCTCTACATAGCTACCACACCCTACATCCGAGGCAATCTGTTTAACATATTCTAACCTTGGTCTACCCCTACTGTTCTTGGCCTCGACCCTTCCTTCCATAACTAAGCTTGCTATTCCTGGGTGTCTAATTAACGTATATATCCCACCAACCTATCTCTTTTCTTCACTACCAGTCGTCAGAGATAACTCTCCTCTCCCACTCGTCTGAATACCTCTTCGTTTGTAACCCTATCTACCCATTGATCTTCATCATTCTTCTGTAACACCACATTTCAAATGCTTCTATTCTCCTCCTTTATGCTGCTCCAACAGTCCAAGTTTCATTCCCATAGAATGCCACACTCCAGACAAAAGCTTTCAGAAATGACTTCCTAATAATTAAATCTATATTCGATGTCAACAGATTCCTTTTTCTGTAGAAACGCTTTCCTTGCCTGAGCCAACCTACTTTTGATGTGTAACATCTTTGCACTCGGTTGCTGGATATTTTTGTGGGAGTGATTTTGAAAAATGGGACGGAAGTGTGTAAGATGCACTGCCAGCTGGATCGTATCCCTCCTGGACATTCATCAACACACAAAAATCTTTTTTTTATTTACACACTAATAATACATAACAATTCCAAAACTCTCTTTTTTTCTTCACTGCCTACTTGATATTTCTACTCTTGCACTGCCTTCTTGATTGTTCTCTCACTGCCTTCTTGATACACTGCTGCTAATCATATCAATATGAATCATTTTTACATAATCCATATAAAATTACCTGCTGGTCTGTGAATCAAGAGGTCCGGGAACTGGGCAAGCCTTTCATGATCTACTGCTGTGTACATTGCATTTACTCGCAAGTTGGCCTATTGATAAGGAATTTAAGGTTATGAGTGGTGTCGCGTCTATTAATCTAGTTGATCCATATCGTATTCTTTATTTAGGCTAGTGCTGGTGGACGCTACAAAACCTCTAATAAAATGAGTTACGTATTATAAACTACAATATCTGTAAGACACTTCCTTTTACAATAGATTAATATCTGTGCCAATAATATTATAAAATACCGGTGCATCAACAATTTCACGTGAGGATTCTTCTATGTCAGATGTCACACATCATATGCGACTACTGTAAAGCTCGTAAAGTTTTTATTTATATCCTCTTTGCTTCGTCCATCCCTGGTTATTTTGCTTCCTAAGTATCAGAAGTCTCCTACTTTCTTTAGCTTTTCACCTGCCAATTTGACGTCAATGGGCATTTCTGATTCCTTTTGTCTGCATTCCATTACTTTTGTTTTTCATCGAATCCTCTGGTAAATCGGCTAAGATGAAAATGTCATCACTAGGGCCTGGATGTTGATGACATGTCATCTCTTTAGTGAGCCGTCTAAAACAATGCTGAAGTACATAGAAACTCCGGACGGGCCACCCCGTCTTCAAATATGTCATTTTTATTTTGCTTTTGTTTGCTATTTTTCCATTTTAAGAGGATATTTTTAAGTTTGGTAGATTTTTGGGTCATATTTTAGAGAAATCGGCCTTTTAAGTTTTTTTTTTTTTTTTTTTTTTCAAATTAGTCATGTCACAGCTTTATATGAGGGAGTTACGTCTGTCAGAGTTAGCAGCTAACGACTTTCCTCACTTCAAGTACGCTCCGATCACATCAGTTGATGAACGCAGCTTTTCGAGATATAAGAACTTTTTGGCTGATAACCGCAGATCATTTACATTTGAGAACATCAGAATGACATTTGTAGTGCAATGCAACGGAGACTAAAATGAACATAAACCTTTTGTTAAGTGCTAGAATCTATTTTGATTGACTTTTCAGTTTGGACATAAGATGTCATTTTTGAAATATTGGTGAGTTTATTATTATAAGATCATTTTCTCCATTTTATAGTGCATTTTTCGAATTTTTCGGTCATTTATTACACTAATTTTTGAAAATTTTAAGTGCATTTTTTAAACTTTTTTACGGCATCAACGTCCGGGCTCTATTCATCACCAAATCTCAGAGCTTAAATGATTTCTCCATGAATCTTTACTGCCATTTTATTTTTTCCCCTAATTTTCTTCATTGCTTCTTCAATGTATAGATTGAAAAGTAGGGGTGATAATTTGCAGCCTTGTCTTACACATATCTGTATACCGGCTTCTGCCTCTGGCCATTCGGCTCGAATAATTGCCGTCTGGTTTCTGTATAGATTGTAGATCACCCTCCTATCCTGTACTTTACTCCAATCCCTTTCAATATGTCAAACAATATTACGAATTGTAAACATATGGTGGGGGTGGCAGGCTGTCAGAATCAACAGGGTCGTTCAAACTTGCAGGGAGCGGATGAACAGATCCGCACCTTCACATTGTTGGCAAAGTGGGATCGATATTCGCTCGCGCTCGCCCGCCCGCCAACTATTAGCGTCGTCCCAGCACTTTTACGAGCGGCGAATAATTAATGGCAAGCCGTGGTGACCAGGCCTCCACACCTCACCTCACCTCCACATATTTCTCTCGACTCGGCCCGCTGCCTGCCCGCGCTCGCCCGATTGACAGACAGCTCCTGCCCTGACTGACTAACGAACGTGACTCCAAACCAGCGTTAGGGAGCACAGCTGCTTTTAGTATGGATATGTTTTTGGTTAAGTCTCAAAACTCACGAGTCTCAAAACTCACGATCTAAATATAGTAGCAAATACTATTAAAACTCACGACTACAAACTAGTAGCTAAATTAACATTGTAATTAGTAGGACAAGGCATTTAATGACCAAAAAATAGCAAGAAAATGCATTTATGACCTAAAAATGGTTTAAAAAATGACACAAAATTTGAAGAAAAAAAAGACCAATAAATTATTCGTAAATCGCTTATTTATTAATCTTTTGAGAAACAATTAGCTGATTCGAAAGAGAAGTTTAATGGATGACATTGAAAAATGAAAATCCACAGCCTGCTTCCAGTCTCCGACCGGGTCAGGAATGGAATGAATGAAGCCCCCATCTAGCGGCGAGGATATGAACTGTGCCGGCTGCCGAGGCCTGACGCACTCCTCTGGGGCAATGATTAAATGAATGGCAGATGAAATGAAATGATAGTGGAGAGTGTTGCTGGAATGAAATTTGGACAGGGAAAACCGGAGTACCCGGAGAAAAACCTGTCTGCCTCCGTTCTGTCCAGCACAGGTCTCACATGGAGTGACCGGGATTTGAACCACGGACCCAGCGGTGAGAGGCCGGCGTGCTGCCGCCTAAGCCACGGAGGCTTGAATGGATGACAATGCATTAAGTTTAAATTATTTTTGTTACTAACGAAGTGAATACCACTTTGCCACCCCTGGTGAAAAAAAAAATGAAATACTTTAGAACTGGCATTTTCTTCAAATACTCTCCTAGCAAATAGGTGCCATTTTTTCCTTGAAAACTAGTGGCAGCAGGTTATGTTGCAAGTCTACTTTCTTTCTTGAGCAAGTTATTTGCCTAAGTTAAACATAATTCTTAGACAGATATTGTGAACATAATATAACTGTAAATTAACTATTTAAATATGACGAAATATAACATTTTCCAGAAAACAATTAAAAATGCCAAAAAAGACCTAAAATTTCTCCAAAAATGACCTATCTCTTGAAAACGACAAAATATGCAAAAAATGCCCTAACCAATTGCCCTTATTTAATCAGTCAATTCATGAAACACAAGTATATATACTCGAGCTATCTTTCGACCTTCAAACAAAAAAGATGCAAGATCATCAAATGCCTTGCCCTAGTAATTAGTCTTAAAATTCACGACTCCGGAGAGCACGTGCCTGCGATACCCACATGATAAACTGCACGGAGACTCACACTATCCTTCAACCCATGTTTGTCCACCCAGTTTTAGAATGGGATTTTCGATGTATTGAAAACAGGAATTATCATCCTACCACAGACCAAATTCTCCAGCGATAACGCTGATCTTTAGTCAGTTATTCTGCTTGTGCAAGGTTACACGACAGGCCTACCTCTTCATGAGAGAGGTGCCAATTACAAGTGGTCCTGCAGTTCCGGCTGGCACTATAAATGGACCTTTTCGCACAATTCCGATCAAATTTTCTTCATATGTGTAGGATTGGCAATTCTCCATTGAAAGAAGAACTGCCCCTGCTCGTGAGTTTTGAGATTGACCCATGTAAAGAAACCGGTTAGATGATACTCTTACTAATTCGCTTCTTGGAATTCGTGAATTTTGATACTCGTGAGTTTTGAGACGACACGATGTCTTTGGGCTGGGGTCAAGCCAAACTTTGCGTGTTACAATACACAAGTGTGAGAGTCTACAGCGCACCTTGCCCCTAAGCGGGCGCGCGCAGAGAGGCCCTCTACCCGCATTTCATCTTGTTCTGGAATTGTACTCCTCGGGTCCGAGCTCCGTGAACCTGAGAGGAATGTGGATCGCGGACGATGACGATAGATGTGCGCTGTTCCCGGTCCGTGCGTGGTAACAGAACCAAATACATTGGTCGGTGACCCACTCACTCATTCACAACACCACAGTGGTTTAGGCAACGGCCCTATATTAGCAGTATTGGAATAGACAGGAATTCCAGATAACAGGCGCTCCTCTTCCCGCCTGCCACTTCACCTCACCTCGCAAGTTCACAGAGCTTGGACCCGAACAGATACTTGTCCCCTCAACATGAATGCAGACATGCCCAAAGTACACGGGGCTACATGACCACGTTGTCACAGCCCCTGAACTGAGGAAGCAACTACCACAACCAACCAACCAAACAACCAGAAAATATACATTTGTTATGGATTACAGAGAGTTAGGATGACATGTTTCTCTCGCCAAGCGCGCATCTTGTAGGAAGTGGGTAAGGGGTTGGTGGTAAACAAGATGATTTAGGGGAAAGGGTTTCAAAAAATCAACATAGAAATTAAATTACTACATTGTGCCATAAATTCAGTTTTTACACTGACGAAAATGGAAATTGCAACACCCAGAAGGAGTGGTGCTACATTGCTGCAATTGAACATGCAGGACGAGTGTTCGGTTGTGATTCAATGTTTACACTTTCAGGTCCCTCTGACCGCAAGTTTGAACAACAATCAATACAGGATGTGCCCACCACGAGCTGCAATACATTGATGAATTCGGCGAGGCATGGAGTCAATAAGGCCCTGGATCGCTTCCTGAGGAATTGTGGCCCATGCTTGCTGCACTGCACGGGTCAGTTGTTCCAGAGTTGTGAGTGGCTGAGGACGGTTGGGCAGTTGTCGACCCATATGTCCCACACATCCTCAATAGGACTGAGGTCCGGGGATCTGGCGGGCCATTCTAAGATTGTGATGTCGTGGAGAGCTTCTCTCGAGATGCGTGTACTGTGAACCCGGGCATTGTCCTGCTGAAACACCCCATTAGCAATGTTCGCCATCATAGGGACAACCACTGGATTGAGTACCCTATCAACGTACTGTCGAGCAGTCATAGTGCCCTCAACAAGCCGGGATCGTAAGCCAGCTGCACGCAGGCGATTACCAACTGTTTGTTGTGTAACGTTGGGTGCCACAGCTGCTCGAATTTGCGCTGCTGTTGCATGGGGTTCCATCCGGGCCATCCGAATGATGCGGCGATCCTCTCTCACAGTTTTCTGTCGCGCTGGGCCTGTGCCAGGTCTACGAGTGTGGGTACCTTCATTTGACTACTGCTGCCATACACGTTGTACCGGAGATGCCTGTAGGCCAACACGTGCAGCGACAGTCCTTAGCGATAATCCAGCCTCACACAGCCCAATTATCCGAGCCCTCTCAAACGGCGGCAGTTGTTGATAGCGTGCTCTTCTCTGTCGTCGAGGCATGTTTGACGGGGAACACTTCACTGCACAGACTGCAAGTCAACTACGCTACACCAGAGTCCGTATACTGGAGTTGATTCCTCCGCCACCAATCACGTGGGGAGACCTGTAGCAACATTCCAATGGGTCTGAAACTTTGATCGTTTACATATCTACATGGCATCGTTCCTTATCTTGAAAATCAACACAAACGACCAATGCCTTCATGGTGTTGCAATTTCCATTTTCTTCAGTGTAAAATTTCATCTGGCATAGGTTGTCTAAATTAATTGATAACACTTTCGAAGACATTTGATTTTGGTAACATTTAATTTTGTTGTTGTTGATACCAGTGGTAGGCCTACAATGGCTAAACCCGCGATACGTTGTCTAACTTTACAATATCATTACCATTACAATTACCAAACTATCACTACCACAAAAACACATCACCGAAATACATGTGATTTTGGTTGGTTGTTGGTTGGTTCCTCAGTTTAGGGGCTGCGACAACGCGATCATGTAGCCCCGTGTACTTTGGGTGTGTGTAGAATCTATCTGATAACCGGTGTTAATTGTGATGACTGTATTAGTGTGTGTTTCTGTTTCTTAATTCAAGTAAGGACTGCAGACTTTGAATTTTTCAAGTAGTTCCTACTTTTGCCGCCAAACGCCACCGTCATCAACTACTAGTTCAGAACTTGGCTACTAGAAGCCACCACAGTCAGCTCCTGGCGACGAACGTAGGAACTTGAGCGTTGTTTACATTTTTAACCTAATTTAGCTTCACACAGGTGTAATTAGTGGAAGGTTCTTTAACATGGCATAAATCTATGTCATGGGACCGCCGGCTTTACTTCCCCTCCAAAGGAAGGCATACTGAGGGATTTTAACGCTCTTAAAAAATCCGACGACTTCGGCCGGGTTTGAACCCGCGATCTTGGGCGTAGAAGCTCAGCATGCTACTAACTACCACACCGAAGCCAGCTACATGTGATTTTGTAAATACAGTACTTCATAAACATAATACCGGACAACACAGGTTTTCACTATTTTACCACTAGATGGTAGCATTTGTCGTTTCAAAATCCACAGTAATTAAATAGTTGAGTTGATACAACTGGTGAGATGAACTCGTCTCATGCACTGGGGTAGGCCTATCTCTGCAGAAAAGGTACTGCAGAATTAGCGCCATACTGCAGAGTTACCAGTCTTCCCTACCGTATTTTGTTCTGACAAACCCATCGTAAATCTCTGTAGTGTGTAGCCGGATTTAGATCACTGGAAGGCGAAACCTTTAACTGACAGGCAAGGATGGAAGCCACTGACTCAACTTCCCAGACCGGCGCGGCGTGCGCTCTTCCATAATTCATAAGCTAAGCTTTAGGCAGGGCGATCAACATGGAGGAAACTTCAGCTACTGAACGAACTAACTCGTTTAAATATGATTAGTGCGTGGGTGATATTTGGTCACCCTTGGCCGGCCTCAGTTTGGTGTCCATCCGTGCCGAGCACAATGCCTGTCTCCCCCCTGCTACTCCCTCCCACAGTGACTCACAGACCCGGGTTCGTCAGTAACGATCCTACGCTCCTTAGAGATGCCTACTCAAGTTTAGAACCAGATTAATAACGGCGCGATATACAGTACTATGAGTGACAAATACGTTTCATCAAACTATATTCAGAGCTTCTGGCAAGATTATGGAACGTTCAGAAAGCCACTCATCACTTCCCGTAAAAAGCCTTAATTGTTGCAAAAAATTTAAGGAGCACAGAATCTTTACTGATTTATTTAGGCTTACGCAGAATATCACGAAAACCAACTTTTTCAGAACTGCTGTAAAATACATTTTTTCGTATGGCCTCGGTGCCGGGTGGAAGCTTGGTTATTTGACGCCCAGAGGGCAGCGTGCATGTCGAATGTTCTTGTTCCTTGAAGCGCTATGAAAGTCAAGGAGGTTAGACTTCTAAATCCTGGACACTACAGCGCTTTCTAGTAGATAATGGAGAAACTTTGTGTCGGTGGAAAATCCCGAGTTTAATTTTGCCATTATGAACACGGCCTACTGAATTCAAATGGATTATTTAACATGTCGACAACGTATGACATGAGTGTCGTGATTTTTATCGCCTTTCAAAAATCACTTACCATGGCCAGGAGCGAACCTGCACGCTTGGGGTTGGTAGTCCGACAAGATAACCACTCACACCTCGGCAAATAAATCCATTAAAGTAATATAAAATAAATAACAACGCCCTTAATTCAAAGTCGGCTCGCAGCATTTTTCTAACCCCAATGAAAGATCAAATAATAATAATAACAATAATAATAATAATAATAATAATAATAATAATAATAATAATAATAATAATAAAGGAATAGACATTTAATCGAAAGATTATTTTACATACAAAGTATACTAATCATCAAGGATCTTTACTTCAAATTAATTATTTCATGCCCCTATGCCACTTAGGGAGTTCCGTGTCGTGCGCTCGGCATGAAAAAAATGGAAAAATGGAGTTCACGAAATAATTAAAACTCTTTCGCTCTCTCTCTCCTAGCGTTTATATCGCCGTGCAGGGTCCACTACTTTTCTACATCTCCTCCATTTCAGTCTGTCGTTGGCATCTTTAAGTTTTAAGCTAACATCGTGCATGTCGGCCCTGATATTGTCGGTCTTCCACGCGGTCGCATTTTCCGGTGTCTTCCTGATTGCGGTCATTCCAGATTTCGTTCACCTAGTTAGTAGTCCAGATTGCGGTCCCTTTCATTTTAGGGAAGAACTATAAACATTCCAGCGTCCAGATTGCGATCACTTTTCTAGGGAGACCGGTCCGGTTGTAACTCCCCTGGGGATTTCCTCACCTTTCACTTCCACCCCTCGCCAATGTTGAGGTAGGCCTACATGTCAAGTGTCAGTTCTCTATGGTACGGGGAAAGCTTTCTTCAAAAATACCATGTTATAATTTGAGTAGTTTTGACAGTAAACTTATTGATTTTGAGTTATCAAAAGTCGCCGATTTCAAATCTGGAATGTTAATAAACAAAAAAATTCAAATGTTTGATTTTGTGTGTAGGAGGGGGCGGGAACAAAAATTGATTGCAAAGGGGATTTAGAATCAAACGCAGAACAAATTACTTTTACGAGACGAATTTTTCGAGGTAATGAAAAGATATACAGTACCTATTATAAAAATTGATACCTCGCGCCTCAAATTGGAGAGGAGGGGCGGAAATTAAAAATTATATCCTGTAAGTATAAAATTTCCCGGTACAACAATTTTGTTGAAAGTGAAGGTCGTTGATTCCGATTCTGAAACGTTTCTATTCTTAAGACTGAAAATGTTATAATCATTACTTTACGAGGTGCCATCAGATTGTGAGGGGACTTAATAATTTTAAGCGAAGTTTTATGGGGTGCGCTCAGCTGAACACTGAACTGTATTCTTTGGTTAGGTAGTGAAATATCAGTTTCCCCTTGTTATCCACAAAACTTACGGAAGGTATGAGTCAGTCGGGAAGAACGAAGGACCGGTCTCCCAAGAAAAGTGATCGCAATTTGGACGCTGGAATGATTATAGTTCTTCCCTAAAATGAAAGTGACCGCAATCTGGACTACTAATGAGGTGAACGCAATCTGGAATGACCGCAATCAGGACACAACCGCATTTTCCACCTAGGTCAATTTGATGAGCTAAAAGAATTGAAACTCTGGGAATAAAATATACAGTACTGTAGTTTGCGAGAGGCATGCACGTAGTAGCCTATCTTACAAAAACCTTCGGATTAACCTGGCAACAATCGGTGGTGAATTTATAGTGTGATTGTGTCTGTAGGAAGTGGGTAGGGGGAGCAGTAATGATGATGAATGTTTTAGTGAACAGCAAGCTGCTGCATCGGTCACTTGGATGCGGGGGAAGGGGAGCACTCCACTTTACATATCACAATAGGGGTATGTCCATCCTTGTTTGTACTCGTATAAACGACATAATAATTAATACATAAGTAGTTGCCTTCAAGCATTTGTGAGCGCGTTCAGTGAAGTCAGCATTGGATAGAATTTCCCAATACTTAGCCGTGAATATCAAAGTCCTCAGTCCTACCATAATCACAAGTATTTCTAGGAATTGACATTGAGAGATATTTAAGGGGGCTGATAATATGAGCAACATGGATATATTCAGTGGCGTACCGTCGGGGGGTTTAGGGCTTGAACCCCCCAGAGTCATTTGTTTACTTGGATCTTTATATTGTCCCATCTATCCCCATCGATTAATCAGATTAACATTTGATCTGTATATAAATCAAACTGCTGTTGTTAGGCTTGGAAATGACGTATCAGGACCCGCTAAGATCCGCAAAGGTGTGCGACAAGGTTGTTTGCTTTCCCCTGGACTGTTCAATGCCTTCGCTGAAGCTATAACAAAGTGGTCTTTTAACGGTTCTAATATGGGAGTGAAAGTTGGTGGAAGACTTATCCAGAATATTAAATTTGCTGATGAGCAGGCATTACTTGCAGTAAATCTGCATACACATTAACAAACATGTTGCAATAATTAAATGATACAGCTACAGAATACGGAATGAAAATCAATTTTAAGAAGACCAAGATTCTGGTGATAAGTAAGCCTCAACACCAACTAAACATAACCATAAATAAAGAACCAGTACAACAGGTCAGTCGATTTAAATACCTTGGTCAGATCTTCACAGAAGACCTACGACGTGAAGTTGAAATCAGGAGCCGTATAGCCATGGCCAAGCAGGCATTCTGTGAAAAGTAATCTCTAATTTGTCAACGCTCGATGACCCTCAGCCTTAGAAAACAACTGGTTAAGACCTACATATGGCCAGTTGCAATGTACTGCAGTGAGACCTGGTCAATGAATAGAGGTGACATTAAACGACTAGAAGCGTTTGAGATGTGGTGTTGGCGCCGAATGGAAAAGATCAGCTGGGTAGAGAAAATGACCAACATAACGGTGCTGGATCGAATAAAGGAAAAACGGCAAATGATCCGCCAGATATATAGGAGATCCACCTGGCTTGGCCACAGGTTACGACATGGTGGCCTGATAATCGACATACTAGAAGGTAAAATACCAAGAAAACGCCCTCGCGGGAGGCCACGGAACACTTTCAAGAGATCTTTCCTAGATAGCTCTGGCCTACGAAGTTATGAAGTGGTCAAAAGGACAGCACAAGACCGAACAACGTGGAAAAGACTCATTATAGGGGCAGACCAATCGCTTGACTGAAAAACATGATGATGATGATCCATCACCTGTTTTATTATACACTGCCGCTAGTGAGGCGTCTTAACACCTGTATATACCGTATTTTAAAACTTACCATGTTCATCATTTGGCAAATGTCCTGCACTCTACTCGCAGCGAGACGATTCCCACAGAGTTGGAGCTAGCCATGGATCAGTTTTCTGCTGTTGAAGTGTGCGATCGGTAACTTCGGGTTGCTTTGTGTGTCAGTTTCGTTAATGATAATGCGGTACATGAGGAGTTTCTGCAATGATGCAGATAAGGCCCCTTAAAACAAAAATAACTAACTAAAGGCAGATATTAAGAGGCAATAGTAATGGCAGTGAGAACATGGAGACAAAAACATCATTTCTCACTCACATAATATCAATATTATAAGCAGTCACGTGATGATCATTTCAGTTTTAATATTTAGTTACTGGTTTCTATATTTAAAAAAAATATTTTTTTTATTGTGCTGAAAAAATAATGAGACCAAAATTGTTTTTTTTTGCATGAGAATGTTTATTTAATTATTGTAATTTATGAATATTAATCGAAATATAATTTTAATAATGTATGATGATGATCGTAGTTTTAAGGGTCAGAACAGCAAGGTTAATAGTGTACACAATTACCCTACTCTATTAATGAAACCCCCCAGAAAGAAATCCTGCGTACGCCACTGGTTATATTATGAACAATAGCAAGCACACATTCCCAAAGAGTCCGCGATAATTCATCAACTGAATTATGCAACGTATCTACAGGGAAAACCGGCCCTTTTGACGAGGCTAACAACTCTTAAAACTGGCAGACTTATGCTAGACATGTGTAAAACATCTGAAATCTCCAGTCCTGATGTTTTACCCCCTTCCCCTCCTTACATCTTTGAAGCCATTTTCAGTGTTGCCATATTGACAATTTATATTGTAACTTTTCAGTCGGTCAACACAATATAAGTTAATCCCAATCAATGACCTGTAAAAATAAATTTGAGTATGCCTTCCTTGGGAGGGGAAGTAAAGTCAGCGGGCCCATGTCATAGATTTATGGCATGTAAATGAACCTTCCACTAACATAATTGTGTGAAGCTAAATTTGTAGGATAGACGCTCTATTAAGTTCCAACGTTCGCCGCCAGGTGCCAGTTGCGGTTGCATCTAGTAGCCAAGTTCATAGCTAGGTGTCGTTGTTGGTAGCATTTTGTAGCAAATGTAGGAACTACTTGAAATTGATCGTCTGCAGTCCTTACCTGAATTACAGATAATACACACTAGTACAGACATCACAATTGACACCGATTACCAGACAGATTCTACACACAACCAAAGTATACGGGGCTACATGACCGCGTCGTCACAGTCCCTAAACTGAGGAACAAACCAACCAAAAAATTATATATTCGTTATAGATTACAGAAGAGTTAGGATGACATGTTTCTCTCGTCAAGCGAGCATCATCAGATCCAAAGGCACAACACAATACGGGGCGCACACCAGTGGCGTTTCCAGAGAGGGGGGGGGGGCATAAGCCTTCATATTTTCTTACGGCTCAAACAAATTTAGAACCTACAACAAAATGTTAAATACAGTAAATGCGTTGACAAAGAATGTACAGAGAGTTTGTTTTATATACGACGGGGACCCTCGCTTGCCCGCTCGCCCGCGTTGCGCGTCTGTCTCCCACCAGGCACTTTGCCGTTATGCGGCGCTCGCGCGGCACTGAGTCATTGAGTATAGGAATTTGTACTTAAATTTGTACTCCAATGTGATCCTTGACCAATTTTTTGACGAACTGACTTGCGGAGAGCAATTGTCAACTTATTTTCAACAAGATTCTGCCACTGCTCACACTGCCGAAGCATCCATGACAGATTGCGTCGCATTTTCGGTACGAGGATTATAAGTCGGAACGTGTGGCCCCCGCAAAGCCCAGACTTATCACCACGTGACTTTCATCTGTGGGGGACGCTTAAAAATAGAGTGTATGCGAGAAACCCTCACACTATAAATGAGCTTAAAGGCTATATTACAACTGAACCTACAGACAATCGGTGCTGAGGATCTTCAGAAAGTAAATGACAATTTCATAAAGAGGTGCCAGTTATGTGTAGCAGTGAATGGCGAACAATTTCAACACCAGCTGTGAACTACGTAAGTACAAATTCTTATACCCAATGACTCAGTGCCGCGAAAGTGCCGCATAACGGCAAAGTGCCTGGCGGGAGACAGACGGGCAACTCGGGCGAGCGGGCAAGCGAGGGTCCCCGTCGTATATAAACCAAACTCTCTGTACTAGTAATCTCTGCACGGCCAGTTACCATTTCCGTGTCTGCACTGCTTCGACGAGCTGAAATGACAGGGTAGCAATTAGGATTATGACGTGGGGGGATTTTCCAAGAACAGTACCGGTAGGTGCCTCAGTACTTGGGATACAACCAGGTGATTATGGCAAAAGTGTTCCAAGAAATTAGGTGATTGCCAATTAGCAAGAGAACTCTCTGGAGGAAGCCAGTAATAGGTTGTCAGCTTACACTCTCTTGTCAGCTTTTAATTTCCATTTTCTGGAAATAGCAGCGTTAAAATGACCCAGACTACAATACTGGTGCAGCGTGGTTGATTGTCGTCACTGTCGGGATTTACGGTGGTTGTGTGTCAGTGCGAGAGGAGAGATACAGTTTGTAAGTGGTAGTATTGGGGAAGAGTCGAGAGTTGTTTGATAAATGCTATTTTCTTTCTTCTTTTTGTCACATTAGCGAGTGTTTAGAAGATCGACCACTTAGTCATGAGGAAGGCAAAACTGGATACATCTTCGGTAAGTTATGAAAAGTTTTTATTGTAGGTGTGGAAAATTGAGGCCCCCCATTTCATTATATAGGCACAGCTTTTTTCTCTGCACGAGAAAGACTCTTTGCACACTGATAGAATGTAAAAATATTCGATTTTCTTTAAAATTTACAGTATTATTTTTTAAAGGGTGTTACAGTTTCCTCTGAATAATAATAAAAATAATAATAATGAATAAGAATGAGGTCCACGGCGACCATTAGGCTTAGACCTACCTTAAAACAGCACTGTATAAATTAGACAGCAATAATAGACCTAAATGTTTTGGAACGTACCTTCTTTGTTTGATGCCTTTATGAGTGTCCCACCTTCCTGTTATCTACTCCTGATAGTGTTTTTGGACATAGTCATTCAATTGACTGAAAACATTTTTGGTAAATAAACTATTTTCAAACGCCAAGACATAGTGCGGTATTAATGCAAAGAACATTCTGAACTGAAACGTGTGAATATGCCATAATAGTAGTCTAGTATTCTGACAACTGATAATTGAAAATCTGGGCAACACAGACAAATATAGACACTGACACAGCTGTGAGCTGCCTCAAAACAACCTATTATTGATTGATTGATTGATTGATTGATTTTATTTTCACGGCTACACTTAGAGCTTAAGAGCTCCTTTACAGTAGCGCCCTACATAAAATAAGGTTAGGGCTTATACAAATAAAACATTTCACTTAAATTCACAATATAAATAATAATAGTCTAACAATAGTAACAAAAAGACAGTAATAATACAATAATAATAATAATAATAATGATAATGGAAAGATTATTTACAAAAGAGAGCATACAGACACAGTATCAGCCCGAAAAGCAAACATCATATACTGTACAAGAAAAGCTATTAAATTAGACAGGTTGTCAGCTATTGTCCTGATGTTATAATTGAACTTTTAAAAAAGTATTTTAACATAATGCAGTAATCAAATGTGAGAGGTATACTGCTTAAAGAGGCAGGATGAAAGATGTCTTTTGAAAGCTGCAGTGCTTGCAATGTTGAAGAACTTATATAAATCGAAGGTGTTGAAGAGGCGTGAGGCGGTGCAAAGAAAAGATTTATTGAACTTCATGGTTCGGTGTATAGGAATCTGGAGTGCTAATTTTGTGTAACTATTTTCTCGATTATGAACAGAATGCATTGGTGTAAAGGCATTGTAGAGATATAACGGGGTCTTGGTATGTAATATTTTATGTGTCAGAATGGCAACTGATAGCTGCCTGCGCTCGTGGAGTTTCAGCCATTTCAGCTGCACGTAGTAAGGTGTGATATGTTCATCTCACCTTACATCCAGAATGTACCGAACACATGCATTCTGGACTCTTTGTAATTTGATGTTCTGTGTTTCTGGTAAATCATTGTATACAGCAGAGCCATAATCAATGATTGAAAAAATGAGAGTTTGGACGAAGAGCTTACGTATATTAGGAGGGGTGTAAGAAACAGTTCTTTTCAGGAGATGCATAGTTGATACAACCTTCCTTACCACATTAGACGTATGCTCTGCCAACGACAGTGTTCTATCAAATATCACTCCAACATTATTGACAGTGTTGCTATATTTAATATTATTATCTAGTATCTTGATGGGTGGTAGTGAATTAAAATCTACTGAATTTAGAAGTTTTGTATATCCAATTGATATAAGTTGTGTTTTAGATATGTTCAAGTTAAGATTATGATTTAGGGCCCATTCACAAAGCCTGTCAATGTCTTCATTAAACAGATTTATACGATCACATGCAGTGCTAGGCGTGAGGTGAAAATAGGCTTGGAGATCATCAGCGTATATATGAAAAGAACTATTTCGGAATTAATTCGAAACATCGTTTATATATATCGAGAAGCATAGTGGACCTAAGACAGATCCCTGAGGTACTCCACTTTCTACCGGTTTCCAGTCTGAGGAGGAGCCATCCGCGAGGACCACTCTCTGTGTACGCATGGAAAGGTATGATTTGAACCAGGAAAGAGCACTCTGAGGGAAGCCAAATGATTTCAGCTTTGCAAGAAGTATATTATGCGAGAGTTTTCGCACGGGTCCGCTACTTACTGATAAATACTGTAAGCACTATAATGAGGCATACTAGGCAAGGTGAGGATTGAGGTAGTTTGTCAGTGCTTTCCTCACTGAGTCAGAACAGCAGTACTAACCCTATGAGTAGAACCTTTCACAACATCCACAGACACTAGCTGCGCCCTGAAGGCCATTACTGAGCACCACCCATACCTCAGTAGCTTCCATATAATCACAGCCACGAGTGAGACTGAGACATCGGTAAAAATACACATTTTACTCTAGCCTGTGCCAACAGACAAACTAAACTATTAAGCACCCGAAAAAAGAACTAAAAGGTTGCAAGACTGAGAAATGATGATCCCATTCACAAACATGCATGCAGTTTGCAATTCATACAAGTCTCCATATCAGATCTTTCTACAGCATCATTGGTAGCTCTGTGTAGGTCTTACTGAAAAAGCTAGAATGATACTGTATTTAGTGTCGGTAGCGTGTGTACATCCCTGGGGAGCGGGGCGGGCGTCTCCGAGGGCAGGAAGCTACCGACCGACCGGCCTGCCACTGACCGGCTGACGACCACATTACATCTGCTGCCCTTCCGCTGCTCAACAGCGCAGTGCTCGCCCACATTTTTTTATTATTTATCAGGATGGATTACAGCGAGCAGAGGCCAGCCACGGTGATGGTGAATTATACGCTCTATCGTCCCTGTCTTAAATGTGTGTGTGTGCGGGAAAGAGGGACCACCCCTTGATTGCTTTCATTTATTGCTGTGTACCAGCACTGACTCAACACGTTCGAAAGAGGATTGCCTGCTTATATTCTAACCCTCATCTCCACTGATATGATTCAAATGGCATTTGATTTTAGAAGCTAACCTTAGCAGAAATAAACACTTCTCACTGACCCAGGCTGGAATGCAGACTTTTTCGCCTCCAGGATTTACTATACAGTATATGGGGCAGTAGTATAATCACAGATGCTTAATGGAAGTGAAGAGAAGGATTGCATTGGCAAAACAGGCATTTATTTATGACTAAGAAAAACATTTCATCCAGCAAACATACATAATAATAATAATAATAATAATAATAATAATATCGTATGGCCTCAGTGCCGGGTGCAAGCTTTGTTATTTGACACCCAGAGGGTAGCTTGCATGTCGAATTTCGTTGTTCCTTGTGAACCCTTTATCCTCTGATGGATAAATGATTCGATGTTTTATTTCTACAATTAATTAATATTTCCACCAGCGTCATGAAATAGCCATACGAAGATGAGGAAACTTCAAGCATTTGTTGGAGACAGCGGGGACATACTTGCAGCAGTTTGACAAAAGGCTAAATACTTTAGCATTATGAAAAGAAAGACCCTAGCAATGTTTCAGAAGGACAGGTGGTGGCTACCTCAAAATAGAAGGACGCGTGGTGAGACACGCTTATGGTATGTTCATTGTAATATTCGCGCCTAGAAAAAATATAATGCAGTAACTTGAGTGGCTGATGATAATACTGGACACTCCTACGAGGCCGAGGTCTGATAAAAACCGCGAAGTTATTGAAAAAGTGGAGCCAATGAGAGATGAATGCTTACGAACGCGCCAAGTCTAGCTTGGGCACGCGATAACTGGCATTAACGCGGGAGTTCGGCTAGACAACATCTCTACGATCGATTCTAGGATTAATGGGCATATTCTTGACCTGCGCAATTTTACGAGTTCAGTGATATTTGTTTCATTCCTGTACCACTATTATTTTGAGAAATTTTTATATAATTTCCCCCTCTACCGATACCTAGGGCCAGTTCATTTATAAGTGGCGTGAAGAGCCAAGACATTATTATTATATTTGGTGTGTCGAGGACACAGGTTTATTATATTTGGTGTGTCGAGGACACAGGTTTATTACATTTGTGTGTTGGAAGACACAGGTTATTACTGTACTTTGCGTGTCATGAGGACACAGATTTTTATAAATGTGTTAAATTCAGTGATAGATAGTCACAGTACTATTTTGTAGGGACAGTATCATCGACAATTCGCCAACAGACTGTTCTGGGGAAATAAGTACCTGAAACGGCGAATTTAGTAATCAGATATCGAGTGTGTAATAATCTATAACTTTTTACATCGGCACGAGAGATGACA
Source organism: Meconema thalassinum (assembly GCA_946902985.2). Lineage (NCBI taxonomy): Eukaryota > Metazoa > Arthropoda > Insecta > Orthoptera > Tettigoniidae > Meconema > Meconema thalassinum. The sequence continues at coordinate 66,472,692 of OX336391.1, read as the reverse complement.
TCGCTTATCCTGGAAGAAGTTGGGAACTGTCAACACTCCGTCGAGATGTTTGAGACGAGCTAAGCAGCATTTAAATAGGGAGATGGCTGCAGATGTTATTTGACGGTGACTGGCCAAGGATGAGTACTGAATAATATTCTTATTATCTGACAAATTAACTTATGGTATATGGGACATATTTTGTTTGTAAATATCTTGCTTGTGTTGATTAACGTAGTGTATTTAGTTTTGGTCTGACACACCTTTTGCATGGAAACAGCTCGCACATATTTTATCAGTCGCAAGTTCTTGTTTGTTTGTTTTATCTAACGTGGCTATGTGGACGACCGTGTTCGCATATGTTTACGTAGTGCGATTAAGAAGCGTCTCTCGGAGATATATTGTGTTTCAGAAGTAGGACTGAATTAGTATAATCATGCATAGATTGGAGGGTAAATTAATCTTGTAATGTTTATTATTGATCAGATTCAGTGAGTTTATTGCCGTTGGAGCAATGTGAATTGTGGCGAGGAGCAGTCAGCTCTCTCGTAGGTTTTAATATTTTTTTAAATAGATTGTGAGGATCTGATTCAGCCGACCTGTGTGAAATATGTTATGTCATTCCCAGCAGTGTGTGTGTGTGTGTGTGTGTGTGTGTGTGTGTGTATTTTATTGGTCATTACAAGCGGGAATTTCAGCGTAGACTGATTTCTGTCAGCTTGGTGCCAAGTCCATATGGTTACCTTGCGAGGACATAATATGTGGCTATTTCGATTAAGGTCTTACCATATGTTTATGTGGTTGAGATTTGTTGCTGTTGATCCCACGAGATAACCGGGCAGCTGGTCAGGTTATTTTTACACACTGGAGCTGGACGATGACGAGAGTGAGGAAAGGGGAAGTTGTTTCACAAGGCGGGCTGAAAAGGATTGCATCGAGGTCATTAGTGGAGAGTGTTGGCTCCGTAAAATTACTTGAAATACAGAATAAGAACTGATCAATGGTAAAAATTGTTAAATAAATGGGAGTTGCCTACGAATCACTATAATCTCCGAAGCGTTAGCTTGACGTGCATTTTTGTTCATATAAAGTAATCTCAGCCGGTCAGGCTTTTGTTGTTGTTGGTTTCATGCCATGTTTATGTTCCGTATTAGTGACCCGTGCAGTCACGTGCGATGCTGTCTTTTCCTTGTTTGAGTATTGAGCAATTGGCCGTTGTTGGCAGCTCAGTTATCAGATGCGTCATCGCATTGAAGGAGGGTCTCGAGGGAGATTCCTGTAAATAGTAGATTTTAGATTGTGTGTCAGCATTAATTTTTAAGGGTTTTTATTAGTGTCATGTCCCATATCCGTAAACGTTGATTTACGAGATGATTGTTCGTAAGCATCGTGGCTGTTAACCCGCTGTAAACGAACAGTCATCCAAGTACTCATCCCCCGTAGTTAGTCATTACGCATACATAAAATCCAATGCAAGTTAGTGGAACTTGGATCCACATTTTTTCTATAAGGGGGAGATCCGTTTGACTCCTCAACTTTTGATAAATATTTCTGTCATGGGAAGATTCAGGGAGGAATTTTATTATTGTTGTCTACATTCATTTTATTTGCACTAATAGTCATTAAATTATGTTATTATTTTACATCTTGTCACTTCCTTTCATAATTATAGTTTTAATCCTATGACCCTTACCTCAGTAGAGCATGTTGTTTGGCGAAGGTAAACATCACACTATGAACTGAGCGCGACCCCTTGATCAAGATTCTTGCTTATAAACATTGCAATACTAAAGGGTTCACTTGAAGCACTATGAAAGTCACACTAGAGCGCTTTCTAGTAGAGAAATGAGGAACTTTGTGTTGGCGGAAACTCCCGAGATTAATTTTGCCATTATGAACACTGCCTACTGAATTCAAATGGGTTCTTTGACATGCCAACATCGTATGGCATGGTGTCGTAATTTTTGCCGCCTTTCAAAAAAATCACTTACCACGGCCAGGAGCGAACCTGCAATCTTGGGGTTAGTAGACCGACTCGCTATCCACTCACCCACCGTGGCAAGCTAGCAAACATGTGCATATATAAACCCCTGGCACTACAGCCTATGAAAGGCCTAGGCCTACCAAGCGACCGCTGCCCAGCCAATTGGCCTGCAGATATTGGGGTGAATATGAATATACATGTAAGAAAATCCTTTGCAAAATCATTTGTATGGAGTACACTGCACTGCTCTATGTAAGTCAGAGTTGGACTCTAGATTGGGAAAGAATCGACTTAAAACTGCTGAAAATTGGATATGGCGGAAAATGACAAGAACGAGCTAGATGGAAAGAAAAACTAACCTGGAAGTCAAAGAAGAGAGAAGATTAATGAAGGAAATGCGAAAGAGACAAATAAAATGTATTGGACATGTCGTCAGACATAACACTTTCATCGTTAACATTCTTGAAGGGAATGCTGGGAGGGAAAGAAAGAAAGAGGACGGCCTAGGACGAAGTATTTGGAAGACATCAAGAATAGAATGGGGTGTCACAATTAGCCTACATGGAACTGAAACGAACGGCCAACGACAGAAGACTGTAGTTGCATCGCCAAGGCATTAGCCTTTAGAATATGATGAGTAAGATGATGATGATATGGGGTAGAGTATAGCAAACAGAAATTCAGAAATGGAGGAAAAGTATGTTCTACGGCAGGCGCAGATTCAAGGGGGGGTCGGGTCACGGGGGTCATGACCCCCCCCCCCCCCCCCAAACGGAGACCAAATTTTGTTGCAAACTCTAAAAACGAAAACACAATTACCAGACAAATAAAACTTAACGAATTTTAACTGAAAAACAGTTTTGTTTCATTTTATTCAATACCGAATTATCTTTATTGGAATTATTATGTTCTGTTACAATTGTACATATTTACAACTTCATACCTGTTATATAAAAACTATTAGTTATACAACAAAATCAACTCGTCTATTTTGTTTAGCAAACCTTGTGATTACCGAATCGATGTCTATAGTGATGTCACGATGAATGTGCAGCAATGCACGGATAGGAATTTGGGGCTTTTCGCACCAAAAATTTTTGCCGACGTCCAAACTGCAAGCTTGGTTGGCAATTTAAGCTGTGACTTTCTCCCTTTGTCGGTATCAACTCGACTTGCCGAAACAGTGACGTACCTAGATCCTTTTCTCGAAGCTCGATGTAAGAGTCGCAAAACACGCCGTTGCAATTTGTACGAATATTGTTGGTGCGCTAAACGCATCAAATTTCTATCCATGAAGCTTGCAAAAAAATTGGTCTGGTTTTGTACGTTTGGTTATTTTGTGATTGCGTTTTTAGTGATACAATTTTTCTTAACAATTTCGTTTCTCTGACCCCGCCCCCCCCCCCCCAAAGCCAAACTCTAGATCGAATCTCTGACCCCCCCCCCAAAGCCAAACTCTAGATCGAATCTCTGACCCCGCCCCCCCCCCCCAAAGCCAAACTCTAGATCGAATCTCTGACCCCGCCCCCCCCCCCCAAAGCCAAACTCTAGATCGAATCTCTGACCCCCCCCCCCCCAAAACCAAACTCTAGATCCGCGCCTGTTCTACGGTCACTTGAACTTATTCTCAACGGTGTAGGCCTATATTATTTTTATGTTGTTGATGTTGTTTCATTAGATGGGCTTGGACATCGTGGTTGTGTGATTTTGTTTGATAACCTGTGTTATTGTGACGACTGTATTAGTGTGTGTATATGTAATTCAGGTGGGGATCGGGAAGGAGGCGGCCGGGTGCCTTAAGCTAAAAACGATCCCGGCATTTGCTAATTCCCCGAAGGTACTGCCAAGAAAATTTTATTCTGGTCTAAGGGTTGGAAAGGGATCAAGTCAGCCTCGTGAAGAAAAACTGAGAAGAGAAGGGTTCGATTCTCATCTCAGCAATCTTGAAAGTAGTTTTCCCATGGTTTTCCACTTCCACTCCAGACAAATGCCGGGATAATTCTTAACTTAAGGCCACAGCCGCCTCCTTCCCAATCTCACCTGAATTACAAATGCACATAGCCTACTAATACTCCCATCACAATAACACATGTTAAAATAAAAATACACACACTCACCCAAGTACACGGGCTTCATAACCGCGATGTTTCAAATCTCCTAATTCAATCAACAATAAACACACACAATAACGAAATTTAACAATTCACAGTACGTCATATACGTTAGGCCTATAATCAGCCTTTAAGGAAGATGCCTCGTTCGGTGTTGGTATAACAAGGACCTTCCTCAGAGACTAAACATCGTTCAAAGAAAATATTCTGTTCTGTATTTGCTTATGTTGCCACTAGGATCTCCACTAGGCCGATAAATTCAATCCGATTGCTCTTATACTCAATCTTCATTACAGACAGACTGGTTGTTGGTTGGTTCCTTAGTTTACGGGCAGCGACAACGCGGTCATGGAGCCCCGTGTACTTTGGGTGTGTGTAGAATCTGTCTGATAACCGGTGTTAATTGTGATGACTGTATTAGTGTGTGTTATCTGTTTTTAATTTAACGAAAAAGGTGAAAATCATTCAGTGCTGGTTTGGACTAAACAGCAGATGGTCCAAAACTTCACACTTGAGTTCTTTGAAAAAAGGCTATCGAAACGTTAGTAAATGCGGTCGTGATTGATTTTCACCTTTTTCGAGAATTGAAGGTATGGTTGGGCGTCAACGCCTCGCCAAAAAGGAAAAACTTCAGGAGACTGTCCAGACGTAAGAATAAAACAAGCAAACAATTAGTAGTAAAATCAGTTTGGTATGTCAATCTGTTATTTTTATACAGTCCATCGGAACTTGAAAAAAAAGTGACAGTCAGTCTGAAAGACTAGACTTTGTATCATTTTAAATGCTGAAAAATGCTAGAAAGGCTGAAGGCTTCTCTCTTCGCTCGAAGCCAAAGACTCTTTGACATGTTAGAAAATTATCTGCATAATACTTATCTTGCTTTATAATACTTTATCTTGTTTCAAATTACTCGCGAACGGCAAGTGCAAATCAAGGGCAAAGCAAGGTCAAGCGCGCGGGAATTGATATTTTTAACGGTTTGCCCAGCGTAAGCCTAAGAAGCGCACGGACGCCAAGTTTGTTTTCGACTTTTTCATTGAAATCGTTACTGCTTCCTTTGATCATACATAAATTATTTTCTACAGAATCTTTCCTCGAGATATCCTTTACAGAATGGTGAAAACCGCATCATAATGCATCCAGTGGTTCTCGAGATTACCCGTGACATCCAAGAATGGGGGATTTTTGTCTTATACTAACGAAGTAGAGATTGTCGGGGAACACATGCACCAAGCAGTAGGCCTACTATGACGTCACACACGTCAGTGCATCTGGGTACATTTTGTCCCGCCACCGTAACGTAACGCCAGACCCCAGCGTAACGACGAAGTCGACAAGATCATTTAAAATAATAAAACCAGCACTCATACTAAACATTCACACCTCAGACGAAGGTGCCCTTTATCAGAGAAACAATCGAGGCGAACTCAACAATGACCCATTCAATACTGGTGTTGTAAGAGCCGATGAAGGTACTGGAAATAGGCCTACCGTGCCCCCTGCATAAGTGAAAATGGCACAATTGACAATGTTGCCAACATGTGTTGACTCTCAGTGGAATGTTTAGGAATTAAGGGTTAAGGGGTGAAACAGCGAGGTCATCTGCCCCGTACTGTAAGTTATATTATTGTTGTTTTAGCGCTTGAGAACTGGCGTGAAAATATATAACACGAGTACTGGCGTCGGGTCATTTTGACCCATTTGGTGTCACTCGCTTTTTGTCGCAGTCGCACGTGTTTTAATGAAGTAATTTTACACCTGGTGTCTTTCTATCAACTATTCCCAATATAAACCAAGGTTTATTTATATTTTTCAAATTTAACAGGCAGAAAAATGACAATAATTTCCGTAACAGTATAATTGACCTTGATATTGGCGGCAAAGCATTCATCTCAATTTTTAGCCTATTTTCAATTTTGAAAAAAAAAAAAGGCTTATGAGATCACCTTTTGTCCGTGTGTGTGTGTGTGATTCGTGTGTGTGTCCCCCCCTAATAAAATATAAACGGCAGGAGCGATTTCAATGAAACTCGGAAAGTTCATAGCACTATTCCCGGCGACCTCGACCGTGCCCTTCAAATTTTGTTACGACTCACCAATCCAACATGGCGGCTGTGCGAAATATTTCACCAGCATTCAATATCTCCGAAACTATTACCGATATTACCCTGACATTTTCTACGGTGATAGAGGGAACTACTATAAGTTCACTTATGTGACTTTTGAAAACCTGGTAACTACAAAACCAACATGGCGGCCAAGCGAATTTGCGACTTTTAAATAGACGTTTCTCGCGATTTGACCAACCAAACGCAATGAAACTTGGTACAGTATATGTTTATATACATTGTAATTCACCAACATCTAACTTCGTTCAATTGTTTACATAATCACAAGATGGCGGATGTGCGAAATATTTCACCGGCATTCTATATCTCTGAAACTATTAGCGGTATCTCCCTAAAATTTTGTACGGAGATAAAGGGCACTACTGGAAGTCCATCTATAAGATTTTCAAAAACCGGTTAACTACAAAACGAACATGGCAGCCAAGCGAATTTGAACATTTTAAATAGACCTTTCTCGCGATTTAATGTTCCAAGCGCACTGAAACCTGGTACAGGAAATATTTATACACATTGTAATCCACTGGTATCTAATTTAGTTCAATTGTTTACATAACCTCAAGATGGCGGCAGTGCGAATTTTAAAATTAAGTTTTTATTTCTTGTGATGTAGTCATGCGATCGAAGTGAAAGTTTGAATAATGAACCTACGCAATATTTTTCCTTTAATGGTACATGACTCTATGGCCTATACATTTAACAATCCAACATGGCGACCATCCGAAATACTTAGACGATACTGAATATCTACGAATCTATTTTAGCAATCAAACTGCATTTTTTAATGTTCATAGGGGCTATGAAATTAAGTTCACCTATAGGACTTTTAATAACCTGGTGATCACAAATCCAACATGGCGGTGACGCGAATTATAAATATTCACATGGACGTTTCTCGCAATTTAACCATCCGCGTGCAGTGAAACTTGGTACAGTAAATCTTTATCCGAATGTTAATCCACTGGCATCTAATTTATTTCAATTGTTTCCATAACCTCAAGATGGTAGCTGTGAAAATTTTTTAAATCTCCTTGTTTTTTCTTGTGTCTTAATTATGCGATTGAAGTTTGAATACTACACGTTCACAATAATCTGCATGTAACGGTAAACTCTAGGACGTACATATATAAAATCCAACATGGCGACCATCCGAAATATTTAGTCGGTTCTCAATATCTACGAATCTATTACAGCAATCAAACTGAAATTGTGTATGTTGATAGTGGCAATTAACATAAGTCGGATATATGAAAATAGGCTGTATAGTTCTTCACGGACTTGTTTTAACAAAGGAGCTGATGACCAAGGTGTCCACATGGATCAGCAAGAACGTGAGCTATATGATTGTGCTGCACCAAAGTAGGTGGATTTTCCACCTTATTTTTTACAGATTTTTCCGACTGAAGTAAGCCAAAACTTGTCACGCGAGCACTGGCGCCATGGGTAAATCTGACCCGACCGTAAATAATATAGACATAACTTGCGTGTTCCAAAAGCTATGGACATGTTTCTTTTGCAGGGTGAAGTTCAAGGCCTGGAAGCGATGTACTGTAAGCGACGGGGAATAAGGGCTGACCAAAACGAAAATATAGAGCATTATTTAAGCCTCGGGTCAAACAGTCCTCGTGGGTTAAGGGGCAGAACCGCGAGGTCATCTGCCCTATACGGTATGTTAAACGCAAAGTTAAGAAGGCCCATAGCTTGGTAGCCTAATATTTGATCGGCCTCATGAAAGGAGTAGTTTGACGGCTATCTCTGCCTTCTGTACGCAAGAAAACACAGACGCTGCCTGCTACCTTTCATTATAGATGGCAGATATTTCCCCTCGCGGGCGCTGAGGGCCAGATATGCACGCCGCACCGCGCCGTGCTGTGAACGTGTGGGCGTTGTTTGCGGCAGGGCGCTTGATGAACGGGCCTTCTCGCTCTCTCTCGCAGAGTTCAATACAGTGAGGAGAGAAGAGGAGAGGAGAGGCGAGTTTCTTGTCCCGTACCGCCAGCTAGCAGCCGTGGGGGCTCTAATTAGCCCCGCTTGATGAATGGCTACGAGTCGAGTCGAAGCGAAGCGAACGAAGGCCGCCGGCCCATTCCTAGCTGGGACATGCACAGCCGTTAACAACAGGTCCCTACCCCTCTCTTCCCACCTTCATTCCACAAATATTCCAACCATGTGCCACGTGTGACTACTGCTCATATGGATTCCCCGGGCTATTCCTGAACGAGTCAAATGGTTTCCCAATTCGATACTATAGCTCGGCGTGTAAGAAGTTCGCTAACCACCAAAATTGATCGAGATTCGATTCCTCGTCAAGGTAGGGATTTGAAAGTAGGCTATATTATTCTTATTTGTCTATAATTATAGTATTTCAGTAATATAGATTCCTTTGGGGTGCTCACAATTAGTAACCATACGTGAATAATACAGCTGAAAGAAAAGGAGAACATTACTTTCAAAGAAACGTTTTGAAATTATTTCGCTATTGATTTCTTGCAAATTAATATGTGTGCTGAATATGAAAATGTACCAGCTCTCAGTTTTTACGTAAGGAGGCAACCTAGTGTACACCGAAAACGGACAAATATTTAAATATATTGCAATAATGTTAATAGTAGGGTTGGCATGTTTAGGAAAAATCATATTTTATTCTTTGCCTCTATTTTCATGCCCAATTGGGTTCTGATGCAAATTAAGTGATTATCGTCACAATGCAGTGGCTTTCATTTGGCATATAATAGTACATTATGCAACGAGCCTATAATGGCAATAATTAAGACACGAGTATGTTTATAAAACGAGCGAACCGAGTTTTATAATTTCCATACGAGTGTCTTAATTACCATTATAGGCGAGTTGCATACGACTGTTTATGTTCGACGATAATTATAACTTTATTATATGTTTTAACATAAATATTCACAAATATCTGTGGGATTCAGTTAATTCAGTTAGTGAACAGGGCGCGCTGGCTTTGCTGACTGAACAGAGCGCATGCGTGGGTCGAGGCACTCCAAAAGCAGAGACCATTTACTTTGATTGACAACACAGAACACCTATTGTTTACAGCCTGCCGTCCAGGTCTATAACATTCACTAATATTGTCACCGAAGCCGTTTGAAAGCAATGCACTGTGTAGAAATTGGATTTGGAGATATTAAGGTACAGTGCTATTTCTTGTCTCACATTCGCCAGTTTATTTACGTGAACATAAGGAGCACTTTCCATGTCGGTAATTTATTTAGACATGTTGGATTTTGAGCGCATGCGCGAAGGTATCCTTACCTAATTGGTCACACAACTGTTTCTTGAGCTCTGATTGGTGGGAGAAACTGTTTCATAATGAAAAATAGTGTTATAATGAGCCTCATTATGATACAGTTTTCTGACATATAATATTTACATTTCGACATGGTCGAACATAAATGCATATTTCGAAAATGTTTACCACTAGGTCATACTTTGAGCATTTTTTTTTCTTTGTTGGTAAGAACGTCATATTTCGGTAGTTTGACGTCGGCTGTAGGTGTGCAATCATCCTCAACTTACTGAACGGGAACTGAACTAGTGTTTACAGAAATACACTGTAAATAACCACTTAAACATGTACCCCATATTCAGAAAATTCATATGAAAATAGGAGTAAAGAAATTAGTTAACAATATAATCTCGATTTATAATGTAAAAAACCGCCATATTTAAATCAGTCATTTACAGGTTATATTTTGTCATTTTTGTGTCATATTTGCTTGTTTATTCGGGCTATTTTTAGGTCTTAAACATCCGAGCCTTAGTTATTAGTTTTATGTTCCTACTGTGGCTTTAGAGACGCTGGGGTAGCACAATTTTGTCCTCAAGGGGATGTATATTGAGCAAATAAGCTACTGACACGAGTGTCTCGAATATAAACAAATATTCAAATAAAAACAGAATGCAGCGGGATTCGATCTTCTGGGCACAGCACAGCATGAGAGAACCTTAGCACTGCGTCACGTAATTAACCATAATAAAATATATTATGCATATTTGCTCGAAATTAAAAAGAAAGTCGGAATGAAGGGTCCCTGACCTTGTTTAAAGTTATTTTATATTGCCTATAAATGCATATTTTGATTATTTTTATGACTATTGTCATATTTTGCTAATTTTTGTGATATAACGTCATATTTGGTTATGTTTAGAGGATTTTTGTTTAAATTTTGACTAAGTAGACTACATGTTATCGGGGTGCAGTTTCAAACAAGGAATTTGCAAATGGTGCAGTAAATATATTTTTCTCTGTTTTCCCGTAACAGGCAAATAACAGGTTTAGAGTACCTGATTCCGAGAAAAAACTTCTGTACGGATGTCTCATCGACTAAGATTCCACTCCAGGAGACACATTTAGCTCAGAGCAGTTAGTAAACAAAGAAACTCCGACTTATCTCACACCCTCGATGGGTCCGGTAGCTATTGTAGCTTTGTCGGGTTTGCGTGATTAACACTTACCATGCTGATGCCTTAAATGTTGCTCCTCTCCCATGCGCTGGCTGATTTCCAGGATAGATGGCTATGTTCAGAATGGCACAAACTGAATGTGGTTTGAGTTACAAATAAATTGAAAAGTCCGTTCGATTTCCGAATCCTTACACTACAAATTTAATAAAAATCCGACACGATTGAAAAAAAAACCTATATTGTAAAATAATAATAATAATAATGCCGTAAACAGCTGTTGCGCGCGCTCCCTTCCTGGAACGAAGGGACGCGCCGGCAGAAGTGGAAGGGAGAACTGTCTCTTCGGTTGCGTCAGATTCAGAATCTGTAATGCGAATTATAACCCCAAACAAACTAGTCATAGAATAAACTCGACGTTTTTGCGAGAGAAAAATCTGTCCACAAAGAATAAAAACAAAGGAAAGGAAAACAGATTTGACCTACTTGAACATGCATCGTTTGCCTTCGAACAGATCGATATTCTTCCGCTGAGCAGTGACGTGGTGCTATCTAACGATAGTATGTGCAACTTCATGCTTACTGGCACCCACACGCGAGTGCTAGATCTGTAATATTACGTTCGCCGCAGTTTTAAAAAGTTAGGCTACCTTCAAACGTAATATTACGGCGCCCGCGCTGTAAGTGCTACGGCCGGTATTACATTATCCAAGAAATTTGTCAAAGACATTTTATGAAATATTCTTTAAAAGTGAACTTTTATAACAGTTACACACCTTTACACTACTTAAAATATGTTATCATACAGTAGTTCAGCAAAATGGATGAAGGACAGTTCCTTGTTCACTTAACTGTACGTTATTATGGTAGTGGAAATTCTGTAGTGGCAATACCGGCATGTAAAAGAAACGGAAAGATAAAGGAAACGTCTATGGGTTAAACCAAGGGTCGCTCACGTGACAAGAAAGATGTTTATACGACTAAAATCTTGGTGAATGAGATGCAGTACGAGGATTTGAAATATTCGTCTACATTAATATTTAATCACTAATAATTATGGAATGAATGGCGATGACGTTGCTAACTACTTCTGCCCGGGCGAAGAAAATTGAAATATACTTGCGAAGTAAGAAAGTACGTATAAGGTGGAATTTGATCCATGGTCCTCTATAGTTGTGCGCCCTACGCCGTCCCCAACTAGACACTTCCTTGATACGTTTGGTTACACGTAAAGATATAAGTGCGTATTAGACTAACAGTTGCTTGTAAGAGAAAGTGATAATTACGAGTATAATACAAATATTATAACATAAAATACACTGGGTTTTGCTGTATTATCGCATTTTATGTTAGTAGCCTAGGTCATATCTAGAGCCCTGCGAGGATAAATAAAACGTTATCCGCAACCGCCCCATATCCACACGGCTGTTATCCGCATCCGCCCCGCATCCGCCCCACATCCGCACGACTGTTATCCGCATCCGCCCCGCATCCACGCGACTTTTATCCGCATCCTCACGTTTGTTATCCGAATCTACTGCAATTACAATAATATTTTCAATTAGTTAAAATTAGTTTTGAGGAGAATGTCGTTTCCTTAGGCTATGTTGCCTATGTCAAGTTCTATGTTTAAAATGAATGTTATAGGTTTTCAGTTCGGAGTGTTAATTGTGCTTAATGACATAATTTGAATGAGATTAGCGTAAATCATCATCTTACATTTGTCATGAAAAAAAAAAACCTACGGGATCATATGATATGTCATAAACATCCCGGTCCTAGTAATCAGATTTAACAAGTTCGGATTGTATTCTAAAACTATCCGCAAATTTACTCCAAACATTATCCGCAGCTTATCCGCTATCCGCAGAGCCATGCAAACTATATCCGCGTGGCGAAGAAAGTTGCGGATATTCGCGGGTTTATTCGGGGATATTCGCATCCGCACAGGGTTTTAGTCATATCTTACCGTTTTTAGGTCATATTCAGCTGGATTTAGGGCATGCAGTACTTGCTTGGATATTTGGAACATTCTTAGATCTTAAACATCCAAACCTTACTCATAATTATGTGGAACAGGTGACCCCGACGTCCCTAGCCTCTACGTGAAGCAGAAATAACGAATCGTTAATTGCGTTAACAGGACTTGATACTTGATCGAATTCACATTGTGTACGGTAATATTGCGTGAGGTAGTTATTAGGGAATCAAACCTACGATCCCAAGCTGTATGAAGTGAAAAGGTCACCTGACCTACAATTGTGTTAAGTTTTAATAACGCTGAAGGCAGGCAAGCAGGCAGGCAAGCGGGAGGCGAGGCGAGGCGATGGGTAATCCAGTAGCCGGCAAGTCATAAAGCTGCCAGCCAGCGCTACCAGCGCAGCGCAGAGAGCCCAATATCAGCTTTATCGGCCGAGTGAAGGTCTGGATCCTCCAGAAGCCCAGGCACGTCGCCAACTCGCGTGTGTGTATGTGTTTATACTGTACACCTGCCTCCCGCCACGACACAGAACATGTGTTTGCGCACCATCCAGGAATACTTCACGGACAAAGGAACTTGCACTAAGAAAACTGGTTAGCTCATATTGCATATCATATCATTCGAACTGGAGGACATTAGAGAGAAACTGGTATTCAGAAAGGTGTAAGATAAGGCTGCAACTTATCACCCATACATTTCAATCTTTACATTGAACAAGCAATAAAGGAAATTGGAGAAAAATTTAAAGTGGGAGTGAAGATTCAAGGAGAAATACTTTTCAACTCTGAGATTTGCTGATGACATCGTCATATTGGCCGACACGCCAGAACATTTTAATGAGTTTTTGAATGGTATGGACTCCGTCTTGAGGAAAGGATTCATGATGAAAATTAATAAATGTAAAACAAAAATATTGGAATGCAGCCGAAATAATCAAGAACCCCTATGGATATCAAATTGGCAGGTGAAAAGCTAAAGGAAGTAGGAGACTTTTGTTACTTAGGAAGCAAAATAACCAGTGATGGACGAGGCAAAGAGGATATAAAGAGAAGGTTGAGTCAGGCAAGGAAAGCATTTCTACAGAAAAGGAATCTGTTGACATCGAATACAGATTTAATTAATTTAATAAGGCACACAAATTGTGTATATAAAGATAGCCTATGAACTTACATTTGATGTAAACATAAGTCTATTATAGGCCTATTTCGCTTTGTGCATTCCACAACATGGTAACGAGGACAAGTCGAATCACACAGTGCACACACACAACTATCGTCAGGTTCATGAAAGATCTGAGTTTTGCAAAGTTTATGGTGGTATCCATGAACTGCCATATCATTGACAAAATGTCGGAGATCCTGGTTAGTATTGGTCCAAGTCCTATTCGTCATTGCTTCAGTCGAGTAGAAGTCCATACAAATGTAATTCCTTTTGGACAATCTTTCGTCCAAGAGTTTCTTCCAATTGTCTGTATAAGGTAGCGCGATCTTTAATCTCAAATCTTCAATTAAAAAAGTCTCCTTTGCAAGTTCATAAACCAGTCTTGATCTAGTAAATCTCGATACACAGAGGGTTGTCTTTAAATAACGAGCTTTGATTTTTTCTAAAGTGTGTAGGTCATTCTTCGTTAGCTTATCCCAAATGATTTCCAGACCATATGTTAAAATAGGAATTATTTTTACGTCAAACAAGATCATGGCCGTCTTGAGAGATAATTTATTTAAATTCTTGATGTCAAAAATTGCTTTCATAGCTGCCGCAGCACGTAGCCTAATATGAAGCCTAAAGGAGATTTAGGTATTAGAAAATCATTTTGGAAAGCCTTTGTCTGGAGCGTGGCGCTCTATGGAAGTGAAACTTGGACTATTGGTACAGCAGAAAAGAGGAGAATTGAAGCGTTTGAAATGTGGTGTTACAGGAGAATGATGAAGATCAGATGGGTAGATAGGGTAACAAATGAAGAGGTTTTAAGACGAGTGGGAGAGGAGAGATGTTTCTGGCGACAGCTAATGAAGAGAAGAGATAGATTCGTAGGACACGTATTAAGACACCCAGGAATAGCAAGCTCAGTTATAGAAGGAAGGGTCGAGGACAAGAACTGTAGGGGTAGATCAAGGTTAGAATACGTTAAACAGATTGCCTCGGATGTAGTGTGTGGTAGCTAATGTATGAAGAGATGAAACGATTAGCTCAAGACAGGGAGGCTTGGAGTGCTGCATCAAACCAGTCAAAAGACTGAAGACTCAAACAACAACATGACGCGGCTTCAGTGGGCTCCGAGTAGACCTACGGATTGTGACTCCGATCACAAACGTCCTGGGTTCGATTCCTGGCTCTACCGAAAAAGACATTTAATTCTGGTCTGTGGGTTGGAACGAGGTACACTCAACCTCATGAGGCCAAACTGAGAAGAGGTGGGTATAACTCCCAACCTCGATTATCCAAAAGTGGTTTCCCGTCATTTCTCACATATACTCCAGAAAAATGGGATGGCTTTAACTGAAGGCCATGGGTGCCTCGTTCCCAATCTCAGTCTCACCAAAAGACACCTTAATAACACTTCATATGAGGCAAATCCTTTTGTTGTTGTTGCTGCTGCGACATCGTGGTCATATAGCCCCGTGTATTCAGGTGTGATATTGTGATGGCTGTAATAGAGTGTGTATTTTTACATTGGGGTAAGATAGGGAAGGAGGCGACCGTGGCCTTAAATCAGGAACCGTCCCAGCGTTTGTGTGGAGTGAAGTGGGGATACCAAGGAAAACCACTTCCAGAATGGCTGAGGTGGGAATCGAACCCTCCTCTTCTCAGGTTTGCCTCACGAGGTTGAGTGTAACTTACACGGCTCCAGCCCTCACACCACAGTGATAATTTCTTGGCAGAGCCGGGAATCGAACCCGGGCCTTCGGGGCGACAGTCAAGAAGGATAGCCGCTACACCACGAGGTCAAATCCTATACACGACCAAGTAGTCGGGGCTGATGTCTCCGATGGTCATACGAGGCCTCTCCGGAGGCCACACTTTATTATTGTTATTATTATTATTATTCTTTCTCCGTTAGGGTCTTCTGAGGACCACGAACCAATATCAATGTTTAGTCCTTTGTAGTTCTTTCTTATTCCTCCAGGGCTCCTTCATCTTTTCGCTGTGTGTCTTCTTTCTCTCTTCCGACCATTTTGAGCCTGTTTTCTTATATTGCCTTCCTTGAAGTCCTTCCATTCCCAATACCTTTTTTTTTTTGAAAATTTCTCTCTCTAGAGCATCTTCTTCTCTTACATTGATTTTTTCTTTTTTTCTAAATCTTTCTTTACTTCTTGAAACCAGGCTGTTGTCGATTTCTTTTACCAAAGATACTTAAAAATCTGTTTGATTAACCTGCTATCATTCATTCTATTATTATTATTAGTAGTAGTAGTAGTATACCTTGCTATCCAAGATATCGCCCAGTTGAAAGGTTCGACCCAGAGAGTCAGCGAGAATCCAAAACAGCAATGATTCATTTCTAATTTTCAAACAGTAGCATGAAAACAAAATAAACATTCATGTAATGTAACCCTATTGTATTGTTACGGCAGTGAGTTTGTTTCATCGCTCGCCGCATGAGTCACAACTGCCCCCGGGCTGGGCTGTGCTCTGCCTCAGTGTATTGCGTGCGCCTTACGCAACAGGACTACTAGGACAAAGGGATGGTCCAGAATATTCGTGACTCAGCCAGTGATGGAAACCTCGAGAAGCCGTGAACCCTGGATGGGTCTAGAAGCATTTATTGAGTCACCGGCCTGCTATATAAGAGCGACCTGTCAAGCAGGGTGTATGTGTTTTACGAGCTAGTGCGAGCGTTTATCCTGAGCGACAGAAGTGTGGTGACGCAACTTGCGAAACCCCTAGTGAAGCTGGTTCTTTTGACAGCGAGGGAGTGAGAAGCATACAGGGGACTGCCTGTGTTTTGAGCGAGTGTGATTTCACTGAGCGACAGAGGTATTGTGGCGAAGTGCCGTGCGAGTTACGAAATCCAGTGACATTGTTTCCCAGTTTGTGGACAGCGAAGCAGCGTGTAGCAGGTTATCGTAAGTAACTGTAGTTTGTGTACATAAGGAAGAGGTGCAGGTAGTTTTTGTCAAGGCCACCGGACTCATTAGGACGGATTAATGTCTGTGGTTTGTTGACAAGTGAAAGGGGCAAGAGCTCTCCATAAGGGAGAGACTTGAGGAAACTGGAGTAAGGTTATAATTGCTTGTATTTGCTGTTGAGTAGTGTATCTTTCTGGCCGCAATAAAGTTAATTATTTCTTTAAAGGAACAATCTGTGTTGTGCTTCAACCCACCGTAATCCAGTTAACAAAAGTGCCACTAGGGGGGTGGCACGTAACATTATATAGGACTGATGACCGCAGTGTCTGAAATCACTAGCCGAAGCAAACAGTTTCCAACTATTTAACTCCAGTCAAATAGCCTACCGGGACTGTACCTTTCAAACTCTTTCCCATTTTCATTAATCTATCATCATTTCATCTCAACTCCTCTAATGAGGAAGTGCATTCAGCCGCGAAACATCCTCTACATAGAGAACTCGTCTCATCTCATCCTAGATCCAGTAGAAACGTGAGTAATAAAGGGTAGAAATATGTTACATACCAAAATTAAGTGTTGCTGTACGATTATCAAGGCAATGCACGTTGCGTAAAGCATTAATTATGATTTGTTTGGTTGCTAGTTTCGTTTTCGAAAGGAAGTAAAGTGATTATATTTTATGGTGTCAAGGAACATATGGATAGGATTGAATTCATTGAAAGAATCCTCCCCCACCCCTCCCTCTCTTTTTCCCGTTTACGTGGTGCCACGCGGTATCGTTTTTCTGTCATGAGGATGGATTTATTAAACGGTTGATCGGCTAATTAGCCCAGAAAAAAAAATATCCCCGCGTAGGGGCATTGATTAGTCGTCACAACTGTACATATAAATAAACTGTGGATGAGTGTGTTTGTATATATGTGTATTTTAAAAATATTTCGACTGCAACCTCGGTTCTCGCACATTGCTTCTCTCCCGTAGCAAATCCAGGAGTAAACAGAAGGGGGAGGAGCATAGTCAACAGTCAATTATATTAAATGGTTCCTTCAAAGAGGTCCCACGACTTAGGCCTATACATTGTTATGAGTGATGTTCATACACCATTAAAAGAGCATTTGTCTTTCTTTCTTTCTTTCTTTCTTTCTTTCCTTCTTTCTTTCTTTCTTTCTTTTTTTTTTCAGCCAGAGGGGGCGAGAAATACGAATACATGGCAGTAGAGTTCGTAAGGAAATTATATAGGCTATAAGCCTATCCCAACCTATATTATTCTGCTAATCCCTCCCTATATTATTCTGCTGAGGTCTCATTCCAGTTTTGTACCGAAAATAAGGTCCCATTTACACCAACCTACACATACGGGGTACCTACAGGTTCAGCATAACCCAATGCGTAAGCGAAACGCACTCACTTACTCTTTAAATGCCTCACAATTAAATAAATACCTTAAAACTTGTATATTTACAATGAAATAATGAAAGAATGCAACACGGTAACCATGGTAACAGAATCTCACAGGTCCATCTATTTCTGTAAGACACAATGCAATTCCAATTATTACATTACTGTGAAAGTTTCCAGACGGTTATAAGGTTATCACTGAACCAAATTAAGCTGTAAAATTCATCAATACATACAGTATAATGCGCTTAAGGGGGTCAAGGGGCACTCTAGAATATTTTCACGCAATTTTCACGTGTGAGTGTGGTAGGTACGGAAGGTCTTTTTCACCCGACTGTAAAGGGTCTCCGAAAACCACATTCAAAGGCCCTTCAATTAACAGTGTCTGTGATATTCCCAGAAAACTAACTTCGTTCTGAAATACCTATGAAGGAATGACAAATGAGTGTGGTACGAAAGTTCTTTTTCACCCGATTATAAAGGGTCTCCGAAAACCACATTTAAAGGCCCTTAAATTAACAGTGTCTGTGATATTCCCAGAAAACTAACTTCACTCTGATATATCTATAAAGAATGACAAACCCATAACCACTGCACCAGTAGCTGAATTGATAAAGTCTGATTATTCATACCAAGGATAAATCAGTCATAGCATTCATGATTGAGATTTTGCTAAGTGTAGGCTACTCTTTACAACTAGAATATTCGCGGGCGAAGCCGCGACGGGTAATGCTTGTAAATAATATTTTAAGAGTTAACTCTGAACTTCCAACAAATCATAAATAAATAAATAAATAAATAAATAAATAAATAAATAAATAAATAAATAAATAAATAAATAAATAAATAAATAAATAAATAAATAAATAAATAAATACTCCATTAAATACATAAATAAATCAATAAATAGATAAAATAATAAACAAATAAATACCTGCTTTATGAGTCACATCGCAATAATTTCTACTTCTTACGACCTACCTCCAAAGTCGTGCATGAGGAATTCTGAAACAAAACACAAGTAAAACTTAAATCATAAATTTTCAGTAGGGACATAGGCTACATCTGTAATGTCTGAACTATTACCCACGCAATAAACATGCAATAGTAGGTTATTATTTCTTTGAGATGTTATTGTTAAACTATTTCACACAAATGATTTATATTCCTTCACTTTTATATTTAAAGAATGCTAATTAAATCACTGGTTGACATGTATATTCACTATAACCCATTTCACCACTCACTGCGTTTCATGACCATAACACAACCGATAATGTTAAGAAATTTAAAAACCTTATAGTTTTATAATTACTGCCTATGCTATATTTTAATTGAAAATACCAATATCTAACCATCTTTAATAATACTCAAAACGCCATTTAAGTGGCAATGTCCTAGCGAACAAACAGTTCAGAGGAACAAAGCATTTAAATGTCAATTTTCAGTTCTACTTATCTTCGTTTTTATTTCTGTTTTTTTTATTTTATTCCATGGTTGGAGAAAGATTTTCAGTAGGCTGCATCAGTGGCGTAACTACGAGGGGGGGGGGGGGGGGTGATCAGGAGCATCATTCCCCTCCCCTAGAGATAATAATAATAAAAATATGAAATTTGTTGAAATTTTTAATTTTGATTAAAACCAATCTTAAATTATATAAGTTTATAGTTACTAATCACAAAGCATTTCTCTTCGCTCGTGAAAATGTTTTAACGTTACCCTAGCTTAACACTTATTGAAGGAGCATAATGGTTAGCTGTTCAGAAGGGTGTGGCACTATCTTTCCTCACCTCTTTCCTAAAATACACCACTTGTTAACTTAGTTGCCATTCTGTTAGCACCGAGTGTGAGTTTCATTGTGGAGTTAAATTTTAGTTGGAAACTATAGTTTGTTAATGTTGGGGAATAGAAATATTTCGCGAAGAAAACAGGGCTTTATAGTTTAATATCAACGAAATTGTTAATTTTCGAGCATTTGCACTTTGATAAGTGTGAACACAACGTATTAAATGCTAATTAAATCAAATACGATAAAATATAGATAGGACGTTTTGAAACTTTTAGATAGCATATGAAGACCTCACGTAAAGAACGGGATAAGTCCATTTTCTCCGAAAATGAGTCCATGGCATATTCTTATGGCCAGCCATCGTTACTACAGATCTGTTGACATTAATCTCTACTCAGTATAAAACAAAGTTCCCGATTCTTGGATGTCACGGGCAATTTCTAGAACCACTGAATGGATTTTGATGCAGTTTTCACCATTCTCTAAAGAATATTTCAAGGAAGGTTTCTGTAGAAAATAAGTTATTTATGATCAAAGGAAGCCAAGCAGTAACAATTTCAGTGAGTCAAGTCGAAAAAGAAAACCTACCGCCCGTGTGCCGTTTAAGCTTAAGCTGGGTAAACCGTTAAAAATATCAGTATACTATGAGTGTAAGAATTGTTCATGAAAAGTTCTACAAAAAAGTCCGCGAGAGCATATCACTATATTCAATACATCACCCACTATAAGTGTATTTACATTTCCATTTCTTCCAACAATCTCCATTCAATTACTGAGGCGACGGTTTACGAGCTAGCACGTTAAGCTCCGAGCGAGGCGTGCCATGATGCGTGTGGGCTCCATTTCGACAACGCTG
The DNA here is from genome assembly GCA_946902985.2 of Meconema thalassinum. Taxonomy (NCBI): domain Eukaryota; kingdom Metazoa; phylum Arthropoda; class Insecta; order Orthoptera; family Tettigoniidae; genus Meconema; species Meconema thalassinum. Next base: position 66,451,971 of record OX336391.1, on the reverse strand, counting down.
CACAGCTTTCCCCGGAGCGGCTGGCTGGTGAACCATGTCTTTTTTCCCCCCTACAAATACAAACTGATATAAAATAAGTGAATTAATTTACGTATTTCACAGTCATACAGCATAACTTTTCGATGTATAAGGATTACCACGCGACCAAGAACTACATTTTCCAACCACCCCAAGCCGAGAAAAAGTTACCTTACAAAAATGATAACAACTTTGTTTCTTGGACACACAAAATTTTGAAATTAATAAATCAGTTATACAGCATTCCAATGTATAGTGTGTTAAAATTTCGATTCGATCTGATGCCGGGTGTTTGAGATAATAATTCTTAAATGTGACGCATGGTTGAAACACGCTTAAAACATGCACGTTTTGTGTTCCAACTGCGATAAAAATATTAAAATATAAATTTAAAATTTCAAACCAACATGAACTAACGCAAAATAGAACGACGAAAATGATGATGCTATTGGATTTTATGTAGGTCTATTGGTTACTTCACAAACAACCTTCAAACTCGAGTGAACATAATATTTTGGTCGACAGTAGTTACGCCACTGAGCTGCATGCTGTGACTAGGAAGCAACAATGCAAACATGTGGAGTTAGGATGAAACAGCAATAGACATTAAATAGCTGTGAAGGGAATCGATCATCCCTACTCCTGGCAGGTGACAGAGGATATGAACTCACTCCACGGTCCCTGCGAAGTGAATGATAGATATCTTCGAGTTCTTATTAGCTTGATGGGGACATTATTATGCATGTCGGAAGGACGTGTTTCTCGTCGGACCGCTGAGTGACGGTCTATCGCATCTCATTAATGCCTTTATGCACATGCGCGAAACGTTTCGTCTAGAGATGAATAATAATCCAGCCATTTCGACAAGTTGAGTTGTGAAAGGAAAAATCCATCCTTTATAGTATTCTCGCGATTTCAAAAACATTTTTCTTGTTTCTGGTGCTGGAGCACGGGCCAGAAAGTTTTTTTTTACATGCGCTGGGTTGAGGAAGGGGGGAATACTTTATTTTAGACATTCTCTTAGGGGGATATCAAGATTTGTTACAACAACGTGTTACGATGGGGGGAGGGGGGTGGGGGAGGAGAAGGGGGTTAAGGCATTTGTTCGAAGGTATTTTTAAGGTTGTGGACGACCCCTTACTTTATTTTAGCGATTACACATAGAACTCTAAGCTTCAACCTTCGATGGGTGTCTGAAACACTGGTATCCCCCTGTCGAATATGTGACTGCATAATGGGAGTATTTTATCATCTCTGACTTCCTCTATTTTGGGGGTTAAACATTGTCTACAAGACCTTCTGTCAGCTGTCTCGTTTCCGTTTGGCGCAGTGACCCCTCCTCCCTTCTCATTACACAAGAGGAAAAGAGAGAAAATAAAATAAATTCACACCTGAAGCCTGCGGCGCGTCACTTCCTGTACTGCGCCTGCTGCACTTCTTTTGTTTCCTCTGTTCCCGCCGTGTTCCCCCTCTATCAAGCCTTCTGGCCCACATCGAGCAGTTCCCACGACGGGAGCAATATGCAGTTGGCACAACAGGGTATTATTAAAACAGGGGATTATACTACAGTGGAACTTGGATAATTCTAACGTTAAGGGACCAGTAAAAAAGTTCGAATTATCCAAAAATTCGAATTAAGAAAGTTCTTTGGAAAGGGTAGAGAAAGTATATTGTATTACGTTTACATAATGATTTACTTTCAACAAAGCAGATTAACAGACAACGGTACTGTATAATGACTGTATCGTGATTAACCTCATAGTTTCGAATGAAGAATAAAACCAAATTGTACTATTCACCTATTTAACGACAGTAGTAATCCAGCAATCTAGTTAAGTCTTAGAGAAATCTACTGTTTTTGAAAATAATTTGAGATTTTTACCTGTTTCCTACAATTATGTCTCTCAGCCATCACAAAAGAATCAAACAAATTAAAGGAACAGAAAACAGAACTACGTACGTCATTTCTACTTTCAAAAAAAAAAAAAAAACGCGTAAGTTCTGTGATGTGGTTTGTTGCTTGTGCTGCACTCGGAACATTTTTGTTTTGTTTTTTTGGGAATTGACTCAACTGTCCCAACTGTTTGGCTTCTGATCGGCTTTTTACACTAAAAACTTCGAATTATCCAAAATATAATTCGAATTAACCACGACGTTTAACATTGATTGTAAGTAAAATGCTAGGGACCAAGAGAAAAATTCGAATTAAAGAAGATTTCGAATTATAGAATTTCGAATTAGCCAGGTTCCACTGTACCATCAAACATTTGCAGAGAAAATGAATGCAATGTAGAAACTACTCTCTACGCACCATAGTTTCAACTATCAAAGTGACATGTGCATGAGATGGGCCTTCCCCTGTCTCCAATTGCCGTCCATAAATTATAATAATATACATTATATAGTCTAGCCTAATAATAATTAGCAACCCCCACGGTTATGTCCGCGAACAGTTATTAATGCATTACGTGATAAGCGTTTTCTTTTCGATGTCAATCCGTTTTACGTCTCGGCATGATGGGTTAAAATGACTGACTGGACTATTAATTATATTATCATGGAGATGCATGTGCAACGAATTCTTGTCAAACGTAATTTAAGAATGGCGAGTTGCATGAAACACAAATCCCCCTTCCGTCCAATCTTAACTTGACTGTGTATTTTGCGGAACGAAAAGTTCATAGGCGAAATGAAGAAAAGCCGAGTTGCACTTCCAGGGAAACTCCAAACACAACCACGTTTCTCTGAAGTCTTAACACAACATGACTCGATAGTTTGCTGCTGGCTGTATCTGGGGTAATAGGCTCGCCCGCTAGCTAGGTTGTAACTGGGGGTAATAGGCTCGCCCGCTAGCTAGGTTGTAACTTGGGTGATAGACTCGCCTCTAGCTAGCTCGTGTACTGTCGCCTCAGTAATTGAATGCAGATCGTTGGAAGAAATGAAAACGTAAAAACACTTATAGTGGGCGATGTAATGAAGATAGAGATATGCTCTCAAATACATTTTTGTAGAACTGTTAATGCTGAACGATTCTTACACTCATAATATATTGATATTCTAACGGTTTGCCTAGCGTAAGCTTAAAAGGAGCACGGAGCCTGGTTCCTTTTTTCGACTTTTTCACTGAAATCATTACTGCTTGGCTTACTTTGATCATAAATAATTTTCCACAGAAATCTTCCTCGAGATATCCTTTACAGAATGGTGAACACCGCATCAAAATCCATCCAGTGGTTCTCGGGATTACCCGTGACATCCAAGAATCGGGGAATTTGCTTTATATTAAGTAGAGATAATAATAATGATAATAATAATAATGATGATGATGATGATAATGTAGAGTTTACGCCTCGGTTTTTGGCCGGTCAGTCCCGGTTTCACAGTCGTACACAGGACAGTCTGCGACCCTCACGCATAGCCTATGTGAGTCATACGTGAATTTTCAGTTGCGCAGAAAGCAACTCACATATCAATTCACATGCCTGAGGATCGCCACCTGTCCTCTGTACGACTGAAATCGGGGCTCACCGGTCAAAATCTACGACGAGAACTGTAGGTCTGCCCCTTACTATTCCCGTTTCTATGGGGTCGCGGATATGGTACCGTCTCGGCATTTTTCCTGTAGTTGTAAATGGGAAACCACGGAAAACCATTTCAAGGACGGCCGACGGTGGGGTTCGAATCCGAGCCTGGAGATAGCTTGGCCGCTGCGCCTCAGCGAGCGTAGCTACGCAGTTCATGAATATAATAATCATATATATTATTTCAGTAGTATAGATCCCTCCTGCGGCGCTCACAAGCGACAGATCGTGACAATGAGCATTCAAATGAAAGAGAATAGACATTAGCAGTGACGAAGTGCATATCATTTCTTAATTTCTATAATTTCTTTAAAAAATGAATTTAAAATAATGTACGACGTGTGCGATTTGCAAATACTGTTGCTGTATGGAACTACGCTCCATAATTGCTGTCCACTTCACATTTTGGCGCCTGTGACGCCTGTTTCATGTCATGTTAACATTCTGATGTCTTTCCTTCAGCCTATCATTTTGCGTGTATTTCAGATCAGTAAATCAAAGGAATGTGTCGACTACTCAAATCGTATAATTACATAAATATCGAATAACCGGTGAGTGTTACACCAACCATTCTCCTTAAGTCTCTCATTATAAACCTATTGGGGAAAGTGTGGTTTATGAACATGCGAGATTTCTCGCACGGGTCCTCTAGTGTCATAAAATGTATTAAGGATTCACTTAAAATCCTAAATCTCCTTAATTTTAGCCTCTACTTCATACGGTAGGAAGTCAAAGGGAGCGTGCTGGCGAAGTGGCTTAGCTGCTCGTCTTTCACCCGGACGACCGGGTTTCGAATCCCGGAGACAACGGGGTGGAATTTTCAACTGAAAAATCACGTGGCGTCAGGATGAGCATCCTACCTTAAATCCCCGGCCAAAAACAAAATGAGCCTGGTTGGCTCCGACGACCCCAATTAATTGGGAAAAGGCGAAGAAAGTTTTTATAGGGTAGGACGTCAATGTTGTGCCAAACTATCGTATCTCTATTGTAATACAACCAATGCAAGAAATAGTGATGATGTTTAAGACTCCCATGGTTACTTACTTTCTGTAAGCTGATTTCTCCCTTGGGGAATGATAATAATAATAATAATAATAATAAGAATAATAATAATAAGATGAAGAACCATAATAGTCTAATAATTTAGAGACCAATCATGACATGTTTCACCAGAAAATACTGAGAAGCCGGGTACAGACATTTATGTCGTAGTAGGTTCAACGCTTATTTAATTTCCTTAAGGTTGCAGGATCGAATCCCAGCACAATCGGTTGTTATTTAAAGGTATTAAAATGTGATTCAACCTCAACATTATTGATGAAAACCTGACGTGTACGGAACATATTTATCACAAAAATGTGAAGATGAAAGAAATTCAAATTAATGAAGAGCAGAATCATTCGTCAATGCCCTCTTCATGTAAGACTTGCATACGAGCAGAGATTTACAGGAGGAGCAATTAGGCCTAAATACGTTAATGCAAAATTACGATCCCCTCGTCTTCTCTTAACCCTTTGACCGCCAACGTCCGATTGATCGGACGTTCGGAGTTCAGCTGAAAAATGGCAACGTCCGATTGGTCGGACGTTCCGAAAAAATGTATTTTTCAAGTTACTAATTCGTTTTAATAGTTCACAATATATGTTTTGGTCTAGTATTGGATTAAATAAGACTATATAAAACAAGTTTTAAAGTTTGTCACACTGAGGAACTTGCTGCTGAATAACCAAGCGCAAATTCAGCTATCGCGGTCGGGCAACGAACCCTTTCACCTTTTACCGAAAAAAAAAAATGAACGCAGTTGTTCCGTATACAGCAAGATTAGTACAATTCCAGGTGGTAGAAGGAAAAAGACCAGATACATTTGTAAAGAATGTAACAAGGGTGTAACTGTACATCCTTTGTGCCTTTCTAATCACAATTGCTAGGGCGCGTAATAAACATGTGTACATATTAGGTAATTAGTTTCTTTTCATACAAAAGAGAATTCTGGAGTGTTCAGTTTGTGTGATGTAGTTGTAACGATTCGATCCCATAGCTGTTATATTTAAAGGGTTATTCATTTATTATCATGTTATTATTATTATTATTAACTAGTACATCCATGAGATGATTTTTATATCAGATAATTGTAAGCGGTTTTGATTATTATATTCAATTAGATTTTTATTAACAATTACTTGTAAAGAGACGAAGTATTATATATTGCAACAAGACTGGCGATATGGACTAACCCTGTGCGTCACAAACTGAACGACGTAGTAAGAATTTCACCACGGCAAACTGCGTCATTTTCCTGAGATGTTAAGAAACACACTATGGTGTAACCAACACGCCATTTTCTACGGTATATACGCGTCAATATATATTGCAAGTTATGAGTCAAGAATGGAGAAGGCTAATAGAGAGGGAAGCTGTGACACCACGTGACAAGGAAGTCATTAGTATTTGTACCTGCAACATCGGACAAGAATGGCATTGATCTACAGCTCTTAATGAAGGAAGGAAGTTGTAACCTTGCTTTCTGGGTCCTAATGGACTGAGCACCGAGAGTCGACACTGAACGATGTCTTGCCGACATCTATATCAATACATAATGGGTTATATCCCTGATCAAGAGTCTTTCTACAGATGGCAACGTACTTAATGAGGATATTTCATAGTAATTGAGATATCACATCATTTTTTTAAACATAAGCGACGTAACAACGAGATCATCGATCATTTCTTAAATATGACGAGTCTTCGACTGGGTGAGCCAACAATTCAATAAAACTATCGTCTCTATTATAATTTAACTTCATTTAACTTTCAATTCATTTTAATATTCATTTTCTTTTAAATAATTAATTGCCGCATTGAGTAATTTTAAATTCAATTGTGTGACTATCACTATTCTGTTTTATTAATATTTTGTTTTTGCATTTAATAAATTCATTCTCTTCAACGTAATGCCTATTTCTTTCATTGTAGTTGGTACTTTAAGGCAATCATACTCCTTGATTAAATACGGATTGGTTAGATGACTTTGTCTCACTACGGCCCGGGTAAGTGGTTCTCGACTCTACTGCTGATAGCCGAGGTTAAATCAATAAATTTCGATTCACTATCTTAAATAGGAATCTGGCGCTCAACAACTTATTATATTACACTATCACAGGTAAGGTCACACCACAGTGTATATTATTTATTCATATCATGTTTGTTTTATTGAACCACAATAGTCATCACCACGTATTGTTAACTCAATAAAAATGTTACATTTGGCGCCACAAAGTAGGACACGAAAACCATTCGGTATTTAGTCAGAGGAGTGTATAATTTCAGTGCAAATTGTCAGTGCTTTTGGGGGACAGTGAAGTGAAGTGAAATTTTGGACGGGCAATTGTTATACGGTGTACTTCAAGATGTCGGAGGAGGAACAGAGGCAGTTGAGAAGTAGGGATGCAGTCAAGAAAGTTAATTATAAGGAGGTTGATAGCGGTAGCGATGTTGAGAGCGTAGAGAATAATACCAAGATGTCGGAGGTAAATCTTGAGAATAATCCTGAGAGTAATCCTGAAAATAATCCTGAGGTTAGCCCTGACATGAATACAGAGATAAATCTTGAGACGGATACAGAGGTACATCCTGAGACTAGTGGTAGTCTAGAGAAAGAAAAGTCTATAGAGATTCCTGAAGATCCATTAACTGCGCTCATAAGGCAGATGAGTAGAGATTTAAGTGCGAAATTTGTTGAAAGTATGAATAAAAATAGTGAAGAGAATAAAAGAAATTATTTGGAATTCAATGGTAAATTTGAGAAATTAGATAAAGATATGAATAAAAATAGTAAGGAGATGAGAGAAGAGATGGGTAGGCTAAATCAAGATATGAGTGAAAAATTAAATAAGCATAGTCAGGAGTTCAATGTTAAATTTGAGAAATTAGAAAAGAATTGTCAGGAGTTGAATTTGAAGCTTGATAAGAATAGTCAGGAAATGAGAGAAGAGATGGGTAGACAAAATCAGGAAAGTAGGAAGGAATTTAATGAGAAGTTTGAACAATTGCATAGAAATAGTAAAACGATCAACCAAAAGCTGGAAGAAAATAGTAAAAAGCTAGACAGTGTGGTTAAGGTAAATGAAGGATTGAGTAAGAAGTATGATATGCTACAGGAAAGTATTCAGGGGGTAAAACAGGAGATCAGAGGTGAAATTAAGGAAGTGGTAGAGAAGAAGGCTAAAGATATGGTTGAAAAAATAGATAAACAATTAGAAGCAGTAGAAAATCAAATTAAGGAAGTTGAGATAGAAGTTAATAAGAAAGTAGAATCAGTAAAGACAGCCTTTCAGGAGATTTTAGATGAAAGTAGATCTGAGTCCGAGGAAATTTTAGGTAAAGGTTTTAGCAAATTGATAGAAGCGGAAACTAGGCAGATGAGAGAAGATTTTGGGGATAAGATTAAGGTATTGAGAAATGAATTAATGGATAAAGAGAGTAATTTTCAAGAAATGGAGGCGAGATTAAAGAAGCAGATAAGGGAGGAAGGAAATAAGGATAGAATGAAGTATTTAAGTAGTATGAGAGAGACTGAACTGCCTAAGTTTTCAAACAAACAGGGGTGTCCTATGCAGTTCATGAATCAGGTGGAGGATAGATTTAAAGAAAGGCTAAAGGATGGTCAAATTGAATGGAAGATGGTAGTAGAGCTATTGGACCAGGCTTTTATAGGAGATACTAAGGGATGGTTTTTAGTGTACAAGCATACCTTGATAAATTTTGAAGATTTCAAAAGTAAATTTATTGAAAAATATTGGAATGAGGATATCCAATCACAAATGAGACAGATTATTAATTCTGGCAGGTATCAATCTGGGGAAGGGAGTAATATGACTGATTACTTTCTAGAGTATGTACTCATATGTAAACATCTTGACGGGATGAATCAAGATGGGGATGTGATAAGGCTTCTCCTCAGGCATTTCCCACCCAAGGTAAACGTGGCTGCTTGTATGCAAATGATCACTACAATACAGGAATTAGAGGGATTGTTAAGCAGATTCGATGCACTCGAAGATTCATACGATATGCCCATATTACAGAATAATCCTGAAAATAATTATTATGATAATAATCAGCAGAATTATAATGGCAGGGGCCAATATCAGAATAGTAGATGGTAAGAACTGTGATATGCCAGAGAAAGTAGTGATGCAAATTTATATTACCGATAGTTACTGTTCCGTATGACTTACATATTAAGTAATGAAGTGTTATAGGATTTAACAGAGGTAGATAAGGAACCTGCTGTGTGTAATTTTAATTCAGTCGTGAAGTTAGGATGGTAAGGGGCGCGTAGTGCCTACGCTTATTGATTTAGATTGACTAAAATCATTTAATTTGGAAGACAGAGGTTGTCGTGCTATTGAGCATTTCAGGTAAGTTGAATGTAGGTCCTTAAACTGCAGGTAAGTTGGATGAAGTAAGAATTAAATTTTAAAAATAGGAAGGTTATTACATAGGTAAGTAATCGAAAGAAAGTAATAATTATTATGGCAACCATAATTAAGAATATAATGGTAATAAAGATTTAATTCAAAAGTGAGTGAAGATAAGATGATACAGTGGTAATAAAACTAGTGAGTTGAAGAATTAAGTATTGATTTAATAAAGAAGTTTCAGTTGAGGACAGCGAGGTTATCAGCGGATATATGTTGAGAAATTTATAAGTGGTTTAGAATTGTTAATGGTAATGCGTTGTATGAATTAACCAACATCGGGTTGAAATGAGGAAGTAGTAACTAATTAGGACATCTGGTACTTGTTGACAGATATGTGTGTGTGTATGTGTGTATTTTCACGTAAATGGACGTGAGTTTGAAGAAGTAGGCCAACGAAGGTAATGCCGTTGAGCAATGTGGTTTTAAAGTTTTGGTAAGATGCCAAATGAAGTTTTTTAAGGAGGAAGTTTTGGTAAGATACCAAATGAAGTTGTTTTTTGAGGAAGTTTTTGGTAAGATGCCAAATGGAGTTATAATGGAGGAAGTTTTGGTAAGATGCCAAATGAAGTTTTAAGAAGGTTTTGGAGGATGAAGTAGGTCAGCAAGGTATATTCCGTTGAGCAATAATTATTTTTTTATGGTATCTACGGGACTACCTGAAGTTAATAAGGGAGTTTTTTTTTTAAAGTATATATGGATGTATGCACACAAGGTAATAAGAGATTACAAAGGTAATATGGTCCAAGTTTGAGTTACAGTTACGCAGGTTTTAAAGATATTACAAGGCTTGTTATTGAGCTAAACCACTTTGTAGTAAAAAGTTACTGATGATTAATAACGAATTAATGATGTGGTAGATTGTTGTCCTACACACAGGTTAAAGTAAAGATAATAATTATAATTAAAAGGTTGACATAATATTTACTAATATTGAAAGGAATTTGTTATAATTCGACGTTTGAGGATTTAAAGATAAATCTTTTTTTTTAGTAGACAGGAAATTAAAGTTTTATTTATGTCATACGGAGTTAGTAAAGATAAGTTAATATTTTGAAGGAAGAATAAGTTGGTAAGATAAGTGTATACCTAAGGGGTAATAATGAAGTTACAATTAAAGGCAGGTGTAAGTTACGCATTTAATTTGATAGAGAAGAAAGTATCTGAACTGAGTTAGAACTCAGAACTTGCTTTATGAAGTGATTATGGGAGAATATTTGCTAATTAGGAGTGTCGGTGTTATTAACTATCAACAGGAACACTGTCATTATTTTAGGAAGACAATAGTTAGGAAAGCTAAGTGTGATGTTATTATTCCAAGGAATTAGTCGAAGCATGTAAAATTTTTTAGCTGAAATTTAATGTGTTATTGGTCAGTAAGAGGTGACCTGTAACAGTAAGAAGAAGTGGGATTATACCACGAATAGGGGAGGTTTTTTGTATGTGACGTGTGATGTCACGATGAGTTTTGAGAGATTCTGGTATAGCAAGAGTGAGCTATAGTCCAGGCGGTCAGAACAAGTAGGAAGTGGTGTTTGGAGGACACGGTACTTAATTAAGAGTTTTGAGAGAAAACTAAGGGGGGTTTTTAGGCATTCAGCAAAAAGTCAAATCATGAATAGACTAAGTTCAAAGTATAAGAGCATTAATATTTTGTGGAACGAAATATTTATTCCGAGGAGTTTGTCATGTGTTTTTGTGAAATAGTTTAGTGATATACGTAATTCAGGTATTGAGTAGTATTTTGTCCAAGTCTTAATCATTTTGTTATGGTAAGTAAGGAATGACGTTACGGTAAAGTTATATCTTGACGCTAAGTTAAATTTTATAAAGTGAACGAGAAGTCAGATTTTATGTTTATTGGTAATTTTGAAAATCCAAGTTATTGTTTTCGAGAAGTAGTAAAGAGGAATTATGGTTTTATGAGAAGTTAAGAAGTCGTGGAGACTTAGGAAGTATTAATTTGGAAGGAGGCGGCCGTGGCCTAAGAAAGAATTAAGCCACGAAGGCAGGTGAGTAGTAACTTGGATATTTAAATGAACTGTTTAATAACTGCTTTGAGGTATTTCGATGTCATTATGTATTTGGGGAAATATTTACATGTATGACATATGCACTGAAATAGGAATTGCCTTAGGTATTTTGCTAAGTTATTTTTTTCTTCAATTATTGAAATTTTACTGCATTTGAGTAATCCCTTTATAAAGACGAAAGGAATATTGTATTGTTTGCATCCTATTATCGTGTGCTGTAATAGTTATTATGGGTTAATCAGCTGGTATTACAACAATGTACTTCTACGCCAGACTGATATACAAAAACTACGTTCAAAAGAGATGAAGCCAAAATTGTATGTCATGCATACGATCACCGAAATATAAACGAGTGCAGCGTTGACATATATGTCAAAAATAAAAGTGAAGGGCATTTTATATGTATATTTTTTACAGCTCGTTTAATACATAAAGAAGAATGAACATTATGAACATTTGGAAGAATGAGATGAATGAAAGTTAAAATATGATTTTTTTGTGAAGAATACATTTATGTATATTTTTTTTTACAACATATATAAAGAAGAATGAACCTTATGAACATTTGGAAGAATGAGAAATGATAGTACAAATATGTAAAGTGAAAAGAGTATGTTCTTGTATATCTTTATGTATTGTTGAAGGGTATTATTTGTATGTTGTCGTTATGGGGGTATTAATATTTAAATTTGTATTCATTTATGTAGGATGTGTAGTGATATAAATAATGTTACATTTTATTTTAAATTATTTATATCAGGGGCGATTGTAACGATTCGATCCCATAGCTGTTATATTTAAAGGGTTATTCATTTATTATCATGTTATTATTATTATTATTAACTAGTACATCCATGAGATGATTTTTATATCAGATAATTGTAAGCGGTTTTGATTATTATATTCAATTAGATTTTTATTAACAATTACTTGTAAAGAGACGAAGTATTATATATTGCAACAAGACTGGCGATATGGACTAACCCTGTGCGTCACAAACTGAACGACGTAGTAAGAATTTCACCACGGCAAACTGCGTCATTTTCCTGAGATGTTAAGAAACACACTATGGTGTAACCAACACGCCATTTTCTACGGTATATACGCGTCAATATATATTGCAAGTTATGAGTCAAGAATGGAGAAGGCTAATAGAGAGGGAAGCTGTGACACCACGTGACAAGGAAGTCATTAGTATTTGTACCTGCAACATCGGACAAGAATGGCATTGATCTACAGCTCTTAATGAAGGAAGGAAGTTGTAACCTTGCTTTCTGGGTCCTAATGGACTGAGCACCGAGAGTCGACACTGAACGATGTCTTGCCGACATCTATATCAATACATAATGGGTTATATCCCTGATCAAGAGTCTTTCTACAGATGGCAACGTACTTAATGAGGATATTTCATAGTAATTGAGATATCACATCATTTTTTTAAACATAAGCGACGTAACAACGAGATCATCGATCATTTCTTAAATATGACGAGTCTTCGACTGGGTGAGCCAACAATTCAATAAAACTATCGTCTCTATTATAATTTAACTTCATTTAACTTTCAATTCATTTTAATATTCATTTTCTTTTAAATAATTAATTGCCGCATTGAGTAATTTTAAATTCAATTGTGTGACTATCACTATTCTGTTTTATTAATATTTTGTTTTTGCATTTAATAAATTCATTCTCTTCAACGTAATGCCTATTTCTTTCATTGTAGTTGGTACTTTAAGGCAATCATACTCCTTGATTAAATACGGATTGGTTAGATGACTTTGTCTCACTACGGCCCGGGTAAGTGGTTCTCGACTCTACTGCTGATAGCCGAGGTTAAATCAATAAATTTCGATTCACTATCTTAAATAGGAATCTGGCGCTCAACAACTTATTATATTACACTATCACAGGTAAGGTCACACCACAGTGTATATTATTTATTCATATCATGTTTGTTTTATTGAACCACAATAGTCATCACCACGTTTAGTTAACTCATTAAAAATGTTACATAGTGAAATAGACATTAGTAAACATTTTTACTTAAAACTAGCCTGGAACTGCAGCCATTTGCATATAATGTAAGAATTAGAAAATTTCATGTGACAGTAATAAAAATAAAAATAAATTATTGTAGCTGTAATATTTTATAGAAAGTTCAATTTTTTATAGACTAGGTGATATTAGAAACATCAACTCTCTAAAATAAAGCAGTTTTCGATGGTATTTTTTTTATTCTTAACGATTTTTGATCATGAATTTTCTTTTAAATTTTTTAAACTAAATATTTATTTCAATTATCACTCCATTTAATACAAATTATAGAATAAGAGTACATTAAGTTACATTAATAAAACGCCCAAAACAAAACAAAAAACATCATCCAATATGTATAAATAGTTCAGAAGTTATTACGTATAATTTACCTCAGGGTAAAAAGTGCAGAAAAGGCCTTGGCAGTATAGGGTACGGACACCGCGTATATGGCTGGCGGTCAATTACAATTACAATTTCTGAAGTCCAATAATAACCAGAATATGTCCGTAACTTGGCTTGAAGTAAAGTAAATAGGCCTAATGTACTTTTTCACTTGGTCAACAGTTTTAAGTTCGTGGCCCGCAGTACTGCAGGGAGATAGTGTAATTGTGATGCTGTATCACATAAGACGCTCCCATCTGCCCGCAGATATCATCTACATCTCCACTTCTGACCGGTCGATCTGTCGGGCTGGGCTCTTGCGTGGCTTCTGAAGACGCCAGCCACTTGTTGATATTGTTCTGCCGCCTAATGCACATCACAGGGCACAACATAATCGCTGCTGCATTGTCACGTTTACATTTCAGTTTGCATTTTCGATAATATTTCGTAATACCGATAGTAGTTTGTAGTCTATAAAATGATTCCATAAAAATTATACTCAATCGCTTTGTTATGGTTTAATTATCAAATGCATCTGAGAAGAAATTAACTCCATGATGACGTGAGATTACGCCGGTAGTAACCTAGAGTATATACTATATTTTATGTTCGACCCTGACTATTATATGTCTGAAAACTGTATCATAATGATGGCCATTATAACACTATTTTTCATTATGAAACAGTTTCTCCCACCAATCACAGCTCAAGAAACAGTTGTTTGACCAATTAGATAAGGATACCTTCGCGCATGCGCTCAAAATCCAACATGTCTATATAAATTACCGAAAGTGCACCGTCCACATGTTCGCGTAAATAAACTGGTGAATATGAGACAAGAAATGGTACTGTTCCTTAATATCCCCAAATCCAATTTCTACACAGCGCGTTGTTTGCAAACGACTTCGGTGACAGTTTTACTGAATACTGGTGCACAATCTGCACATATGGCATTGAAGCACACAGAGCGCATGCGTCGGTCGGCCAGAGAGCTTGGAGAACAGAGATATCCTACCCAGCGCAGCACCCGATCACAACATTCTAGTGACTGAACAGATATTTATGAATATTTATGTTAAAACATATAATAAAGTTATAATTATCGTCGAACATAAACAGTCGTATGCAACTCGCCTATAATGGTAATTAAGACACTCATATGGAAATTATAAGACTCGCTTACGCTCGTTTTATAAAAAATACTCGTGTCTTAATTATAGCCATTATAGGCTCGTTGCATAATGTACTATTGTATCAACGTGCTTATGTGAATCAACAAATTCACAAGACAAAATATCGCCCCAGCTAAACACTAAAATAGTATTTGTTTGAGCAGTTGGTTAGTTATTGTTGTTTTAAGGGGCGGAACAGCGTGGTCATCTCACCCTAAAGTTGCTTTAGAACTAGTCCGATTGTCTTTACTTGGTAGATGTCATAAAACCAGAAATGTCTTAAAAAGATGGTATATTGGCTTTCACGGCCATTGAATTAAAACTCAGCAATTTTTCTAGGTTTGTGCCGTATCTTGCGTGGGGTTTCGCTTAGGACACCAAACTGGCTCATCAGCGGGCTCTTGGTGTTCCCGCCCGGACCCCCACAGGAGTAGCGACCTGCGCGCTACCTCTCTTTTTATGAAGCGCACCTGCACCTCTTTACTGCGAGAACTAAAAGCTCAAGCAGCAGTCATAACCTCCATATGAAGGCTTCCGAAAAGGTGGTATATTGGCTTTCTCGGCCAGTGAACTAAAACTCAAAAATTTTCACTGTCCGTGAAAACCAATATAGGCTACCATCTTTATGGAAGCCTTCATATGGAGGATATGACTTCTTGAGCTTTTAGTTCTCGCAGTAAAGAGGCGCAGGTGCGCTTCATAAAAAGGGAGGTAGCGCACAGTTACATACTCCTGTGGGGGTCCGGGCGTGGACACCAAGAGCCCGTTGATGAACCAGCTTGGTGTCCTAGGCGAAAACCCATACAAGACACGGCACTAAACTAGAAAAAATGCTGAGTTTTAATTCACTGGCCGTGAAAGCCAATATACCATATTTTTGGAAGCCTTCATAGGGAGGTTATGGCTGCTTGAGCTTTTATGCGCAGACTGCACTCTGTCATCGCTGTGTCCTCCACTTCGCCCCGCGGGGCTCTAGCCACAATAAATAACACACTCAGGCGCAGCCACGCTCAGCGGCAATAAATCTTCAATGGGTAATAACATACACTAATGCAGTCATCACAATTAACTCCGGTTATCAGACAGATTCTACACACACCCAAAGTACACGGGGATACATGACTGCGTTGTCGCAGCCCCTTAACGAAGGAACCAACAAACTCTACGTTTTTCTCCCGGTGTGCGTGAAAATCACAGAATGACGAACATGTGTTGGTCGGACGCCGTTAAGTGAAGGAGGGAGACGCGTCAATCCAGGAGAATTATCGACAGTCACGCCTCGCTGCTATGTGGCATTGGACAGTGCGGCATGGATTTTGCTTGCTGGTACTCCAGTTAATTGCGTGTGGAAGCGGAATATGCCAGTATGCTTCAAGAAACTTCAGTGTGGGACGAAGCCCAGCTACCAATCGATAGACCTGGATACGTCGAGTTGAAAGCTTCTGCTCTTAATTGATCACTTGATCAAATAAGTTATACTATCATGGCGAAGAAGTAGTAGAAGGCGATATCATCGATTACAAGGCAAACTTAGGCCTACACAAATACTTTAACAGAAAAATTGATTGATAACTTTCAGTTGTTAAAAGGATGGTATATTGGCTTTCACGGCCAGTGAATTAAAACTCAACAACTTTTCTAGGTTTGTGCCGTGTCTTGTTTGGGGTTTCGCCTAGGAACACCAAGCGGGCTCATCAGCGGGATCTTGATGTCCCCGCCAGGACCCCCACAGGAGTAGCGAACTGTGCACTACCTCTCTCCTTATGAAGCGCACATGCGCCTCTTAACTGCAAGAGCTGAAGCATCCTTTCACCTCCCTGTGAAGGCTTCCAAATAGATGGTTTATTGGCTTTCACGGCCAGTGAATTAAAACTCAACAACTTTTCTAGGTTTGTGCCGTGTCTTGTTTGGGGTTTCGCCTAGGAACACCAAGCGGGCTCATCAGCGGGCTCTTGATGTCCTCGCCAGGACCCCCACAGGAGTAGCGAACTGTGCACTACCTCTCTCCTTATGAAGCGCACATGCGCCTCTTAACTGCAAGAGCTGAAGCATCCTTTCACCTCCCTGTGAAGGCTTCCAAATAGATGGTTTATTGGCTTTCACGGCCAGTGAATTAAAACTCAACAACTTTTCTAGGTTTGTGCCGTGTCTTGTTTGGGGTTTCGCCTAGGAACACCAAGCGGGCTCATCAGCGGGCTCTTGATGTCCTCGCCAGGACCCCCACAGGAGTAGCGAACTTTGCACTACCTCTCTCCTTATGAAGCGCACATGCGCCTCTTAACTGCAAGAGCTGAAGCATCCTTTCACCTCCCTGTGAAGGCTTCCAAATAGATGGTTTATTGGCTTTCACGGCCAGTGAATTAAAACTCAACAACTTTTCTAGGTTTGTGCCGTGTCTTGTGAGGGGTTTCGCCTAGGAACACCAAGCGGGCTCATCAGCGGGCGTGGCCATACCAACTAATTATTATTTTAGGGTTTTGCAAATGTTTATCTTAAGTGAATGAGAGTGTGCAATATGCAATTTATGAGGAATTCTTTCTTCTTCTTGTTCTTTTCGAATCACCCACTTTGGGGTACGTCAGATCAATCACTTCTTAAATGCTTGTGCTCTCCTTTTCTCCCAATACTTCTTCATTCTATCTGATCTCCTCTTTGCTTTCAAAAGACATATTTCATTATTTCATCCTGCTTCTTGGAGCAGTATACCTCTCACATTTGATTACTGTATTATGTTAAAATACTTTTTTAAAAGTTCAATTATAACACAAGGACAATAGCTGACAACCTGCCTACTTTAATAGCTTTCCTTGTACAGTATATAGTGTTTGTTTTTCGGGCTGATAGTCTGTATGCACTCTCACTCTTTTGTATATAATTTTTCCATTATCATTATTATTATTATTATTGTATTGTTACTATATTTTTGTTACTATAATTGTTAGACTATGATTATTTATATTGTGAATGTAAGTGAAATGTTTTATTTTTAGCCCTAATCTTATTTTATGTAGGGCGCTACTGTAAAGGAGCTCTTAAGCTCTAAGTGTAGTCGTGAAAATAAAATCAATAAAATCAATCAATCAATCAATCTTTCCTCTTGTGATATCTGCATCGGTTTTCTGGAGACGGCTATGGCTTGGAACTTCTTGGTGTTGTCTTTGGTCACGGTTTAGGCTGTACCATTCATCAACATGATTTCAGTAATATGAAGCTCTCGCAGGTCCTTTTCCACTTCCGTAAACCAATTAGGATTGATCTTTTTTTTTTTTTTTTCGAAAAGAAGTCAAAGATTTTCTTGGTTATTCGGGCAGGATTCACCCGGTAGATGTGTCCATAGAAATCAATCCTTCTTTTCCTTATGGTATCTGAAAGACTCTCCGACTTCACGTACAGGGTGTTGTTCCTATAGAAAACTTGTTTGTTATTTTGGAATTTAGGACCTATGATCTTCCTCAAAATTTTTCTCTTTATATTGTAAGTGAAGACAACATTAAAAAAAATACTGCAATTATGTTTTGTGATATTAGTTCGTTAAAACATGAAAGATCGTTAAATGCCGATATAGCCTATATAAACTGTTTACTGCACATGTATAGCCTAATAATGTGACGCGTGGTATTTTTGAGCCCTATTTGTCAAGGGTCTCTGAGATCTCACGTTCCCAATTATGTCCCAAGTACTAGCCCTACACATCGTCAGTTAACGATTAACCTAAAAATCAAAGGATCATTTTACCTCAGTGTGTTCTAATAATCCAAATGTCTGCATCTAGTCTACGTGCACGAGGAAGCTGTGTAAGCCACGTTTATGAGCGAATGCTCTTTGGTCAAGGAGAAGTGCCGCAATAAACCTGTGATGGCTCTATAAGGGCGTGGCATTGCCTCTTCAGCTGAATCCTGAGATGTTTCACAGTTTCTCCACTCCACAGCAAGTTTTCGATTGAGCGGTTTTGTTGAGATGTCAGTGTACACATTTAAGGTTATCCCAGCAACACTGTATATAACAGATTCACATAACAAACTGATTTTACTACTGCGTGCTTGTTTTATTCTTATGTCTCAACATAATCGCCAAAACGATTGAAACATTTGTCGTATCGTTACACCAGCTTTCCAATGCCCTCAGCAAAATATTCTTCCGCCACTGAGGTGGGCATGTCTGGAGAGTCTCCTGAAGCGTTTCCTTTTTGGTGAGGCGTTACCGCCCAACCATTCCTTCGATTCTCGAAAAAGGTGGAAATCATTCAGTGCTGGTTTGGACTAGGCTAAACGGCAGATGGTCCAAAACTTCACACTTGAATTTTTTGAAAATGTCTATCGTAACGTTGGTACAGTGCGATCGTGAATGATATCGGCCTACTTGGGAGTGTGGGTACATATAATTTTGTCTGACAACCTGTGTTATTGTGATGTCTGTATTAGTGTGTGTATTTGTAATATTGAGGTAAAGATTGGGGTGGAGCCGGACGTGATCTTAAGTGAGGACCCATCCCGGCATTTGTCTGGAGTAAAAGTGAGAAAACCACGGTAAACCAATTATAGGATAACTAAGGGCGTAATCGAACCCACCTCTACTCAGTTTTGCCACAAGAGGCTGAGTTTACCCCATTCCAGCCCTTAAACCAGAATTAAACTTCTTGGCAGAGCCGGGAATCGAAACCAGACCTCCGGGGTGATAGCCAACAATGCTGGCGCGGATTATTTATTTCAATGATGAATTCCCAATTTTGTAATTATATCCATTTTATGATTTCTATTTAATACTATAATTTTTAGAACTAACTTACGTTATTTATTATTTCTTACTGTTTGCCATCTCTTGATGAATGCAGTATATTTGCATTTGTCTGTTGACACTGGCTAGAGTAAAATGTGGCTGTTCACGGCTGTTATTATATTGAAGCTACTGAGGTATGGATGGTGCTTAGTAATGCCATTCAGGGCACAGTCAGTGCCTGTGGATGCTGTTAAAGGGTTAGTACTGCTGTTCTGACTCAGCGAGGAAAGCAATGACAAACTACCTCACTCCTCTTCTTGCCTAGTGCACCTCAATATAGCGCTGCCTTGGGTTTTTGTGGGTATCTACCCACATAACCTAACGGCGGTACTTTTTGAGGATCCAACCAGCCTTCTGGCTGACTACCTAACAGACAGACATGAATACAATAGTGTGGGAGGAAAATAGGAGCCACGAATACCGCCCCGGGTAACACGAACCATAGTGACGCAAGTATTCGCATTTACTGCCTCTTATCAAATTCTAACTCGAAAGGCCCCCTCTCGCCCTCCTTAGGTTATGTCACAGTTTGAAGAATGTGCGGCTTGAAATAATGAGCAATAATGTTGTAAAGTGAGTGGTTCCCGACAACAAGGCGCTTTCTCAGTAGATGAGGGAACATAAGTTGCTCACTTAAAGCAGCCTTTATGTCTAAATTAGCATTCTTGGAAATGTTGGGGGAAAGTTTAGTATAAAACGTTGCTAAGATTGATAAGTTTCGAACGAGGCACAGCACAGCCCATTCTACTGACCGCGAACAAGTAGCTGGAGCAGAGAGAATCTCCCTGTCTTTCTTCTTTCCCCTCGTTTTCTTTCTGGCGTCGCTCTCACAGGGAGGGTGGGTGGAGGACGACGCATCAATTGACCATCCAACCCCCTGACACCGCACCACCCACCCTCTACCCCTGCCAGCCATTTACGGCGGCGGGACGGGACGGGACGCGAGCAAACAAAACAAAGCAAGCAGGCAGGCAGGCAGCGACGGGCGATACGAGCCCACTCGGTCTCTTTCGCAACGCGGCTCGAACAGCCTGGGTAATGTTGGCCGTGGCAAAATCTGGGCTCACGTAAAGAGCTCATGCACGGTCACATTAGAGAAGCATCTCTCAACCACTGCGAGTCCCATGCGTCGACTGGACTTCTTCCCGGTGTTGTAGACTAGAGTTGGCTTAATGGTCTAAAAATTGACCGTAAGAAAAAAGAACCATGCTGGAGGATCAATTGTTTGAGAAAATTGTAAATATTGAGAGTGTAAGAGGGAACTGCCTGCATTGTTTATGAGACATTCTGCCGTACTGAGCATTCCATTTATTATCGCACAATGTTGGTTTAAAGTTTACACTGTTGTATCCAATTAGGGTAAAGTCAAGTAACTCCGTGATACTAAGTTTTTTTGTTACCGTACTATTTCTGAAACTTTATATTTCAGTTATTTCGATTCATTTCATATTAAAGAGGAATACCCTACGGAACATTTCTGGCATATATCTTACAAATATCCATAAGTTATTTCAGGGTATTAACTAACAAAATCTGGTAGTAGAAGTAGGTAACGCCGTGATATTCAAGTTACTCCGTGGTCGCATGGTGTTCACCATTCAGTGTACTTTTTAATCGTGAAAACTAATGTTTAATGTAATAAAAGTGTTCAAATCGTATGTAGACTATAAGTTTATATTACCCCATATTGCCCACATTGAAACATTTCACTACACAGTTTTTTAAATAAAAAAGAACAACAATTCTATTAAAAATATTCCATTAAACATATTTTAAGTCTTATTAGTCACTATCAGATTCCTCACACCTATCACACATAAAATAGACATTGTAGGTGCCAGACATTACAAAACTGATAATCAATCGATTCGGCTCCATTCTTCCTCTTGGTGTCATCCGCCAGGGGAGCCACCTCACGCACCACAACCATCAACGTCATTGTTCTGGGTCTGGAATCAGGCCAAGACCGATCTATTGTGTCTAACTTGACACATTATCTTCACTTCAAATTCAGGTGACACAACGAGTGGCTTTCCAATTTTTGCAAGGGTTGCACTTCCTGGATCGGCTGAATATTTTGTGCAATAATTCTTTAGTGTACTTCACGGGTTATTAAAGCGTCTACTGGCCTTGTATACTAACCATCCTTCTTCCTTCATCGACCTCAATGCTTCTTTAAGTGTTTCAGCTGTGTAGGAGCGAGCCTCTTTATTCCGTTTTGGCGCCATTTCAGCGTCCAACCTAAGAAAAACGTACTTATTGCTAAGCTCACACACCTAGCATGCGTAACACTACATGCATGTAAGTTTTGTATGCGAATGGTCTACATCTTGCCTCTGACTGGTGTTAAAATGAAACGTATACAATGAAACAGCTGTTTATAAGAAATTAAAATCTTCACCACAGATTTCACTGGATGTGGATCATTTGTTGAAATGTCAACTCTGTGTTAATATATTTTTAACCCTCATTGAGATGGTCAAAGATAGAACGCAAGGGCTTCCTGGATTCCTGGTTTCTACTTCCACCTGTTGGTAAAAACTTAGAACTTTCGGAATTGAACCTACGTAGTGATAGAGGAAATACGCTTTATCACGGTGTTACTTAATATCACGGAGTAACTTGACTCTACCCTACATTATTTCTACGTGCTCTTTTGCCGTCGCTTTTGTTGGAAACTATGATTGCCTTCTTGGTTTCCAGTACGGTAAAGTAATGTTTATTATATCGCTTGTAAGATCATGGTTGTTCGTAGATTAACTTGGTTTTATCTCCTCTTCATATTTGTCACAAATCACTGCCAGCCACTACTCATTGAGGTATCTTGACTTGCAGTAATTCATTTAATTACTAAACGGATGAAACGTTACTATATTACGAATATGTGGTAGTCGTAGGCCGGGCCAACCGGGCGTTCGGAGAGTGGGTATTTCTGCTAGTGTAATGTAATATGATTACAAATAATTTGATTGCCCCACACTTGACCGTCATTTGTAAAAGTAATAATTCTCCAATCGAGATAGCCTCACATTTGTGGGTTAATTTTAATCATACTAATATATAAAAATGAGATGGTGTGTGTCTGTCTTTCTGTCTGTCTGTCTGTCTGTCTGTCTGTTACCTAATAACGCAAGAACCGCTGGTCCGATTTAAATGAAATTTTGCATGGATGTAGCTGAAATACCAGGTTTACATATAGGATACTTTTAATTTCGATATTTTGCACTATTAAGAAATGGCGACCATTTTAGTGACGTCACTACACACTTTCGTTTCAAAATTTCATATTTCCATATCAAATAAAAAGAGAACGGTAGAAAATAGCAAACTTTTGATGGCACTAAGAGCTTTGAAATTTAATTTCCTATCCGAAAGGTCCTTATCACTTTTCGTGTATCTCTAACGGTTAGCGAGTAAAACCTACTTTTGTGACATCACTACACCCTTTGGTTTCAAAATTTCATATTTCCATTTCAAATAAAAAGAGAACGCTAATAAATAGCAAACTTTTGATGGTATACACGAGCTTTAGCATTTAATTTTCTATCCAAAAGGTTCTTATCACTTTTCGTGTATCTCCGACGGTTAGCGAGTATAACCTAAATTTGTGCAATAAAACACGGTCAACACCGAGCGGTGCAGTATATCTCTATATATATAAATAGAAAATTTGTCTGGTTTTTTTTTCTGAATTTCTACGGAAATTTGAGTTATTTACACGTTTCAGACTGTTTTATGATAGATGCGCGCGAAAATAATGTTTTGGTCTGTCTGATTGTCTGTGGACAAATTTGTTCCCCTATAACTCGAGAACGGCTGGGTGTATCAACGTAAAATTTGGTACAGATATCCATCAGAGGCACGACACTAATCATTGATGTAACCCTTCTCCGTACCTCTCATAAAAGGGGGCCTACCCCCTTAAAATGCATGCTGAAATAGGAGTAGAAGGACGAGACAAAAATCATTTTCAGCCCCTCGATGTGAGAGACAAAACTCGGGTCTACATTTTAAGGCCCTAAAACCAACCGTTTTTGAGATATTCCCAGAAAACTAATTTCATTTAATAAACTAATGAACGAATACAAGCCGATAACCATGGCAACAGATTCTCAGAGGTCCATCTATTGCTGTAAGACGCAATGCAATTCCATTAATTACATTGGTGTGAAAGTTTGCAAACGGCTAGAAGGTTATCACGTAACCAAATTAAGCTGTAGAATTCATCAATACGTATAATGCGCTTAAGGGGGTCAAGGGGTACAGTAGAATTTTTTCACGCGATTTACACCTCCGGGTGTGGTACGGCAGGTCTATTATATTCCTATCCCTATATTATATTATTATTATTATTATGTTATGGCGTAAAACGAGGAGACAAAGCCCCCTCGGTGCCAGAAACAAAACTTGGGGGCCCTAAAGGGTCCTCGAAAACTACATTATAAGGCCCTAAAACCAAAAGTATCTGAAATATTCCCAGAAAACTAATTTAATTTAACAAACTAATGAAGGAATGGAAATCGCTAACCATGACTACGTTATCTCAAAGGGTGGCATCCAACTTTCCATCTATTTCTGTAAGAAGTAATGTCACTCTATTTATTACATTTCTGTGAAAGTTTGCAAATGGCTATACGGTTATCACGGAACCAACGTAGACTGTATAATTCATCAATGCAATTAAGAGGGTCAAGGGGTAACCTAGATTTTTTTCATGCAATTTTCACGTGCGACATATAGTACAGAAGGACTATTATATCTCCAAATATTTGCAAAGTGAAATGCCATGCCCTGTGGTTCAAATTCCACGTAAAATGGAGGTCCCGTGGCTTATGATCTCGCGATTAATGGTCACGTAAAACTACAATCATCCTTTATATCACCAAACAGCAACATTATTTTCAAAAATTCCTGAATTGAATCAGCATTTTTTTGCGGCTTTTAGGAATTTGGGCCATTTGAGACTAAAGAACCAGAATTTTCATGCACCACAAGCCTTTATAATTTATGAAAGAGGTCTTCCTGTGTATGTGGACCTAACACAACGTAGAGGGTCATTTTTTATGTGAGGTGTATTGCGTTTCGTCTACAAGTCTTTCAATTCTATTTCACGTCAAGAAGTACAAGTTAGGTGAATTTAGTTTGAGAGCAAATTTTATCTAATCTTTCTTTTGTCGACATACGGGTTCATCGTAAGGATGATTTTGTTTGATACTGTATGGCAGATATACCCATATTTGGATATCTGGGTGATATGTTGTAGACAATAGAATTGTCTGTCTGTCTTTCTGTGTATCTTTATGTACGCCTATAAATCGTGTTCGTAGGCGTGGTGCATCGTAAAATTAGGTATGGTACACATGAGTCAATACACCAATCATTTATAAAACTCCTCACCGTACTTTTCAAACAGTAGAAGGGTGGATATAGGGAAAAACTTCTCAAAATACATGCTAAAATAGGCGAAATATAAAAAATTATCCTAGAAGGACGATCAAAGCATATGTTGCGCTTCTCAATGTGAGACAAAAAATTCGCGAGTCTATAAAGGATCTCCGAAAACCACATTATAAGGCCCTTAAATTAACAGTGTGTGTGATATTCCCAGAAAATTAACTTCGTTCTGATAAACTTATGAAGGAATTACAAGCCGCTAACCATTGCAACAGTAGCTCGATTGATAATGTCTGGTGCATCTCTAAAAGCAACAGTACTTAAAAGGGATGTAACACCAATAACATTGTTATTATTATTATTATTATGTCTGGTGTTAACACCGAACACCGTTCGAAGAACGGGTACTTCTGCTAGTTAGATTAATAAAAATAGAATGGAATCGCCAATGTCAGGCGGACAGAAAAATTAAAATTAATTATGTTGAATCCAAGCGAAACTTTTCCGCATTCCAGGGCGAGTACAGAATTTTTGAAAGCTCTAGTTTATACTTAGGCCACACGCTCTACTACTATAAGAGGGAGCTGAAAGTCTGGAGGTCGAAGATCAAATTCCTACACTAAAGCGGCTATGCTGACTACGGTTTTCTCCCAGGCTTTTCCACACACTCTCTCCATGGAAATGCTGGAATGGTATCTTATTTCAAGTCCCGGGGCACTTACGTAAACCTGGACTGTAATTGAGGCAGGGAGATCAAAAACACACTAACTCCAATTTTTAGCGAAATTGAGTTATGGGCTGGATGGGGCTTTTAGTTTGTTCCGCATGGATGGAAGGCAAGAATACCCTAATTCCTTCATTCGTCTGCATACAGGAAGTTGTTTTAAAATCTATGTAAATCAAAACACCTCTTATTCCATGGAATTAGAGAGTTCTTGCTTTCCATGCTTTATTTCCCGGTAGATGGCAACACCATCGCTTAACCAGCAGAGATTGTGAAGTAAATATTCAAGAGAAACCCAAGTACATACTGAACCCTTTATCCTCTGTTGGATAAATGATTCTATGTTTTATTTCTTCAATTAATAAATATTTCCACCAGCATCATGAAAGTAGCCAGACGGAGATGAGGAAATTTCAAGCATTGGTTGGAGACAGCGGGGACATACCTGAAGCAGATTGACAAAAGGCTAAATACTTTAGCTGTGAAAGGAAATAGCCTAGCGATGTGTCAGAAGGACAGGTGTTGGCCACCTCAAAATAGAAGCGACGCGCAGTGAGACATGCTGCTGGTATGTTCATTGTGATATTCGCGCCTAGAAGTAATATGATGCAGTAACGTGAATGGCTGATGAAGAAAATAGACACTCCTACGACGCCAAGATATGCTAAAAACCGCCAAATTACAGAAAGTGTGGGAACCAATGAGAGAAGAATGCCTATTTAGCGCGGCAGGTCTAGCGTGGGCACGCTCGGCTAGCATTCACGCGGGAGATCGCCTAGACAAAATCTCTACGATCGATTCTAGGATTAACGGGCATATTCTTGACCTGCGCTATTTTACGAGTTCAGTGATATTTATTTCATTCCTGTACCATCATTATTTCGAGAAATTTTTGTATAAATTTCCCCCCCCCCCCCCCCCCCCCCCCATCAAGACCTAGGGCCAGTTCATTTATAAGTGGTGTGAAGAGCCAAGACATGACTATTACTTTTCGTCTGAGGACGGGAGGCAGCTTATTATTACTCTGTGCGTCTACGGACGTAGACTTTGATTTTGTGTGTCGTGGACACAGGTTGCTTATTATTCTGTGCGTCTACGGACGTAGGCTTATTATTATTATTCTGTGCGTCTACGGACGTAAGCTTATTATTATTGTGTGTGTCGAGGGCACAGGCTTATTATACTTTGTGTGTCGTGGACACAGGCTTTTATACTTTGTGCGTCTAAGGACGTTGACAGTTATACTTTGCGTGTCATGAAGGACACAGAAATTATTATTGAAAGTGTTAAATTCAGTGTTAGATAGTCACAGTACTATATTTGTAGGGGCAGTATCTTCGATAATTCGCCAATAAACTGTTTTGGGGAAAGAAGTACCCGAACGGCGAATTTAGTAGTCAGACATCAAGTGTATAATAATTTAATTTTTGAATCAGCACGAGAGATGACATCATTGACCAGGGAGGAAGCCTGGAAATATCAAGACTCCATCAAGATGGTTGAGATGAGATAAGAAGAATCCAGTTGGGAAATGGCTGCAGATGTTCTTTGACGGATGGCTGGCTGAGGATGAGTACCGAATAATATTTATTATCATCTGATAAATTAACTTATGGTGTATGGGACATATCTTGTTTTGTAAATAATTTGCTTGTGTGATTAACGTAGTCTATTTAGTTTTGGACTGACGCACCTTTTGTATGGAAAACAGCTCGCATATATATTTAGTAGAAGGTTCTTTTCTTGTTTGTTGTTTAAACTAACGTAGCTATGTGAACGGCCGTGTTTGCATATGTTACGCAATGCGGTTAAAAACGTCTCTCGGAGATATGTTGTGTTTCAGAAGTAGGACTGAAGTAATATAATTATACAATAGATTGGAGGGTAATTAATTGCTTTTGTTTTATTATTGATCAGATTCAATGAGATTATTGCCTTTGGAGCAATGTGATTTGTGACGAAGAGCAGTCAGCTCTATCGTAGGTTTTAATATTGTAAATTGTCGGCGAGCATCCATTCAGCCGATCTGTGTAATAACGTATTGTCATTCCCAAATAATGTGTGTGTGTGAGTGTGTGTTTTTGTGTCATTACAAGCGGGATTTTCAGCTTAGACTGATTTCTGGCAGCTTGATGACAAATCTAGATTGTGACCTCGCGAGGGCAATTCTGGATATTTTGATTAATGTCTGACCATATTTTGAAGTGGTTCTGTCTGTTGCTGTTGTTTCCTTGAGATAACGGCACAGCTGGTCAGGTATTTATACACACTGGAGTGGGACAATGGCAGGTGATTGAGGAAGAGGGGAGATGTTGCACAAGACGGACTGAGGATTGCCAGCCAGGTCATTAGTGGAGAGTGCCTGTGTGGCTCAGTAATAACATTAAATACAGAATTAAGAACTGATCAATGATAAAAATTGTTTAAATAAATGGGAGTTGCCTACGAATCACGATAATCTCCGAAGCGTTAGCTTAACATGCAGTTTTGTTCATATAAAGTAATGTCAGCCAGTCAGGCTTTTGTTGTTGTTGGTTTATTCCATGTTTATATTTCATTCAGTGACCCGTGAGTCACATGCTTGCTGTATTTCCTTGTTTGTGTTGAGCAATTTGGCCCGTGTTGGCAGCTCAAAGTCAAGTGCGTCTTCGCGCTAATGAGGGTCCCGAGAGAGATTCCTGTAGATAGTAGATTTAGTGCGTGTGTCAGCATTACTTTTTAAGGGTTTTTATTAATGTCATGTTCCATATCCATAAACGTTGATTTACGAGATGATTGTTCGTAAGCATCGTGGCTGTTAACCCGTTGTAAACGAACAGTCATCCAAAGTACTCATTCCTCGTAGTTAGTCACTACGCGCACATAAAACCCAAATTGCAAGGTAGTGGAACCAGGATCCACATTTTAAAATAAAGGGGAGATCCGTCTGACTCCTCAGAAAGCAAAGTGATACGATATTTGGCATCCCACAAAAATGAAACCCATTTGAGTAAAACTATGATTTAACATCCAGAGACCCAATACAACTGCATCTTTTCCCACTTAACAATATTACAACTCACACTTGCCACAGAATATAGAAAAGGAAAAGGACTTGCAAAATTTAATGAAGTTCATTTTTTAGGAAAGTAGGATGTATTACAATACTCTGTTTGCTGACATTAATAAACCTGATCCACAGACTGAACAAGAGAGTGAAAATGAACCAGAATATCTGTATCACGAATCAGAGTAATGAAAGTATTACGTTCATTTGTGGTTGTATTTCTGTATTTTGGTATGATTAAGATTAGAGTATTTAATGGATTCCCTTTGAAATTTAAATTAAAAAATGTAATAATACTAATTTTCATAATAAACTTTCATATACTATCCTTCCATACGGTAGTTATGATATATTGGTACCTTTTCTGTCATTTATTGCCTATTTCATATTTCTTACACTCCGGATGTCAAAATACCCCTAACTCCACCACTATTTAATTCGAATTATAGCATTGAATAATATAAACATTTAGGTTATGAAGTATTTAATTGATAAAGCATATAGGCTACTTTTACTTAATATGAGGATATAAACCCATTATATTTAAAATCAGTATGGGAGATTATCAGTTTTTTCTCTCTCCTGTAACATTTGGTTTACTAGAGTTAGTGGGTTTTTGATTTCCCTGCCTACTAGTCACCACAGAAGCACGGGTTATCAGACAAAAAGAACATTCGCCCAAGTACAGGGAGCTGATGACGAAGCTGGCTCAAGCACCCTAAAATAAATTAATTACTATTAAGATGAACATATGGGACAAAATCGCATTCATCTATTAGTCCAAGTGTCCGTCTCGTAGCGTTGGCTAGCATTCTTGGCTGTCACCGACGAGGCCCAGATTCAATTCCAGGCTCTGCCAAGAAATTTAATTCTGGTCTGTGGTGTGGAAGGGGGTGTTCTCAGCGTCGTGTGGCAAAACTGAGAAGAGGCGGGTTCGATTCCTAACTCAGTCATATTGGAAGTGGCTTTCCGTGGTTTACCACTTCTACTCCAAGCAAATGCCGGGATTGTGCTTACCTTAAGGCCACGGCCACTTCCTAACCAAATCCTACTTCAATTTCAAATACACACTGGTACAGGCATCACAGTGACACAGGCTGTCAGACAAATTTTACACACACCGAAGTACACTGACTTACATGACTACGATGTCGCAAAACCCCTAGATAAATCTATTAATAGGTCTACTGTTCCTTGTTTTTCTCTCCAATATTTTCTTCATCTATTATTTATTTTCCTTGCGTCTACATTACGTGTTTGCTTTTTTTGCACTTGCTGGAAACCATTGAAATCCTCCATCTACCTTTAAACGTGGATCTATATGATTTTATTATTACTATTATTATTTCAAGCGGACCCGTGCTAGAACTCTCGCATAATGGGTTGTTTGCGCCCCATGTGTACAGACTACCCGCCCGGCTCTAGTGCTATGGGGGCTATACGCAACACAGTTCTGCCAGGGGCTATCGTCTTGTTTATTTGTTTCAAAGCATCTTATAAACAAATAAATTGATTTCCGTTGACTTTTCAAGAAATGCAAGGTTTTTCCTGTAGCCTACTAGACTATTGAGACGATTTGGAAGATTTTGGTGCAAACCACACCTTCTAACTCCCTCTGGTTTAGGAGATTGAGTTTTGTGAAACATACACCTTAGCGTATTATATATAAGATTGCCAACTTACTTTTATGTTGCACAGCACTCGTTATTAGAACCAAAAAAAGAGAGAGAGAGCACTATTTCAACAAGAAGACTGACTGAACAGTTCTCTAGAATTGTTGATGTTGTTTCATTTAGGGGTTTGGACACCGTGGTCATTTCAGTTTCAGCCCCGTGTAGTTGTGTGTTTGTCTCATAACCTGCGTTATTGTGGTGTCTGTAATAGTGTGCATATTAGTACTGCAATTGAGTCAAGGATTGGGATGGAGGCTGCCATGACTTGAAGTTCGGAACAATCCCGTTGGTTGCATGGTGTAGAAATGGGAATCCACTTCTAAGACTGCCGAAGTGGGAATCAAACCCATCTCTTCTCATATTTGTCTCACGAGCAATTCTCAGATCAGAATATTTTTTTTGACAGAGCCGGGAATCGAATCCAGACGTCCAGGGCGACAGCCAGGAAGGCTAGCCCCCTACACCACGAGATGGTCTAAAACTACAGTTTGAATATATTATTCTAAAATAGCGGCTTCGGTGGCGTGGTCGGTAGCATGCTGAGCTTCTATGCCCAAGGTCACGGGTTCAAACCCAGCCGAGGTCGTCGGACTTTTTAAGAGCGTTAAAAATCCCTCAGTATGCCTCCCTTCGGAGGGGAAGTAAAGCCGGCGGGCCCATGTCATAGATTTTGGCATGTGTGAAGCTAACTTAAAGGTTAGATTTGACTAACGCTCTTAGGTTCCAATGTTCGTCGCCAGGAGCTGACTGCGGTGGCATCTAGTAACCAACTTGAGAACTAGTTGTCGTTCACGGTGACGTTTGGTAGCAAAAGTAGAAACTACTTGAAAATTGAATGTCTGCAGTCCTTACTTGAATTGAAAACGGATAACACACACTAATACAGTCATCACAATTAACACCGCTTATCAGACAGATTCTACACACACACATAGTACACGGGGCTACATGACCGCGTTGTCGCAGCCCCTAAACTGAGGAACCAACCAACCAATCTAGCTTCAGAGAATGAACCCAAAAGTAGGTCTACAAAACTTTCGGCTGGTACTGTACCGTGTTATCAGAACAGAACGTTAGCACTTGATTTAGCAGCTATCGTGGATGGAATTGCAGCCTACAGAGAGCGGGGTAGGGGTTAGAAATAAACGTGACCTTATTTAGATGGTAGTGGCGGTCTTTGGGGAGAATTTAAGGTTTAAGATAAGCGCCGCATCAAGTTACTAATAAACAGGCAGCATGATGTCCACTTTAACGCGGTGATGTATGGGCGAACATGAGTTTATCGCATTCAGCACTACATTTACAGGAGGCCGCTCGCGCCCGTCCCGCGAGAATCAATTCCCGGCCGCAACCCGCACTGCATTTCCTTCACAAAATAACATGGCCGACCTAAAAATAGCTATTCACAGATGCTGCAAACGTTGGTTTGACGAGTTTTCTAGTTCAGTAGCAAACAGCCGTCTCTATAGAAGTAAATCCCAATTATTGAGAGCAGTAATTTCATGAATTCATAGACATTATGAAGATGGTACTAAATATTATCCGTGTTGACTGACCCATGTGCAATTTTTTTCTAAGTGACTGGTATCTCAGTTTTGGATGTGATACGTTGTTCAACCTTTGTATAAACGACAGATGTTTTTCAGCAGGTCTATGTCCTGAAGCAAACCTTTCCCATGTGCAAATTTTATTGAAATGACTGATAACTCAAGTGGATATTGTAGCCTACGACCAAGTATTTCACACATCCTATAATCATTTATTAATTCTTTTTTGTGACCTTTCATTTATTTAAATTAATGACTTATTGTAGGGATATCCATTTTCTTTTTAGTTGTTAGGATACCGTAGTTTCTAAGATTTTTCACGCTGACGAAGTTATCTATACTAATATAAAAAAGCTGAAGAGTTTGTGTGTTTGTTTATGTGTTTAAACGCGCTAATCTCTGTAACTACCCGTGGGATTCGAAAAATTCTTTTTGTATATGATACCCTGATTCAAGAGGAATAGTTTAGGCTATGTAGCATTAGGCTACACCTCTCAGGTAACCTTAAAGATTGCTTTTTGTTCAGTAAGTCGGAAGAGCAAGCGCCCCAGAACGGCTTCAATAATACCGAAGTTTATTGTTGCCATGTAATGCGGGCCGCATCACGTCACCCCTACCAATGTTCAGGTGCAGAAATTGCGAGCTGCTAATAAATTGCAGTCACGGGGAGTAATTAGTGCAAAAAGATTTCTTATGCCCCTTAAAACAGTTATCATTATGACAATAGTATGCCTCTGTATAAGGGCGATGGTGTTGGTGCAGTATACTGAGGTTATCAGCTGCAATAAGCGTTGGTGCTTTCAAATTTACTTTCATTTATTCCGATCCTAATACTTGAGCGCTCCAATACTGTAAAACAAATAAATCCACCGGGCGAAGCCGGGCACTACTGCTAGTCATTGATATAACGAATCATGTACGTGTTAATTTAATTATTAAACTACAGGTATAGATATAAATATAAATATAAATATAGATATAATGGCTAAAGAGATTGTTACTCTATGCAAAATCAAGTCAGGAAAAACAGCTATGAACTATGCACTATGCCATTGATCACCCAGAAAAACCTACGAGATGGCTCTATCCAGCTAATTTTCCTGGTACCGAATATCGAAGAATAGCATTAAATGAATATATCCCATGTAAAATTTACACAGATGGAAGCAAAAGTGAAGAAGACGTGGTAGCGGGCATAGCTATATTCAGATCACATGAATTACTAGACCAATTGAAATATAGACTGCAAGACAACTGTTCGAATAATCAGGCTGAGCAATTAGCCATACTAAAATCTCTGGAATTCTTAGAAACTACTAGGACAGAGGATGCTACAGATAAGAAAGTAATTATTTACACAGATAGTAAGATAGCAATTGACTCCATTGCGGACTTCAGAAATCATAACCAACTAATTGAGAATATAAGAAGGACTACAGCTATCCTAAAAATAAAAAATTGGATAATAAAATTTGAAAGGGTTAAGGCACATACAGGTGTTGCAGGCAATGAACTGGCTGATAAAATTGCAAAGGAGGCAACAAAATTAAGTGAGGTTTGTTTCGATAGAATATGCTACCCATCTCAACATTAAAAAAAAAAATATCTCAAAGAAGAATGGCAGCAAAAATGGGAACAAACTTCAAAAGGCACACTTACAAAAGAATGCTTTCCAACAGTTGCAGGTAGATTAAAATCCAAAATCATCTGAACACCTAATATGACTACACTACTGACTGGACATGAAATATTGCTTCGTACTTACACAAACTTAAAATTATACGTAATCCCGAGTGTTCCTGTAAAAGTAGCCCTCAGACTATAAATCATATAATTTTCGTGTTCAGTGAAGTGAAACATATATTAGGCAATTCTTGATTAATAGTGTTAATAGAGACGATAACTGGCTGATGCAGAAATCTGTGCTATTAAAAGGTATTTAAAGGAATTTTCTAAATTTGTTAATGCTCTGGATTTTCAAGCTCTTAGGAAAAACGAAGATTAATATTGTTTGATATTGGTAAGATTAAGTCAACTAGAAATTTAATTATTAAATTGTAATTTATTTTGATCATTTGTAAAAATGTATTGTAAGTGCATGTCCTACTACTTATGTCGTGGAGCATGCAGAGAGTATGAACAGTAAATAAATAAAAAACTACTTTCTAGTGTTTGACAAGACGGTTTTATAATTTGAGATTAGCATTAATTTCACCATTCAGAAATTGCTGAAACCAACGCGACCGACGGAGCCATGCAGTAACATACGTGAGTTATATTAAAATAAGTCGTATCGATGCTAAAGATTTTGATTACTTTAGATCGAACAAGATGTAAGAAGCTTCCTTATTGACGATTGAATCAAAGTGAATACCAAATGACATTTAATCACTGATCTCTATACATGGACCGCTGATGGCAGCTCTGCGCTGCACGAGAAAGTACGCCAGGTTGAGCGCGCGGTCCGCCATGTTGGTCTACCCATTCTCGAGCCCTCCTTATGGGCAAGCAATGATAATCTAGTCAATTTTAAATCGTAATTAATGGTGCTTTGGAGCACATAAAAATATACAGATATGTTCACTCATAGCAAAAGAGCATTGGGATCACTGACACGTCATTCCGAGGTCAGTAAATCTCCGGAATATCAATAAAAATGAATGTATAATAACGGCTGACAAATATCAACTTAGGTGCTGAGTACACGCAATTAGCGATCAGTAACAGAGTAACGAGTGAAAAACAATTTCTGGAAACATTCTTGTAAATTGTATATACGGCATACATGTATATATGCCACGAAATTATGCATTCTTCAAATGTTGTACCTATAGGCTAGGCCTAAACGTAGCTCACTATACAGGCCTAGATTCGACATACCGTAATCGGTAATTGGTAATGAATTCCTGTTTCCATGAAATAACCAACACTTCCTCCAAGTAATCCCAGCACTCTACATCAAATACTACAGCTTTTAATCACGCTAGCAGCACAATAAACTTAATAATAACGGGAAGTAGATCAAAGCCAAAAATGCACTTGAAGCCAAACCAATTTCACTCCTCAGCCCCACATAAAACTTAACACAACTAAAAACCTACTCAAAATATACTCTCCCCACCGTTTTACGACTTTTAAGCGAACTATTCGCACCCAGAACAGAAAACCCCTGAAATGGGATCAAATTAAAAACGCAATAGCCTAGCCCGATCACGTCTGCTTCAGCACCATCGCATATGCATACTTAACTTCACAATAACTTCAAAATTACGGCTAAGCGACCTATCTGCCTGAGAAGTAAAGGTATTACCGACTTGCCTGGGATGATGGGTCACCAAAACGGTACTAAGAACTAAGATTTTACGCTTTAAATAACCAAATTCATCCCATTTTACAACTACAAGAAACACAAAATATTTACTGCCAGTATAAATACATGTATAACACAAACTACCAGTAACCAATCACAGAGCCGGATTCGCAATATTGCACCATGCGCTCGCTGCCATCTTGCTATACCTGTCATCGTCTATTCGGCTTACTGCTGCCTTAGCTACCAGCCATCCATGTATAGAGATCAGTGCATTTAATCAATTTATTTCCACATAATATTAAATTAATATAAATAAATAAATTAATAAAATCGTACCAGTTTCGGCCACGTTGTGGCCTTCCTGAGTTGTGTTGTTAAAAAACATTAAATTAAATGCGAGCAGTGCATTAATATAATTCAATTGAGTAAGAAAGTGATGTTGTACAATAAATAATTGTCAATAAAAATAATTCAAACTTAAGAAACTAAAAACTTTAAAGATTGACTTATATATTAAAGACTAGCAGAAGTACCCATTCTTCGAACGGTCTTCGGTATTAATAACCAGATGTTATCAATTGAGCTACTGTTGCAATGTTTAGGGGCTTGGAACCTGTTTGTTGGCAAAGAAAAATTATTAGTTAAAATGTGCTCTCAAACTAAATTTACCTAACGTGTTCTTCCTGGCGTGAAAATAAAATTGAAAACTTCGTAGAAGAATCGCAATACACGTCACATACGAACTGACCCTAACCGTTGTGTCAAGTGCCCAACTACAGGAAGACCCCTTTTATAAATTATAAAGGCTTGTTGTGCATGAAAATTCAGCGTTTTTAGCCCCCAATGGCACAAATTCCTAAAATCAGCAAAAAACAGTCTACTATTTCTATTCAGGAATTTTTGAAAATAATGTTGATGTTTGGAGATATAATAGACCTTCTGTACGACATATCGCACGAGTAAGTCGTGTGAAAAAAATCTAGGGTACTCCATTTGCAACCTTTCACAGAAATGTAATAAATGGAGTGGCATTACTTATTCCAGAAATAGATGGAAAGTTGGATGCCACCTCTTGAGATACTGTTGTCATGGTTAGTGGCTTGCATTCCTTCTTTAGTTTATTAAATGAAATTAGTTTTCTGGGAATATCTAAGAAACTGTTGGGTTTAGAGCCTTAAAATATAGTTTTCGGGGACCCTTTACGGCTCTTGAGAGGCCCCGAGTTTTGTTTCTGACCCCAAGGGTTTGGAAATGAGCTTTGTCTCTTCGTTGTACGCCATAATGAAATGAAATCCACAGCCTGCTTCCAGTCTCCGACCGGGTCAGGAATGTAATGAATGAAGCCCCCATCGAGAGGCGAGGATATGAACTGTGCCGGCTGCCGAGGCCTGACGCACTCCTCTGGGGCAATGATTAAATGAATGACAGATGAAATGAAATGATAGTGGAGAGTGTTGCTGGAATGAAATTTTGACAGGGAAAACCGGAGTACCCGGAGAAAAACCTGTCTGCCTCCGTTTTGTCCAGCACAGATCTCACATGGAATGACCGGGATTTGAACCACGGACCCAGCGGTGAGAGGCCGGCGTGCTGCCGCCTAAGCCACGGAGGCTTCGTACGCCATAATAATGATAATAATTAAAAGAATAATACTACTACTAATAATAATATAACAAAATAGGGATAGGGATATAATAGACCTTCCGGACCATACCCGCACGTGTAAATCGCATTAAAAAATTCTAGATTACCCCTTGACCCCTTAAGCGCATTATATGTATTGATGAATATTTCAGCTTAATTTGGATCCGTTATAACCTTATTGCCGTTTGCAAACCTTCACAGTAATGTAATAAATGGAATTGTATTGCGTCTTACAGAAATAGATGGACCTCTGAGATTCTGTTGCCATTGTTACCGGCATGCATTTCTTCATTAATTTATTAAGTGAAATTAGTTTTTTGGGAATATCTCAAAAACTGTTGGTTTTAGGGCCTTAAAATGTGGTTTTCGAGGTCCTTTTAGGGCCCCCGAGTTTCGTTTCTCACATTGAGGTGCTGAAAATGAGCTTTGTCTCACGCTTATTTCAGCATGTATTTTAAGGGGGTAGACCCCCTGTTATGAGAGGTACGGAGAAGAGTTACATCGATGATTAGTGTCGTGCCTCTGATGGATATCTGTATCAAATTTTACGTTAATCCACCCAGCTGTTCTCGAGTTATAAGGACTCAAAATATTGTCCACAGACAGACAGACAAAAATATATTTTTGCGTGCATCCGTCACAAAACAGTCTGAAACGGGCAAATATGTCAAATTTTCGTAGAAAAGCCGAAAAATCAGACAAACATTCATTTTTAGCCTACTTTCGATTTTTGCAAAAAATGAAAGTAGACTTATGAGATCAACACAGGGCGAAAAAAAGTGTGTCTGTCTGTGTGTGTGTATGTGTGTGAGTCTGTGTGTGTGTGTGTGTGTGTGTGTGAGTGTGTGGACTCTGAATGTCTGTCCCCCCCCCCCCCCCCCCTATCAATTCGAACACGGTAAACGCGAATTGAACGAAATTTAGTACAAAGGTAGCACTAGCAAAGGACACCTCAGTGTCATGTTTTATATCGCCGCCATCTTGACTGAAACGTAATGGCGGCCACACAAATGTTCAAAGCTTAAATCAAATTACGACTAACCTAATCATCCGATCTCTACCAAATTTTGCAACAACATACCTTTATGGGGGAGCATCCTTTGACTATACTAATAGGTCATCAGCCTGATAGTTCGCGGATGGCGGCCATCTTTGTGTGAAAAACGATTCCCCCTATTAATTTGAACACGGTGAAACCGAATGGAACGAAATTTGGTACAGAGGTAGTACTAGCAGAGGGCTCCTCAGTGTCATATTTTATATCGCCGCCATCTTGACGGAAACGTAATGGCGGCCACACAAATGTTCAAAGCTTAAATCAAATTACGACTAACCTAATCATCCGATCTCTACCAAATTTTGCAACAACATACTGAACCCTTATCATTGTGTCCAATAATAATGTTTCATATTAATAAAAACGATGGAAATACTAAATACATGATATGCTGGATATTTGAGTAATATTGATGTAGCAAGAAATCTGGACTTGGTAAGACATGCTACGTGCTGGCTGGAAATGACCAATAGTTTCACAACCAATGTTATTCTTGGATTTCTGAGAAAATCAGATATGACGCTGTGGCGTACGTGACCATAAAAGGCCACAATGCTGCGTACAAGGCAAGGAGTGAGAGAGAGGAGAATAGTCGTGACGTGAAAATAAGGGCGGGATTTGTAAGGTCAGAGCTCCAACGCCAACTTATCTGACCAATAAGAAAACATGACGCCAGAACATAGCGTCAGTGTGTTTTGCGCGGCAATCGGATATAAAAAGATCTAGCGATCGGTTTGCTTGTTCGACGGCAGATTCGCGACCTGTGAGAAAATACAAGATTTTTGAGAGGTCACACATAATTATAGGCCCATTACTTAAAATATTGAGGAGCTGTTTTTCTCCCACCATTGAAACTTTAGGCTTTCTGTATATATACAAATGTCTGAGATGAACCGGGGCACTCCTAATTATTCTTCGACAGTCATTTTAAGACGTCCTTAAGACGATATGGTTTTAAAGTTATAGTTGTGTGTCGGCAACGAAGTTGGAAATTTTCATAAATTGTGAGATGGCAATTAGCCATAGAATAGGGAAAGTCGACGATTCTGCATAGGACGATCTGAGGAAATAAAATACTTAGAACGCAGATAGAACAGTTTAAAAACTTTGATTTAATTGTGTTTTAACAGCAGCAAAATGTCGACCATGGAGAGAAGACAGCAAGCTTCATCCTCCATTACCATCAGTGTTATGGGCTAACGGCCTAATGATGGGAATTGACGAGGCGGGAGGCCTCTGGAAAGCAGTTTAAGTGATGAGTATTAAAAAATTGATTTATTGATTTTGGACGAGGGGAATCGCGAGAGATGTGTGGAACTTTGTATAGATTTTATTTGTGTGGTTTAATTTAAATTTCAGGGTTTGATTTCTTAACTGACATGCGTGTAGTAAATTTTGGCATTGCGTGACAATTATGTTGTACAGTAAATTTTGTAATTTAAATGTGGTCCTTATGTTACGTAATTCTTATAGCGAAACGGCCGCATCGATTAACGTATCTATAAAAAATGTAGCCATGAATGAGAACCTAGGAACGACAATGATAAATGGACTGATTTAATGATATGTTAAACTAATTACTACGTGGGGGGAATATTTGCATTTTGTTGCTTTGATAACTCGGGCTAGGACTGATCCTGTTATTAATTCTTTATTGTCATTTGGACATGTTGTGTGTCATTATCTGAGAGGTGTGCTGATTAATGCTACGACGAGATCTTCGAGAAATGTGCCACGTATTTTTGGGTGTAAGTGATGATGATGAGGAGAGGTAAAGCCTGTCCATGACTGCGATATCATTCCGGCAAACTAGTTATCCGTGGGGATAAGTTTGACCTGGGAATGTATTCTTAAAAATCCCTGAGAGGATGTTTTGAGATAATGTGTTATTTATTTGTACGCGTTTAACAGGTGGCGATTAGCAAAGGTGCTGTACGCTGGCTATGGGCCAGAATCTATATTTAGCATGGCACTAATTACTACTTGGGGGAAGAAATCAGCCACTCTCTCGGTGATGCGATAACAGGCCCGGTTGTCTCCAGCTCGTTATGACACGTTATGTTTGCTTTAAAGCCTAATGAGTTAAGGTTATTTTATTTGGTTTAATTTGGGAAGTAGCCATGTTGTCGATCCAAGTTTCTTTTATCATTACTACGACTTATTTGTTCATTGTTTTAAAACGCCAAACTTTCCGGCGTGAAAATTAAAAGTTATATTTTGTTGTTGTTGGCTCTTATTTTCAAGGCCATTGTATTCATATAAATATAATTTGGCAACCGGCCAAACTTGTTCATGTCATGTTATGCTATCCTAGTGTTTAAGGTATAAGACGGTAATTCCGCAGCCCTTATTTTAAATAATACACACGTGTATTTGGTTGTGGTAATCTAAGGTTAGAGCATGTCAGTAGTGTATATAAATATGTAATTGTTGTTCCCACATTTCCGTAATTCGTCCTTCGCAGTACGGAGTCCGTTCCCGAACCAACTGTTTTGGTCGGAAACGAGCGCCCGTCAAAATGCTCATTACTTGAACTAGTCTTAAAACCCGTGTCGCTCATAAATATTAAATTTTTGTACTATTTTATTTGTTTGTTATATTTGGATCTTGTGATCCGTTTTCTTTCGTTACTTTGACTTAAGTGACATTTCAGTCACAATGCTTGTTGACAGCTGTCATGCCGTGTCGTCACGGTACGTCAGGCTGGTCAGTGTTAGATCTGTTCACGCGAGTGAACAATAAAAGGGTGGTTATAGTTTTCCTTTTTATGTTTGATTCAGTTAATAAATTTCATTTTGTTAGTAGATCCTGTTGTTTTTCTTGGCTTTATAATAATAATAAGTTAACCTTATGAACCTTGGAAGTTATGTTGATAGCAAAACCTCTAAATCACATTCACAAGAATCCATTACGACCCCGAAATTTTGAATCTTGTCTACATGCTATTTTCCAAAGGGTTTATAAGAGTTACTTTGGCTTCCGAACGTGTGGCATTTGTGTTTTAGAGTAAAAAAATAGATCACCGGCATGTGATAAGTTTATTAACGTAAGTTAGGCGAAGATAGTACCGCCAAATGTTTGAAAATATAAAGTCATGGAGTTTGCAATAAAGTAAATGTGGAACAAGTTAAGTGTTTGAACTTTGATTAAAATTAGAACAAACTGTTCCAGGCGCCCAATAAAATTAAATTAGCTTTGTGTAGAAAAGCCAAACTCAAAGAATTATTTGACAGGAAGGTTAGACCTTAAAAACTAATTAATACTCTATTAATTGGTTAAAATTTGTAAGTAAAGTAAGGTCAGGAAGATTATAACTGAATCAAAGGGTTAAAATTAAATGGAATAATAAGTAAATTATACTCAGTGATGCTATAGTTTGTGGGAGTAATTTAAAGTAAATGAACTGAGTATGTAAAGGGTTAATGTGTGTATATTTAATATATGTGAGCGCGCGTATCCAGGGCTCCGCCCTTATGTCATTTCCCTATGTCTCAAATATATTATTGTTGTGATGGCAACTCTGGGAGAAATCCGCGAAGTGATTGAATTAGCATCCGCTCGTACGCGAGAACAACTTAGTGAGATGAGAAAGGACATAACCAATGAAATACAGACACAGTTAGCGGCAAATAGTGTAGAAATGCAGACACAGTTAGCGGCAAATAGTGAAGAAACGCAGACACAGTTAGCGGCGAATAGTGAAGAAACGCAGACACAGTTAGCGGCTATAAATAAACAATCGGCAGAAACGCAGACACAGTTAGCGGCAAATAATGTAGAAATGCAGAAACAGTTAGCGGCAAATAGTGTAGAAATGCAGACACAGTTAGCGGCAAATAATGTAGAAATACAGACACAGTTAAACACAAAACTATCTGAAGTTAACGAGAATATAAATCAGAAAATCGCTACACAAAACATTCTGGTTAGTGAACAATTACATAGGCAGTCTGAGAAAAACAATGAAATGTTAAACGCACAAGACGAAAGGAACACTCAAAATCTAGCTGCGCTAACGGTAGAAATCAAAGAGCACACAAAGGAACAGCTAATCCAATTAGCAAAGGACGTTAGCACTAACAATACCAAACAATTAGGAATAATAAAAGGTATCGAAGATTCGTTTAAAAAGGAAATAAAAGGAATGGATGAGACTGTTATGGCAAAACTAGCACAAATCGAGCAAGCGTGTTTGACCAGCTCATCTGAAATCAAAGAAGCACACACAAACTTAAAAAAAAGGTTTGAGAATATCGAACGAGGGACACAGGGTATGCAAGATCAGATAATTACAGTAGATAACAATATCACGGGCTTAGTGACGGAACTCAACAAATTAGAAATACAATCAATTAAGAAATGGAAAAAGTTAGAAATTGACCAGGAAGAAATTAAACAAACATTAGAACAGAACAACATTTCTCTGGGAGAAAGGATAGATAAACTTGAAGATAATCAGGAGGCTAATCAACAGGAAGTCGAAAAACGCTTTGTTAAATTGAAGGATACTATTAGGAAAGATTGGACCAAGATGAGCGCTGATTCGAAAGATGAACGGCTCGCAGTAAGCAAGAAGCTAGGGGAAAATAACGCGAAAATACAGGCGTTAGAAGAAAATATGAAGTTAAGGTTTCAAATTCAAGAGGACCGCATGATAAAATCGGAGTTGCAGTCACTTGGACATAATACGATGTTTGCGACACTAATGGAAAAGGGGAAAGGGGAGAATGCGGAAAGAGAGCACACAATAGACAGCCACGAGCTTGGGCAAAGTCCAAGAACGGTAGACACGCAAGCATTCCAGAATTATGAGGGTCGTAGCTCGACACCTCAAAACACACAACTTCCCACGCAAGTTATACAAGTCATCCGTGGAAACGAATTTAAACCGAATAAGTTTTTACCAGAGAGCGGAGGGACACCTAAAGCTTTCTTAAGGGAACTGACAGAATATTTTTCGGACCAAAATGTTAGCTCAACGCGACAATTAAGAATGGTTGAAAAATTTTTGGCGGGCTCAGCACTTACCTGGTATCTTGGATTTAAGAACACATTTAAATCAATGGAAGGTTTCCACAAGGCCTTCCTAAGCAAATACTGGAGTGGGTCGTATCAACAAAGCTTGCGAATGGACTTATACTCGCGCAAATACCATTCCACGCATCAGACGAAATATGCAGATTTTTTCGCCATGCAACTTGTCAAATTGCAGGATCTTGATAATCCACCGAGCGAAATGGAGCTAATAACTACTATAGGAAAGCAGATGCCTATTAGCGTTCAGCAATTCTTGGTGGCGGCAAATATTACGACCGTGGTCCAGGCAGAAGAGGTATTAAGGAAGATAGATGAAACCACTAATTACATCAACCCGAGAGAGAAGAGACAGATAGAGTTAGTTAATGCAGTCGAAGTAGTCAAGACACCGAACAAAAACACGAGGTCGCAAGCTACAAACACTGGGGATAACCAAAGACGGCAGAGTACCGAAGAATATGAGCCGAGATCTCAACCGAGATACGAAAATAGGGACAGAAACCATAACAATCAGGAAGAAACTAACCGCTACCGGAACACAAACAATCAGCAGTGGCGAGATAATAGGAGATACCAAACGTCATACAATAGGAATAATAATAATAACGCACCTTACAATCGGGGATGGCGTGGAGGACACTATAATCAACAATATAGGCCCAGAGACAATAGGCGTTACAACCAGCAACATAACGCACAAGATAACCAGCGGTTTAACGAGCAATCGGATCCAAGGGATGATCAGAGAAATTGGAACGAGAGACACGCTGAGTCACAACAGTACCTAGAAGAGCCACATAACATGGAAGGAAATAATGATAAATGGGAAAGAGCGATAGATCGGCGGAAGAATCCCGACAACCACGAGGAGGAAAACGGAACACATCAAATGTTGGAGGCCATGCATGTAGAAACCCAGAGATATTTGGAGGAGCTGCATGGAGAAGAAGAAAATAGAGCAGCCGACAATAGGAAACAGAAGAATAGCAGGAGAGATTCGCAGACCGTGTCAGGCAAGGGTCTCGAAATATGGTAAAAAAAAGTTATTGTACGGGAATAGGAGAAGAAGAAGGGAGAAGGAAGAAGATGGCAACGCGGGGGAGAAGAAGGAGATGACATCACGGTAAAATGGAGAAGAGACAGGAGCGGCTTAAGGAAGTTCAACTAGGGGTTACGAACTTAGGTAACAACGCCTACAGAGTCCGAGAGGTGAGCACAGGAAACATGGCAGTATATAATATCTCAAATATAAAATTGTATCATCAGAGAGAGCCATACGAACCGAGAAATAATGTTACTGCAGCAAATTAAACATTCGCGTGATAACATACAACAAAAGATACGGGGGTACTCGAGTGGTGAAAGCGCTCAAAAGACAGCTCTGACGTGTTTACAAGTTCAGGCGGAAGTCGTTAATGAATATGTTGATGTTTTGAAAGAGTGAGAGGGGAGACGAGTAGCAAGGAAAGAGGCCGGAGGGCATAAGTATACAGGAATTTCCTAATGAGTTTGGAACGAGACGGCTACTGAAACAGACAGAGGCGGACAGTCATTATATTTGAGGGTGACCAGCAACTTCAAATTTGAGCCAGAAAAGTAGGGGATGTGAAATTCGACTTCATTTGAGTTCGAATTTCATCAACTAGGGGTCAGATGAACCCTTATCATTGTGTCCAATAATAATGTTTCATATTAATAAAAACGATGGAAATACTAAATACATGATATGCTGGATATTTGAGTAATATTGATGTAGCAAGAAATCTGGACTTGGTAAGACATGCTACGTGCTGGCTGGAAATGACCAATAGTTTCACAACCAATGTTATTCTTGGATTTCTGAGAAAATCAGATATGACGCTGTGGCGTACGTGACCATAAAAGGCCACAATGCTGCGTACAAGGCAAGGAGTGAGAGAGAGGA
This sequence comes from Meconema thalassinum, assembly GCA_946902985.2. Taxonomy (NCBI): domain Eukaryota; kingdom Metazoa; phylum Arthropoda; class Insecta; order Orthoptera; family Tettigoniidae; genus Meconema; species Meconema thalassinum. Next base: position 66,407,134 of record OX336391.1, on the reverse strand, counting down.
GAATAGTCGTGACGTGAAAATAAGGGCGGGATTTGTAAGGTCAGAGCTCCAACGCCAACTTATCTGACCAATAAGAAAACATGACGCCAGAACATAGCGTCAGTGTGTTTTGCGCGGCAATCGGATATAAAAAGATCTAGCGATCGGTTTGCTTGTTCGACGGCAGATTCGCGACCTGTGAGAAAATACAAGATTTTTGAGAGGTCACACATAATTATAGGCCCATTACTTAAAATATTGAGGAGCTGTTTTTCTCCCACCATTGAAACTTTAGGCTTTCTGTATATATACAAATGTCTGAGATGAACCGGGGCACTCCTAATTATTCTTCGACAGTCATTTTAAGACGTCCTTAAGACGATATGGTTTTAAAGTTATAGTTGTGTGTCGGCAACGAAGTTGGAAATTTTCATAAATTGTGAGATGGCAATTAGCCATAGAATAGGGAAAGTCGACGATTCTGCATAGGACGATCTGAGGAAATAAAATACTTAGAACGCAGATAGAACAGTTTAAAAACTTTGATTTAATTGTGTTTTAACAGCAGCAAAATGTCGACCATGGAGAGAAGACAGCAAGCTTCATCCTCCATTACCATCAGTGTTATGGGCTAACGGCCTAATGATGGGAATTGACGAGGCGGGAGGCCTCTGGAAAGCAGTTTAAGTGATGAGTATTAAAAAATTGATTTATTGATTTTGGACGAGGGGAATCGCGAGAGATGTGTGGAACTTTGTATAGATTTTATTTGTGTGGTTTAATTTAAATTTCAGGGTTTGATTTCTTAACTGACATGCGTGTAGTAAATTTTGGCATTGCGTGACAATTATGTTGTACAGTAAATTTTGTAATTTAAATGTGGTCCTTATGTTACGTAATTCTTATAGCGAAACGGCCGCATCGATTAACGTATCTATAAAAAATGTAGCCATGAATGAGAACCTAGGAACGACAATGATAAATGGACTGATTTAATGATATGTTAAACTAATTACTACGTGGGGGGAATATTTGCATTTTGTTGCTTTGATAACTCGGGCTAGGACTGATCCTGTTATTAATTCTTTATTGTCATTTGGACATGTTGTGTGTCATTATCTGAGAGGTGTGCTGATTAATGCTACGACGAGATCTTCGAGAAATGTGCCACGTATTTTTGGGTGTAAGTGATGATGATGAGGAGAGGTAAAGCCTGTCCATGACTGCGATATCATTCCGGCAAACTAGTTATCCGTGGGGATAAGTTTGACCTGGGAATGTATTCTTAAAAATCCCTGAGAGGATGTTTTGAGATAATGTGTTATTTATTTGTACGCGTTTAACAGGTGGCGATTAGCAAAGGTGCTGTACGCTGGCTATGGGCCAGAATCTATATTTAGCATGGCACTAATTACTACTTGGGGGAAGAAATCAGCCACTCTCTCGGTGATGCGATAACAGGCCCGGTTGTCTCCAGCTCGTTATGACACGTTATGTTTGCTTTAAAGCCTAATGAGTTAAGGTTATTTTATTTGGTTTAATTTGGGAAGTAGCCATGTTGTCGATCCAAGTTTCTTTTATCATTACTACGACTTATTTGTTCATTGTTTTAAAACGCCAAACTTTCCGGCGTGAAAATTAAAAGTTATATTTTGTTGTTGTTGGCTCTTATTTTCAAGGCCATTGTATTCATATAAATATAATTTGGCAACCGGCCAAACTTGTTCATGTCATGTTATGCTATCCTAGTGTTTAAGGTATAAGACGGTAATTCCGCAGCCCTTATTTTAAATAATACACACGTGTATTTGGTTGTGGTAATCTAAGGTTAGAGCATGTCAGTAGTGTATATAAATATGTAATTGTTGTTCCCACATTTCCGTAATTCGTCCTTCGCAGTACGGAGTCCGTTCCCGAACCAACTGTTTTGGTCGGAAACGAGCGCCCGTCAAAATGCTCATTACTTGAACTAGTCTTAAAACCCGTGTCGCTCATAAATATTAAATTTTTGTACTATTTTATTTGTTTGTTATATTTGGATCTTGTGATCCGTTTTCTTTCGTTACTTTGACTTAAGTGACATTTCAGTCACAATGCTTGTTGACAGCTGTCATGCCGTGTCGTCACGGTACGTCAGGCTGGTCAGTGTTAGATCTGTTCACGCGAGTGAACAATAAAAGGGTGGTTATAGTTTTCCTTTTTATGTTTGATTCAGTTAATAAATTTCATTTTGTTAGTAGATCCTGTTGTTTTTCTTGGCTTTATAATAATAATAAGTTAACCTTATGAACCTTGGAAGTTATGTTGATAGCAAAACCTCTAAATCACATTCACAAGAATCCATTACGACCCCGAAATTTTGAATCTTGTCTACATGCTATTTTCCAAAGGGTTTAATACCTTTATGGAGAAAGCATTCTTTGACCAAATTAATAGGTCATTAGCCTAATAGTTTGCGGATGGCGGCCATCTTTGTTTGAAAATCGATTCCCCCTAATAATTCGAACACGGTGAAACCGAATGGAACGAAATTTGGTACAGAGGTAGTACTAGCAGAGGGCTCCTCAGTGTCATATTTTATATCGCCGCCATCTTGACGGAAACGTAATGGCGGCCACACAAATGTTCAAAGCTTGAATCAAATTACGACTAACCTAATCATCCGATCTCTACCAAATTTTGCAACACCATACCTTTATGGAGGAAGCATCCTTTGACCATATTAATAGGTTATTAGAGTAATAGTTTGCGGATGGCGGCCATCATTGTGTCAAAATCGATTCCCCCTATTAATTCAAACACGGTGAAACCGAATAGAACGAAATTTGGTACAGAGGTAGCTCTAGCAAAGGGCACCTCATTGTCATTTTTTATATTGCCGCCATATTGACAGAAACGTAATGGCAGCCACACAAATGTTCAAAGCTTAAATCAAATTACGACTAACCTAATCATCCGATCTCTACCAAATTTTGCAACAATATACCTTTATGGAGGGAGCATCATTTGACCAATCTAATAGGTCATTAGACTAATAGTTTGCGGATGGCGGCCATCTTTGTGTCAAAATCGATTCCCCCTATTAATTCGAACACGGTGAAACCGAATGGAACGAAATTTGGTACAGAGGTAGCAGTAGCAAAGGGCACCTCAGTGTCATGTTTTATATCGCCGCCATCTTGACAGAAACGTAATGGCGGCCACACAAATGTTCAAAGCTTAAATCAAATTACGATTAACCTAATCATCCGATCTCTACCAAATTTTGCAACAACATACCTTTATGGAGGGAGCATCCTTTGACCAAATTAATAGGTCATTAGCCTAATATTTTGCGGATGGCGGCCATCTTTGTTTGAAAATCGATTCCCCCTATCAATTCGAACAGGGTGAAACCGAATGGAACGAAATTTGTTACAGAGGTAGCACTAGCAAAGGGCACCTCAGTGTCATGTTTTATATCACCGCCATCTTGACGGAAACGTAATCGCGGCCACCAAAATGTTAAAAGCTAAAATGTAAATACGACCAACCTAATAATCTAGTCTCTACCGGATTTTGGAACAACATATCTTTATGTGGAAAGCATATCCTGACCAAACTGCAAGATCATCTGCCCAATAGTTTGCAGATGGTGGCCAAGTATGTGTAAATCCATTCCCCATATCAATTCAAACACGGTGAAACCGAATTGAATGAATTTTTTTACAGAGGTAGCACTAGCAAAGGGCTCCTCATATTCATGTTTAATATCCCTATAGCACGTTGTATTTCAACAAGCTACTACAACCAACATTCAATTATACTCCTTGAAAAGGACAAAGAGTTATAACAATACCCATGCATTTAGGAGAAAGTAGGCTATATGTTCATTACTGAACATCTTGTTATATAATAGAGAAGGGATATAATAGACCTACGGAACCACACCCGCACGTGTAAATCGCGTGAAAAAATTCTAGAGTACCCCTTTGACCCCTTAAGCGCATTGTATGTATTAATGAATATTTCAGCTTAATTTGGATCCATTATAACCTTATAGCCGTTTGCAAACCTTCACAGTAATGTAATAAATGGAATTGCATTGCGTCTTACAGAAATAGATGGACCTCTGAGATTCAGTTGCCATGGTTACCGCCATGCATTCTTTCATTAATTTATTAAGTGAAATTAGTTTTCTGGGAATATCTCAAAAACTGTTGGTTTTAGGGCCTTAAAATGTGGTTTTCGGGGGGCGAGTTTCGTCTCTCACATTGAGGGGCTGAAAATGAGCTTTGTTTCACCCTTCTACGCCTATTTCAGCATGTATTTTAAGGGTTAGGGTCCCTTTTATGAGAGGTACGGAGAAGAGTTACATCAATGATTAGTGTGGTGCCTCTGATGGATATCTGTATCAAATTTTACGTTGATCCACCCAGCCGTTCTCAAGTTATAAGGACTCGTAGAAGTTGTCCACAGACACACAGACAGACAGACAGACAGACAGACAAAAAATTATTTTTGCGCGCATCCGTCATAAAACAGCCTAAAACGCGCAAATATCGCAAAATTCCATGGAAATTCAGAAAAAACAGACAAACTTTCATTTTTATATATATAGAGAAGAGATGTTAGGTTTCTAATAATAATCTAGGGAAATACTTTATAAATCTATTAAAAACAGATATGTTACAAAAGTAGACATAATTCGACTTGGTTAATCCTAATCTTATTGTAAAAAACAAGTAGTTCCGTGAAGAACTATACAGCCTATTTTCATATATCCTACTTATGTTAACTGCCACAATCAACACACAAAATTTCAGTTTAATTGCTGTAACAGATTCGTAGATATTGAGAACCGTCTAAATATTTCAGATGGTCGCCAGGTTGGATTTTTATTTTTGTACTATTACATTAAGATTATTGTGTACGTGTGGTATTCAAACTTCAATCGCATGATTAGACAACAAGAAGTAAAAACGAGATTTTAAAATTACGCACAGCAGCCATCTTGTGATTATGCAAACCATTGAAATAAATTAGATGCCAGTGGATCAACATTTGTATAAGCATTTAACGTGCAACGTTTCACGGCACTCGGATAGTTAATTCGCGAGAAACGTCCATTTAAATATTTATACTTCGCGTCGCCGCCATGTTGGATTTGTGCTCACCAGGTTCCTGAAAGTCCTATAGGTGAACATATGTTCATAGTCTCGATGAACATTAAAAAATTCAGTTTGGTTGCTGTAAAAGATTCATAGATATTGAGAACTGTCTAAATATTTCGGGAGCTCACCATTTAGGAGTGTTATGTGTATAGGCCATAGAGTTATGTACCATTCAAGGACAATTATTGCCTAGGTTCATTATTCAAACTTTCACTTCGATCGCATGATTACGACACAAGAAATTAAAACTTAATTTCGCACAGCCGCCATCTTGAGGTTATGTAAGCAATTGAATTAAATTAGATGGCAGTGCATTACAATCTGCAAAATCAATTACTGTACCACATTTCACTGCGCTCAGAGAGTTAAATCACGAGAAAAGTCTATTAAAATATTTTAAATTCGCTTGGTCGCCATGTTCGTTTCGTACTTTACAGGTTTATGAAATATACATAGGTATACCTGTATCAGTACCCTTTATCACCGTACAAAATTGCAGGGTGATATCTGTAATAGTTTCGGAGATATAGAATGTCAGTGAAATATTTCGCACAGCCGCCATTTTGAGGTTATGTAAACAATTGAACTAAATTAGACTCCAGTGCATTACAATGTGTATAAACATTTGCTGTACCAAGTTTCATTACATTTAGATAGTTAAATCGCGAGAAAAGTCTATTTAAATATCTCAACTTCGCTTGGCCGCCATGTTGGTTTTGTAGTCACCAGGTTTTTGAAAGTCTCATAGGTGAACTTCTAGTAGTGCCCTTTATCACCGTACACAATTTCAGGGCGATATCGGTTATAGTTTCGGAGATATTGAACGCTAGTGAAATATTTCGCACAGCCGCCATGTTGGATTGGAGAGACGTAACAAAATTTGAAGGGCACGGTCGAGGTCGCCGGGAATAGTGCTATGAACTTCCCGAGTTTCATTGAAATCGCTCCAGCCGTTTCGATTTTATTAGGGGGGGACACACACACGAATCACACACACACGCACACACACACACACACACACACACACGCACACACACACGGACAAAAGGTGATCTCATAAGCCTATTTTTTCAAAATTGAAAATAGGCTAATAAGGATAAATAATATTTAAATATTAACGAGTTTAAACTTGGAAGAAAAAGTTTGAAATGACACACGTAGGCTATAAGTAGTAGCCGCGAAGCCTCTAAAATCGCAGTAGTTAAAAGGGATGTAAAGTCAATGACATTATTATTAGTTTACTATGGCTTCCACACTTGCTTCTTCTATAGGCCTACTATATGTAAAAATATCATCACAGCGTTCTGTGCGTTATTATTATTATTATTATTATTATTATTATTATTATTTCGTTTTAGGTAGATTTCATTAGAAAGTTAACTATTGCAATGGGTCCCATGTTTCGACTTCCGGAAAATTTCGACATATCTTCGCGTTTCACATCCCCCAGACCCCAAAACCACCGTCAGTTCAAAAGTTTATATATAATTTATGTATATATATATATATATATATATATATATATATATATATATATATATATATATATATATATATTGAACCCATGTACCATAGGCTTCAAGGGGAGTCGAATCCATGTATTTTGTGAAAGGAATGAAAGAATCATACAGTCTCTAAAGAAACGGAGAGAGATTTCAAGCCAGGATTATAGCCTAACATTGTGCAAGCACTAGGGCCAGGTGTTCCTTAGATGAGCTCATGCCTCTTGACATTTATAAGGAGCCAGTCATGGATATTATTAGAACGAGTGGAAAGTTTGGACTGTAAGACGAAGAAGCTTGACTCGGAAATTGCTCTTTGTTGCAGGAAAATGGCAACCCCGCTGCTGAGACAGAACAGGAATAATTAAATTTAATCCGTTTACGAGTATAAAAATAAGTAAACAGATACAGTACGGTGAATCATTTTGGATTAGAGATTTTTGTGTAAAGAAAAACCTTGTAAAAATTGCACAGGAGAAAACTGCAAAAGCAAGTATACGTCATTGGGGATTCACCGGGACCCAAGGAGTGGGAGAATTAAAAATGAACAGCACCACCCACACGGTTGAGGACGAGAAATTAATTAATATCTCGGAAATGCACGATCGATTTCCATGCACAGGAAGATTATTTTACGTTTGGAAGACGAGCTTTCTGGAGATATGATTTTTATAATTGTGCGACAATTAGTTCAAAAGTTGGTCACGAAAAGGACTAGGATTTTATCTTTTTGTGACTGAAAGGTATAAAACTCCTGGCCTCACCAAGCCAATCTTGCAGTCTACGATAGCCCGTGAGGGGAACGTCACGCTGTATCAGTACATGCAGTCTACGAGCATTCCGGGAGCGGAAGTGCTGCACCACATCGTATACGCAGTATTCAAGAGCCCGTGAGGGGAACGTAACGCTGTATCAGACATCGAAGGCAGCTAACCAGTACTCCTTGAGGGGAGAAACGCTGTATTACACCGAATAATTAATATATCCGATAGCCACGGGTATCGAAGTATCAGTAACTTGCGTGCCTCCGGAAGGAGTTGCAAAGAAGAAGTATTAAAGTATCGCCGTGTTGAAAAATTAGGAAAATCCTAGTTACAGGATTTAGGTCCGACAGGGCAAAAGTTACCGTAAAAGTTCCAAAAATACAGTAAAAGCAGGCTGCGAACTTACGTATTCCAGAAAATTAGGAGTGCGAGAACCAAATAAACAAAGAAGAACGGAAACTATAGACATTGTTTTCAAGAAAGCAGACGAACTATTCTAAAGCACTAAGACTCGAGAAGTATTAGTGGCTAAAAAATCCATAGGTCATCGATAGGTTATCGAGGGGACCTCGATCAGAACAGACTTTCGCTAGGATCGATAAATCAGATCTAAAAGGGGAGCCTTTCAAGCTAGAGAAATAGCCGATCATCAGGATCAGGATTTGAAGAATTGTTAATCCAGGGAGTAGTAGATGATTCGAGACTTTCGTATTCTGCAGGATAGGAAGCCGACATTGAATAAATTTCACCCTTGGAGACGGGAGATTAAGAGGTCACGTGTGATAGGCTAAAAAGACGGCCTAGTGATCAAAAGTTGTGAAGTGTAAATATATCAAAAGTGTGTGTTAAAAGTAATATATTTTTTTAGTGTTTTATTGTGTGTTCAAAACGGATACACCAGTGTATTAAAAATGTTGTCAGTGTTAAATATAGTGAATATGTGTCAAGAAATGTCTGTACCTGAGATGAGCTTGTACAATATGGAGTAGGTCAAGAAGGTGGGCCAAAATGTCACATCAAACGAGAATAAAGGTCAAAAAACGACCTTAGACATGTGAGTAAAGATTTTCATTATGTTTTGGGTGTCGGGCAAATTTTTGTGTAAAATTCCACCGGAGTTTTGAATAAAAGGGATGTTTTTAAATAAATAATAACTAAATAAGAACTCGATCTGAACAAAAATAAAGTTTTAAGAAATAATAAATAATTATGTGAAATAATAAATCCTGTAGAGGAAATGCATGGAATAAAATGTCAGTGTATTTAATGAATGTTATAAAAGCAAGCGTAATAATAATAATTATAACAAATATATTTACATAAAAGTAAATTTGAATTATATGAAAGAAATAACTTTTGAGCTTTTGTAAGGAATGAAGACATGATGTGAATAACTAGGTAAAGAAATCTAAATAAAGATTAAATTGAATGATATAAAAATATAGAGCGTTGAAGCCTTAACAAATGTATAAGACATGATGTAAATGCATGTTCTTAAAAATGGAGCGATTTATTGTCAATGGAAAAGATTAATACAAGAATTGAGATATGTATCAATTGTTACTATGAATTTATCAGTTCTTTGGAAGACATTAGGCCGTAAAGTAATGGGTAGCGTAATGGAACGCAATTAAATAAAAAGTCACGCTAGGAACGCGTAAAAGTTAAAGTACTTGGTAAGTTACTTATGGAGGGTAGTTGATTGCAGTGAATTGAGATATGTTGTAAGTCCTCTAAATTGTGACGTGGATCACGAGGCCATGTGTGTATTATATTGAAAAGGGAGCTAATGTATGGTATTATTGAGCGTATGTCATGTAGGCCACGGCCGACTTTAAATCGCGTCTTGTATAAGCCCTCTAATGTGGAAATGGTTCCCGAGGCATGTTAAGAGATTCGAACCTAGAATCCTCTGTTTGTTAAAGCCCCTTATTATTCGTCGTCGAATGTGTATTACTCTTCCCCAATCAACGAGGACCCTTCATAATTAATAAATGCCAAGATTACGAGAGTGGTTTATGAGCCAATAATATTGTTGAAAGTAAAACGATTGAGTAGAAAGCCAAGTCTCCCCAAAGAACTGAGAATAATGTGAAGGTTTGTTTTAAAAGCATTGAAGAGAGCTCCAACCGTAAGCTAGGCCGGGAGTCGCTCTCCCTGTCATAAATCACGCTCGAGTATAATGGCCTGACCCTCATAGTACGAGGGTGGGTAAAAACCGTCTTGTAAGAAGTGAAATACACCGTGAGTGTTTAAAGTTGTTAATGACCCGGGCTTTGAACCGAGGTCCTTGTAGATTGATATTATCGCTTGCCAGTTCAGATCGTAGTTTTCTTATGTGATAATGGTCTTATAAGACACATGAATTAAATAAAAATCCCTATTGTAATGTTGTATGGAAAATAAGGGATCCACGAGTTTTGTGAAGATAACTAGATTCGGGAGTAATCATAGTTTTTGACTTTGTCAAGTAATCTTTATAACTCTGGAGTACACAGGTAATTTCCCGATCACCGTAGTGAATTTGAAAACTTGAGAGAGATAGTAAATCCTGAGAATATGTGAAATGTCCAAATATTGAAGTGAATAATTAACATGTAATTTTAAATGTAATTATATATTTGTTTTGATGATAAGAAAATATAAAATAAATTCTTGAGGTGTACAAAGTATGACACCATTATTATGGAAAAGTATCGAGCCAAAGGAGCTCGTAGTTACATGGAACTTTAAGATAAGTACTTTATGGAAGTGAAAATAATCGTGAATTGTTGGTTTTAAAGAAAACCATGTGTTTTAATCTAATATCTGTTTTATTTTTATGCTATTCCTTGTTCACTTTGAACAAGTAGAATGATATTGGTCAGTAGTTTATTTGTTTTATTGTTTGTAGCGCCATAATTTTGATTAATTAAATGTGTTAAAATAGGAGTTGATTTTGTTGTTATTTTTGCAAGTGTATCCTCTACTTAATCCAAAATATGTAAGTCACAGAGTGGGAGAACTTACCGCAGCCCCGAAAATCCCGAATTGAGCAATGCTGGCATAATGTGATTTGCATATTTCTTGTTGAAGGGCACAATATATACTAGCAGAAGTACCCATTCTTCGAACGGTCTTCGGTATTAATAACCAGATGTTATCAACTGAGCTACTGTTGCAATGTTTAGGGGCTTGGAACCTGTTTGTTGGCAAAGAAAAATTATTAGTTAAAATGTGCTCTCAAACTAAATTTACCTAACGTGTTCTTCCTGGCGTGAAAATAAAATTGAAAACTTCGTAGAAGAATCTCAATACACGTCACATACGAACTGACCCTAACCGTTGTGTCAAGTGCAAGCAAGCTTGTAGTTTAACGTGACCGTTAATCTCGAGATCATGAGCCACGGGACCTCCTTTTTGCGTGGAATCCGAACCACAGGACATCGCATTTCACTTCGAAAATCTCACATGCATTGACCGGGAATCGAACCCGGGCCGCCTTGGTGAGAGGCATACAGCTAGACCGCTGAGCCACCACGCCCCTATGTGTCAAGTGCCCAACTACAGGAAGACCCCTTTTATAAATTATAAAGGCTTGTGGTGCACGAAAATTCAGTGTTTTTAGCCTCCAATGGCCCAAATTCCTAAAATCAGCAAAAAACAGTCTACTATTTCTATTCAGGAATTTTTGAAAATAATGTTCATGTTTGGAGATATAATAGACCTTCTGTACGACATATCGCACGTGTAAGTCGTGTGAAAAAATCTAGGGTACTCCATTTGCAACCTTTCACAGAAATATAATAAATGGAGTGGCATTACTTATTCCAGAAATAGATGGAAAGTTGGATGCCATCTCTTGAGATACTGTTGTCATGGTTAGTGGCTTGCATTCCTTCTTTAGTTTATTAAATGAAATTAGTTTTCTGGGAATATCTAAGAAACTGTTGGGTTTAGAGCCTTAAAATATAGTTTTCGGGGACCCTTTACGGCTCTTGAGGGGCACCGAGTTTTGTTTCTGACCCCAAGGGTTTGAAAATGAGCTTTGTCTCTTCGTTGTACGCCATAATATAGATAATAATTAAAAGAATAATACTAATAATAATAATAATAATAATAATAATAATATAACAAAATAGGGATAGGGATGTAATAGACCTTCCGGACCATACCCGCACGTGTAAATTGCATTAAACAATTCTAGATTACCCCTTGACCCCTTAAGCGCAGTATATGTATTGATGAATATTTCAGCTTAATTTGGATCCGTTATAACCTTATTGCCGTTTGCAAACCTTCACAGTAATGTTGGTTGGTTGGTTGGTTCCTTAGTTTAGGGGCTGCGACAACGCGGTCATGTAGCCCCGTGTACTTTGGGTGTGTGTAGAATCTGTCTGATAACCGGTGTTAATTGTGATGACTGTATTAGTGTGTGTATCTGTTTTTTAATTCAAGTAGGGACTGCAACTTTGAATTTTCAAATAGTTCCTACTTTTGCCGCCAAACGCCACCGTCAACGACTACTAGGCCTAGTTCAGAACTAGCTACTAGACGCCACCGCAGTCGGCTCTTGGCAACGAACGTAGCAACCTACGAGCGTTGTTTATATTCTTAACCTATCCAATTTAGTTTAACACAGGTGTAATTAGTGGAAAGATCTTTAACATGCCATAAATCTATGACATGGGACCGCCGGCTTTACTTCCCCTCCGAAGGAAGGCATACTGAGGGATTTTTAACGCTCTTAAAAAATCCGACGGCTTCGGCCGGGTTTGAACCCGCTATCTTGGGCATAGAAGCTCAGCATGCTACCAACTACGCCACCGAAGCCGCCCACAGTAATGTAATAAATGGAATTGTATTGCGTCTTACAGAAATAGATGGACTTCTGAGATTCTGTTGCCATTGTTACCGGCATGCATTCCTTCATTAATTTATTAAGTGTGGCGGCTTCGGTGGCGTAGTCGGTAGCATGCTGAGCTTCTATGCCCAAGATAGCGGGTTCAAACCCGGCCGAAGCCGTCGGATTTTTTAAGAGCGTTAAAAATCCCTCAGTATGCCTTCCTTCGAAGGGGAAGTAAAGCCGGCGGTCCCATGTCATAGATTTATGGCATGTTAAAGATCTTTCCACTAATTACACCTGTGTGAAACTAAATTGGATAGGTTAAGAATGTAAACAACGCTCTTTGGTTGCTACGTTCGTTGCCAAGAGCCGACTGCGGTGGCGTCTAGTAGCTAGTTCTGAACTAGGCCTAGTAGTCGTTGACGGTGGCGTTTGGAGGCAAAAGTAGGAACTATTTGAAAATTCAAAGTTGCAGTCCCTACTTGAATTAAAAAAAAACCAGATACACACACTAATACAGTCATCACAATTAACACCGGTTATCAGACAGATTCTACGCTCACCCAAAGTACACGGGGCTACATGACCGCGTTGTCGCAGCCCCTAAACTAAGGAACCAACCAACCAACCAATTTATTAAGTGAAATTAATTTTTTGGGAATATCTCAAAAACTGTTGGTTTTAGGGCCTTAAAATGTGGTTTTCGGGGTCCTTTTAGGGCCCCCGAGTTTCGTTTCTCACATTGAGGTGCTGAAAATGAGCTTTGTCTCACGCTTAATTCAGCATGTATTTTAAGGGGGTAGACCCCCTGTTATGAGAGGTACGGAGAAATGTTACATCAATGATTAGTGTCGTGCCTCTGATGGATATCTGTATCAAATTTTACGTTAATCCACCCAGCTGTTCTCGAGTTATAAGGACACAAAAATTGTCCACAGACAGACAGACAGAAATATATTTTTGCGTGCATCCGTCACAAAACAGTCTGAAACGGGCAAATATGTCAAATTTTCGTAGAAAAGCCGAAAAATCAGACAAACATTCATTTTTATATAATAGAGAAGGGATATAATAGACCTACGGAACCACACCCGCACGTGTAAATCGCGTGAAAAAATTCTAGAGTACCCCTTGACCCCTTAAGCGCATTGTATGTATTAATGAATATTTCAGCTTAATTTGGATCCATTATAACCTTATAGCCGTTTGCAAACCTTCACAGTAATGTAATAAATGGAATTGCATTGCGTCTTACAGAAATAGATGGACCTCTGAGATTCAGTTGCCATGGTTACCGCCATGCATTCTTTCATTAATTTATTTCTGGGAATATCTCAAAAACTGTTGGTTTTAGGGCCTTAAAATGTATACCTATACCTATACCTATAAAATCTAGATCGAGTTCGTTACTGGGCTAAATCGGTTGGAAGGGGGTGAAAATGGGGGGCTTTTTTCGAAAAAGTGAAATATTGCTATAACTCTCTTAATATGTGAAATATCGAATCCGTTCAACGTTCATACTATGTGTCGGATAAAGCCCAAAAATTTATGTTTGAAGAGTTTTTTTTATAGCACCAACCATTGACCAAAGGGGTGGGAAAAAGTGGGTTTTTCGGGAAACATTAATCATTATCTCTCTTAATAGGCACAATATCAAAACCGTACAAAATGGACAATATTCCCCTAATAATTACCTAAAACTTTTGTCTGAAAGAATTTTTGATATGACCCACCATTACGCCAAGGGACGAGAAAAATGATTTCGGAATTATAAGAAAATGCCAAGAGCTATCAGTGGTTGCCATGGCAACACTACTAAATTGATCAGGCATGGGCCATCAGACGTTGCCATGACAACGCACTTGCACGAGATCAGATTCAGTATTTCCATCTGACTAAGTGGTTGGTTGGTTCCTCAGTTTAGGGGCTGCGACAACGCGGTCATGTAACCCCGTGTACTTTATCCGCATCCGCACAATTTTTATCCAAATTTACTTACATTAGCAATGATATTCAACAAGTTCACATTGTATTCTAAAAACTATCCGCATGATGAAAATTTTTGCGGATGTCCACATCCACGCAGGGCCTTAAGCTATATATTCAGCATCTAGTATTTTGTTTTCCAGTCAATGACACTTCAAAAAAAAATGGCTGAATATAAAACTTCATAGGAAAATAGTGTTGATAATTTCTCAGCTAAGTGTCAATTGATATTTAATCAGTTTTCAAAAAGCAGTTGGATCAGTACTCAAGCATGTAAAATGAAGGGGGTGAAATAACATAACTAGTAATGCTCTCTTGATAACAGTGTTGACACTTCAATCTCAAGATGTGTAATAATGTGTGACCCCAAGGTTACCGTTCCCATAAGACAATAAAATGTTTAAAATAAACATAAAATGACGAAAAACAAAGTTAATTAAGCTCCAATTATAAAATACCTTCTCGCAATAAATGAGGTCTGATCCTTCTACGAAAATCTGCATATTCTGCCTATTTTCGCCTATCCCCAAGTTTGTCCGGTGAAATCTACCTCCGCCTTCCGGCGTGCCGAGAGGACTTTTTTTATTTGGAGGGGGGTATCAGAAACAACTACAGTACTACAAGGAAGGACCATCCTGTTAAATATTTTACTATCCTCACACTGTTAGAGCTTCTCTTACTGGATTCTCAGTGCTTAGATTGCCAATCTTTTTTCATTTAATTCACCATGAAAAATTCCAAAGGTAACCATACCATTTAACTCGGCGCGACAACATGTCAGATAAAGCGAGAGACGTGAGACGTGAGACGAGTGATTCAAACCCCACGGTTGGCCATTCTTGAATTGATTTTCTATGCTTTCCATGTTGAACTAGAGGAAAAAGTCAAGATGCTACCTTCTAATTGGCTACTAACATCACCATCCGACTCCTACCTGAGTTGAAATATTATTTCACCTGTCATTAACATTTGTAAAGAGATTAACGTCTGGAGGTAGGGTTGCCATATTCCAGAAAGAAAAAAAAAAAAAGGGGGATATATTGTCGAGCAAATCGGTGCGTGGCATAATAGACAACTAGTGAACTTCCATTAAGAATGATTCTACAGACGTTATATTGACATTCAAGAGAGTAAGCTCCGATAGTAAGGGAATGTTCTGAGAAGAGGGGAGGGAAAAGAGTTGGAAATCTGGAAATTGAGGAGTCAGGGAAGAGAGGAAGACCAAAAATGAGGCGGAAAGACAAAGTTGCAGGGGACCTCAGAGAAAAAGGATGGACGAGGGAGGAAGCATGAGATAGACATTTATAGAAGAGATGAATCCAGCAAAGTAACGCTGACCCTACGTGACGTGGGAAAAGGCTGAGATAAAGAAGAAGAAGATATTGACATCACAGGACAGTTCATTAATAAATAATAAATATATTTACCAGTAACAGACTAGTCTACAGTATAGCCAATATACTGAAACTAACATTTTCTTCCCTTGCATAAAGATGAAGATAAATTCACGGAAATAAACAAAAACACATTAGGGGAGCGTGATGGCGCAGTTGCTTAGCTGCTCGTCGTTCACCCGGACGGCCAGGGTTCGAATCCCGGTGACAGCAGGGTGGAATTTTCACCGGAAAAATCACGAGGCGTCAGGAAGGGCATTCGGCCTTAAATCCCCAGCCAAAAAAAAAAAAATGAGCCTGGCTGGCTCCTGCGACCCCAATTAATTGGAAAGAGCCGAAGAAAGTTTAAGCAAAAACACATTAAATAAAAGCCGGCCCCGTGGTGTTGGGGTAGCGTGCCTGCCTCTCACCCGGAGATCCCGGGTTCGATTCCGATTACAGAACTGTCCCGTAAACTCCAGGGCGTCAGGCAACCCTGTCTGGAAGGGTTTCCGAGGAATAGAAAGCACTCCCCACTTAGGCCTAAGACACTCATCTCACCTCATCCCCAATCCTGTAGGATCGAGAATAATACGGGGTAGAAATGAATGACAAAATCCAAAAGCGTTGGTCTATCCCACAGTTTACCGAGCTATTACTGACGCAGCCTGGTGTAGATCGATGCTGACTGGCATCGGAACAAATCAGCTCATACATGCCTGAACACACACACACTGTGTATGCAGTAGAGAGAAGAGAGAGAGAAAAATACAATTTTGAATGGCACGAGGAGAGTGCTAACACAGGCAGTTTGCCTTCTCTTCTCACGGGTGTACAACCTCACGCCCTCAGCCAGTTCGAAAATGAAATTAAAATCATTGTGGAACCAATATTTATCACACGCCCTTTCTCGCACCCCAGTTATTAACTTGACTGTGGCTGGCTGGCATGACGAGCGACGCAACGCACTGATTTCAAATCGAAGCCGGGGCCATGGTACGACAACAATGTCGGCAGGCATGAACAACACGTGCTCCGCAGGGTGGGAGGAGGGTGGGAGGGGGAAAGAGGGGGGAAGCCAAACCGATCCACTCACGGGGCTGTGTACGACACGGTACGGCACGGCGGGACAGGCCTGACAGCGGAGGGGATCGTGGAAAGGGGGAGACTAATTCGCGCGTTCGCGGCGTGACGCAACGGGAAGAACTAGACGAAAAAGAGACTGATAGTCAGTCTGAAAGACTGGACTTGATATCATTTTAACCCGGGAACAGTACCCTTATTCTCCAAAAGAAGCATTAAAATAATGTATTACTAATAACTGCAATTACAAATGAATGAAATCAACCCTATAGCACAGAATACTTAAACTATTAAGCCTGTAAAATGAAAATAACTGTGTGAATATAATAGAAAACGTAAATATTAGCAATATTTCAATGTTATTGTAGATATTCTTTGGTCATCATAATCATAATCACCATCTTGACTTCTCACATTCACTACAAAACACCAAGCTATGATGTTAACGCACAAACCTCTTGCATTCTGAGCACACCACAGTGGTCTTGGTGTCCTTGGATCGTGGGCAGATGGAGCACTAAATGCCCTGGAGACACTGTTTTGGGTATAAATAGCTGTCACTGCTAAGAAGTATAGCCTACACATTGACTGGAAGACTGTCGAAGACAAGTAAAAGTTATCAGGAGTATCTGCATACCGTAATCCGGGAATGAAAATTCTCTGGGGCATTGAGTGCCCCACTGTACTGTTCCAGGGTTAAATGCTAGCAGCCGAGTACCAAGAAGGCAGTGCGAGAACAGAGTTTCAAGATTCTATTTTGTTTCTTCACTGCCTAATTGATTGTTCTCGCACTGCCCTCTTGGTACTCGGCTGCTACATCGTACTATGACGTCACACACCTCAGTGCATTCTTGAAGTCGACAAGATCATTTAAAAGGATAAAATGAGAACAATATTATTCGTCGGTGATTGTAATGACACAATTATGTGGGTTCTGTGATTATTGGCATAAGTTGCTAAATGCAGAGGCGTACGCAGGATTTATTTCGGGGGGGGGGGGGGGGGGGGGGTTATTCATACAATAGTGTACATTCTATTTATTCGTTAAGGCCAACTACGGACCACGTTTGACAGTTTTTACATTAATTTTTGTCTTCGCTCTCTGCCAATATCTCTTCATCCTCTCTTCCACTTCCTTCTTCTGTAAAATCTTCCTTTCCTATCTGACAACTCCCCTGTCTCCTGGAAATCTGTAAACTCCTTAACTACTAGTAGTCGTCTAAATCGCTCTCTGTCCATTATGTTTTCTTCTTTCACCCCCATCCGATCCAAGTCCAATCTCACTTCCCGAAATCATTTCGGCTCCGTCTTCCTCTTCCTGAAGAATTCAAAATTCCTCTTCGTCAATCTGGCACTGTGCATTATTAAAATGAAACTGTCTAGGTAAACTTCAAAAATAATAAAGGATTAAAAACTGAAAATGAAAAAAGCTAAATCAAGGGCAATACAACAATGTAATAATTCACAGCGTTTTTTTTTTCACTGGTAAAACCAAAGTACCGTAGTTGTTTCATTTGTGGGGCCTGGACATCGAGGCATTCAGCCCCATGTGCTTGATGACTTTGGAATTTTGTCTGATAACCTGTATTTTTGTGATGGCTGTAAGAGTGAGTGTAGGTCTATTTGTAATTAAGGTGAGGTTTCGGAAGGAGGCGGCCGTGGCCTTAATTTAAGAACCATCTTGGCATTTACCTGGTTATTTATTTATTTATTTATTTAGCGTATGACTACAAACATCACTAAAATATAAAAATAATTGCAAAATTACAAATTAATGTCCAGGCCACGAATATCGTCTGTTGATCCCTCCGTCATCACCAGGAACCCTGTAGGATCGTCAGGGAAAGCTCTGAAGGGACATTCCTGAACCACATGCCGAATAGTGTGCTTTTCAGCGCCGCAATCACAACTTGCAGAATCTTTTATCTTCCACTTGTGCAGGGAATCAGCACACCTGCCAGTGTTGGTTCTTATACGGTTAAGAACTGACCAGATCTTCCGCGGTAATTCAAAGCCAGGTGGCTTGGTCGTTGTGCATGGCTTCTTCAGTTGTTCTGCTGTAGCGTTAATCTGCCATCTATGCTCCACCATTCATTGGTATTAAAACCTTTGCTGATCAACATCCTTGCAGTTTCCACGGGAGGGTGACGAGAACGAAGCCTTCCTTTATTAATGAAGGTCTTCATGAACAGGGAGGTTAGGATTTTTCTGTAATTTCTCGTATTCACGGACAAGTGCACTTTCCCGCCACAGAGATGGAAATAGGGAAACCATGAAAAATCACTTCCAAGATCGCTGAGGTGGGAATTGAATCCACCATTTCTCAGTTTTGTCTCACGAGGGGGTTGAGTGCAACCCGTTCCAGCCAGGGGCGTATATGCATTTTTTTCCCGGAAAATTGTGAGTATTCTCAGAGGATTGTCACCGCAAAATACCCGGAAATATCAACCAATATATTAGAGCATATAATTCTGTGTCATCATCATCATCATCTTGAGCAGTTTCCAACCGCTGGTCGGGTCTGCTTGGAACATAAGCCTCTCCATCGTTTCCTGTCCATCCACCATCTCTCGTCATTTACTGTGTTCCAGCACACTCCTCTTTCCTCCACACTCTTCTTAACTCCTTTTGTCCATCTGTCCCTTGGTCTTCCCCTTGGCCTCCTTCCCGTCATTTCCATTCCAAACATCTTCTTCGGTATCCTCTCCTCTCGCATCCTCCTCACATGTCCATACCATTGTAGCCTAGATCACTCTATTCTATTTTGCAATGGTTCCTCTCTTACCATCTCTATGACTCTCTCATTCCTTACTCTGTCCATTCTTGTCACTCCTACCCTACTCCTCTGGAACTTCATCTCCACTGCTCGTATTTTATTCTTGTCCCTTTCCTTCATCACCCATGTTTCTGAACCATATGTCAAAATTGGCACAAAGTAGGTCTTGTAGATGATTCCTTTACATTTTTGTGGTACATCTTTATTCCATAACATCCCCCTAACACTCTTGAAAAATCCATCTGCGCACCTTCCCCTTTCATTTATTTCCATCCTATTGCCTCCCTTTTCTTCAATTATGCTTCCCAAGTACTTGAAGCATTCTACTTTCTGCAACTGCTGTCCTCCAAGTGTTATGCCCATATCCAGTCTGTTCTTCTTCCTCGTTGTGATGACCACTTCATTCTTTTGTGCTGAGAACTTCATCCCATATAATAACACTACCTTCTCCCACTCATCTAATTACTCTTGTACTTCTTCCTCATCCTCTCCCCATACCAGAAGGTCATCAGCGAACACCATTGCCTTCATTTTCCTTTCCCCTATGCTATTTACCACTTTTCGTATGATTTCATCCATCACCACTATAAATAACAGGGGTGAGAGGGCACTTCCCTGTTTCAGACCACTCTCCAGTGTAATTATTTTAAATACGTGTTAATTGTAAAATTCTAAGTTTATATAGCCTACAATTACTGGCAATACAAAAAGTTGTAAAATACAACACAACACACAAATAACATGTTATACTTAATGAATTATCTATTTTGGCCTGTGGAGTAAATATCTTAATATGTCAATTTATTAAGGAGAAAGGTAAACACTTACATTTTTACAAACTGATAATTTATTTATCAAAAGTACCGTACTGTGAAATTCTCAGTTTTGCCTCTTAAGGCTGAGTGTACCCCGTTCCAACCTTCAGATCAGAATTAAAATTTCTTGACAGAGCCAGGAATAGAATTCGGACCTCCGGGGCGACAACTAAGAATGCTAGCCACTACACCACGAGGTGGACCCGGTAAAACCAAAGTCTCTGATGATAAGAGTCGATATAGCGACGAGAAGGGAGGTAGGCTATATAAATTTTGTTAACTGCTGACAACCTAATGTTATATCTCCAAAAATAAAGCAAATTTAGAAGTGTGGCGGGTTACAATCAACAAACAAATCCCCTTAACTGTCGAGATCGGACTTGACAGTATATCGCCCTGGACAGAAAACTCGACGTATGCGTAAGTTTAAACGTGTCAACTACGGGCGTATCCTACAGCAGATTCGACTGTATCTCAGTCTTAACATAGCTTAAGCTTGCCACTGGCCGAGTATATTCAGCCTCCTTTGTGCCTAGTCTTCTCTTCCACGCCTTGGCTCTGCTTTGCATACAACGAGACCTGCTATCAGTGCCACCACCAGCTACAATAACACTCGGCTCATATCTGCCACCACTATCTCACCACAGCTGTGCAATATGGTACATCACATCACTTGAACAGATTCCATCACGACATCTGCTTTTGTCTCTCAAAAGACTAATTCATGCCATAAAGATTTGCGATATCTTCAACAAATAACAACGCACATTCGCATTTGTTATGCTATTTTTTATTTTTTTATTTATTTATTTATTTATTTATTTATTTATTTAGTGTATGGCTTTTAGTGCCGGGAGTGCCCGAGGACAAGTTCGGCTCGCCAGAGTTTGTAGCTACTTCTATGCGGACACCCATGGGGTGAGCTACAAGTTCCGTTCAATTTCAAGTAGTCTCATCTTTCGCTAGCAGATGTCACTGACCCCTAGTGGTGAACGTTGGAACTTTGAGAGAGCGTTTCAACGAAATCTAACCTAGAAATTTAGCTTCACACAAGTTTAGTTAGTGGAAGGATCTTTTGCATGCCATAAATCTATGACATGGGACCGCCGGCTTTACTTTCTCTCCGAAGGAAGGCATACTGAAGGATTTTTAACGCTCTTAAAAATCTGACTACTTCGTACGGATTTGAACCCGCGATCTTGGGCATAGAAAATCAGCATGCTACCGACTACGCCACTGAAGTCGCTTGTTATGTTAAATGGACGTTATACAGAAAATAACGCCCAGTTGCCAAACTTTGTATAAGCTGCATACAAAGAAACCCTGCGGAGGCCCGGTTTCGATTCCCGGTTCTGCCAAGAAATTTAATTCTGGTCTGAGGGTTGAAACGGGGTACACTCAACCACGTGAGGCAAAACTGGGAAGAGGCAGGGTCGATTCACACTACATCCATCCTGGAAGTGGTTTTCCGTGGTTTCCTACTTCTACTCCGAGCGAATGCCAGGATGGTTCCTAAATTAAGGCCACAGCCGCTTCCTTCCCAATGCTCATCTGAATTACAACTACACACACTAATACAGCCACCACAATTTAACATACAGTAGGTTATCATACGAATACCATACACACACAAGTTATTGGGGCTACATAACCACGATGTCGCAAAGGCCCGAAATGAATCAACAACATTTTATATATTTTTTAAAATTATCGTTTCGGTCTTCTATGGACCACGTTATTTCAACTGCCTTTTCGCTCGTTCCTTCACATTGGCCCAGTATTCGCGCATTCTTCTTCGGTGAGCATCCTTTCGTTCTTCGGCCCACTTCTTGCTGGTTTTCAATATAGGTTTTGGCTGAAACCTCTGTATTTCCCCAAGTTTCTTCTTCAGTCACGTTTCAAGATGTCCTCATGTGATATCCCCAGTTCTTGTAGGTCTTTTTCCACCTCTGTAAACCAGATCCCTTTGGTTTTCTTTCCCACAAAGTAGGCACAGATTCGATTGGACAATCTTCCGAAGCTCATTCGTGTTAAATGGCCATAAAAGGAGAGTCTTCTTTTGTGTATGGAGACCGTTATTTTCTCTACATGTAGATAAAGTTCATCATTGTGTCGTCTTCTGTACTCTCTTCGTTCCTTGACCGGTCCCAAGATCTTTCTCAAAATCTTCCTGTCCTTGGCTTCGAGCTGTTCTGCCAGGCCTTTCTTATTCATCGCCAGGCATTCTGATGCATATAACGCCTCCGGGCGTTTAATGGTATTATTATAATAATTATTATTATTATTATTACAGTCGTCACATGCTCTGGGAATCCACCCCTGCATTTAACTCAAACGGCAATCAATCAGTTAGTAGGCTATAACTAATTTTACTTTTGCGTAAGACACTGCCGCGTATGATATTAGGCTATATGGAATACAGTGATGTTACATCCTGTTGTCATGAGTTTGTGTCTTGTCCCCTGCACCGCCCCACGTGGCGCGGACGCACACCGTGACCACCTTGTATCTAATTGAGGCTGCAGCCCCCACCCCATTGTTCTACCATGCCGGATATAACGGCCATGGGCCACATCTGCCAGCCAGGTACGCAGCCTACACTCCTCGTATAAGCTTGTAATGCGGCCCAATTCGCGCCCGATCTGGCCCAGGGGACAGGCAAATGGAAACTCTAATAATCACTAGCCTTACGTCCTTGGAGTGGAGTGTGAATTACAACCGAACTAGTGGTCAAAGACACTGGCTTGTGCCAATGGCTTCACAATGAAATGAGCAAATTTTAAAAACAAATGTCTGTTATTTCCGTTTGGTCAATTGTTGTTAATGTTACACTAAACAAAGATCTAACCTTTCTAATCCACCTGCTAACAATAAATATGAAATAGTATTGTCTGATTTTGTACAGGGTGTTCAAGAACAAGGTCACAGAAAGCAATTCTAGTACAGTAAGAGTCTCGATTATCCGACCAAAACTGGACACGGAGCACGCCGGATCACCGAAAATGTCGGATAATAAAGAATAACTTTGAAAATGAACTAAAACAAATAGGTAGGCTATACTGTATTACTAAAACAATGACACGTTTTACGGTACTCTATTTACAGAATTATCAATTCAATTGTACATGTAGTAGTCTATTGAACAAAAACGCTCCAAATGCCTTAAGAAACAAACTTGTCACAAAACTGCTTGCCTGCCGATTCCTGTTTTCTTGCTGCGTGATCTCGCCATCGACGAAAAATCAGCACCTCCATTGCGATTGACTCCAGCTGTTGCTCCACGAACGTTAATGCCATATCCAATGTTCTCAATCCTTCACCGTGAGACTTCTTCATCTTCATCATCATCATCATCATCTTCTTCTTCTTCTACTACTACTTTTTCTGCTTCTTCACCATTCTCATATTCGTCAGTGCCTGTCCACGACTGCAACCTCCACACCTGGTATCTCAGAATTAAGTGTACACCAAACGTTCCTATTAAGTCTACCATGGGGCAGATGACCTCGTAGTTCCTCCCCTTAAAACAATAATAACTATAATAACTAAGTCGACCAGTGTCGGATAACACGCAATGTCGGATAAGCGACGGTCGGTTGAGCGGGACTATATACATTTCTCAAGTTTGGTAAACTTTTCTTGAAACTTTCTTGTCAAGAATACTTTTTTTCCCCCTGGAATGTAAAGTACATGTGACTTGACAAAATGAACGGATTGGTTTTTCTAGAATAATTATTTTGAGCAGTTTAAAAATTAACAAACTCAGAAAATATTTCTGCCTCTTAAAATGTATGATTTTTAAATTTATAAATTGAAAAGATAAAGATTATTTTAAATATTTTCGGTTCATTCTATAAAACTACATGGTTACCAACACATTACAAAAAATCAGGCCTGTAACTTATGTAACTTTCTGTGACCTTGTTTTTGAGCACCTTGTACAAAATCAGACCATAATATTTCTTATTTATTGTTAGCAGGTGGCTTAGAAAGGTTAGATCTTTGTTTAGTGTAAAATTAACAACCATTGAGCAAACGGAAATAACAGAAATTTGTTTGTAAAATTTTCTTATTTAATGGTGTAAAATAAACCATTGTCACAACCCAGTGTCCTCAAGTGTTTCAACAATGCAACATTGTAATCGGCAAACAATAAGATACCTGAGGCAAATTTAAAATCTTTCGAGAATCAGATTGGTATAATCTCTCTAGCTCTCATGTCAGTGGCAAATTCAGGCCGATTGGGTCGCATTATGACCAGCGTTTAATTAATCAAGGGGATGACCGGGGGAGGAGGGTATTACCCTTCGACAGATTCAGATACCTCCCAGGCAAATTGAGATGTGATAAAATGTGTATTGTACTTTACAGCAACAGTGCGTCAGCAGTGCTACCAATTCAGCGAGTTTTCACTGGATCTTGTGACTTTAGGCGACAAAGCATTAAGTTTTATGTCGTAATTTAGGGACATTTAAACATATTTTAGTGATAGAATCTCTGCAACTTTCACAGTGAAAGCACCTTTTTTATTTTTTATTTATAATTTGAATTTGCAAATCTGATCAGCAGTTTTTTTAACCAGTCTGATAAAGGAGACATTTCTTTCATAGCTAGAATTGGAACCAGAAATTCCAAAGTAAATCTAAAAAACGGCAAGTTTTCACGCAATTCTTCAGTGTTGTCGATGAACATGAAAATATGCTGATGTGATTTTGCTATACACAACATCATTTTACATAGCTTTTAAAAATATTTCTCGGAAAATAAGATAGATATTTTAAAATATTTCAAGGACATTTAAGAAATTCTATGAATGAGGGCGTACAAGGTGGAAAGAAAATAGAAGTGATAAACTGCATTTTCTTCTTACAAACTTATAAGCTTCTCCACCCCTCCTCCCCCCCCCCCCACCTTCAAAAAAAAAAAAAAAAAGAAGCCAACTGCAAGCAAGAAATTGATAAAGCACTTTTTACAACAGAGAATATAATTTTTATCGACAGACTCAATTACCGAAAATTCCCATGACAATAGTCTACAAGTAGGTATACTGCAGGCTACTGCCCTAGTCCATCCTCTCCCGCAAAGTGGTTATTATAAGATTAAGCGTTTATTTCATATTAAGGTTTTCTTGAAACATCTGTAAGATCCACACTCACTCAGTTAATCCGGCGTAAGTTGCGCCTCTTGACAGAGCAGTTTTGTCGCGACGATACCTTAGATCGTCTAGTTGTAAAATTAGTTTAAATGCCCTTAGGCTATAGCCTATATTGTTAATATCATCTGGAGTAAATGGAAGTAATAGAAAATAGACCAGGAAAGTTTGCTAGTATGATCAGCTTAAAATTAATATTCATATGATACTATTTAGAGGGAATAATAAGAATTAAACATGAATTGCCTCTCTCCAGCGTCACTTGCAAAATAATGTTTTATGTATGTTGTAAGATGGTTCTAAACATAGCCTATTTCTTATCCTCGTCAAACGTCCCGTAGGACTATTTGTGGTTAAGCATAAATTTCGCGTTACAATAGGGGCAGATGACCTGGATATTCCGCCCCTTATATCAATAATCATCACTATCATCGCATGAACATTATATACTAAAAATGAGAAAGGCAGTAACAGCCACCACCCACACTGTTCAACAATGACATTTTTACACAAACAAAAATACTCAATCTCTATAGATTTTGGTACGCTGAATTCGAAAATGGCAATAATTTTCGTTTTTTAACTCCGTTTTCGTCCTATATGAAGTTTGTTACGTCCTCATTTCTGTTCTAGCTCTCATTTTTTCTTCAGGAATGCCAAGGAATGCTGTGTTTTGTTTCTAGTTAACACAGTCTAATTAAGATTGCTTGTCTACCGTAGTGCTGCATTGTGTGTTGTGACACGAGTTTCTGTGTTACTGTGTGGAATCAAAACTGATTCTTTTTATTGTGACTTTTTAACGTGAGTTTTTGAGGTACTGTGTGGAATTAAAACTCATGTTATAATGGCTCGCAGATGTGCTAATAACCCTGACAATTGTTGTCCCATTATGATATGTGAAGGCCATAAAAGTTTCAATAACTTCCAAACCTGAGCTAATCTTGATTTTTAACTGTCATTTTCAGCTTCAGCACACTCAAATCCATATAAATCTGCTATTTGTGCCTTTGTAAAAACCAAAAAGTTATTTGTTAGGCTATAATATCTCCTTCCAAATTAAAAAAGAAATGATGTGCATCCATAAAAACACTTGGCACTCGCGTTAGGCACACATCGTTTTAAATAACGGTGCCGATAGTTCAAGGAAGACACGCCTAAATCGTTTCGGGATCTACGTATGTCAAACCCGTTCAACATAGGATAGTCTTCTTGGCCAACAATCGAAAACGTGTGCCAAACTCGTGCTGCACGATTTGTCATGTTTGAAGCTCTCAGTGGTAGACCATCTTCAAGGTGTGCGCATAACAAGTTCTTCAGCTTGAACAATGCTAAATGCTGTATCTAATTCGTTGTTGTCCTGGCGGAGCTTGAATATTGCCCACAGCCTTGAATAGATGGGGTCTGTCGTACAAAGCTACGAGTCTACAGGTTACACGCAGTAGTGTCAGTGAATGATCTCACAATAGGAAAACTCTGTTTCACAAACACAATTTCTACATTATTTGAGAGGCGTGGTGGCGCAGCGGTCAAGCTGTTTGTCTCTCACCAAGGCGGACCGGGTTCGATTCCCGATCAATACATGTGAGATTTTTGAAGTGAAATGCTGTGTCCTGTGGTTCGGATTCCACATAACAAGGAGATCCCGTGGCTCATGATCGCGAGATCAACAGTCACGTTGTAAGCTTGCTCCCTTCCTTTCTTTGTTACATTAGTTGACATGGTCCTGAATGCCTTAGGCTGCGTAAAATAAAAAAACTTAACGAGCCTTACAGTAGTCGCATATGATATGTAACACCTGACATGGAAGAAACCTCACGTGAAATTGTTGATACACCGGTATTTTATAATATTATTGGCACAAATATTAATCTATTGTAAAAGGGAGTGCTTTACAGATATTGTAGTTTATAATACGGAACTCATTTTATTAGATGATTTGTAGCTTCCACCAGAATTAGCCTAAATAAAAAAATACGATATGGATCAATTATATTAATAGACGCAACACCGCTCATAACCTTAAATTCCTTATAAATTCCTTGCGAGTAAATGCAAAAGTGCACAGCAGTAGATCATGAAAGGCTTGCCCAGTTCCTGGACCTCTTGATTCACAGACCAACACGTAATTTCATATGGATTCTGTTAAAATGAGTCATATTGATATGATAAGTTATATATCGTTTAAAACGATAATATGGTAGCAAAAATATCTACCCCGTCCGGGATTCAGACCCAAGATCTAACCTAACTCTAACCTTTTAAATGAAGCACCAAAAACAACACAAATTGGACGATTTGATTATAGAAAACTTAGAAGCCGCGTCTTCATTGTTGCCATTTATAACCTCTGTAAAATGCTCTTACGTCGATCAATACGGAACAGAGAAGCCCAATTATCTCGGACGGTTAAAGGTAACTTAGCTGGACTTCCTTACTACGTGTTGACCGACTGATTTTACCTACAATTGAGTAGGAAATAAGACACGTTCCATAGGCAAAGCCCTGCGCGGATATCCGCAAAATGTTTCGCCATGCGGATATAGTTAGCATGGCTGTGCGGATAGCGGATAAGCTGCGGATAATTTTTGGAGAAAATTTGCGGATAGTTTTTACAATCCGAATTTGTTTAGGAATAATAGGCCTACTAGGACCCAGATGTGTATTATGGCATATCATATTTTTCCGTTATGTATTTTTTTCCACGACAAATGTAAGATGATGATTTAAGGTAATCTCATACAAATTATGTCATTAAACATAATTAACACTCCGAACAGGAAAGGGTTGCAATTATGGCTGAGTAACATCATTGTAAACAAAGCATAAGGGAACGACTTTTTCCTCAAATCTCTAAATATGTTGCTTTAGTATTATGCTTAAAAAAAAGAGTCAACCCCTGGCACTATACAGCCCAGGACGGGCTAAGGCCGACCAAGCGACCGCTGCCCAGCCATTCGGCCTGCAGATATTGGGTTGACGCGTGATCAGCGCGTCGGGTCCCCTCGGCTGTTAATCTTGGTTTTCGTGATCGAGGCGCTGTCTCACTGTCAGAGAGCTACTCAATTGTCCTCACGAGGCTGAGTGCACACCGTTCCAACCCTCACGTCAGTTTTAAAATCCCTGACGGAGCCGGGGATCGAACCAGGGGCCTCCGGGTGAGAGGCAGGCGCGCTACCCCAACACCACGGGGCCGGCAGTAATTATGCTTTATCGAATTAAAAATATTATTGCCAGTAGATCCGGTTAACAAACGTGGGAATACGGAAAATAGTCGTACGGATGCGGATAACAGTTGTGCGGTTGTGGGGCGGATGTGGATAACAGTTGTGCGGATGTGGGGCGGATGTGGATAATAGTTGTGCGGAGGTTGGCGGATGCGGATAACAGTTGTGCGGATGTGGGGCGGATGCGGATAACAGTTGTGCGGTTGTGGGGCGGATGTGGATAACAGTTGTGCGGAGGTTGGCGGATGCGGATAACAGTTGTGCGGATGTGGGGCGGATGCGGATAACAGTTGTGCGGATGCGGATAACAGTTGTGCGGATGTGGGGCGGATGTGGATAATAGTCGTGCGGATGTGGATAACAGCTGTCCGGATGTGGGGCGGATGCGGATAACAGTTGTGCGGTTGCGGGGCGGAACAGTTGTGTGGATGTGGGGTGGATGCGGATAACAGTCGTGCGGATGCGGATAACAGCTGTCCGGATGTGGGGGCGGATGCGGATAACAGCTGTCCGGATGTGGGGGCGGATGTGGATAACAGTCGTGCGGATGCGGATAACAGTTGTGCGGTTGCGGGGCGGAACAGTTGTGTGGATGTGGGGTGGATGCGGATAACAGTCGTGCGGATGCGGATAACAGCTGTCCGGATGTGGGGGCGGATGCGGATAACAGCTGTCCGGATGTGGGGGCGGATGCGGATAACAGTCGTGCGGATACGGATAACAGTTGTGCGGTTGCGGGGCGGAACAGTCGTGCGGATGCGGGGCGGATGCAGATAACGTTTTGTTCAGCCGCGCAGGGCTTTATCCATAGGCCCATGTCAAAATGGCACGGCATTTTAAGCCTCCAAATACGGAGAGTTCTATACTACACGGCGCACCTGGCAGCAAGAGGCTAAATGAATCGGCACGGCCAATTTCATTCATGAAACATGAGTTGGAGGTTATTCCCGTAAGGCACAGGCTGCGTGTCTGGGACTTGTAAAGAAGGTATGCCCCACCCGACTTCCAGTGGGCGTCGGGAGAGACCGCGATGACAAGATCACTGAGATAACAACAGATGGATTCCACCGCCTACCGGTAACTCACGAACAATAGCCTAGCGGCCAGCTTTTTGACAGACACGGCAAGTTATGTACGTCGTGCCAAGCTCCTGCCATCACCCGCCACACCTCGCATCACTCTAACCGGGAGTTGCTTGTGGTCGGCGAGAATATAAAATGGTAGCCTAATTTTTAACACAATCAGCGCCAATGATCGGATATACTATTTATTAATAACGCTGAAATGATGGCGGGCTTATACACTACCACATTCAAGATGTCTGCAGGAATTTCAAGACGAGTTTCGCTTCGCTCTTCACGACGGATCCAGTCGTGTGTACGCAATAATAATAATAATAATAATAATAATAATAATAATGACAACACTAAGAGCCCGCTGATGAGCCAGCTTGGTGTCTTAGGCGAAACCTCACACAAGACACGGCACAACCCTAGAAAAATTGCTGAGTTTTAATTCACTGGCCGTGAAAGCCAATATACCAATAATAATAATAGTCTAATACTATTTTAGTAAAAATCGCATATCCTTCCAGGTCGGTTTTATCCACGGACTCCGCGAGGGATTATTCCTCTACCGTCGTGTCTGGGAGCTGAACCCACTCTATCAATGGATACGAGAACAACTGGGGATGGTGACCGGCCGATCGCCCAGGCGACCGCTAACTTGGGTCTAATAAAAAGGAAGGATCAGGGAAGTGGTTTTGGAAGCAAGTTGGTCGTGGATCTGTTGAAAGGAAACGTCCCGACATTTGCCTGGTGTGAAATTGGGAAATCACGGAAAACTTATTTTTAGAACGGCCGAGGTGGGATTCGAACTCACACTCTCCCGATATCAGTGAGGTAGTGCGTTAGCGCTCTCAGTCACCGCAGCCTATCATAATAATAACGGGCAGGTTTAACTTATACGCACTAATTAGTTAGATTGCAATGTCTAGTAGATAATCCCTCCCTATATTATTCTGCTAAGGTCCCATTCCAGTTTTGTACCGAAAATAAGGTCCCATTAACACCAACCTACACATATGGGGTACCTACAGGTTCAGCATAACCCAATGCGTAAGTGAAACGCTCTCACTTACTCTTTAAATGCCTCACAATTAAATAAATACCTTAAAACATGTATATTTACAATGAAATAATAAAGAATGCAACACGGTAATCATGATAACAGAATCTCACAGGTCCATATATTTCTGTAAGAAGCAATGCAATTCCAATTATTACATTACTGTGAAAGTTTCCAGACGGTTATGAGGTTATCACTGAACCAAATTAAGCTGTAAAATTCATCAATACATACAGTAGCCTATAATGCGCTTAAGGGGGTCAAGGGGCACTCTAGATTTTTTCACGCAATTTTCACGTGTGAGTGTGGTACGAAAGGTCTTTTTCACCCGACTATAAAGGGTCTTCGAAAACCACATTTAAAGGCCATTAAATTACCAGTGTCTGTGATATTCCCAGAAAACTAACTTCGCTCTGATCCTACCTATGAATGATTGACAAACCCCTAACCACTGCACCAGTAGCTGAATTGATAAAGTCTGATCATTCATACCAAGGATAAATCAGTCATAGCATTCATGACTGAGATTTTGCTAAGTGTACTCTTTACAACTAGAATATTCGCGGGCGAAGCCGCGACGTGTAATGCTAGTTATTATTAATCTTATAACTTAGGCTTACAGTATATGTTTTGGACTTGTAGGCCAATATGCAAAACTACGTAGATCTGTTCTGTCTTTAGACTAGACTATAACTTTTGAAGGCTAGGTCTAATTTATGGTAAATTGTAGAGGTTAAGCCCATAGTCAATATCATGCAAATCCAACGCATTTTCAATACTATTCCTCTTTGTACGGATCAATGGCAATTTGCTTTGAAGGCTGGTAAATTACTTCTCAGATAAACCATACCAGATTATTGCAATAGGAATCTGAACCTAGCTGAAATTGAAATGGAACGTTAATTACAGGCATTTCAAAATTGTTTCTAATGTCACAGAGAATATCTGTCATCATGTGATTATTATTATTGATTCGTATCAGGGAGTTCCACGAGAGAACAGCTGATTTTTGAGGAGTTCTAATACCAAGAATAGTCTATGTACTGCACAGGGCTCAACTCAAAGTTTCGTAACACGTTCATTAATATTTAAAAAGAAACAGACACGTCAGACAAGCAAACAGGTGTAAACAAAGAAGTTCCAGGTGTAATATGGCACATAGAATATGGGATACAGTACTTCCATTCAAAGTGAATATTAGGCCTACTTGCAGGCTATAGAAACGCATCTATTGGCTATTTCATTATCCTGTCTCAAGTATTAGCCTATAGACTACAGAATGAAACTTATAGCCTTCCATAACGATTACGCATTACGCTAAATAAGTCATAGGCCTAGTTTATTTTGCTTTTAAATCAAAGTCAGTTAAGCCATTTTCATTTGTGAAGAAACAATCGTGTTAATTCCATAAAACACCGGCCAGATGCTAAAAATTATTGCCACATGCCCTTTTTCTCTCTGCCCACATTCACGCCATCCTCTTTGATCTCTGCTTCCTGAGCTGTTCAATGTTCCGTGGCGTTGTTCGTTGTCTTTCTTGTTCCTCCGTAAAGTTTACTTTTTGAAATTTGTCCCGAAATAAATTCCTATTAGGCCCTATATGTATCTGTAATATCAAAGTCGGCTTCTTTAAGATCCTTTAATCTCTGTGTAAACCACGCTGGTGGAAATTCAAGTTTTAAAATTGTAATAAAGATTTGTTTTGTTAGCCTGGCATTATTCATTCTAATTTAAAAAGTATAAAATTAGCCATGAAAAAGATGTAATCACATTTTAAAAGCTTTTCACGCATAAGGACACACATCTGAAACATCCGTGAATATAAATTGACATTTCTTAGGGTGGTTTATTACCACCAATTACCCCCAATCTTCGATGAGCCTAACAAGCTGTCATGGACGCTAAGGGTGGAAACACTCGGTTTAGTGACCAGTGTTCCCGTGCAGTGCAGTGCAAACATTAACACTGTTTTGTTTGGCAAAAAAAAAAAAGACAGCCCAAAAGAACATTAGTAAAAAATAGAAAATTGTTAGATTTGTGAAATTAACGAAATTTGTGAGTTAAAGCGTGTTGTAAAACATGTTTCAGTATTTTCTGTAGCCAACCATCTAACATTTACATGAATAATGCAAATATTGGAAAACCGATACATTTTAGTGGAATAAATTAAGAAATTACATAAAAAATTGAAGTGTTCCACTTTTTTTGTCGGTCAGTATATTTAAATGCGCATGGTGTGAATTATGTTTTCCACATTGGTGTATATTTCCTTATTAGGTCGTGGTCTGTTACGGTCTGTTTCTGTTTTCCTTGTGCCAAGGATGCATTGAACAAATCTTCTTTCCGTGAGTATGATTTTGTTTATGTCACCTTTCCGCATTAACTTTAATGTTTCAGCTCCAA
This sequence comes from Meconema thalassinum, assembly GCA_946902985.2. Taxonomy (NCBI): domain Eukaryota; kingdom Metazoa; phylum Arthropoda; class Insecta; order Orthoptera; family Tettigoniidae; genus Meconema; species Meconema thalassinum. The sequence goes on along the minus strand of OX336391.1, from coordinate 66,373,972 downwards.
AGAGTGCTTCAGGTCTCACCACAGTATTGTAATGCTTAATTTTAGTGTCCCATGATAATGCCTGCTTCTTGTATACATTTCTGGTGATCTGATACGTTCATTTTATTTGATTTTAAATTAGAAGATAACAAACGTGTGCCCTTGGTAAACAAAATGTGAGAGAATTGGGACTAAAATTAATTACAGTATTTCCTTGCGATGACCAACTGCTGACACAACCTGTACTCTAGCTGTTTACGAGCGGTGTTTCAATTGTCAGAGAGTGATGTGTTCTACCAGGCGCTATGAATGAAAGCGGCAATATAGCTGCTGGCCACAACCTTAATAAGGAGGCAATAATCGAGTCGTCAAGAGTGGAAACGCTCTTTCCCAATGTTCCAAACATCACAAAAATAAAACTTCAAGAGCTTCAAGTCACTAAGCATGGTCGGGTAGCTAAGTGGAAAGCGCTTAACGAAAACAGTTTAATAAGAATAATGTAATGCATTGTAAAGAAGGTGTTCCGAAGTACTTTTCGACCACCTCGTGGTGTAGCTGTTAGCATTCTTGGCTGCAGCCCCGGACGTCCGGGTTCGATTCCCGACTTCGCCAAGAAATTTTAATTCTGGTTAGAGGGCTGGATCGGGGTACACTCAGCCTCGTGAGGTACAACTGACAAGAGGAGGTTTCGATTCCCACCTCAGCAATCCCGGAAGTGTTTATTTTGTGCTCCTCCCCCCCCCCCCCCCCCACTTCTACTCCAGGCAAATGCTAGGATGGTTCCTAACTTGAGGCCACGGCCGCCTCCTTCCCAATCATCATCTGAATAACACATACACACATTAATAGGCCTACAGCCATAATATTAACACAGGTTAAAAGGCAAATTCCACACACACCCACGTACACGGGGCTACATGACCACGATGTCGCAAAGCCCCTAAATCAATCAACAACAACGAAGTTCTCTTCGCAAGCGCAATAAAAGAAGACTACCGTACCTCAGTAGCGTATTGAACAAATATTGTAACAATGTGTCCAAGATAGCATAGTCTACTGTAAGTTACTGTACGATATTTCAATAAGGGGATTTGGGCATGTCTGATCATCAACCCCACAGAGAAAGAAGAATAGGCTATTTGTTTAATCAATGTTAAAAATCCCTCAGTATGCCTTCCTTCGGAGGGGAAGTAAAGCCGGCGGTTCCATGTCATAGATTTATGGCATGTTAAAGAACCTTCCACTAATTAAACCTGTGTGAAGCTAAATTATATATAGGTTAAACATTTGACTAACGTTCTTAGGTTCCTACGTTCGTCGTCAAGAGCCGACTGCGGTGGCATCTGGTAACTAAGTTCTAAACTAGTTGGTCGTTGACGGTGGCGTTTGACGGCAAAAGTAGGGATTACTTGAAAACAAATTCAATGTCTGCAGTCCTTACTTGAATTAAAACAGATACAGACACTAATACAGCCATCACAATAATTAACACCGGTTATCAGACAGATTCTACACACACCCAAAATACAAAGGGCTACATGACCACGTTGTCGCAGCCCCTAAACTGAGGAACCAACCAACCAACCAACCAACCAACCAACCAACCAAAATAAGAAACCTATGCCAGCATGGAAATATAGACTACACCTTCCATATTTATTTTCAATTCCATATTCAACACTTAGGCCTAACTTATAGCAAAATAGAAATGCGGTAATTAGCCTATGAAATGTTGTAAGTACGGTCATGCGTCAATAAGAAATCACTTCTAATTTATGACCACATTTATAGAAGAGTGGGTAGCCTATATTGGAAACTGTAGATAGTGAAACGATACGGGGCTACATGACCGCGTTGTCGCAGCCCCTAAACTTAAGAACCAACCATAGTGGAACGATATTATTTGCAGACGACTTAGTGCTGGTTGCCACCTCAGAAGATGATTTACAGCGCTCAATATATAACCTGAAACTAGTCTCAGAAAACTACTCAAAGGAATTATCTCTAGAGAAAACTAAGATAATGGCATTCTGTGGCACGGAACCAGTAAGAAGTAAGATCTGCTTGGATAATAACATTTTGGAAAGAGTTAACGATTTTATATACCTTGGTTACAAACTGTCATTCCTTGAAGAAATGGACATACCCGAGAAAATCTCTAAATTCAACAGATGTTTAGGAATCATCAATAAAGTTTTTAGACTGTCATTAGTTCAAAAACACACCCGAACAAGAATTTACAAAACCTCAGCAAGCGAAGCGTGGACCCTGAGGAAATGCGATGAGAGACGAATAAACTACCGCCGAAATGAAATATATGCGACGAACAGCAGGATCACAAACGAAACACAGAAGTACTGAATGGTCTTAACAGCAGTCCTATATTGGAATACATCCATGAATACCAAATAAATTGGCTAGGACACCTCAACAGGATGGACAGAAGCAGGATCCCAAAAGCAGTCGTCAACTACTGCCCTGGTGGGAAGAGATCTCTAGGTCGCCCCAGGAAAAGATGGCGTGAAAATTCAAATCTTTTGTGTAGACCGTAACAGTTCTTCTAGGACTAACACATGAAAGGATGATGATGATGATGATGATGATGATGATATGACCGAACTCGGATCCAGGGTCTTTTGCCAGTCTTTTGACCGTCATCACCCTTTGAACCTGACCTGACCTTACCCATATACTGTAGCCTATCAGCCCTCAGGCGTATAGAGCTCTATCAAGACGGGGAGTTGTGACTAAACAGCATTTGTTTAGGGGTTGGGTGATTACCTATATTACTTAAATGGCCTAATGCTCAGGGGCATTATATTACTTGATTTTAGAAGGAAGGAAAAGAAAGAATGCCAGGCGGCTAGTTTTAAAGAAAAAGAGAGGACAGAGTTCTTATTCTATTAGAATTCGGGGCCGTTTGTGGCGGGCCCCGGTAGCTTGGTAATCACCCAACTTTGAGATTAGGTGGTTAGGGTTGTATCGGGCTTTATGATTATTTGAGGCCTGCTTCCTAATGCGTGCAGGAATGGGGTCTAGTTTGTACTCCTCGTGGAGTTGGGTGTTTCGCTCGAACCAGGGGGCTCCTGAGAACGAGCGTAGTGTTTTACTTTGAATGACTTACAATTTGTGGACCGTAGAGGGGGCTGCGTAACCCCATATTGGGCAGGCTTATTCCATTACTGGTCGTACAATGGTACGGCAGCTAGGAGCTCGTTTTTGACATTGAGTGCACTCTCGGCCTTGAATATTGGCCGGAGTTGCGCTAGGATCAATTTCGCTTGGTTTGCTCGATTTGTGACTTCCTGAGCGAAAGTTAGTTCTCGATCTAGCGAGATACCCATATATTTTGTTATTTTCTGCCATCTGATCACATCGTCAAAGAAATCTAGATCATTAACGGCTGTGAATTTGACTTTCTTAGTGAATAGAGTCACCCTTTGAAGGGTCCGCTGGAAACAACACATGGCTCTTTTTTCACACTTTTAGATAAAATAGAAATAATTTATGGGTGTTAATGTGTAGTCTTGTTACCACATTCTTCTGTTAGATAAATACGTAGGAGATCGGTCATGGATCCCTAAACTCGTCCATTGGTAAACATTTTAATGCTGTGTGGCGCAGTTAGTAATGTTCTCAACTGTAGTTGTGAGGATCGAATCCCGGCATAATCGGTTGGCAACTGGAGGTGCTTAAAGGTGAGATAACAGAATCAATAATTTGCTGGCATGATTAAGAACAACTCTAGGCTATTCTAATTACACCACCTCCGTTTTCTCAGAAATCTCAACAGTTAAATGGTGTGTTAAACCTATATTATTATTATTATTATTATTATTAAGATCATCCCATACAGGTAGGCAACCAACTCATTTTATCTCCTCCTGGACCTTTAGCAAGTCAAGTAGCATTGTTAGACTATTGGTCTTAACAAAACTCACCTGAATTATAAATACACACTAATACGGCCCTCACAATAACACAGGTTATCAGACAAACATTCTCCCCCACACAACCAAGTACACGGGGCTGAATAATCACTAAGTCCAGGTACCTCAAATATTCAATTGAATCGTAACTTAACTTTCTGCCGGTCACCTCGTATCTATATCTATACGAATATAATAAAGCTGAAGAGTTTGTTTGAGTGTTTGTGTCTTTAAACGCGCTAATCTCTGGAACTACCAGTCGGATTCGAAACATCCTTTTGTATATGATAGCCAGATTCAATAGGAATAGTTTAGGCTATGTAGCATTAGGCTACACATATCACGTAACCTTAAATATTGATTTTTGTTCCGTAAGTCGCAAGAACAAGCGCTCCTGAACAGTTTTAATAATACCTAAGTCTATTGTTGCCTGGTAATGCGGGCTGCTTCACGTCGCCCCTACCAGTGTTCTGGTGCAGAATTAATTGCGAGCTGCTTATAAATTGCAGTCACGGGGAGTAATTAGTCCAAAAATATTTCTTAGGCCCCTTAAAACAGTATGCCTCTATATAAGGGCGATGGTGTTGGTGCAGTATACTGAGGTTATCAGCTGCAATACGCGTTGGTGCTTTCCGATCCTTATCCTTGAGCGCTCTAGTTCTGTAGCCTAGTAGTATTAATTCATTATCACCCATAAAACAAATAAATCCACCGGGTGAAGCCGGGCACTACTGCTAGTTGTTAATAAGGCAGCACTGAAAGACGGCTTCAAAGCTTTCTATAATTAAAATATGTTTGTCAAAAGACCCAATAGGCCAACAGCATTTAAAATATATTAATTTTATGAGTAAGAAGATAGCCTAGATTTTTATAAAAAGTTAGGCTACTTTCTTTTCGTAAGATAACTTAGTGGCTATCTCACTCAATGGCGGATCCAGAGGGGGGCACCAGGGGCAAGTGCCCCCCCCCCCCCCCGAAAAACCAGTTGTCTGCCACATTGATATTGCCGATAAAAATGATTGTTTCTGCAAACTGCAGTGCAAGTAAAATCTTTGCTGTATTGCCTGCATTCATGAATGTGGTCAATGTTTGTTATCATATAGTAGTCTATGTAGATCTAATGGCAACTCTGTTAATATAATCGCTACATCGACATACAATGTTTTATGTTTAGTTCAGGTAGACGTAGAAATATATTTCATAATCCTTTGTGCCATGGAGTGCCTTCCTATACTACTTGACTATTTGACTGGCTGTGGCCGGTATTTTTAGCCTACTTTTCACATTTTGCAAAAATGAGGAAAAAGTAGACTTATGAGATCGGGCAAATGTGTGTGTGTCTGTCTGTCTGTCTGTCCTTCTGTCTGTCTGTCTGGCTGTGTGTGTGTCCCCCCCTATCAACTCCTAAACGGCTGCAGCAATCGAAACAAAATTTGGTAGGAGTAAAGATCTATACCTGAATATCTCACGGCCATATTTGAAAATGATGTCAGTGCTACCAACTGCTAAAAAATCGCAATTGAAATTTGAGCTCCATGTTGGATATCTTGGAAAGTATGAATGGGAGCTATTTCAAAATTGGCACACGTACAGATCATAATATTTCAGTTTAATTTCCAGGAGGCTAAACATGGCAGTGTTGCCAAAATGATTATAAGCCCCCTGATAGGTCCAATTTGTAAATGCATATAACTTCTATACTATCAATTGGAATTCAACCAAATTTCGTATGTTGTATGTGTACATAACCAGATATGACTGAGCGTATTCTTCAGACCTACCAGGGCTGCCAACTGTTAATAAATGCTCCTAATTTATTTTATCCAAATACCAATATATCAGAAAGTATGCAAGCCGACAGCTTTAAACTATGCACACGTATAGTCCCTGACATTCTATATTAATTTGGAGTAACTTATATACATCAGTGCTACCAACATGATTCTAAGCCTGCTGACAAGTCCAACTTTAAATACATGTAACTTCCATACTATCATTTGGATTTCAACCAAATTTCGTATGTGCTATGTGTACCATAACAGATATGACTATGCGTATTCTAAGGAGCAACCAGTGCTGCCAACTGTTAATATGTGCTGTCCCTATTTTTGTTACCCTAATATCAATATATCAGAAAGTATGCAAGCCAATAGCTCTAAACTTTGCACACGTATAGTACCTGGCATTCTAGACGAATTTAGAGTAACTAATATACGTCAGTGCTGGCAACATGATTCTAAGCCTGCTGATAGATCCAATTTTAAAATGCATGTAACTTCTATACTAACTAATGGATTTCATTCAAAATTGGCACAACAATAGATCATATTATTTCAGATTATTTCTGACCAATACATGCATGACATTGTTGCCAACATGATTTTACGCGCGCTGTTAGATCCAATGTTTAACTGCATGTAACGTCCATGCTATTCATTGGACTTCAACCAAATTTTGTATTTTGTACCTTAAGAGACGGAACTAAGAATATATTCAGTCATCAGGGCTGCCAACTGTAGTGCTCTATTAGGATACATTATGCCAGGTATACAGTATTTCGAACTAATTGGAAATTTCGATATTAGCAACTTAATTTCGTCATTATTCTAGATAGGTTCATATTCTCTAGAATAATCATTGGCATGAAAAGTAGGCTGTATAGTTCTTCACGGAACTTCTTGTTATTTATGTGACTAGTTGTGAGTCAGTGACTGACAATGTTGGTACTGTGTACATATTATGTAACATTTGTTTAGTAGACTTGTATATTGTCTTCAGATAGTCACTATGATTGCATATGTTTTAATACATATTTGACTGTGTAATGATCATTAAAATGTGGAAATGTACATATTCTGTAGAATTAAATTTTTTTTTTAAACATAATGACAATGACTTGTGTTATTGAAACTGAAACCAATAAACCATTTTAATATAATGAACTTCTTGTAGAATTATAAAATCTGGTGGTTGAATGTTATGTGTAGTGTGTGTAGATTAAATACAAATTTAGTAATTTTATTACATATTTTCTCTAGCTACTCTGAAATCCTAGAGTGCTCCCTCCGAGGTGAACCTCTGGATCCGCCACTGATCTCACTATTGCATAAAGGCTACTCATACGAGTTCGGACTTCAAGAAAGTTCTATCGTTCAAAGGTCTCTTCGCTTCAAAGAATAAAATATGACAACAACAAAAACAGTGGGCATTTTTAAATAGATTTATGAAATTCGTGATTCGTACAGTAAAAGGACACTACTGTCTCCCTCGTAACACGCCCCTTTCTTTGGTCTCAGGATGGATCCAAAGACTCTGGGTTCGATTCTCAGCTCTGCCAAGGAATTTCATTCTGGTATGAGGGTGGGTTTAATTCCCACCTCAGCCATCCTTGAAGAGGGTTTCCACTTCCACTTCAGGAAAATATCAGGATGATTCCTTAATTAATGGTACGGTCGTCTCCTTTTTAATTCTACAGTAATAAGGGAGGAAGAAAAGAAGGAAGTAGGTATGAACGTAGGTAAGTAAGTAAGTAAGTAAGTAAGAAGAAGGTAAGGAAGGAAGTAGGTAAGTACGTAAGAAGATAAGGAAGTAGATAGGTACGTAGGTAAGTATGTAAGAAGGTAAGAAAGGAAGTACCTAGGTAAGTAATTAAGAAGGTATGGAAAGAAGTAGGTAAGTAAGAAGATAGGTACGTAGGTAAGTAAGTAAGAATATAAGGAAGTACATAGGTACGTAGGTAAGTAAGTAAGAATATAAGGAAGTACATAGGTACGTAGGTAAGTAAGCATGAAGGTAAAGAAGGAAGCTTCTTGTTTTACGTGACCGTTAATCTCGCGATAATGAGACACGGGACCTCATTTCTACATGGGTTGGAACCCATGTCCCGTGCCACAAGACGCGGCATTTCACTTAAATCTCTCATGCTACAACAGGGAATCGAACCCGGTCCGCTTTGGTGAGAGGTAAGCAGCTTGATCACTGCGCCGTCATACTCCATAAATTCCTAACCCTAGCCTCAATCACAAATGCTCCATACACCACAATTAGGCTGCACATATTATCAGACAAATTCTACTCACACCCAAGCATACAGGGCTGATTACAACAATGCCCGAGTCACTGAATGAAAACACAAACATTACTATCACATTCTTAAACCAATTGTTTTAACGTAAAACGTGTAACATTGGCACGAAAGGTCTACAATCTAACCTACATCATGCACACATTAGTAAAAAGGAAAAAAATAATGTTAACCTACAAATATGAAAGAAACTACAGACTACGATTCTTTTGAAAACATGCTCGATCTACTGTATGTAAGTTTATTGTTGAATTTATTATTCACGAGATACTGCTCTAAATATTAGGTTAATTTGGCGTCTGATATTCTTACCTTGGATGTTGATGTCGGCACGTAGAGCGCTGGATCTTCTCTGGCGTCTTTCTTCCCGCTGAGGGTTTGAGTCCCGATGATACCATCTGCAGGTTTAGCTACGTATCCAGGCGGCTGTCCAATTCTGAAACCTTTTGCCTTCACCCAGAACCGAAACTTGGAGTTCTCAACTGAATTGCTTTCTTCACCTCTTAACGTTCTGATAATTCTCGCATATTTCTTCAAGGTTATAGTCTTAGTTTTTGCAGAATCGCCGTAAGTTTGAATAACCCAAGGTTGGTAATGTTGAAACATGTCCTCTTTCATGTTACCGTTGTTGTTATTGTTGTATGGCAAAGTGTGGCGTCTTTTTTTGTGGTTATTATTGTCTTCTGAAGACTTCTGAGAAGATGAGCGACGTTTATTATTTGGAGTAGACGTTTTTAGAGGTGACATCATAGCTCCCGGCGATTTGGCGGGAGATAACTTGATTTTATTGATAGGCATCGCCATAGTTGTCATTGTTGAGGAAGATTCTGGATTAGGAATTAATCTCCCACCTATTTCCTTTCGTGTAGTTGTGACAGACATAGGGATAGTAATTATTATGCACACAGACTAGGCCTATATTCACTACATTTAAAAAATAATAAGTATGACAGTTGGGTTATTAGACCGCCACCAATAACAATAAATTAACGTCACAAAATGCTTGGCATGAATCGCAAACTAAGCCAGCTGAATTGTTAAGAACGTGAGATAAAGGTTTTGAAACTGACAAAACTCTTGAGAAAATTCTTGCTGAATAAGCGAGCACACGAGAAAAAGTTAGCTGCACATGTCACTTATGCCCTAATAAATTGTCTTCACAAATAGAATTGCAATGATTTTAGCTTTATTCACTTATGGAAACACTGATTGGTCACTTGGGTAGAAGGTAAAAAACTGTTACTCATGAAATGTTTACACATGTGCAATACTAATTAATGAATGAAAAGATCGTAATTAGTTAATTCATTCGCAAGTTCACTGTTAACACTTTGTTTTTTTAAAACACTATACTTATGTTATGATGGTTAATTCATGTAAAGGCTTATTACAGTTTGATGATGGAGATAGTTTGTTGTATTTGTCCAGTTGACAGAAGTACAACATGCCAGGAGTCCAGCAAGTCGTGGACTGTCACGTTGTTGCACGTACTTTTCTCCCTCTCTCTCTCTCGCTCAAGCGGCGGTGGTGGTTGAAGTCACCGAAAATGCTTTCCTCTCCTCTCGTTTCCCCTCCAGTCGCTTGGTGGCCCTCTTGAGTGCCAACTATTACTATTCTACTACTTGCGAGTGTCCTGTCCCGCTCCAACTCCCCACTACTGGCCCATACCGGCTGGGCGCGCCTCGCTCGGCCGGCCCTGTGTGAGTAGAGAGGATTATTCGCCGCACTCCCCCCCTCTTTCCCGCCCCTCTTCCAACGCCCGGCCGGCACCCGCGTGCTCACCCTCCCCTACTAGCTTCATCTCTCTGTATGTGTCTCCTTCCCTCTCGTGGCCTCAACCACCACCGCTGCCGCCTGTCGTAACAAAATCCGGCCCTCTCAAACCCCCATCCCACTTCTGCTTCTCTGCCAACAACACTCGCCGCCGCAGGCGACAGGAGCCGGTGAAACTATCCAACAACCGTTCAGTGATATGGGATGCTGTGCCACCTTCCAATCTACACTCTGCAAGTCAAGAATCGTGACTAACAATTCTTGTCCCAAGGCATTGCGTGTTCATATTAGTGACTCAATGGATATCAACATGGCCATAGGTAGATAGGGCGTAATGTCTGATATACTGTACTTTTGATTCAGTGACTGGCGATGCATATTTGGTCTGTCATTTAAAACGTTATAGGCTATTGTACAGTACAATATTATGATTATAATTAAGCCCTGGACATTTATGCACTGAAAACGATTGAAATATGCATGCACTAAAATGAAGAAAATAAGTATTAAAAATTCAAAAATATGCACTTACCAATAAGCCAATCTTATTCGCTCACTGCAGAAATAAGCATCACAATAGATAATTGGAAGTGTTTCAATGTTTTCAGGAGACAAATTACGTCTGTTTTAATCGTTTTCAGTGCATAAATGTCCGGTCCCAAGCCATCAGTTGAATATTCACTATTACCTGACACCCACTGTTTTAATAAATACGTTCTCCCACTCTTCTCTTTAGGCATTTTGAGTTACGGATATGCAGACCACAGTAAGAATAAAATAACACATTAACTGAAGAAACTCCTCACAAAACTAACCCCGGGCTACTGGCTGTCGAGATGGTGAATGAAATGGCCCACTCCATTCCCTTCTCCAAATAGCCAGGCAGCATTGCGTAAAGCACGAGTACTGTTATCTCGTTATCTGTTCCTCAGAAAGTTGCTTACACGGGTTACTGCCCAGATGGTGAAAGAAATGTCCCACCCGATTCCCTTCTTCAAATAGCCAGACAGCATTGCGTAAAGTACGAGTACTGTTAGCTGACTCATCTCGACGTTTCTCAGAAAGTTGCCTAGAAGGGATACTGCCCCAGATTTTGAAAGTAATGTCCCACCCCATTCCCTTCTTCAAATAGACAGGCAGCATTGCGTAAAGCACGAGTACTGTCATCTCGTTATCTGTTCCTCAGAAAGTTGCTTACAAGGAATACTGTCCAGATGCTGAAAGGAATGTCTCACCCCATTTCTTTCTTGAAATAACCAGGCAGTTTGCTTGCGTAAAATATTAGTTATTAATCTGTTGCTCAGAAAGTTGCTTACTAGGGATGTCCAACACGCAGGCAAAGTCTATTTTGTTCAAGATGTTATACATTATACTTAATTTCAACTGTAGGCCTATATGCTAAAATATGCCGTTATGTTCAGAATACGCAAACAATCCAATAAACCCTCAAAATATGCATTTGCATATGCGCATTCCAATAATTAACAAGAAGTTTCGTGACGAACTAAAGAGCCAATGATTATTCTACAGTATATGAACCTATCTAGAATAATAACGAAATTAAGTTGGTGATATCGAAATGTCCAATTAGTTCGAAATATTCCTGGTATAATGTAGCCTAATAGAGCACTACAGTTGGCAGCCCTGGTGACTGAATATATTCTCAGTTCCATCTCTTAAGGTACAGAATACAAAATTTGGTTGAAGTCCAATGGACGTTACATGCAGTTAGACATTAGATCTATCAGCACGCGTAAAAGCATGTTGGCAACAATGTCATGCGTGTGCTAGTTAGAAATACTCGGAAATATTATGATACAGTATCTTGTTGAGCCAATTTTGGATGAAATCCATTTGTTAGTATAGAAGATACATGTATTTTAAAATTGGACCTATCAGCAAGCATAGAATCATGTTGGCAGCACTGACTTATATTAATTACTCCAAATTAATCTAGAGTGTCAGGTGCTATACGTGTACAAAGTACAGAGCTGTTGGCTTGCATACTTTCTGATATATTGATATTAGGGTAACAAAAATATGAACAGCATTTATTAACAGTTGGCAGCCCTGATTGCTCTTAAGAATACTTATAGTCATATCTGTTATGTTACACATAGCATATACGAAATTTGGTTGAAATTCAACTGATAGTATAGGAGTTACATGTATTTAAAAATTGGTCCTATCAGCAGGCTTAGAATCATGTTGGTCGAACTGTAGTATATAAGTTATTCCAAATTAATCTAAAATGTCAGGTACTATACCTGTGCATAGTTTAAAGCTGTCGGCTTGCATACTTGCAGATATATTGGTATTTGGATGAAGAAAACAGAGAGAGCAATTATTAACAGTTGGCAGCCCTGGTGGCTCCTAAGAATACACTCACTCATATCTGCTTATGTACACGTATTACATACAAAATTTGGTTGAAATCCAATTAATAGTGTAGACGTTATATGCATTGAAATATCGGACCTATCAGAAGGCTTACAATTATTTTGGCAACACTGTCATGTATGGCCTCCTGGAAATTAAACTGACATAGTATTATCTACATGTGTGCCAATTTTGGAATAGCTCCCATGCATACCTTCCATAATATCCAACATGGAGCTAAAATTTCTATTGCGTTATTTCAGCAGTTGGTGTCACTGACATCATTTTCAAATATGGCCTTGAGATATTCCGGTATACATCTTTACTCATACTAAATTTGGTTTCGATTGCTGCAGCCGTTTAGGAGTTGATGGGGGGGGGGGGGGGGGGGGGGGGGCACATACACAGTCAGACAGACAGACACACATTTTCCCGGATAGATCTCATAAGTCTACTTTTTCCTCATTTTTGCAAAATGTGATAAGTAGGCTAAAAATCCGGTCCCTACTTTTAATATCTAGTCACGACCATAAGTCAGTGGTATAATAGTCTAATCATTGAGACAAGTAGGCTATTTCTTTGTGGGAAGAATGAAAATAGAATGGAATCGTTTGCCAGAGGACATTTTCCGCCCTATGCCTCCAAATGTTTGGAAGGTTAAGATGCTAGTTAGGCGGTGTGAACTAAAGGAGACCTTACGGTTAGATGATTAGTGGGTAGCAATATGTTTGTGTAGGAGAGGAAGGAAGGGGTTGGATTAATATTTTGTAATTTTAAAATTAATATTATCTTTCTTTCTTTCTTTCTTTCTTTCTTCAGAAAATATGATTGCGCATATATTTTAAATTGTAGTTTTATTGTAATTTTGCCACCAAGAATTATGTCCCCATTTGCAAGTACAAATTCAGTTAAATATACAGGCGCGTGTCTCCTTTTAATGTCATCCAAAATGTTCAAGTAAAGATATTGTGTTGTACGTAGCCTATGTGATGTTGGTGCGAAACTCTTTTGGGTTAACTGACATAAATCGACTTCAGAGTCTGGAGAAAACCTGGCTCCGTAGCCTTGCGTTTTAAAGCTCAAAGATACCTGGGCGGTCCCATGTGTTAATACCAGATTAATCTATCTAGGCCTTATTCTATGTTGGTAGGCTTATACAGTAAACTAATGCATTAAAATCGAATTTCTACAACAACAAAATATCTGCAGTAGTCTACTTGTTTGAGATAGACTGATACTTAAAATTCATATAAGAATGTAATAGAAAGCTAGTCGATATCTTATAACTGATATTATTCCGGGTAGTTTGAAGAAACCTGGGGAAAAACACACTCAACGCCCGGATTCGAATCTTCAGTCTCCAGACTTTCTGCTGCTGTCTTCGCGGCCGTGGTGCACGATTTAACGAGCACGACTATGCCACGGGACTGATTCAGAGATGAAAAGCATTTAAAAGCCCACAGTTCCCTAAGTTAACCCTTTCCGTGTCTTTTCCGGAATATTCCGCGCGAATACCTTTCCTTAACCTGTCGTTTGCGATGTATTCCGCAGGCTATTATAAGTTTACATGTAATTACGGCAGGTGGCAGGAAGGTACAAGACAACCTTTACGAACGACGCACCTGAAACCTGGAATGATTACGTGAATCTTTTCATTTGGATTTATCAGAATTGGTTAGATAGATACTTCAGTTTGACATTATCAGCTGATATAAACAGAGAAATTACGGGCTCGTACGGTAACAATGTGTCCACGATTACAAGGTATTAGAACTAATCGAAGAGCGATTTCAGCAATTTTGAAGTCTTTTCTTTTTGTAGAGATTGAGGGTTCATCATCAAGTGACAATGAAGCTGAAGGAGCTAAGATCAGTAGTGATGCAGATACAAGTGTAGAAAAGCTATGCCTACTTTCAGCGATGGAAATTCCATGGTTTCCCTGAACTGATTCATATTTTGTACAATTTTCCTATTTTCAAATGTTTTTCTAAACGATATAAGAAAGTAAAAAGATCAGCATGTCTTAAAAAAATCTTTAAAAAATCACTCAAAAAATTAATTTACAACATATTTTAGTGACACTGGAAGGGTTAATCAATTTAAGTGTCCCAGGTGTAGGGCTAATGATGGCGAAAGGGATAAGTAGGCCTAAGTTAAATGCTTCTGGGTTAAATAAGTTCCTGAGACAAATTGGTTTAACTTCCGTAGTCTCAATTAGGTAGCCTATTCAGGCTACTGTATTGCAGTGATCACTCTTACATATGTTGGTAGTTATAGCCTACTGTTACCCCACGGCGTAGGGCACGTTGAATCGCTCACCGCAACTGCAGTGGGACTTACTTAGAAGATCGGGGGTGTGTTATGTTATGTTATGTCCTAGTCTACGTAGGAGTGACCAGGCTTTCCTGTTAGTGTTGGTGAAATCCAGGTTTTTTACAGTCTCCGTCCATTCTTACGCGAAGCTGCGTCAAAGCTCTGAAGGAGTTCATCCGCAATTTCCTTCTTATCACTCTTAAAGAAACGCTTCTTATATATCTTCACAATTAATTCTCATCACAGCCTGGTGTCTCTTAGCACAGTTTATCACTGCCTTAGCTTGCCACAGTGGGTGAGTGGATAGCGTGTCGGTCTACTAACCCCAAGATTGCAGGTTCGCTCCTGACCGTGGTAAGTGATTTTTGAAAGGCGGCAAAAATACGATACGCATGTCATACGATGTTGGCATGTCAAAGAACCCATTTGAATTCAGTAGGCCGAGTTCATAATGGCAAAATTAATCTCGGGAGTTTCCGCCAGCACAAAGTCCCTCATTTCTCTACTAGAAAGCGCTAGTGTGTTCAAGGAGCTTAGATATCTAACCTCCTTGACTTTCGTAGTGATTCAAGTAACAACGAAATTCGACATGCAAGCTACCCTCTGGGTGTCAAATAACAAAGCTTGCACCCGGCATCCGAGGCCATACGATATTATTATTATCACTGCCTTCACAACTCTAAAGTAGTTTTCCGCCTCAGAAGGTATCCAACATAACTACTGTATGTCAAGGTTTTCAGAAGATGAAACGATTTTCAGGAATCTGCAACGTGATATTTTAATTGTTTCGAATAGGCCTACTGTTAGAATGTAAGGCGAAATACGAGCGGAATAATGTAAAGCAGATAACACGGAACTGTTAAAATTAATAGAAAGGTACAATATGCAGTATATTATTATCGGCAGTTTATTTTGGTTGGTTGGTTGGTTGGTTGGTTGGTTGGTTGTTGTTGTTGTTGTTGTTTTTCTCGTTGTTGTTGTTATTGTTGTTGTTGTTGTTGTAGCAGCTGCTCCAATTAGGGACTTGAGACATTATTCCCATGTATTTGTGTGTTTATGATTACATGTGCTATTGTAGTAAGAATAGTCTGTTAGTACAACTTGAATTTTATAATCTTGGATTGAAATAAGTGCCCCCCGGTACCATCCCAGCATTCGCCTTGAAAATAGGAAGTTATCATACTCAGTTGGCCTCATGATGATATTACATTCGTTTGCCCCAGTAGCCTGATGAAGATCTTGACTAAGTTTTCGAAACTGACTTTAGTCTAATTAAGACTACTGTAGGTGACTTGTACGGTATGTTAATGATGTCGCTTCTTAGGATAGATGGGCATTAATTGTCCCTTTGGAAAGGCAGCCAAGCACGCTAACCACTACACCACGAGGCGAACATGAGCCTATTATTATTGTCATTATTTTACGACGTCATGCCGAACTAAGGAGCGCTATTTCACAGATGAATTTGAATTAGCTTTCTTCTCTTCCCAAAATCTCTTAATTCTCTCACTAAGATTTCTCTTCATTGCTGCTGTCCATACAGTGGTGGCTCTCATCCGGGGGTTTGCAGCAAAATGATATTTGTTCACCACGGTGGGTGAGTGGATAGCGTGTCAGTCTACTAACCCCAAGATTGCAGGTTCGCTCTTGGCCGTGGTAAGTGATTTTTGAAAGGCGGCAAAAATACGATACGCATGACATACGATGTTGGCATGTCAAAGAACCCATTTGAATTCAGTAGGCCGTGTTCATAATGGCAAAATTAATCTCGGGAGTTTCCGCCAACACAAAGTTCCTCATTTCTCTACTGGAAAGCGCTATAGTGTTCAAGGAGCTTATATATCTAACCTCCTTGACTTTCATAGTGATTCAAGGAACAACGAAATTCGACATGCAAGCTACCCTCTGGGTGTCAAATTACAAAGCTTGCACCCGGAACCGAGGCCATACGATATGATTATTATTATTAGCAACGATTTGAATCTAGGCCTGCCCTATAAACTTTCGTCTGTTACATTGGTTTCTTGAAAGTCATTTTCAACTTCTATTTTAATGAGGAGTCATGATTAAATTTTCTTTTAATAGGCCTTTCTTGCCCATTCTTTGAATATGTCCATACAATTTTAATCGTCTTTTTCTAATAGTGTCTGATATTTTCTCGGAATGTTGCTATAACTGGTGAGCCACTCTGCACACTGCGTCAAAGATTTTCCTGAGGATTTTGCTTTCTTGTTTTTCTAATTTTTAGTGAGTGATCTGCCTCCAATGATCAGGGTATCTCAAGCGTATATTGCTTCAGGTTGAATTACCGTGCTATAACTCTTATTTTGCGTTCCGAGATATTGATTTTGTGTTGTTTCTGTTCCAAGTGATTCTATAGGCTTTTTGTAGTTTAGAGATTCTACATTTGTTTGCTTCACGATTTAATCCAGGTGGTTGTATGATTTCCCCGATTTGAAGCTATTTACCTGAGGTATTTTTCCAAATTGAGTAACCAGTGGTTGTTTGTCTAAATATTGAGGATATCCTTCCATGTATCGGGTTTTCTCATATGCAATTTAAAGTCCAATTTACGTGCAATTTCATGATTTTCTTTCCAGGGAATGAATAGCCTCTTGTCTATTGTTCGACAGAATTACCAAATCATCTGCAAAGGTCAAACATTTCAGATGGATTTTATCTTTAACCAGCTTGCCGATATTAATGAACATTAGCCCAGTATTATTGTGTTTTGATCACTGCCGGCTGGATCGCAACACTCCTGGTTGCTTTAAACTGCCTGCCCATTCGACGATTACAGCATTGGTTTGAGCGTACAACCTCGTTTCCAAATAAAGGCGCTAGGAAGCAGCACCAAGGCTCTGTGGCAGACATAAGTTTTGTATTGATGTTAATGGCGAAGTTGTGTTCAGAATGTATTCTGAATGATTTTATAATGCTGTACTGCTGCGTGCCCTTTTGTAAATCAGAACAGGGCAAGTTAGAATACCGGGGAATCTCATTTCATGAGATACCATCGGGCAATTCACTGCGTGGGATGTGGTTACGTGCAATTTCCAGAGAAGGTGACGCAGGGGATGCAAATAAATAAATACATACCGGTACATGAATGAATGATTGAGTAAATACGTGAGTAAATAAATATGTAAGTAAATAAATATGTAAGTAAGTAAATATGTAAGTAGTAAATAAATAATTTAATAAATATGTAAGTGAATAAATAAGTAAATAAATAAGAAAATAAATAATTAAATAAATAAGTAAACAAATAAGTAAACAAGTAAATAAGAAAATAAATAAGTAAACAAATAAATAAGAAAATAAATAAATAAATGTGTAAGTAAATAAGTAAATTAATAAGTGAATAAATAAGCAAATAAATAAGTAAACAAATAAATAAGAAAATAAATAATTAAATAAATAAGTAAACAAAAAAATTCATGCCGGTTACAGTTGTAACTAAATAAATATGTAAATAAATAAGTGAATAAATAAGCAAATAAATAAGTAAATAAATAAGCAAATAAATAAGTAAATCAATAGATAAGAAAATAAATAAGTTAATAGATAAATACGTAAGTAAATAAAGAAATAAATAAAAAATAAGTAAATAAATAATTAAATAAATACATATGCAAGTAAATGAGTAAATAAATATATACGTGAATAAATAAGTAAATAAATAAGTAAACAAATAAATAAGAAAATAAATAATTGAATACATAAATATGTAAGTAAATAAACAATTAAGTAAGTAAATAAGTAAGCAAATAAATAAACATGTAAGTAAATAAACAAATAAGTAAATAAATACATAAATAAATAAGCAAATAAATAAGTAAATAAATAAGAAAGTAAATAAATAAATTTGTAAGTAAATAAATAAGTAAAAAATAAACAATCTGTCCAAAAAATCTGTAAAAATGTATAATACAGCCTGCACAATAAGACGGGTTGTCAGACAAATTCACCTCACACCCAAGTACATGGGGCTACATGAACACGATGTCGCAAAGCCCCTAAATAAATCATCATCCCATTTTTCGGGGGCCGGAGGCATTTCTTTTCCCTGTCTTTTATTGTCCTTATTCTTTTCTTTTCATCTCGCCAAGCATGTAAGTTAGATTTGAGTCAGTTAGAAGTAGTTATATTTTTATTATCGGCTGCATAATTACTGGAAAATGAGCTAGACATTTCGCCCCTTAAAAACAATCGCCTCCACATGTACAGTATTTTTGCTTTCCTTTATACTGAAAATTTGCCCGTAAGTATGTGTCTGAATACTTTTAGATGTTAGAATAACAAAGGAACTAACTTAGTGTAATGTTTTCACGTCCGTCAATCTCGATATTAAGCCTCCAAACATAACAATACTTCGTTTCAGGTATCTTCCCCTTTAAAAAGCCGCGGCAATCTCAGTGCCTTGGTGCTGCACCTAGCGGTGAATCAATGCATATATCTTGTACGCCTGTGAGTGTCGAATGGGCAGGCAGTTTAAAGCAACCAGGAGTGTTGCGATCCAGCCGGCAGTGGTTTTGATTAACAACGTTGTGCCTAACTACCGGCACATTGTTAAGAAGTGATAGCCTATAATTTTCTCGAAATAGGAAGATGGTCGCCGAATATATTTTATATAAAAAAATAATAATATAGGCAATGGTCATTTATATTACTTTCAGGACGGGATTTTGGAAGGGAATCGGCCGTGGACCTATTGAAAGAAACCATCCCGGCATTTGTCTGGGAAACCACGAAAACCATATTCAGGACGGCTGAGGTGGGATTCGAACCTACGCTAAAACCAACATTTTAATGTAAGTGCTTTATCTTGATACTGTTACAATTTATTTCGTAATGCAATGTTATCTTTCATTTCCTTAAAACAAACACATACCGGTATACACTTTCAATTGAGTAGTTGTATTCTGGGTACAGTGAGATGGGAAGGGGCGATTGCTCCTTCGTCTGTGATTAAATCTTCATCCAGTACCAGTGATTCTGGTCGCATCCTCACAGTCCCACAATAAGAAAACGACATCTTCGAGACTAGATATGTGAACAAGATCTATCTACATTCCCCTGTTCTTGTACAGGTGAATCTTGGGCACAGAGCAGGTTACATGGGATAGAGATGCGATTCTAGTGCAAGGTAGCAGACCTAGTCAGAAACCAGTTGTGGAGTGTCTTCCCAAACAGAACAGGGTCAACAAGAATAGTGTGGACGGGTCCAGAAGATGCTAGCTGGGGTCCTGTTGCTCAGGTTGGGGATCTCGCCGGGTTGCAGGGAGGCCTCCGAGTACATGGGAAACTGATCATCAGTGTGAGGACCGGTCCAGGACAGAGCTGGCCGATGAGATCTGGTATGAGATCGATATTCAGGAGCGTGGTTGTTATAATAAAAATTAAGGGAGAGGCATTGAGCTTTTTCTTAAAATTCATGATCTGCATTATTGAAAGTTACGTTTTGAAAAATTCTATGAAATGAATAAATAAATAAATAAATAATAAATAAATAAATTAAAATAAATAAAAAATAGATAAAAATAATAAATAAATAAATAAACAAATGAATAAATGTATAAATAAATAAATGTTTAAATAAATAAATAAATAAATACCTTAATTAATTAATTAATTTATTAATAAATATGATCTAGCAATCATTACTAAGACCAAGGATGAAACAAGATATGCCATACAGAAACTACACAATATAGCAGGCAGGCCTCCAGATATCGTACGAGAAATAAAAGTACATGGAAAATCTACATCAAAATAGCAAAAGAACTACGCTAGAGTTGGAAAATGGCACAATTTCACAGGTTTCCTCCTTGACATATCTTGGAGAAATCATACTACCATCAGGACTAGACAGCAGTGCCAATGTAGAAAAAACCACCAAACTCCAAAAGGCGTACATACTGACATGAAATTACTACAACAAAAGAGTCATATCGCGTAATGCAAAATTACGACACTACAAGACAGTTGTATTGCCGGAAGCTTTATATGCCTCAGAAACCATATGCCTGGGTGGCCACTCTAAAATTGCAGACATTGAAAAAACACGAACGAAAAATTCCCCGGATAATTATGGTCCCACGAGGGAAAATGGAATGTGGATTAAGAGGAGAACAGCGGACCTCTACTCCTTCACTGACAGGTTCACTGATGCCATACGGAAGCGACACCTGAATTTCTATGGCCATATCTACAGCGACAGACTAACTAAGAGATTATTCAAAGTAATCAACTCGAAGAAGGTGAAGATTAAATGGTTAGAAGGAATTAAGGCGGACCTCCAAGAAATGAATATCACTGACGACATCATAGACAATCGTGGAGCTTTTAGGACAAAAGTAGACAACCATAAATTTAGGGAGAAACCCATAAAGATAAACAGGGAGGAAGTGGTCGACAGAACGCAAGATGCAACACAGTGCGTTCATGAAGAGATTTTGGGAGGATAAGAAGACGAAAACCATGAGGCCAACTAACAAGATCAAACGCGCTCTCTCAGTTGGCGTAACGACGAGAGAAAGAAGAAGAAATAAGTAAACAACGGAAGAAATCAGAAAACGCCGAGCAAAGTTTTATACACACTACAGGCGGCTTCGGTGGCGTAGTTGGTAGCATGCTGAGCTTCTATACCCAAGATCGCGGGTTCAAATCCAACCGAAGCCGTCGGATTTTTTAAGAGCGTTATAAATCCCTCATTAGTCAGTATGCCTTTCTTCGGAGGTGAAGTAAAGCCGGTGGGCACATGGGGTAGATTTATGGCTTGTAAAAGAACCTTCCACTAACTATAATTGTGTGAAGTCAAATTTGTAGGTTAGATTTGATTAACGTTCTATTAAGTTCCAACTTTCGTCTCCAGGTGTTGGTTGCGGTGGCATCTAGTAGTCAAGTTCGCATCTAGGTGTCGTTGACGGTAGCATTTGGTAGAAAAAGTAGGAACTACTTGAAATTCATCGTCTGCAGTCCTTACCTGAAATACAGATAACACACACTAATACAGCCATCACAATTAACACCGGTTATCAGACAGATTCTACACACACCCAAAGTAGGCTACCACTTTCTCGCAGCCCCTAAACTGAGGAACCAACCAACCAACCAACCAACACATCTACAGGTTAGAATACTCCAGAACGGCAAAGAAAATACTCAACGTCATATCAGAGAATAAATAAGGCACGGAATGACTGACAGAGGTCTAGAGGGATCTACAACAGATCAACTTAGAAAAACTCCGATGACTTCACCGAGTGTCGGAATAAAAACACAAATGTTAAGTTAAGTTTGAGCAAAGAAATTCACGACAACCTAAAAAAAAAAGTCAGCCGAGCGTAAGAACGATTTTGGGAAGAAAAGAGGAAAAATGCCCGAAGATGAAATCGTGAGTTCAAGTTCAATCGCTCTCCTAAAGCGGACCAATCGATGTAGCCTAATAATAATAATAATACTCTGGCTTTTAGAGACACCGGGGTGCCGGACTTTTGCCCCTAAGGGGATCTTTAACGTGCCAGTAAATCTACTGACACGGCTCCCTCGCATTTGCGCACCCTCAAAAGCCAGCTGACTGCGCCAGGATACGAACCTGCAATCTTGGGCCCAGCAAGCGAGAACGTTACCGCTGAGCCATGCAGCCAGCCACTTTCTTCTAGACATAGATTTAATAGCCTAAGTGTAATGGATCTGATAATGATCGCTTGACGATCGAAACTGGTCATCCAAGTGTATTTATTATTCTTTTGTAATTTTTTTCAGTATTAGGGAAACAAGGGAAACATTCAATACAACTGAGGAGTTCATTCCAAGAACCAGACAGTCCCAAAATTGTTCAGAAACTAAACACTTAGTTCCGTGAAGAACTACAGTACAGTGTATAGCCTATTTTCATATATCCTACTTATGTTAATTGCCTCTATCAACATTAAAAATTTCAGTTTGATTGCTGTAATAGATTCGCAGATATTGAGAACCATCTAAATATTTCGGATGGTCGTCATGTGGGATTTTTATATATGTAGGCCCATGAGCTATGTACGAGTATTATTACATGAAGATTATTGTGAAGATGTATTATTCAAACTTGAATCGCATGATTAGGAAACAAGAAATAAAAACAAGGTTTTAAAATTTTGCTCAGCCGCCATCTTGTGGTTATGAGAACAATTGAAATAAATTAGTTTCCAGTAGATTAATATTTGTATAAGCATATGCCGTACGAAGTTTCACTGCGCTCGGAAGGTTAAATCGCGAGGAACATCGATTTAAATATTTATGTTTCGCGTCACCGCCATGTTGGATTTGTGCCCACCAGGTTATTGAAAGTTCCAGAGGTGAACTTATGTTTATAGCCTCTATCAACATACGAAATTTCTGTTTGATTGCTGTCATAGATTAATGCAATAGATATTGAGAACCGTCTAAATATTTCGGATGGTCGCCATGTTGGATTTTAATATATGTAGGCCATAGAGCTATGGACTATTAGATGGGGATTATTGCATAGGTTCAATATTCAAACGTTTACTTCGATCGCATGATTAGGTCACAAAAAATAAAAACTTAATTTTAAAATTTCGCACAGCTGCCATCTTGAGGTTATGTAAACAATTGAACTAAATTAGATGTCTGTGCATTACAATGCGTATAAACATTTGCTGTACCAAGTTTCACTGCGGTCGGATGGTTAAATCGCGAGAAAAGTCTATTTAAATGTTTCAATTTCGCTTGGCCGCCATGTTCGTTTTGTTGCTAACAGGTTTTTGAAAGTCACATAGGTGAACTTCTAGTAGTGCCCTTTATAACCGTACACAATTTCAGGGTGATATCATTTTTGGAGATATAGGATTGTAACATTTTTAATGAGTTAACAAAACGTGGTGATGACTATTGTGGTTCATTAATACAAACATGATATGAATAAATAATATACACTGTGGTGTGACCTTACCTGTGATAGTGTAATATAATAAGTTGTTGAGCGCCAGATTCCTATTTAAGATAGTGAATCGAAATTTATTGATTTAACCTCGGCTATCAGCAGTAGAGTCGAGAACCACTTACCCGGGCCGTAGTGAGACAAAGTCATCTAACCAATCCGTATTTAATCAAGGAGTATGATTGCCTTAAAGTACCAACTACAATGAAAGAAATAGGCATTACGTTGAAGAGAATGAATTTATTGACTCAAGAACAAAATATTAATAAAACAGAATAGTGATAGTCACACAATTGAATTTAAAATTACTCAATGCGGCAATTAATTATTTAAAAGAAAATGAATATTAAAATGAATTGATAGTTAATTGAAGTTAAATTATAATAGAGACGATAGTTTTATTGAATTGTTGGCTCACCCAGTCGAAGACTCGTCATATTTAAGAAATGATCGATGATCTCGTTGTTACGTCGCTTATGTTTAAAAAAAATGATGTGATATCTCATTTACTATGAAATATCCTCATTAAGTACGTTGCCATCTGTAGAAAGACTCTTGATCAGGGATATAACCCATTATGTATTGATATAGATGTCGGCAAGACATCGTTCAGTGTCGACTCTCGGTGCTCAGTCCATTAGGACCCAGAAAGCAAGGTTACAACTTCCTTCCTTCATTAAGAGCTGTAGATCAATGCCATTCTTGTCCGATGTTGCAGGTACAAATACTAATGACTTCCTTGTCACGTGGTGTCACAGCTTCCCTCTCTATTAGCCTTCTCCATTCTTGACTCATAACTTGCAATATATATTGACGCGTATATACCGTAGAAAATGGCGTGTTGGTTACCCCATAGTGGGTTTCTTAACATCTCAGGAAAATGACGCAGTTTGCCGTGGTGAAATTCTTACTACGTCGTTCAGTTTGTGACGCACAGGGTTAGTCCATATCGCCAGTCTTGTTGCAATATATAATACTTCGTCTCTTTACAAGTAATTGTTAATAAAAATCTAATTGAATATAATAATCAAAACCGCTTACAATTATCTGATATAAAAATCATCTCATGGATGTACTAGTTAATAATAATAATAATAACATGATAATAAATGAATAACCCTTTAAATATAACAGCTATGGGATCGAATCGTTACAATCGCCCCTGATATAAATAATTTAAAATAAAATGTAACATTATTTATATCACTACACATCCTACATAAATGAATACAAATTTAAATATTAATACCCCCATAACGACAACATACAAATAATACCCTTCAACAATACATAAAGATATACAAGAACATACTCTTTTCACTTTACATATTTGTACTATCATTTCTCATTCTTCCAAATGTTCATAATGTTCATTCTTCTTTATATATGTTGTAAAAAAAATATACATAAATGTATTCTTCACAAAAAAATCATATTTTAACTTTCATTCATCTCATTCTTCCAAATGTTCATAATGTTCATTCTTCTTTATGTATTAAAAGAGCTGTAAAAAATATACATATAAAATGCCCTTCACTTTTATTTTTGACATATATGTCAACGCTGCACTCGTTTATATTTCGGTGATCGTATGCATGACATACAATTTTGGCTTCATCTCTTTTGAACGTAGTTTTTGTATATCAGTCTGGCGTAGAAGTACATTGTTGTAATACCAGCTGATTAACCCATAATAACTATTACAGCACACGATAATAGGATGCAAACAATACAATATTCCTTTCGTCTTTATAAAGGGATTACTCAAATGCAGTAAAATTTCAATAATTGAAGAAAAAAATAACTTAGCAAGACACCTAAGGCAATTCCTATTTCAGTGCATATGTCATACATGTAAATATTTCCCCAAATACATAATGACATCGAAATACCTCAAAGCAGTTATTAAACAGTTCATTTAAATATCCAAGTTACTACTCACCTGCCTTCGTGGCTTAATTCTTTCTTAGGCCACGGCCGCCTCCTTCCAAATTAATACTTCCTAAGTCTCCACGACTTCTTAACTTCTCATAAAACCATAATTCCTCTTTACTACTTCTCGAAAACAATAACTTGTTTTTTTTTAAAATCACCAATAAACATAAAATCTGACTTCTCGTTCACTTTATAAAATTTAACTTAGCGTCAAGATATAACTTTACCGTAACGTCATTCCTTACTTACCATAACAAAATGATTAAGACTTGGACAAAATACTACTCAATACCTGAATTACGTATATCACTAAACTTTTTCACAAAAACACATGACAAACTCCTCGGAATAAATATTTCGTTCCACAAAATATTAATGCTCTTATACTTTGAACTTAGTCTATTCATGATTTGACTTTTTGCGGAATGCCTAAAAACCCCCCTTAGTTTTCTCTCAAAACTCTTAATTAAGTACCGTGTCCTCCAAACACCACTTCCTACTTGTTCTGACCGCCTGGACTATAGCTCACTCTTGCTATACCAGAATCTCTCAAAACTCATCGTGACATCACACGTCACATACAAAAAAAAACTCCCCTATTCGTGGTATAATCCCACATCTTCGTATTGTTACAGGTCACCTCTTACTGACCAATAACACATTAAATTTCAGCTAAAAAAAAATCGTACATGCTTCGACTAATTCCTTGGAATAATAACATCACACTATGCTTTCCTAGCTATTGTCTTCCTAAAATAATGACAGTGTTCCTGTTGATAGTTAATAACACCGACACTCCTAATTAGCAAATATTCTCCCATAATCACTTCATAAAGCAAGTTCTGAGTTCTAACACAGTTCAGATACTTTCTTCTCTATCAAATTAAATGCGTAAATTACACCTGCCTTTAATTGAAACTTCATTATTACCCCTTAGGTATACACTTATCTTACCAACTTATTCTTCCTTCAAAATATTAACTTATCTTTACTAACTCCGTATGACGTAAATAAAACTTTAATTTCCTGTCTACTAAAAAAAATGATTTATTTTTTTAAAATCCTCAAAACATCGAATTATAACAAATTCCTTTCACTTCTAGAAAATATTATGCCAACCATATAATTATTATTATTATCATCTTTATTTTAACCTGTGTGTAGGACAACGATCTACCACATCATTAATTCGTTATTATTCATCAGTAACTTTTTACTAAAAGTGGTTTAGCTCGATAACAAGCCTTGTAATATCTTTAAAACGTGCGTAACTGTAACAAAAACTTGGACAATCTTACCTTTGTAATCTCTTATTACCTTGTGTGCATACATCCATATATACTTTAAAAAAAACTCCCTTATTAACTTCACGTAGTCCCGTAGATACCATAAAAAATTCATAACTCAACGGAATATACCTCGCTGACCTACTTCATCTTACCAAAAACTTCCTCCAACCTGCTTCATTTGGCATCTTACCAAAACTTTAAAACCACATTGCTCAACGGCATTACCTTCGTTGGCCTACTTCTTCAAACTCACGTCCATTTACGTGAAAATACACACATACACACACACATATCTGTCAACAAGTACCAGATGTCCTAATTAGTTACTACTTCCTCATTTCAACCCGATGTTGGTTAATTCATACAACGCATTACCATTAACAATTCTAAACCACTTATAAATTTCTCAACATATATCCGCTGATAACCTCGCTGTCCTCAACTGAAACTTCTTTATTAAATCAATACTTAATTCTTCAACTCACTAGTTTTATTACCACTGTATCATCTTATCTTCACTCACTTTTGAATTAAATCTTTATTACCATTATATTCTTAATTATGGTTGCCATAATAATTATTACTTTCTTTCGATTACTTACCTATGTAATAACCTTCCTATTTTTAAAATTTAATTCTTACTTCATCCAACTTACCTGCAGTTTAAGGACCTACATTCAACTTACCTGAAATGCTCAATAGCACGACAACCTCTGTCTTCCAAATTAAATGATTTTAGTCAATCTAAATCAATAAGCGTAGGCACTACGCGCCCCTTACCATCCTAACTTCACGACTGAATTAAAATTACACACAGCAGGTTCCTTATCTACCTCTGTTAAATCCTATAACACTTCATTACTTAATATGTAAGTCATACGGAACAGTAACTATCGGTAATATAAATTTGCATCACTACTTTCTCTGGCATATCACAGTTCTTACCATCTACTATTCTGATATTGGCCCCTGCCATTATAATTCTGCTGATTATTATCATAATAATTATTTTCAGGATTATTCTGTAATATGGGCATATCGTATGAATCTTCGAGTGCATCGAATCTGCTTAACAATCCCTCTAATTCCTGTATTGTAGTGATCATTTGCATACAAGCAGCCACGTTTACCTTGGGTGGGAAATGCCTGAGGAGAAGCCTTATCACATCCCCATCTTGATTCATCCCGTCAAGATGTTTACATATGAGTACATACTCTAGAAAGTAATCAGTCATATTACTCCCTTCCCCAGATTGATACCTGCCAGAATTAATAATCTGTCTCATTTGTGATTGGATATCCTCATTCCAATATTTTTCAATAAATTTACTTTTGAAATCTTCAAAATTTATCAAGGTATGCTTGTACACTAAAAACCATCCCTTAGTATCTCCTATAAAAGCCTGGTCCAATAGCTCTACTACCATCTTCCATTCAATTTGACCATCCTTTAGCCTTTCTTTAAATCTATCCTCCACCTGATTCATGAACTGCATAGGACACCCTTGTTTGTTTGAAAACTTAGGCAGTTCAGTCTCTCTCATACTACTTAAATACTTCATTCTATCCTTATTTCCTTCCTCCCTTATCTGCTTCTTTAATCTCGCCTCCATTTCTTGAAAATTACTCTCTTTATCCATTAATTCATTTCTCAATACCTTAATCTTATCCCCAAAATCTTCTCTCATCTGCCTAGTTTCCGCTTCTATCAATTTGCTAAAACCTTTACCTAAAATTTCCTCGGACTCAGATCTACTTTCATCTAAAATCTCCTGAAAGGCTGTCTTTACTGATTCTACTTTCTTATTAACTTCTATCTCAACTTCCTTAATTTGATTTTCTACTGCTTCTAATTGTTTATCTATTTTTTCAACCATATCTTTAG
This sequence comes from Meconema thalassinum, assembly GCA_946902985.2. Lineage (NCBI taxonomy): Eukaryota > Metazoa > Arthropoda > Insecta > Orthoptera > Tettigoniidae > Meconema > Meconema thalassinum. The sequence continues at coordinate 66,345,456 of OX336391.1, read as the reverse complement.
CCTTCTTCTCTACCACTTCCTTAATTTCACCTCTGATCTCCTGTTTTACCCCCTGAATACTTTCCTGTAGCATATCATACTTCTTACTCAATCCTTCATTTACCTTAACCACACTGTCTAGCTTTTTACTATTTTCTTCCAGCTTTTGGTTGATCGTTTTACTATTTCTATGCAATTGTTCAAACTTCTCATTAAATTCCTTCCTACTTTCCTGATTTTGTCTACCCATCTCTTCTCTCATTTCCTGACTATTCTTATCAAGCTTCAAATTCAACTCCTGACAATTCTTTTCTAATTTCTCAAATTTAACATTGAACTCCTGACTATGCTTATTTAATTTTTCACTCATATCTTGATTTAGCCTACCCATCTCTTCTCTCATCTCCTTACTATTTTTATTCATATCTTTATCTAATTTCTCAAATTTACCATTGAATTCCAAATAATTTCTTTTATTCTCTTCACTATTTTTATTCATACTTTCAACAAATTTCGCACTTAAATCTCTACTCATCTGCCTTATGAGCGCAGTTAATGGATCTTCAGGAATCTCTATAGACTTTTCTTTCTCTAGACTACCACTAGTCTCAGGATGTACCTCTGTATCCGTCTCAAGATTTATCTCTGTATTCATGTCAGGGCTAACCTCAGGATTATTTTCAGGATTACTCTCAGGATTATTCTCAAGATTTACCTCCGACATCTTGGTATTATTCTCTACGCTCTCAACATCGCTACCGCTATCAACCTCCTTATAATTAACTTTCTTGACTGCATCCCTACTTCTCAACTGCCTCTGTTCCTCCTCCGACATCTCGAAGTACACCGTATAACAATTGCCCGTCCAAAATTTCACTTCACTTCACTGTCCCCCAAAAGCACTGACAATTTGCACTGAAATTATACACTCCTCTGACTAAATACCGAATGGTTTTCGTGCCCTACTTTGTGGCGCCAAATGTAACATTTTTAATGAGTTAACAAAACGTGGTGATGACTATTGTGGTTCATTAATACAAACATGATATGAATAAATAATATACACTGTGGTGTGACCTTACCTGTGATAGTGTAATATAATAAGTTGTTGAGCGCCAGATTCCTATTTAAGATAGTGAATCGAAATTTATTGATTTAACCTCGGCTATCAGCAGTAGAGTCGAGAACCACTTACCCGGGCCGTAGTGAGACAAAGTCATCTAACCAATCCGTATTTAATCAAGGAGTATGATTGCCTTAAAGTACCAACTACAATGAAAGAAATAGGCATTACGTTGAAGAGAATGAATTTATTGACTCAAGAACAAAATATTAATAAAACAGAATAGTGATAGTCACACAATTGAATTTAAAATTACTCAATGCGGCAATTAATTATTTAAAAGAAAATGAATATTAAAATGAATTGATAGTTAATTGAAGTTAAATTATAATAGAGACGATAGTTTTATTGAATTGTTGGCTCACCCAGTCGAAGACTCGTCATATTTAAGAAATGATCGATGATCTCGTTGTTACGTCGCTTATGTTTAAAAAAAATGATGTGATATCTCATTTACTATGAAATATCCTCATTAAGTACGTTGCCATCTGTAGAAAGACTCTTGATCAGGGATATAACCCATTATGTATTGATATAGATGTCGGCAAGACATCGTTCAGTGTCGACTCTCGGTGCTCAGTCCATTAGGACCCAGAAAGCAAGGTTACAACTTCCTTCCTTCATTAAGAGCTGTAGATCAATGCCATTCTTGTCCGATGTTGCAGGTACAAATACTAATGACTTCCTTGTCACGTGGTGTCACAGCTTCCCTCTCTATTAGCCTTCTCCATTCTTGACTCATAACTTGCAATATATATTGACGCGTATATACCGTAGAAAATGGCGTGTTGGTTACCCCATAGTGGGTTTCTTAACATCTCAGGAAAATGACGCAGTTTGCCGTGGTGAAATTCTTACTACGTCGTTCAGTTTGTGACGCACAGGGTTAGTCCATATCGCCAGTCTTGTTGCAATATATAATACTTCGTCTCTTTACAAGTAATTGTTAATAAAAATCTAATTGAATATAATAATCAAAACCGCTTACAATTATCTGATATAAAAATCATCTCATGGATGTACTAGTTAATAATAATAATAATAACATGATAATAAATGAATAACCCTTTAAATATAACAGCTATGGGATCGAATCGTTACAGGATGACGGTGAAATATTTACACAACCACCATGTTGGATTAGTGAGACGTAATAACATTTGAAGGGCACGTTCGGTGTCGGCCAAAATAGTACTATGACCTTACCGAGTTTCATTGAATCGCTGCAGGCGTTTGGATTTTATAACGGGAGAACACACACACGGACGCACACACACACATACACACACGGACGCACACACACACATACACACACGGACGAAAGGCGATCTCATAAGCCAATTTTTTTCATAAATGAAAATAGGCTAAAAATATAGTATAGCTTCATTTGTGCTGAATGAAATAAAAATTGCGTTTTGATTTACTATTGTCTCTCTAACAGGTTTAGGCTACATTCCACATACTGTATTCTTTATGAGGATAGTTGAGAAAACAAAACAAAAATCTTTGGACTTGTCTGTTTTATTTTTTGCCCAAAAATTAGTTGAATACGAAAATGAAAAATATCTTAATCCTCAAATACGATTATGTATTATGTAAATCCTAACAAAGTACAAATCATTACTGAATACCAAACATTCCTGTTTTTTTTTTTAAGCATTGGACTTGTCTTATTTTTGTAGAATCCCTGATATTTCACACTCGTATATAACCCGACCTGTCTGATTTTTGGCGACAGCAATAATATCTATCCTACTTCTTCTGATTAACCGTCCTAACCCTTCTACAAGATCCTTCAGTCTTCGTGACAGCATACCTACATCATCAGCATACGCTAGATTTTGGCTCATACGGTTTAACTCCTGGATTGCTGATATCTATCTTCCTCAAGTACTTGGGAGTACTGGTTACTGAAGATAATAGCACAAGAGAAGAAATGAAAGCAAGAATTGCAGCCGGTTATAGAGCTTATTGGACACTGATAAAAATCCTCAAAGCGCGCATCCTCAGTAGAAGATCAGAGGTGACAAACAGTTATAAGACCAGTGGTAATGTACGGCTCGGAAACATGGACTATGACCGTGACAGATGAGGAGCTTTTGGGAAAGGAAAATACTGAGGAAGATTTATGGAGCAGTGAATAAGGCAGGAAGATGGAGAATACGGGAAACCAAAGAATTGGAGGTCATCCTGATATAGTGTAGTTTCGGAACTAAAGAGTAATAGGCTAAGATGGCTGGGACATGTGGAGAGAATGGCAGGTGATAGAGTGGTTAAAAAGACCTATATAGGAAATCCAGGTGGAAGAAGATGCAATGGAAGACCTAGGAAACGATGGTTGGATGACGTGGAGGACGACTTACGCAAGATTGGAGTAAGAAGATGGAGGAAACGTACAGAAGATCGTCAGGATTGGGCAACGATTGTTGGAGAGGCCAAGGTCCTACATGGACTGTAGCGCCGAGGAATAGTAGTAGTAGTAATAATATCTATACGTAGAGTTGGCCTTGAAGAGGAAGAAGATGTATTTATCTCAAAAAGTCCATTTTTGAACAAGTCAGGTTTTTGGAGTGAACCCTTCAATTGGGTACAATCGTGTTGACCGACTGAAACCCGTTACATTTTGCTCTCTATTGAACCCATTCGCCCCGGGCATTCCCCACATATGGGAATACTAACTAACCTAACCCCGTGGCACTACAGCCCTTGGAGGGCCTAGGCCTACCAAGCGACCGCTGCCCAGCCAATTGGCCTGCAGATTTTGGGGTGACGCGTGGTCAGCGCGTCGGGTCCCCTCGGCCGTTAATCTTGGTTTTCGTGACCGAGGCACTGTCTCACTGTCAGACAGCTACTCAATTGTCCTCACGAGGCTGAGTGCACCCCGTTCCAACCCTCACGTCAGTTTTAAAATCCCTGACGGAGCCGGGGATCGAACCCGGGGCCTCCGGGTGACAGGCAGGCGCGCTACCCCTACACCACCGGGCCGGTATATGGGAATACTACAGTATGTTATTTTATTTCTCGTATCGAGACGCTATAATAATAATAATAATAATAATAATAATAATAATAATAATAATAATACTATCGTATGGCCTCGGGTGCCGGGTTCAAGCTTTGTAAATTGACACCCAGAGGGCAGCTTGCATGTCGAATTTAATGCTCCTTGGAGCGCTATGAATGTCAAGGTGGTTAGATATCTAAGCCCCTTGACCTTATACCGCTTTCTAGTGGAGAAACGAGGACCTTTATTTTGGCGGAGAATCCCGAGATTAATTTTGCCATTATGAACACGGCCTACTGAATTCAAATGGGTTCTTTAACATGCCAACAACGTATGGCATGAGTATCGTTATTTTTGTCGCCTTTCAAACATCACTTACCATGGCCAGGAGCGAACCTGCAAGCTTCGGGTTGGTAGTCCGACACTATAACCACACACCCACCGTGGCAAGCATCGAGACGCTTAAAATATACCATTTCGATCATTTTACTACAACATGGGCCTACCATTACTTTCGAAGGGGATTCTCCCGTTAATCCCAACTTTAAATAGTGAAACAACTAGAAGTACAGTATTTTGAAGCCAGAACAGTAGAGAGAGAGATTTGTTTAGTAGGCCTACACGAAATATTCTAATCCGCAGAAAGCAAGTATAAGGGATGCTGTTGTTGTTATGTTTTTTACGCCGGTCAGGCAATAAAAGAGAGAGGGAAAGAAATACAAAAAGAGTACAAATTTGAGTACTTTTGTTACAAACAGACCTCGTGGTGCAGTGGTTAATAATCTTGGCTCTCAGCCTTGATGTCCGGTTTCGATTTCCGGCTATGCCAAGAAATTAAAATGTGACCTGAGGTTTGGAACGAGCAATATCAGCCTCTTGAGACAGAACTGACAAGTATAAGAGGGTTCGATTCCCACCCCAGCCATCTGCGTGGTGGCTCAGTAGTCAAGTTGCTTGTCTCTCACCAAGGTAGACAAGGTTTGATTTCCGGTCAATACATTACATGTGATATTTTCGATGTGAAATGCCACGTCCTGTGGTTCGGATTCCACGTAAAAAGAAGGTCCCGTACCTCATGATGACCAGATTAACGTTCACGTAAAACTACAAGCATTTTTTTTTAAAATCTTGGAAGTAGTTTTACTTAAACAAAAGTTTGATGCTTTTCAGTCGGTCTACACCCAAATGAGATGGGTTATTCCCTAATCCTGACAAAACATAGCCAACATGAGATTAATAAATACACTTGGATGACCAGTTTCGATCGTCAAGCGATCATCTCAGATCCATTACACTTAGGCTATAAAATCCATGTCTGAAAATATGGGTGAAACTAATCACAATATTGAACCATTTACCCTCTGATGGATAAATGATTCGATGTTTTATTTCTTCAATTAATAAATATTTCTACAAGCATCTTGAAAATAGCCAGACGGAGATGATGAAATTTCAAGCATTGGTTGGAGACAATGGGGACATACCTGCAGCAGTTTGACAAAAGGCTAAATACTTAGGATTGTGAAAAGATAGACCCTAGCAATGATTCAGAAGGACAGGTGGTGGCCACCTCAAAATAGAAGCGACGCGCAGTGAGACACGCTCATGGCATGTTCATTGTAATATTCGCGCCTAGAAAAAATATGATGCAGTAACGTGAGTGGCTGATGAAAATACTAGACACTCCTACGAGGCCAAGGTCTGATAAAAACCGCCAAGTTACAGAAAATGTGGAACCAATGAGAGAAGAATGCTTACCAGCGCGGCAAGTCTAGCTTGGGCACGCGATGGCTAGCATTAACGCGGGAGATCGCCTAGACAACATCTCTACGATCGATTCTAGGATTAATGGGCATATTCTTGACCTGCGCTATTTTTCGAGTTCAGTGATATTTATTTCATTCTTGTACCACTATTATTTTGAGAAATTTTTATATAATTTCCCCCTCTATCAATACCTAGGGCCGGTTCATTTATAAGTGGCGTGAAGAGCCAAGACATTGTTATTACTTTTGTTCGTCTGAGGACGTAAATTATACTTTTGTGTGTCAATGGACACAGGCTAATATACTTTTGCGTGTCATGAGGACACCGAAATTATTAATAAATGTGTTAAATTCAGTGATAGGTAGTCACAGTACTATATTTTGTAGGGACAGTAGCATCGACAATTCGCCAACAGACAGTTCCGGGGAAAGTAGTACCTGAAACGGCGAATTTAGTAGTCAGATATCAAGTGTATAATAATCTAACTTTTTGAATCAGCACGAGAGATGACATCGCTTATCCTGAAGGAAGTTTGGAACTATCAACACTCCGTCCAGATGGCTGAGATGAGCTAAGAAGCATTCAGTTGGGCAGTGGCGTATACTGGTCTGAAGATCTGGGCTACCACTGAGCTTAATATTACACAAATGATGCTTTTGAACTGCCGTGCGAAAAAAAAACTTCCTTTCACGGCTAAATAACAAACACGGCCAGCAATACAATTTAGACAGTTTAGAACTGCCAGATAACCAATTCCACATAGCATGTAGATGATGTGAAATGACGTGTGTACATTGGCACACAATTGCAGTTCAGGTCATATGTATAATATGAACTTTCTCACTGTATAGACGACGGCAGAAAGGAACTTCTAACAAGCTCTCTATTATACAGTCATTGGCATTTAAAGTCCCCGCATGTGTTAGTTCCATAATTGTCTTACAAAATCACAACTGGCACAGTTAAAACAAAACATTACATAAAGATTATTCAGCATACACACATTTAAATAAATCACACATCGAAAATACTACAACTTCTAAAACATATGCACATATATGCGCGCGATAATGTATATTTATTGTAGGCTATTTGTTCCTTTAAACGCTTTTAACTTCAAAGAAACCGCTGGTACTCAATTAAATTAGCCTCTGGCTGCGCGAGCCCGCGGCGTGTGGTCCAGGTATGCGGTGCGACTAAGCGCTCCTTAGCCTGGGGTTTAACTTGAATCGGGGTTAAAAATTGGCGGATTCTTGCTTGGTTTCAAGTTGTTAAGCGAATAATTTTTATTTGATGTTGTGTATGCAATCATTTAAATATTTGGTAGTTTGATGTTATTTTGCGTGGTATAAATATGTTAGTACCTATTTCGCTCCATGTTACTCAGACCATCGCCGCTCCAAGCCGTATTTATTCTTGTTAGGCGCTGTCCAGTATGGTAAGAAACCGCTGGCCGTAGCGGCAACTCACTCGCTATGAACGATGGGCCTGCACGGAACAAGGGAGGGTGCGGAGAGATGGGGGTAGCGGCGTAAGGCTGCCGCTTTCTCGGTCGGTTTCTGCTGCGTTGCCGCGTTGACTACCCACTAACCATTATTTCTTTCGATAAAGAAGAATGTGCATGAAAGTCACGATTGTTTGAATGCTTTGTTGAACCAGTAATAAAGTGTTATTTATTTTTAATGTAATTTTCTTGGGCTACCGCTGGTAGCCCCGGTAGCCCTAAGAATACGCCCCTGCAGTTGGGAGATGGCAGCGGATGTCCTTTGACGGGTGACTGGCCGAGGATGAGTACAGAATAATATTCTTATTATCTGATAGATTAACTTATGGTGTTTGGGACATATTTTTGTAAATATTTTGCTTGTGTGATTAACGTAGTATATTTAGTTTTGGTCTGACACACCTTTTGCATGGAAACAGCTCGCATATATGTTATTAGTGAAAGGTTCTTTTGTTTGTTGTTTTAACTAACGTAGCTATGTGGACGACCGTGTTTGCATACGTTACGCAATGCGGTTAAAAACGTCTCTCGGAGATATGTTGTGTTTCAGAAGTAGGACTGAAGTAATATAATTATACAATAGAATGGAGGGTAATTAATCCTTTTTAAGGTTTATTATTGATCAGATTCAGTGAGATTATTGCCTTTGGAGCAATGTGATTTGTGACGAAGAGCAGTCAGCTCTATCGTAGGTTTTAATATTTTTTTAAATAGTTTGTGAGCATCCATTCAGCCGACCTGTGTGAAAAACGTCATGTCATTCCCAGAAGTGTGAGTGTGTGTATTTTGTGGTCATTACAAGCGGGAATTTCAGCGTAGACTGATTTCTGTCAGCTTGGTGCCAGGTCCATATTGTTACCTTGCGAGGGCAATTGTGGATATTTTGATTAATGTCTGACCATATGTTGAGGTGGTTGAGATTTGTTGCTGTTGATTCTTTGAGATAACGGCACAGCTGGTCAGTTATTTTTACACACTGGAGTTGGGACAATGACAGGTATTGAGGAAAGGGGAGCTGTTTCACAAGACGGACTGAAGGTTGCAAGCAAGGTCACTAGTGGGGAGTGCTTGTTTGGCTCCGTAATTACTTGAAATACAGAATTAAGAACTGATCAATGGTAAAAATTGTTTAAATAAATGGGAGTTGCCTACGAATCACGATAATCTCCGAAGCGTTACCTTAACATGCAGTTTTGTTCATATAAAGTAATCTCAGCCGGTCAGGCTTTTGTTGTTGTTGGTTTAGTCCATGTTTATATTCCATATCAGTGACCAGTGAAGTCACGTGCGATGCTGTATTTCCTTGTTTGTGGATTGAGCAATTGGCCGGAGTTGGCAGCTCATTTTGTCCAGTGCGTCATCGCGCTAAATGAGGGTCTCGAGAGAGATTCCTGTAAATAGTAGATTTTTTTAGTGTGTGTGTCAGCATTACATTTTTTAAGGGTTTTTATTAGGGTCATGTTCCATATCCGTAAACGTTGATTTACGAGATGATTGTTCGTAAGCATCGTGGCTGTTAACCCGCTGTAAACGAACAGTCATCCAAAGTACTCATTCCTCGTGGTTAGTCATTACGCGTACATAAAATCAAATGCAAGTTAGTGGAACTAGGATCCACATTTTATAAAGGGGGAGATCCGTCTGACTCCTCAACTTTGATAGATATTCCTGTCAGGGGAAAATTCAGGGAGGATTTTTTTTATTATTTTTGTTTATATTATTTTTATGCACTATTAGTCATTAAATCATGTTATTATTTTACGTCTTGTCACCTTTCTTTCTTAATTATAGTTTTAATCCTATGACCCTTACCTCAGTAGAGCATGTTGTTTGGCGAACGTAAACATCACACTAGGAACTGAGCGCGACCCCTTGATCAAGATTCTTGCATATAAACACTGCTATTCTGAAGGGTTCAATATATACATTTATTTTGTTGCATACGCTCGTTTTATAAACATACTCGTGTCTTAATTGTTGCCATTATAGGCTCGTTGCATAATGTACTATTAGTTAATAATAAAATGTTGAGATTTGTTAAGAAGGGTCTTTATAATGTCTTTATCGGTCATCCTTGGGTTCGGTTCACAGGTAGGCTGCTCGTATTTTACCCTCTATAACGCCAATCATCAGATTGCCATGACGAAGCACATATACTAGCCATGCAAGTTGCTTCTTTCTGATGTGATGAGCTATGAAGTCGGAAGGAAGGAAGGTAGGAGAGAAGGAAGGAAGGAAGGAAGGAAGGAAGGAAGGAAGGAACGAACGAACGAAGAAAGGAAATAAACAAGGAAGAAGGAACAACAACACAACCAATGTAGGCTAAATTGAGTAACACCAGCGTCAATGATTGTTCCATGATGAAGAAGTTATAAACAATAACCGTTACTTCAAATAGCGTTACAGTTTCTGAATTTAATTAGTTATGTCGTTGTCCCTCGTTATCATAAAAAGTAACGGTTACCAGCAGTGGCGTAACTAGGATTTGCTTCAGGAGGGGGATAAGCGGAGTCAAATCTTAAGTAGGCCTAATTGCGTTTATGGTTTTGTGTTTTTTTTCTACTTTTTTGTATATATTTTTTATGTTGTGTTTGTTTTCTCCTTTTGCTTTTGTTTTTGAATTTTGCTTTTCGAATAGTTTTTTTGTTTTGTGTTTGTTTTCCTCCTTCGTTTTTTTTTAATTTTGCTTTCTGATTTGTGTTTTTGGTTTTGTGTTTGTTTTCGGCTCTTACTTTTGTTTTTGAATTTTGCTCTTTCGTTTTTGGTTTTGTATTTGTTTTCTGCTTTTGCTTTTGTTTTTGAATTTTGCAAGGTGTTTTTAGCCTACTTTCGATTTTTGCAAAAAATGAAAGTAGACTTATGAGATCAACACAGGACGAAAAAAGTGTGTCTGTCTGTGTGTGTGTATGTGTGTGTGTGAGTCTGTGTGTGTGTGTGTGAGAGAGTCTGTGTGTGTGTCTGTGTGTGTGTGAGAGTGTGTACTCTGAATGTCTGTCCCCCCCTATCAATTCGAACACGGTGAATGCGAATTGAACGAAATTTGGTACAAAGGTAGCACTAGCAAAGGACACCTCAGTGTCATGTTTTATATCGCAGCCATCTTGACTGAAACGTAATGGCGGCCACACAAATGTTCAAAGCTTGAATCAAATTACGACTAACCTAATCATCCGATCTCTACCAAATTTTGCAACAACATACCTTTATGGGAGGAGCCTCCTTTGACCAAACTAGTAGGTCATCAGAGTAATAGTTTGCGGATGGCGGCCATCTTTGTGTCAAAATCGATTCCCCCTATTAATTCGAACACGGTGCAACCGAATGGAACGAAATTTGGTACAGAGGTAGTACTAACAAAAGGCACCTCAGTGTCATGTTTTATATCGCCGCCATCTTGACGGAAACGTAATGGCGGCAACACAAATGTTCAAAGCTTAAATCAAATTACGATTAACCTAATCATCCGATCTCTACCAAATTTTGCAACAACATACCCTTATAGAGGAAGCATCCTTTGACCAAATGAATAGGTCATTAGCCTAACAGTTTGCGGATGGCGGCCATCTTTGTGTGAAAATCAATTCCACCTATTAATTCAAACACGGTGAAACCGAATGGAACGAAATTTGGTACAGAGGTAGCACTAGCAAAGGGCATCTCAGTGTCATGTTTTATATCGCCGCCATATTGACAGAAACGTAATGGCGGCCACACAAATGTTCAAAGCTTAAGTTAAATTACGACTAACATAACCATCCGATCTCTACCAAACTTTGCAACAACATACCTTTATGGAGGGAGCATCCTTTGACCAATCTAATATTTTATTAGCCTAATAGTTTGCGGATGGCGGCCATCTTTATGTCAAAATTGATTCCCCCTATTAATTCGAACACGGTGGAACCGAATGGAACGAAATTTGGCACAGAGGTAGCACTAGCAAAGGGCACCTCAGTGTCATGTTTTATATCGCCGCCATCTTGACTGAAACGTAATGGCGGCCACACGATTGTTCAAAGCTTAAATCAAATTACGATTAACCTAATCATCCGATCTCTACCAAATTTTGCAACTACATACCTTTATGGAGGGAGCATCCTTTGACCAATCTAATGGGTCATTCGCCTAATAGTTTGCGGATGGCGGCCATCTTTGTGTCAGAATCGATTCCCCCCATTAATTCAAACACGGTGGAACCGAATGAACGAAATTTGGTACAGAGATGGCACTAGTAAAGGTCGTATGGCGGCCATCTTTATGTCAAAATAGATTCCCCTATTAATTCGAACAAGGTGGAACCGAATGAACGAAATTTGGTACAGAGGTATCACTAGCAAAGGGCACCTCAGTGTCATGTTTTATATCACCGCTATCTTGACGGAAACGTAATCGCGGCCACCCAAATGTTAAAAGCTAAAATGTAATTACGACCAACCTAATAATCTAGTCTCTACCAAATTTTGCAACACCATATCTTTATGTGGGAAACATATTCTGACCAAACTGCAAGAACATCAGCCCAATAGTTTGCAGATGGTGGCCAAGTATGTGTGCAAATCGATTCTCCCTATCAATTCAAACACGGTGAAACCGAATTGAACGAAATTTGGTACAGAGGTAGCACTAGCAAAGGGCACCTCATATTCATGTTTAATATCCCTATAGCACGTTGTATTTCAACGAGCTACTACAACCAACATTCAATCATACTCCTTGAAAAGGACAAAGAGTTATAACATTACCCATGCATTTAGGAGAAAGTAGGCTATATGTTCTTTACTGAACATCTTGTTTGGTTTTGTGTTTATTTTATGCTTTTGCAATTGTTGCCTTTGAATTTTTCTTTATTCTTTTTTTCTTTTTGTATGTGTTTTCTGCCTTTGTTTTTGTATTTGTTTTTGTTTTTGTTTGTTTTCTGCTTTTGAATTTTGTTTTTTGTTTTCTGCTTTTGCATTTGTTTTAGAATTTTTGTTTTTGTTTTTTGGTTTTGTGTTTATTTTCTGCCTTTATTTATGAATTTTGCAATATGTTTTTGGTTTTGTATTTGTTTTCTGATTTTGCTTTTGTTTTTGAATTTTTTAATGTGTTTTTTGGTTTTATGTTCGTTTTCTGCTTTAGTTTTTGAATTTTATTTTAGTTTTTGTTTTGTTTTTGTGTTTGTTTTATGTCTTTGCTTTTGTTTTTTAATTTTGATTTTTTCTTCGTGGTTTTTGGTCATGTGTTAGCTTTCTGCTTTTGTTTCTGAATTTTGTTTTTTGCTTTCTGTTTGATCATGTGTTTGTTTTGCTTTTTGGTTTGTACAGGGGGAAAAATAAGTTATTCAATGAAAACAAACCTACACGTTTTCATTTTTGATCTCGGTGGCATTATTTTGATACGGTTTATTTGCACCTCTCAATGTGCCATAGCTCGGAAATGAAGAGTTCGGTTGGTCTAACTCGGAATATTTTACACAAGAAAACATAAATGTTCTCGAATTTTAATAGTTCATTATGCAACGAGCCTATAATGGCAATAATTAAGACACGAGTATGTTTATAAAACAAGCATTTATGCGAGTTTTATAATTTCCATACGCGTGTCTTAATTACGATTATAGGCGAGTGTTTATGTTCGACGATTATTATTATAACTATTTTATGTTCGAACATAAATATTCATAAATATCTGTCGAGATTTCGCCAGTTTTATGTACTGAACAGGGTGCTTGAGACGAAGAGAATGCCTTGTATTTGACCATGGCCTCCTCGATTGCCCCACTATGACACTAGGCCAGGCAGTGAAATTTAAATTAGAAGGCCTTGGAACTCAGCGCAGATGCGTTGCTATCCTCAGGTAATTGGTCAAACAACTGTTTCTTGAGCTCTGATTGGTGGGAGAAACTGTTTCATAATGAAAAATATTGGTGTAGCAGAAAAGAGGAGAATTGAAGCATTTGAAATGTGGTGTTACAGGAGAATGATGAAGATCAGATGGGTAGATAGGGTTACAAACAAAGAGGTATTAAGCCGAGTGGGAGAGGAGAGATGTTTCTGGCGACTGCTAATGAAGAGAAGAGATAGGTTGGTAGGACACATACTAAGACACCCAGGAATAGCAAGCTTAGTTATGGAAGGAAGGGTCGAGGACAAGAACTGTAGGGGTAGGCCAAGGTTAGAATATGTTAAACAGATTGCCTCGGATGTGGGGTGTGGTAGCTATGTAGAGATGAAACGATTAGCTCAGGACAGGGAGGCATGGAGAGCTGCATCAAACCAGTCAAAAGACTGAAGACTCAAACAACAACAACAATGAAAAATAGTGTTATAATGACTATCATTATGATACAGTTTTCTGACATATAATAGTCAGGGTCGAACATAAACGTACATAATCCAATCGTTTGTAAACAATCCAAAAACTGGCTTATATATATATATATATTAAATATTGACTCTGGGGGAGGAATTGGTCCCCCTAGTAGTTAAGCTACTGGTTACCAGTAATTGTGTTACTGTCATATTCTAGTTTAAATGTAGAATTATGTGAGATTTTCAACGAGAAATGCCATGTCCTATGGTTCGGATTCCAAGCAAAAAGGAGGTCACGAGATTAGCCTAACGGTCACGTAAACCTATAAACTTCGTTCCTTTTGAATGTAGAAACAGGTGGAGACGAAAATAGCTGACTCCTAGTCGACAGGTTTATGGAGCGCACTGTAACAACGTGTGTATCTACGTACAACTGCAAGGAAGGAAGGAGCAGTAATGCACCACTCTGCACGGCCTGACACAGCAAAGCGACTGCTGGCGGAGTGGGGGAGAAGGGGAGGGGGGATTAAAGGTGAGAGAACGCGCTGCCAAGCGACTTGTCTTATCAACAGGTGCCGTGTCGGTACCTCGCACAGTAACATGTTTCTCTCAGACTTCCCTTTTACCCGCCAGTAGCAGCGTAGCCGAGCTGTCTTCTTGTGAGAGGCTTGGGGCATCTCGGTCATCAGCCCCGTTAGTTAGGTGTGTGCTGCACATGTCAGATAAATTGTATTAATTCTATTAATTGCTTCGGTGGCGTGGTCGGAACTGCTATGCCCAAGATCGCACCCCCCAGGGGCTCACAAATAGAGGGACGTGGGTTGGCGACCACGGGACCCCAGCTGAGTCCGGCATTGCATCCACTTACTTGTGCCGGGCTCCTCTCAGTCTTCTTTCCTGTCGACCTATCTTGGTCAACTCCTGGTCTCTTCCGACCCCGACGGTATTAGGGTATTCGAGGCCTAGGGAGTCTTTCACTTTCCCATCTTAATTGGCCATTATCTCATCTTTCTTGATACCCTCCTTCTGCGAGGGGTCAGCCTTCTTTTTCTTTTCATGTTATAAAGGAAGCTTGTAGTTTAACGTGACCGTTAATCGTGTGATCATGAGCCATGGGACCTCCTTTTTACGTGCAATCCGAACCACAGGACATGGCATTTCACTTCGAAAATCTCACATGCATTGACCGGGAATCGAACCCTTGCCTTGGTGAGAGGCATACAGCTAGACCTCTTTTCATGTTATGTCCTGCCTTCTGCACAAGGGATGCACCCTGGATAGTGCTACACCCTCAAGGGCTCACGGCTGGTGAGTTTGGGGCTTGGTGACCCCGAGGGATTCCTGAGCTGGGTCCGTTTTGTCTCCTTTTTCCTCTGACCTTGGGGCGAGACCTCTCCTCTTTCCTTTGTCTGGCTGAGTGGCTCAGGGGTAACGTTCTCGCTTGCTGAGCCCAAGGTTGCAGGTTCGAAACCTGGCGCAGTCAGCTGGCATTTAAGGGTGCGCAAATGCGAGGGAGCCGTGTCAGTAGATTTACTGGCACGTTAAAGATCCCCTTAGGGGCAAAATTCCGGCACCCCGGCGTCTCTAAAAGCCAGTGCAGTTAAAAGGGACGTAAAACCAATAACATTATTATTATTATTATTATTATTATTATTATTTTTATCTCCTCTTTCCCTTTCCTATCCGCCTTTCTGGGCTCCCCTTCCTTCCAAGTCCCTCAATCCTCATTCTTCGAGTTGAGGGCATTTCATTTTCTTCCTGTCCTTTATTTGCTTAATACTTTCTTTGTTTACCATACCACGAAAACCATTTTCAGGACGGATGAGCTGGAAGGCACGAGGTAGCTCATTAGCACTCTCGGTTACCGCGGCCGGTTGATATCTTGTACTCCTGTAGTACCGTAGTGTCTGTAGGCTAACTGTATTAGGGACAGGGATGAGGTAAGCGTCCCGGAACTAGATAGAAGGTAGGCCTATTTGTTGTATTTTCATTTGAGGGGCGTGGTCATTTAGCCCCGTGTATTTGGGAGCATGCAGAAATTGTCTGATAACCTGAGTTATTGTGGTGGGATGTTTAAGACCGAATGAAGTACAAAATATGCAAGCAAATATGACCTAAATACTATAAAATATGCCCTAAAAACTATGAAATATGACATGAATTTTTGGGATAGGTAGCGAATCACTAACATACAGTAAACGTCTTAAGTGCCAAAACGTGACCAGACACATTTAATCATACACACTGACAGGGAGCTACAGTAGGCCTACATTAAAATTTTCAACATTCATTCAGTAGCATAGCCTTGAGATGCAGTTCTTGCTCGGTTTTCCTAAAAGACTTAGATGGCATTTCCCTGTTTGCTAATTGCTTCTGAGCTAAATACGTATATCTACTGGAGTTACATCCTATTGAAAGGCGGAAGCACACTATCGTCAAGTTCCGTGACCTCATGCGTTCAGTGTCGCAATCTAACTTATCCAGAAATATGTGCTAAAAGACGTCCGTAGAGGAGCGCCTTCTTGGAATCAGGTCTTCTAAACCTGCTATCTGCCTGCTCTGGGAAAAGAAAGAAAAATATACTGTATCTACTACACTATTCGGAAATCCTGTGTTTGAAACTCGACGCAGATAACACGTACCTTGTTAACGACGCCTCAATTTAAACAAAAATGCTGAAATTATAACCAAATATGACCTTATATCACTAAAATATGACCAAATATGACCAAAGCAATAACATGGCCGAAATATGCATTAATAGGCAACATCAAATTGCTTTAAACGTGGTCAGGTACCCGTCATTCAAACTTATTTTTCAGATTTCGGTTAAAATGAGCTCAGGAAAAAAAAATACAGTCAGTCTGAAAGACTAGACGTTATATCATTTTAAATGACGCAAGCTACAAATGCTACACATGTTAGAAAGGCTCAGGACTCTTTCAACAGACTCCATTACCCATTAACTTAGGCTTCCCGCGCGGGCACCTCTTTAAGGGTCACCCTGTATTTGAGTCTGACATCTTTTACAACTCTTTAAGAGTCACCCATTATTTGAATCTGATATATCGCAAACCTCTTTAAGGGTCACCCTGTTTTTGAATTGAATCTAACATACTGTACACCTCGTTATGTGTCACCCTGTAATTTTCTCTGACATCCTGCATACCTCTTTAGGAGGCACCCTGTATTATTATCTGGCATCTTGTATATCTCTTTAGAAGTCTCCCTGTATTTTTGTGTGACACCTTGTACACCTCTTTAGGAGGCACCCTGTATTATTATCTGGCATCTTGTATATCTCTTTAGAAGTCTCCCTGTATTTTTGTGTGACACCTTGTACACCTCTTTAGGAGTCACCCTGTATTCTTGTCTGACATCTTGTGCACCTCTTTAGGATCACCCTGTATTCTTCTCTGCCATCTTGTACACCTCTTTAAGAGTCACCTTGTATTCTTATCTGGCATCTTGTATATCTCTTTATGAGTCACCCTGTATTCTTATCTGGCATCTTGTACTGTATTTTGCTCTGACATCCTGCACACCTCTTTAGGAGGCACCCTGTATTCTTGTCTGACATCTTGTGCACCTCTTTAGGAGTCACCCTGTAGTCTTCTCTGCCATTTTGTACACCTCTATAAGAGTCACCTTGTATTCTTATCTGGCATCTAGTATATCTCTTTAGGAGTCACCCTGTATTGCTAACTGGCATCTTGTACTGTATTTTGCTCTGACATCCTGCACACCTCTTTAGGAGGCACCCTGTATTCTTATATGACATCTTGTATATCTCTTTAGAAGTCACCCTGTATTCTTGTGTTCGCCTCGCTCAAAGCCCCAGGTCGCTCGACGCCAGGCCTCTTTCAACAGACTCCAATAATCATTATCGTCTGCTTCTCGCTCACTGCGTGAGCATGACGTCACGTTCCCGCTCGCTCCCCGCGTGAGCATGACGTCACGTTCCCGCGCAGCTGCATGACGTCACTTCCCGCGCGGCTGCATGACGTCACGTCCGTCACCGTGTCCGTGTCCGTGTCCGTAACGCATAACCATAACGACGAAGTCGACAAGATCATTTGAAATGATAAAATATGAAATTTCCTTAACATCAGAACCTTAGACATTTGTCTCTCACTCGCTGAACGTTTTAAGTCAGCGTACTGTTTAAATTGAAGTCCATGCATCACAGAATCCAGATGAGCCTTCCTCGGTCTTCCTCTTCCTTCCTTCCTCAGAACTTTTCCTTCCAGTATGGAGGTCAGTAACTCATTATGACGTAGGGTGTGGCCAACGAATTTTGCTTTCCTCTTTTCTGTAGTAGTGATCAATTTTCTTGTTTCGTCTACTTCCTTGAGGACCCATTCGTTAGTCTCTTTCTTCGTCCAGCTTAATTTCAGCATCCTTCTCCACATCCAAATTTCCGCTGCTTCCTGGCGTTGTATATCCTGTTTCCTTAGAACCCAAGTTTCGCATCCGTATAACAAAACACTCCAGACAAATGATTTGATAAACAATTTTCTAGTTTTAATGCTAATGTGCCTGCTTTTCAGAAGCTGTCTCTTATTGCTGAAGGCCTGTTTAGCGAGGACAATTCTCCTTTTGATTTCTGTGGTGCACCTATTATCGTCAGTGACAATGCTTCCTAAGTAGCAGAACTGACTGCATTGTTGAATGGTTTCACCATTGTTCTCGTACAGTGGCGGATCCAGAGGGGGGCACCAGGGGCAAGTGCCCCCCCCCTCCCCGAAAAACCAGTTGTTTGCCACATTGATATTGCCAATAAAAATGATTGTTTCTGCAAACTGCATTGCAAGTAAAATCTTTGCTGTATTGCTTGCATTCATGAATGTGGTCAATGTTTGTTATCATATAGTAGTCTATGTAGATTTAATGGCAACACTTAATATAATCGCTACAGCGACATACAATTTTTTATGTTTAGGACAGGTAGAAGTAGAAATATATTTCATAATCCTTTGTGCCAAGGAGCGCCTTCCTATACTACTTGACTATTTGATTGGCCTTGGCCGGTATTTTTAGCTTATTTTCAATTTTGAAAAAAAAAAAAAAGGCTTATGAGATCACCTTTTGTCCGTGTGTGTGTGCGTGTGTGTGTGTGTGTGAGGTGTGTGTGTGTGTCCCTAATAACTTTTAAACGGCTGGCGCGATTTCAATTAAACTCGGTAAGTTTATACTACTATCCCGGGCGACCTCGACCGGTCCCTTCAAATTTTGTTACATCTCACCAATCCAACATGGCGGCTGTGCGAAATATTTCACCAGCATTCAATATCTCCTAAACTATTACCGATATCACCCTGGAATTTATTACGGTAATAAAGGGAACTACTAGAAGTTCACATACGTGACTTTCGAAAAACTGGTAACTACAAAACCAACATGGCGGCCACGCAAATTTGCAACTATTCAATTTTCCACTTGGAATCATTATTATAAAAATATTTATATTCATGGCCATTTTTAGCAACTTTCACAACTTGAAAAGTATTTGACCATTGAGCATAGCATCGAAGAACTGTGCGAAGCACAACAACAATTAATTGTTCTTCTGACATTAAACATTCGAGAAGTGACTCGATTATGAAATTCAAGTTCCTAACAAAATACATGATTTCTGAATCATCAACTTGATCAATAAATGAACAGAATGCGGAAATTAGAATTGTAGTTTTATAATGAATTCATTTAGTTCATGGCACTAGGATTGAAAATATCCTTCAAATTATTCGTGGTTAAAGAATTATTTTAAATTGGCAGTGGCCCATTCTATTATTTGTGTAAGAACACAATATTACAACAACAACGGCAAAGGTCTTCCTCTGAAGAAGAATAAACTACTATCATGACAAATCCGGGTTCTAGCAAAATCAAAGTCTAAATGGAATTCGTAAACAAGGTTGAAATAAGAACTGATGGTTTCAAGAAATAACCTTCGGGTCATTCATCCGACGAAATGTGTAGTTCCAATACTCCTACTATAAACCTGAGCCATCGAACCTGCTATTTGATTGATGCTCGAAAAAACCTCTTCATTCCTGCGACTTAAACATGCGCACCTGGGAATGGCATTTCAACTACTCCACACATAAATTATCTTCCCAAAATTTATACAATAAATCAAGCCTCTGCTTGTTATCAACACTATGTCGTTATGTCCCTAAAGAATCAACAACTATTATTATTTTAGGCCTATTATTATTAAGACGGATTTTTTTTCGTTTTAGATAAGGATGGCACGAAATAGAACAAGTAACCATGGAAGGCTGCCTTCATTCCGTATCCTACTGGGCGGCTTTCGTGATTTTACATCAGTGGATTTTCAAAAGAACTTCTGCGTAGATCCGGCAACCATGTGCCTTGGCTCAGCGTCGCAACAACTTGCTCGGCAAGTCCTTGTGTTAGAATGAGCTGAAGTTGCTTCGGCCAGCTGGCCTTTATTCAAAACTGCCAGGGTCACGCGTCATCACCTGATATCTGGAAATCCTCATATCTCTTGAATCCCTGGTCCGATTTACTTGATACTAATTGCATTCTCTTTCATTTGGCCGTGCCAGTAATCTGATCCCATTCTCAAGTCTCTACTCCATAGTTAACTATTTAATCAATAAATAGCCTCCACCTCTGCTATTACTCGCTACGTCACTTGACATCCAACTATCGGTAAATTCCTTCCAAATGCTTCGAGAAGCAATGTAGCGCGATATTCAAATATCTCAACTTTCAAAAGCGGCTACAGCCTTTCCCTTGATATCTAGGTGTCCGAATCTTGGAATACCCATTCCTAGAGTTGGGCACAGTATCACCCTGAAATTTTATACGGAGATAAAGGGCACTACTGGAAGTTCACCTATAAGACTTTCAAAAAGCAGTTATCTACAAAACGAACATGGCGGCCAAGCGAATTTGAAAATTTTAAATAGACCTTTCTCGCGATTTAATGTTCCAAACGCAATGAAATCTGGTACAGGAAATGTTTATACGCATTGTAATGCACTGGTATCTAATTTAGTTCAATTGTTTACATAACCTCAAGATGGCGGCTGTGCGAATTTTAAAATTAAGTTTTTATTTCTTGTGTCGTAATCATGCGATCGAAGTGAATGTTTGAATAATGAACCTACGCAATAATTTTCCTTTAT
The DNA here is from genome assembly GCA_946902985.2 of Meconema thalassinum. NCBI lineage: Eukaryota > Metazoa > Arthropoda > Insecta > Orthoptera > Tettigoniidae > Meconema > Meconema thalassinum. The sequence goes on along the minus strand of OX336391.1, from coordinate 66,324,629 downwards.
TGGTACATGATTCTATGACCTATACATTTAACAATCCAACATGGCGACCATCCGAAATATTCAGACGACTCTGAATACCTACGAATCTATTATAGCAATCAAACCGATTTTTTTTGGTTCATAGGGGCTATGAACTTAAGTTCACCTATAGGACTTTAAATAACCTGGTGATCACAAATCCAACATGGCGGCGACGCGAAGTATAAATATTCAAATGGACGTTTCTCGCAATGTAACCATCCGAGTGCAGTGAAACTTGGTACAGTACATCCTTATACGAATGTTAATCCACTGGCATCTAATTTATTTCAATTGTTTCCATAGCCACAAGATGGCAGCTGTGCGAAATTTTAAAATCTCCTCATTACTTCTTGTGTCCTAATCATGCGATTGAAGTTTGAATGCTACACGTACACAATAATCTTCATGTAACAGTACATAACTCTAGGACCTACATATATGAAATCCATCATGGCGACCATCCGAAATATTTAGTCGGTACTCAATATCTACGAATCAATTACAGCAATCAAACTGAAATTTTGTATGTTGATAGTGGCAGTTAATACAAGTAGGATATATGAAAATAGGCTGTATAGTTCTTCACGGAACTACTTGTTATTATTATTTATGTGTTTAGTTGTGAGTCAGTGACTGACAATGTTGGTACTATGTACATATTTTGTAACATTTGTGTAGTAGACTTGTATATTGTCTTCAGATAGTCACTATTATTGAATATGTTTTAATACATATTTGACTGTGTAATGTGCATTAAAATGTGGAAATGTACATATTCTGTAGAATTAAAAAGATTTTTTTTTACATAATGACAATGACTTGTGTTATTGAAACTGAAACCAATAAGCCATTTTAATATAATGAATTTCTTGTTGAATTATAAAATCTGGTGGTTGAATGTTATGTGTAGTGTGTGTAGATTAAATACAAATTTAGTAATTTTATTACATATTTTCTCTCGCTTCTCTGAAATCCTAGAGTGCCCCCTCCGAGGTGAACCTGTGGATTCGCCACTGGACTTCTCGATGTTTGTTTGGATATTTTCATTGGATTTGTTGACAACTAACACTTTGGTTTTGGAGGTATTCAGTTTATAATTTGCTTCCTTTAACGTTGAAGATAAGACTCGCAGAATTTTGTGTAAAAATATAATTGGTGTTCTTCCCGAAGGCAGGTCCGAGCCTCCGAAGAGGCTATCGTCAGCCGGAGTTTACTTGCGGGAGGGTGGCCAGGGCCTTTCAGCTCCTCCTTATGTTGGCCAACAGCGCGCAGTGCCGAGAACCGGCATACTAGCCAAGTTCTGACTGCGCCCAATGCTGCTTAACTGCGGTGTTCTCATGGGATCCGGTGTTTGAACACGGCTAGGCCGTTGGCCTCATTTTGTGTATACAGTAAACTCCCGATTATCCGCGGAATTGACTGGCGCGGATTCCGCGGATAATCGAATTTCACGGATAAGCCGCAACATTGCTGGTAATGGTTAAACAAATTCCGAAGGCACTAAGAAACAACACACAAGTGCTATAAAAATAAGTTTATTATACAATAAAAGGACGTACATGATAACAAAACCCAGTCGATGTTATGTGTGTTATTAAAAAGTCTTGTTTACTGTTTAACAAAAAAAAAAAAATCGGTCATTTGCTTTTGCTCTTTCGTAGTGAAACACTTTTTCTTTATTTGTGATTTGAGTTTTCTCAACACCATCTTGTCACAAAGTGATGCGTCGTCTTGCTCTTCAAGGTATTGAAGAATCCGGTCAATGTGTCCTAATGCTGCATCATGAGTAACGGTCCTCTGCATCTGCGTTTCCTCATTGTCTTCCGATTCAACCGATTCAGTCCCCGTACTTGATTTATGATGTTTTCATCCGTACACGTTTTGTACTGTACATTATTAAGTGTACTGTACTGTATTTGCGATTTACGATTTTTATTACGTTTAAGTATTTAGTAACTTTATTTCAATTTTTGAGAAATAATTTTCGGTTTCAAAACCTTCCTTTTTTTATAAAAACGTTCTCCCACAAGCACCGCGGATAATCCGCAAAGCGGATAAACCGCCCGCTGATAATCGAGAATTTACTGTATTGTAATTAAGATGAGGATTAGGAAGTAAGCGGCCGTGGCCTTATGTAAGGTAAGAACCCGACATTCACATGGAGTAGAAGTGGGGGCCACGAAAAAACCCTTCCAGGATGGCTGTGATAGGAATCGAACCCACCTTTTCTCAGCTTTGTCTCACGAGGCTGAGTGTACACCGCTCCAGCCCTCAGACAAGAATTAATTTTTTTGGCTGAGCCGGGAGTCGAATCCGGCATCCTCGATGACAGCCAAGAATGCTGGCCACTATGCAAGGAGGCGGACTGTTTATAAAATCCCTTGGGGATTTTGTGGTTCACTGGTTAAGCTGCTTGCCTTTCACCAAGGCGGACCGGTTTCGATTCCCGGTCAATGAATGTGAGAGTTTCGAAGTGAAATATCACGTCCTGCGGGTCGGAGAACCACGTGACTCATGAGCGCGAGATTAACGGTCACGTAAAACTACAATCTTTGTATCCTTTCTTTCTCGCATGTTCGTTAACCACCCGCCCGACATTACTGTTATGCGGGCTTCTATAAATATCTTTATGTTCGACGATGTCGAAATGTAAACATTATGTGTCAGAAAACTGTATTATGAAACAGTTTTCTCCCACCAATCAGAGCTCAAGAAACAGTTGTGTGACCAATTAGGTAAGGATTACCTTCGCGCATGCGCTCAAAATCCAACATGTCTATATAAATTACCGACATGGAAACCGTCCATATGTTCGCGTAAATAAACTGGCGAATATGAGACAAGAAATAGCACTGTACTTTAATATCCCCAAGTCCAATTTCTACACAGCGCATTGCTTTCATACGACTTCGGTGACAGTTTTAGTGAATGCTATAGAGCTGGACGGCAGGCTGTAAACAATAGGTGTTCTGTGTTGGCAAGCAAAGTGAATGGTCTCTGCTTTCGGAGTGCCTTGACCCACGAATGCGCTCTGTTCAGTCAGCAAAGCCAGCGCGCCCTGTTCACTAACTGAATTAACTGAATCCCACAGATATTTATGTTAAAACATACAATAAAGTTATAATTATCGTCGAACATAAACAGTCGTATGCAAGTCGCCTATAATGGTAATTATGACACTCCTTTGGAAATTATAAGACGAGCGTACTGTAAGCGTAACATACTCGTGTCTTAATTATTGCCATTATAGTCTCGTTGCATAATGTACTATTATTTGTTTAATTACACTTTTTTAAACAAAATATCGATATTTATGAAATCAGAGTGCAATTCGTCACTGTTGCGGGTAATTCTGTTTGAATATTCTTTTCAATGCATAATGGGTTGTGTGCGCCCCATGTGTAGAAACTATCTATTCGGCCCTAGTTTTATTCGGTCTGGACGCGACACAGTTCTGCCAGGGACTATCGTCTTTTTTATTTGATTAAAACACTTTTTACACAAATAAATATATTTCCGTAGATTTTTCAGGAAACGCAAGATTTTTCTTGTGCTAATGGGACGATTTGAGAAGACTTTGGCACAAAACGCACCTTCTAACTCCTTCTGGTTGAGGAGTTTGAGTTCTTTGTCGGATGAACTTAGCGTATTATATAATAGATGGTTAATGATTTAATGAACGTTCTCCTGACTTCAACGAAGGATGTCGTCGAGAGCCACATTTGTCGCACTCTGTCGCTATCTGACACAGGTCCCAGGAGATTTCACGAGGATCCTGCAATCTCTCGAGATGGCGGGCGAGTTCTCATTTCCCTGCTACGCTGCGCCATACTCTCAGTCATCAAGGTAATTGAATTGATTACTCACTGACATGCCACCGAGTCTTAGGAGAACCTCGTAAGGAATGAAAAACACCCCTCGAGGTGTAGTGGCTTGCGCTCTGTGTTAGATTCTTGTCTCTGCCAAAACTTTAATTTCTCCCAGGGGATCACACCTTGCGGGATGTGAGTTGGCGACCACGGGGCCCCAGCTGAATTTGGCATTACTTCCACTTGCTTGTCCCAGGCTCCTCTCTGTTATCTTTCCTATAGACCTCCCTTGGTCAACTCTTCCGACCCCGACGGTATTAACGTATTCGAGGCCTACGGAGCATTAATTTCACTTTCCCGTCTTAATGGGTCCTTGTCTCATCTTTTCTGATCCTTCATTCTTCAAGGGGTCAGACCTGTTCCCTTCATATCTCCTGCCTTTTGCTCAAGGCCCTTAAGGAGGCAGGGTGTATGTAGCCCCACCACTTCTGGTGTACCAACGATAGTGCTACACCCTCAAGGGCTCACCGCTGGTGAGTTTGGGAGTTGGCAAACCCGGGGGATTCCTGAGCTGGGTCCGGTTTTTCTCCCCTTTTTCATTGCCTCTGGGTTGGACCCTCTCCTCTCCCCCTTTCCTAAATGCCTTTTAAGGCTCTACTTCCTTCCAAGTCCCTCAATTCTCATTCTTCGAGGATTGAGGGCATTTATTTTCCTCCTGACCTTTATTTGCCATATTCTCCTTTTGTTTTCCATTTCTTCTTCTAGTATGTAAGTGTGTAGTTAGTTATAGTTGTAAGTGTGGTTTTGGTTGCAGTTTACCTTACATTCTCATCGTTCACTATCGCCCAAACATTTAGGGGCCGATAAACTAGATGTTAGGGCCCTTAGAACAGCAATTATGATTATCATCAACATCTTTAGCCTACTTTCGAATTTTGCAAAAAAAATGAGATCTACACAAGGCCAAAAATTGTGTGTCTGTCTGTGCGTGTGTGTCTGTGTGTGAGTGTGTGTACTCTGAATGTCTGTCCCCGCATATCAATTCGAACTCGGTGAAACCGAACGAAATTTGGTACAGAGGTAGCACTAGCAAAGGGCACCTCAGCGTCATGTTTTATATCGCCGCCATCTTGACGGAAAAGGAATAGAGGCCACCCAAATGTTAAAAGCTTAAATCAAATTACGACCAACCTAATCATTTGATCTCTACCAATTTTGCTACAACATACCTTTTTATGGGAAGCATATTTTGACTAAACTACATGGTCATCAGCCCAATAGTTAGAAGATAGCGGCCATTTATGTGTGCAAATCGATTCCCCATATGAATTCAAACACGGTGAAACCGAACTGATTGAAATTTTGTACAGAGGTAGCACTAGCACCTCATATTCTTGTTTAATATCCGTATAGCACGTTGTATTTCAACAAGCTACTACAACCAACATTCAATTATACTCCTTGAAAAGGACAAAGAGTTATAACAATACCCATGCATTTAGGAGAAAGTAGGCTATATGTTCTTTACTGAACATCTTGTTATTTCTTGTTTCAAGTTTGGATCATGATACACTCAGCCACCTGAGGCAAAACTAACACGCGTTGGGTTCGATTTTCACCTCGGCCATCTTAGGAATGGTTTTCCCATTTTTACTGTTCTCCTTGTGGTGTAGTGGCTAGCATTATTTGCTGTCTCCGCGGAGTCCCGGATTAGATTCCCGACTCTACCAAGAAATTAAATATGTACTATTTTGAGGGAGGCAGAACTGAGAAGAGGTGGGTTCGATTCCCACCTCGGCAATCCTGGAAGAGGATTTCACATGGTTTCTTACATCAACTGCAGGCAAATAATGGGGTGGTATCAACATTAGTGCCATGGTTGCCTTCTGCCCAAATCTTACTCCCAGTACAGCCATCACAATAACACAGGATATCAGACAGATTTTACACACACACGCACACCCAAGTACACGGATCTGCATGATCACGACGTCATAAAGCCTCAAAACTGAATCAACAACAACAACCACTTCTACTCTAGGAAAATACCAGCCTGGTTAAGCCTACTAGTATAAGGCCACGGCCACCGCATTCCAAACCCTAGCCTCTTTTACCAATACACACAGGCATCACAATAACACACGTCAACACTCTGTGCAAGGGCTTCTTATAAGGGGGGGAGCTGTGGGGGCTTTAGCCCCCTCCCCCCTCCGAAAAAAGCCAATAAAAATTAAGAATGCGTTGCTTTGGCAAAATCATGAAATAATTGTACATTTGGTTGTACCCTAATCGTAACTTATTGCCAAAGTTATCAACAATTTCCTCGTGGTGTAGTTGCTAGCACTGTTGACTGCCGCCCCGGAGGTCCAAATTCAATTCCAGGCTCTGCCAAAAAATTTTAATTCTGGTCTGAGGGTTGGAACAGGGTAAACTCAGCATTGTGAGGCAAAACTGAGAATTGCACAGTACAGTACTTTTGAGAAATAAATGATCGACTTGTGTGAAAAAACAACAAAAAAAAACACAACAACAACAACAACAACAACAACAACAACAACAACAACTGTTTACATTTCTGCTTAATAAATTGACAAATATTTAGATACAAGCTGTACCCGGCATGCGTTGCAATGCCAATCAAAGAAAGTGTTGGCGTTGAAATTCTGTTTCTTGAAGTGCTTTTGGATACACAACATGTTAACTGCCTCTAAGCTATCGTAAAATGGATTTTCTAATTTAGAACCATTCGTGGAAGCGTGCACAACAACTTTCAAAAGTTTCACCGCTGTCACTCATTTGTTGAATCTACTCGTACGCTACCTGTTGTGAAATGGATTTACTAAGTCGAAACCCTTCCCTGGCGTGTGCACAATAACTCATTAATGATTCATCGCAATCGGATGAATTGTATATGCACGTATACGGGGTTTTGTTTAAACGATTCGTGCGCTGTCACTCATTTGTTGAATCTACTCGTGCGCTACCTATTGGGAAATGTATTACTAAGTCGAAGCCCTTCCCTGGCGTGTACACAATAACTCATCAAGGTTTCATCGCAATCGAAGAATGTTATATGAACGCAATAGGGGATTTTGTTGAAACGCTTCGCGCGTCGTCACCCATTTGTTGCATCTACTCTTGCGCTACTTATTGTGAAATGGATTTACTAAGTCCCCTTCCCTGGCGGGTACACAATAACTGATCAATGTTTCATCGCAATCGGATGAATAGTATATGAACGCATACCTGATTTTGTTTAAACGATTCGCGCTCCGTCACTCATTTGTTGAATCTACTCGTGCGCTACCTACTGTAAAATGTCTTTACTAAGTTAGAAACCGTCACGTAAGTGTCCACAACATCTCACCCAAGTTTCATCGCTATCGGACTAATGGGATATGAAGACATAGGGGACTCTATTGAAACGCTCCGCATGTCGTCGTTCATTTGTCGAATCTACTCGTGTGCTACCTACTGAGAAATGTATTTACTAAGCCAGAAACCTTCTTTGGAGTGTCCACCATATTTCACCCAAGTTTCACCGCTAACGGCAGAATGGTATATGACCTTATACGGGACTTTGTTGAAACGCTTCGCGCGTCGTCCCTCATTTGTTGAATCTACTTGTGCGCTGCATATTGTATAGTGGATTTACTAAGCCAGAAATTTTCCATGACGTGTACACAACATCTCACCCAAGTTTCATAGCTACGGACGAATGGTACATGAATGCATACGGGACTTGGTTGAAACGCTTCGTGTGTCGTCGCTCATTTGTTGATTCTACTCTTGCGCTACATATTGTAATATGGATGTACTCAGCCAGAAACCTTCCCTGGAGTGTACACAACATCTCACCCAAGTTTCATCGCAATCGGATGAATGGTATGTGAACGTATACGGGACGTTGTCGAAACGCTTCGCGCGTAGTCACTCATTTGTTGAATATAAACGTGCGCTTCGTATTGTAAAATGGATTTACTTAGCCAGAAACCTTTCCTGGAGTGTACACAACAATTCACCAAACATTTATCACTATCAGACGACTGGTATATGACTTTATACGGGACTTAGTTGAAACGCTTCGCGTGTCATCGCTCATTTGTTGAATCTACTGGTGCGGTACCTATTGTAAAATGTATGTACTAAGCCAGAAATCTTCCCTGGAGTGCACACAACATCCCAAGTTTCATCGCTATCGGATGAATGGTATATGAAATTATATGGAACTTTGTTGAAACGCTTCGCGCGCCGTTGCTCATTTGTTGATTCTACTCGTGCTCTACCTATTTTTAAAGGGATTTACTAAGCTAGAAACCTTCCCTGGAGTGCACACAAAATCTCAGCCTAGTTTCATCGCTATCGGACGAATGGTATATGAACGCAAACGTGACTTTGTTGATATGCTTCGCGCGTCGTAGCTCAGTTGTTGAATCTACTCGTGCGCTGCCTATTGTAAAGTAGATGTACTATGCCAGAAAATTTCCCTGCAGTGTACACAACATTTTACGCAAGTTTCATAGCTATCGGACGAATGGTATATGAATGCATACGGGACTTTTTTGAAACGCATTGCGTGTCGTCGCTCATTTGTTGGATCTACTTGTGCGCTATCTACTGTGAAATGTATTCACTAATTTTGAAACCTTCACGTAAGTGAACACAACATCTCATCCAAGTTTCATCGCTCTCGGACGAATGGTATATGAACACATACGGGACTTTGTTGAAATGCTTCGCGCATCGTCGCTCATTTGTTGAATCTACGCGTGCGCTACCTATTGTAAAATGGATTTACTAAGTCAGAAACCTTCCTTGGAGTGTACTCAACATCTCACCCAAGTTTCATCGCAATCGGACGAATGGTATATGAACGCATAGGAGACATACACACCCACAGACAAACTATCACGTTACATTGATTTATATATATATAGATTTGCACCATAGGCCATAATAGATACTTCATTAACTATAAAATGTTATTTGTGTGTTGTATTTTACAACTTATTTTGTTTTGCCACCAATTGTAGGCTATATAAACTTAGAATTTTACAATTAACTCTCATCGAAAACAATTACACAAAGTTATATGCTCTAATATATTGGTTGATATTTCTGGGTATTTTGCGGTGACAATCCCCTGAGAATACTCACAATGTTTCAGGATAGTCAGCCCCCCCCCCCCCCCTCCGAAATAATATTGTATATACGCCTCTGACACGCACCCAAGTGGTTTAAGCTCCTAAATGAAAAACCAACACCAAACCCCGTGGCGCAACACTCCATGAAGGACCAAGGTCCTCCAAGCGACCGCTGCCCAGCCATTTGGCACTGCAGATTATGGGGAGACGCATGGTTAGCTCTTCAGGTCCCCTCGGCTGTTAATCCTGGTCTGCATCACCGCGGCGGTGCCCCACTGTCAGACAGCTACTAAATTGTCCTCATGAGGCTGAGTGCATCCTGTTCCAGATCTTACGTCAGGTTCTAAAGTCTCTGACGCAGCCGGTAAACGAACCCGGGGACTCCAGGTGCGAGGCAGGCGCGCTACCGCAACACCACGGTGCTGGCGCCTAAATGAAACAAGACACATTACGTGGTGAACAACACAAATGGAAGAAGATGAAGCAGGGAGAAATTTGATGATGATGTTGATAATTGTTGTTTTAAGGAGCCTAACACCAGGGTTATCGGCCCCTAATGGTTTGGATGCTCGTTAATATGTAAATGAAATTAAATGAAATGTAACTAAAACTAACTACATAGTTATATACTAGAAGAGGAAATGGAGAACAAAAAGAAGAATAAGGGAAACAAAAGACAAGAGGAAAGGAAATGCCACCAACCCTCGAAGAATGAGAATTAAGGGACTTGAAAGAAAGGAGAGCCACGAACGGTAGAGAGGAAAGCGAATGTGGAGAGGGACCACCCCAACGGCAATGGAAGAAGGGGAGAAACCGGACCCAGCTAAGGAATCCCTCCGGGTCGCCAACGCCCGAACTCACAAGACTTGAGCCCTTGAGGGTGTAGCACAATCCAGGGTGCACCATAAGTGGTGGGGCTAAACACACCCTGCCTCCTTGAGTGCCTTGAGCTGAAGGCAGGAGATAACATGAAAAGAAAACAAGAGGTCTGATAACTCGAAGAATGAGGAATTAGGAAAGATGAGACAAGGGCCAATTAAGGCGGGAAAGGAACAGACTCCCTAGGCTTCAGACATCCTAATACCGTCGGGTCGGAAAAGAATAAGAATTGACCAAGGGAGGTTGACCAGAAAGATAACAGAGGAGCCCCTGGGTAGATTATTAGTGTTATGTGAACTAACTTGGAATAACATTGACTCAGACCAAAATACCGTCACTCGCCTACGGCTTTATTTTCTCTGTATTGAACCCATGTACCATTGGATCAAAAGGGGTCGAATCCATGTATATTTGTAAAAGGAAGGAAAGAAATATACAGTCTTAAATGGAACATAGAAAGATTTCAAGCAAGGATGCTAACATAACGTTGTGTAAGAAGTTAGACCCAGGTGGCTAAGAAATGAGATCATGCCTGACTCATTGATAACGAGCCAGTCACGAGTATAAATAGACTGAGTGGAAAGTTTCAGCTGTATGAGAGAGAAGCACGTTTCGGAAATCGCTCTTACCTTGCATTAAAACGGCAACTGCGCCGACGCGCCAGAAGAAGAATAATTAGATTTAACCCATTTGGAAGAATAAAAGTAAGTTAATAAATACAGCGTTGTGAATGATTTCAGAAGAGAGATTTTTGTGTGGAGAAAAAGCTTTTAATAATTGTCCAGGAAAGAAGTGCAAACGTAGCCATACGTCATAGTGGAATTACAGAGGCCCGAGGAGTGGGGAATTAAAAATCGACAGCAACACCCACACAGCTGAAGACTAAAAATTATTTAATATCTCAGAAATGCACGATCGATTTTCATGTGCAGTGAGGTCATTTTCCGTTTAGAAAACGAGCTTTCTGGAGATATAAATTTTATAATGGTGCGACAATTATTTCAAAAGTTGGTCACGAAAAGGACTAGGATTTTATCTTTTTTTGACTAAATAGTATAAAAGTCCAGGCCCAGCCAGACCAATCATGCAGTTTACCAGTACTCCTTGAGGGGAGATGCTACATCACATCGTGCAGTTTCCGATAGCCCAGGGGGCGTTATAGTGCTACATCACGCCGAAGACTATACAAGTATTCCTTGAGGGGAAACACTGTATCTCATCATATAGACAGTATCCGACAGCCAAGAGTGTCGTGGTATCGATAACCAACGAGCATCTGTAAGGAGTAGCCAAGAAGTGTTATTACAATATCGCCGTGTGGAGAGTTAGGAAAATTCTAGTTACAGGATTTAGTTCCGACAGTATAAAGTTTACAGTGAAAAGTTCAGAAATTACAGTCAAAGCAGGCTGCAAACTTAGAGCCCAGGGCGATAGGTCTTAAATTAAACGACCAAAATTATCATAACGTATTGAAGTAACGTAACAGCGAGATAAACATTCTACCAACTTTAAAGAACCCGAGTAGGGACGGACAGAACAAGGTTCGCAAGGTATTCCGGAAAGATAGGAATTCGAGAACCGAATAAGCGGAAAGGAGAAGGAAATTATAGACATTGCTTCAAGAAAGCAGACGAACTATTAAAAAGCACTAAGTTACGAGGAGTATTAGTTGCTAGAAATCAATAGGTCACCGATAGATTATTTGGGGGACCGTGGACAGAACAGACTTTCGCTAGACCAACCAATAGGGTCTAAAAGGGAGCCGTTCGAGTCAGAGATAATAGCAGATCGTCAGGAAACGGGATTTGAAGGAGAACTATTCCAGGGAGGAAGTAGATGGTTCGAGACTTTCACATTCTGACAGGATAGGGAGCCGACATTTACTAAATTTCACCCTTGGAGACGGGAGGTCAAGAAATCACGTGTGAAAGGCTTAGTAGCAGCCTTAGTGATTAGAATCTGTGAAGTGTAAATATATAAAGATTTGTGTTAAAAGGAAATATTTTCAGTGTTTTTATCGTGTATTCTAAACGAATACACCAGTGTATTTTAAAAATGTTATCAGTGTTAAATGTATACGAGTTAAATGTGTGTCAAGATATGTCAGTACATGAAATGAATTTGTACAAGATGGTGTAATTCCAAAATAGTGGGCAAAAATGAAACATCGCAAAAGAAAAAGGAAGGTCAGGGACCGACCTATAACATGTGAGTAAAGATTTTCATTATGTTTTGTGTTGGGAAGGTGTTTGTGTACAATCCACCGGAGTTTGAGATAGAGGGATGTTTCTGAATAACAAATAGCAGAATAGGAGCGCGGTCTGAACAATTAAAATTTGAGAAATTAGAAATAATTATGTGAAATGAATAAATCCGGTAGAGGAAATGTATGAAATAAAATGTCAGTGTATTTGACAAATGTGACAAAAGCAAGCGTAATAAATAATAATAATAATAATGAAAAGAAATATAAATAAAGATTAAATTGAATGATATGAAAGTAAGAGCGTTGGAGCCTTAATAAAAGTGTAAAGACATGGTGTTAATGCATGTTCTTAAAATATAGCGATTATTGTCAAGGGAAAGGATTAATATAAAAATTGAGATATGGATCAATTGTTAATGTGGAATTTATCAGTTCTTTGGAAGACGCTAGGCCTTAAAATAATGTATAGCGCAATGTAGCGCATTAAAGTAAATTGTCACGCTAGGAATGCGTCGAATCTAAATGTACTTGGTAAATTACTTATGAGAGGTAGTTGATTGCGGTAATTGAGCCATGATAAAGTCCTCGAATAGTGACGTAGATCACGAGGCTATGTGTGTTATGTTGTATAATAGGGAGCAAATGTATGGTATTATGAGAGCAGGTAATGTAGGCCACGGCCGACCCTAAGTCGCATTTATATAAGTCCTCTAGTATGGGAATGGTTCCTGAGGCATGTTAAGAGAGTCGAACCTAGACTCGTCTAGTTGTTGAAGCCCCTAAGTATTCGTCGTTGTATGTGAATTACTCTTACCAATCAATGATGACCCTTCATAATTAATAAATGCCAAGGTTACGAAAGTGGTTTATGAACCTAATAATGTTGTTGAAAGTAAATGAGAGCAGTAAAACGCCAGGTCTCCCCAGAGAACTGAAGAAAAGAAAGATCTGTTTTAAAAGCATTGAGTATAGCTGCCACGCGTGGGCTAGGCAGGAGGGTCCCCTCTTAGCCATAAATCTCGCCCAAGTGATTACGGTCCAACCCTTGTTATTGTAAGTTGTGCTAGGTCGGAAAGGAACGTCTGAGAGAAGTAGTATACACCGTGAGTGTTTAAAAGTTGTAAATGACCCGGGGTTTGAACCGAGGTCCATGTAGATGAAAATATCGCTTGCCAGTTCAGATCGTAGCTTTCTTATGTGATAATGGTCTTATAAGACAAATAAATAAATAACAAGAAGTTCCGTTAAGAACTATACAGCCTACTTTTCATGCCAATGATTATTCTACAGAATATGAACCTATCTAGAATAATGACGAAATTAAGTTGCTAATATCGAAATTTCCAATTAGTTCGAAATACTGTATACCTGGCATAATGTATCCTAATAGAGCACTACAGTTGGCAGCCCTGATGACTGAATATATTCTGAGTTCCGTCTCTTACGGTACTAAATACAAAATTTGTTTGAAGTCCACTGGATAGCATGGACGTTACATGCAGTTAAGCATTGGATCTAACAGCGCGCGTAAAATCATGTTGGCAACAATGTCATGCATGTATTGGTCAGAAATAATCTGAAATAATATGATCTATTGTTGTGCCAATTTTGAATGAAATCCATTAGTTAGTATAGAAGTTACATGCATTTTAAAATTGGACCTATCAGCAGGCTTAGAATCATGTTGGCAGCACTAACGTATATTAGTTACTCCAAATTCGTCTATAATGCCAGGTACTATACGTGTGCAAAGTTTAGAGCTATTGGCTTGCATACTTTCTGATATATTGATATTAGGGTAACAAAAATAGGGACAGCACATATTAACAGTTGTGCAGCCCTGGTTGCTCCTTAGAATACGCATAGTCATATCTGTTATGGTACACACAGCACATACGAAATTTGGTTGAAATCCAAATGATAGTATGGAAGTTACATGTATTTAAAGTTGGACCTGTCAGCAGGCTTAGAATCATGTTGGTAGCACTGACGTATATAAGTTAATTCAAATTAATATAGAATGTCAGGTACTATACGTGTGCATAGTTTAAAGCTGTCGGCTTGCATACTTTCTGATATATTGGTATTTGGATAAAATAAATTAGGAGCATTTATTAACAGTTGGCAGCCCTGGTAGGTCTTTAGAATACGCTCAGTCATATCTGGTTATGTACACACACAACATACGAAATTTGGTTGAATTCCGCTTGATAGTGTAGAAGTTATATGCATTTAAATATTGGACCTATCAGGAGGCTTATAATCATTTTGGCAACACTGCCATGTTTGGCCTGCTGGAAATTAAACTGAAATATTATGATCTGCACGTGTGCCAATTTTGAAATAGCTCCCATTCATACTTTCCAAGATATCCAACATGGAGCTCAAATTTCAATTGCGATTTTTTAGCAGTTGGTAGCACTGACATCATTTTCAAATATGGCCGTGAGATATTCAGGTATAGATCTTTACTCCTACCAAATTTTGTTTCGATTGCTGCAGCCGTTTAGGAGTTGATAGGGGGGGACACACACACAGCCAGACAGACAGACAGAAGGACAGACAGACAGACAGACAGACAGACAGACACACATTTGCCCGATCTCATAAGTCTACTTTTTCCTCATTTTTGCAAAATGTGAAAAGTAGGCTAAAAATCCCTAATGTAATGTTGTATGGATGTAGGATTCCATGAGTTCAATGAAGTTAACTAGATTCCGGGAGTAATCATAGTTTTTGACTTTGTCAAGTAATCTTTTGTAACTCTGGAGTACACAAGTATTTTCCTGATCACTGTAGTGGATTTGTGAAACTTGAGAGAGATGGTAATGTTGAGAACATTGTGGAATGCCCAAACATTTAAGTAGAGAAGTAATATGTACTTTAAATATGATTATATGTTTGTTTGATGAGAAGAAAACTAAAAAAAAATAATTATTGAGGTGTGTGAAAGAAGGACACCGTCATTATTGGAAAGTATCGAGCCATTAGAGCTCGTGATTATATTGGACTTTAAGATAGATACTTTATGGAAGTGAAAATAATTATGAGTTGTTGGTTTGAGGGAAACCATTTGTTTTAATACAATGTTTGTTTAATTCTTATATTTTCCTTGTTTACTTTGAACAAGTTTAGAAGGATTTGGTCAATAGTATTTGTTTTATTTGATTGTAGCGCCATAATTTTGGTTAATTAAATGTTTTAAAATAGGAATTGATTTTGTTGTTATTTTTGAAAGTGTATCCTCTATTTAATCCAAAATGTGTAAATCACAGAGTGGGAGAACGTACCAAAACCCCGAAAATCCTGATTTGAGCATTGCTGGCATACTGTGATTTGCATATTTCTTGCTAGAAGGGCACAGGGGGGCATAGAAGTACTGTGCTTGGATTAATAACTAGAGGAACACTGAAGACGGTCATTTCATGTAAAGGTAAAAGTAATGATAGGAATAGCTACAACATATAAAGTTAATTGACCGCATGGGTCCCTAGAAACTCACAACGAGCAGCCCTGAATTAAAACACCCCCTACCACTAATTTCATGGCGCCCAGTACGCAGGGATGAGTTTTCCTAGGGAAAACCCGAGTTTTCTCGAAAAATCAAAATTTTCATAAAAAATGGTTTTTCGAAATTTTGAATGTTTAAATACTTCCATAAAGGTTTATGAGATTGAATAAAGATATCAAAAGGGTACGTTGTAGTAAACACCCGTACCAAAGTAAAATTTTTGAATTTGGGACACAATGGTTCGGGTTACCATCTCTCAAGCATGTATCAGCGATGCGGCATGGGTAGCCCACTGTATTCTAATAAGATGGTATTGAGTGAGGAATTGCAGGGGCTTTTGGAGGCTATAAAAGTTGATAGTAATGAAAAGTTGGAGGCTATGAAAGCCGATAGCAAGGAAAGGTTAGCGGCTATAGACAATAAATTAGAAGCTATAAAAACTGACAGTGTTAAGATAGAGAATAAATTGGACAGCCAACAGAGTACAAATAAAGAAGAGTTCGAATCCATAAATCACAATTTAGGATCTTTAAAAACTAACAGTGATAACATGGGAATTAAATTAGAAGCTATCCAAGCTAACTGTGTAAGAATGAACGATGAAGTGAAGGCTGAAATTGAGGGAATGAAAAAGGGATCAAATGAACTCCGAGAGAGTATAGAAGGAACAATGGATATCAAATTTCAAGGTTTTGACACTGAGTTTGGGAATAAGTTAAATGATTTAAAAGGGGAAATCACAAGTAAAATTGAAAAGGTAAAAAGGTACTTAAGTCAGAATTGCAAGGCCAAATAACGACCTTAGAGGATAGCATGGTAGATTCCCAAATTAAATGTCAAGAAAATTTTAAAAATTTATAAACTAAATTAGTTGAAATGGAAAAATCTTGTAAAGAAAATGTAGAGGCATGTGAAGAGAAACTTGTGAACCAGATCCAAGGTGTGCAGAAAGAATTAGAAGCTCAGATAAAATCCAACAGCGATATCTGTGAAACATCCCGGGATGAGATAAAAGAAAGTGTAAAGGAGTTAGGACACCGATTTGAAAGAGTTGAGGAAAAAGTAGGAATCCTCGAGGGAAAGGTTGATAAAATTCAGGCCAAAGTGGATGATATGGAAAGTCAGATTCACAAAGATGTACAGGGTATGAAAGAGCAGATTAATCATTTTACCGGGCAGGTAGATGGGAACTTGAAGAGGCACGAGGAGGGAATAAATCAAAAATTAGGTATATACGAAGAGCATCTCAAGAGAGAAAGAAAACAACGAAATGAAGAAAATAAGGAAAGTACCCATTAGATAGATGAAATAAGTCAGGGTATTAATGATGTTAAGGAAACCATAGGAACATTAAAGGTACAAGTAGGAACAACCAATACTGAAGTAAACCAGGTCCAAAATGAATTAACGAGATTATATAAGAGTCAAGGGAAAACTGAGGAAAAGCTTGAAGGAATTAAATTAGATATGGTCAGAGGAAAAAAATAAATGGAGAAGAAAATAAAAGAGATACGAGAAGACCTCGATACCATAGGTGACGTTAAGCCAGAAATTATAACAGAACAGGTCATGGTCATCAAGAAAGAGGTAGAAGAACACTTAAATGAAATCAGGGATAGCTTCAGGGACGAGAAATTCCAACTCAAACGAGAACTGGAAACTAGTAAGAAAAATCAGGAAAGAATTCAAATTGAATTAGGATCCCGGTTGGAGAGGACTGAACATAAGAACAGTCAAATGGAAATTCAACTCATGGCTAATGAAGAAAGTGCCCGAAGAGAAAGGAAGTTAGAATTTGAGAGTCAGGATGAGTTTCCAAAGACAGGATGGGTAGATACCCATGAACGAGGCACAGATCAAGATAGGGACTTAGGAGGGGAGAGTCCTTATAAGAACCCAGGATATCCGATGGCGATGTCAACCCCATACATGAACCAAACAAATGGTCAGATAATAAATATTATCAAGTCAAATGAGGACAGACCGGTGAAGTTTACGGGTAATAATATGTCAATTACTCCTAAATACTGGTTAAAGGAAGTCGCAGAGTACTTGAACGAAATGAAAGTCCCTCAGGATCGGAGACTGAGAGCAATTGAGAAGCTGTTGGCAGGTGATTGTCTCACCTGGTTCAGAAGCTTCAGGTACACCTTCGATACGGTGGAAGGCTTTAGAGAAGCGTTTCTGAAACGATATTGGGCAGCAGATGTCCAAGAGAATTTGAGGCTAAATCTGTACTCTAGGAAGTACAGCACAAATGCCCCAACTAAGTACTCAGAATTTTTCACCGCTCAGCTGTGTAAATTCCGGGAACTTGACATTGCTCCTGCTGAGAACGATCTGTGTGCCGCCATTGCAAGACAACTTCCATATGAGATCCAGAGGCTGTTAATCTCGTCTAAAGCCAGAAGTGCTGTGGAAGTGGAGAGCGTATTACGTCAATTAGATATGACGACTTCACACGTTACTCCCAGGCATCAAAGACAGACTGAACAGGTACATATGGCCAGCAGTCAAGAAAATAGAGAGAAACCACCGACCAGAAATCAGTCCACTAGTACTGATACTCAGGGACTAGGTCGAGAGTATGGACACCAAGAGCCTAGGGGAATACAGCCATACTTTAGAGGAGGATATCGAGGAAGAAATCCTAGAAATACAGGTTATAGGCAACAAGAGAACTGACCCTATAACAATAACAATCAGAGGCAAGATAACCGAAAGAGATGGGAAAATTATCCCAGAAGGAACGTAAGACCAGAAGATAGGGACGATTAATATCGGGCCGAAATAGAAAAAAAATATCAGGAAAGTCTTCGTTACATGAACGAACGACCAGACGAACCTGAAAGGCCAAAAGCGTTGGAGTGAGGCAATAAAGAACCGAAAATCACCCGACCGACTAGACGGAGCTCAAAGCTTGGAGCTACAGGCTCACTTGAAGAATGAGGGGAAAGGAAGCCCTCAGGATAAAAAAAATAATAAAGTCCTCTCGGCACGCCGGAAGGCGGAGGTAGATTTCACCGGACAAACTTGGGGATAGGCGAAAATAGGCAGAATATGCAGATTTTCGTAGAAGGATCAGACCTCATTTAATGCGAGAAGGTATTTTATAATTGGAGCTTAATTAACTTTGTTTTTC
The DNA here is from genome assembly GCA_946902985.2 of Meconema thalassinum. NCBI lineage: Eukaryota > Metazoa > Arthropoda > Insecta > Orthoptera > Tettigoniidae > Meconema > Meconema thalassinum. The sequence continues at coordinate 66,305,917 of OX336391.1, read as the reverse complement.
GTCATTTTATGCTTATTTTAAACATTTTATTGTCTTATGAGAACGGTAACCTTCTTGTCATTTGGGGTCCATTTTTATACTTGTGGTCACACTGTCCTTATGCTAGGTTTCGACACTGATGTGCAACTATGTAACGGTCTGTTACTTCTTCACGCAAAATTATATCTACCGCAGAGATTTTGGTTGGTTCCTCAGTTTAGGGGCTGCGACAACGCGGTCATGTAACCCCGTGTACTTTGGGATGGCTGTATTAGTCTGTAATTCAGGTAAGGACTGCAGACGGTCAATTTCAAGCAGTAGTTACTAATGTTGCTACCAGGTACTACCGTCAACGACACCTAGCTGTGAACTTGGCTACTAGATGCCACCGCAACCAGCAACTCGCAACGAACGTTGGAACTTCCCCTCCAAAGGAAAGCATACTGAGGGATTTTTGGCGCTCTTAGAAAATCCGACGACTTCGGCCGGCTTTGAACTCGCGACCTTGGGCATAAACATTCAGCATGCTACCAGTTACGTCACCGAAGCCGCTTCACACTTAGATGGAAATCTGAATCTGATCTCGTGCAAGTGCGTTATCTTGGCAACGTCTGATGGCTCATCCCTCATCAATTTAGTAGTGTTGCCATGGCAACCACTGATAGGTCTTGGCATTGTCTTATAATTCCGAAATTATTTTTCTCATCCCTTGGCATAATGGTGGGTTATATCAAAAATTCTTTCAGACAAAAGTTTTAGGTAATTATTATGGGAATATTGTCCATTTTGTACGGTTTTGATATTGTGCCTATTAAGAGAGATATGATTAATGTTTCCCGAAAAACCCACTTTTTCCCACCCCTTTGGTCAATGGTTGGTGCTATAAAAAAAACTCTTCAAACATACATTTTTGGGCTTTATCCGACACATAGTATGAATGTTGAACGGATTCGATATTTCACATATTAAGAGAGTTATAGCAATATTTCACTTTTTCGAAAAAAAAAAGCCCCCCATTTTCACCCCCCAACGACCGATTTAGCCCAGTAACGAACTCGACCGAGATTTTATAGGTATACATATTCGGTAAAAAATTCAAAGTGATTGGTACAAAATTACGGCAGTTATCGTGTCCACAATAAACTGATATACATATACATACATAAATTATATATAACTTTTGAACTGACGGTGGTTTTGGGGCCTGGGGATGTGAAACGCGAAGATATGTCGAAATTTTCCGGAAGTCGAAACATGGTACCCATTGCAATAGTTAGCTTTCTAACGAAATCTACCTCTGGTTGGTTCCTCAGTTTAGGGGCTGCGACAACGCGGTCATCTAACCCCGTGTACTTTGGGTGAGTGTAGAATCTGTCTGATACACGGTGTGAATTGTAATGGCTGTATTAGTCTTAATTCATGTAAGTACTGCAGACGGTCAATTTCAAGCAGTAGTTCCTAATGTTGCTACCAGGTACAACCGTCAACGACACCTAGCTGTGAACTTGGCTACTAGATGCCACCCCAACCATCAACTCGCAACGAACGTTGGAACTTCCCCTCCAAAGGAAAGCATACTGAGGGATTCTAGTGCTCTTAGAAAATCCGACGACTTCGGCCGGCTTTGAAACCGCGACATTGGGCATAGACATTCAGCATGCTACCAGTTACGTCACCGAAGCCGCTTCCCACTTTATCAGGCGGCTTTGGTGGCGTAGTCGGTAACATGCTGAGCTTCTATGCCCAAGATACCGGGTTCAAACCCGGCCGAAGCCGTCGGATTTTTTAAGAGCGTTAAATATCCCTCAGTATGCCTTCCTTCGGAGGGGAAGAAAAGCCGGCGGTCCCATGTCATAGATTTATGGCATGTTAAAGATCCTTCCACTAATTGCACCTGTGTGAAGCTAAATTGGATAGGTTAAGAATGTATACAACGCTCTTAGGTTTCTATGTTCGTTGCCAAGAGCCGACTGCGGCGGCGTCTAGTAGCTCAGTTCTGAACTTGGCCTCGTAGTCGTTGACAGTGGCGCTTGGCGGCAAAAGTAGGAACTATCTGAAAAATTGTTAGTTGCAGTACTTAAATTAACAAACAGATAACACACACTAATACAGTCATCACAATTAACACCGGTTATCAGACAGATTCTACACACACCCAAAGTACACGGGGCTACATGACCGCGTTGTCGCAGCCCCTAAACTTAAGAACCAACCAACCAACCACTTAATCAGATGGAAATACTGAATCTGATCTCGTGCAAGTGCGTTGTCATGGCAACGTCTGATGGTCCATGCCTCATCAATTTAGTAGTGTTGCCATGGCAACCACTGATAGCTCTTGGCATTTTCTTATAATTCCGAAATCATTTTTCTCGTCCCTTGGCGTAATGGTGGGTCATATCAAAAATTCTTTCAGACAAAAGTTTTAGGTAATTATTAGGGGAATATTGTCCATTTTGTACGGTTTTGATATTGTGCCTATTAAGAGAGATATGATTAATGTTTCCCGAAAAACCCACTTTCTCCACCCCTTTGGTCAATGGTTGGTGCTATCAAAAATCTTATTTGACATAAATTTTTGGCACTTATCCGACACATATTATGAACTTTGAATGGATTCGATATTGCACGTATTAAGAGAGTTATAGCGAAATTTCACTTTTTCGAAAAAAGCCCCCCATTTTCACCCCCTTCGACCGATTTAGCCCAGTAACGAACTCGACCGAGATTTTATAGGTATACATCTTCGGTAAAAAATTCGAAGTAATTGGTGCAAAATTACGGCAGTTATCGTGTCCACAAGAAACTGATATACATATATATATACATATATATATACATAAATTATATATAAACTTTTGAACTGACGGTGGTTTTGGGGTCTGGGGGATGTGAAACGCGAAGATATGTCGAAATTTTCCGGAAGTCGAAACATGGGACCCATTGCAATAGTTAGCTTTCTAATGAAATCTACCTAAAACTTCAAATTTAAATCATCAAAAGTGGAAACATACCAGGAGCTGGGAGGAGGTAGAAATTGTAAATTGGATAGCAAGACCAGATGAGCTGATTAACGAGGATGTGGAAGGAATCCCACCTATTAAAAGAGAACTACCTATCATCATGCTAAGAATAGAAGGATTAATGGTCAGGGCATTAATTGATACTGGATCAACTATAAGTTTAATTACGCAAACCCTTCTAAATGAATTGGAAACAAGAGGTCGCGTATTGAAAATTCCCACATCAAGTGTAAAGATTAAGGGGATTATTCCTGAAAAATCTTTAACATGTAAATTTCAGGTATACATCGATTTGATCATGGGTAACGCTGAAATTTCGCAATGCTTTTTGCTGGTAAATCAATTACCGTATAATGTTATATTAGGTATTGATTTTATCCGTGAGAACAAGGTCATCATAGACCTAGCGCAAAACTGCATTAGGATTCAAAGAGAGGATGTGGACGAACAAAATATAAATTTACAGGAACAGGTATGGCATGTGTAAGAAGTAACGGAAGAAGATTGTAAGGACATAGAAAAGATATTTGAAGTCCTAAACATAGAACTCGAAGATTGTTTGGAAACTGAGTTCGAAACCAACCTGTCAGGAAAAATAGAGGAAGCTAAAGTGAACCTCGAAAATAAGGAACAATTAAAGGAATTATTATTACATTTTAGGGACGTATTTGATTCCAAGCCAGGGAAGATTGAAAATTTTAAATACGCGTTCCAAGTCAATGATTGGGCACCGTTCAGACAAAAACCATACCCGGTTGCGGAAAAACATTACCCACGAACGAAGAAAACACTGCAGGAGATGATGAATGCTGGTGTGATAGAAAAAATGGCGACACCATATGTTAGTCTATTAGTAATTGTGAGTAAACCGGATGGCTCAGTAAGGGTGTGTTTAGATGCTAGGAATTTAATTGCAAAAATCATACCAGAAAATGATTCGGCACCACCCATAAAAGAAATACTGAGGAAATTCAAAGGCAAGAAGATTTTCACAAATATTGACATGACTTCTTCGTATCATCATCTCGAACTGGAAGAGAAAACAAGTCTTTTAACTGGATTTCAGTTCGACCAACAAACATACTGTTTCAGGAGATGTCCGTTTGGATTGAAGACCGCAGGATCTGCCTTAATAAGAGCGCTTGATCGAAACCTGTCAGAGGAAGTGAAAGATTGCACTATCCGTTATGTGGATGACATTTTGCTTACCTCGGAAAACATTGAGGAACATTTGGAAAAGTTAAAGAAATTATTGGAAGATTTAAGAAAGGCGAATTTTAAGATCAATTTGAAGAAATCAAATTTTTGTCAGAGACAAGTAACATTTTTGGGGCATGTGATTGATAAGGATGGTGTTAAACCAAACCCATGCAAATTAGAATCGATAAGAGATTTTCCAAGGCCTTTGAAGGTGAAGAACGTTCGCCAGTTTTTGGAATTGATTGGATTTTTCTCAGGACATTGTCCATCATACACCAAAACTATTGCACCACTACAGGACCTTCTGAAGAAGGGGGGCAAGTGGAAATGGACGGAGGAAACAGAAAAAGCATTTATAGAGGCCAAGGAAATGCTCTTAAACTATGTGAAGCTAGGATATCCTGATTTTAATCAGAGATTTATCATCCAAACAGATGCATCCCAGATTGGAATAGGGGCAATGCTATATCAGGAAAACCCGGATAATCCTGATACGAAAAATTATCTAGCTTTCACAAGTCGGAGACTGAAACCACACGAGAATTTATACAATCAGCGAAATCGAGCTGTTAGCGATATTGCACGCGCTGCAATATTGGCGAAAGATCGTATATGGGTTTCAAGTCACATTAAGGACGGATCATAAAGCCTTAACCTTTTTGATGAAGACTGATTTATCCAGTCAAAGGTTCATGCGTTGGGCTTTATACAATCAACAGTTTGACGTACATATAGAGTACTGCCCAGGGAAAGAAAATGTAGTTCCAGATTATTTAAGTAGACAGCCAGAGTCCACAGAAGAGGAAGTAATGGCTATTGATTTGGAAGACAGGGATCAGCGTACTCTGAATGAGTTAAGAAGCATTGGTCAACGACAACGTGAGGATCCATGGATGAACATGATCATATCTTTCCTTGAAGGGAGTTTGATAAGGGGAACACCGGCGTATACGGAAGCTAATAAGATAGCTCAAGATTACACATTCTATAATGGATTGTTATATAAGTTTGTGGACTCTGACCATACACGATCAAGGATCGTTGTACCTGCGATTTTGCAGAGAAAAATGGTATGGTTAGCCCATAGATCGTTCGGACATATGGGAGTCGACAAAACAGTCTCGATGCTGAAAGAAGCATTTGTATGGCCGAGACTGAGAGAGACTGTAAGGGATATGCTAAAGACATGTGATCTATGTCAAAGGATTAAACCAAATGCATTTTTGATGAGACAAAAGCCTATACCATTGTTGCCCGAGAGGCCAGGTCAAATCATTTCTATTGATAATTTCGGACCTTTGCCAAAGGCTAGGCGAGGAAATCGACACATAATGGTGGCTATGGATGTCTTCACAAAAATGGTTGTCCTTGCTCCCATACAGAAGACTAGTATCAAACAAGTGTTAAAACGACTCAAAGAAAAAGTGATACCGATTCTGGGAAAACCCGAGAATTTGTTGTCGGATCACGGTAGTTGTTTTACAAGTGTAGAGTTTAGATAGGAATTAGAAAGACTTGGAATACGTCAGATTTTGTCAAGTACTCGCCATCCTGAGGCAAATCCTGTGGAAAGAGTGATGAGGGAGAGGGCCAATATTGTAGAATATACTGTGCCGAAGAAAATTGGAAATGGATAGATATCTTGGATATTATCGAATTTTGTATAAACAATACAATCCATGAATCTACGGGAGAGATACCAATAACGTTACATCGGAATGAGCAACCAGAGAGACCTTGGAGTCTGGTAATTCCTAGGCCAGCAGACGCTCAGCCTGGAAGAGATGTACGTATTAGAAGAGCCTTTGAGCATCTAAAAGCTCAAGCCGACAGAAGGCAAAGAAAGAACAGGCACAAGAGGTATCATCGACCACTATTAGCAGGAGAAATGGTGCTAGTGAAAAGACCAGCCATTTCGGATCCAGGGAACCGCGTGTACAAAAAGTTCCAGAAAATGTACGACGGACCGTATCAAATAGTAAGGGACTTGAGAAATAATGCCTATAGAATTCGGCACTGTGAAACGAATCACGAGGTGACCATGAACTCAGCGAATTTAAAAGTGTATTACCCTCCCGAAGACTTCGATGAAGCCAATGAGCAAGCCCTGGTAATGGAACAATTTAGAGATGATGAATCCACTTTTGATACAAGCAATAGTAAGGGAGAAAAAGGAAACAGAGCTCAACCATTCGAGTGCGAATGCGAATTAGAGAAACTGTATTGCGAGATAAGAGAAATAATTGATTTTATTGCAACGGAAAATCTTAATTTAAGAAGAGAGAATGATGAAATAAAGAAACGGGTAGGGTTAGACCACACCCGTAACGAAGAATTATGTTCTGGAAACTTGTAGGCCAGACAAATAAAAAAAGAAAGGAAGGGTAGGGACAGAGCGTACCCAACCTACACAATTACCGGATATGACTTAAAAGGAGGAAAAACAAAATAACTTGGGATTTTAAAGGAATAAAGATCAGAAGGTACGGATAAATGTTATGATGGCTTCGACAATTAAGAAAAAAATAAGATTTTTATAAATAATTGAAATAAATTTCCTAAAAATTTCTCGAAAATTTATTTACCTAAGGAGCGGAGAGATGAACCCATGTACCATTGGCTCAAAAGGGGTCGAATCCATGTATATTTGTAAAAGGAAGGAAAGAAATATACAGTCTTAAATGGAACATAGAAAGATTTCAAGCAAGGATGCTAACATAACGTTGTGTAAGAAGTTAGACCCAGGTGGCTAAGAAATGAGATCATGCCTGACTCATTGATAACGAGCCAGTCACGAGTATAAATAGACTGAGTGGAAAGTTTCAGCTGTATGAGAGAGAAGCACGTTTCGGAAATCGCTCTTACCTTGCATTAAAACGGCAACTGCGCCGACGCGCCAGAAGAAGAATAATTAGATTTAACCCATTTGGAAGAATAAAAGTAAGTTAATAAATACAGCGTTGTGAATGATTTCAGAAGAGAGACTTTTGTGTGGAGAAAAAGCTTTTAATAATTGTCCAGGAAAGAAGTGCAAACGTAGCCATACGTCATAGTGGAATTACAGAGGCCCGAGGAGTGGGGAATTAAAAATCGACAGCAACACCCACACAGCTGAAGACTAAAAATTATTTAATATCTCAGAAATGCACGATCGATTTTCATGTGCAGTGAGGTCATTTTCCGTTTAGAAAACGAGCTTTCTGGAGATATAAATTTTATAATGGTGCGACAATTATTTCAAAAGTTGGTCACGAAAAGGACTAGGATTTTATCTTTTTTTGACTAAATATTATAAAAGTCCAGGCCCAGCCAGACCAATCATGCAGTTTACCAGTACTCCTTGAGGGGAGATGCTACATCACATCGTGCAGTTTCCGATAGCCCAGGGGGCGTTATAGTGCTACATCACGCCGAAGACTATACAAGTATTCCTTGAGGGGAAACACTGTATCTCATCATATAGACAGTATCCGACAGCCAAGAGTGTCGTGGTATCGATAACCAACGAGCATCTGTAAGGAGTAGCCAAGAAGTGTTATTACAATATCGCCGTGTGGAGAGTTAGGAAAATTCTAGTTACAGGATTTAGTTCCGACAGTATAAAGTTTACAGTGAAAAGTTCAGAAATTACAGTCAAAGCAGGCTGCAAACTTAGAGCCCAGGGCGATAGGTCTTAAATTAAACGACCAAAATTATCATAACGTATTGAAGTAACGTAACAGCGAGATAATCATTCTACCAACTTTAAAGAACCCGAGTAGGGACGGACAGAACAAGGTTCGCAAGGTATTCCGGAAAGATAGGAATTCGAGAACCGAATAAGCGGAAAGGAGAAGGAAATTATAGACATTGCTTCAAGAAAGCAGACGAACTATTAAAAAGCACTAAGTTACGAGGAGTATTAGTTGCTAGAAATCAATAGGTCACCGATAGATTATTTGGGGGACCGTGGACAGAACAGACTTTTGCTAGACCAACCAATAGGGTCTAAAAGGGAGCCGTTCGAGTCAGAGATAATAGCAGATCGTCAGGAAACGGGATTTGAAGGAGAACTATTCCAGGGAGGAAGTAGATGGTTCGAGACTTTCACATTCTGACAGGATAGGGAGCCGACATTTACTAAATTTCACCCTTGGAGACGGGAGGTCAAGAAATCACGTGTGAAAGGCTTAGTAGCAGCCTTAGTGATTAGAATCTGTGAAGTGTAAATATATAAAGATTTGTGTTAAAAGGAAATATTTTCAGTGTTTTTATCGTGTATTCTAAACGAATACACCAGTGTATTTTAAAAATGTTATCAGTGTTAAATGTATACGAGTTAAATGTGTGTCAAGATATGTCAGTACATGAAATGAATTTGTACAAGATGGTGTAATTCCAAAATAGTGGGCAAAAATGAAACATCGCAAAAGAAAAAGGAAGGTCAGGGACCGACCTATAACATGTGAGTAAAGATTTTCATTATGTTTTGTGTTGGGAAGGTGTTTGTGTACAATCCACCGGAGTTTGAGATAGAGGGATGTTTCTGAATAACAAATAGCAGAATAGGAGCGCGGTCTGAACAATTAAAATTTGAGAAATTAGAAATAATTATGTGAAATGAATAAATCCGGTAGAGGAAATGTATGAAATAAAATGTCAGTGTATTTGACAAATGTGACAAAAGCAAGCGTAATAAATAATAATAATAATAATAATGAAAAGAAATATAAATAAAGATTAAATTGAATGATATGAAAGTAAGAGCGTTGGAGCCTTAATAAAAGTGTAAAGACATGGTGTTAATGCATGTTCTTAAAATATAGCGATTATTGTCAAGGGAAAGGATTAATATAAAAATTGAGATATGGATCAATTGTTAATGTGGAATTTATCAGTTCTTTGGAAGACGCTAGGCCTTAAAATAATGTATAGCGCAATGTAGCGCATTAAAGTAAATTGTCACGCTAGGAATGCGTCGAATCTAAATGTACTTGGTAAATTACTTATGAGAGGTAGTTGATTGCGGTAATTGAGCCATGATAAAGTCCTCGAATAGTGACGTAGATCACGAGGCTATGTGTGTTATGTTGTATAATAGGGAGCAAATGTATGGTATTATGAGCGCAGGTAATGTAGGCCACGGCCGACCCTAAGTCGCATTTATATAAGTCCTCTAGTATGGGAATGGTTCCTGAGGCATGTTAAGAGAGTCGAACCTAGACTCGTCTAGTTGTTGAAGCCCCTAAGTATTCGTCGTTGTATGTGAATTACTCTCACCAATCAATGATGACCCTTCATAATTAATAAATGCCAAGGTTACGAAAGTGGTTTATGAACCTAATAATGTTGTTGAAAGTAAATGAGAGCAGTAAAACGCCAGGTCTCCCCAGAGAACTGAAGAAAAGAAAGATCTGTTTTAAAAGCATTGAGTATAGCTGCCACGCGTGGGCTAGGCAGGAGGGTCCCCTCTTAGCAATAAATCTCGCCCAAGTGATTATGGTCCAACCCTTGTTATTGTAAGTTGTGCTAGGTCGGAAAGGAACGTCTGAGAGAAGTAGTATACACCGTGAGTGTTTAAAAGTTGTAAATGACCCGGGGTTTGAACCGAGGTCCATGTAGATGAAAATATCGCTTGCCAGTTCAGATCGTAGCTTTCTTATGTGATAATGGTCTTATAAGACAAATAAATAAATAACAAGAAGTTCCGTTAAGAACTATACAGCCTACTTTTCATGCCAATGATTATTCTACAGAATATGAACCTATCTAGAATAATGACGAAATTAAGTTGCTAATATCGAAATTTCCAATTAGTTCGAAATACTGTATACCTGGCATAATGTATCCTAATAGAGCACTACAGTTGGCAGCCCTGATGACTGAATATATTCTGAGTTCCGTCTCTTACGGTACTAAATACAAAATTTGTTTGAAGTCCACTGGATAGCATGGACGTTACATGCAGTTAAGCATTGGATCTAACAGCGCGCGTAAAATCATGTTGGCAACAATGTCATGCATGTATTGGTCAGAAATAATCTGAAATAATATGATCTATTGTTGTGCCAATTTTGAATGAAATCCATTAGTTAGTATAGAAGTTACATGCATTTTAAAATTGGACCTATCAGCAGGCTTAGAATCATGTTGGCAGCACTAACGTATATTAGTTACTCCAAATTCGTCTATAATGCCAGGTACTATACGTGTGCAAAGTTTAGAGCTATTGGCTTGCATACTTTCTGATATATTGATATTTGGGTAACAAAAATAGGGACAGCACATATTAACAGTTGTGCAGCCCTGGTTGCTCCTTAGAATACGCATAGTCATATCTGTTATGGTACACATAGCACATACGAAATTTGGTTGAAATCCAAATGATAGTATGGAAGTTACATGTATTTAAAGTTGGACCTGTCAGCAGGCTTAGAATCATGTTGGTAGCACTGACGTATATAAGTTAATTCAAATTAATATAGAATGTCAGGTACTATACGTGTGCATAGTTTAAAGCTGTCGGCTTGCATACTTTCTGATATATTGGTATTTGGATAAAATAAATTAGGAGCATTTATTAACAGTTGGCAGCCCTGGTAGGTCTTTAGAATACGCTCAGTCATATCTGGTTATGTACACACACAACATACGAAATTTGGTTGAATTCCGCTTGATAGTGTAGAAGTTATATGCATTTAAATATTGGACCTATCAGGAGGCTTATAATCATTTTGGCAACACTGCCATGTTTGGCCTGCTGGAAATTAAACTGAAATATTATGATCTGCACGTGTGCCAATTTTGAAATAGCTCCCATTCATACTTTCCAAGATATCGAACATGGAGCTCAAATTTCAATTGCGATTTTTTAGCAGTTGGTAGCACTGACATCATTTTCAAATATGGCCGTGAGATATTCAGGTATAGATCTTTACTCCTACCAAATTTTGTTTCGATTGCTGCAGCCGTTTAGGAGTTGATAGGGGGGGACACACACACAGCCAGACAGACAGACAGAAGGACAGACAGAAGGACAGACAGACAGACAGACAGACAGACAGACAGACAGACACACATTTGCCCGATCTCATAAGTCTACTTTTTCCTCATTTTTGCAAAATGTGAAAAGTAGGCTAAAAATCCCTAATGTAATGTTGTATGGATGTAGGATTCCATGAGTTCAATGAAGTTAACTAGATTCCGGGAGTAATCATAGTTTTTGACTTTGTCAAGTAATCTTTTGTAACTCTGGAAAACACAAGTATTTTCCTGATCACTGTAGTGGATTTGTGAAACTTGAGAGAGATGGTAATGTTGAGAACATTGTGGAATGCCCAAACATTTAAGTAGAGAAGTAATATGTACTTTAAATATGATTATATGTTTGTTTGATGGGAAGAAAACTAAAAAAAATAATTATTGAGGTGTGTGAAAGAAGGACACCGTCATTATTGGAAAGTATCGAGCCATTAGAGCTCGTGATTATATTGGACTTTAAGATAGACACTTTATGGAAGTGAAAATAATTATGAGTTGTTGGTTTGAGGGAAACCATTTGTTTTAATACAATGTTTGTTTAATTCTTATATTTTCCTTGTTTACTTTGAACAAGTTTAGAAGGATTTGGACAATAGTATTTGTTTTATTTGATTGTAGCGCCATAATTTTGGTTAATTAAATGTTTTAAAATAGGAATTGATTTTGTTGTTATTTTTGAAAGTGTATCCTCTATTTAATCCAAAATGTGTAAATCACAGAGTGGGAGAACGTACCAAAACCCCGAAAATCCCGATTTGAGCATTGCTGGCATACTCTGATTTGCATATTTCTTGCTAGAAGGGCACAGGGGGGCATAGAAGTACTGTGCTTGGATTAATAACTAGAGGAACACTGAAGACGGTCATTTCATGTAAAGGTAAAAGTAATGATAGGAATAGCTACAACATATAAAGTTAATTGACCGCATGGGTCCCTAGAAACTCACAACGAGCAGCCCTGAATTAAAACACCCCCTACCACTAATTTCATGGCGCCCAGTACGCAGGGATGAGTTTTCCTAGGGAAAACCCGAGTTTTCTCGAAAAATCAAAATTTTCATAAAAAATGGTTTTTCGAAATTTTGAATGTTTAAATACTTCCATAAAGGTTTATGAGATTGAATAAAGATATCAAAAGGGTACGTTGTAGTAAACACCCGTACCAAAGTAAAATTTTTGAATTTGGGACACAATGGTTCGGGTTACCATCTCTCAAGCATGTATCAGCGATGCGGCATGGGTAGCCCACTGTATTCTAATAAGATGGTATTGAGTGAGGAATTGCAGGGGCTTTTGGAGGCTATAAAAGTTGATAGTAATGAAAAGTTGGAGGCTATGAAAGCCGATAGCAAGGAAAGGTTAGCGGCTATAGACAATAAATTAGAAGCTATAAAAACTGACAGTGTTAAGATAGAGAATAAATTGGACAGCCAACAGAGTACAAATAAAGAAGAGTTCGAATCCATAAATCACAATTTAGGATCTTTAAAAACTAACAGTGATAACATGGGAATTAAATTAGAAGCTATCCAAGCTAACTGTGTAAGAATGAACGATGAAGTGAAGGCTGAAATTGAGGGAATGAAAAAGGGATCAAATGAACTCCGAGAGAGTATAGAAGGAACAATGGATATCAAATTTCAAGGTTTTGACACTGAGTTTGGGAATAAGTTAAATGATTTAAAAGGGGAAATCACAAGTAAAATTGAAAAGGTAAAAAGGTACTTAAGTCAGAATTGCAAGGCCAAATAACGACCTTAGAGGATAGCATGGTAGATTCCCAAATTAAATGTCAAGAAAATTTTAAAAATTTAGAAACTAAATTAGTTGAAATGGAAAAATCTTGTAAAGAAAATGTAGAGGCATGTGAAGAGAAACTTGTGAACCAGATCCAAGGTGTGCAGAAAGAATTAGAAGCTCAGATAAAATCTAACAGCGATATCTGTGAAACATCCCGGGATGAGATAAAAGAAAGTGTAAAGGAGTTAGGACACCGATTTGAAAGAGTTGAGGAAAAAGTAGGAATCCTCGAGGGAAAGGTTGATAAAATTCAGGCCAAAGTGGATGATATGGAAAGTCAGATTCACAAAGATGTACAGGGTATGAAAGAGCAGATTAATCATTTTACCGGGCAGGTAGATGGGAACTTGAAGAGGCACGAGGAGGGAATAAATCAAAAATTAGGTATATACGAAGAGCATCTCAAGAGAGAAAGAAAACAACGAAATGAAGAAAATAAGGAAAGTACCCATTAGATAGATGAAATAAGTCAGGGTATTAATGATGTTAAGGAAACCATAGGAACATTAAAGGTACAAGTAGGAACAACCAATACTGAAGTAAACCAGGTCCAAAATGAATTAACGAGATTATATAAGAGTCAAGGGAAAACTGAGGAAAAGCTTGAAGGAATTAAATTAGATATGGTCAGAGGACAAAAATAAATGGAGAAGAAAATAAAAGAGATACGAGAAGACCTCGATACCATAGGTGACGTTAAGCCAGAAATTATAACAGAACAGGTCATGGTCATCAAGAAAGAGGTAGAAGAACACTTAAATGAAATCAGGGATAGCTTCAGGGACGAGAAATTCCAACTCAAACGAGAACTGGAAACTAGTAAGAAAAATCAGGAAAGAATTCAAATTGAATTAGGATCCCGGTTGGAGAGGACTGAACATAAGAACAGTCAAATGGAAATTCAACTCATGGCTAATGAAGAAAGTGCCCGAAGAGAAAGGAAGTTAGAATTTGAGAGTCAGGATGAGTTTCCAAAGACAGGATGGGTAGATACCCATGAACGAGGCACAGATCAAGATAGGGACTTAGGAGGGGAGAGTCCTTATAAGAACCCAGGATATCCGATGGCGATGTCAACCCCATACATGAACCAAACAAATGGTCAGATAATAAATATTATCAAGTCAAATGAGGACAGACCGGTGAAGTTTACGGGTAATAATATGTCAATTACTCCTAAATACTGGTTAAAGGAAGTCGCAGAGTACTTGAACGAAATGAAAGTCCCTCAGGATCGGAGACTGAGAGCAATTGAGAAGCTGTTGGCAGGTGATTGTCTCACCTGGTTCAGAAGCTTCAGGTACACCTTCGATACGGTGGAAGGCTTTAGAGAAGCGTTTCTGAAACGATATTGGGCAGCAGATGTCCAAGAGAATTTGAGGCTAAATCTGTACTCTAGGAAGTACAGCACAAATGCCCCAACTAAGTACTCAGAATTTTTCACCGCTCAGCTGTGTAAATTCCGGGAACTTGACATTGCTCCTGCTGAGAACGATCTGTGTGCCGCCATTGCAAGACAACTTCCATATGAGATCCAGAGGCTGTTAATCTCGTCTAAAGCCAGAAGTGCTGTGGAAGTGGAGAGCGTATTACGTCAATTAGATATGACGACTTCACACGTTACTCCCAGGCATCAAAGACAGACTGAACAGGTACATATGGCCAGCAGTCAAGAAAATAGAGAGAAACCACCGACCAGAAATCAGTCCACTAGTACTGATACTCAGGGACTAGGTCGAGAGTATGGACACCAAGAGCCTAGGGGAATACAGCCATACTTTAGAGGAGGATATCGAGGAAGAAATCCTAGAAATACAGGTTATAGGCAACAAGAGAACTGACCCTATAACAATAACAATCAGAGGCAAGATAACCGAAAGAGATGGGAAAATTATCCCAGAAGGAACGTAAGACCAGAAGATAGGGACGATTAATATCGGGCCGAAATAGAAAAAAAATATCAGGAAAGTCTTCGTTACATGAACGAACGACCAGACGAACCTGAAAGGCCAAAAGCGTTGGAGTGAGGCAATAAAGAACCGAAAATCACCCGACCGACTAGACGGAGCTCAAAGCTTGGAGCTACAGGCTCACTTGAAGAATGAGGGGAAAGGAAGCCCTCAGGATAAAAAAAAACTTCAAATTTAAATCATCAAAAGTGGAAACATACCAGGAGCTGGGAGGAGGTAGAAATTGTAAATTGGATAGCAAGACCAGATGAGCTGATTAACGAGGATGTGGAAGGAATCCCACCTATTAAAAGAGAACTACCTATCATCATGCTAAGAATAGAAGGATTAATGGTCAGGGCATTAATTGATACTGGATCAACTATAAGTTTAATTACGCAAACCCTTCTAAATGAATTGGAAACAAGAGGTCGCGTATTGAAAATTCCCACATCAAGTGTAAAGATTAAGGGGATTATTCCTAAAAAATCTTTAACATGTAAATTTCAGGTATACATCGATTTGATCATGGGTAACGCTGAAATTTCGCAATGCTTTTTGCTGGTAAATCAATTACCGTATAATGTTATATTAGGTATTGATTTTATCCGTGAGAACAAGGTCATCATAGACCTAGCGCAAAACTGCATTAGGATTCAAAGAGAGGATGTGGACGAACAAAATATAAATTTACAGGAACAGGTATGGCATGTGGAAGAAGTAACGGAAGAAGATTGTAAGGACATAGAAAAGATATTTGAAGTCCTAAACATAGAACTCGAAGATTGTTTGGAAACTGAGTTCGAAACCAACCTGTCAGGAAAAATAGAGGAAGCTAAAGTGAACCTCGAAAATAAGGAACAATTAAAGGAATTATTATTACATTTTAGGGACGTATTTGATTCCAAGCCAGGGAAGATTGAAAATTTTAAATACGCGTTCCAAGTCAATGATTGGGCACCGTTCAGACAAAAACCATACCCGGTTGCGGAAAAACATTACCCACGAACGAAGAAAACACTGCAGGAGATGATGAATGCTGGTGTGATAGAAAAAATGGCGACACCATATGTTAGTCTATTAGTAATTGTGAGTAAACCGGATGGCTCAGTAAGGGTGTGTTTAGATGCTAGGAATTTAATTGCAAAAATCATACCAGAAAATGATTCGGCACCACCCATAAAAGAAATACTGAGGAAATTCAAAGGCAAGAAGATTTTCACAAATATTGACATGACTTCTTCGTATCATCATCTCGAACTGGAAGAGAAAACAAGTCTTTTAACTGGATTTCAGTTCGACCAACAAACATACTGTTTCAGGAGATGTCCGTTTGGATTGAAGACCGCAGGATCTGCCTTAATAAGAGCGCTTGATCGAAACCTGTCAGAGGAAGTGAAAGATTGCACTATCCGTTATGTGGATGACATTTTGCTTACCTCGGAAAACATTGAGGAACATTTGGAAAAGTTAAAGAAATTATTGGAAGATTTAAGAAAGGCGAATTTTAAGATCAATTTGAAGAAATCAAATTTTTGTCAGAGACAAGTAACATTTTTGGGGCATGTGATTGATAAGGATGGTGTTAAACCAAACCCATGCAAATTAGAATCGATAAGAGATTTTCCAAGGCCTTTGAAGGTGAAGAACGTTCGCCAGTTTTTGGAATTGATTGGATTTTTCTCAGGACATTGTCCATCATACACCAAAACTATTGCACCACTACAGGACCTTCTGAAGACGGGGGGCAAGTGGAAATGGACGGAGGAAACAGAAAAAGCATTTATAGAGGCCAAGGAAATGCTCTTAAACTAGGTGAAGCTAGGATATCCTGATTTTAATCAGAGATTTATCATCCAAACAGATGCATCCCAGATTGGAATAGGGGCAATGCTATATCAGGAAAACCCGGATAATCCTGATACGAAAAATTATCTAGCTTTCACAAGTCGGAGACTGAAACCACACGAGAAATTTATACAATCAGCGAAATCGAGCTGTTAGCGATATTGCACGCGCTGCAATATTGGCGAAAGATCGTATATGGGTTTCAAGTCACATTAAGGACGGATCATAAAGCCTTAACCTTTTTGATGAAGACTGATTTATCCAGTCAAAGGTTCATGCGTTGGGCTTTATACAATCAACAGTTTGACGTACATATAGAGTACTGCCCAGGGAAAGAAAATGTAGTTCCAGATTATTTAAGTAGACAGCCAGAGTCCACAGAAGAGGAAGTAATGGCTATTGATTTGGAAGACAGGGATCAGCGTACTCTGAATGAGTTAAGAAGCATTGGTCAACGACAACGTGAGGATCCATGGATGAACATGATCATATCTTTCCTTGAAGGGAGTTTGATAAGGGGAACACCGGCGTATACGGAAGCTAATAAGATAGCTCAAGATTACACATTCTATAATGGATTGTTATATAAGTTTGTGGACTCTGACCATACACGATCAAGGATCGTTGTACCTGCGATTTTGCAGAGAAAAATGGTATGGTTAGCCCATAGATCGTTCGGACATATGGGAGTCGACAAAACAGTCTCGATGCTGAAAGAAGCATTTGTATGGCCGAGACTGAGAGAGACTGTAAGGGATACGCTAAAGACATGTGATCTATGTCAAAGGATTAAACCAAATGCATTTTTGATGAGACAAAAGCCTATACCATTGTTGCCCGAGAGGCCAGGTCAAATCATTTCTATTGATAATTTCGGACCTTTGCCAAAGGCTAGGCGAGGAAATCGACACATAATGGTGGCTATGGATGTCTTCACAAAAATGGTTGTCCTTGCTCCCATACAGAAGACTAGTATCAAACAAGTGTTAAAACGACTCAAAGAAAAAGTGATACCGATTCTGGGAAAACCCGAGAATTTGTTGTCGGATCACGGTAGTTGTTTTACAAGTGTAGAGTTTAGATAGGAATTAGAAAGACTTGGAATACGTCAGATTTTGTCAAGTACTCGCCATCCTGAGGCAAATCCTGTGGAAAGAGTGATGAGGGAGAGGGCCAATATTGTAGAATATACTGTGCCGAAGAAAATTGGAAATGGATAGATATCTTGGATATTATCGAATTTTGTATAAACAATACAATCCATGAATCTACGGGAGAGATACCAATAACGTTACATCGGAATGAGCAACCAGAGAGACCTTGGAGTCTGGTAATTCCTAGGCCAGCAGACGCTCAGCCTGGAAGAGATGTACGTATTAGAAGAGCCTTTGAGCATCTAAAAGCTCAAGCCGACAGAAGGCAAAGAAAGAACAGGCACAAGAGGTATCATCGACCACTATTAGCAGGAGAAATGGTGCTAGTGAAAAGACCAGCCATTTCGGATCCAGGGAACCGCGTGTACAAAAAGTTCCAGAAAATGTACGACGGACCGTATCAAATAGTAAGGGACTTGAGAAATAATGCCTATAGAATTCGGCACTGTGAAACGAATCACGAGGTGACCATGAACTCAGCGAATTTAAAAGTGTATTACCCTCCCGAAGACTTCGATGAAGCCAATGAGCAAGCCCTGGTAATGGAACAATTTAGAGATGATGAATCCACTTTTGATACAAGCAATAGTAAGGGAGAAAAAAGAAACAGAGCTCAACCATTCGAGTGCGAATGCGAATTAGAGAAACTGTATTGCGAGATAAGAGAAATAATTGATTTTATTGCAACGGAAAATCTTAATTTAAGAAGAGAGAATGATGAAATAAAGAAACGGGTAGGGTTAGACCACACCCGTAACGAAGAATTATGTTCTGGAAACTTGTAGGCCAGACAAATAAAAAAAGAAAGGAAGGGTAGGGACAGAGCGTACCCAACCTACACAATTACCGGATATGACTTAAAAGGAGGAAAAACAAAATAACTTGGGATTTTAAAGGAATAAAGATCAGAAGGTACGGATAAATGTTATGATGGCTTCGACAATTAAGAAAAAAATAAGATTTTTATAAATAATTGAAATAAATTTCCTAAAAATTTCTCGAAAATTTATTTACCTAAGGAGCGGAGAGATGAACCCATGTACCATTGGCTCAAAAGGGGTCGAATCCATGTATATTTGTAAAAGGAAGGAAAGAAATATACAGTCTTAATTGGAACATAGAAAGATTTCAAGCAAGGATGCTAACATAACGTTGTGTAAGAAGTTAGACCCAGGTGGCTAAGAAATGAGATCATGCCTGAATCATTGATAACGTGCCAGTCACGAGTATAAATAGACTGAGTGGAAAGTTTCAGCTGTATGAGAGAGAAGCACGTTTCGAAAATCGCTCTTACCTTGCATTAAAACGGCAACTGCGCCGACGCGCCAGAAGAATAATAATTAGATTTAACGCATTTGGAAGAATAAAAGTAAGTTAATAAATACAGCGTTGTGAATGATTTCAGAAGAGAGATTTTTGTGTGGAGAAAAAGCTTTTAATAATTGTCCAGGAAAGAAGTGCAAACGTAGCCATACGTCATAGGGGAATTACCGAGGCCCGAGGAGTGGGGAATTAAAAATCGACAGCAACACCCACACAGCTGAAGACTAAAAATTATTTAATATCTCAGAAATGCACGATCCATTTTCATGTGCAGTGAGGTCATTTTCCGTTTAGAAAACGAGCTTTCTGGAGATATAAATTTTATAATGGTGCGACAATTATTTCAAAAGTTGGTCACGAAAAGGACTAGGATTTTATCTTTTTTTGACTAAATAGTATAAAAGTCCAGGCCCAGCCAGACCAATCATGTAGTTTACCAGTACTCCTTGAGGGGAGATGCTACATCACATCGTGCAGTTTCCGATAGCCCAGGGGGCGTTATAGTGCTACATCACGCCGAAGACTATACAAGTATTCCTTGAGGGGAAACACTGTATCTCATCATATAGACAGTATCCGACAGCCAAGAGTGTCGTGGTATCGATAACCAACGAGCATCTGTAAGGAGTAGCCAAGAAGTATTATTACAATATCGCCGTGTGGAGAGTTAGGAAAATCCTAGTTACAGGATTTAGTTCCGACAGTATAAAGTTTACAGTGAAAAGTTCAGATATTACAGTCAAAGCAGGCTGCAAACTTAGAGCCCAGGGCGATAGGTCTTAAATTAAACGACCAAAATTATCATAACGTATTGAAGTAACGTAACAGCGAGATAAACATTCTACCCACTTTAAAGAACCCGAGTAGGGACGGACAGAACAAGGTTCGCAAGGTATTCCGGAAGGATAGGAATTCGAGAACCGAATAAGCGGAAAGGAGAAGGAAATTATAGACATTGCTTCAAGAAAGCAGACGAACTATTAAAAAGCACTAAGTTACGAGGAGTATTAGTTGCTAGAAATCAATAGGTCACCGATAGATTATTTGCGGGACCGTGGACAGAACAGACTTTCGCTAGACCAACCAATAGGGTCTAAAAGGGAGCCGTTCGAGTCAGAGATAATAGCAGATCGTCAGGAAACGGGATTTGAAGGAGAACTATTCCAGGGAGGAAGTAGATGGTTCGAGACTTTCACATTCTGACAGGATAGGGAGCCGACATTTACTAAATTTCACCCTTGGAGACGGGAGGTCAAGAAATCACGTGTGAAAGGCTTAGTAGCAGCCTTAGTGATTAGAATCTGTGAAGTGTAAATACACACATCAAAAAAAGTTTTGCATCACCTCGGTTCCAAGAGTTCCGGAACCTTTAAATACAAAGGGAATAGAGATCAACACAAACAACATTTCAGCTCGTTTTATTGCTCATGAGACCCACACATTGCATGTTGTACCATATTACAGCTAGACTTTCAGCATTTGTGGTCCAGATTGCAGTACACACCACTACCTCTAATACCCAGTAGCACGTCCTCTTGCATTGATGCATGCCTGTATTCGTCGTGGCATACTATCCACAAGTTCATCAAGACACTGTTGGTCCAAATTGTCCCACTCCTCAACGACAATTCGGCGTAAATCTCTCAGAGTGGTTGGTGGGTCAAGACGTCCATAAACAGCCCTTTTCAACATATCCCAGGCATGTTCGATAGGGTTCATGTCTGGCGAACATGCTGGCCACTGTAGTCGAGCGATGTCGTTATCTTGAAGGAACGCATTCACAAGATGTGCACGATGAGGTCGAGAATTGTCGTCCATGAAGACAAATGCCTCTCCAATAATCTGCCGATATGGGTGCACTATGGGTCGGAGGATGTCATTCAGGTATCGTAAAGCCGTTTCGGAGCCTTCCATGACCACCAGTGGCGTACGTCGGCCCCACATAATGCCACCCCAAAACATCAGGGAACCACCACCTTGCTGCACTCGCTGGACAGTGTGTCTAAGACGTTCAGCCTGACCAGGGTGCCTCCAAACACGTCTCCGACGATTGTCTGGTTGAAGGCATATGCGACACTCATCGGTGAAGAGAACGTGATGCCAATTCTGTGGGGTCCATTCAGCATGTTGTTGGGCCCATCTGTACCGCGCTGCATGGTGTCGGGGTTGCAAAGCTGGACCTCGCCATGGACGTCGGGAGTGAAGTTGCGCATCATGCAGCCTATTGCGCACAGTTTGAGTTGAAACACGACGTCCTGTGGCTGAACGAAACGCATTATTCAACATGGTGGCATTGCTGTCAGGGTTCCTCCGAGCGGCAATCCGTAAGTAGCGGTCATCCACTACAGTAGTAGCCCTTGGGCGGCCTGAGCGAGGCCTGTCATCGACAGTTCCTGTATCTCTGTACCTCCTCCATGTCCGAACAACATCGCTTTGGTTCACTCTGAGACGCCTGGAAACTTCCCTTGTTGAGAGCCCTTCTTGACACAAAGTAACAATGCGGACGCGATCGAACTGCGGTATTGACCTTCTAGGCATGGTAGAACTACAGACAACATGAGCAGCGTACCTTCGTCCTGGTGGAATGACTGGAACTGATCGGCTGTCGTACCCCCTCCGTCTAATAGGCCCTGCTCATGCATGGTTGTTTACATCTTTGAACAGTTTTAGTGACATCTATGAACAGTCAAAGGGACTGTATCTTTGATACAATATACACAGTCAACGTCTATATGCCGGAGATCTGGGACCCGAGGTGATGCAAAACTTTTTTTGATGTGTGTATATAAAGATTTGTGTTAAAAGGAAATATTTTCAGTGTTTTTATCGTGTATTCTAAACGAATACACCAGTGTATTTTAAAAATGTTATCAGTGTTAAATGTATACGAGTTAAATGTGTGTCAAGATATGTCAGTACATGAAATGAATTTGTACAAGATGGTGTAATTCCAAAATAGTGGGCAAAAATGAAACATCGCAAAAGAAAAAGGAAGGTCAGGGACCGACCTATAACATGTGAGTAAAGATTTTCATTATGTTTTGTGTTGGGAAGGTGTTTGTGTACAATCCACCGGAGTTTGAGATAGAGGGATGTTTCTGAATAACAAATAGCAGAATAGGAACGCGGTCTGAACAATTAAAATTTGAGAAATTAGAAATAATTATGTGAAATGAATAAATCCGGTAGAGGAAATATATGAAATAAAATGTCAGTGTATTTGACAAATGTGACAAAAGCAAGCGTAATAAATAATAATAATAATAATGAAAAGAAATATAAATAAAGATTAAATTGAATGATATGAAAGTAAGAGCGTTGGAGCCTTAATAAAAGTGTAAAGACATGGTGTTAATGCATGTTCTTAAAATATAGCGATTATTGTCAAGGGAAAGGATTAATATAAAAATTGAGATATGGATCAATTGTTAATGTGGAATTTATCAGTTCTTTGGAAGACGCTAGGCCTTAAAATAATGTATAGCGCAATGTAGCGCATTAAAGTAAATTGTCACGCTAGGAATGCGTCGAATCTAAAAGTACTTGGTAAATTACTTATGAGGGGTAGTTGATTGCGATAATTGAGCCATGATAAAGTCCTCAAATAGTGACGTAGATCACGAGGCTATGTGTGTTATGTTGTATAATAGGGAGCAAATGTATGGTATTATGAGCGCAGGTAATGTAGACCACGGCCGACCCTAAGTCGCATTTATATAAGTCCTCTAGTATGGGAATGGTTCCTGAGGCATGTTAAGAGAGTCGAACCTAGACTCGTCTAGTTGTTGAAGCCCCTAAGTATTCGTCGTTGTATGTGAATTACTCTTACCAATCAATGATGACCCTTCATAACTAATAAATGCCAAGGTTACGAAAGTGGTTTTTGAACCTAATAATGTTGTTGAAAGTAAATGGGAGCAGTAAAACGCCAGGTCTCCCCAGAGAACTGAAGAAAAGAAAGATCTGTTTTAAAAGCATTGAGTACAGCTGCCACGCGTGGGCTAGGCAGGAGGGTCCCCTCTTAGCCATAAATCTCGCCCAAGTGATTACGGTCCAACACTTGTTATTGTAAGTTGTGCTAGGTCGGAAAGGAATGTCTGAGAGAAGTAGTACACACCGTGAGTGTTTAAAAGTTGTAAATGACCCGGGGTTTGAACCGAGGTCCATGTAGATGAAAATATCGCTTGCCAGTTCAGATCGTAGCTTTCTTATGTGATAATGGTCTTATAAGACAAATAAATAAATAAAAATCCCTAATATAATGTTGTATGGATGTAGGATTCCATGAGTTCAATGAAGATAACTAGATTCCGGGAGTAATCATAGTTTTTGACTTTGTCAAGTAATCTTTTGTAACTCTGGAGTACACAAGTATTTTCCCGATCACTGTAGTGGATTTGTGAAACTTGAGAGAGATGGTAATGTTGAGAACATTGTGGAATGCCCAAAAATTTAAGTAGAGAAGTAATATGTACTTTAAGTATGATTATATGTTGTTTGATGAGAAGAAAACTAAAAAAAAAAAAAAATTGAGGTGTGTGGAAGAAGGACACCGTCATTATTGGAAAGTATCGAGCCATTAGAGCTCGTGATTATATTGGACTTTAAGATAGTTACTTTATGGAAGTGAAAATAATTATGAGTTGTTGGTTTGAGGGAAACCATTTGTTTTAATACAATGTTTGTTTAATTTTTATATTTTCCTTGTTCACTTTGAACAAGTTTAGAAGGATTTGGTCAATAGTATTTGTTTTATTTGATTGTAGCGCCATAATTTTGGTTAATTAAATGTTTTAAAATAGGAGTTGATTTTGTTGTTATTTTTGAAAGTGTATCCTCTATTTAATCCAAAATGTGTAAGTCACAGAGTGGGAGAACGTACCAAAACCCCGAAAATACCGATTTGAGCATTGCTGGCATACTGTGATTTGCATATTTCTCCCTGGAAGGGTACAGTATACATCAATCATCATGTTCGTAGCAACTGTTGCTATGCACACCGTAACTGTCAAATCCACTGCCTCCTTATCCAACATACACTCCCACCTTCTTTAGTGAGGCTAAAGAATCATGAACATATGATTGATATGGCACCCATGAGGTGGAACGACATTGAAACTTACCACACTATTAACACAGGACATATACTCCCAAAGGTTATCATGTATCGTAGTTAAACAGAGAAATCAATTTTCCCAGTATCTAGCTGGTCGTTTAACTTCTCTAGCGCATTTAGTCTTAAGTGGTTCTTTCTCATAATTAACCACTTCACTTACAGATTCACCTCGCTTTTCCTCATGACCCTTTTCTGTTACCACAGCGAAATGTTTGTCGACTGTTGAAACCTCTAGAGGATAGAGACGCTGTAAAGGACGAACAAACACTCCTACACTGGTCTTGAGTTTTGCCACCCGAATGTTACCATCTGCGCCAGGTATTAAGTCAATGATTCGAGCGGTGGGCCACTCGATTCTATTCTTGGCTGTCTCGACGAGCACTAGATCTCCCACCCTGATCGCTGTTGGATTCTTTTCTTTCCCTTTCTGGATAAGGAGTCCTAGATATTCCTTCCTGAATCTTGACTTGAAGGCTTCTCTGACTCTATTAAGGTGGCGAAGTTTTCTTTGAGTGTTCATTTTCTCCAAGATATCCAAAGCTGGGGTTCTATCTACCACTATATCCTTGAGAGAGGGAGCTCTTCCCGTCATACAAGAAGCATCGAAGACCGGTCTGATAGGTGTGGTAAGGCTCTCTGGTTTCAATACTGGATGGTGAGGAAGGTAATGTGCATTGTTATCAATCTCACTGTCTGGCACTATTTCAATGATTCCTTCCTTCAACCATGCTGTAAACACTTTGGCATATTTGTCGACAACTCCCCGTTCTGTGAGCTTCTCGGTAGTAGACTCCAATCTTCTCGGAGCAATTTCTAAATTATTGGGAATATTCACAGGTTCACAAATCCAAGGTAATCCTACCGTGTTCCGTTCATCAGATGACTGGCTGACATGTTGCCCACAATGTATCTTTGCTTGCCCTTCCCGTCTTCTCTTGGAAGTGGGTTCAATGGGGTCCTGAATACCGATTAAATCTAAGTACCACAAGTCAGAAATCGTGACTTCACTTTGTTTCATGGATATCACACTCATTGAGATACTGTCACCTATACCTGGACCCATTTTCCGTCCACTAATTTTCCAACCAAGCTTAGTTTCTATTGCTGTAAGACCATTCTTGAGTTGATGAACACGACCAGTCAGCAACTTACCGTACAGGTCATTCCCAATCAAGATATCAATTTCCGATGGTCCTTCACCAGCACCGTCAACCCAAATCTTCTCTCTTCGAAGTTCTCTCAACCAAGGTCCTTTAGGCACTTGAGAAATCACTTCACACATCTGGGGGTGATCCAACACATTGATCTTCTCTTTAAATGAACCACTCACATTGTTGATATCTATTTGGTACACTTTATGGTCACGAAATTCCTTGGCACAATCAAATAACATATGACACAATCTTATTTCCTTCACCGGATGTAGCCCTAACCTCTCTGCTGTTTTCTTCAGTATATAGGTTCTTTGCGACCCAGTGTCAAACATAACCCGTACTTTTCTAGTGATTTCTTTAGTTTGGATCATTGCAAACGCTGTCTGCAGCATGACGTCTCCAGAGCAACTTGTGATACCCGCTTGTACAGAAATAGCCTCTTTGGTGGTGGTATCCTTTACGCCCCTGCTCGTTTCTGAACACATAAGAGTAGTATGACCTTTTTGACAGATTAGACACTTCACTGGCACCTTACATTGTTTCGCTAAATGTCCTGTCTTCAGACAGTTAAAGCACGCTTTCTTACCTTTAGCATGTGCTCTCTTCTCATCCAATGACAGAGAGTGTGCTTTAGAACACAAGTGGCTATTATGGTACATCCCACAAAAGATGCAGCTGGAGGATTGACTGGAGAACAGCCCCATGGCCGTCGGTGTTCCTTCTTTCCGGCGTTGAAACTTGGGAGACTTATTCTTGTGTCGTTCAATGGAAGGGTCAATAAATCCGCCCTTAGCCAGATTTCGTTGGACCTCTCCTTCTACCTCACGTTTGAGAAAGTCCATGAGGTAATCAAGTTCACACTTCTTTGAATTACCAGGTTTATCAGGATCAGTTGGTCCTTCCTTGCCATAATTGGAACTCCTTTGCCAGGCTACCATCAACTCCTCCGGAAGACTGGACTCCACCATGGGGTACAGAAATGTAGCTGTTTGTTCAGTGGTCACGCCTAAAGTATCTATTGCCCGTAAATGTGTCTCAAGTTTATCATACATACGAGACAATTCGACTGCCTGTTTCGTGTTTGCATTGTCAATCACTAGTTTCAAAAGCTCACGCACGTACACCTGCTTCAGTAATTTCTCTCTTCCAAACCGTTGTTTGAGAGCTTCAATTACCTTTGCGTAGTTTCCAGCAGTCTGTGTGTAACTACCAACCAAATCCTGAGCTCTTGATCCTACTTCCATTGATTGAACCAAGCAATGGAATTTATCACTGTCGTGAAGTGAAGTGTCTTCGTGAATCTTCGAAAAGAAAGCCCAGAATCCTAGCCACTCATTAAGTCCCCATTAAACTTCCGCAGTTCGATTTTGGGTAGTCTGTACCTCCTCGTGTCCTTTCCAGACGAACTCAACACAGTGCTTGTCCCCGTTACACCGTTTGTTTCGTTAATTTTCAATGCTTTTAACCTCAAAACTGTTGTTTTCCTTTCATACTCATCGATGGTATTTTGTTCTTCGTCACAATCATCATACAGCGCGTCTAACACCTTACTATCGAGTTCTTTAAGTTCTACCATCTTATTAATAATT
Organism: Meconema thalassinum; assembly: GCA_946902985.2. Taxonomy (NCBI): domain Eukaryota; kingdom Metazoa; phylum Arthropoda; class Insecta; order Orthoptera; family Tettigoniidae; genus Meconema; species Meconema thalassinum. The sequence goes on along the minus strand of OX336391.1, from coordinate 66,278,763 downwards.
AACTCGATTAATGCACTGATGACTTCTTGATCTCTTTGGGACTTCTCGAACTCCCCTGTGACTTCATTGCACAGCTTTGTTACCGATCGCCGAATCATGGAACGAACTTTCTTTTTCCTTTCAATGTTATCCATTTTCGTATCACGTCGGGGTCACCAGAATTATGTTATGTGAACTAACTTGGAATAACATTGACTCAGACCAAAATACCGTCACTCGCCCACGGCTTTATTTTCTCTGTATACATCAATCAACATGACCGTAGCAACTGTTGCTATGCACACCATAGCTGTCAAATCCACTGCCTTCTTATCCAACAATTAGCTTGGGAATAACCTGACCCCCAAGGGAAGATGATGAAGAAAAAGGAGTGGGTTTCGGACTGGAGGAAAGGGATGGAGAAATAGGACGAGAGTCCAACATAAGTTATAATTTTAACTTTAATTACACTCAAAAGCAGCTGCCACTGTAAACCAGCTTTCCGATACCTAAAGTGGGTAGGGACCTGGACGCAGCTAACAGGAAACGCAGCTGGAACTTGGGCTATACGCAAGCAAACGGTTATAGCGTATTCCCTCTCAAGCATAAATTTGCCTACTATGGGGAAGGGTGGTGGTCTGGCAAGACAAAGAGTGACAGATTTACTGTTTGTACTTCCGAAGGAGTTAGGTTTAACAAAATGTTTTGTAAGGCGAGCAAGCAAAGGTTGGGCTCGTAGTGATATTTCTTAACTCCGGGTGGGTAATTCTTCTCAACAAATGACCGAGTACTACCAGGAAGGGTAGTGACGAAACAGTTATGCTTTTGAAAATAATTTTGGTAAGCGCACCAAGAGTTGCATTTAGAAATAGCTAAGCTTTTACCCAGCAAGGTGCCGACTAAAAGTTTAGACAATGAGAAAAACGTAAATTTGGAAAACCAACCATAAGTTTAGAGAAAGTCTCAGCAAGGAGGAAGCTGGCGGAGCGAGCTCTACTTGCCTTACTGGCGAGTTAGAATTTGCTATCAAAGCTAAGAGAGGCATTAATAAGTTTGTAACTAAAATTTCTTGCTCAAGTGCAACAAGTAGAGCAAACCTTATCAATAGATTTATTTTTATTAAAGAGGGCATAAACCTAGGAAGAGTCAAGGAAGACAGGGTCCTACCTAAGGGTGAATCTAGTGAAAAGAATAACGAGAAAAAATAATAGGTTTATTAACAATAAATTAAACTTTGAAGAATTAACAAAGAATTAATAACAGTTAGATCATGAGTGTGATTTCTAAAAGGTTACATGTGAAGGTCTGAGACCTAAAGATTACAAGTTTACAATTTATAAACAACGTTAAATTGGGTACAAGTTTAAAACTTGTGGTAAGCACTAAAAATCTGAATAAGATTTAAAAGTAGTGCTTAAAATGGACAATTTTAAAGTTTGTAACAACAATTATAAAGTAATTCTGGCCTAAGCCGAATTAATCAGGTACGATGTGGGTATTTTAAGATTTCATATTTAGAAATCATAAAATTATGAAAAAATAACAATTTGAAATTATAACAACAAAGAGAGAGAGAGAGAAAATAGGTAGAAGTTTCTATAACTTCTTATATTTATACAGTAATTACGGTGGTTATTTATACAAATAGTGCAGGTCACTTATTGTGAAACCTGAAGAAAAAAATTAAGAAGAAGTTTCTAGAACTTCTATATTTAAATAGGATCACGAGGAAAAATAGGGCCAGTTACCCTTTCGTGAAACCTGGATTCAAGAGATTAATGAAAAGTTGCGTACTTAGAACTTAATCAATTCCTGTACTAGCAAGAAAAGAAAATAGATTAATAAGCAGTTCTAACTGCTGATATTTATACAGAATGAATAAATGGAAAGTGGAGAAAGTTGGGAGGGCGTCTATCGTTTGGCGAGGCTTCATTGAAATTGACATAAATTTAAAGATTAACCTAACTTGTTAGTAAAGAGGGGTTGTGAAAGAGGAAAGAGGAACTTTGTGGAAAAAGTTCTTGGCCTTATTTATTTTTCTCAGACGAGCGCGACGCGGATGAGAAATCGAATGAGCACTGTTTCACTATAGTCTATTGACGTGGCTGAAAAGTTCACTATCGTAGCACAGAAAGTTTATAGCAAGGAAAGTTATTGCAATGGTGAGAAATAATTAGTTGCACTAGATTTGCGAGAGTCTATTGCGTTGAAAAACTTGTAAGTTATAGTTGAATGCAGCAGAAAAATTCCAACGGAGGAAGAAAAATTAAGTGTTGATTAGCTGTTCATAAGGAAGATTCCTTGGTTAGAAAAAGTATTCCCATATGTGAGTGGAAAATACTAGAAGGTTTAGCTTGTAGATGAATTGTTTGACGTGGAAAACTCCAGAACAATCATAACTGTTGAAATTGGCAGAAATAGTCCTGCGGTGGAACGATCTAAGTTTTCTACAGACAGCGGGTAATTTAAAGATGTCCCACGTTGTGAGAAATTATCTCAGTTAATAAGCATAAGAAATGCTGCTGCATGTTAAGACTCGCTTAGATAGACAAAGCCCAACCTCGAAAATCCCGCGAAGATGGTAATTGCCCCACATTTAGTAATATCACACTGTCTGTAAATGATGGTTAAAAGGCATGTAGCTATTTAAAAGCAATTAAAAAGAGTTGAAGAACGTTGAAGTAGTACTTAGCTCATTTCTGATGAACGGCGAAACTCCTGGTGACCGTTAGTCAGGAATTCACAACAAGGCGGAGATTTGAATGATGTCTCTCAAGTAGAGGAGACGGGCCCTAGATAGGCTCCAACTGTAAGCTTTGAAGTTCGAAGCACTAGTGAGACCAGCTCAACGAAGCGCAGGGGGACCAAGGAGGGAAGATGGGTGGGGGAAACAAAGTACCATACATAAAGATTACAAACTTAAGAAAAAATAATAATCTTCATGAAGTGGTCTTCAAGATGTTGAAAGCAGGCGTCACTAGCGAAGCCTGGAGGATAGACAGGTAAACAAAGTCCTCTTGATCACGGAGATGATAGCTGGCGATAGCGACGAGATCTGGTGGCTAGATTGGTAAGGAAGTCCTCTTGTACATGGAAAAATTGAGGAACTTCAGAGATTCGCGGCTAGATGACGCTAAGTTGGTCATGGAAGATATATATCTAGAACAGACTCACAGGTAATATAAGCACAGTGTATAAACAATGAAAAACCAGGAGATCACTGTTGATGTTTGCGTATAGAGAAAGTAATGAAATAAAGCAAAGAGCAGCAAAAGCTTACTCTGTCTTACCGTGTAGGGAGGGGAAACACCAACAGAGAACAGGAAAACTTGTCACAGATATAAGGGTAGGGGGGCAATTAAAGACAGTGGTCTTGTAATATGCCCATTAGTGGTCAAGATCCTGGCCACCCTAACTCTCCCATCCCTTCCCGGGTAACACGCGGCCACTCTACCGGAGATCCAGATCAAGGGAGGGGAAGCATCTCTAACCAAGACAAGGTCACCCACTTTGATGTCGGCGTTAGAAAGAAACCACTTCTGTCTCCGTTGCAAGGAAGTTAAGTATTCTAAGTTCCACCTCTTCGAGAAAGAATTACGGAGGGCTTGAAGTTTACGCCAAACAATAGGTAAATTAGAATCTCTGTAAGAGTTGGGAAGGGGTGGAGGAACAGAAAGAGAGGTGCCTATAAGAAAGTGACCAGGTGTAAGTGGAAGCAGGTCATCAGGTTCATTGGAAAGAGGAGTTAAAGGGCGAGAATTAACAGCACCTTCAATCAGAATAGAAAGTGAATTAAATTCTTCATAAGTCAGAATACGACTACCTAAAACCTTTCTTAGATGACGTTTAGTCAGCTTGACACAGGATTCCCACCTACCACCGTGATGAGGGGCGTAGGGAGGTATAAACCGCCATTTGAAACCTTTTGAGTAGGAAAAATTAGAAATCTGTTCCATGGCAGGAGAAGATGTAAGAGCTTTCTTGCATGAGGAAGCTGCACCTTGAAAAGTGGAGGCGTTATCGGAGAACATCTCAGAGGGAACGCCACGCCTAGCAGTAAAGCGAGAGACGGCTGACAAAAAGTAAGAAGTAGAGGCATTTGTTACTAGTTCCAGATGAATCGCACCAGTAACCATGCAAACTAAAAGAGAAACATAGAGTTTTCCAAACAATTTGCGCTTAGCTTCAGGGGAATTACATTGATATTGGAACGGACCCATGTAGTCCACATCAGTTAAAGCAAAAGGACGTATAGGAGAAGAGCGGAAAGAGGGCAGATCGCTCATTAATTGAGTATTGACTTTAGGTTTCGCTTTGAAGCAAGGAATGAATTTGTGAATTACAGAGGAAACTTCATGAACTCCATTTATAATCCAATACTTTTCTCTTAAGAAGCAAAGCAGTGTGCGTGTACCCACGTGCAGATTACGATAATGAAAGTCACGTATAATTAAAGAAGTTACGTGATGTTTGGAAGGCAAAATAACAGGATGCTTTTTGTCCTCGGAAAGCAAAGATTGCGAGAGTCTACTACCTACCCTGAGTAACCTATTGTCATCAAGGAACGGGGCTAAGGCACGAAGACGACTGGATTTCGGAAGACCCCTTTTAGCAGATAGCAAAGACAATTCAGAAGAAAAGGCTTCTTGCTGCGTTAGTTGCAAAACCTTAATGGTAGCGAGATTCAATTCATGATTGGTTAGATGCGGTTTAGGGAGAAGAGGTTGGTCAACCACAAGATATTTCCATCGGAGAAGATAGGCAAAAATTCGAATTAATTTGTGAAAGGAAGAATAGTGGGACAACAAGGGATGCGAAACGTTGGAAACAAGACCCGAAGCAGTAGATTTAGATACTTAAGCGTCAGGCAAGTTGGAGTTTGTAACTGGAGGTTTAGAAGGCCAACAAAAAGAGTCTTCAATTAACCACGAGGGCCCAAGCCAGTACAACTGCGATGCTGCCAATTGAGAGGGTAAACAACCACGTGAAATGATGTCAGCGGGGTTATCAGCGCTGGGCACATGTTTCCATTGACATCCAGAGGAAAGAGTTTGAATTCTAGAAACTCTGTTTGCAATAAAAGTTTGCCAATGAGCGGGGTTTTTGGCGTTCCAAGAAAGAGTGATCATGGAATCGCTCCACAAATAAGTTTGCGTAAATTCGACCTTTAAGACTTTGGGCAATTTTTTTGGCAAGCTCTGCGGCCATGAGTGCAGCACACAATTCGAGCCAAGGCAAAGTAATAGTTTTAAGAGGAGCAACCTTCGATTTGGCAGAAACAAGGTTGGAAACTGAAGATTCATTTAACGAACCGCGATAAACCAAATATGCACAGCAACCGTAAGCTTTTTCGGAACTGTCGGCTAACACATGAAGGAAGAAAGATGTGTTAGGATGAGCGTTAATTAAATTCCTAGGAATTTCAATATGAGAAAGATCAAGTAAACTGCTACGAAAAAAGAGCCATCTTCTAAGAAAAGAAAGGGGAACTGCTTCGTCCCATTCACATTTGAGAGACCATAGCTCTTGCATGAAAAGCTTGGCTTTAACAATAACCGGAGCAAGGAATTGAAGCAGATCAAATATTTTTGCAATTTCAGAGAGAATTTGCCTTTTGGTGTTAGGGAGCTCTTCGGTAAGCGAAACTTTATAGATGAGAGTATCAGTGCGTGTGCACCAGTGAACTCCAAGTGTTTTTATGGATTCGGAATCTCAAATTTCGGCGGAGTTTGGGTCTACATCTTCTATGGGAAACTGGACAAGAAACTCATGGGAGTTGGAATTCCACTTATGAAGTGGGAATCCTCCATTCTTTAACAATGCCTGAAGTTCTAGTGACACGAAAGAAGCTTCCTCAAGGGTCGGGAAGGACTGGAGATAATCGTTTACATAAAACGATGTAGTTAGGGCTTCAGAAGCTTTAGAATCAAATAAATGACCATCTTGAGAGGCTAACAGATGTAGGGATCGGATAGCAAGGAAAGCGGATGGTTTTAAGCCATAAGTGACTGTCTTTAAGCGAAATATTTTGATGGGCTTGCTGATTTCGTGACCAGAGTAAAGGGTTGCCATTAACGTTAGGTGATGAACCATTGAAAACGACTCGGATTTTATCCTTTACAAGAGGGTTTTTCCACACTGGATGATAATTTAAGAAAACCGTTTCAATAGGGGGTTGCAATTCGTCATCAGATTTGCTGACAACTTCCATTAGATCTAAGCTTTCATACTCATCCATGAAATCAGTGTACTGTTGTTTAACGAGAGGTTCTTTCTCGAATTTGCTCTCGATAGCAAAGAGAGCTTTTCGAGCTTATGGTTGAGAATTAATAAGTTTGGGGGGATTAAGTAATCTTGGCATCTGAACAATGAACCGGCCTTCAGGAGAACGAGTGGTAGTGTTCAAGAAAAGTTGCTCACAGAATTCGTTTTCTGAAGAAGTTAGGAGAATCAATGTTTTCGAGTTTCCAGAACTGTTCCAAATCAGTATTAGCGAAATAACATTGCGATACGGTTTGGGGAGAATAATGAGGAAGTTGACCAGTAACGATCCATCCAAAATTAGTGTCTCTGGCAACCGGGTTTGAAGATAACGTACGAAACTCTTTACGAAGGCAATTCCAGAAAACATTGGCACTAAAGAGTATGTCAATAGGGCCTTGTACATTGAACAGAGGATCGGCTAACCTTAAATGAGAAGGAATATTCAGACCTGAGATATCGACGGAGTGACTAGGAGTATCCTCTCCGAACTGTTGAGGATGAGGCAATTAAGTTTTAGAAAGTTATTTCTGTGACAAGTGTCTCTGAAGGTTAGTTTTGAAAACTGTAAAGCTTGCGACTTTAAACTATTAATGCCTGATACATCGATAGAAGTGAGGTTTACTGGTAGGCCTAGTTTTTTGATTAATGAATTAGAAACGAAATCATGGGTTGCCGCCGATTCAAGAAGATTGCGTGCACGGACCCAGTTGCCAAAATTATCGTGAACTTCGATTTGGACAGTGGACAATAGTACTTGGGCACTACGTATAGACTTGTCATTTTGAATGTCAGATGAAACATTAGAACTGCTAGCATTGGCACATTTCTGAGAAGTAGATGCGGTTGACGACCTTGCTTGATCATGACGATGTAGTAAAGTGTGATGAGCTTTTTCACAATGAAAACAAAGTCTGGTTGACTTGCAATTTGAAGCAGAATGCTTGGGTGAAAGGCAGTTAAAGCAGTGTTTATTCTGGGAAACTAATTTTCTTCTGTCGTCGACTGACAGTTCTTTAAAAGATTTACAGAGATATAAGGCGTGGGAAACTTTGCAAAGTAAGCACTTTAATGGTTCGTTTAAACTCTTACGGGATTCGCTTTGAGTGTATAAAGCGAGAGAACTTGCAATGCGGCGTTCACTAGACCTAGTTGGGTAACCAGTGGCGTTTGACTTGAGTTTAGACGAGCTGGACCCGGGTTTTTGGGTACTAGACGCTGCGTGTTCGGTTTTAGATTTGAGAGACAATGATTCAAATTTAGAACTAGGAGATGAGGGTTCACTTTGATTAGCTAGGGCTGTTAAGAGTTGGCATCTAGCAATTATGAAAGTGACTAAATGCTCGTAAGAGTAATCGTCATCTTTGGAAAGTTCAATTTCCCAAGCTTTGAGGGTAGCAACATCGACTTTAGAAACCACTAAGTGTATTAGGAAAGTGTCCCAGTGGTCAGTGGGTTGATTTAATTGGGACAAAGCTTTAACGTGAAGTTGTGTCGTATTAATGAGAGTACGCAAACTAGAGACGTCATTGTGCTGTGACGCAGATAAATTGAATAGAGCCTTCATGTGGCGTTGAATACGTAACCGTAAATTACCGTATCTTTCCTTCAACAAGTTAAAGGAAATGGGGTAGTTTTCAGCACTTAATGGGAGTGCTTCAACTAACTGTAGGGCTTGACCGCAAAGAATAGATCGTAAATAATGAAACTTGTAGATAACTTGAATGTCTTCATTGTCATGAACAAGAGAGCAAAATAGTTCATAGAAAGAATCCCAAGTAGATTCGTCTCCAAAGAAGTGGGGTAAATTAATCTTAGGTAGAATTGGTTTAGGCTTGTGAGTACCCTCACGAAAAGAGGTTTGTTGTTCGTGAAGGGAACCAAGAACAGAACCGTCCTTTTTCTGTTCTTCTTCGAGTTGGCGTATTATTTTAAAAGCAGAACCAATGCCTTCGTAATATTGGTTTTCTACCTCTACTCGATCATCAGTTTGATTGAGCATACAAGTTTCGATTTCTGTTTGGTTGTTGCAATAATTTTCATATGAACGTTCAAAATCCTTTACGCGATGTTTTAACAAATCTAGTTGAGCTAGTGAAGGATCTAGCTCTTTGATGTATTTTCTGAATCTGGTAATTTGCCCTATATAAGAAGCTCGTTTGGAAGTAAGCTTTTCATCCTTTCCATCCTTATCCTTTTCTGTAGGAGCCATGGCGAAATAGGTAAATTAAAGTATAACTTACGAAACTGTGGAACCTTGGAAATGCTGTCAGACTGGCAGCAGCAAACAAGTTGAAAGAAAGGGACACACCAAAGGAGATAGGAGCGGCCTCTTTCCCCTTCACAGACTTTGCACGGTGAAGATATAGCTGAAAAATTTAAAGTAGATATTAATGATTTGCAAAATATTGACAAATAAACCTTGACATATAAAGACGGATAAGTAAAATGTCATGAATGGACTCTCCCGGGTTTCGGCACCTAAATTTTGGGTAGATTATTAGCTTGGGAATAACCTGACCCCCAAGGGAAGATGATGAAGAAAAAGAAGTGGGTTTCGGACTGGAGAAAAGGGATGGAGAAATAGGACGAGAGTCCAACATAATTTATAATTTTAACTTTAATTACACTCATAAGCAGCTGCCACTGTAAACCAGCTTTTCGATACCTAAAGTGGGTAGGAACCTGGACGCAGCTAACAGGAAACACAGCTGGAACTTGGGCTATACGCAAGCAAACGGCTATAGCGTACTCCCTCTCAATCATAAATTTGCCTACTATGGGGAAGGGTGGTGGTCTGGCAAGACAATGAGTGACAGATTTACTGTTTGTACTTTCAAAGGAGTTAGGTTTAACAAAATGTTTTGAAAGGCGAGCAAAGGTTGGGCTCGTAGTGATATTTCTTAACTCCGGGTGGGTAATTCTTCTCAACTAATGACCGAGTACTACCAGGAAGGGTAGTGACGAAACAGTTATGCTTTTGAAAATAATTTTGGTAAGAGCACCAAGAGTTGCATTTAGAAATAGCTAAGCTTTTACCCAGCAAGGTGCCGACTAAAAGTTTAGACAATGAGAAAAACGTAAATTTGGAAAACCAACCATAAGTTTAGAGAAAGTCTCAACAAGCAGGATGCTGGCGGAGATAGCTGTACTTGCCTTACTGGCGAGTTAGACTTAGCTATCAAAGCTAAGAGAGGCTTTAATAAGTTTGTAACTAAAATTTCTTGCTCAAATGCAACAAGTAGAGTAAACCTTATCAATAGATTTATTTTTATTAAAGAGGGCATAAACCTAGGAAGAGTCAAGGAAGACAGGGTCCCACCTAAGCGTGAATCTAGCGAAAAGAATAACGAGAAAAATAATAGGTTTATTAACAATAAATTAAACTTTGAAGAATTAACAAAGAATTAATAACAGTTAGATCATGAGTGTGAATTCTAAAAGGTTACATGTGAAGGTCTGAGACCTAAAGATAACAAGTTTACAATTTATAAACAACGTTAAATTGGGTACAAGTTTAAAACTTGTGATAAGCTCTAAAAATCTGAATAAGATTTTAAAAGTAGTGCTTAAAGTGGACAATTTTAAAGTTTGTAACAACAATTATAAAGTAATTCTGGCGTATCCGAATTAATCAGGTACGATGTGGGTATTTTAAGATTTCATATTTAGAAATCTTAAAATTATGAAAAAATAACAATTTGAAATTATAACAACAAAGAGAGAGAGAGAGAAAATAGGTAGAAGTTTCTATAACTTCTTATATTTATACAGTAATTACGGTGGTTATTTATACAAATAGTGCAGGTCACTTATTGTGAAACCCGAAGAAAAAAATTAAGAAGAAGTTTCTAGAACTTCTATATTTAAATAGGATCACGAGGAAAAATAGGGCCAGTTACCCTTTCGTGAAACCTGGATTCAAGAGATTAATGAAAAGTTGCGTACTTAGAACTTAAGCAATTCCTGTACTAGCAAGAAAATAAAATAGATTAATAAGCAGTTCTAACTGCTGATATTTATACAGAATGAATAAATGGAAAGTGGAGAAAGTTGGGAGGGCGTCTATGGTTTGGCGAGGCTTCATTGAAATTGACATAAATTTAAAGATTAACCTAATTTGTTAGTAAAGAGGGGTTGTGGAAGAGGAAAAAGGAACTTTGTGGAAAAAGTTCTTGGCCTTATTTATTTTCCTCGGACGAGCGCGACGCGGATGAGGAATCGAACGAGCACAGTTTCTCTCTAGTCAATTGACGTGGCTGAAAAGTTCACTTTTGTAGCACAGAAAGTTTATAGCAAGGAAAGTTATTGCAATGGTGAGAAATAACTAGTTGCACTAGATTTGCGAGTTGAATGCAGCAGAAAAATTCCAAAGGAGGAAGAAAAATTAAGTGTTGATTAGCTGTTCATAAGGAAGATTCCTTGGTTAGAAAAAGTATTCCCATATGTGAGTGGAAAATACTAGAAGGTTTAGCTTGTAGATGACTTGTTTGACGTGGAAAATTCCAGAACAATCGTATCTGTTGAAATTGGCAGAAAAAGTCCAGCGGTGGAACTGTAACGCTCTTACTTTGCTCCACGTTGAGCGTACAAGTGTAACGGTTTTACTGGCCCTCACTGTTTGGGTGTACAAATGTAATGTTTCTACTAGCCGTGCCTTGCACTTTGAAACACAAATGTATTGTTTACTCTGACTAAGATATGTTGTATTAATGGGCGCCAAGACCTCAACGCTATGTTGAAATCTAAATTTATATTTAACAACACCTAGCTCTGGTAGAACACATTCAAGAATCTTTACACTCAGATCGTGGTATGATTTGATCATTAACCCAACTAACAATTGTATCAGGAGAAGGAATTTGGTCTATATCTAATGCTACCTACTGAAAGCAAAGATTGCATGGTTAAAAGAAATGAATTTATTATATAAAACAAGTATGGCAAAATTAATAATAATAATAATATATTTTAAATTTACATTGGAGCGTTGCGATCTGAATATTACCTCTAGAGAATTACGTGAAAACGGAGTCGGATGAATTACTGATTTTACTATTATTCCCAAGCTATGAAGTTACTGAAATACTGAATATGAAACAAAGAAACGAGAGATTATGTAGTTCTGAGTCATTTGCGCTTACCATTGGAAATTGCTGTAGCATTTCCCTCGTACTGGATGCTGAAGAGAGCTTCCCACAGCCTTCTGGACGTCGTCATCTTCTTCGGCAGCTGAAGAGATACTTGTAGATATGTTAATTTATGGTCCGATCACATCGGAGCCAACCACACGTGCAACCACAACGGTCAAGTTTTACAAAGATAATCCCTTGCCTCCTCGGCGCGCAAACAATATATGCACTCGTCACCTCCCCTCTCCAGTGCCGTCTTCTTCTCGCTCGCTCGCCACTGATTGGCTGAGCCACCACGCGATACTCCCCACCTCAGGGTCATTACACTCGGCGCGACGATGATGTCGATTACCGGTCCAGGCCATTTCGCCTTTTATTGAAGCAGCAACCCCGCTTGCGTCACGCTTCTCGACAAGAATAAGCCTGTAGCCGAATTCCCAGTGACTCATCTCTCTCAACAAACTCTAACTGACAAAAATCCGTAAAATTCCGTAATCATATAATTTTCCGCGATAATGTTGTTCGTAATAATTCGCTTGATAGTGTTTTCTATAACATTAAAACCTATCTGTATACTTATAATCTTATAAAAACGCTCCAAAAAAAAACCTAATAATAATAAGTTACATGAAATTTCTCTTGGCTGAACAATTTGCCGCGTAAATAAATATAGAATGGCTTCCTACTGACTTATGTCAGTGGCGTAAAATACCCTCGAAAAACACGTTACAGAACGAGCTAAGTTTTCTACAGACAGTGGGTAATTTAAAGTTGTCCCACGTTGTGAGAAATTATCTCAGTTAATAAGCATAAGAAATGCTGCTGCATGTTAAGACTCGCTTAGATAGACAAAGCCCAACCTCGAAAATCCCGCGAAGATGGTAATTGCCCCACATTTAGTAATATCACACTGTCTGTAAATGATGGTTAAAAGGTATGTAGCTATTTAAAAGCAATTAAAAAGAGTTGAAGAACGTTGAAGTAGTACTTAGCTCATTTCTGATGAACGGCGAAACTCCTGGTGACCGTTAGTCAGGAATTCACAACAAGGCGGAGATTTGAAATATGTCTCTCAAGTAGAGGAGACGGGCCCTAGATAGGCTCCAACTGTAAGCTTTGAAGTTCGAAGCACTAGTGAGACCAGCTCAACGAAGCGCAGGGGGACCAAGGAGGGAAGATGGGTGGGGGAAACAAAGTACCATACATAAAGATTACAAACTTAAGAAAAATTAAATATCTTCATGAAGTAGTCTTCAAGGTGTTGAAAGCAGGCGTCACTAGCGAAGTCTGGAGGATAGGCAGGTAAACAAAGTCCTCTTGATCACGGAGATGATAGCGACGAGATCTGGTGGCTAGATTGGTAAGGAAGTCCTCTTGTACATGGACAAATTGAGGAACTTCAGAGATTCGCTGCTAGATGACGCTAGGTTGGTCATGGAAGATATATATATAGAACAGAATCACAGGTAATATAAGCACAGTGTATAAACAAAGAAAAACCAGGAGATCACTGTTGATGTTTGCGTAAAGAGAAAGTAATGAAATAAAGCAAAGAGCAACAAAAGCTTACTCTGACTTACCGTGTATTCCAAGGAATACACTAGCCCCGCTGGAGTCCCGTGGTTGCCATCCCACGTCCCACATGATGGATGGAGGGAGAAATAGAGCAAGTTAGTGATAACTTATATGTAACCAGAAAGCGTAAGAAAAGACATTATAACAGAACATGAGTTGCTGCCAGAATGTGAACAAGTAGTTCCGTGAAGAACTACTGTATACAGCTTATTTTCATATATACTACTCATGTTAATTGCCTCTATCAACATACAAAATTTCAGTTAGAAGGTTGTGATAGATTCGTAGATATTGAGAACTGTCTAATATTTCAGATGGTCGCCAGGTTGGATTTTTATTTATGTACTATTACATGAAGATTATTGTGTACGTGTGGTATTCAAACTTCAATCGCATGATTAGAACACAAGAAGTAAAAACTAGATTTTAAAATTTCGCACAGCTGCCATCTTGTGGTCATGAAAACAATTGAAATAAATTAGATGCCAATGGATTAAAATTTGTATAAGCATTTAACGTGCAAAGTTTCACTGCACTCGGTGGTTAAATCGCGAGTAACTTCCATTTAAATATTTATACTTCGCGTCGCCGTCATGTTGTATTTGTGCTCACCAGGTTGCTGAAAGTCCTATTGGTGAACATATGTTCATAGCCTCTATGAACATAAAAAAATCAGTTTGATTGCTGTATAAGATTCGTAGATATTGAGAACAGTCAAAATATTTCGGATGCTCGCCATTTTGGATTGTTATATGTATAGGTCATAGAGCCATGTCCCATTAAAGGAAAATTATTGTGCAGCTTCATTATTCAAATTTTCACTTCGATCACATGATTCCGACACAAGAAATAAAAACTTAATTTTAAAATTTCGCACAGCCTCCATCTTGAGGTTATGTAAACAATTGAACTAAATTAGATGCCAGTGCATTACAATATGTATTATCAATTACTGTACCACATTTCACTGCGCTCAGATGGTTAAATCACGAGAAAAGTCTATTAAAATGTTTCAACTTCGCTTCGCCTCCATGTTCGTTTTGTACTTTACATGTGTTTAGAAGTTACATCGATAAACTTGTAGCAGTGCCCTTTATCACCGTACAAAATTACACGTTGATATCTGTAATAGTTTCGGAGATATAGAATGCCAGTGAAATATTTCGCACAGCCGCCATTTTGAGGTTATGTAAACAATTGATCTAAATTATCCGCCGGTGCATTAAAATGTTTATAAACATTTGCTGTACCAAGTTTCATTACGATTGGATGGTTAAATCGCGAGAAAAGTCTAATTAAAAGTCTCAACTTCGCTTGGCCACCAAGTTGTTTTTTAGTTACCAGGTTTTTGAAAGTCTCATAGGTGAACTTTTAGTAGTGCCCTTTATCACCGTATGAAATTTCAGGGTGATGTCTGTAATAGTTTCGGAGATACTGAATGCTGGTGAAATATTTTGCACAGCCGCCATCTTGGATTTGTGAGACACAATGAAATTTGAAGGACACGGTCGCGGTCGGCCAGAATGGTGCTATGATCTTACCAAGTTTCATTGAAATCGCTCCTGCCGTTTAGAAGTTATTAGGGACACACACACGAATCACACACGTACACACAGACACACGGACAAAAGGTGATCTCATAAGCCTTTTTTTTTTCATTAAATGAAAATAGGCGAAAAACAGGAGGAAAGGAAATGCCATCAACCCTCGAAGAATGAGAATTAAGTTACTTGAAAGATAGGAGAGCCACGAACGGTAGGGAGGAAAGCGAATGTGGAGAGGGACCACCCCAACGGCAATGGAAGAAGGGGACAAAACCAGACCAAGCTAAGGAATCCCTCCGGGTCGCCAACGCCTGAACTCACAAGACGTGAGGCCTTGAGGGTGTAGCACAATCCAGGGTGCACCATAAGTGGTGGGGCTAAACACACCCTGCCTCCTTGAGGACCTTGAGCAGAAGGCAGGAGATAACATGAAAAGAAAACAAGAGGTTTGATAACTCGAAGAATGAGGGATCAGGAAATATGAGACAAGGGCCAATTAAGGCGGGAAAGGAACACATTCCCTAGGCTTCACACATCCTAATACCGTCGGGGTCGGAAAAGAGCAAGAATTGACCAAGGGAGGTCGAGAGGAAAGATAACATAGAGGAGCCCGGCACAAGTAAGTGGAGGTAATGCCGAACTCAGCTGGAGTCCCGTGGTTGCCAGCCCACGTGGAGGAAGAAATAGAGCAAGTTAGTGATAACTAGGGCGCGGATGTTGATGACATGTCATCTTTTTACTGAGCTGTCTAAAACAATGCTGCAGTACATAGAAACTCCGCAAGGGTCACCCTGTCTTCGAATATGCAATTTCTATTTTGCATCTTTTTGCATTTCTTGTTATTTTTCCATTTAAAGAGCATATTTTTAAGTTTGGCAGATTTTTTTGGTCATATATTAGAGAAACCAGCCTTTTAAGGTCATTTATTTTCCAATGTATTCATGTCACAGCTTTATATGAGGAAGTTACGTCTCTCCGAGTTAGCAGCAAACCACTTTCCTCACTTCAAGTACGCTCCGATCACATCAGTTGATGTTGAACGCAGCTTTTCGAAATATAAAAACTTGTTGGCTGATAACCCCAGATCATTTACATTTGACAACATCAGAATGACATTCGTAGTGCAGTGCAACTCAGACTAAAGTGAACATAAACCTTTTTGTAACGACTTTTAAAATCGTTACATGAAAAAATGAAACATTCAAGATTTAGTTACACAACTGCTGTTATTTCGCAACAGTCTGGAGCTGGTATATTTCGCAGGCACTCCTGCTACCAGCTAATTGGTTTCCAAACCTCTTGAACCTACATTTGTTGCCTGAGAAGGAGCTGACGTTAATAACCTGGAAGATTGACATTTCTACGCTGTTGTGAAGTGAACTGCTGTACACTTGCCTAAAATAATAGGTTCCTAGAAACCCCTTTAAGCCCCAGTGGATTGAGTTTCTTCCCTTGGAACATTTCGTCGTAGCATTTCTGAGTAAACTCTTAACGATTTAGGTCATGGGACCACTTGTGGTACCAACATTTCTCAAGGACTCTGTCGTTGTCATGGTGGTCTGCACCCCCATGTTATGTTGGCACGACCTGTATCTGAGGTCAGGAGAGGGGGTTGTTTCCCTCTGACTGAACGCGTTACCAAGTGTGTAAGCAAGACTTCTAAACTGAGACTGGTTCAAGCTTGACGTGTTGAGAAACGACTCCCCCGGGGACTTGTTCCTCGGGGCGGGTTCGGGATGCAGGAAGTATCAAAGTACATTTGGTTTGGGGGTAACTGACATTTTGAATAACTCATTCCGGACTGCCTTTCAATAGTGTGTATTTTACATGTCATGTGTCGAATGGCGTTTCTGGACTGTTATTTCTAGAATTATGATTGTTAGTTAATAAGTATATTTTGCTAAGTTTTTGGATACTCAGATGCGTTTGTTTTGTATTAGATTCAGGGAGGGAAAAGGGTTTTAATTTGGTCAGAAAGGCTGCTGAGGACGGTAAGTCAAAAGCAGGCTTTCGGACCGCCTTAGTCGTATTAAACGGCTCTTAAGTTGCTTATGTAACATTGTTTTGGGAAGTGGCACAGAGTCTAACTTCATGTTTTTATTCCTTTAGTTTTGTCGTCAGGGGAATCATTCTAGTTAAATTCATTTCTATCACAAATGTAGATGTGTGGATGTGTGTAATCTTGCCAAGCGGGCAAGTGTCTGGTTTGTTTAGGTTAAGTCATTCATTTGTGTTTAATTAGATCATATTTGTCAGTTAGTTAATTAAGTGGTGGAAGGGTCTCTCTTGTAATTGTTTTATCTTACTGTTCAATACATGTTAGCTTATTTCGATTTGTCACGTTATTTATTGCATGAAGTTACTAGGAGGATTATTCCCTTTTCCTTCTCCATCTTTTGGCAGGGTCAATTTTATACGGCCTACTGGGTACGCATTCAGGCCTTCCTCTCAACAAGCTGGTCTTGACATTGGCTACATCCCACCTTTTCCCTTATTCTAAATTAAATCAGGGTGTTCTTGAATATCACGAAAATAGGAACATTCACTCCTAGGTTTTTTGCTATGAATTCCGCTAACCTACCGAGTCACTTAAATTAGGGCAGTTTCTGTGTGTTCTAATTTTTTTTTTTGGGTTTGCTAATTTCATTTCATTATTATTATTATTTTGGTTTATTTAAAGGGTAAGGGGGGATCCTACCGGTGCACTTTTGTTAAGTGCTAGAAATCTATTTTGATTGACTTTTTAGTTTGAGTTTAAGATGTCATTTTTGAATTATTGGTGAGTTTATTAGAGATAATTTTCTCCATTTTATAGTGCATTTTTCGAATTTTTAGGTAATTTATTAAGTCATTTGTGAAAAGTTTAAGTGCATTTTTTAAACTTTTTGACGGCATCAACATCCTACAACTAACCAGAAAGCGTAAGAAAATGCATTATAACAGATCATGAGTTGCTGCCAGAATGTGAAAAATGTTATCTTTCTTTCAGAGAAGAAAGTTTTTGTTGTTGATTCTTTTAGGGACTTTGTGATATAGTAGTCATGTAGCCCCGTGTACTTCGATGTGTGTAGAATTTGTCTGATAACCTGTGTCACTGTGATGTCTGAATTTGTGTGTGTATTTGAAATTGGAGTTAGATTAGCGTCGGTACGGTCGTGGCCTTAATTTAGGGACCATCCCGGCATGCGCCTGGAGTAGAAGTGGGAAACCATGGAAAAGCACTTCCAAGATGGTTGAGGTGAGAGTCGAACCTGCCTGATCTCAGTATTTCCTCATGGGGCTGAGTGTATCCCATTTCAGCGTTCAGACCAGAATTTAATTCCTTGGCAGAGCTGGGATTCGACGCCGGGCCCTAGCGGTTGCCAATGAAATGTTCAGTAGAAAGAAGACACTTCTGACCTGTTTGTCCTTAGGATGTCCACATTCCATTTTCGATCTCGCTACTACATATTTACAGCACATGTGTCAATGCTTGTCCCCATTGTTACCTTCCCCAGGGGATTGCAATTAGTATGACTTGGTTTGGTGACCACGGGATCCCAGCATTGCTTTCAATTACTTGTGTCGGGCTCATCTCTTTCATTTTTCCTTTCAAGCTCCCTTGCTCATTTCTTATTTTCCTCCGACCCCGACAATATCAGGTTGGTTGGTTGGTTGGTTCCTCAGTTTAGGGGCTGCGACAACGCAGTCATGTAGCCCCGTGTATTTTGGGTGTGTGTAGAATCTGTCTGATAGGCTAACCGGTGTTAATTGTGATGACTGTATTAGTGTGTGTTATCTGTTTTTATTATTATTATTATTATTATTATTATTATTATTATTATTATTATTATTATTCAAGTAAGGACTGCAGACTTTGAATTTGTCAAATAGTTCCTACTTTTGCCGCCAAACGCCACCGTCAACGAGTACTAGTTCAGAACTTAGCTACTAGACGCCACCGCAGTCGGCCCTTGGCAACGAACATAGGAACCTAAGAGCTTTGTTTTCTTTCTTAACCTATACAATTTAGCTTCACACAGGTGTAATTAGTGTAAGGTTCTTTAACATGCTATAAATATATGATATGGGACCGCCGGTTTTACTTCCCCTCCGTAGGAAGGCATACTGAGGGATTTTTAACGCTCTTAAAAAATCCGACGACTTCGGTCGGGTTTTTTAACCCGCTATCTTGGTCATAGAAGCTCAGCATGCTACCGACTACGCCACCGAAGCCGCTGACAATAGCGAAGCCTAGGGGGTCTTTCCTATTCTCCTAATTTATCAACTCAGTTATGTTTTAGTGTTCAAGTTATTAACCTAACTATCCCATTACAGAAGCTTATTACGTGAATAGGAACAGTAAAGGTTACTAAAAAAATCAAAACGTATAAAGCATAAAAAACAAAACAGAAAAACAAAAACAGAAACCAAAACAGAAATACAAAACAGAAAAACACAACAGAACAAAACACAAAATTGAATCTGCTTGGATTTGAGCCACGAACCTCCAGGCTATAAATTTAGGACGCTACTACTACGCTACACACGCCCACTAGGTTAACACCTGGTTTTGTATAACTGCACAATATGTTTTGTCTTGGAAAGAACGATTTCATTAGCGTTATCTGCCGTTTTTATAAACCATTTGATATTAAATTTGTATTATTTTATTCAGTACATCCTAAAAGGATATAAACTTACGAAGTTACTGAAATATAGACTAGCGAGCAAACAATAGCCTCCAATTGTAACCCAACGGGACGGCACAGCCCAGCACGATACGGCACGGTCAGTCACTGCTTTGGTTTAATATTCTATTATAGAATGCTAATATCCTACCGGTCACCTCCTTGAGGACAGTTTATTCCTCCCTATTGAACCCTTCAGAATAGCAGTGTTTTATGCAAGAATCTTAGATCAAGGGGTCGCGTTCAGTTCATAGTGTGGTGTTTACGTCCGCCAAACTACGTGCTTTTCTGAGGCAAGGGTTATAGGATGAAAACTATAACTAAGAAAGAAAGGAGACAAAACGTAAAATAATAACTAGATTTAATAACTAATTTGTGCATACAAAATAAAACAAACAATAATAAACAAATCCTCCCTGAATTTCCCCTGACATGAATATTTATCACTTTGAGGAGTCAGATGGATCTCCCCTTTTCTAATAAAATGTGGATCCTAGTTCCACTATCTTGCATGTGAATTTTATGTTCGCGTGATGACTACCTACGAGAAATGAGTACTTGGATGATCATTCGTTCACAACGGGTTAACAGCCACGGTGCTCACGAACAATCATCTCGTAAATCAACTTTTATGGTTATGGGCATAACATTAATAAAAATCCTTAAATCTAACTCTGACACACATATTACAACTCTACTATTTACAGGCATCTCTCTGAGACCCTTATTAGTGTGGAGACACACTTAACCAACTGAGCCGCCACTATGGCCAGATACTCAACAACAAGGAAAAACAGCGCCGCACGTGACTCACGGGCCACTGACATGTACAATAAACAAAGAATAAACCAACAACAACAAACAACCTGAGTGGTTAAGATTACTTTATATTAACAAAACTGCATGTTAAAGAAACGCTTCGAAGGTTATCGTGTTTCGTAGGCAACTCCCATTTATTTAAACAATTTTACCATTGATCAGTTTCTCACATTTATATTTATTTTCAAGTAATTGGGAGCCAGTCGTGCACTCCACTTTAATGAGCTCTGCTTGCGAAACTCAGTCAGCCCTTGTGACAACAACTCACCCCTTTCCACAATACCAGTCATGTCCCCCATCCAGTGTATATAAATAGCCGACCAGCGGAACTGTTATCTCAAGGAATCAACAGCCGCTAACATCTTCTCCCACTCAACATATGGTCAGACAATAATCACATATCCATAATTGTCCTCGCAAGGATGCAATATGAATCTGATACCAAGCTGACAGAAATCAGTCTCTGCTGAAGTTCCCGCTTGTAATACCACAACAATATACTCACAGTACACACATCTGGGACTGACATAACGCCTTTCACATGGGTCTGCTGAATTAAAGCTCGCAAACATTTAACACAATATTTAAAACCTACGATAGAGCTGAGTACTCTTCGTCACAAATTACATTGCTCCAAAGGCAATAATCACACTGAATCTGATCAATAATAATTCTCAATAACATTTAATTACCCTCCAATCTACTATATAATTATCTTAATTCAGTCCTACTTCTGAAACACGACATATCTCCGAAAGACGTTTTTAACCGCACTTCGTAACCTAGGCGAACACGGCCGTTCACATAGATACGTTAGTTAACACAACACAAAGAAAAGAACCTTCCATTAACTACCATTGTGCGAGCTGCTTCCAAACAAAAGTGTGCCAGATCAAAACTAAATATACTACATTAAATCACACAAGCAAAGTATTTACAAAAATATGTCCCATAAACCATAAGTTAATTTAATAAATAATAAAATATTATTTGTACTCATCTCGTGTTGTAGTCACCCGTCAAAGAACATCAGATGCCATTCCCCAACTGGATGCTCTTTATCTCATAGCAGCCATCTGGACGGACTGTTGAGAATTCCACACTTCCTCTGCATTCATTGATGTCATCCTTGCGCTGATACAAAAATTAGGTTAATATACACTTTATGCCTGACTACTAAATTCGCTTGTTCAGGTACTAAATTCCCTGTCACTGTTCGTTGGCGAATTATCGACGCTACTGTCCCTATAACTATAGTACAATGACTATCTATCACTGATTTTACCACTTTTCAATGAATCTCCTGTGTCCTCGACACAAAAATACAAGTCTACGTTCGTAGACGCACAGAATAATAATAGTGTGTCCTCAACACACGGAATAAAAGTCAATGTCTTGGCTCTTCGACACACTTATAAATGAACTGGCCCTTGGGTCTAGATGGAGGGGGATTTTATGTAAAAATTTATCGAAGTAATTGTGGTACAGGAATGAAATACATATCACTGAACTCGTAATATTGCACAGGTCAAGAATATGCCCATTAATCCTAGAATCGATCGTAGAGATTTTGTCTAGGCGATTTCCCGCGTGAATGCTAGCCACCGCGTACCCCAGCCAGAGTTGGCGCGCAAGTAGGCATTCTCTTCTCATTGGTTCTCCATTTCTCTGTAATTTGGCGGTTTCTAGTAGATCTTGGCGTCTTGGGAGTGTCTATTTTCTTCATCAGCCATTCACGTTACTGCATCATATTTCTTCTAGGCGCGAATATCACAATGAACATACCAGAACCATGTCTCACCGCGCGTCGCTTCTAAAATTGAGGTAGCCACACCTGTCCTTATGATACATCGCTCTGCTATTTCTTTTCATAGCTCAAGTACTTAGCCTTTTGTTAAACTGATGCAGGTATGTCCCTACTGTCTCCAACAAATGCTTGAAATTTCCTCATCACTGTCTGGCTACTTTCATGATGCTGGTTGAAATATTTATTAATTGAAGAAATAAAATAGTAGAATCATTTAACCAACATAGGGTAAAGGGTTCACAACTCTCCCACTCACAAAATTTCGAACTTAGGAATAAAGTCGACAATTTTACAATACTTCCGTAGGCCAATTTGATTTATTTCCAGAATCACCCCTTTTTCTTACTTGGTCTAGGCGCTCCTGTCTTCAATGGCATTTACTCGTTTTCATATCCTGCTTGTCTCTTCCCCTTCCAATCTTGCGTGACGCTCGATGCCTGCGGCAACACCTTACTTGCCTCGTTAATGTTTGTCAACAACAAGTCTACTTCCTCCTTCATCACGTGCCGTAGTCAATTGCTCCCCGTTGACTTTGTTCATAGTAGGACGTCCGTATATTCAAACAGCGTCATTATTTTGGCGCTACCATGGTTCACTTCGACGATATTTCTTTAGGTTGGCAGCGTTGTAAACTGACATTGTTCCTGTGCTCAATTCTTTCACTCCGTAAGCATTATTTCCAAGGTTTCTTACGATAGAATAGGGTCCTATGAATTTTTCGCAGAACTTATTAAAGATTTTCTTTTCTGGGTCCGATATAGCAGGTCGTTTTACCAAAACGAGCTGGTTGACTTCAAGATCACCGTGGAACCTCTTATTTCTTACTCGCCGTAATCTGCGGTCTGCTTGTTTCCTCATGTATTCTCTCGTTCGTTCAATTCGCAGGTCTGGTGCTATCATGGGATCTTGTGGACAGTTAATGATGCTTTTCCACGTTCTTACTGGATACTCGTTCTTGTGTAGGACCATAGGAATTTGTCCTGTTGACTCGTGCCTGGTAGAATTCATGCATGTCTCTACGTCCTTAATTTTATCGACCCATTTGTGGTGTTCGTTCGGAATGAAAATTCTCAAATATGCAGTTACAGATTTAATTACTCTCTCGCTTGGATTTGCTTGGGCATGTCGGATACTGCTTAAAACATGTTTTATACCCATGTCTTCCATTCCTTTCTTGAATTCGGCGCTTGTGAAATAACTGCCGTGATCTGATAATATAAACTCTGGTTTTCCAAGGGTTGGAATAACTCTATTGCGAATGCGACTGAGTACCTGCTTCGATGTTGTTTTCTGAATAGGGCATAGTACAACAAACTTAGAAAATACATCAATGCACACTAGCAAATGACGGCAACCTCTCCTTCCCTTCGGAATTGGACCAAGACAGTCCATCGCCAGTAGCTCACATGGTTTCTGAGGTAGCAATGGTCTAGGATATTGCCTCAGTAAATAATTATTTGGCTTTGTTCTCTGACACGGGTCACAAGTTGTAATGACGTCACATATAGTTGTTCTCATACGTGGCCATGTAAATGTCTCTCCTATTGTCGCTTCGCACTTGTCTAAGCCCACGTGACCGTAACTTTCGTGCGTATGCCATGTCAATCCTCGTTGTAACGATGCAGGTACTAATATGCGTAACTTGGTGTGGTCATTATCTACCCACTTGTGCAGCAAATTGTTGACATAAACATATCTTCCTTCTTTGGCTTTCGCTTCTCGAAATGCAGGTGTTCCTGTAGGTAGTTGCTTTTTGAAGTATTTAATTAATAGCATCATCCATGGTTCCGCTTCCTGTTCTCGCTGTATCTCACGTAACTCCTCCAAGAATTCCCGGTCCTTCGGTGTTAACTCCAAGTGTTGTACCATCGCTGTTTCTTCATTATCAGGCTCTGGGTTCCTGCTGAGTGCATCCGGTATCACGTTCATCTTCCCTGGACAATGTTCAATTTCAATGCTGAACTGCTGAATGTATATAGACCAACGTGTCACACGTTCGCTTGCCATTGACGTCTTAAACAAGAATGTTAGTGCCTTGTGGTCAGTTCTGACAACAATAGGGTAACCATAGACTATTCGTTTCCATTGTTGGAGCGCATGAAGGATGGCCAACAATTCTAGCTCGGTTACAGTATAATTGCGCTCGTGCTTCCGCAATTTTCGGCTGACAAATGCCAAATATGTTTTGTGCTGCAGGTTAGCTGGATCCTCTTGGTAGAGCATAGCACCTATCCCAATTAGTGAAGCATCCGCTTGGATTATGAATTTGAGCTTGAAATCTGGATATCCTAATTTAATGCAGTTTTCTAATAGCTGTTTTGTTGCTTGGAATGCCTTCTCACATTCCGCGTTCCATGACCATTTGTTATTTTTCTTTAACATTTCTTGCATTGGAGCTACAGTCTCCGTATAACCTGGACAGTTTTCTTTAAAGAATCCCGTTATGCCTAAGAAAGCCCGAATGTGCTTGACTCTCGTTGGTGTAGGGAAATTCTTTATCGCTTCAATCTTGGCTGGATTAGGCTTCGCTCCCTCCTTGTCAATGACGTGACCCAAATATAAGATCTCGCTCTTGAAGAAATGCGATTTCTTCAGGTTTACTTTGAAATTCGATGCGTTCAAGTTGCCCAATACTTTATCTAAATTTTCCATGTGAGTTTCAATGTTGTCGGATGCCAACAGAATGTCGTCAATGTATCGCACCGTCATCTCCTTTACTTCCTCGGTTAGGTTCCGGTCCAGTGCTCGGATTAAAGCACAGCCCGCTGTTTTGACCCCAAAAGGCATTCTGACGAAACAATATGTCTGGTTATCGAATAAGAAGCCAGTTAGAAGCTGTGACTTCTCATCCAACTCAAGATGATGGAACGAGCTCGTCAGATAGACTGATGAATAAATGCTCTTGTTTTTAAAGCCTTTTAATACGTCCCTGATAATTGGCGCTCTGTCATACTCAGGAAAAATGAGTCTCATATTGAGATTTCTGGCATCTAAGCAAAGTCTAATAGATCCATTTGGTTTTGTGACTGCCAAAATTGCATTTAAATAAGGTGTAGGTGTCTTCCTTATCACTCCAGCTTCTAACATCTCATCTATAATGATTTTAACTTGACCACGATACTTTTCAGGAATTGGGTACAATCTGCTTTTGAAAGGTGACCAGTCCTCGACTTGCATAGAGTACTTGAAATTTAAAATTTTCCCAGGTACTGTATCAAATACTGATTTGTGCTTCCTTAAAACCTCTTCCAACTGTTTTCTGTGTTCACCCCCAAGTTGAATGTCATTGAGCCGCTCCTGTAGTAACTCTTCAAATTGTGCATCGCTGTCATCTCCTTCTGTTAATAAAGACCATATCTCCTGGGATTCTATCTCCTCATCTAGTTCCACAACAGCCCCTTCTATGATGTTATCTTCCGCCTTTCGTACCTCCTCTTCCGTCTCTTCTGATATTGCTTCCAATGCCCAAGAATTTACATCTCTTCCGGTAGTGATTTCATCCATATGCAATCCCACGTTTTTCAGCTGGTCATATTCTCTAAAACTGACTGTATTCTTGTGTAAATCTATCACTGCTTGATAGTCACAAATGAAATTTGCACCAAGAATTATATTGAAATTCATCTTTGCCATGATAATGAATGTTTGCCCAAAAGTATGTTCCAATATGTTCAGCTCTAAGTATGCCTGACGTTTACAAGTAACGGTGCGTTCAGGAATAACACCCCTCACTTTGAGCTGTGGTACCGGAATTACAGGAATATTCTGAGTCCGTCCCAACTCTCGAACCAAGGCCTCCGATACTAGACTGATCTGTGACCCTATATCCAATAAACATCTTATATTAATTCCACCAATCCTTGCGTAAATAATGGGTAATTGCCTAATTTCATCGTTCCGTGGTTTCACCGTCTCCTCCAGGCAGTCTTCTGGTAAAGCAATCCATTCTTGTATGTTCGCTACTATCCATCCATCTTCAACTTCCGACTGTTGTGTTTGGAGACTGTCTCCTTGATCCAAAATTAACATTTTTTTTAGCTCCATTTCGACTCCCATCATCCTTTTGTCGCTCATGTCCTTGATATTCCTCTTGTCTCAGTAGACTTCCAGCTTCCTCAGTATGTGTATCTGGGTTATTTCTGTTCCCAATGGCCTTTTCCCATCTTCCTAGCTCTCCACCTTGATTAGCGTGTAACTCCTCTAAGTAATTTTGTGATTGAGCGTGCCTATTATCCCAGTCATCTCGATAGTTACGTTGATCTCCTTGATTTTGATCTCTCCTTCCTTTCCATCGTTGATTGGCATTATAATCACCGTATCTTCCATAAGGCCTGTCATTCCTTCGATTATCACGCCATTGTTGATATCCTCTCTGTTGGTATCTATTGTTGCCCTGGTATCTATTGTTGTAGTAATTTTCGTTACGCTGATATGGTCTGTTTTCCCCTTCTTCCTGGTTTCGCCTAGGTGTGGAGGTGCTCGTATTAGTACCCTGCGTTTTAGTATTTCCCTGTTTTGTCTTTACGACCTCTGTAGTGTTGACTAATTCCAGCTGTCTTCCTCCTCTAAAATGACTATGAGATGTGGTCTCATCTATTTGCCGTAATATCTGCTCTGCATGTAGGGCCGTACTGACGTTTGCTGCTACTAGCACTTGCTGTACATTAACTGGCATTTGCCTTGCTATTGTCATCACCAAATCTGATTCGTTTAATGGGTAATCCAGATCGCGAAATTTTAGCATTTGCATGTTAAAGAAATCTGAGTATTTTGTCTGCTGGGTAGTTTGGTATTTTCTAGAGTAAAGCTCCATTCTTAAACTCTGTTGTATGGCGGGAGACCAGTATTTGCGCAGAAACGCTAAGTTAAAGTCTGACATGGTTCCAAATGTGTATTTGAAACTTAAAAACCAGGTGAGAACATTCCCTGATAAAAATCTCTCCATCATTCTCAATCTACGTGCTTCAGGTACCCCAGTGTCATTGAAATGGTCTTCAATCTCTTTGATAAAGGCCTTAGGTGTTACCCCTGAATTTTCGGTGTATTTCTGTGGTTTGTAGTAATTTGAGCGAATTACTTGAATAAGTTGTGTGGGCTGATGACCGTCCTGTGGTGTTGAGCTTCTATCTACGTTCTTACGAAATCCTTCCGTGTTTGTTGTTAATGGGCTCTCTGCTTGATTCTGACTTCCTGCTATGCTGGGTTGGGGACTATGTGAGTCATCCTGCTTGTCTTTCAATGCTCCCGTTTTAAATATAGACGATTGTTCTAATGAGCGAAGTTCGGCTTTAATGATCCTGTCTGTCTGTTCTTTAAGTCTATTTTTTACCTCTTGCTCCAAAGCTTGAATACGCGTGTGGTTTTCGCCTACTGTTTTAAGAATTGTGGATCTTTCCTCTCTAGAATCAATATTCATTTTCTTCCAATCTTTCCTGATCTGTTCTTTAATCGTGCTTATTTTTTCTTCAATTTGGCTCTTATTTTCATCCTGATTATTTTCTATCTGGCTTAGCCTTTCGTCTAATGTACTCTTAAATTGTTCTTGTTCAGTTTCTAGGCTTTTCCACTGTTCCGCTGATTTTATCTCTAGACGGTCCATATCTTTAATTATGCCTGATATGTTCTCATCTACTGCTGATATTTGTTGTTGAATGACCCTGCCACTTTTCTCCATCTCCTTAAATCGTCCTTCCAACTTATCTTGAGCTATTTTGACCTCGCTTGTATTCATTGTGCATGCTATTTCAATCTGCTCTAATTTAGCTAACACCGTTTCATCGAGAACGCTAAGTTTTTTATCGAAAATACTCACCATTTGTTTAATCTGCTCTAATTGTTTCTCATTATTTTTGCTTACATCAAGGGCCAGTAATATCATCTGTTGGTTTGTGTGCTCTTTCATTTCTGCGGTTAACGAAGCTAATTGGTTCGTGTTTTTATTATTTTGCGCCTCTAACTGTGAATTTATAGTGTCATTAATTTCACTCTTTAATAACCTAGCTTGTTCCGCCTGATATTCATTTTGCTCAATTCTACTGTTATTTAACTGTGTCTGCAATGATTCACTTTGTTCTAACAGTTTAGTATTTAGCGATTCACTTTGTTCTGACATTTTCGTATTTAGCGATTCACTTTGCTCTAACAGTTTAGTATTTAGCGATTCACTTTGCTCTAACATATTAGTGTTTATAGATTGACTCTGTTCTGATAATTTAGTATTCAACGCTTCCTGCGTTCTCCTCGCTGCACTTTCAATGATCTCCTGGATCTGCGCCACCGTTGCCATGTTTTACAATATATATGAGACATATGGGAAATGGCCTACGCCAATGCCCTTTGACACGCACATAAATCCAATGCACATTTAATTTCTTTATTCTACTCAGTTCATTTATTTTTACCTTTAACCCCATTAGTTGATTGCATCTCTGAGTAGTTCTAGTTTTACTCAATTTAATTTTAACCCCAAGCACATATTTAGTCATTAAACAGTTATCCTGATCTGATATTAACACTGACTAATTAACAAAGTATTAATTGTCATTTTAGGCTACAGCCTCCTAATATTTCCATGAGTTTGACTTTCTACACAAATCTAGTTTTAACTTTATCATTGGGCGCCCGGTATCACATCTTAATTTTACTTTAATTTAAAAGACAACAACGTGAACCGTATTTACTTTGCAAACTCCTGATTTTAATTTATCTTTCACACATTTGGCGGTATCCACTTCGCCTCAACTACTTTTAATAAAATATCACTTCCCGGTGATTAAATACTGTCATATCTGCCTGCACTTGCGGCATGCCAGTTTTACTCAAATGCGCCACTATTGACATGTGTAATCTCCCCGTTACACCACAGTGAATAGCCCCACCGTTGGCCGCCAGTTTTCACCTATGAACCCTTCAGAATAGCAGTGTTTTATGCAAGAATCTTAGATCAAGGGGTCGCGTTCAGTTCATAGTGTGGTGTTTACGTCCGCCAAACTACGTGCTTTACTGAGGCAAGGGTTATAGGATGAAAACTATAACTAAGAAAGAAAGGAGACAAAACGTAAAATAATAACTAGATTTAATAACTAATTTGTGCATAAAAAAATAAAACAAACAATAATAAACAAATCCTCCCTGAATTTCCCCTGACATGAATATTTATCACTTTGAGGAGTCAGATGGATCTCCCCTTTTCTAATAAAATGTGGATCCTAGTTCCACTATCTTGCATGTGAATTTTATGTTCGCGTGATGACTACCTACGAGAAATGAGTACTTGGATGATCATTCGTTCACAACGGGTTAACAGCCACGGTGCTCACGAACAATCATCTCGTAAATCAACTTTTATGGTTATGGGCATAACATTAATAAAAATCCTTAAATCTAACTCTGACACACATATTACAACTCTACTATTTACAGGCATCTCTCTGAGACCCTTATTAGTGTGGAGACACACTTAACCAACTGAGCCGCCACTATGGCCAGATACTCAACAACAAGGAAAAACAGCGCCGCACGTGACTCACGGGCCACTGACATGTACAATAAACAAAGAATAAACCAACAACAACAAACAACCTGAGTGGTTAAGATTACTTTATATTAACAAAACTGCATGTTAAAGAAACGCTTCGAAGGTTATCGTGTTTCGTAGGCAACTCCCATTTATTTAAACAATTTTACCATTGATCAGTTTCTCACATTTATATTTATTTTCAAGTAATTGGGAGCCAGTCGTGCACTCCACTTTAATGAGCTCTGCTTGCGAAACTCAGTCAGCCCTTGTGACAACAACTCACCCCTTTCCACAATACCAGTCATGTCCCCCATCCAGTGTATATAAATAGCCGACCAGCGGAACTGTTATCTCAAGGAATCAACAGCCGCTAACATCTTCTCCCACTCAACATATGGTCAGACAATAATCACATATCCATAATTGTCCTCGCAAGGATGCAATATGAATCTGATACCAAGCTGACAGAAATCAGTCTCTGCTGAAGTTCCCGCTTGTAATACCACAACAATATACTCACAGTACACACATCTGGGACTGACATAACGCCTTTCACATGGGTCTGCTGAATTAAAGCTCGCAAACATTTAACACAATATTTAAAACCTACGATAGAGCTGAGTACTCTTCGTCACAAATTACATTGCTCCAAAGGCAATAATCACACTGAATCTGATCAATAATAATTCTCAATAACATTTAATTACCCTCCAATCTACTATATAATTATCTTAATTCAGTCCTACTTCTGAAACACGACATATCTCCGAAAGACGTTTTTAACCGCACTTCGTAACCTAGGCGAACACGGCCGTTCAGATAGATACGTTAGTTAACACAACACAAAGAAAAGAACCTTCCATTAACTACCATTGTGCGAGCTGCTTCCAAACAAAAGTGTGCCAGATCAAAACTAAATATACTACATTAAATCACACAAGCAAAGTATTTACAAAAATATGTCCCATAAACCATAAGTTAATTTAATAAATAATAAAATATTATTTGTACTCATCTCGTGTTGTAGTCACCCGTCAAAGAACATCAGATGCCATTCCCCAACTGGATGCTCTTTATCTCATAGCAGCCATCTGGACGGACTGTTGAGAATTCCACACTTCCTCTGCATTCATTGATGTCATCCTTGCGCTGATACAAAAATTAGGTTAATATACACTTTATGCCTGACTACTAAATTCGCTTGTTCAGGTACTAAATTCCCTGTCACTGTTCGTTGGCGAATTATCGACGCTACTGTCCCTATAACTATAGTACAATGACTATCTATCACTGATTTTACCACTTTTCAATGAATCTCCTGTGTCCTCGACACAAAAATACAAGTCTACGTTCGTAGACGCACAGAATAATAATAGTGTGTCCTCAACACACGGAATAAAAGTCAATGTCTTGGCTCTTCGACACACTTATAAATGAACTGGCCCTTGGGTCTAGATGGAGGGGGATTTTATGTAAAAATTTATCGAAGTAATTGTGGTACAGGAATGAAATACATATCACTGAACTCGTAATATTGCACAGGTCAAGAATATGCCCATTAATCCTAGAATCGATCGTAGAGATTTTGTCTAGGCGATTTCCCGCGTGAATGCTAGCCACCGCGTACCCCAGCCAGAGTTGGCGCGCAAGTAGGCATTCTCTTCTCATTGGTACTCCATTTCTCTGTAATTTGGCGGTTTCTAGTAGATCTTGGCGTCTTGGGAGTGTCTATTTTCTTCATCAGCCATTCACGTTACTGCATAATATTTCTTCTAGGCGCGAATATCACAATGAACATACCAGAACCATGTCTCACCGCGCGTCGCTTCTAAAATTGAGGTAGCCACACCTGTCCTTATGATACATCGCTCTGCTATTTCTTTTCATAGCTCAAGTACTTAGCCTTTTGTTAAACTGATGCAGGTATGTCCCTACTGTCTCCAACAAATGCTTGAAATTTCCTCATCACTGTCTGGCTACTTTCATGATGCTGGTTGAAATATTTATTAATTGAAGAAATAAAATAGTAGAATCATTTAACCAACATAGGGTAAAGGGTTCACTATGTACGATAGGAGGATTTGGTGAGGCCAGGCCTCGTTGAATCGTAAGCTACGGTTAGGCTATAATACTTGCATGATTCATACTTTCGCCATCTTTAAACTATAGGCTGATGACCTTGTATTTTGGGCAAAACACGCTTCCCGCTGTAAGGTATAATATTGCAATGTTTGGTAGAGATTGATGATTAGGTTTGTCGTAATTTGATTTAAGCTCAGAACATTTAGGTGGGTGTCATTTCTTTTTCGTTATGATGGCGGTGAAATACAATAAGACACTGAGTTGTCCTTTGCTAGTTTTACCTCTGTACCAAAGTTGTTTCGTTTTCGTTTCGTATTGTTTGATTTGATACACACATACATGGCCGCCATCTACAAACTATTTGTATGATGCTCTTGTAGTGTGTGCAAAAGACGCTTCCTACATAAAGGTATTTTGTTGCAAAATTTGGAAGAGATCAGATGATTAAGTTAGTCGTAATTTGATTTCTTGGAACATTTGTGTGGCCACCATTCTGTTTCCGTCAAGATGGCAGCGATATAAGACATAACACTGAGGTCTCCTTTGTTAGTTCTACCTCTGTACCGAATTTGGTTCAATTAGGTTTCGTCGTGTTTGAATTGATAGGAGAAGACAGACATACACACACAGATAGATAGGCTAAACTAACTTCTTTTTCAAAAATCGAAAGTGGGCTAATTAATTACAGTAGTCATACTTTTTAACTTATCATGGGGATGATAATCTTAAAAAGTCTATAGGTTTTGGATCTTTATCGATCTAAACGTTAATTCAAAATCCTACGTTTCTATAGCCTACATTTCCATTTTTAGACGAATCAAAATGAATATTTTTGTGTGGGCTTCATCTCCAAACCAGGTAATGGGCCCAAAATAAAATTTCCTAAAACCAGTAGGCAAGTAATACTTGTTGCTTCTTACTGGAACAAAAGTTCATATTGTATGATCCGAGATCACAACACGGCGTGAAGAATTTGCTTGTTATTCCTGTTTAGCCTACATCACAGATGAACTCCAGCTGTAGGGGAAAGACGTCTGAATGAATGCTCTTTTAGTTACTCCCGGATGCAAAATTCTAATCTCAAGTGTTACTACAGAGTGTTTAGTTTGTATGTAACGGAGACCCTCGCTTGCCCGCTCGCCCGTGGCGCGAGCCTGTCTCCCGCCACGCACTTTGCCGTTATGCGGCGCCCGCTCTGCACTGAGTCATTGAGTATAGGAATTTGTACTTACCTAGTTCACAGCTGGTGCTGAAAATGTTCGCCATTCACTGCTACACATCGCTGGCACCTTTTTTATGAAACTGGCATTTACTCTCTGAAGTTCCTCAGCACCGATTGACTGTATTTCAGCTGTAATATAGTCTTTAAGCTCATTTATAGTGTGAGGGTTTCTCGCATACACTCTATTTTTAAGCGTCCCCCACAAATAAAAGTCACATGGTGATAAGTCTGGGCTTCGCGGGGGCCACACGTTCCGACTTATAATCCTCGTACCGAAAATGCGACGCAATTCTGTCATGGATGCTTCGGCAGTGTGACCAGTGGCAGAATCTTGTTAAAGTAATTTGACAATCGCTCTCCGTAAGTCAGTTCGTCAAAAAAAATGGTCAAGGATCACATTGAAGTACAAATTCCTATACTCAATGACTCAGTAACACGCGAGCGCTGCATAACGGCAAAGTGCCTGGCTGGAGACAGGCACACAACGCGGGCGAGCGGCCAAGCGAGGGTCTCCGTTACATACAAACTAAACTCTCTGTACATGATGCCAAATAGATGGCAAAACATACCAGGGATTGACTCGGCACTCGAAAGCGATTGGGGAATATGATAAAACAAAAGTTCTTGTGCAACGATTTTAGACGGGTGAAACACTCAACAGGTTAAACAACTTCTAGGATGTCTGAGGTGGGAATCCAATCCACTTCTTAATTCTTCCATCCGATGCTGAGTAGCCTATACACGGTTCTAGCTATCAGACCAGAATTACATTTCTTAGCAGAGTTGGGAATCGAATCCAGACCTCCTTGGTGACTGCCACGAATGCTATCACGATGCCACGAGGGGAAATCTTCAATGATTATTCAGGGCTACTTTCTTAGATTGAACTACCGACAGCAGTAGCTACGCTCGCTAAAGCGCAGCGTTAGGTCATGGGGCCTAGCCCTTTGCTGACTCGATAGACGCATGGGTTCGAGCCCCACCGTCGGCCGTCCTTGAAATGGTTTTCCATGGTTTCCCCATTTTCAAATGCAGGGACGATACCTTCCGACAGGCCACGGCCGCTTCCTTTCACATCCTTGCCCACTTTCATTCATCTTCATCTTCATCATTCCATCTCCCATCTCGGCACGGGCGTCGACTTAAGAGACCTGCACTCGGCCTCTCAAGAGGCCACACGACAAAAAAAAGTGAACTGTAGCTTACATCATGATAGAATAGAGAGACGATTGCTGATTTCAGAAATTGAATCTGACACAAATTAAATCTGAGCGAGGAATTTAATTCAGGTTTCGTGTTACTGCCTGGAGCGGTTTCAACTCGGCTGACAGGTCAAGCACTTGTTTTGATGTTCGCACTGTGTTTGGGCACAGTTTATAGCGACACTGCTGGGTTAAACAAGTTGAAGTGACAATTAATGTAATTAACCAACCAGGGCACCGGTCCACGTGGCGCTCAGATTCAACGATCCACCTTCGTAGCCGAGCGATCTACGTCATCCTTCACTAGTTCCCTATTTCCACAACTTAGCGCTTCACGGTTGGAGTAGGTAGCTGGCGTTCGAAGATTCGAGGCTCAATGCTATGACCATCTAGTCAGAATCCAAGGTACAAATTCCGGCTACTCGGAGCGCAGACCGTCCCTTGATCACGTCTTCAATATTGATGGGTATTTGTAAGGGTTATAAATAGAGATGTCGATTTAATCGATTAATCGGACAGTAAAACCGATTAATCTAAAAATACGATTAGCCGATCAATGTGCTTTAGTCGATTAGTCGATTTTTTTAGTCGATTTACCCTCTAGGTTGGTGTTTCCCACGAACTCAGCGAGGGAACTCACCACTACCGCCGCTACGGGCAGTGTCCTGGAGCTTGGAACATCTGGTTGGGGTGGATACAACTGGGGAGGTGTGTTCAGCACTTCGCCCAGGCGACCTCACCTGCAAAGCGAACAGGGGCCTTTTGAGGGATAGGAAGGGAGGGAAAGATGGGGATGGATAGGCAAGGAAGAGGGAAGGAGGCGGCCGTGGCCTTACAGTAGGTACTGTACCCGTAATTATCATGAAGCTGACTTGTCGAAATCCTAGAATGAAGAGTGGATCGAAGAATCTTGAAGGTCCCGGCTAAAAACCTGACAAATCCTTCCGACAGGCACTTCTATGATAACCACACACTCCTAATGGAAGTGTTATGGACCACTTTTCCATAACACCTCCTCACTATAATTGAAATAAATCACGCAAGACCAACTTATAAAAAGAATGAAACCAGATTTATTGTCGTAAAATCAACAGACAATAAACACCAATAAGAATAAAAAAATATAAAATATAAAACAACAACCACTCATCCATGACAAACTTAACACACACACTCTCAAAACAGCAGAGCTAAAACGCCCAAAATCTCACATTTACATTACCTCCCCCAACTGGAGTTTAAATATTGAAAATAAATTATTTAAATAAAATTAAAATATGCCGAAAGCTTTCCCACAAATATAATTTCCATTAAAAATGAATTTAAATTTTTAACAATACTATGTTTTACTCTATACAACAGAAACTCCCTTTCTGTCTCAAAACAATCAGCTGGACTACATGATATGTCAATCAGCCTTTTCCAGTTCGCTGCCATTGCTAAACGCAATCAGCTGTTTCTTCCTCATCCTGGATTCATGCATACTCATGACTAATCCCTCAGTCATTAAACACACTCACTAACACACATTGAAAATATCCCTTAAAGGACGCTATTCCTTTCATTAATCTTTATGATACTTGGAGTACATCACGCGTCTCCATTACAAACGTAATCCCACAAAATATCACACACATAAATCATATAATACAATCTCTCACTCACCTTGTGTTGCATACAAGTGTTTCTCCAATCAAAAACAAGAACACGTATGATAGTAGCTTAATACTATATTATTAACCTCGCAAAATGAGTTATTATTAAAAACAACTTCGACAAAGTTGAAGGAAAAATAATTAAAACGCCTATTAAAAAGTTTCAAGTATTTACATCGGACTAGTTGTACAAGTTTAATTTTTAAACTGTCCCTCCATGTCGAAATAACATAAGAATATTATTATTAGGCTTCTCCAAGAGAAGTATTAAACGTTAGAAGTGTAGATGAGGCTTCCTACCTATCAGATCACTATATTCTAAACGGCCGTAAAAATTACCTCACGTAATATTTATTATTAAAGTTCACTCAACTGTAACACTGACTATTAATGTCGTGGTTTAGGTTTCTGTTAAATCCGGTTTAATATGATCATTCATTTAAGAACACCTCATATGATTATTTGTCCAAGATCTTAATAAAAGTTTAATAATTAATTTAGAAACATTAATCAACTCAGCATATCACCTTGCTGTTCCGCATGTCTCCTTCAAATCGTCTAATCCAACTAACACTTTCGTAAGAATTACCATGAGTTACAACCAACTCTGTTTCATTTCACACAGATGCTACAAATAGCATGATATATCATTAAAGCAACAAGTTAATACGATTCTCCAACAATACGGTATTACATCTTCATATTTCCACACTTAAATGATTTCATCTCTGACCCTCACTTCAACAAAGTTATACGGAATGACACCATCGTATACTATTACCAATATCACCATAATTGCGGCATTAACCTTCGCAGTGGTTACAATAAATACATGAATACGGAATTAACCATCGTATTCCCAACTACAAATCCATATGTGTGTACGCTACTAACTCAATTAACTGTTACAATGTTGCTTTGCAAAATTATTTATCATCGCAACCTCAAATGTTGTTTACAAGATGTTTCAATGTATTACTTATCGTTGAAATGTGTGTAGGATTGACTCTCCCTGCAAGTTTACTACGCAGAGTAAATCTGGAATTAATCCAATGTCTCAAAATATTTAATAATAATACGAGCATATCGTTCCATACCGACGTAAATTCAACAATGTCATAAAGTCAAGACCACAATTGTCTATGACGTTACAACATGCTTTAAGAAATTCGTGATCATACAAATGTTCCACATATCTGGGTTCAAGATTGGATCATGACGTCTATATAAATCGTCGACCAATAAAATTAAAATAAATCTTCCATTGAGATTTATGTCTTCAAAAGAATTCGTTAACGATAGACCAATGCTATCCAAAAAATGAAATAGTTATCAGATATAACTGAATATCAATGCATTATCAAATTATCTGTAGCTTAAATACACTTGGCAAATCCTGGGGTGTGTCGGCTAACCAGACAATGTCGTCAATAAATCTCAGAGTTGATATTATTATGATACTTGTCACTACTTGATGACGAATCGGATGTTCCATAAAACCAAAATGTTTCAGTTAGTAATGTAGGATAAAGTCCATCTGAAAGGTATTTCACTTTCTAGTGACACCATTCTTTGAATAGAATTGAGAGTAAACCAATAACATCATTAAATAAAATTTCTATTAAAGACGAAGGCGTTATACAATTAAAATCTGGATAAAACATAGATAGCTTAACACTTGATTAATCTTTTAATGAATTGTGGATAGCGTATATCGATCGCTTATGAGTGAGCACTTGAACCAATTGCCACGAGAATAAGAAACATATAATGCAAGACCAAGCACTTCCTCAATATTAATGTTAATCATCATTCAACTGGGTGATTTTTATGCATGACTCCCCTTAATACATCGAATACGAAAAACAACTATAAATTACACTGTCACATAATAATAACAACATAAAGCGTCATCATCGCACTACACAACAAGAAGTTCCGTGACGAACTAAAGAGCCTACTTTTCTTAAAATTTAAAATTCATGTCATTGATTAATCTATATGGATCTATCTAGAATAATGACAAAATTAAATTGGTAATATAGAAATTTCTAATTAGTTCGAAATACTGTATACCTGGCATAATGTAGCCTAATAGAGAACTACAGTTGGCATCCCTGGTGACTGAATATATTCTTGTTTCCATCTCTTAAGGTACAGAATACAAAATTTGGTTGAAGTCCAATGGATAGCATGGACGTTACATGCAGTTAAACATTGGATCTAACAGCGCGCTTAAAATCATGCTGGCAACAATGACATACATGTATTGGTCAGAAATAATCTGCAATAATATGATCTCTTGTGTTAATTTTGAATGAAATCCATTTGTTAGTATAGAAGTTACAGGCATTTTAAAATTGGACCTAACAGCAGGCTTAGAATCATGTTGGCAGCACTGACGTATATTAATTACTCCAAATTAATCTAGAATGTCAGGTACTATACGTGTGCAAATTTTAGAGCTATTGGCTTGCATATTTTATGATATATTGATATTAGGGAAACAAAAATAGAGACACCATTTTTTAACAGTTGGCAACACTGGTTGCTCTTAAGAATACGCATAGTCGTATCTGTTATGGTGCACATAGCACATACACATTTTGGTTGAAATCCAAATGATAGTATAGAAGCTACATGTATTTAAAGTTGGACCTCTCAGCAGGCTTAGAATCATGTTGGTAGCACTGACGTATATAAGTTACTCCAAATTAATACAGAATGTCAGGTACTATACGTGTGCATAGTTTAAAGTTGTCGGCTTGCATACTTTCTGATATATTGGTATTTGGAAAAAATAAAGTGAGAGCATTTATTAACAGTTGGCAGCCCTGGTGGATCTTAGGAATACGCTCAGTTATATCTGTTTATGAACACATAGCACATACGAAATTTGGTTGAATTCCAATTGATAGTGTAGAAGTTATATGCATTTAAATATTGGACCTATCAGCAGGCTTATAATCATTTTGGCAACACTGCCATGTATTGCCTCCTGGAAATTAAACTGAAATATTATTATCTATACGTATGCCAATTTTCAAATAGCTCCCAATCATACCTTCCGAGATATCCAACATAGAGCTCAAATTTCAATTGCGATTTTTCAGCAGTTGGTAGCACTGACATCATTTTCAAATATGGCCGTGAGATATTCAGGTATAGATCTTTACTCCTACCAAATTTTGTTTCGATTGCTGCAGCCGTTTAGGAGTTGATAGGGGGGGGGGGACACACACACAGCCAGACAGACAGAAGGACAGACAGACAGACAGACAGACAGACAGACAGACAGACAGACAGACAGACAGACAGACAGACAGACAGACAGAAGGACAGACAGACAGACAGACACACATTTGCCCGATCTCATAAGTCTACTTTTTCCTCATTTTTGCAAAATGTGAAAAGTAAACTAAAAATAAATCCTAAACTGTAAACACACGTTCTCATTTTATCAACTTCATGTAGGCTATTGTCAGAGTTTCCAACCAAATCTGACGCTGAAAACTGGAAAGGCGTGGACAAAAGACAGAAAAGAACACCTCCTACGAATGAATCAATACTGGAAACAGTTGCAATGACGTGGTCCTTAGTTGGCCGAAACGAAATATTAATAATAGTAATAATAATAATAATAATAATAATAATAATAATAATAATGGAGTACGATCAGAGGCTCTGTATTCAGTGGAATGCCTCACTATGAACAAGAAAGGCCCGGTAGAATAATTGGAGATTAAAGAAAGAAAGAAAGAAAGAAAGAAAGAAAGAAAGAATGAAAGAAAGAAAGAAAGAAAGAAAGATCTTGAGGAAAATTCTTGGCCCGATTAAAGACGAAGGTGAATATAGGCGACGGTATAACCATGAGCTGTATATTCATGTCCCAAAGATCTCTGATGTTATGAGGAAAAGGAGAATTGCATTTTATGGACACTTGCTAAGAATGAAACCCACACGATTGACGAACCGGATCTTTACCTATTTTAAAAATATTATTATTATTATTGAATATCCAAAACACAATACAGGAACCCTATTTTACCAGAGGTACATTAGGGTTGTAGATTAAAAACAAAGCAAATACAAATATTATTAACATAGTTTACAAAGAAATTTGTTGATGAATGTGAGAATTTGTCCTAAACAGCACTGCCTCTTGAAAATATGGTACAGCGGTTTTGAAAGTTCCAGGTTGTAGCTAGTAAGGTGGCATTGTAAGTAGTATCTTTCCTTATCAAAAACAGGACACTCAAATATAAGGTGACACACCGATTAAGGCAATCCACAAAAACATGAATAGTCATCTGTTGCTATTTTAAAACGTTCAAAATAAGACTTGAATTTTCAATGACCAGTTAAAAATTGGGTGAGGACAAAGTTTGGCACTAATAATTTTGATAACAATCGATTTTGTACTTCCGGGAAGAATATTTCTCTTGTTACAGATCCTTTCAGGCTGCATGTCCATGCGATATTTCATTCGTGTAGTATGTAATTCCTTATCTGCCTTTTAACGTAACTTATTGGAGACTTACTATATGTTATTTCAAGATGTATCGTAGCCACTGATTTTGCTAATTGGTCTGCTCTTTCATTACCAGCCAATCCAGTGTGTCCCCTTATCCATGATGTGCAGATATGTGAGCACTCCTGAGCTGTTGCCCTGATATAGACATCTATTGGGTTAGAATCATATTTGTCATTTATAGAATTCAATGCGGATGGTTAGCTTTAACCCATTCTATTGCGCACTTTAAGGCCCAAAGTCCTGCCTGGAAAATTGAACAACTGGGAGAGAGCTTATATTGAGCTGCAAATATTTCAGTGTCATTCTCAAGAAGACCAAGCCAGCCTGGTTCGAAGAGGAGGAAAGTGACCTGCAAAAGATGGAGATTACCTGTGAGGATATTCAAGATCGCATTCCCCTCAGGAAGAAACTAAGCGACCACCCGGATTTTCAAGAAATACCAAAGTTGAAGACGGGAAAGATGTGGACGGAAGAAAGGAAAGAGCAACACTGGCAACGTTTGAAGGAGCACAGGGCAAAGATTAAAGCCCAGAGAAGCCAGCTGTGGTCCTTAGTAGCCCGATACGATTAAATAATAAAAAAAAACTTTACGAGCCTTACAGTAGTCGCATATGATGTGACATAGAAGAAACCTCACGTGAAAGTGTTGATACACCGGTATTTTATAGTATTATTGGCACAAATATTAATATATTGTAAAAAGGAGTGTTTTACAGATATTGTAGTTTATAATACGGAACTCATTTTATTAGATGATTTGTAGCTTCCACCAGCACTAGCCTAAATAAAGAATACGATATGGATCAACTAGATTAATAGACGTGACACCGCTCATAACCTTAAATTCCTTATAAATAGGCCAACTTGCGAGTAAATGCAATGTGCACAGCAGTAGATCATGAAAGGCTTGCCCAGTTCCCGGACCTCTTGATTCACAGACCAACACGTAATTTAATATGGATTCTGTTAAAATGAGTCATATTTATATGATTAGCAGCAGAGTATCAAGAAGGCAGTGCGAGAACAATCAAGAAGGCAGTGCGAGAGTAGAAATATCAAGTAGGCAGTGAAGAAAAAAAGAGAGTTTTGGAATTGTTATGTATTATTAGTGTGTAAATAAAAAGGATTTTTGTGTGTTGATGAATGTCCAGGAGGGATACGATCCAGCTGGCAGTGCGTCTTACACACTTCCGTCCCATTTTTCAAAATCACTCCCACAAAAATATCCAGCAACCGAGTGGAAAGAAGTTACACATCAATAATAATAATAAAGAGCACATTTAGGAAATAACCCATAGCATTCTTTGGACATTTATTCAGGACACCGGAAAGCAGAATCAGTTAACATTACGAAACGGTAAGAGCAATATTAGATGGGTTTTGGAAATTAAGGAAAGATATGAGAGAATTACAAAATACTGTTCAGTATCTGAAAACAAAACAATCAAAAATTTAAGAAATGCCAAGCTAAACAAAGCACAATACAAAGTAAGACCAACAAACGAACAACAGGAATGGAGATTTCAGACGAAGAAAGAAAATATTGCGATCCGACTGAATGAAAAAGTACTGGGTGAATAGAAACACACAAATCCTTTGTATAGAATTGAAGGTCAATGAGGCCATAGAATGTAAATAAATAAATAAATAAATAAATAAATAAATAAATAAATAAATAAATAAATAAATAAATAAATAAATAAATAAATAAATAAATAAATAAATAAATAAATAAATAATTAAATAAATAAATAAATAACGCGTAAAGGTTTCTTCGAGTCTGACCAGTATTTGTTACAAGTCAAGATTAGACCAATCCCAAGACAGAATAAGACAACAAAAAAAAACCAGTCATGTCTGATCCAGAATATTTGAAGATAAACAGGGACAAAATCATTTAAGAAATTAATAGGCATCCAACAGACACTTGGACAGATCTTGCGACCACAGTTCAAAAGGCAATGCGTTGGGCGCAACCTCCTAGAAAACGAAAACATAGGTGGTGGAACGTAATTTGTGATCAAGCCACTGAGAGAAGAATACAGGCATGGATGAAGTTCAGCAGTAACAGAACATCCGAAACATGGAAGGAATTTCACGAAGTTCAAAAACAATCATCAAAGGAAATCAGAAGAGAAACACGAGCGTACGACAACAACAGGCTAAAAGAAATTGAAGAAGATTTTAAGAGAAATAACACAAGACATTTTTACAGAACATTCAAAGAAAATATTAAAGGAGACCACAACACAAAAGTCAACTTGCCTCAAAATCAAAGTATGTATCTGGCAGTGTTCAACCATATATTTGCTATTGCTCTATGCCGCTCCGCAGGCCGGTAAACGAAGGAAACACGAGTAGCTGTGACGTCACTGCGCCGTAAGCGGTGAGTGAGCTATCCGCTCCATTCAGTTGATTGTTGCAATACGCGCGCTGCCACTCTTCCGTTGATTAGTGTTGTTTATTATAATCGAGTGTGATAGCTGCCTTCGTGTAGTGTACACGGTTGTAACAACAGAACGAGTAAAAACCGAAACTGTAGAGAAAAAGAAGTACATTTCCATAGATTTCCAAAGCGTAGCAAGTCGCCACGTAGATTTAGCAGTTGGGTACAATTTTGCAAGAGGAAACATTTTTCTCCCGGTAATGGGGCTACTGTGT
Source organism: Meconema thalassinum (assembly GCA_946902985.2). NCBI lineage: Eukaryota > Metazoa > Arthropoda > Insecta > Orthoptera > Tettigoniidae > Meconema > Meconema thalassinum. The sequence continues at coordinate 66,236,101 of OX336391.1, read as the reverse complement.
GTTCAATGCATTTTAAATAAAAAATCCTCTCGGCACGCCGGAAGGCGGAGGTAGATTTCACCGGGCAAACTAGGGGATAGGCTATAATAGGCAAAATATGCAGGTTTTCGTAGGAGGATCAGACCTCATTTATTGCGAGAAAGTATTTTACAATTGGAGGTTAGTTAACATTTTTTCGTCTTTCTATGCATACTTTTAACATTTTACTGTCTTATGGGGATGGTAACCTTCTTGTCATTTGGGGTTAATTTTTATACTTGTGATCACACTGTCCTTATGTAAGGTTTGGAACTGATGTGTAACTATCTAACAGTCTGTTACTTCTTCACGCAAAATTTTATCTCCCGCAGAGATGTTGGTTGGTTCCTCAGTTTAGGGGCTGCGACAAGGTGGTCATGTAACCCCGTGTACATTGGGTGTGTGTAGAATCTGTCTGATAAACGGTGTTATTTGTGATGACTGTATTAGTCTGTAATTCAGATAAGGTCTGCAGACGGTCAATTTTAAGTAGTAGTACCTAATTTTGTACCAAATACTAACGTCAACGACACCAAGCTGTGAACTTGGCTGCTAGATGCCACCGCAACCAGCAACTTGCAACGAACGTTGTAACTTCCCCTCCGAAGGAAAGCATGCTGACGGATTTTTAGCGCTCTTAGAAAATCCAGCGACTTTGTCCGGCTTTGAACCAGCACCTTGGGCATAGAAGTTCAGCATGCTACCAGTTAGCCGCTTCCCTCATAGTCAGATGGAACAAGAAGTTCCGTGACGAACTAAAGAGCCTACTTTTCTTAAAATTAAGATTCATGCCATAGATTAATCTACAGTATATGAACCTATCTAGAATAATGACGAAATTAAGTGGGTAATATCGAAATGTCTTAACTAGTTCGAAATTAAGTATACTAGCCATAATGTAGCCTAATAGAGCAATACAGTTGGCAGCTCTGGTGACTGAATATATTCTTACTTCCATCTCCTAAGGTACAGAATACAAAATGTGGTTGAAGTCCAAAGGACTTTACATGGATTTAGACTTTGGATCTATTAGTACACGTAAAAGCATGTTGGCAACAATGTCATGCGAGTGCTGGTCAGAAATAATCTGAAATATTATATATTTTCGTGCCAATTTTGGATGAAATCCATTTGTTGGTATAGAAGTTACATGTATTTAAAAATTGGTCCTATCAGCAGGCTTAGAATCATGTTGGTAGAACTGACGTATATAAGTTACTCCAAATTAATGTAAAATGTCGGGTAATTTACGTGTGCATAGTTTAAAGCTGTCGGCTTGCATACTTTCTGATATATTTGGATACAAAATAGAGAGCAATTATTAACAGTTGGCAGCCCTGGTGGCTCTTAAGAATACACTCAGTCATATATGTTTATGTACACATATTACATACAAAATTTGGTTGAAATCCAATTGATAGTGTAGAAGTTAAATGCATTTAAAAATTGGACTTATCAGAAGGCTTAACATTATTTTGGCAACGCTGTCATGTATGGCCACCTGGAAATTAAACTGAAATAGTATTATCAACATGTGTGCCAATTTTAGAATAGCTCCCATGTATACCTTCCAAGATATCAAACATGGAGCTCAAATTTCTAGTGCGTTTTTTTTAGCAGTTGGTAGCACTGGCATCTTTTTCAAATATGGGCCTGAGATATTCCGGTATACATCTTTACTCATACTAAATTTGGTTTCGATTGCTGCAGCCGTTTAGGAGTTGATAGGGGGGGGGGGACACACACACACACACACACACACAGCCAGACAGACAGAAGGACAGACAGACAGACAGACAGACAGAAGGACAGACACATTTTCCCGGATATATCTTATAAGTCTACTTTTTCCTCATTTTTGAAAAGTGTGAGAAGTAGGCTAAAAATGAATGTGATCTCGTCAATGGCGTTGTCTTGTCAACCTCTGATAGATCATCCCTTATCAATTTAAAAGAGTTGTTATGGTAACCTCTGATGGTACTTGGCATTTTTAGCCTATTTTCAATTTTGAAAAAATAGGCTTATGATATCACCTTTTGTCCGTGTGTGTGTGCGTGTGTGTGTGTGTGTGATTCGTGTGTGTGTCCCCCCCTAATAAAATCTAAACGGCTGGAGCGATTTCAATGAAACTCGGTAAGTTCATAGCACTATTCAGGGCGACCTCGACCGTGCCCTTCAAATTTTGTTACGACTCACTAATCCAACATGGTGGCTGTGCGAAATATTTCACCAGCATTCAATATCTCCGAAACGATTACCGATATTACCCTGACATCATGTATGGTGATAAAGGGAACTACTATAAGTTCACTTATGTGATCTTTGAAAACCTGGTAACTACAAAACCAACATGGCAGCCAAGCGAAGTTGCGACTTTTAAATAGACGTTTCTCACGATTTATCCAACCAAACGCAATGAAACTTGGTACAGTATGTGTTTATATACATTGTAATGCACCGACACATAACTTCGTTCATTTGTTTACATAACCACAACATGGCGGATGTGCGAAATATTTCACCGGCATTCTGTATCTCTGTAACTATTAGCGGTATCTCCCTGAAGTTTTGTACGGAGATAAAGGGCACTACTGGAAGTCCATTTATACGACTTTAAAAATCCGGTTATATACAAAACAAACATGGCGCCTAAGCGAATTAGAAAATTTGAAATAGACCTTTCTCGCGATTTAATGCTCCAAACGTACTGAAATCTGGTACAGGAAATATTTATACACATTGTAATGCACTGGTATCTAATTTAGTTCAATTGTTTACATAACCTCAAGATGGCGGCTGTGCGAATTTTAAAATTAAGTTTTTATTTCTTGTGATGTAGTCATGCGATCAAAGTGAAAGTTTGAATAATGAACCTACCCAATAATTTTCCTATAATGGTACATGACTCTATGGCCTATACATTTAACAATCCAACATGGCGACCATCCGATATATTTAGACGGCTCTCAATATCTACGAATCTATTGTAGCAATCAAACTGAATTTTTTATTGTTCATAGGGGCTATGAACTCAAGTTCACTTATAGGACTTTAAATAACCTGGTGATCACAAATCCAACATGGCGGCGACGCGAAGTATAAATAATCACGTGGACGTTTATCGCAATTTAACCATCCGAGAACAGTGAAACTTGGTACAGTAAATCCTTATACGAATGGTAATCCACTAGCATCTAATTTATTTCAATTGCTTCCATAACCTAAAGATGGCAGCTGTGCGAAATTTTAAAATCTCCTTGTAACTTCTAGTGTCCTAATTATGCGATTGAAGTTTGAATACTACACGTACACAATAATCTGCATGTAACAGTACATAACTCTAGGACCTACATATATAAAATCCAACATAGCGACCATCCGAATTATTTAGTCGGTTCTCAATATCTACGAATCTATTACAGCAATCAAACTGAAATTGTGTATGTTGATAGTTGCAATAAGTTGGCTATATGAAAATAGGCTGTATAGTTCTTCACGGAACTACTTGTTTAAAATTCCGAAATCATTTTTCTCATGCCTTGGCGTAATGGTGGGTCATATCAAAAATTCTCAGACAAAAGTTTTAGGTAATTATTAGGGGAGTATTTTCCATTCTGTACGGTTTTGATATTGTGCCTATTATGATTAATGTTTCCCGAAAAACCCACTTTTTTCCACCCCTTTGGACAATGGTTGGTGCTATCAAAAAACTTATTTGACATAAATTTTTGTCACTTATCCGACACATATTATGAACTTTGAATGGATTCGATATTTCACGTATTAAGAGAGTTATAGCGAAATTTCACTTTTTTCGAAAAAAGCCCCCCATTTACACCCCCTTCGACCGATTTTTCCCATTAACGAACTCGACCGATAGTTTATAGGGATACATATTATGTAAAAAATTCAAAGTGATTGGTGCAAAATTACGGCAGTTATCGTGTCCACAAGAAACTGATATATATATATATACTAGCAGTAGTACCCGGCTTCGCCCGGTGGAATGATGATAATATTTCAGTCTCCTTAACACTCAACGTCATTGATGAAGATGATACTGACGACGACTGCTATTGAACGGGTATAATAAACTTACACTCTAATAGAAATACATATTTTTAAATTACCGGCGAGTAAGACTGTGGTGTTGCCTAGTAGTATAATGGGCATAACATCTAGGTCATTTTCCCTTTTGATGAGGATGACAATGAAGACTACTACTACTGAACGGGTATATTAAACTTACAAACTAATGGAAATACACATTTTATAAATCACAGGCAATGAAGACTGTGGTGTTGCTTAGTAGTACTGTATAATGGACGTAACATCTAGGTCATTTGCCCTTTTGATGAGGATGATAATGAAGACGACTACTACTGAACGGGTATATCAAACTTACAAACTAATGGAAATACACATTTTAAAATCACAGGCCATGAAGACTGTGGTGTTACTTAGTAGTATAATGGACGTAACATTTAGGCCATTTGCCCTTTTGATGAGGATGATAATGAAAACTACTGTTGAATTGACACGACAAACTTACAAACTACCGTGATATAAAGAAATATTTCAAAATTCACAGGCGATGAAGACTTATTGTGTGTGGTGATTAGTGGTATAATGGGCGTAACATCTAGGTCATTTGCCCTTATGAATGAAAAATGACTACTAAACGAACATGGTGTAATTTTAAATCTGATATAGGCAATTTAGATTTCTACCTTCGATGTCTTCCAAAGTCTGAACGTTATTTTCTGGCTTAGGCCTATACTCGATGCGTGTAGTGAAAGAGCTTATCGAGTCCAAGCTGCACGAATCGCAGATGATGACGATATATGATGACAGACGTTCGGGGGGGGGGGGGGGGTTCCCGGTCCTATTCACATTGACCGGTGAATCACTCATTCTTTCATAACACTACAGTGGTTTGAGCAAAGACCCTGCATGAACATCAGCATAGTCAGCAATACCAGGTAACACGGCGGGGTCTGGACATTTCTCTCATGTCAACTCGCGATGAATCAGCAAGCTATTCTCACACCTGGCCCCCTCCTCCCCCCACCACCCACCAGGGTCTCTCAACTTGTGGGACGTGGGTTTGCGACCACGGGACCCCAACTGAGTACGGCATTGCTTCTACTTACTGGTGCCGGGCTCCTTTCAGTTCTCTTACCTGTAAGCCTCCCTTGGTCAAACTCTTGTTCTCTTCCGACCCCGATGGTATCAGGGTATCCGAGGCCTAGCGACTCTTTCACTTTCCCGCCTTAATTGGCCCTTGTCTAATCATTCCTGATAGCCTCATTCTTCGAGGTGTCAGCCTTCTTTTTCTTTTCTTAATATCTCATGTCTTCTGCTCAAGACCCTCAAGGAGGCAGGGTGCACTTCTGGTGCACCCTGGATAGTGCTACATCCTCAAGGGCTCATGGCTGGTGAGTTCGGGAGATGGCAACCCTGAGGGTTTCCTGAGCGGGTCCGGTTTTACCCCTTTTTTCCATTTCCTTTAGGACGGACCCTGTCCTCTTTCCGGGAATGGACTGGTCTGTCCGCAATTTCAAGCAGACAATGTTACTCGCAGGGTACCAAAGGGTAAGTATACAAATTTTGGTTCTGAACGGTGAAACGGTGTAGATTTGTGCCAAAGGGCCTAAATGCAGGGAATGGGCTGATCTGTCCGCAATTTCAAGTGGACAGGGTTACCCGCAGGGTTCGAAAGGGTAAGTATACAAATTTTGGTTCAGATCGGTGAAACGATCAAGATTTTTGCCAAAGGGCCTAAATGCAGGAAATGGGGTGGTCTGTCCGAAATTTAAGGTGGACAGTGATATTCACAGAGTTACAAAGGGTAAGTATACACATTTTGGTTCAGATCGGTGAAACGGTGTAGATTTTAGCCAAGGGGCCTAAATGCAGGGAATGGAGTGGTCTGTCCGCAATTTCAAGCAAACAGTGTTACTCGCAGGGTACCAAAGGGTAAGTATACAAATTTTGGTTCTGATCGGTGAAACGGTGTAGATTAGGGTCAAAGGGCCTAAATGCAGAGAATGGGGTGGTCTGTCCGAAATTTCAAGTGGACAGGGTTACCCGCAGGGTTGCAAAGGGTAAGTATACAAATTTTGGTTCGGATCGGTCAAACGGTGTAGATGTTTGCCAAAGGGCCTAAATGCAGGAAATAGGGTGGTCTGTCCGAAATTTTAAGTGGACAGTGTTATTCACAGGGTTACATAGGCTAAGTATACAAATTTTGGTTGAGATCGGTGAAACGGTGTAGATTTGGGCCAAAGGGCCTAAATGCAGGGAATGGGGTGGTCTGTCGGAAATTTCAAGTGGACAGGGTTACCCGCAGGGTTCCGAAGGGTAAGTATACAAATTTTGGTTCAGATCGGTGAAACAGTGTGGATTTGTATACATAACAGACAGACAGACAGACAGACAGACAGACAGACAAACATTGAGCTTTATATATATATATATATAGATAGATAGATACATATATACATAAATTATATATAAACTTTTGAACTGACGGTGGTTTTGGGGTCTGGGGGATGTGAAATGCGAAGATATGTCGAAATTTTCCGGAAGTCGAAACATGGTACCTATTGCAATAGTTAGCTTTCTAATGAAATCTACCTAAAAGACCGACTATGATGAAATGCAACTTTTGAAAATGAAGTTGATGCCTACGGAAAAGCTACAAGGTCCAAAATTGAAGCCAGGCGCTGTTCCTTCAGTAAGGTGTCCGGCGCCGTCAGATGGATATACTTCTCATGCAGGAATGCTAATTCATACGCAAGCCGCTTCACAAAGTACACTGTGGGGTTCCTCGCCAGGAACTGAGCAGAGCAGGACGGAAAGGTATGAGACTAAAAGACGAAGGGAGTTTCTTGACACAGTATTAAGCAAAAGTGATAAAGATTAAGATAAAGATGTACAGAATGATGTGATCGAAAATATGTTATCAGATGGTCACGTATGTAGTTTAGAAATACAGTGCGAGTTTGGAAGTGAAGTAGCTCGAAAATACTTAGACATTGCAAATTCCGGCCCAGCCCTGAACAGCCACGTAATGGAAAAACAATTGAACGACAGTTTCTTTGAGCCAGATGAAAATGATGAAAGTGGCAGTGAAAGTGATATTAGTGATAGTGATTACGAACACACACAGGACGATGCACATATTAGTCCGAGAATACAGTTAAGTGCGATGTCGGTACCGGGAAAGCAATAGTGGAGGGTGGGTTCGAATCCCACCTCGGCCGTTCTGAAAATGGTTTCGTGGTTTCCCGTTTTCACCACCAGGAAAATGCCGGGACTGTTTCTTTCAACCGGTCCACGGCCGATTTCCTTAAAAAAAACTTCCCTGACCCGTCTTGAAATTGAAGTAAGTGGCCATTGGCTTCATTAATCAGGTTATAAAATGACACTGAGCAAATTGGGGTTATGGTTATGCTGATGGCAGCGTTGGTTATCGCGACACTATTAGTAATTGGAAGAGTGAAGTCATACCCCAGGTCCCCCAGGGTCTCACAACTTGTGAGACGAGGGTTGACGATCACGGGACCCCAGCTGAGTCCGGCATTGCTTCCACTACTTGTGCCGGGCTCCTCTGCGTCTTCTTTCCTGTCAACCTCTCTTGGTCAACTCTTGTTCTCTTCCGACCCTGTTGTATTAGGGTATCTGAGGCCTATGGAGTCTCTTCCTTTCCCGCCTTAATAGACCCTTCTCTCATCTTTCCTGATCCCTCATTCTGCGAGGGGTCAACCTTCTTTTTCTTTTCATTATATCTCCTGCCTTCTGCACAAGGCCCTCAAGGGTGTATGTAGCCCCACCACTTCTGATGCACCCTGGATATTGCAACACCCTCAGGAGCTCACAGCTGGTGAGTTCGGGAGTTGGCTATCCCGAGGGAATCCTAAGCTGGGTCCGTTTTTGCCCTTTTTCCACTGACTTTGGGGTGGGCCCTCCCCCCTTCCCCTTTCCTATCTGCCTTTCATGACTCTCCTTCCTTCCAAGTCCCTCAGTCCTCATTCTTGTTGAGGGCATTTCTTTTCTTCCTGTCCTTTATTTGCCTTATCCTTTATTTGTTTACCATTTCTTCTTCTAGTATGTAAGTCTGTAGTTAGTATTAGTTATAGTTTTCATTCTTATCTCATCTTTCTCTATCCCCCCAACCATTAGGGGCCGATAACCTAGATGTTAGGCCCCGTAAAACAACAATTATCATCATCGTACCCCAGGGCCTGGACGGTTAGGAAGGCAAGACATTGTAAAAATATAGGAAATTGTAATGGAAGCGTCCCATACAAATCAGATCCTTGGCATTCTCCGTGAATAATACACGGGAATCTCTACATACTGTAGTATAAAACAAAGTGTCTGATTCTTGGATGTAACAGGTAATCTCGTGAACCACAGGATGGATTTTGATGCGGTTCTCACCATTCGGTAAAGGATTTCTCGTGAAAGGTTTCTGTAAAAGAACATTCATTTATGACCAAAGGAAGCCGAGCAGTAACGATTTCAGTGAATCGAGTCGAAGAAAAACCTGTCGTCCGTGCGCATTTTAAGCTTACTTTGGGTAAACCGTTAAAAATATCAAACTGATACGGACGAATGTTATTTACATCCATTATAAGTCTTTTGACTAACACTAACAATGGCAACAGAAGAACACGGCAGCAGCATTTGGAGTGCGGGAAAAGACTGCCCGAGCTTATGCACAGCAACAAGGCTGCTATGTAGACCCGAGAGCGCAGTGACGTCACGGGCAGTTAGTAGTTTCGCACATAACTTGAGAACGGTTGGACTTAGAGGAACCGGATTATCGGCATTGTTATTAAATTTCCATGTTGCATATTTAGCAATAAAAAACTAAATATGTGTTTTTGTGTTGTGATCTCCTTTGGTTATCAGCCTCCTAGCATCTGCTTTCGAAGAACAGATGGGTCCCTGGAAACGAACACGAAAGAAAACTGTACAATTCTCAAACAATACTTTAATAATCTTCTCAATTGTACAGGACCCACGGAGAAATTGACCTTCCAAAAAACCACATCCAATCCCGTTTCTACCCCACCTACAATAGAGGAGATAGAGGAGATCATACAACAAATGAAAAATAACAGAGCGGCAGGAGAAGATGGCATTATTGCTGAAGTATGGAAGCTTCAAGATAAAAACATCACCAAAACAATTCATAAGATCATCACAGACATTTGGATCACAGAGAAAATGCCAGACGAATGGAAATGTGCATTGATCCACCCATTACATAAAAAGGGTGATACGTCAGATCCAAATAATTACAGAGGTATTTCTCTAGTGCCAGTCACTTAAAAAATATTCTCTAAAGTGTTATTGAACAGACTAGAACCACAAGCAGATCCACAAATAGGAGAATACCAGGCAGGCTTCAGAAAAGGGAGATCATGCACCGAACAGATCTGGAACTTCAGAACACTACTGAAAGTCAGACAGACAAAAAACACTGTAGTTACCTTTGTGGACTTTAAAAAGCATACAACAGCATTGATAGACAAACGCTCTTTGCAGTACTGAAAGAATATGGCATTACAAAAAAAAAAAAAAAAAAAAAAAAAACAGGGCACTTATACAACTAACGCTCACGGACGCCACCTCTAAAGTCATGTTCATGGGTGAAATTTCAGAACCCTTTCATATACGCACAGGTGTCAAACAAGGAGACGGCCTCTCACCAATCTTGTTCAACATGGTCTTAGACAAAATTGTTAAGCAGTGGGAGGAACAAGTTAGAGGAATACAGCTAGGAAGAACCCGCGAAACAAAAACAATCATAAAATGTCTGGCATTTGCAGATGACGTAGCCTTACTCAGCAATAACACACAGGAGGCAAAGGAAGCACTGGAACGATTACATGAAATAGCTGCTAAAACAGGTTTACAGATATCTTATGAGAAGAACCAATACATGGAACGACACACCAACAATGTACAAACCATGCATACCATATATGAATCAGTACAAAGAGTTGAAAAATTTAAGTACTTAGGAGAATATATACAAATAGGAGGATCAAACAAGGTGTCTAAAATAGAACGAACGGAAAAACTCCAGAAAGCAAACAAACTTACATGGTCACATTATAATAAGAAAAGCATATCAAGACAGGCCAAACTTAGACACTACAAAACAGTTGTATTACCAGTAGCATTGTATGCGTCTGAAACGACCACAATTGGAGCATCTGGCATCATAGAAACAGACAAAATTGATCGTAAAATTCTGAGAAAAATATTTGGAGCAGTACACAGAGATGGGATATGGATGAAAAGACCTGCCAAAGAGCTATATGAACGCACAGACAGACTCACAGATATCATTAGAAAACGCAGACTAACTTTCTACGGGCACATACAGAGAATGAACAATAAACGACTTACAAAAAAAATCTTTGATGTAGTAAACAGTTCAAGAAGGAAAACAAATTGGTATCATAAAATAGAAGACGATTTAAAGCAATTAGGGATCAACAAGCAAATGATAAAAGACAGAGAAAAATCAGAAAAAAATTAAGAACGCCAAATTTTTAGTAAGTGAAAGCAAGAAGATAGGAACATTGTGGACGGAACAAAGGAAAAAGGAGCACAGTCAAAGGATGAAGAGATTTTGGGAAGAGAAGAAGAAGATGGGAAAGAAGTGAAAATTGTGACATCATGAGATATTTAAGTTCAAACACTGTCCATAAGGGCAAAATTGATGTAATAATACTCGTAATAACAATAAATAAATAATAAGAGGTCCTGTGCGAGGAATCTCACAGGTACGAAATAACCCGTCTAGCTTTACTGTCCTGCGGGCTCGACGCTACACAGTTCTGGCAGGGGCTATCGTCTTGTTTATTTGTTTATACGCACTTAATAAACAAATAATTATTTTTCCGTTGATTTTTCTAGAAGAGTGTTCCTGTACTATTGAGACGATTTGGAAGATTTTGGTACAAACCACACCTTCTAACTCCCTCTGGTTTAGGAGCTTGAGTTTTGTGGAACATACACCTTAGCGTATTATATATTTGAAGATGATGATAATTGTTATTTTAAGGGTCCTAACATCTGGGTTATCGGCACCTAATGGTTTGGGTGATGGTGGAAATGAAATGAGACTCTATCTAAAACTAACTACTCCACACACTTACGAACTAGAAGAGGAAATGGAACACAAAAGGAAGAATAAGGGAAACAAAGGGCAGGAGGAAAGGAAATGTCCTCAACCCTCGATGAATGAGAATTGAGGGACTTGGAAGAAAGGAGAGCCGCGAACGCAGAGAGGAAAGGGAAAGAGGAGAGGGACCGCCCCAAAGGCAATGGAAGAAGGAGTAAAACCGGATCCAGCTCAGGAAGCCCTCGGGGTCGCTAACTCCAGAACACACCTGACGTAAGCCCTTGAGGGCGTAGCACAATCCAAGTGGAGTGGCTACACACACCCTGCCTTATTTAGGGCCTTGAGTAGAAGACGGGAGATACAATGAAAAGAAAAGAAGAGGTCTGACCCCTCGGGGAATGAGGGAACAGGAAAGATGAGACAGGGGCCAATTAAGGTTGGAAAGTTAGAGACTCCCTAGGCCTCGGATACCCTAATACCGTCGGGGTCGGAAAAGAACAAGAGTTGACCAAGGGAGGTCAAGAGAAGAGATAATAGAGAGAAGCCCGGCACAAGTAAGTGGAAGTAATGCCGAACTCAACTGGGGTCCCGTGGTCGCCAACCCAAGTCCAACAAATTGTGAGTCCCTGGGGGATTTTATATGTTTGAATGCATGCATGTCCTTATTGATCCCGTTTCCGACAGGGTCGGGGATGAGATGTGATTAAATTCTATGTGGCGAATTATTTTTACGGCCGGATGCCCTTCCTGTCGCCAACATCATGAGCTGAGTTAGAGGTGAAATGAATAAAGATGAATTAAACTGGGCAAGTTCAATGTCAAGTAGTTCCAACTTTGGCTACCAGACGCCACTGTCACCCAGTGGCAAACGTTGGAACTTGAAAGAGCGTTTCTAACCAAATAACCTACAAATTTTGGATACACACTACCAATTGTAGTGGCAGGTTCTTTTGCATGCCATAAATCTATGATATGGGCCCGCCGGCTTTTCTTCCCCTTCGAAGGAAGGCATACTGAAGGATTTTAACGCTCTTAAAAATCTGACGATTTCGTCCGGGTTTGAACCCGTGATCTTGGGTATATCTGTTTGGCATGCTAGCAAATACGCCACCAAAGTCGACAACGTTATATATATGATAATAATGATTATAATAATAATAATAGTCATTTTCATCAAGGGACAACAAGATGGGTACCGGCTAACCAGAGATATTTACAATAAACGATCAGTGTCCATCAATGCCAAGATTAGACATTATTGCTCAGTTATTCCTCCAGAAGTTCTGTACCCAGCAGAATGCCTTGCAAAGAATAAGCAAGGTTTAGTTGAATAGTTAAAGAGGCCAAAGAACGGAAAATCCTGTGAAAGATCCTAGGACCAGTCAGAGAGAATGGAGAGTACAGGATGCGACATAACAATGAACTCTTCATACGTGTGGAAAGGATAACGGACTTGATGCGAAAAAGGAGAATTATAAGGTGCGTTCAAAAGTTAACGAGCCGGAGACGGTGACGACATCGGCTAATCGTGGCGTGTGTAACGAGGTGTAGTTCCGACCAGAGCGTGGAAGGTCACAGCCCGCCGGTAGAGTGCACGCGTGCACGTCACGTGACGATGCAAAGCGAGCAGCAGCATGCATCAATCGTCCAACGCTGCCAGTCGCATTGCAAACAGTGACATGGAGGTGTCAAACGAAGAGCAAAGAGTGTTGTTCGGTTTCTGACAGCGGAAGGAGTAGGGGAACGGACATTCATCGCCGAATGTCACAAGTGTACGGCGAACACTGCATGTCCCTTGCAAGGGTCAAGGCGGGCACAAGCGTTTCAGGGAAGGACGGGTGTCGTTAGCCGATGATGCTCGATCAGGGGCATTCCCCTGCATTACCGATGACAACGTCCAGCTGGTTGATGTACTCATTACCCAGGACCGCCGAGTGACAGTGAACGCCATAGGCGCCGTGGTCGTATTGAGCGTCGGAAGTTTGCACACCATCTTGAAGGAACGACTGCACTTGCGCAATGTGTGTGCCCAATGGGGTGCCCCACAGTCTTCAACCACACCAGGAAGCATGTCGAATGACCCACTGTCTTGGTCATCTGCAGCGCTATGCGAGGGAAGGTAATATGTTCCTGGCACGAGTGGTGGCTGGAGATGAGTCATGGTGTCATCACTTCGAACCAGAATCCAAACGACAAAGCCTCCAGTGGAAGCATCCAGGGTTACCACCACCCAAAAAAAGGCAAGGCCATCCACACGAGTGCAAGAATGGTAATGCTGACGTTCTTCTTTTACCAAGATGGCCCCCTTCTGATATACTTCATGCCGCACGGGACAACAGTGAATGCCCAGCGTTACTCGCAAACCCTGACTACCGTTCGCCAAGCGATCAAAACAAAACGACCAGGCAGTCTCACCCATGGGGTCATTCTGCTCCACGACAATGCACGACCTCATACGGCCAACACAGTCGCGGCACTCCTGCAGAAATTCAAATGGGAGGTTCTCGGCCACCCTCCATACAGTCTAGACCTCTCTCCCTGTGATAACGCCATGTTTGGTTCCCTGAAAAGGGCTCTGCGGGGCCAACGATTCACCTCGGACGCCGACGTCCAGCTGTACGTGCGGAACTGGTTCACATCGCTGCCCAGGCAATTTTATGAGACAGCCATTCACCGCCTCGTGTCACAGTGGGACAAGTGCCTCAACAGCCAGGGCCAATACTTCTAACATACAGGTACTGGTTTCTGTAATTATGCCTCAGGCTCGTTACTTTTTGAACGCACCTTATAGTTTCTATGGCCACATAACACGCATGAGCTCGCCGAGACTGACCAACCGCATATTTTCCTAGTTTGTAGACAAGAAAACCAAGGGACCATCTTTCTGTGAGATCGAAAATGATCTTATAGAAGTAAGGACTTCGCTTGACGACATTCAAGAACGTCTTCCTCTCCAGAAAATCTTTGATCACACCAGCGATTTCAAGAAAAGCCGAAACTGAGAACAGGCAAGAAGTGGTCGGCTGACAGAAAGAGGCGCACAGGAAACGGATGAAGGACCACTGGGAAAAGATTAAAGCTCAAAGACGGAATCAGTTGAAGTAACGTGGTCCATAGCTGGCCGAAATGAAGGAAAAGAAGAAGAATAGTCATCACCATTTTTTTGACCTGCCTGCTGCAGACTGCAGAGCTCTGACTCCACGTAGTGAGCTAACGAACTGGGAGTACTTAGCCCGCCTGTGGGGAATATTCGCACATGCGCACTTTTCACACCTCATTACATGTGTGCAGCCCGCAAAGAACAAGTGCGGAGCGCTGAAATTATCATTACAAGCACAGCGGCTTGGCACGGAACGTGAGAGTACTCATCACCTCGCGCTACGCTGTGCTGTGATCTCTTACAGGCAGGGTTACCAACCGTCCAACTATTCAATCATTTTATTTATGTCTGGCATTGAAGTGCATTCTCTCCCAAGTCTACAATCTATTGGTATAGAAATAGATGAATACAAATTATTCGACTTCTATTCCAGAATAATGCTGAGGTAGTTTCTAATTTAACGTCACCACCAACCACATCCTTTTGTGTCATAGCCACTAACACAGATACAACAATAACACAGGGTAAGAGACAAATTCTAAACACCCCAAAGTGCACGGGGCTGACGACCACGATGTAGTAAGCCCCTAAATGAAACAAAAGGAAGGATAGAAGGAAGAAAAGAAGGAACGACGGAAGGAAGAGAGGAAGGAAGGGAGGAAGGAAGGGAGGAAGGAAGGGAGCGAGGAAGGGAGGAAGGGAGGAAGGAAGAAAGGGAGGGAGGAAGGGAGGAAGGAAGGGAGCGAGGAAGGGAGGAAGGAAGGGAGGAAAGGAGGAAGGGAGGAAAGGAGGAAGGGAGGGAGGAAGGAAGGAAGTAAGAAAGGAAGGGAGGAAGGTAGGAAGGAAGGAAGGAAGAAAGGAAGGGAGGAAGGAAGGTAGGAAGGAAGGAAGGAAGAAAGGAAGGGAGGAAGGGAGGGAGGAAGGAAGAAAGGGAGGGAGGAAGGAAGAAAGGGAGGGAGGAAGGAAGGGAGCGAGGAAAGGAGGAAGAAAGGAAGGGAGGAAGGAAGGTAGGAAGGAAGGAAGGAAGAAAGGAAGGGAGGAAGGAAGGTAGGAAGGAAGGAAGGAAGAAAGGAAGGAAGGAAGGAAGGGAGGAAGGAAGGAAGGGAGGGAGGAAGGGAGGAAAGAAGGGAGCGAGGAAGGGAGGAAGGAAGGGAGGAAAGGAGGAAGGGAGGGAGGAAGGAAGGAAGGGAGGGAGGAAGGAAGGAAGGGAGGGAGGAAGGGAGGGAGGAAAGGAGGAAGGGTGGGAGGAAGGGAGGGAGGAAGGAAGGAAGGAAGGAAGGAAGGATGGAAAGGAGGAAGGGAGGGAGGAAGGGAGGAAGGGAGGAAGGAAGGGAGGAAGGAAGGGAGCGAGGAAGGGAGGAAGGAAGGGAGGAAAGGAGGAAGGGAGGGAGGAAGGAAGGTAGGGAGGAAGGAAGGAAGGAAGAAAGGAAGGTAGGAAGGAAGGTAGGAAGGAAGGAAGGAAGGAAGAAAGGGAGGGGGGAAGGGAGGAAGGAAGAAAGGGAGGGAGGAAGGGAGGAAGGAAGGGAGCGAGGAAGGGAGGAAGGAAGGGAGGAGAGGAGGAAGGGAGGGAGGAAGGAAGGAAGGGAGGGAGGAAGGAAGGAAGGGAGGGAGGAAGGAAGGAAGGAAGGGAGGAAGGGAGGGAGGAAAGGAGGAAGGGTGGGAGGAAGGGAGGGAGGAACGAAGGGAGGAAGGAAGGGAGGGAGGAAGGGAGGAAGGGAGGAAGGGAGGAAGGAAGGGAGGGAGGAAGGGAGGGAGGAAGGAAGGAAGGGAGGAAAGGAGTGAGGAAGGGAGGAAGGAAGGAAGGGTGGAAGAAAGGAAGGAAGGGAGGAACGGAGGAAGGAAGGAAGGGAGGGAGGGAGGAAGGAAGGGATTGAGGAAGGGAGGAAGGAAGGGAGGAGAGGAGGAAGGGAGGAAGAAAGGAAGGAAGAAAGGGAGGAAGGAAGGAAGGAAGGAAGGGAGGTAGGAAGGGAGGGAGGAAGGAAGGGAGAAAGGGAGGAAGGAAGAGTAGTGGTTTTTGGAGAGCACGGTGACCACCTCCACCTCACCCGCCTCACAAGACGGCGGTGGTGCGATATCTCTCCAACGCATGGTCGGATTTTGACAAATGAGGTGTCGTTGAACTCGGGCTGACACCCCCTTTCCATTGAACAACATATTTCCACCCCCAAAATAAAACCTACCCCTACTAGGGGGTGAAAGTTTCATTTTTAGAAAATGTCACTTTCCAAGTGCGACATGTGGGATTTTGAATGTTAATATGAAATTAAACGTTGTTTTACACAAGAGACATGTGTACGGTGGAAAGCCAATATGAATTAACATGCTTATTTTTTGTTTTTACGCATGCCCACTCATAGTTTTTGTAAGAGGGCGGGCTTTTTAAAGATGGCGGCTGTAGTGTAACCTAACCTAACCCAACCCACGAGGGGTGATCAAAAAGTATTCCAAGCAGCGCTTGTCGAAAGGCAAACCAATAATCGAAGAGGACATGTCAGGCCTTGAGGTGAGAGCCCCTGTCATTGTTGATTTGTCCCTTTGGACTGGTCCCTGTGGACGGGTCCCTGTTGACAGGTCATTGTTGACAGGTCCTTGTGGATGGGTCCTTGTTGACGGGTACTTGTTGACGGTTTTTTTTGACGGGCCCCTTTTGACTGATCCCTGGGCCGATAACCTAGATGTTAGGCCCCTTAAAACAACAATTATCATCATCATCTTTTGACTGATCCCTTTGGACCGGCCCCTTTGGCATGCTCCCTATGGACTGGTCCATGCAATTTATTCAAATTATGCCAAAGGACCTAACTACATTTGTATGCAAAGCAGTGTGTTGAACTGACGTTGTTCGCCAGCCCTCACTACTACAATCTCATAACGATATGAAAGGAAAGTGACGAAATACATGTGAACACGTGTGAGATGACATTATTACTGTCCTCCTTGTGAAACAAGTCACATCCTGTTTTGGTTCGTATAAGTATAAAACTTGGTAGATAGAGGACATGTCTAGGGGTAAGTGCAAAAACTTGGTGGATGAATATGTTCTAGTGCTAGGGTTAATGAACACACTCTACTACACGGGGCACATGCAATTTGAGGACAGGTCAAGGGATCTAACTTGGTGGATGGATGTGTCATTTGGAGTTGAAAGAGAATAATGCACGTTTTTAAGATGTTAAAACTGAGGAGATTGTACGTGCACTAAGCCGACTTGTCATTTCCTGTGTCATATTGCTGACATGGCAGAGAGCGTACAGTTCTATTGCTATGACTAACGCTGCAGTAATTTAAAACCGCAGGTGTTCATCAAGACAATGGGTGATGATCATGCAAAGTCAGCAGTAATCTGATACCGCACAGGTGTTCCTGGTGCACTTTGGACTGGCAGGTGTACAGGAAAGGAATTGCAATGATCAGCAAAAATCTGCTGACACGAGTGCTGTAAGCCTATATAAAGGAGGTGTCATATATTTCCCTACTGGCTGTCTTTATTACTCGCTACAAGTGAACAGTGCTCTATTACTGCTAAACATTTGCAAAAGCCTTTTTGGTGGAAAATCATTAAATTATTTTGCAAGGTAAGTACTTATTATTAATGGATTGTAGTCTTTTATTACTAATCGATGTTCAAGTTATTGATTGGAATGTATTTATTGATTGATTGATTTATTTGTTTACAGATAATTGGCGTACCTGTAGGTTAGCAGATTCCTGTACCTAGTTCAGTCAGTGGAAGCAGTTGATAAATTATTAAAGGTAAGTACCCCCTCTAATAACTTTTAAACAGCTAGAGCGATATTTTCCAATGTTCACTGCTAGATGTCAATGACAATGGTTTATTTGTTAGTTTAAGTTGGAATTACTTGACTATGATGTGTGAAGCTAAATTTGTAGGTTAGATTTGATTAACACTCTGTTAAGTTCCAACGTTCGCTGCTAGGTGTCAGTGACAATAATATTTGTTAACCAGTGTTGGAACTACTCGACAATTATGTGAAGCTGAATTTTTAGGTTAGATTTGATTAACGCTTTATCAAGTTCCAAGTTCACTACTAGGTGTCATGGTACCTGGTAATTTATGTTGGAACTACTCAACAATGGTGTGAAGCTAAATTTGTAGGTTAGATTTGATTAACGATTTATTAAGTTCCAATATTCACTAGTTGGTGTCAGTGACAATGGTACCTGGTAACTAAAGTTGGAACTACTCAACAATGGTGTGAAGCTAAATTTGTAGGTTAGATTTGATTAACGCTTTATTGACTTTCAACGTTCACTACTTGGTGTCAGTGACAATGGTACCTGGTAACTAAAGTTGGAACTACGCGACAATGGTGTGAAGCTAAATTTGTAGGTCAGATTTGATTAACGCTCAACTCTGAATGTTCACCGCTAGGTGACAGTGATAGTGACATATCTGTTAATCAAACTTGGAACTACTTGACAATTGTGTAAACTAGGTTTGTAGGTTAGATTTGATTAACGCTCTATCAAGTTCTAACGTTCACCACTAGGTGTCAGTGACAATGATATCTGTTAACCAAAGTTGGAACTACTTGAAATTAGACTTGCTGAGAGTCCACAGACGTATAATTAAAATACTCTACTATGACCATTGACTGTAATTTAATTAACATATGTTTCTTTTACTTTGTTTTACTTTTTATTAATTATGATTTCTTTCTTTTATAGTTGTTTTGGAAAGTGATTGATAATCATTATGTTCAAGTGTAGTGATTGTAAAAAGCAGTTTTCAAGACCTGACAGCCTTCAACGCCATGCAAGTACGAAACATAATCTTAAAATGTTTGTGTAGAGTTATTGTTCTACCACATTTAACAGACAGGATAATCTTGCACGTCATGTAAATTTGATACATGTTAGTTCAGCACCATTTTCGTGTTCAGTTTGTGATCTTGGTTTTACTACTGTAAAGCGATATCAATCCCACATGGTTGAAGTGCACGGTGAACAACAGGAATTAAAAACTGTAAAACCATCAACTAGCACAGAACCTTTAAACGAATGTAATGCTCAAAAGCGTAAACGTTCTATAGATTGTAAAAATAGTTGTGCACCAAAAAGGAAGAAAAATGGTGAACCTCTAATTACACATTGTGATGTATGCAATATTGACATAACTTCTTCATTGATTCAAGATCATTTGCGCAGTATTCATCATAAAAATAATGCTTGCTATGAAAGAAATTCTGCTAATATTCAACAAATTGGTAGTGCGTTTAAAAGTCGAATTGCTAGTTACAGACTTCATAATGAAGAAAAAACTCAAGGTATTGAACCATTTTTAAGAAATGATCAACCTAATGTGTTTGGCTTGATATAAAATGTTTTAGTAGAGCATAAATCATTCAAAATGAATTTTGAACTCTTTGGACTATATGTAAAATCTGGGAGTGAAGGTGAAATTACGGATATCAAATCTTTTAATACAAAAAACATAATTGTTAGTGAATCAACTAATATCAGTGATATATACCAAAATATTTCAAGTGCTATCATTGTGAAGAGTGAAGAGTTCCAGGAAAGGGAGTCAGGCTCGGCGTTGGTTGATGTACTTTATTTAGAAACTAACATGAATAAATATAATCCCCTTCGAGCATCATCATATATTGATTTACCAGCATGGAACAAACGTAAGCAAGCTTGTGTAAACATTTGGAATAATGATCAAGCCTGTTTTGCGTGGGCTGTAACCTCAGCGCTCCATTCAGCAGTGGGGCATATGGATAGAACATCATCGTATCCTCACTATTCCTCAGTGTTAGATATAGAAGAAATGGAATTTCCTATGGAGATAAAAGACATTCAACGTTTTGAAGAGCTGAACAATGTAAGTATTAATGTGTATGGAATTGAAAACAAGAGTAAAGTAGGTCCTCTATATTATACTCAGGAATAAAAGGAAACTCATGTAAATTTACTATACATAACCGAAGGTGAAAATGCCCACTATTGTTGGATAAATGATTTAAGTAGACTTGTTGGTAGTCAGCTATCCAAACGCAATGGTAAAAAGTGGTTGTGTGATGGTTGTTTACTATATTTCAGAAAAGAGGATCAACTAACTCAACGTAAAAATGGGGTTGTAATCAAGTTTGTACAGTATTACCTACTCCTAGAAATAACATTCTGAAATTTAAGGACTTTGAAAAGCAGCTTCGAGTACCATTTGTTATATATGCAGACTTTGAAACTTTGCTAAAGCCATTTAATACATGTTCATCGAATCCAGCCAAACCTTTTACCAACACTACTCACATTCATGAACCTTTTAGCTTTGCATATTATATTAAATGTAGTTATGATGACTCTTTAAATAAGTTTGAGCTCTATAGAGGACCTGATGCACCTAAAGTGTTCATGGAAAGACTTGAAAAAGATGCCATCCGTATATCCTCTAAATACTATAATTCCAATGGAGTCACTAACATCATCACAGCAAATGCGTTTTGAAACTGAAACTAATTGTTTTATATGTAGCGAATGTTTATATACAGATAGGGTTCGCAATCAAGACCATTTAACAGGAAAATATCGTGGTGCTGCTCACCATGAATGTAATTTAAAGTATAGAGTAAGTAAATTCATTCCAGTCATTCTACATAACGGTAGCAAATACGATAACCACTTTATCGTTAAAGAATTTGGAGCTTCAGATGTAAAAATCGATGTGATTCCAAATAATAAGGAGGAATACATATCGTTTACAAAATACGTCAAAACTGACAATAAAAAACTATCAAACTACGATTTTTAGATTCATTCCGCTTTATGCCAAGTAGTCTCGATAAACTTGCTAGTAATTTAAAATCAGATCAGTTTTGTGAAATTCAACGTATCTTTCCATAAGAAGATGATTTTAATTTAATTCGTCAAAAAGGTATATTCCCTTATGAATATATTAACTGTCTGGAACGTCTTGACGAGTGTTCTTTGCCACCAAAAGATGCATTTTACAGTTCTTTAAACACAAGTCATATCAGTGATGATGAATATTTATATGCACAACGTGTATGGACACAGTTTGACATTCAAACTTTAGGTGAATTTTCAGACATCTATTTAAAGACAGATGTGATGTTATTAGCAGATGTGTTTGAAAATTTTAGGAATGTTTGTATGAAAACTTATGACCTTGATCTTGTCAGTATTTTACTGCTCCTGGGTTAAGTTTCAGTTCAATGTTGAAAAAAAAAACGAAAGTAAATTTAGAATTGATGACTGATATAGACATGATTAATTTTATAAAATCGTCAATTCGAGGTGGATTAAGCCAATGTAGTGGACGGTATTCTAAAGCAAATAATAAATACATGCCTAGTTATAACCCTTGTGAAGAGTCAAAGTATATCATCTACCTTGATGCAAATAACCAATATGGTTGGGCTATGTGTCAGTATCTACCACTAAAAGATTTTCGGTGGCTGACACAACGTGAAATTGATGTTTTCCATGTTAACACTTTAAATGATAACGATGAAAAAGGATATATTTTAGAGGTAAATCTTGAGTACCCTAAAGAGTTACATAATGAACATAATGATCTACCATTCTGTCCTGAGAATATGAAATCTCCGTACATAACATCACGAACAAAAATGTTAATTGCTAATGTAAATGATAAATGTAAACATGTAATATATTATCGAAACTTAAAACAGTGTCTACAGCATGGATTAAAACTAACTAAAATTCATCGTGTATTACAATTTCATGAGTCAGCATGGCTCAAACCATATATTGATCTGAACAATAATTTAAGAACACTATCAACAAATGCTTTTGAAAAAGATTTTTATAAACTTATGAATAATAGTGTTTTTGGAAAGACTATGGAGAATGTTGATAAGCGAGTTGATGTAAAGCTGATAACAAAGTGGGAGAATGAAGGTCAAAGGTATGGTGTGAATAACTTAATAAGCAAGCCTAACTTCCATAGCTGTTCTATTATCCATGAGGATTTAGTTGTAATACAAATGAATCGTCTTAAAGTAACCAACAACAAACCCATATATGTGGGTTACGCCATTCTGGAATTGTCAAAAACACTTATGTATGAATTTCACTATGATTATGTTACGAAAAACTATCATGATAATGCAAAATTACTTTATACAGATACAGATTCTTTTATTTATGAATTTAAAACTGATGATTTTTATGAGGATATCAAAACAGATCTAAATAGGTTGGATACAAGTGACTATCCCAAACATAATATCTACCATTTACCTCTAATTATCAAAAAGGTTCTAGGAAAATTTAAGGATGAATGTGCTGGTGTTGTTATAGACACCTTTGTAGGCACAAAATCTAAATCATACAGCTATATGACAATTGATGATGTAGTAATAAAACAAGTAGTTCCGTGAAGAACTATACAGCCTATTTTCATATATCCTACTTATGTTAGTTGCCACTATCAACATACACAATTTCTGTTTGATTGCTGTAATAGATTCGTAGATACTAAGAACCGACTAAATATTTCGGATGGTCACCATGTTGGATTTTATATATGTAGGTCCTAGAGTTATGTACTGTTACATGCAGATTATTGTGAAAGAGTAGCATTCAAACATCAATCACATAATTAGGACACATGAAAAAACAAGGAGATTTTAAATTTTTTCACAGCTGCCATCTTGAGGTGATGGAAACAATTGAAGTAAATTAGATGCCAGTGGATTAACATTCGTATAAGGATTTACTGTACCAAGTTTCACTGCACGCGGATGGTTAAATTGCGAGAAAAGTCCATGTGAATATTTATAATTCGCGTCACCGCCATGTTGGATTTGTGATCACCAGGTTATTTAAAGTCCTATAGGTGAATTTAAGTTCATAGCCCCTATGAACATTAAAAAATGCAGTTTGATTGCTAAAATAGATTCGTAGATATTCAGTATCGTCTAAATATATCGGATGGTCGCCATGTTGGATTGTTAAATGTATAGGCCATAGAGTCATGTACCATTAAAGGAAAATTATTGCGTAGGTTCATTATTCAAACTTTCACTTCGATCGCATGACTACATCACAAGAAATAAAAACTTAATTTTAAAATTCGCACTGTCGCCATCTTGAGGTTATGTAAACAATTGAACTAAATTAGATACCAGTGGATTACAATGCGTATAAATATTTCCTGTACCAGGTTTCAGTGCGCTTGGAACATTAAATCGCGAGAAAGGTCTATTTAAAATTTTCAAATTCGCTTGGCCGCCATGTTCGTTTTGTAGTTAACCGGTTTTTGAAAGTCTCATAGGTGGACTTCGAGTAGTGCCCTTTATCTCCGTACAAAATTTTAGGGAGATACCGCTAATAGTTTCAGAGATATAGAATGCCGGTGAAATATTTCGCACATCCGCCATCTTGTGATTATGTAAACAATTGAACGAAGTTAGATGTCGGTGCATTACAATGTATATAAATATATACTGCACCAAGTTTCATTGCGTTTGGTTGGTCAAATCGCGAGAAACGTCTATTTAAAAGTCGCAAATTCGCTTGGCCTCCATGTTGGTTTTGTAGTTACCAGGTTTTCAAAAGTCACATAAGTGAACTTATAGTAGTTCCCTCTATCACCATAGAAAATGTCAGGGTAATATCGGTAATAGTTTCGGAGATATTGAATGCTGGTGAAATATTTCGCACAGCCGCCATGTTGGATTGGTGAGTCGTAACAAAATTTGAAGGGCACGGTCGAGGTCGCCGGGAATAGTGCTATGAACTTTCCGAGTTTCATTGAAATCGCTCCTGCCGTTTAGATTTTATTAGGGGGGGACACACACACGAATCACACACACACACACACACACACACACACACACACACGGACAAAAGGTGATCTCATAAGCCTATTTTTTCAAAATTGAAAATAGGCTAAAAATTAAAAGGAGTGAAAAAGAATGTTGTTAGTAAAGAGTTAGATATAAGTGATTATAAGAACTGTATAGTCAGTAACCCACCTATATTATATAAGAAAATGTGTCTATTTAGAAGTAAAAATCATCAGCTACATACCAATTTGTTGAACAAAGTTGCTTTAAGTAATGAAGACAACAAACGATTCATTATACCCAACACATTTGATACTCTTGCTTGGGGGAACCGTCGCATTGACGACTATTACTTTTCTTAAGTCTAATGTTCACCATATTGCATCATTTGTAGTGTGTTTTATTTTGTGATATACTTGTAAAACTGTACGTAGAATGTATACTGTTAGACTACTATAGTTTTAGTTTAAAATAATACACTTTACTTTAAAATTTTGCTTTTTATATTATGGTTAAACAAATGATTTAAAAATGTACAAAATGTGAAAAAAACTGAACCAGACAATGTATAAATGTAAAGTGAAAATTGTAAATATCCATGTGTGAAAAATGGTTAAAAATTATTTAAACAAGATGTTCAGTAAAGAACATATAGCCTACTTTCTCCTAAATGCATGGGTATTGTTATAACTCTTTGTCCTTTTCAAGGAGTATGATTGAATGTTGGTTGTAGTAGCTTGTTGAAATACAACGTGCTATAGGGATATTAAACATGAATATGAGGTGCCCTTTGCTAGTGCTACCTCTGTACCAAATTTCGTTCAATTCGGTTCCACCGTGTTTGAATTGATAGGGGGAATCGATTTGCACACATACTTGGCCACCATCTGCAAACTATTGGGCTGATGTTCTTGCAGTTTGGTCAGAATATGTTTCCCACATAAAGATATGGTGTTGCAAAATTTGGTAGAGACTAGATTATTAGGTTGGTCGTAATTACATTTTAGCTTTTAATATTTGGGTGGCCGCGATTACGTTTCCGTCAAGATAGCGGTGATATAAAACATGACACTGAGGTGCCCTTTGCTAGTGCTACCTCTGTACCAAATTTCGTTCATTCGGTTCCACCGTGTTCGAATTAATAGGGGGAATCAATTTTGACATAAAGATGGCCGCCATCCGCCACCTATTAGGCTAACGACCTATTAGATTGGTCCAAGGATGCTCCCTCCATAAAGGTATGTTGTTGCAAAGTTTGGTAGAGATCGGATGGTTATGTTAGTCATAATTTGATTTAAGCTTTAAACATTTGTGTGGCCGCCATTACGTTTCTGTCAATATAAAGGCGATATTAATCATGACACTGAGATGCCCTTTGCTAGTGCTATCTCTGTACTAAATTTCGTTCCATTCGGTTTCACCGTGTTTGAATTAATAGGGGGAATCGATTCTGACACAAAGATGGCCGCCATCCGCAAACTATTAGGCGAATGACCTATTAGATTGGTCAAAGGATGCTCCCTCCATAAAGGTATGTAGTTGCAAAATTTGGTTGAGATAGGATGATTAGGTTAATCGTAATTTGATTTAAGCTTTGAACATTCGTGTGGCCGCCATTACGTATCAGTCAAGATGGCGGCGATATAAAACATGACACTGAGGTGCCCTTTGCTAGTGCTACCTCTGTACCAAATTTCGTTCCATTCGGTTTCACCGTGTTTGAATTAATAGGGGGAATTGATTTTCACACAAAGATGGCCGCCATCCGCAAACTATTACGCTGATGACCTATTAAATTGGTCAAAGGATGCTCCCTCCATAAAGGCATGTAGTTGCAAAATTTGGTAGAGATCGGATGATTAGGTTAATCGTAATTTGATTTAAGCATTGAACAGTCGTGTGGCCGCCATTACGTTTCAGTCAAGATGGCGGCGATATAAAACATGACACAGATGCCCCCTGCTAGTGCTACCTCTGTACCAAATTTCGTTCCATTCGTTTTCACCGTGTTTGAATTAATAGGGGGAATTGATTTTCACACAAAGATGGCCGCCATCCGCAAACTATTAGGCTAATGACCTATTCATTTGGTCAAAGGATGCTTCCTCCATAAGGGTATGTTGTTGCAAAATTTGGTAGAGATCGGATGATTAGGTTAATCGTAATTTGATTTAAGCTTTTTACATTTGTGTGGCCGCCATTACGTTTCCGTCAAGATGGCGGCGATATAAAACATGACACTGAGGTGCCTTTTGTTAGTACTACCTCTGTACCAAATTTCGTTCCATTCGGTTGCACCGTGTTCGAATTAATAGGGGGAACCTGTTTTCACACAAAGATGGCCGCCATCCGCAAACTATTACTTTGATGACCTATTAGTTTGGTCAAAGGATGCTCCTCGTATAAAGGTATGTTGTTGCAAAATTTGGTAGAGATCGGATGATTAGGTTAGTCGTAATTTGATTTAAGCTTTGAACATTTGTGTGGCCGCCATTACGTTTCCGTCAAGATGGCAGCGATATAAAACATGACACTGAGGTGCCTTTTGTTATTACTACCTCTGTACCAAATTTCGTTCCATTAGGTTGCACCGTGTTCGAATTAATAGGGGGAATCGATTTTCACACAAAGATGGCCGCCATCCGCAAACTTTTACGCTGATGACCTATTGGTTTGGTCAAAGGATGCTCCCCCCATAAAGGTATGTTGTTGCAAAATTTGGTAGAGATCGGATGATTAGGTTAGTCGTAATTTGATTTAAGCTTTGAACATTTGTGTGGCCGCCATTACGTTTCCGTCAAGATGGCGGCGATATAAAATATGGCACTGAGGTGTCCTTTGCTAGTGCTACCTTTGTACCAAATTTCGTTCACTTCGGATTCACCGTGTTCGAATTGATAGGGGGGGACAGACATTCAGAGTACACACACTCACACACACACAGACACACCCACACACACACACACACACAGACTCACACACACACATACACACACACACACACACAGACTCACACACACACATACACACACACAGACAGACACACTTTTTTCGCCCTGTGTTGATCTCATAAGTCTACTTTCATTTTTTGCAAAAATCGAAAGTAGGCTAAAAATGTACAAAATGCAAAACTAAACAAGGGTAATGTAAAAATGTAAAGTGGAAATTGGAAATATCCATGTGTGAAAAAATAAAAAATGTCTATCACCATTTTAAAAATTAAAAGACATTGTGATCTGATAAACCTTGTTTTTTATTTCACAACAAATAGGGCTTTACAAAATAGAATACAAAGAAAATACCAATTCCTCAATCCCTTTCAATGTCCATGTCCACTCATCATTAACTTTCCTTTTATAGCACAAATCACAATGAGGGCTGCCAACCTTTCTCCCACTGAGGCATCACAGGATGTCAAACGTTGTTTGGCTTTTTTTTAACAATACTTTATCCACCACACGTCTTAATGCAGGATGTCTATGGCGATATGAAAGGTCACGTTATTTGCTCGCTTGATCCAAAGGATTAATAGGTACATCACCACGTTGCAAACGTTGATTCAGCTTCGTTCCAGCACCATAAAACGATAACCAGGAAGATGGATTTCTAAAGGTAAGTATTGAATGACTTTGTCAATGACGCCATGACCAGTACAAGTTTGACATATCCTTTTCCATAGGTGGAGAAAAGGTTTGATTTTCCTCTTCATCTGTAGACGATGCTGATGTTTTTTCTCGCTATCACACCCGTGGAATGAGGAAACAAAGTCTTTACACTGTCTTTTATGACCGTGATAGAGTTTGACCAGCTGACAAGTAGCACACTGTCGCATAGAGGGTATTTTTGCCATGGCCACTTGCTTATGGTGATCATAATCTGTACATGGTTGCAATTCACTTAACACAGGGCCTTGAGTCCATGATTTTGGTACATGTTGCCAGATTTCTTTCACTGCATTTGCTGCCACATAATAAATGAACGATTTCGGAAGAGCCAATAATTCTTCTTTGCTAAAACTGTGTAGTTTCTTTTTACACACTGAGCCATGTTTAACATCTCTCATTTCTTTATTTTCTTTGGCGGCCGTCCCGGTAGACTCAGACGCCATGTGAGATACTTTCTGTCCGGACGTGCCTTGAGGCTCTCCGCCTTATTATTTAAAATGTAATGTTTTTCCTTTTTATTTAACATTGTTATTATGCCGAAGCCTTCCATTTACTCATGTAAGTAATACATCTAACCTTGTGTCCACTATGCTCATTTCCTAAATTTAACCTTTCTTTTTGATCTTCGTCGTGTGCTTGGATTTGCTGTGGAACCAATCGTAATGGCGGTCTCCTGTTTTATTTTGTTTGAGTCTTCGTTTAACCTTTTATTTGTGCCGTGAAATATATCTGCGAGTGATTTTGTGAGTGTATGTTTTTCTTGCTGCCAGGTGCATTGATGCTGTTTTGATTGGGCATATCTTCGAATGGGTCTCCCGTGGTTTGTGGACGTTGGCGTTTCGACCATTCTCCCAACACGAGGCATGACACCATATATTTTAGCCCTTATGTTTTCCCTTCATTCCATGCTTCGGGCAACTGGATCACGGCGGTAACTTTAAGTAGGCCTTACCGTATTCAGCTCGAACTCGGAACGTAAGTTGGGGACCATATAGGTTTAGCATGTTTTGCTAGACTACCTACAAGCACGAGTTGCTTTGAGTTTTATTTCTGCATCGTCGGCTGGCATTTTGTGTGTTTGACTGCGTGTATGTATCTTGATATATTTCACGGACACCTGACGTCATTTGTTTCTTCTTATAGTATCTTTGGTTTTGCTTTTCTTTTCTCTGGGGACTGCCAGCTCGATCGCATCCCCATTGCTCGCCACAGCCTCTGCGACACGCACACAGCCTCTTGTTTTATCTTTGCTATGCTTGTTATTTGTGGTCGTCATGACAACCATCCATCTCTAGGCTGAGAAGTGATTGTTGTTGACCAGCGACCGGCTCGATTGCCTCTTGATCTTTTACTTCCTCCCTTTTTACATCGTTTTCACCGAAGTGAGCACAGGTATGAATTTAATTTGTTAACGTTATTTACTATCGTAAGTTATTTATTGTTATTTATTTTTATCTTCCCCGTTTGAAAGTGACTTTATTTGACCCCTAGGTGAAGGGTATTCTTTTTTGTGTGTGTTATTCTGGCCGGGTTTCTTTGTGTGTTCGGTTTCAATTCATTAAATTTCCATTTCTTTACCCATGTGTCTTATTTTGTAGTGTTTGGCGATCGGGCTGCTCGCTCTCTCTCTCTCTCTTCAAACCTAGGCCTAACTTATTCTAGCTTCCTAGCACCAGGAGGGTATTCCTACCACTCGTCGTGGG
The DNA here is from genome assembly GCA_946902985.2 of Meconema thalassinum. NCBI lineage: Eukaryota > Metazoa > Arthropoda > Insecta > Orthoptera > Tettigoniidae > Meconema > Meconema thalassinum. Next base: position 66,206,663 of record OX336391.1, on the reverse strand, counting down.
ACCACCTTCACGGAGTCTGGAGTCGCTCGGCACATCTGGCCTGCAAGTACGGGCCCAGCACAGGTCAGAAATTAACATCCATTTCCACTGCGTACTCCTTTCTTTTCTAGTTGGTTCCAGTGATGCAGCTAGGAGTCACGCCAAGAATATGTTTATTTTAAGAGGGCGGTGCAGATGGTAGCAGTTGCGAGGTTAAGTCTCCTGGTCGCTTAGCCATATCCATTGGATTTTAATATTTTGCTGCATATTTTTCAATGTTGTTTTTATTCTGTTTCATGTTCCTTATTGCATACTATGCCAACAAATATTAAGAGTCAATGTGAACTTCCAAGGAGTATGGACCATAAAAATAACAAACTGTAAGGAGAGTGCAATGAGTTGGACCCTATCAACGAACCCCAGCATTGGTAATGTACTAAACAACCCTACTTCTTGTTTCGTACTCATTTCAGGCGCAGGACGGAGGCAAGACATTTGTAGTTATTGTTTTGAATTGTAGCTAGCAGTACCGTAGTTTAGCCATGTATTCTCTCCCAGGTTGTAACGTGAAGAAGGAGCTCATCCAGTCTGACGATGATCTGCTATCGTTTGAAAGTGTCTGTGGGAAAGACACTAATCCATTGACTGAGGTGAAAGGCCATCGCAAGGGAGGCGTAGCCAATATAGTGTCCAAGTGGGGAATTTCATTTTCTGGTGAACTGGGAGTTTCGTCTGTATTTGAGTTCTTAGACAGGGTCAGTGAACTCTGCCATTGTTATGACCTCGAACCAGACGACATTGTTGTCTGCCTACCGTTATTGTTGAGTGGTTTAGCTTTAAAATGGTATCGACTTACCAACAGATCTTTCATCTCGTGGGTTGATTTCTGTAAGTCAATAAAGGAGCGGTTTACTACTTATGATTTTGAACATGACTTGAAGGCTGAAATTCGTCGCCGTACCCAGGGTTTGGAAGAGCCTGTAGACGATTTTGTTACTGGGCTAATGACTTTAATAAGTAGGTTGTCGCAGCCCCTTCCCCTTATTGAAACTGTTGATATTGTGTATATAAATCTAGCACCTGAGTACAAGTCTTTCATACGCCGGTCCAGTGTGTATAGTGTGGCTGACATTGTTGATCAAGGACGTGAATGCGAGTTCAATCGGCGCCTGCGCAAGTCATATGTACCCCCACCCCTCCCCTCTGACAGTTTGTTTCCAGAGACTGCATGCGCGCAATCCCAGATTCAGAGGACTGCGCACCCATCTTCAATATCTCGTCAGGAGGACCGGGCAGTTAACCGTCCCCACTCGCATATTGTCGGGAGTATTCCCAATGCTACTTCTTCTGCGAATCCCGCTCCTCAGTATCAACAGTTACCTCGAAACCCGAACATGTATAACCGTATAAAATGTTGGAATTGTGATCGTTTGGGGCATCATTTTAATTCCTGCCGTGCGACCTCGCGTGTGTTTTGTCACACATGTGGTCTTCGTGACGTGACGCACATAGCCTGTCCTAGATGTGCTTCGCGTCAGGGAAACGAGCATGGGTCCCCGGTTTAGACCCTCCGGAGTGGCCATGCAATGAAGTTCGCCGGGAAATGAACATTTCCACGACTGGAAACTTCTGTCCTTGGGTCCCTGTAAGTGTTAAGAAATTGTCGATACCCGCTTTACTGGATTCTGGTGCTTCACGTTCATTTATTCAGCGCTCCATCGCGGAACAGCTTCCTGTTACTCAGATTTGTCCACAAGATGGGGGTTTAAAATTTTATCCTGCGGTGAAGTCATCTATTTCTGTTTCTAGCGTTGTAACATGTCATATTAAGATATGTGGTTGTTCTTGGGATTGGAACTTCCATGTGGTGGATGACTTATCTACGCCTATGATCTTAGGTTCTGATTTTGTGCACAAAGCAGGGTTGAGGCTTGATTTTTCGGATCATTCCTTCAGTTTTTTGTTTAAATCCAAGGAGCGGTTTCATTTTAATACTTGTGAAGCGAGTGTTCCTTGTAATTTTTCTGGTATCTCTGCTGTTCTAATCCCTCCTACTTTATTCACGAGTCAACGTGACGCTTTATCTGATTTGGTGAATGAATTTCCAGATGTTCTCACGTCGGAACTGGGTTCCGCTATCGGCTACGAGTGTCATATTGATTTAACTGATGAGGTTCCAGTTAGGTCGGCGCCATTTTCTTGCTCTCCACCCAAACTCATTGCCATGAGAGAATATATTCATGATCTTAAGGCACGCGGTGTTGTGAGCCCTTCTAAGTCTTCTTATGGTAGTCCAGCATTCCTGGTGCCTAAGAAAGAGGGTACTTTTCGTTTAGTAGTTGATTATCGTCGACTCAATTCTAAGGTGGTGTTCGACAACTTTCCCCTTCCAACTCTGGACAGCGCTTTTCAGCATTTTCACGGGGCGAAGTACTATTCCGTCCTAGATTTGAACTGTGCATATTATCAAATTCCTCTCGATCCCGAGAGCCGTAAGGTAACTGCGTTCTCCACTCCGTTCGGCCTTTTTGAGTTCAATAAGTTACCCATGGGCATTTCTATCGGCGGACAAGTATTGAGTAGGGTTTTGGATGAGTTATTTGGAGATTTAAAGTATTCATCTGTGTTTAACTATCTTGATGACCTCGTGATTTACAGTCCGTCTTTTGAGGATCACCTGATCCATTTACGTGAAGTCCTATGTCGTCTTCGCAGAGCCGGACTCACTGTTAACCCGGACAAAATCTCTTTGGCTTCGAAGCAAATCAAATTTTTAGGTCACATTCTTTCGGATGTGGGCATAGAAATGAACCCTGAGCGTGTCCAATGTATCCAAGAGTTCCCTACTCCCACGAATGTGAAAGCAGTCCGACGTTTTTTGGGAATGGCGGGCTTTTACAGTAGGTTCATTAAGGGCTTTTCGGACATTTCAGCGCCCCTGAATTATTTGAAGAAGAAGAATGTACGATTCGTGTGGGGCCCCGACCAGTGTCTCGCCTTTGAGAAATTGAAAGAATGTCTTTCTTCTGCTCCCGTCCTTCGAACTCCGGATTTTGGGAAAGATTTTATGTTACATTGTGATGCGAGTGATGTCGCAGTTTCTTGTGTGCTTAGTCAGCAGGTGAATGGTAATTTGGCACCCATCGCTTTTGCCAGTCGGATGCTTAATGATTGCGAACGCCGGTATTCCACTTTCGAGAAAGAAAGTCTGGCTGTCTTATTCGGCTGTGAACTTTTCAGATCTTTTCTAGAACATCGGCATTTCATAGTGTATACCGACAATGAAGCTCTGTCCTGGATGCGCTCGCATGTCAAAAAATTGGGACGTATAAATCGTTGGATTCTTCGTCTATCCTCTTTCAGCTTTGACATCATTCACGTCAGAGGCAGTGAAAATGTTGTAGCGGATTGTTTGTCACGCATGTTTGAGGAACCTCCTCCCATTGTTGAGATCCCCGAGCCAGTGAATCTTCTCCAACACATTCCATGGTCTTTTTACTGACATCCGTACGTACCAAGCAGATGACCCATTTTGTGTCACATTGCGTGAAAAAATTCTCGGGAAAGATCCTGGTGTATCTGAGTTTTCATTGCGCAATGATGTTATAGTGCATACCGCTCCTCGATCTTCGAAATGTAGGATTTTCGTGCCAGAGAATATACGAAGTATGCTCTTGGCGTATTTCCATGAATCCTGTTTTGGATTACATTTAGGTATGACGAAGACTTTCCATAAAATCTCTCAGGAATTCTTCTGGCCTCATTTGAAAGCGGATGCTTTTGCTTTCGTCCGAAAATGTGTTACGTGTCAACGTTCTAAGCCTGCAAAGAATTCCCGCATTGGACTTCACCACGCTGACACGATGTCATATCCTAATGAGCGCCTCTTTATAGATTATTTTGGTCCCCTAGTTAGGTCATCTTCTGGTCATAAAGCTATACTTACTGTCGTTGATGGATTTTCAAAATTTGTATGGTTATTTCCTGTCAGGGAAATCACGACACGTACCACTGTTAGGCTTTTGACCAATCATATTTTTGGTGTTTTTGGTCCTCCAAAATTTTTAGTGTCCGATAACGCGAGCGTTTTCCGGTCCAAGTCTTTTAGATCAATGTGTTTTTCTTGGGGAATTGATCATGTCTTTTTGGCACCCTACCACCCTCAGCCAAATCACGTTGAAAGGTTTCATCGTAACTTGAAGGCTTGCTTGAGTGCGTTCCACAACGCAGGTCAGTCACGTTGGGACGCAAATCTTCAGTTTTTCTCCTTAGGATTTAACACTGCTCTTCATGAATCGACGAATTCTACCCCTTCGGAATTGTTTTTAGGAAGGCGTATTGTTGATCCACTTCAGCTTCAGTGGAAAATAGATTATCTGGCTGCGCCATCCCGCCGTACCTCAGTCAAAGAAAAATGGGAAGTTGCTGTACGGCATCTGAAAAGGGCACGAGATCGCGTGGCGTCTCGCTATAACAAGGGTAGGCAACCTGTTTGTTTTCAGGTGAATGACGACGTGCTAGTGCGCCTCCACCCACAGAGTTCGGCCAAGAATAAGGAGTCAGCTAAACTAATGCTTCGCTGGAGCACGCCCAAAACTATCACTAGATTTTTATCACCTGTCACTGTTGAATTGATCTCCAAGGAGAATCCCACCGACGTATCCAGAGCTCACATATCTCAATTGAAACCATTTATTGTGTAACCTTCTTATTTGCTGTGATTAATGTTGTCCTTTTTCTGCGTAGGTTAGCCAATCATAATTTGCTTATGTTATCCAAGGAAGCTAGTATTCATATGGCGCCTCCTTGACCTGCCTATTATTGAACCAATTTTGACCGAGGCAGAGTCAAGTACAAATTTACGAGCTCAAGAAAGAAAATAATACAAGAAGAAATAGGCCTACATACTCTGTGTAACTTAATATTTATTGTAAAAATATGTATTTTTGCGAACTCGGCCAGTAGAGAATTTATATTCTATAAATAATGGACACATTATATCGCTTCTTTGTTATTTTAATATGTCACTTTCATGATGGGTATAAGGAGAATGGCAGACTTCGGCGTCAAAGGGCGAAAGTCTTTTGTTTATGATTTTCGTCCGTGTCTCTATCTACTTTTCTTGTCATTGTAACGCTCAGGCGAACCGTGATACCATTATGACAAGCCCAGGGATCGTCAAAGGAACGCGCGCCTTTGGGGACCCCGAAGGAGTTCTGTCCTGATATTGCGATCGCCGAAGCGATCTGATTATTTTTATATATTACTTCCTTTTATTACTGTATTCTTTCTGATATGGCTCAATTGCTTAAGTGACTGTTATATCGATCACCCTCCCCCCTCATATTTTGTGTACTGTTATAGTTGTTGACAAACCACCTGTGTGATAAGGATGTTGTGTATTTTGGAACACTTGGGACTTGATTGATTTCAAAGCGGTGGTGCTTAGTGATGTAAAAAGAAAAATATTTTATTATTATAAATAATTTTTCTTTTGGGGGGTGGTGTGGATCCTGAGCCATGTTTAACATCTCTCATTTCTTTATTTTCTTTGGCGGCCGTCCCGGTAGACTCAGACGCCATGTGAGATACTTTCTGTCCGGACGTGCCTTGAGGCTCTCCGCCTTATTATTTAAAATTTAATGTTTTTCCTTTTTATTTAACATTGTTATTATGCCGAAGCCTTCCATTTACTCATGTAAGTAATACATCTAACCTTGTGTCCACTATGCTCATTTCCTAAATTTAACCTTTCTTTTTGATCTTCGTCGTGTGCTTGGATTTGCTGTGGAACCAATCGTAATGGCGGTCTCCTGTTTTATTTTGTTTGAGTCTTCGTTTAACCTTTTATTTGTGCCGTGAAATATATCTGCGAGTGATTTTGTGAGTGTATGTTTTTCTTGCTGCCAGGTGCATTGATGCTGTTTTGATTGGGCATATCTTCGAATGGGTCTCCCGTGGTTTGTGGACGTTGGCGTTTCGACCATTCTCCCAACACGAGGCATGACACCATATATTTTAGCCCTTATGTTTTCCCTTCATTCCATGCTTCGGGCAACTGGATCACGGCGGTAACTTTAAGTAGGCCTTACCGTATTCAGCTCGAACTCGGAACGTAAGTTGGGGACCATATAGGTTTAGCATGTTTTGCTAGACTACCTACAAGCACGAGTTGCTTTGAGTTTTATTTCTGCATCGTCGGCTGGCATTTTGTGTGTTTGACTGCGTGTATGTATCTTGATATATTTCACGGACACCTGACGTCATTTGTTTCTTCTTATAGTATCTTTGGTTTTGCTTTTCTTTTCTCTGGGGACTGCCAGCTCGATCGCATCCCCATTGCTCGCCACAGCCTCTGCGACACGCACACAGCCTCTTGTTTTATCTTTGCTATGCTTGTTATTTGTGGTCGTCATGACAACCATCCATCTCTAGGCTGAGAAGTGATTGTTGTTGACCAGCGACCGGCTCGATTGCCTCTTGATCTTTTACTTCCTCCCTTTTTACATCGTTTTCACCGAAGTGAGCACAGGTATGAATTTAATTTGTTAACGTTATTTACTATCGTAAGTTATTTATTGTTATTTATTTTTATCTTCCCCGTTTGAAAGTGACTTTATTTGACCCCTAGGTGAAGGGTATTCTTTTTTGTGTGTGTTATTCTGGCCGGGTTTCTTTGTGTGTTCGGTTTCAATTCATTAAATTTCCATTTCTTTACCCATGTGTCTTATTTTGTAGTGTTTGGCGATCGGGCTGCTCGCTCTCTCTCTCTCTCTTCAAACCTAGGCCTAACTTATTCTAGCTTCCTAGCACCAGGAGGGTATTCCTACCACTCGTCGTGGGACCACCTTCACGGAGTCTGGAGTCGCTCGGCACATCTGGCCTGCAAGTACGGGCCCAGCACAGGTCAGAAATTAACATCCATTTCCACTGCGTACTCCTTTCTTTTCTAGTTGGTTCCAGTGATGCAGCTAGGAGGCACGCCAAGAATATGTTTATTTTAAGAGGGCGGTGCAACACAAAAAACTTTCCAATCGCATTATCAGTAGCATCCCCTTTCTCCATGGTATCACGTTGATGTTTACACGTCGCTTGTAGAAATCTCACTGGTGTCATTCACAGGTAAACCTAGAGTTTTAATTTTATTTAATAACTCCCAGCAGGCATTGGTGGTTAGCCAATGAAACAATTGCCACACCAGTGCCAAGGCTTTTTGGGTAATGTTGTCACAGGGGCAGCGGTCCATGAGTGTTTTCAGCGAGGGACAGCCCATGTCCATTAAATCGATACATTGACAGTAAGACGCCAAAAATGGTTGTAGCCATTGACGTTTTTCACTACCTTTCACAAATACCACATGGGCAGAAGACAAGTGGACTTTCATGACCATGTCCAGGTGCTTATATGAAATGGTTCCTTGCTTCCAGTCTAGTTGCATATGAGTTTCAATCCACTGCGTTTGTTTACGGTCTTTATCACACAACAAATCAAACGCATAAGGTGGTTTAAACACCAAATGTGTAGCTTGCGATATCCAAAAGTGGAACAATCAATAATGACCACTTCTTTTAATATAAATTTGTTATCTCCAATTTGAAACCCTTGACAGTCGACAATCAGTGTACGCAACATGTTCACTCTTGTCTGGATCAAGTCCAACTGACCACAGACTGACTATCGTCCAGTAAGGTGTACCCGTGACAATTACTTACATTCCATTCTAGTAAAAAAATAAAAAATCACTGTCTAGTCACTATTGAGGTTAAGGTATGACAGGGGGCATAAGAAATAATAATATAACAACAACAACCAATTTTTTATTACATTATTTTATTAGCATAACAAGTTTTACATTCTATTGTCATTCTAGGATAGGGGCGGTACCAACTCATACAACAAAAAAGTCTTTTATGTTTATAGCGTCCATAACACCGATGATATCCCAATGTCTCTAAACTAGGTGTTTTTGACTGTGAGCTGCTCACCGAAGCACCGTTGACACCATAAAGTCCACACGTATCATAACTTTTTTCATCACTCAGAGGCACCAGTGAGGGGTAACTTGAATGATAGGGTATATTACCCACATCCATTCTACACAGGTAGGGGCAGGCGGGTGACTAGCGCTGATGTTCTTTCATGGGTTGATCACTTTCTTCCCATTGATGTATGATGATGGAACAAAAGGCACATTTCACTACATCTCTTGTTTTTAAATAATAGAATACAGCGGCCGCCAAGGCTTGAGGGTTTATGAAAGGCACCGGCCACGTCACAAAGGTCTTGAGACGTTGTCCCTCAGATTTTAAATTCAAGGGTGTGTCGTCCCTTGATGCTTTAAAGCAAGACATGACTGGAAGGCTTGACGTAGGTTGACCTGTTATTTATACACTTGTCACTTGGTTGGACAGTGGATAATAGTTGACTTGTTTGTGATGAATGATCAAACAGTAGGCCGTCGTATTGGCTGGAACATTATCATGCGTTTCAAAATCTAGTCGAATGTCAATATTGGATGGCTTGACAGACTCTTCCAAGTAGGAACAGTCAAAGACAATCAGCGGCGCCCTTGTCTTAAAAGCTTGGGGTGATAACATGGGACAATTCTCTTTTTGATAATACGACCATCGAAATTTAGAAAACAAGTCGTACAGGGGGCCATATTTATTTTTTGAAAAATCTAAAACCAGTCCTTCATAGGGAAACACAGCACCGTTGAGGAAAATACGTGCATTTCTTAATTGCAGGTGATCAAATTGCATGGCATCTTTGGTTTGTTGATACTTGCGATTTGTTTGAACCCACGATCATGTAGAGAGGTCTCTCTGTATAGCGGGCTGTTTTTACAGACCAACTGTGTTGGTGGTGGGCAATAGCGGGTACTCATGCAGTGCCCAGCTTCTAAATTCCATTGGTAGAGGCATAACTCTCTTTACCATTTTGAGTATGTCCAGTTTTTTGCTATTATTAAGGGTCACATGCGGCACTTTCCATAGCAAGCGTTGTAGTTGAATTTTTGAATCTATGGGGGCATTGTCGGCTCCCTTGAGTGCATTATTATCACTCCTGACTCTCACCAAATAAAGCACTTGCTTTGCATTCACCACAATTCGCTGGTGATCTTCGGCAAAGCCTAAAATTAGTTTAAGAGGTAAAAATCCAGTAAAGGTGCCATCCGTGTGTACCATCCAGTCATTGGTCGAGTCAGGGCACCAACCCGCCATGCAAAGTGTTTTACCTTCTACCTCACTATAAGAGGGATATAGTTTCATGACACTGGAAATACCTACATTCCGAGTGCTATCCACTACGATATCGTTAATGACATACCGCACCTCAGAAAACAGAAAGGCAAAAGCATGGTTGGCTAACTTGGATGTGGTAGAGCCATCGGCTTTGGTGAGCCGACCTTCAATCTGAATGACACTTTCATGCGGTAGGGTGTAAATATCTTGGTTGTTGATAACAAATTGAATTTCATCATTGTTATTGAGTCCAGGTGTTTGAGCTTGATAGGAATGGAGATCAATTCTTACCACTCCTGGTTGCTCCTCGATGTGGTTCGCTACCTCTAGGATAGAATTCATCATGGGGTTTGACGTGGTAACTCAAATGCTGTAAAATCTGCTTGTCCTTAGATGTTAACGTGTATTCACGTGGCAAACAACTAACACCATTCCTAAACGGTGTTGTTGCTTTATACACAAACTTCATAGTGGTTTTAGCACCAACTTGTAAGTCACTGGTGTGGTAGAATCTAGATCAATGAGTTGTTGATCTCAATTGATCAGTCTTAATGTTATATTACTAATACCATCGACAGCCACAGAATGAAAAAGCACCACTGGAGGGTTTTCACGAATAATATAGCCATAGGGCGATGTTACAATAAAGTCATAAGGCGAATGTGATGGTTCTTGATTGGTGTACGCTTGGCTAATAATATTACACGTCACCGACACGTGATGGTCCTCAATGAATTTCACTTCATGGTCTGATTCATGTTTTTTGTTGGGCTCCAACACGCGTGGTTTAAATCCTAGTAATGGACCAATGGAATCGGGGTGTGTTTTAAAGTCAATTTTGAATGTAGAAAAAATACTGCAGCGATGAGTGTTGGTATTTCCTACAAGTTCAAACTTGTGCGTTCCATCGAGAAATGACTTTAAACCATATTGATTGATCAACACCACATAAATGTGTTCATAAATGTCATCTATCGTATATCCACCAGAGTTCAGGGTGAGCGCATAATCATCGTAGTAAAACTTATTGTTCACATTTTCACGTATGTTGTATATTCTATTGTACGTTTCAAGTGAAACAAGTCCTAAACCATAAGGTCTTTCACTCAATTCAATAGGCGGGTAAAAGTCTAGGCTGACTTCAGGTCCGCGTCCATGCAGTGTAAACGTCTTACTTTCCGCTGACATACTGTTAACGTTTTTGCTTATGCTGCGTCTTATATAAAAAAATTAAACACAAACGTCCACACTGTTGGCTGTTAAATGTTTGCTCACGTTTCACATTATAATATATCTTGATCCTGTTTCCAAAATAGGTCACTAATTCCATGGGCGGGGGCAAGTTCCCAAAACTGTCAAAGTACCATACGGTGGATCCCTCTTTGACATAAGCTACATAATGTGTTCCTGGTCCTCAGTGATCATCCAAATTGACAACAGCACATTCCTGATTCCAGGGTTGTGGGGGTAATTGGTTTTGCATAAACACACCTCGAAAATGAGAAAGCTTTAGTTGTTTAGCATAGATTTCCACTTGTTGATGCGTCAGGGCATGTCTTGCTATGGCTGAGGTTAAAGATGTTTTATTTTATTTCGAAATGGTGACATTCCAAATCCTTGTTGATAAAAGGTTGGCTTCAAATTAGCATTTCTAGCCCCCATAGCAATGGCTTCCATCGTTTCATTGTGTCGCTGACTTTCTTTTAGTTGTTGCTTGCCCTGCTGTGCGGCTTTAATAGTTTTTGCCACCTCACTGGCACCGCCCAATAAGTGAACCCAGAGCAGCCAGACCAGCGAATAATGCAGGTAAAAATCCAGCTCGTTTGGGGACGGGAATCACTCGCCCTTGTTTTGAACCCTGTCGCTGACGTTTTGGAATAACATGTCTCTGTGCCGCACGAAGAGCTTTCTTTATGGTCAACACATTATTTTTTCTTTTTTTCTTTCGCGAGGGCTTGTCCACGAATGCCTTAAGCCCATGCTTTGCCAATGAGAGGGTCTTATTTTTACTCTTTTTATTCTTTCTTACCACATATCGTTGTTTCACCATGATGATGACCAACAACCTTTCACAAGAAAGTTTAAGTCATAACAAACGTCAGCTTGTTATTTCATGGCTGTATATTCCAATTACACATAAAGCGGGAAATCGTTTATGGTTTTTCCAGCTTGCTTTTCATCCCATGTCAACAAGAGGTGATAGGATAATTCGTCACCTGCATTGACCATTTCATGGTTATGGACCAACATCCTATGACCGTTTATCTCTACATGTAAATGGTTTTCATCAGGCATCGCGTATTTCATGTGAATGGTTCCCTCATAGTCTAATCGATAGTGGTTTAAACCCGAAGCAAGCACATAGATCAGGTGCTGGTCATGGAATAGCGGTAAATGGTTCCTATCATTCACAGGTTTCTCATTTGTCAGATACACAAAAATATAGATGGAATAAATTTATAAAGGCTTTTCATTTGGTAGGTGAGGTAGCGTTTGGTGCAGAAATCATCATCTTCTTGTGGGTCTTCCACGTGAATAATGCGGTGATGATTAGCTGTATAGCCATCCACACCAAGCTGAGGCACTTTGTTATATAACTCATGCACCTTGTTATCCACATACTTTTTTGTAGTAACGTCTGTAGACACTTGAGGATGTTTCACATGGGTTAACCACTTTCCCTTAAAGTCATAATCTCCCTGTTTTGCTCGTGGCACTACAGACCTATCCACATAGTGTTGATTAGTAGGATCTGTGTCTTGTTTAGGATCATGTATGGGAACAGACCTAGCTTTGGCCATCAATGCACGTCCAAAGACATCCATCGTCAACCTGTAATACGAGTCTACTGTTTCTATGACAAGGTTCGGTTCCATGTATATAGGCAGCTTGCTAGCCTCTCTAAGCCTTAGTTGAAATGAAGATTATTAAGCAGCAAGAGTCATTCCCCGTGGGGGACATGGTTTCCCATCTCTGCCCCACATCACGTGAACAACGCCATGGTTCACTGTTTCCATCTTCCATTCGCTGCATCATTGTGGGGCCTTCGAGATGTGGAAAGAATAATCTTTTGCTGACGCTTATTACAGCGCCCAATGGTCTGCGTTTTCAAAATATTTATATTTTTGCAAAATCTCTCTACCAACCCCTCTACGTGTTTCTGGATCAAGTCATTTCTGGATTACAAAAGAGAATATGGGTTATTTCACATTTTCCATGCAAGAAAATGTTATTTCACCGGATGAGGTAAAGCCTGATTCACTCATGATTTTCGATGATGTATCCACTGAACGACAAGGCATCACTAAAAGCTATTTCAGCATGGGTCGACACAAACATATCGATTGCTTCTATCTTGGACAAACGTATTCTAAAATGTCAAAACAGTTGATTCGTGACAATGCCAATGTCATTGTTTTATTTCGTCATGACGAGAGGAACAGTTGTCACATTTATAATGAACATGTGAATCCGATATGAACTTTCAAATGTTTACAGAATTGTGTGCTAAGTGCTGGAACACTCAACGTCATGCCTGCTTAGTGATTGACAAACAAAGTGAACTCAACCAAGGCGGTATCGCTTAGGGTTTGATCATTTTATTGCTATTTAAGGCACTGTGTCATTCCCTCTCAAGTCATTTGTCAAGACACCATGGTGTTAGCAGAGAGTCAATTGAAAAAGCATATTATTAGAGCAAAAAATACTATTCGCCAAAAGTTCCGTCAATTGAAACGATCGCGTGCGGATCATGCTTTGTTTATTCAACAACATTTAGCACTTCCGCTAAAAGCCATGTTGAAACCCTCCTTCAAGCCATCTGAAACGCTACCTACCGTTTCACAAGCCTCTCAGACGTACCACAAGGACCCTGAAGAAGAGGAAGAGGAAGAGGAACAGGAACAGGAAGATTTAACTAGTGTTAGCGAGGTTGAGGATGACGAGGAACAAGTGTTTACACCTCAATAAAAGACCTCACCCCTTGCAGAGTTTTTACGAAAAAAGAAATCCTTGGCCATGGTCGAAACACCTTGCCCTTCCAGATCGTCGCCGTTTTCACAACTCTTGGCCACCCCTCAACATAAAGCTCAACTGAAAAATATTTTAATAAAATATTATGGATCAACACTGGAACCCTATTTCACTGATTTATTTATTGGAAACACAGATACCACATACGGTGTTCGCTATGAGGATGATAGTTTCAAAATTGGGGATTCATCGATTAAATTTGCTCGTACTAAAGCTGTCATTAAAAAGATCAATTATAAATTAACACCAGGACTGTTAAAGCTGCTATTCTCTCGGACCCCTCTCCCCATGATTATACGCCAGAGGACCTTGCCAAATATAAATCCATTTTATTGGACACCCATGCCCACAAAAGACAGTATGATCCCACTCAACAAGTGAATGCCAATATATCTCAAAAATATAAAACCATCATTGCAAAAATGTTCCCCACCAGTCAAAGTGGTCGTCGTAAAGTGTCCGCTTCGGGAGTGACATTTAAACCATTAAAACCCCTTGTGGATGTTACCTACTGGCACAATCCCAATAAGCTCGTCCAGCGACTACAGCTGCTGCATGCTTCACGTCAAGCCGGTCATACCGGTCACGATTGGGAAATTCAAGAAATTGAAGAAGAACTTCTAAATGCCAAAATTATTGTTTAAGCCTTCACCCATTAAAGTGGGCATTGCTCATGAGTTGCATCGTCCAGCTAGACGTCACTATCCACGACTTAAGGTGATTTAACAAGGTGTGGATGAACTTTGGCAAGCCGATTTAGTGGAAATGATTCCCTATGCTAGTGTTAACGATGGTGTACGCTAATTGTTGACGGTCATTGATGTGTACTCCAAAATGGCATTTGTTCAACCCGTGAGTCGCAAGTCTGGTCCGCAAGTCACCAAGGCCTTTAAACATATTATTCAACAGTCCAAACGTCAACCTCAGTTGTAACAAACCGATCAGGGAAAGGAATTTTTCAACAAGGATTTCTCCAGTTTTCTCAAATCTAAGGATATTCACCATTACACCACATACAGAAATGTCAAAGCCAGTGTGGTTGAGCGGTTTAACCGAACACTTAAAACCCATATGTGGAAAGCCTTTACCGCTCAAGGCTCATATCGCTGGCTGGACTTATTACCTGAGCTAGTATCACGTTACAATGACAGCAAACACAGAACCATTGGGACTAAGCCACGACTTGTAACCAAAAATATTCCGCGACTGGATAAACTGTTTAACCCCATAAAAACAGCAGACCCTAAACGTCATCGCCTTAACATCGGGGACTATGATCGTGTGAGCAAATTTAAGTCTATCTTCAACAAGGGCTACACACCGAATTGGGGGACTGAACTATTTCGAATTCGACAAGTCAACCTGAACAGTCCAGTCACCTATTTACTCGAGGACCTCAACCATCAACCCATAAAAGGCAGGTTTTATCTCCAAGAACTCCAAAAGACAGCGTTTCCAAATTATTACCTTGTGGAAAAAGTGTTGAAACAAAAAGGAAATAAACTATATGTAAAATCGTTGGGATTTAGCTCAGCCTTTAATTCATGGATTAATAAATTACATGTTGTATGAAACTGTGCACCTTGTATTTATTTAGTCACTCATGTTGTACTTAACCTATAGCCCTATGTGTGTACAGTCCTCAGCTCCACATATATTATTATAAGCAATACATATTTCTTTCTCTCTTCGCCTGTGTTCTCTCTTACACCGACTCTCCCCCTCTCCTCCCCTTCACCTCCCACCAAACTCAAAACAGGATATAACTTGTTCGCTCTTATCGCGCACGTGCACAGCTAACGTTCAAGGTGAACACCTGTGAGTTAGGTCATATTACACATGAACTTGAATTTTCTCACGAACGAACAAAAACAGGATGTGACATGTTAGCGTACATGTGGTTTTCACAAGGGAAGTGGTAATAACGTCATCTCACACGTGTTCACATGTATTTCGTCACTTTTCTTTCATATCGTTATGAGATTGTAGTAGTGAGGGCTGGCGAACAACGTCAGTTCAACACACTGCTTTACATACAAATGTAGTTAGGTCCTTTGGCATAATTTGAATAAATTTCATGGGCCAGTCCATAGGGAGCAGGCCAAAGGGGCCGGTCCAAAGGAATCAGTCAAAAGATGATGATGATAATTGTTGTTTTAAGGGGCCTAACATCTAGGTTATCGGCCCAGGGATCAGTCAAAAGGGGCCTGTCGACAAGGACCTGTCAACAAGGACCCGTCAACAAGGACCCATCCACAAGGACCTGTCAACAATGACCTGTCAACAGGGTCCCGTCCACAGGGACCAGTCCAAAGGAACAAATCAACAATGACAGGGGCTCTCACCTCAAGGCCGGCATGTCCTCTTCAATTGTTGGTTTGCCTATCGACAAGCGCTACTTGGAATACTTTTTGATCGCCCCTCGTGGGTTGGGTTAGGTTAGGTTACACTACAGCCGCCATCTTTCAAAAGCCCGCCCTCTTACAAAAACTATGAGTGGGCATGCGTAAAAACAAAAAATAAACATGTTAATTCATATTGGCTTTCCACCGTACACATGTCTCTTGTGTAAAACAACGTTCAATTTTATATTAACATTCAAAATCCCACATGTCGCACTTGGAAAGCGAGATTTTCTAAAAAAATGAAAATTTCACCCCCTAGTAGGGGTAGGTTTTATTTTGGGGTGGGAATATGTTGTTCAATGGAAAGGGGGTGTCAGCCCGAGTTCAACGACACCTCATTTGTCAAAATCCGGCCATGCGTTGGAGAGATATCGCACCACCGACATTTTGTGAGGTGTGTGAGTTGGAGGTGGTCACCGTACTCTCCAAAAACCACTACTAGGAAGGAAGGAAGGAAGAAAGGGAGGAAGGGAGGAAGTAAGGGAGGAAGGTAGGAAGGAAGGAAGGGAGGGAGGAAGGGAGGAAGGAAGGAAGGAAGAAAGGGAGGAAGGGAGGAAGGAAGGAAGGAAGAAAGGGAGGAAGGAAGGAAGGGAGGGAGGAAGGAAGGGAGGGAGGAAGGGAGGAAGGAAGGGAGCGAGGAAGGGAGGAAGGAAGGGAGGAAAGGAGGAAGGGAGGGAGGAAGGGAGGGAGGAAGGAAGGAATAAAGGGAGGAAGGGAGGAAGGAAGGAAGGAAGAAAGGGAGGAAGGAAGGGAGGGAGGAAGGGAGGAAGGAAGGGAGGAAAGGAGGAAGGGAGGGAGGAAGGGAGGGAGGAAGGAAGGAATAAAGGGGAGGAAGGTTGGAAGGAAGGTAGGAAGGAAGGAAGGAAGGAAGAAAAGAAGGGAGGAAGGGAGGGAGGAAGGGAGGAAGGGAGGAAGGAAGGGAGGAAGGAAGGAAGGGAAGAAGGAGGAAGGGAGGGAGGAAGGAAGAAAGGAAGGAAGGAAGGAGGGGAGGAAGGGAGGGAGGAAGGGAGGAAGAAAGGATGGAAGGAAGAAAGGGAGGAAGGGAGGAAGGAAGGAAGGAAGGGAGGTAGGAAGGGAGGGAGGAAGGAAGGGAGAAAGGGAGGAAGGAAGGGAGGAAGGAAGGGAGGAAGGAAGGGAGGAAAGGAGGAAGGGAGGGAGGAAGGGAGGGAGGAATAAAGGGAGGAAGGGAGGAAGGAAGGTAGGAAGGTAGGAAGGAAGGAAGGAAGAAAGGAAGGGAGGAAGGGAGGGAAGAAGGGAGGAAAGGAGGAAGGAAGGGAGGAAGGAAGGAAGGGAGGAAAGGAGGAAGGGAGGGAGGAAGGAAGAAAGGGAGGAAGGAAGGAAGGAAGGAAGGTAGGAAGGAAGAAAGGAAGGGAGGGGGAAGGGAGAACGGGAGGAAGGAAGGGAGGAAGGGAGGAAAGGAGGAAGGGAGGGAGGAAGGAAGAAAGGGAGGAAGGAAGGAAGGAAGGTTGGAAGGAAGGAAGGAAGGGAAGAAGGGAGGGAGGAAGGGAGGAAGGTAGGAAGGAAGGGAGGAAGGAAGGAAGGGAGGGAGCGAGGAAGGGAGGAAGGAAGGGAGGAAAGGAGGAAGGGAGGGAGGAAGGAAGTAAGAAAGGAAGGGAGGATGGAAGGTAGGAAGGAAGGAAGGAAGAAAGGAAGGGAGGAAGGGAGGAAGGAAGGAAGGAAGGAAGGAAGAAAGGGAGGAAGGGAGGAAGGAAGGGAGGAAATGAGGAAGGGAGGGAGGGAGGAAGGAAGGGAGGGAGGGAGGAAGGAATGAAGGGAGGAAGGGAGGAAGGAAGGTAGGAAGGGAGGAAGGAAGAAAGGAAGAAAGGGAGGGAGGAAGGGAGGAAGGGAGGAAGGAAGGGAGGAAGGGAGGAAGGGAGGAAGAAAGGAAGGAAGGAAGAAAGGGAGGAGGGGAGGGAGGAAGGAAGAAAGGGAGGATGGAAGGAAGGAAGGGAGGAACGAAGGGAGGGAAGAAGGAAGGAATAAAGGGAGGAAGGGAGGAAAGAAGGAAGGAAGGAAGGAAGGAAGAAAGGGAGTAAGGGAGGAAGGAAGGAAGGTAGGAAGGAAGGAAGGAAGAAAGGGAGGAAGGAAGGAAGGAAGGGAGGAAGGGAGGAAGGTAGGAAGGAAGGAAGGAAGGAAGAAAGGAAGGAAGGGAGGAAAGAAGGAAGGAAAAAAGGGAGGAAGCTTGTAGTTTATGTGACCGTCAATCTCGTGATCATGAGCAACGAGACCTCCATTTTTACGTGGAATCCGGACCACAGAACGTGATATAGTCATCCATGTTGGATATCTTGGAAAGTATGAATGGGAGCTCTTTCAAAAATGACACACGTACAGATAATAATATTTCATCAACGGAATCAAGCAGGACTCACAAATCTCTCCGTTAAAGATAAGTTTTCGGTTAACAAAGGTAGGTCCGTGCAGAAAAAAGAAAAATAAAAGACAAAAAAAAAAAACCGTGCACATGCATTATATGCTGAGCAAAAATAAAATGTTGTAGCCTAGGCCTACTTACCTTATTCAGTGTTGAATTTATGCATTTCTGCTACGTTTTAATACAGTTACTTACTGTTAGGCCTATCACTTTTACTCTCGTGTTAAGATCAGGCACAACTCCTGCTCTCGAGACCATAATGACTGCTGCTGAACTGTGTCAGTAATGTAAGGCTCAATTGAAAGCTGCATTCTGAGCAAATTGACAAGGGTCGAGAAAAAAACTGGGTCATTAGGGTGATATTGGGAAAATCTTGGGAACAGGAAACATGCAATTAGCCGTATACTTTGACGCGTAACTTGGTGAACAAAAGAGGGAAGACCTATTTGCACATTCCTTGTTAGCTACAGAATCAACTGTTACAGCAGACAACGTAGACTTTCACAGGGTGCCTGAAAATTTCCTAAACACCGCATTCCAGAATTTGCAATTTTTCCGTTAAAATTCGTATTTAAATTTCCGTTGTCCGCCTAATACAGTTTCCGTTTGATGAAGGGTCCGCTGAAGGCAGGTTTCACTGTATTTCACTTCGAAAATCTCACATGCTTTGACTGGGAATCAAACCCGGTCCACCTTGGTAAGAAGCAATGAGCTTGACCACTGCACCATCACGCCCCCTCTTAAATGAAACAACAACAACAACAACAACAACAACAACAACTACCACTACAGGATACATAGATATATGGGGAGAGGAGAACGTTTAGTCTCTAAAAGTCAATAATAACTAAACTCCTGATTATCCGACCGGGGGTCATTCGGTTAATCGAAATTTTGACAATCTGGTAACATTCCACTTCCGCGAAATAGCGGGCACACGGCCCTAACGCTCATTTACCATATGTAAATCAATCTTAACCATTTCCTTGTTGCATTTCCAGGCATGATCTCCCCAGAAATTACCCTATTATTTTAGAATATGAAGTATTGTGGACATGGACACTATAACAGGGGAACTATATAATATCTCTATCTCTACCTCTACTTAGTATAAAACATAGTCCCCAATACTTGGATGTTACGGGTAAACTCAAGAACCACTGGATGGATTTTGATGCGATTTTCACCATTCTGTAAAGGATATCTCGAGGATGATTTCTGTAGAAAATTTCAGTGGAAAGGTCGAAAGAAAAACTGCCGTCCGAGCATTTTGTAAGCTTACGCTGGACAAACCGTTAAAATATCTAAATACTATGAGTGTAAGAATTGTTCAGCATGAAATGTTCTACAAAAAAGTCCGTAAGAGCATATATGTCTATCTTCAATACATGGACCACTATTGGTGTTTTTTCGTTTTAATTTCATCCAACAGTGTCCATTCAACTACTGAGGCGATAGTTTACGAGCTAGCTAAGGGCGAGTCTATCATCCCTGTTACAGCCTAACTAGTGGGCGAACCTATTGCCTCAGATACAGCCAGCAGCAAACCATTGAGTCGTGTTGAGTTAAGACTTCTGAGAAGGGTGGTTGTCTTTGGAGTTTCCCTGGAAGTGCAACTCGGGATTTCTTCATTTCGCCTGTGGAACACAGTTAAGTTAAGATTGGACGGAAGGGGGATTTGAGTTTCATTCACCTCGCCATTCCCTGGAAGTGCAACTCTCATTTCACCTGTGAACTTTTCGTTCTGCAAAATTCACAGTCAATTTAAGATTGGACGGAAGGGGGATTATATTATATTAAGTTATACTGATTGGCGTATACTCTATACTTAGTATAAAACAAAGTCCCCGATTCTAGGATGTCACGGGTAATCTCGCGAACCACTGAATGGATTTTGATGCGGTTTTCACCAATCTGTAAAGGATATCTCGAGGAAGGTTTCTGTAGAACATAATTTATTTATGACCAAAGGAAGTCAAGCACTAACGATTTCAGTGATAAGGTCGAAAAGAAAAACCTGGCGCCCATGCGCTTTTTAAGCTTTCGCTGGGCAAACCGTTAAAATGTCTATATACTATGAGTGTAAGAATTGTTCAGCATGAAATGTTCTACAAAAAAGCCCAGGAGAGCATATCTCTATCTTCAATACATCGCCTACTATAGCCTAAGTGTTTTTACGTTTTCATTTCTTCCAACAATCTCCATTCAGTTACTGAGGCGACAGTTTACGAGCTAGATAGGGGCGAATCTATCACCCCAGTTACAGCTTAGCTAGCGGACGAGCTTATTGCCCCAGATACAGCCAGCAGCAAACTGTCGTGTCGTGTTGAGTTAAAATGTTTAGAGAAGAGTGGTTGTGTTTGGAGTTTCTCTGGAAGTGCAACTCGGCTTTTCTTGATTTCGCCTGTGAACTTTTCGTTCCGCAAAATTCACAGTCAAGTTAAGATGGACGGAAGGGGGATTTGTGTTTCATGCATCTCGCCATTCTTAAATTACATCTGACAAGAATTTGTTGCACATACACCTCGATGATAATATAATTAATAGTTCAGTCAGTGATTTTAACCCATCATGCCGAGACGTAAAACGGATATTGGTCGTTGTTCATTGACATTGAAAAAAAAAAGCGCTTATCACGTAATGCATTCATAACTGTTCCCGGTCGAAGCCGGGTCGGGTTGCCAGTATTTAAATAAAATAAAGTTTTACACGTGAATTACCCACAGTAAATCTCACTCACTCGGGGTCCTTGGATTGAAGTCTGCCCTCATATAATCTGGTCACAAAAACAATTTTAAAATATAAGATGATCTGGCTACATAAGCAATTATGAAACTAAGTTTAAAAAAAATGTGTCAGTAATGGAATTTTCACAGTTTACACAAACTATACACATATTTACATTGTTTACCGTCATTTTATTTCCTGAGGTCCCTGGTTCAGAACCATTTCAGCATCTTTTTATTTCTCCTGGAATTAGTCACATTGGCCCATACTACAACAAGAAGTCCCGTGAAGAACTATACAGCCTATTTTCATATATCCTACTTATGTTAATGGCCACTGTCAACATACGACATTTCAGTTTGATTGCTTTAATAGATTCGTAGATATTGAGAACCGACTAAATATTTCGGATGGTCGCCATGTCAGACTTTATATAATTATGTAGGTCCTAGATTTAAGTACTGTTACATGAAGATTATTGTGTACGTGTAGCATTCAAACTTCAATCGCATGATTAGGACACAAGAAGTAACAACGAGATTTTAAAATTTCCCACAGCTGCCATCTTGTGGTTATGGAAACAATTGAAATAAATTAGATGCCAGTGGATTAACATTCGTATAAGGGTTTACTGTACCAAGTTTCACTGCACTCAGATGGTTGAATTGCGAGAAACGTCCTTGTGAATATTTATACTTCGCGTCGCCGCCATGTTGGATTTGTGATCACCAGGTTATTGAATGTCCTATAGGTGAACTTATGTTCATAGCTCCTATGAACTTAAAATATTCAGTTTGATTGCTATAATAGATTCGTAGATATTCAGAGCCGTCTAAATATTTCTGATGGTCGCCATGTTGGATTGTTAAATGTATAGGCCATAGAGTCATGTACCATTAAAGGAAAATTATTTCCTAGGTTCATTATTCAAACTTTCACTTCGATCGCATGATTACGACACAAGAAATAAAAACCTAATTTAAAAATTCGCACAGCCGCCGTATTGAGGTTATGTTTACTGAAATAAATTAGATACCAGTGCATTACAATGTGTATAAACATTTCCTGTACTAAGTTTCATTGCGTTTGGAACATTAAATCGCGAGAAAGGTCTATTTAAATTTTCAAATTCGCTTGGCCGCCACGTTCGTTTTGTAGTTAATCGGTTTTTGAAAATCATATAGATGAATTTCCAGTAGTGCCCTTTATCTCCGTAAAAATTTCAGGGTGATACCACTAATAGTTTCAGAGATATAGAATGCCAGTGAAATATTTCGCACAACCGCCATTTTGTGGTTATGTAAACAATTGAACGAAGTTAGATGTCGGTGCATTACAATGTGTATAAACATATACTGTACCAAGTTTTGTTGCGTTTGGTTGGTTAAATCGCGATAAACGTCTATTTAAACGTCGCAACTTCGCTTGGCCGCCATGTTGGTTTTGTAGTTACCAGTATTTCAAGTGTCACATAGGTGAACGTCTAGTAGTTCCCTTTATCACCGAAAAAAGTTCCAGGGTGATATCGGTAATAGTTTCGGAAATATTGAATGCTGGTGAAATATTTCGCACAGCCGCCATGTTGGATTGGTGAGACGTAACAAAATTTGAAGGGCTCGGTCGGGGTCGCCAGGAATAGTGCTATGAACTTACCGAGTTTCATTCAAATCGCTCCAGCCGTTTAGAATTGATTAGGGGGACACACACACACACCTCACACACACACACACACACACGCACACGCACGGACAAAAGGTGATCTCATAAGCCTATTTTTTTCAAAATTGAAAATAGGCTAAAAATTGCCAAATCCTTATTTAAATATGCTAATATATACATCTCGGTAGCCTGCTCCATGGAGTCCTTAGTTCCTAATGTTTACCCCCTTTGCCAGAACATACCTGGGTGCTTTCGGGCGCTTCAGCAGGGAGCAATGAATTTCATATCCGGGCGCATTCGGGCGCTATGAGAAGGAAAGGGTTACAATGACGGTTTTGAAACGGTTAAATAACGAATTTTATGTTCGACGATGTCGAAATGTAAGTATTTTATGTCCGAAAACTGTATCATAATGAGGGTCATTAAAGTACTATTTTTCATTATGAAACAGTTTCACCAACCAATCCGAGATCAATATTTTCAATCATTGACCAATTAGGTAAGGATGGCTTCTGACATGCCTCAGAATCCAACATGTCGGACATGAATTACATGAATTGAATGTTGACAATGTAGCCTATATTGGATCAACCATTGAAGTTCCAATGTCAAACACAAAGACAAAATCAGCACGAACCTTTACGGTAACAGGAAAATACTATAAACTATGCAATCAATTTAGGAATCTACGTCCAGAAATTTGCAACACCATCCTTCTAGCCATTACCGACATGGAAACTGTGCACCGTCCCTATTTTTTGCATAAACAAACTGGGCAATATTGGAAGAGAAATAGCACTGTACCTTAATATCCGCAACTCCAGTTTCTACACAGGGCATTATATTCGTAAGATTTCGCCGACAATTTTAGTGAATGGTGTTGTTGACATAAACACACCAGAACGTCATAGAGGAAGCATGCGTATGACATTAGTTCCACGGAAATTATATTCCAGCTCTATGTTCAGTAAATGGATTTCTTATGCGAAACTCTTCCGCCAGATGTCATAACCGTTCTATTTGTGACTCAAATGATTTGCCTTCCGTTGACAGTTTATACGCATCGAATTTCAAGAATAACTAGTTGATAATACGATACATTTTAATTTTGAAGCGTTTGTAACAGCCTATTTTGTGTAATTTGACCAAAATAACAAAAATGATCCAACATAGTACCTCTGCGCAATCTGTTGGTGCTACTTCAGGATAAACAATGTTTCAAAGCTTTGGAATTCGTTATTTGGTAGAGATCAAATGCTGAGCCCACACAATTGCCAAGAAGAAGAAGTCAACCAACAGAATTTCGACAGATATTTATGAATATTTATGTTAGAACATATAATAAAGTTATAATTATCGTCGAATATACACAGTCGTATGGAACTCACCTAAAATCGTAATGAAGACACTCGTATGGAAATTATAAAACTCACTTCGCTCGTTTTACAAACATACTCGTATCTCAATTATTGCCATTACAAGCTCGTTGCATAATGTACTGTACTATTATGATTGTATTTGTTAAGAACAGACACTCAAATGAAACAACAACAATAACGACATTTTATTTTCATTTTAGATTTTCGATTCGGTTAATCCGGGTTCGGATAATCAGGACTTAAGTGTAATGCTATAAAATTGGCAACATAGCTTCTCATTTCCACAGTCCATCATGATATTGAGGTGTTCATATACCTTTTAAATGACGTATTTGAATGGAATTTGACTTTATCTTGGTTCCAGATGAAAGCTTCATTCTTCGAATTTAATAAAATGTATGGGTTTTATATGTTTTATGCGTAAATATGTTCAGTAAATTGATTTAAATGTACCTGAGCGCACGTGTCTAATCATAATGCTAAACTTTAAACTTAATTTTTACTCAATACGTAAGATTTGCGTGTTTTTTACAGGTTCAAACATTAATAAGTCAAGTTCTACGTAATTCACCTATTAACCTCAACAAGGTCTAAAATTAAAAATCATTAAATTATAAATCTCGTGTACTAAAGCTGAGAAAAAAATTATATTTCAATAAATTTGCATTTTCGTAAGAATATGTTATATTTCTTGGTACAATTTGATACACAAATAAATTATACTAGCATTACCCGTCGCGGCTTCGCCCGCGAATATTCTAGTTGTAAAGAGTATCATAGCAAAATCTCAATCATGAATGCAATGACTGATTTATCCTTGGTATGAATAATCAGACTTTATCAATTCAGCTACTGGTGCAGTGGTTAGGGGTTTGCCATTCCTTCATAGGTATATCAGAGCAAAGTTAGTTTTCTGGGAATATCATCACAGACACTGTTAATTTTAGGGCCTTTAAATGTGGTTTTCGGAGACCCTTTATAGTCGAGTGAAAAAGACCTTTCGTACCACACTCACACGTGAAAAAATTCTAGAGTGCCCCTTGACCCCCTTAAGCGCATTATATTGTATGTATTGATGAATTTTACAGCTTAATTTGGTTCACTGATAACCTTAAAACCGTCTGGAAACTTTCACAGTAATGTAATAATTTGGCGGCTTCGGTGGCGTAGTTGGTAGCATGCTGAGCTTCTATGCCCAAGATAGCGGGTTCAAACCCGGCCGAAGCCGTCGGATTTTTTAAGAGCGTTAAAAATCCCTCAGTATGCCTTCCTTCGGAGGGGAAGTAAAGCCGGCGGTCCCATGTCATAGATTTATGGCATGTTAAAGATCTTTCCACTAATTACACCTGTGTGAAACTAAATTGGATAGGTTAAGAATGTAAACAACGCTCTTAGGTTGCTACGTTCGTTGCCAAGAGCCGACTGCGGTGGCGTCTAGTAGCTAGTTCTGAACTAGGCCTAGTAGTCGTTGACGGTGGCGTTTGGCGGCAAAAGTAGGAACTATTTGAAAATTCAAAGTTGCAGTCTCTACTTGAATTAAAAAAACAGATACACACACTAATACAGTCATCACAATTAACACCGGTTATCAGACAGATTCTACACACACCCAAAGTACACGGGGCTACATGACCGCGTTGTCGCAGCCCCTAAACTAAGGAACCAACCAACCAACCAATGTAATAATTGGAATTGCATTGCGTCTTTCAGAAATAGATGGACCTGTGAGATTCTGTTACCATGGTTACTGTGTTGCATTCTTTCATTATTTTCATTGTAAATATACATGTTTTAAGGTATTTATTTAATTGTGAGGCATTTAAAGAGTAAGTGAGTGCGTTTCGCTTACGCATTGGGTTATGCTGAACCTGTAGGTACCCCATATGTGTGGGTTGGTGTTAATGGGACCTTATTTTCAGTACAAAACTGGAATGGGACCTTGCAGAATAATATAGGGAGGGATAATGAACAACAAAATCACTAATGTTAATAGTTTGGCGAAAGAAAAATTGAAATAAATTTATTGTGGTAATTGTTGGGTGATCTCAAAAAATGCAATTTGTTAAAAAAATGGACACCCCTTAAAGTAGTAAATTAGCCATTCTGATTGCATAACTACCTTTATTTATATTCTAGTTAACCACAAAATAAATCAAATAGTTTAGCTTAGCATTTCGTAAATTTTCTTAAAATGTGTATGAATAGCCTACCATAACCTAGGCCATTAGTGCGCGACAGTAATTTACTTACAATGTAATCCAACAATTTGTTCCTCCTCCTCATTACGAACATAGTGTCATGGTAATTTCTTACTTTTGGGTTGAATCACGGTAGTACCGTATTCACCATGTTAAAAGTTGCTTGCAGACTCTGACACTGGTACTTATAAAGTAACTTGAAGGTTGGCAACGTGAGCTAATCGTCGTATGTCACTGTGACGTCATTCTTGGTTTGCAATTCTTTACCCTGTTATTCCTTGTTTAGACGGCACGTTCGCCGTCCCGATTAGGTCCGGATCCAGATTAAGTTGGCACGTGTAAACTCAACGGGATTTCATTATCTGGATTAACTGTTCTGCAAACAAGATCAGCCCGATCGTGTTCCCACAACTAGACAATCTCGTTCCTTGCCATTACGATCGTCGGTGTGTTCTATCCTTCTGCATCGTGTGAGTGAAGTAGGCTATGAAATTATGGCCATTTCGAATACTCTCATATTTTGAAAGCTATGCAATGTTGGCGATGATGGTTGTATTTTTGTTGACTGATATAAAAAATATACGAGCCTCACATTAGTCGCATATGATGTGTAACATGTGACATGTTATCCCTTGTTAACAGTGAACACTGTTGGTCATTGAAATAACTACTTGTATAACTCCAGTGCCGCTTTTCAGCAAATATGATATAATGAATATTTTCACACCAAAGAACAACGATTTGAAGCTGATTTATTGTAGGAATATCTTTAATGGGGCCTTCAAACCTTGAAGTAAACCTTATGCGATATATATTCCATATAGCTACATGGCCGACACTACCTCGAGTGCTTACATTAAATAAGAATACAGCAAAAGTATGAAGATTTAATAAATCATAATTGTTTTCAGCAAATATGTTATAATGAATATTTCACACCAAAGAACGACAACTTGAAGATGATTTATTGTAGGAATATCTTTAATGGGGCCTCCAAACCTTGAAGTCAACCTTATGCGATATAGATTCCACATAGCCACATGGCCGACCGTACGTCGTGGTACCAATCTCCGCCACCGCGCGCGCTCATGGTTTCCTCTTACACTTTTCCGTTTCATCATTTCCGTTTCACTTCCACAAAAAAATATCCAGCAACCGAGTGGAAAGATGTTTCACATCAAAAAGAAGATCGAGAGGCACGAAATGAAAGAAGGGGATCATCGTTACTTCCAGCCTGACGTTCTAAGTGCTACGCTCGAGCTACCTAGCGTTAAAATTACTCTGACCAGCCAATCAAAGTCGGCTATTCATATTGATATAGCAACATCCCGAACGAAACTCGATTATTCGTGCAATATCGATATGAATGACTGCCTGTGATTGCTTAGTTAGAGTGATTCCACTTCAGACCGCAATGTTAGGACTTGAATGTCAAGTAGAAAGTAATGATGCCCAATGCGTCCCTGTCCTGTGCTAATCGTTTCATCTCTACATAGCTACCACATCATACATCCGAGGCAATCTATTTAACATATTCTAACCATGGTCTACCCTTACAGTTCTTGCCTTCAACCCTTCCATAACTAAGTTTGCTATTCCTGCGTGTCTTAGTATGTGTTCTACCAAACCATCTCTTCTCGCCAGTAACATCTCTCTTCTCCCACTCGTCTTAATACATCTCCATTTGCTATTCTATCCACCCATCTGATCATTATCATTCTACTGTAGATAGATAGATAGATAGATAGATAGATTTATTTTGTCTGGCAAGATTAGGGCCATTGAGCCCTCTCTTCCATCTAACCAGATTATACAATTAATACATGATTACAATATTAGCAGAACTTAACAATGGTACTTAAATCTAACAGGAATAAAAATAATACTTTCATAGCAGCTAAACAGCCATTAAATACATTTAAATACACTATGTTTGCGCACCTGCGCCTTGGGTAGCATAGTCTTTTATGGACTTTATTTTTTGCTGCATTTTTAGCCTACTTTTCACATTTTGCAAAAATGAGGAAAAAGTAGACTTATGAGATCGATCCGGGAAAATGTGTGTCTGTCTGTCTGTCTGTCTGCCTGGCTGGCTGTGTGTGTCCCCCCTATCAACTCCTAAACGGCTGCAGCAATCAAAACCAAATTTAGTATGAGTAAAGATGTGCACCGGAATATCTCACGTCATATTTAAAAATGATGTCAGTGCTACCAACTGCTGAAAAAACGCACTAGAAATTTGAGCTCCATGTTGGATATCTTGCAAGGTATGCATGGGAGCTAATCCAAAATTGGCACGCATGTAGATAAGACTATTTCAGTTTAATTTCCAGGAGTCCAACCATGACAGTGTTGCCAAAATAATTTTAAGCCTTCTGATAGGTCCAATGTTTTAATGCATATAACTTATACACTATCAATTGGATTTCAACCAAATTTTGTATGTAATATCTATACATAAACAGATATGACTGCGCGTATTCTTAAGAGCCACCAGGGCTGCCAACTGTTAATAATTGCTCTCTCTATTTATTTATTTTATCCAAATACCAATATATTAGAAAGTATGCAAGCCAACAGCTTTAAACTATGCACACGTATATTCTGACATTTTAGATTAATTTGGAGTAACTTATATACTGAACCCTTCAGAATAGCAGTGTTTTATGCAAGAATCTTGATCAAGGGGTCGCGCTCAGTTCATAGTGTGATGTTTACGTCCGCCAAACAACATGCTTTACTGAGGCAAGGGCCATAGGACTAAAACTATAATTAAGAAAGTAAGGAGACAAGACGTAAGATAATAACAAGATTTTATAACTAATTGTGCATAAAAGAAAATAAACAAACAATAATAAAATATATCCTCCCTGAATTTTTCCCTGACAGGAATATCTAACACTTTGAGGAGTCAGATGGATCTCCCCCTTTATCATAAAATGTGGGTCCTAGTTCCACTACCTTGCATTTGAGTTTTATGTGCGCGTGATGACTAACTACGAGAAAATGA
This sequence comes from Meconema thalassinum, assembly GCA_946902985.2. NCBI lineage: Eukaryota > Metazoa > Arthropoda > Insecta > Orthoptera > Tettigoniidae > Meconema > Meconema thalassinum. The sequence continues at coordinate 66,177,655 of OX336391.1, read as the reverse complement.
GTACTTGGATGACCGTTCGTTTACAACGGGTTAACAGCCACGGTGCTCACGAACAATCATCACGTAAATCAACGTTTATGGATATGGGCATGACATTAATAAAAACCCTTAAAAACTCTAGTGCTGACACACACATTACAAATCTATTATTTACAGGAATCTCTCTGAGATCCTCATTAGCGCGAAGACGCACTTAACAACATGAGCTACCAACTGGCCAATTGCTCAATACACACAAGGAAAGACAGCATTGCACATGACTCACGGGTCACTGAAATGAAAATAAACCTGGCATAAACCAACAACAACAAAAGCCTGACCGGCTAAGATTACTTTATATGAACGAAACTGCATGTTAAGGTAACGCTTCGGAGATTATCGTGATTCGTAGGCAACTCCCATTTATTTCAACAATTTTTACCATTGATCAGCTCTTATCTGTAATTCAAGTAATTAGGGAGCCAACGAGCACTCCTCACTAATGACCATGCTTTGCACGTTCAGACAGCCTTATGAAACATCTCCCCCCTTTCCTCAAATACTTGTCGTGTCCCAGTCCAGTGTATATAAATAGCCGACCAGCTGTTCCGTTACCTCACGGAATCAACAGCAACAAAAATCTCATCCAACTCAACATATGGTCAGACATAATCACATATCCACAATTGCCCTCGCAAGGATACAATATGGACCGGGTACCAAGCTGACAGAAATCAGTCTCAGCTGAAATTCCCGCTTGTAATACCGCAAAAATACACACATACACACATCTGGGACTGACATGACGCCTTTCACACAGGTCTGCTGAATAGGTGCTCACAAAACATTAAACACAATATTTAAAACCTACGATAGAGCTGATTACTCTTCGTCACAAATTACATTGCTCCAATCGGCAATAGTCACACTGAATCTGATCAATAATAAATCTTAAACAATTTTAATTACCCTCCAGTCTACTGTATAATTACATTAATTCAGTCCTACTTCTGAAACACAACAGATCTCCGAGAGACGTTTTTAACCGCATTGCGTAACATATGCAAACACGGCCGTTCACATAGCTACGTTAGTTAACACAATACAAAAACAAGAACCTTCCACTAACTACATTCGTGCGAGCTGCTTCCATACAAAAGTGTGTCAGACCAAAACTAAATATACTACGTTAATCACACAAGCAATGTATTTACAAAAATATGTCCCATAAACCATAAGTTAATTTATCAAATAATAAAGAATATTATTTTGTACTCATCTCTCTTGTAGTCACCCGTCAAAGAACGTCTGCTGCCATTTCCCAACTGAATGGTTCTATCTCATCTCAGCCATCTGGACGGAGTGTTGAGAATTCCAAACTTCCTCTGTAGTCGTCGGTGTCATCTCTGGCGCTGCTTCAAAAATTAGATTATTATACACTTGATATCTGACTACTAAATTCGCTGTTCAGGTACTACTTTCCCTGTCACAGTTCGTTGGCGAATTATCGACGATACTGCCCCTACAATATAGTACTGTGACTATCTATCACTGAATTTAACACTTTACAATAATTTCTGTGTTCTCATGACACGCAAAGTAATAACTGACTAGTGTCCACGACACACCAAATAAAAGTCAACCAGTGTCCACGACACACAAAATAATAGTCTACGTCCTCAGACGAACAGAATAGAAGTCCACGTCCGTAGACGCACAGAGTAGAAGTCAATGTCTTGGCTCTTCATGCCACTTATAAAAGAACTGGCCCTAGGTCTCGATGGGGGGGGATTTATGTAAAAAATTCTCGAAATAATTGTGGTACAGGAATGAAATAGATATCACTGAACTCGTAACATTGCACAGGTCAAGAATATGCTCATTAATCCTAGAATCGATCGTAGAGATTTTGTCTAGGCGATTTCCCGCGTGAATGCTAGCCGAGCGTGCCCACGCTAGATCTGCCGCGTTAACTAGGCATTCTTCTCTCATTGGTTCTCACATTTTCTGTAATTTGGCGGTTCATAGCAGATCTTGGCGTCGTAGGAGTGTCCAGCCTGCTCATCAGCCACTCACATTACTGCATCATATTTCTTCTAGGCGCGAATATCACAATGAACATACCAGCAGCATGTCTCACTGCGCGTCGCTTCTATTTGAGGCGGCCCACACCTGTCCTTTCTGACACATCGCTATGCTATTTCCTTTCACAGCTAATGTATTTAGCCTATTGTCAATCCGTTTCAGGTATGTCCCCGCTGTCTCCAACCAATGCTTGAAATTTCCTCATCTCCGTCTGGCTACTTTCATGATGCTGGTGGAAATATTTATTAATTGGAGAAATAAAACATAGAATCATTTATCCAACAGAGGATAAAAGGGTTCACAACTCTCCCACTCACAAAATTTCGAACTTAGGAATAAAGTCGACAATTTTTTAAAAGACTTCCGTAGGCCAAATTGTTTTATTTCAGAATCACCCCTTTTCTATTACTGGTCTAGTCGCTCCTGTCTTGAATGGCATTTACTCGTTTTCATTTCCTGCTCGTATCTCCCCTCTCAGTCTGCTTGCATGACGCTCTGGTGCCTGAGGCAACACTCTGCTCGTCTCGTTAATGTTTGTCAACAACAACACTACTTCCTCGTTTACGTGCCGTACTCAACTGCTCCTCGTGCACTTTGTTGATATTAGGACGTCCATATATTCAAACTGCATCATTATTTTTGGCGCTCCCATGGCTCACTTCTACGATACTTTTTTTTAGGTTGGCAGCGTTGTAGACTGACATTGTTCCTGTACTCAATTCTTTCACTCTGTAAGCATTGTTTCCAAGGTTTCTTACGATAGAATAGGGTCCTATGAACTTTTCGCAGAATTTACTGAAGATTTTCTTCTCCGGGTCCGATGTAGCAGGTCGTTTCACCAAAACGAGCTGGTTGATTTCAAGATCCCTGTGAAACCTCTTATTTCTTACTCGCCGCAATCTGCGGTCTGCTTGTTTTCTCATGTAGGCTCTCGTCCTCTCAATTCGCAAGTCAGGTGCTATCATTGGATCTTGTGGACAGTTAATGATGCTTTTCCACGTTCTTACTGGATACTCGTTCTTGTGTAGGACCATAGGGATTTGTCCTGTTGACTCGTGCCTGGTAGAATTCATGCATGTCTCTACATCCTTAATTTTATCGACCCATTTGTGGTGTTCGTTAAGAATGAAGATCCTCAAATATGAAGTTACACACTTAATTGCTCTTTCACTTGGATTTGCTTGAGCATGTCGGATACTGTTTAAAACGTGTTTTATACCCATATCTTCCATACCTTTCTTGAATTTGGCGCTTGTGAAATAACTGCCTTGGTCTGATAATATAAACTCTGGTTTTCCAAGGATTGGAATAACTCTATTTCGAATGCGACTGAGTACCTGCTTCGATGTCGTTTTCTGAATAGGGCATAGTACTACAAATTTAGAAAATACATCAATGCACACTAGCAAATGACGGCAACCTCGCCTTCCCTTCGGGATTGGACCGAAACAGTCGAGTGCCAGTAGCTCACATGGTTTCTGAGGTAGCAATGGTCTGGGATACTGCCTCATTAAGTAATTATTGGGCTTTGTCCTCTGACACGGATCACAAGTTGTAATGACGTCACATATAGTTGTTCTCATACGTGGCCATATAAATGTCTCTCCTATCGTCGCTTCGCACTTATCTACGCCCACATGACCGTAACTTTCGTGCGTATGCCATGTCAATCCTCGTTGTAACGATGCAGGTACTAATATGCGTAACTTGGTGTGGTCACTATCTACCCATTTGTGCAGCAAATTGTTGACATAAACATATCTTCCTTCTTTGGCTTTCGCTTCTCGAAATGCAGGTGTTCCTGTAGGTAGTTGCTTTCTGAAGTATTGAATTAAAAGCATCATCCATGGTTCCGCTTCCTGTTCTCGCTGTATCTCACGGAACTCCTCCAAGAATTCCCGGTCCTTCGGTGTTAACTCCAAGTGTTGTACCATCGCTGTTTCTTCATTATCAGGCTCTGGGTTCCTGCTGAGTGCATCCGGTATCACGTTCATCTTCCCTGGGCAATGTTCAATCTCAATGCTGAACTGCTGAATATATATAGACCAACGTGTCACACGTTCGCTTGCCATCGACGTCTTAAACAAGAATGTTAGTGCCTTGTGATCGGTCCTGACAACAATAGGGTAGCCGTAAATTATTCGTTTCCATAGTCTTAACGCATGAAGTATGGCCAACAGTTCTAGTTCCGTTACCGTATAATTGCGCTCGTGCTTACGCAATTTTCGGCTGACAAATGCCAAATATGTTTTATGTTGCAGGTTAGCTGGATCCTCTTGGTAAAGCATAGCACCTATACCAATTAGTGAAGCATCCGCTTGGATTATAAATTTGTGCTTGAAATCTGGATATCCTAATTTAATGCAGTTTTCCAATAGCTGCTTTGTTGCTTGGAATGCCTTCTCACACTCCGCATTCCATAACCATTTATTATTCTTCTTTAGCATTTCCTGCATGGGAGCTACAGTCTCCGTATAACCTGGACAGTTTTCCTTAAAGAATCCCGTTACGCCTAAGAAAGCCCGAATGTGCTTGACTCTCGTTGGTGTAGGGAAATTCTTTATCGCTTCGATCTTAGCTGGGTTTGGCTTCACTCCCTCCTTGTCAATGACGTGACCCAAATATAAGATCTCGCTCTTGAAGAAATGCGATTTCTTCAGATTTACTTTGAAATTAGATGCATTCAGGTTGCCTAATACTTTATCTAAATTTTCCATGTGAGTTTCAATGTTGTCGGATGCCAGCAAAATGTCATCAATGTAGCGTACCGTCATCTCCTTAACTTCCTCGGTTAAATTCAGGTCCAGGGCTCGGATTAAAGCACAGCCCGCTGTTTTGACTCCAAAGGGCATTCGAACGAAGCAAAACGTCTGGTTATCGAATAAGAAGCCAGTTAGAAGCTGTGACTTCTCATCCAATTCAATATGGTGGAACGAACTCGTCAGATCGACAGATGAATAAATGCTCTTGTTTTTAAAGCCTTTTAGTACGTCTCTGATGATTGGCGCTCTGTCATACTCAGGAAAATGAGTCTTGTGTTGAGATTTCTGGCATCTAAACAAAGTCTAATAGATCCATTTGGTCTTGTGACTGCCAAAATCGCATTTAGATAAGGTGTCGGTGTCTTCCTTATCACTCCAGCTTGTAACATCTCATCTATAATGACCTTAACTTGACCACGATATTTTTCAGGAATTGGGTACAATCTGCTTTTGAAAGGTGACCAGTCCTCGACTTGCATAGAATATTTAAAATTTAATATTTTCCCAGGTACTGTATCAAATACTGTTCTGTGCTTCCTTAATATCTCTTCCAACTGCTTTCTGTGTTCACCCCCAAGTTGAATGTCACTGAGCCGCTCCTGTAGTAACTCTTCAAATTGTGCATCGCTGTTATCTCCTTCTGTTAATAAAGACCATATCTCCTGGGATTCACTCTCCTCATCTAGTTCCACAACAGCTCCTTCTATGATGTTATCTTCTGCCTTTCGTACCTCCTCTTCCGTCTCTTCCGATATTGCTTCCAATGCCCAAGAATTTACATCTCTTCCGGTAGTGATTTCATCCATATGCAATCCCACATTTTTCAGCTGATCATACTCTCTAAAACTGACAGTATTCTTGTGCAAATCTTTCACTGCTTGATAGTCACAAATAAAATTTGCACCAAGAATTATATTGAAATTCATCTTTGCCATGATAATGAATGTTTGCCCAAAAGTGTGTTCCAATATGTTCAGTTCTAAGTATGCCTGACGTTTACAAGTGACGGTGCGTTCAGGAATAACACCCCTCACTTTGAGCTGTGGTACCGGAATTACAGGAATATTCTGACTCCGTCCCAACTCTCGAACCAAGGCCTCCGATACCAGACTGATCTGTGACCCCGTATCCAATAAACATCTTATATTAATTCCACCAATCCTCGCGTAAATAATGGGTAATTGCCTAATTTCATCGTTCCGTGGTTTCACCGTCTCCTCCAGGCAGTCTTCTGGCAAAGCAATCCATTCTTGTATGTTCGCTACTATCCATCCATCTTCAACTTCCGACTGTTGTGTTTGTAGCCTGTCTCCTTTATCCAAATTTAACATTTTTTTTAGCTCCATTGCGACTCCCATCATCCTTCTGTCGCTCATGTCCTTGATATCCCTCTTGTCTCAGTAGACTTCCAGCTTCCTCAGTATGTGTATCAGGATTCTTCATGTTCCCAATGGCCTTTTCCCATCTTTCTAGCTCTCCACCTTGACTAGCGTGTAACTCCTCTAAGTAATTTTGCGATTGAGCGTGCCTATCATCCCAGTCATCTCGATAGTTACGTGGCTCTCCTTGATTTTGGTCTCTTCTTCCTTTCCATCTTTGATTGGCATTGTAATCACCGTATCTTCCATAAGGCCTGTCATTCCTTCGATTTTCACGCCATTGCTGATATCCTCTCTGTTGGTATCTATTGTTACCTTGGTATGACCTATTGTTGTAATGATTTTCGTTACGCTGATATGGTCTGTTTTCTCCTTCTTCCTGGTTTCGCCTAGGTGTGAAAGTGCTTGTGTTAGTGCCCTGCGTTTTGGTGTTTGCCTGTTTTGGTTTGATGACCTCTGTAGTATTTACTAACTCCAGCTGTCTTCCTCCTCTATAATGACTATGAGATGTAGTCTCATCTATTTGCCGTAGTATCTGCTCTGCATGCAGGGCCGTACTAACGTTCGCTGCGACTAGTACTTGTTGTACGTTTACTGGCATTTGTCTCGCTATAGTCATCACCAGATCCGCTTCATTTAATGGGTAATCAAGGTCACGAAATTTTAACATTTGCATGTTAAAGAAATCTGAGTATTTTGTTTGCTGGGTGGTTTGGTACTTCCTAGAGTAAAGCTCCATCCTTAGACTCTGTTGTGTTGCGGGCGACCAATATTTGCGCAGAAACGCTAAGTTGAAATCTGACATGTTTCCAAATGTATATTTGAAGCTTAAAAACCATGTGAGGACATTTCCCGATAAAAATCTCTCCATCATCCTTAATCTTCGTGCTTCAGGTACCCCAGTGCCATTGAAATGGTCTTCCATATCTTTGATAAAGGCTTTAGGTGTCACCCCTGAATTTTCCGTGTATATCTGCGGTTTGTAGTCATTTGAGCGAATTACTTGAATAAGTTGTGTGGCCTGATGACCGTCTTGTGGTGTCGAGCTCCTATCGACATTCTTACGAAATCCTTCCGTGTTTGTTGTTAATGGGCTGTCTGCCTGAGTCTGACTTCCTGCTGTGCTGGACTCTGGACTATTTGAGTTATCCGGCTTGTCTTTCACTGTTCCCGTTCTAAATATAGATGATTGTTGTAATGAGCGGGGTTCGGCTTTAATGATCCTGTCCGTCTGCTCTTTAAGTTTATTTTTCACCACTTGCTCCAAAGCTTGAATACGCGTGTGATTTTCGCCTACTGTTTTAAGAATGGAGGATCTTTCCTCTTTAGAATCAATATTCATTTTCTTCCAATCTTTCCTTATTTGTTCTTTAATCGTGCTTACTTGCCCTTCGATCTGGCTCTTTGTGTCATCCTGATTACTTTCTATCTGGCTCAGCCTTTCGTCTAATGTACTCTTAAATTGCTCTTGCTCCGTTTTTAGGCTTTCCCATTGTTCCGCTGATTTTATCTCGAGACGGTCCATATCTTTAATTATGCCGGATATGTTTTCATCTACTGCTGATAATTGTTGTTGAATGACCCTGCCGCTTTTCTCCATCTCCTTAAATCGTCCTTCCAATTTATCCTGAGCTATTTTGACCTCGCTTGTATTCATTGTGCATGCTATTTCAATTTGTTCTAATTTAGCCAACACCGTTTCATCCAGAATGCTAAGTTTTTGATCAAAAATATCTTCCATTTTTTAATCTGCTCTAATTGTTTCTCATTATTCTTGCTAACATCTAGGGCCAGTAATACCATCTGTTGATTAGTGTGATCTTTCATTTCTGCGGTTAACGAAGCTAATTGGTTCGTGTTTTTAATATTTTGCGCCTCTAACTGCGAATTGATAGTGTCATTAATTTCACTCTTTAATAACCTAGCTTGTTCCGCCTGATATTCATTTTGTTCAATTCTACTGTTATTTAATTGTGTCCGCAATGATTCACTTTGCTCTAACAGTTTAGTATTTAGCGATTCACTTTGTTCTGACAGTTTAGTTTTTAGCGATTCACTCTGCTCAGATAATTTGTTTATAGACTCACTTTGTTCTAGCCTACTAGTGTTTAATTGTGTTCTCAATGATTCACTTTGCTCTAACAGTTTAGTATTTAGCGATTCACTTTGTTCTGACAGTTTAATATCCAACAATTCCTGTGTTCTCCTCGCCGCACTCTCAATGATCTCCTGGATCTGCTCCACCGTTGCCATAATACACAATTTATATGAGACATTAGGGAAATGGCATAAAGCAATGCCCTTTGACACACACATAAAATCCAATGCACATTTACTTTCTTTATCCAACTCAGTTCATTTATTTTTACATTTATTCCCACTAGTCAATTGCATCTCTGAGTGGTTCTAGTTTTACTCAATTTAATTTTAACCCAAGCACATATTTAGTCATTAAATTGTCATCCTGATCTGATATTAACACTGACTAATTAACAAATTATTAATTGTCATTTTAGGCTACAGCCTCCTAATATTTCCATGAGTTTGACTTTCTAACAAATCTAGTTTTAATTTTATCATTGGGCACCCGGTATCACATATTAATTTTACTTTAATTTAAAAGACAAAAACGTGAACCGTATTTTACTTTGCAAACTCCTGATTTTAATTTATTTTTCACACATTTGGCGGTATCCACTTCGCCTCAATAACTTTTAATAAAATATCACTTCCCGGTGATTAAATACTGTCATATCTGCCTGCACTTGCGGCATGTCAGTTTTTCTCAAATACGCCACTATTGACATGTGTAATCTCCGCCGTTACACCACAGTAAATGGCCCCACGCTTGGCCACGCCAGTTTTATCCCTATGAACCCCTCAGAATAGCAGTGTTTTATGCAAGAATCTTGATCAAGGGGTCGCGCTCAGTTCATAGTGTGATGTTTACGTCCGCCAAACAACATGCTTTACTGAGGCAAGGGTCATAGGACTAATACTATAATTAAGAAAGCAAGGAGACAAGACGTAAGATAATAACAAGATTTAATAACTAATTGTGCATAAAAGAAAATAAACAAACAATAATAAAATATATCCTCCCTGAATTTTTCCCTGACAGGAATATCTAACACTTTGAGGAGTCAGATGGATCTCCCCCTTTATCATAAAATGTGGGTCCTAGTTCCACTACCTTGCATTTGAATTTTATGTGCGCGTGATGACTAACTACGAGAAAATGAGTACTTGGATGACCGTTCGTTTACAACGGGTTAACAGCCACGGTGCTCACGAACAATCATCACGTAAATCAACGTTTATGGATATGGGCATGACATTAATAAAAACCCTTAAAAACTCTAGTGCTGACACACACATTACAAATCTATTATTTACAGGAATCTCTCTGAGATCCTCATTAGCGCGAAGACGCACTTAACAACATGAGCTACCAACTGGCCAATTGCTCAATACACACAAGGAAAGACAGCATTGCACATGACTCACGGGTCACTGAAATGAAAATAAACCTGGCATAAACCAACAACAACAAAAGCCTGACCGGCTAAGATTACTTTATATGAACGAAACTGCATGTTAAGGTAACGCTTCGGAGATTATCGTGATTCGTAGGCAACTCCCATTTATTTCAACAATTTTTACCATTGATCAGCTCTTATCTGTAATTCAAGTAATTAGGGAGCCAACGAGCACTCCTCACTAATGACCATGCTTTGCACGTTCAGACAGCCTTATGAAACATCTCCCCCCTTTCCTCAAATACTTGTCGTGTCCCAGTCCAGTGTATATAAATAGCCGACCAGCTGTTCCGTTACCTCACGGAATCAACAGCAACAAAAATCTCATCCAACTCAACATATGGTCAGACATAATCACATATCCACAATTGCCCTCGCAAGGATACAATATGGACCGGGTACCAAGCTGACAGAAATCAGTCTCAGCTGAAATTCCCGCTTGTAATACCGCAAAAATACACACATACACACATCTGGGACTGACATGACGCCTTTCACACAGGTCTGCTGAATAGGTGCTCACAAAACATTAAACACAATATTTAAAACCTACGATAGAGCTGATTACTCTTCGTCACAAATTACATTGCTCCAATCGGCAATAGTCACACTGAATCTGATCAATAATAAATCTTAAACAATTTTAATTACCCTCCAGTCTACTGTATAATTACATTAATTCAGTCCTACTTCTGAAACACAACAGATCTCCGAGAGACGTTTTTAACCGCATTGCGTAACATATGCAAACACGGCCGTTCACATAGCTACGTTAGTTAACACAATACAAAAACAAGAACCTTCCACTAACTACATTCGTGCGAGCTGCTTCCATACAAAAGTGTGTCAGACCAAAACTAAATATACTACGTTAATCACACAAGCAATGTATTTACAAAAATATGTCCCATAAACCATAAGTTAATTTATCAAATAATAAAGAATATTATTTTGTACTCATCTCTCTTGTAGTCACCCGTCAAAGAACGTCTGCTGCCATTTCCCAACTGAATGGTTCTATCTCATCTCAGCCATCTGGACGGAGTGTTGAGAATTCCAAACTTCCTCTGTAGTCGTCGGTGTCATCTCTGGCGCTGCTTCAAAAATTAGATTATTATACACTTGATATCTGACTACTAAATTCGCTGTTCAGGTACTACTTTCCCTGTCACAGTTCGTTGGCGAATTATCGACGATACTGCCCCTACAATATAGTACTGTGACTATCTATCACTGAATTTAACACTTTACAATAATTTCTGTGTTCTCATGACACGCAAAGTAATAACTGACTAGTGTCCACGACACACCAAATAAAAGTCAACCAGTGTCCACGACACACAAAATAATAGTCTACGTCCTCAGACGAACAGAATAGAAGTCCACGTCCGTAGACGCACAGAGTAGAAGTCAATGTCTTGGCTCTTCATGCCACTTATAAAAGAACTGGCCCTAGGTCTCGATGGGGGGGGGATTTATGTAAAAAATTCTCGAAATAATTGTGGTACAGGAATGAAATAGATATCACTGAACTCGTAACATTGCACAGGTCAAGAATATGCTCATTAATCCTAGAATCGATCGTAGAGATTTTGTCTAGGCGATTTCCCGCGTGAATGCTAGCCGAGCGTGCCCACGCTAGATCTGCCGCGTTAACTAGGCATTCTTCTCTCATTGGTTCTCACATTTTCTGTAATTTGGCGGTTCATAGCAGATCTTGGCGTCGTAGGAGTGTCCAGCCTGCTCATCAGCCACTCACATTACTGCATCATATTTCTTCTAGGCGCGAATATCACAATGAACATACCAGCAGCATGTCTCACTGCGCGTCGCTTCTATTTGAGGCGGCCCACACCTGTCCTTTCTGACACATCGCTATGCTATTTCCTTTCACAGCTAATGTATTTAGCCTATTGTCAATCCGTTTCAGGTATGTCCCCGCTGTCTCCAACCAATGCTTGAAATTTCCTCATCTCCGTCTGGCTACTTTCATGATGCTGGTGAAAATATTTATTAATTGGAGAAATAAAACATAGAATCATTTATCCAACAGAGGATAAAAGGGTTCAATACGTCAGTTCTACCAACATGATTATAAGCCTGCAGATAGTACCAATTTTTAAATACATGTAACTTCTATACTATCAGTTGGATTTCAACCAAATTTCGTATGTGCTATGTGTACCATAACAGATATGACTATAAGTATTGTTAAGAGCAATCAGGGCTGCCAACTGTTAATAAATGCTGTCTATATTTTTTACCCGAATATCAATGTATCAGAAAGTATGCAAGCCAACAGCTCTATACTTTGCACACGTATAGCACCTGACATTCTAGATTAATTTGGAGTAATCAATACAAGGCAGTGCTGCCAACATGATTCTATGCCTGCTGATATGTCCAATTTTAAAATACATGTAACTTCTATACTAACAAATGGATTTCATCCAAAATTGGCACAACAAGATATCATAATATTTCAGATTATTTCTGACCAGCACACGCATGACATTGTTGGCAACATGCTTTTACGCGTGCTGATAGATCCAGTGTCTAACTGCATGTAACGTCCATTGGACTTCAACCAAATTTTGTATTCTGTACCTTAAGAAATGGAACTAAGAATATATTCAGTCACGAGAGCTGCCAACTGTAGTGCTCTATTAGGCTACATTATACCAGGTATATTTTGAACTAATTAGATATTTCGATATTACCAACTTAATTTCGTCATTATTCTATATAGGTTCATATTCTGTAGAATAATCATTGGCATGAAACGTAGGCTGTATAGTTCTTCACGGAACTTCTTGTTCTATATGGTAGCGTTCACATGTGTGTCCGCATAGTTGACATACACGTGTGTCATCCGGATCATGGTATGCTTTATTTGAACAAATCAAATGGTGAAAACTATGAACTGACAGGCGTGCGAACATGTGCCTCATCTCAAAGCTAGCAGATGTCCACGCCCGGTCAACCGTTCCATAAAATTCCAGTGGGATTTTTTCTTCTTTCCTTCTGAGTGTCGTTAATAGGTTTCCCGCACCTCTTGTGCTAGTTAATACTAGAAGCGTTCTAAAGTCTTCAATTAAGAATGTTTCTCGCGCGAGGAGGTAGACTAGCCATGATTTGGTCGTCTTGGAAACTCCAATAGCTTTTTTAATGTATAATGTTTTAACACTTTCAAGTGATGATAGATTCTTTTCAGTGAGGAAAGGCCATGTGATTTCTATTCCGTATGTCAGTATTGGCATTATTTTATTTTTATATAATGCCATTGCTGTCTCGAGGTTGAGTGTTCTTATATATCTTATATCGTGCATCGCCCGAATTGCTTGTGTATTTTTTTCTGTCACATTTCAGATCCAACCACAATACATATAATGGCAGGTAAGCATGGCGTAGGAAAAATTATGTTAATTAATTATTGCTAAAGTAAGAAATTAATAGGGAAATACAAACACTAATAAAACAGAAACTGATGATGATGTGATGATGTTGATGTTGATGATAAGCATCATGGCTGAATTATTACTATAATATTGATTTTGCAATGAGCATTAAAAAGGATGTAAGAAAACATTTAGGTATCTGTAGGCATAACACCAAAGTTCAAATGCTTCTATTCTCCTCATTTCTTCTGCGCCAACAGTCCAAGTTTCACTTCCATAGAGCGGCACGTTCCAGGCACAGGCTATCAAAAATGACTTCCTATATTTGATGTCAACAGATTTCTTTTCTGTAATAAAGGCATTCCTTGCTTGCACCTACTTTTTATATCTTCTTTGCTTCGACTATCACTATTTATTTTGCTACCTATGTAAGTCTCTTCGACTTCCTTGCCAATTTGACCTCAATAAGGGTTTCTAATTTATTTCGGCTGCATTTCATTAAATTTGTTTTACATTTATAGATTTTTATCATGAATTCCTTCCTCCAATCGGAGTCCATACCATTTAAAAAATCATTCAAATCCTCTGGTGAATCGATTAAGAAGTCAATGTCATCAGAAAATCTTTTCTCCTTGAATTATTACTCCTATTTTAAATAGTTCTCTAATTTCCTTCATTGCTTGTTAAATGTATAGATTGAAAAGTATAGGTGATAAGTTGCAGCCTTGCCTTACACCTTTCTGAAAACCAGCTTCTCTCTCATGTCCTTCGGCTCGAATAACTGCCGTCAGGGACAGAAGACCTCGTAGTTCCGCCCCTTACCCCAACAATAACTAACTAATTGTCGTCTGGTTTCTGTACATTATTTGATGTAGCCATCATCGTATTTACCGTGGCCTACGTTGTAATATAGGCCACTGTATTTTCACTACCTTACAAGATTATGCCATCTATTTATTGAACTAATTTTTTGGTTATTGCAGCGTGATTTTCGTGCGGTTACAAAAGTTCTTTGTTGGCAATCTTGGAGGAGAATATTTCTCCAAAGAATAAATGACCCCAGCGATACCTCATTTTACTCCAACTTGCGTCTCCCTTCCTCGCTTTGCCCTCTCTCTCTGGCCCTGCGCCATCTCGGTAAGCCCTAGGCTCACTTGCCCCGCAATTCCGTCAGCGTCTCATTCGCTCCCACATGCTGCTACTGGTTGCTTGGCCTCGCCGTGCCGTCCCATACTAAGAAACCGTGTGCTACCAACTATTTCACAATATGAACGCCAAGAAAGACACTTTGGTAATGAAGGTGCAAATAGGGTGCTTCCATACGTTCTATCTGGCCTATATTTCCATTAATAATGATTAGGGCTCGGATTTTTAGGTAAATAAATATAATTTTATGTAAATACGGTACATATTTTAAGCATTTTTTCTATAAATACATAAATTCTTGCTTTTCACTTATTTGCACATAGAAAGACATAATATTTACATTTTTTTTAACCAGTATGCTAGATCGTTCAGTTTATTGCATTTTTTTCTGTGTTACTTCAACAGGGAAGAACCTGTGAGCTGTCTAATCTTCATTCAGAGCTTATGTCAGCTTGCAACTGTGTTATTCTTAATTTGTCGCCCCGTGCCACTCACTGTGGAAGCCGGGAATTTCCTTGTCCATAGCCATATTGCACCACGTGCTAGACCTCCCCCTCCCCCAGCTACCAGGAACTAGTGTCACTCGCATGCAGTTCATTTCTGGCACTGTGGAGTATAAGGCAGTTCTACGATGCCTAAAGTAAAAACAACAAGTTATCGTCTGTTGCAGAATTTTTTAAAGATAATTTTACTTCTCCTGGGGGCGTTCTGTTCTACCAACCATGTGGGACAGCAATCAAGGCTAAACAGCGATCTCAAGTTACACAACACCTCAAGGGCATGAAGCATATTGCCGCAGTTTCGCGCCTTCAGAAGAAGTGTTTCGCGATATTCGTCGGTCATATGTGATGGACAACCTGAAGATGTATCTCGTTGTGTGTTGTAGTTCTTCAGCAGTCAGTGAGACATAGCATAAATTGCATTCATGAGCACTGCATATTGTTTATATTGAACCCGATGGGGTTATGCTGACTGGAATCGAACATGGTTCTCAGAGACTGTGATCTCAGTATAAAGGTTCCACCAGGAAGCGAACCAGAGATCTGTACAGGGAGTTTCTTGGTAAAAACCCCTCGAAAGAAATGTATATTTAATCACTGGTGTGATTTTGATGAAATGGCATTATTTATTAAAATAATGTAGGAAATAATGAGCAGATTATATCATTATAAGACGATTTGGTGTAAGCTATTGGAGGCTTGAAGCACGGAGAAGGGCAGAGTTGACATTTACTAATTGGCCCAGAATTGTGGGTTGGTCCCAGTGGAGCCACGTCCATCTCTGTCACCCCATTATGTCGTCTGGAGCAGGGGTGAGGCCTGAATAATGACATAGTTATTCCCCGACGGAGAATAGATTTAGAGTAGGGGCGGAGAAATGCCCAGAAAAATCATTGATTACTCGTGATTGGAGTAACGAATCGAGATGAGAGTTGCACACAGGTGAATATTTTGGCAAGAAGATAATTTTAGAGTCTTTTACCTGCGAAATTGGTGCATATTTAATGATGTGCGTAAGGACTGTAAAACGACCATTGTTCGCGGATGGATGTGAAGATGTTGCCGGGGGTTTCCCGTTAGGTAGCGTCCCACGCCATGGAGAAAGGAATTAATATTAATTAATTGAACGAGCGATTCCTTTGCACACAGATAGTTTTGGGACCTGTGAAGAGAGAGGAACACAATGATCATGGTTTGAAGACCTGAATCATGCTGTGAGAGGAGCCAAGATTACGCGGGAAGATGTTGCTCTACTTTCTGTGAGAATCCGATATAAGGGAGTAGACCCCAGGAGGAGCTCTCGGCTAAGCTCAGTCGAAGTGGTAACGCAGCCAAGCTCAGTCTACATGCCGCCAAGCGCAGTTACAGCCAGTTATTGTCTTACGCAGTTTTCAGTTGTAGCACAATGGCAATAAGTTGCAATCAGTATGCAGCAAATATGCAGCAGTACGAGACAGCGTGTAAGCCGCAGACAGAAGTCTTCAAATAAGTTACGTGCAGTCTTCGAGTGAAACTTCAGTCAGCTACAGCCAGGTTGAAGCAAGTTCGTCAAGGCAAAACGCATGACGGATCTATTCATCAAGACGCCGAACAAAGACTGGTATGTGTAAAAGAAACAGTAAACCTGCTTGTATGAATAATAGTCGTGATACAGGCATAATCAGCAGCACGAACTATGACGTGTTCAGCTACGAAGCACCGTATAGACTAACGGTAGAACTATTGTATATAATTATTTGTGAAAGTGTTGAACTGTATTAAGCGCAATGTGTATAGTATTAACTAATCGTGTATGTGTAACTACGATAGAATGCGCGAAAGAAACTCTACTAAGTGTTTGGTATTGCCATGAGAGTACCAGATGTTAACGCTCATGTTTGGGAGCCAGCGTATTGATGTAACGCAGGACGCTTACTGTAGGAGTAATGATCGTCATAAAAACTGTTGGAGAGTTCCGAGAGCAGATAACCAGACTTTCAATCAGGAGTTGGTAACGTAAGATGCCGTCGACACCTGCAATTTCGATCTCTGCTAGGGAATTTCAGCATTGAAGTGTGTATAAAGTGACGAGTGTTCAGTGTAATGCATATGTAAAAATATCATTTAAAGTTGTGTTTGATGAAGTGTTTCACATGTTTGGGGAGTGATAACTTCCTGAAAGGTATGCAACGTGTCGTGTTGGTGATAGAAATTATGTGTAATCAAATGTGTGTAAACAAGAGAAATATGTCGCGTTAAACCCATTATGGCGGGCGACATGGAAGAATATGATTGGTCGGAGCCACCTTAGATGCCTATAGAGATGTAAGTACCCCACAAATTATGGTTATGATTATGTAGAAGTTTGGACCGCTGCATGTCTGTGATTCCGTAAAGATATTGTGAATTCCTTATAGATGCCAGTAAAAATCAGTTAGGAGGCTGATCCTCCATGTTTAATCAGTATTGAGTTGATTTTGATAGAGTTGAGATGTTAATGTGCATCATTAAGTGGAGTAATTATTCCCACTATGAATTAAGAATGGCAATCAGTTATGTAAATGCAACGAACGCGATTGTTCGAGTTTAAAACGTTTAGCTATGTCGGAAATTTTGGTAATTTATGTGAGAATAATAATAAATAATGATTTTGGTCATTTATGTCAGTGAGAAATGATAGTAATAATAATGGTTATTAAGAGTATGAATGAACACATCAGGAAACAAATAAATGTTGTAAGCGAGAATTATTAACGCTAAGTGCAAGACTTATCAATCTAAGCAGGAAGATGTTACAGTGAGATTACATTTTAGTAATTATGGAAAGAAGTTTTATATCAGAATATTGCATATATTCAGTAATGATACCAGTAATGAAAGAGCTTTTAGTGAATTGAATTTGCAGCTTAATTGAGAAGCTTATAGAGTAAATGTTAGATTTCTCTTAATATTATAGGTCGGAGTGTCGTAGCATGGAGCATTAGGGGCCAGATAGTCTATTCTACGTATGAATTCTCCTATGTCGTGGACATTGGTGGAGATATTATTTATTCCAGAGTTTTAGTGATGGACCCTAACTCTGAAGAAAGGATTGAAATGTGTTCCGGACTGGAATCTTGACAGAGTCGAGGAAACAAGGACACCTCGCAGCTCTATGATTTCCCGAGAACTTATTGATGAGTTATTTACGCTCGTTGGTAGCGAAAACTCATGGCGACAGTGGTTTTCTGCGCCTATATTATACTTGAGACATCGGTCAAACCGCCAAGCTCATGCATTGCGAACCCCGAACCTTCATGTTGAATGGACCCATGTGAGGCCATTAATTAATCGTTATCCTCGACGTAGGAATAATTACAAAAGCTCATTCAATACCTGTTGGCATAATAGTCAATTAAGATCCTTTGGGAACATGTGTGTCGGTCAGGACACAGTATTTTGTCTTGTAAATCTTCACTGCTTAGAGAGAGGGAGGCTTTCAAACTTTTAGAAAGGTCGAGATAATTGGTGAAACGACCCATTCCACTTTCTATTGTGTAGCGACTTCCTTAGCCGAGGGTCGGTGCTAGCCACCCGGGCCGCTCAGGCAAGTTATAAAGGGAAGAGTCTAGACCTTGTTAAAATGACATATAATGCAAGATTGTTATGTTGAGTATTATAGCCATGTGGTTTGGGAACACATGGATAATTATAGTTCATCCTGATGGTTCATTATTTTAGCTATCTGACGAATAGTTACATGAGATATTTGTACTGTCACTGGAACCAAATCATGTAGTTGGTTACTAGATGCCAATCGCCATGAGCGCGAGGTAGTCTATCGTACAATCCGACATAAGCTATAACGTAACGTTTTATCTAGGAATCACAGACAGCATGCGGTGAAACCATATAATTGGAGGATGTGTAGGGGGTAGCTTACATAATTATGGAGTTGCACGTTGATTTTGGTGCAACGTCCAAATAGGTAAATGCATGCAAAGCATTTCATTGGTGAGAAGAAAAATATTAAAACACGCATGGCACACATAATTGTTTAACATAAAGAGGTTTAAGGAATAATCCTTGTTGTAATATTAAAGAAGTCACATTGTATGACTGTTATGTTAATGTACAGTTTGTTTTGAAGTCGTAGGTGCATCAGCGCACTAGTATATCCTTGTGAAGTTCACAGAAGGGTAAAGCCTTATGGCTAGGTATGACTTTGTTGTGATTTTATATTTGTTTACTTGTGGATTGTGGAAGTAAAAATTTTGTTTGCTTTATTTTATGCTTTTTGGGTATTGTTTTGTGTTTGAAGCCATGATTTATTTTATTGAATTAAAGTTTTAGAATAGAGTTGTGCCTTATCATTGTAGAGTTGATACCTTTTAGCCTCAAATCCAAAATATGCACTGCTAAATTGGGGTTACCGTACACGCCTGAGAGCTGATGCTAGTTGGAGGCAGATGCATATTATCCACCGAGATTACTCACATGGGTACATGGGAATTGATGTCCTATACTGTGATTTGAGCTAAAGGTACGACTAAAGTCGGTCAGATTTAATGCACACAACTCTATTAAAGTAAGAATTAACGAAGTAGGGTGTGACCGCTCCTAATCCATAGCTAAGTTCCGATACGTATATATAAATTTTGATAGATACCTATAGACATCTCTATTAATTTATCATGGCGTGGCCCAAGTGGGGCTTTCGGCAGTAAAAACCACTCCCTGAACAGTTTTTATAGTAAATTAGAATATGGCCGATGTCCTACTAATACCACCCTCTGATCTAATTTATCATGGCGCCCAGAATACGTGGAGCTTATGGGATTTAGGGAAAACCCATAGATTTTTATGGTATTTCATGGGGAAAACCATAGTAATTGTTTTGCCTTAAACTGTGTTTGAGTGATTTTTGAATTCAGTAGGCATTTGAGGTAACGCAGTATCTCTCTATTGAGAAGAGAATGGCCTAAGGGTACGAGCGTTACTTACCCAATCCACAATCTACCATAATATTATCAGGTTTTGTACGACTTCACAATATGTGTGCAGTATTTGATGTTTCTCTTCGAAACGTATCCACATATTTTTCCAGGAAGCCTGCCTGCATATTTAAGTGTGTTATTGGAAAATGTCAGGTACACAGGAGATCTTGCAAGTTATTGCAGGACTGAAACAGCATTTTGATGCTGCTCACGAGCAGAGTAAACTGGAAACCAAGGCGTTCCAGGATAGTATAAACACTCGGTTAGATGAGAACCAGAGAGAGTTAAATAACAGGTTAGATGCCAATCAGGAGGCAATTAATGCAACTCAGGTTGAAATAAACAACCGTTTAGAGGCAAATAAAGTTGAATATAAAGATGAATTAAACAATAAGTTAGGTCAAATGCAAGAAGTCATTAAGACCGAAGTAACAGATACTGTTGTAAGCATTGTATCGGAAATGCAGGTAAATACTGATAAACGTTTCGAGGCTATAGAAGCCAAACTTGAGGGTAATTTGCAAGCGTGTAGGTATGCTCAGGAGCAAACCAACAGTAAATTAGAGGCGTTGTCTAACGATATTAAGGATATTCAGATCCAAAATGAGGCGAATCTCGAACGCCAAGCGAAACAGTTCGCAGAGTTTACGAAAACAGTAGACCAGAGATTAGAGGAGAACGACTCCAAATGGGACCAGAAATTGAAAAGTTACGCTAGAACAATTAACGGTGACCTCAAGAAACAGGACCAGAATATATTAGGTCAATGCCAGGAAATAGGCGAAATTAAGGCTATCGCTCATGAAAGTAAGGAGCTGGTAGGCAACGTGAAAAGTCAGATGGGTCAAGTTCATAAAGAACTGGACCAAGTGCAAAGCGACATTGTCATAGTCAATAAAAGGCAAGAGGAAAATAGAGGCGAGATCACCAAGGTCCGGAATGAATTGTCTAAAGTCAATGGACACATTCAAGATGAAATTAAAGGTCTGAGAGAAGAACTCGAAATAAGGGAAGGCCAGAAAACAGAGGCAAGCGACAAGACCCTTGCTCAAATTAAAGAGGACGTAGAGGATGAAATATCCCATATCAAACAAAGTCTGAAAGAAGACAAGGTGAAAATTTTTCAAGTAGCCGAGGAAAACCGAGATAGGCTTACGAGAATAGAAAAAGAAGTCATTACTCGCCTAGAAAGAGCAGAAATGCGCCATAACCAAATGGAGACTAGGATAATAGCACAGGAGGAGACACTTCTGAAAGATCCTAAGTCAAGTGAAGGCAGCATAGAGGATATGAGAAAAACAAGGTGGGCAGACCTAGAAACCCAACCTATAAGCAGGAATGCTGCAGGCGCAGGAGAAAGTCCTTACATGACGCCAGGTGTACCAATTGCGGCATCGACGCCACATGAAAACGCGATGCACACCCAGGTGATAAACGTCATTAGGGCAAGCGAAGAAAAACCTAGGAAATTTTCAGGTAGTCACTGTAGTATGACACCAAAATATTGGTTAAAGGAAGTGACTGAATATCTCAATGATGCACGAATACCGCAGGAGCGTAGGCTACGTGCTATAAAGAAGTTAACAGAGGGGGAGTGCGCATTATGGTTTCGCAGCTTCCGTTACACTTTTGATACTGTTGAGGAATTCCGCGAGGCATTCTTGAAGAGTTATTGGGACGCCGCGACTCAGCAGAATTTACGGCTGGATTTGTATGCCAAAAAGTACAGCACGAACAACCCGACGAAGTACGCAGAATTCTTCATATCGCAGATGTGTCGTTTTAAAGAGCTGGATCAAAAACCTAGTGAACTGGAGCTATGCATTGCTATCGCCAAACAGCTTCCATACGAGATCCAAAGGCTACTAATCTCGGCTAATGCGAAAACTGCTATGGAAATGGAGACAGTTCTAAGGCAACTGGACCTCACCACAGCAAATACTATGCGTCAGAGTCGAACCGTGGAACAAGTCCACGTGACCAACACACAGACTGACCAACAGCAAGCTCCAAGGAACAACAAAGCCACGAGCACAGAAACTTTAGATTCCTATGGACGGCAATGGGAACAGGAACCCAGAAAATGGCAGTCAAGGTACAAAGGAAATGCTAATAAAGCAGGAAGAGGTCGAAGTTCGTGGAATAAACACAATAACAGGGGCAAACCGTACCATAACAATGGAGGTAATAATGGCCAGGAAGGCAATAATAGAAATTGGAGACCCCAAGAGAGAAGAAATAACTTCGATGACGAGGCAGAAGAGCGATATCATGCTTCTTTGCGATACCTCGAAGAAAGGGGAGATGAGCCCCAGAAACCACAAGTCCGCTGGCAAGAAGTCATGCAGAACAGGACATCGCCAGACAGATATGGAGATGGAGCTAAGAGTTTGGAACTACAGCGCAGCGAACAGGAGAGAAGGAACTCCAAAGGGGCGGGCGCTGAAGAAAAAAAAAAAAAAACGCCAAAATTAGAAGAGCTCGAGACTGATGGATGGAAGTCTATTAACATCATCAATTGGATAGCCAAACCAGAAGAATTGATTGAGGATACAGGAGGACCACAGGTCATGGTCAAGAGAGAATTGCCTATTATAATTGTGAGAGTGGCAGGATTAAAAGTCAGAAGTCTGTTAGATACTGGATCAACAGTAAGCCTGATGACACAAGCTCTATATAATGAAATAGCCCGGAGAGAGAACATTTCGAAGATACCGATCTCCAGTGTCAAAATTAAAGGGGTAATTCCAGACAGAACAATGATATGTAAATACCAGGTATTCCTAGATTTACAGATAGGAGGCTCGATTTTCTCACAGAGTTTTCTGTTAGTAAACAAACTACCTTATAACCTACTTATTGGGGCAGAGTTTATAAGGGAATACAGAGTGATAATTGACCTAGCACAGGACAGGGTTATGTTCCATGTGAATGAAGAAGCTGAAGGCTTAGAGGTCGCACTCAATGAAATTGAACCAGGATCCAGTGAACAAGTATGGCATACATACAGAGATGTGGCTGATGAAGAAGTGTTAGCTATTGAGCAGTTAGAAGCGGAGCTCAAAACACTAGCCACAGACTTGGAAAAAGATCTGGAACCCAAATTGGAAGAATACATTTCGGAAAAGCTAGAAGAAGCGAAAATTGGGCTAAAAGAGAAGGAAAATTTAAAGCAGTTATTGCTGGAACAGAAGGAAGTCTTTGATTCGAGACCTGGTCGGATAAAGAACTTCACTTATGCTTTTCAAGTCAGTGATTGGACACCATTTAGGCAGAAACCCTACCCTATAGCTGAAAAGCATTATGCTAAAGTGAAAGAGGCAATTCAGGAGATGTTGGAGGCCGGCGTTATTGAGAAAACACCTACGCCTTATGTAAGTCCATTGGTAATTGTACAAAATTCAGACGGATCTGTCAGAGTCTGCTTGGACCTGAGACGCTTAAATTTGAGAGTTATTCCGGAATTTGACCAAGTGCCACCTATTAAAGAGATCCTCAGGAAGTTTAGAGGGAAAACTATATTCTCAAATTTGGATATCACATCCAGTTTCCACCATCTGGAATTAGAGAAGAAAACTAGTCTGTTGACAGGATTTATGTTTGATCAACATACATTCACATTTTTAAGGCTACCTTTTGGGTTGAAAACAGCTGGTTCAGCCCTGATAAGAGCGTTAGATCGCAATCTATCAGATGAGGTTAAAGAGAGAACCATCAGATATGTAGACGACATCCTACTCACATCAGAATCTCTGGAGGAGCACATGAGAGACCTGAAGAAGTTGCTAGATGACCTTCGAGAAGCGAACTTTAAGGTCAATATCAAGAAATCGCACTTCTGTCAGAGGGAAGTTAAATTCCTAGGGCATGTTATTGATGCAAATGGAGTGAAGCCTAATCCAGATAAATTGGAGGTAATTCGGAATTTCCCTCGACCCACGAAAGTTAAGCACGTCCGACAGTATTTGGGAGTAATTGGATTCTTTTCGAACCACTGCCCAAACTATACTGCGACAGTAGCACCACTGCAGGACCTATTGAAGAAAGGCGGCAGATGGAATTGGACGGAGCAATGTCAGGAAGCATTCGTGAGGTCAAAACAAATGCTTTTGGAATATGTGAAACTGGGATACCCAGATTATACCCAGAAGTTCATCATACAGACGGATGCATCACTTATTGGGATTGGAGCGATGCTATTCCAGGAAAATGTTGACCAGCCTGAGAAGAAAGTTTTTATCGCCTTTATAAGCAGAAGACTGAGAGCCCATGAGAAAAACTACACGATCACAGAGATAGAATTGCTCGCAATTTTGTACGCGTTGCAATCGTGGCATAAACTCGTGTACGGCTTCCGAATAGTTCTGAGAACAGACCATAAAGCTTTAACATTTTTGTTAAAGACGGATTTGTCTAGTCAGAGATTGACAAGATGGTCCCTGTATATCCAGCAATTTAATGTGGAAATAGAATACTGTCCAGGGAAAGAGAATGTAATACCGGACATATTAAGTCGTTACCCTAGAGAAGAAGAAGTACTAGCGGTCCAGATTGAGAATCGAGATCAGAAGACGTTGGATGACTTAAGGAACATTACCAACCTACAACGCGAAGACCCATGGTTGAAGATGATAATCGATTACTTCGAGGGACGCTTAGCAAGGGGAACTGCGATATACAGAGAGGCGGAGGCATTGGCAACAGATTATGTATGGTATAATCAGATATTACACAAGTGGGACGATGTGGATCACACACGTCAAAGGATTGTAATTCCTGCATCTTTGCAGAGGAGATTAGTATGGCTAGCCCACAGAGCATTTGGACATCCTGGAATAGATAAAATTTGTGCTCTGTTGAAGGAAGCATTTACTTGGCCAAAATTGAGAGAAACGGTGAGAAATGCTATTAGAACATGTGATCTTTGCCAAAGGGTAAAGCCGAATCCCTTTTTAATGAGGCAACGACCTATCCCGTTATTACCAGAGAAGCCAAGGCAGCTATTGAGTATTGACAACTTTGGACCATTGCCTAGAGCACGTAGAGGCAACAGACACATTTTTGTAGCCATGGATGTATTTTCGAAAATGGTGGTGCTGTGCCCCATTCAAAAGACAAGTTCAAAACAGGTCTTGAAGCGCCTGAAAGAGAGAGTTATTCCGATTCTTGGGAAGCCGGATAACATTCTCTCGGACCACGGAAGTTGCTTTACTAGTGCAGAAATTCGTCGAGAACTGGAAACTCTAGGAATTAGGCAGATTTTATCTACCATTCGCCATCCTGAGGCAAGTCCCGTTGAAAGAGTAATGAGAGAGGTCCAGAAATACATGAAGATCTACTGTTCTGAAGCGAATTGGCGTTGGATTGAATTTCTAGAAGTCATTGAATACTGTATAAATAATACTGTACATGAGGCGACAGGTCAGGTTCCCGTTACTCTACATCTGGATCAGAGACCAGAGAGACCGTGGAATGGTGTTATTCCATTACCAGTAGACGCACAGCCCGGTAGAGAATTGAGGATCCAACGAACCTTTGAATATCTCAAAGCACAGGCGGAGAGACGTCAGAGAAGGAATCGTGCGAAGAGGTATCATAAACCGCTTCTCGTGGGACAGAAAGTTTTAATTAAGAAACCCGCCAGTTCAGATCCATAGGCACGGAAGTATAAAAAATTTATTTTTGCTTACCACGGCCCGTTCGAGGTGATAAGAGACCTCCAGAACAATGCATACAGGTTAAGGCATTTAGAGAATGGAAACGAGGTCGTTATGAACATAGCCAACTTAAAAGTTTATTACTCGCCAGAAGAATTCGACGAACCAGAAGAAGAATTAGTAACGCACACCCAACTCAACGTGGAGAGCGGAGGCAGCCAAGCAGGCAGACCTGAATGTTGGAACGGCGAGACGGGACGAGAAGCAGACAGTTTACCCAGTGTAAGCGGAGAGCAGAAAGAATGCCAGTGTTTGCGAGAATTCTATGAAGAAATGGTCAGAGTGGCCAGAGAGGTTGAGGCTGTAAACGCGACCCTTCGCAGGGAGAATAGACAGCTCAGAAACAAGGCCGAGTGTGGAAGGGGAAACACTACTAACCCACTCGCAGCCAGACAAGGTGAAGGACCCCAGACGTAAACACAGACGGTGGTCGACAGTCAGCTGGTTACTTATATAAGCCACTTGCATTGGACTTTTATAAGTTTTGCAAGGGGAACATGAACCCGATGGGGTTATGCTGACTGGAATCGAACATGGTTCTCAGAGACTGTGATCTCAGTATAAAGGTTCCACCAGGAAGCGAACCAGAGATCTGTACAGGGAGTTTCTTGGTAAAAACCCCTCGAAAGAAATGTATATTTAATCACTGGTGTGATTTTGATGAAATGGCATTATTTATTAAAATAATGTAGGAAATAATGAGCAGATTATATCATTATAAGACGATTTGGTGTAAGCTATTGGAGGCTTGAAGCACGGAGAAGGGCAGAGTTGACATTTACTAATTGGCCCAGAATTGTGGGTTGGTCCCAGTGGAGCCACGTCCATCTCTGTCACCCCATTATGTCGTCTGGAGCAGGGGTGAGGCCTGAATAATGACATAGTTATTCCCCGACGGAGAATAGATTTAGAGTAGGGGCGGAGAAATGCCCAGAAAAATCATTGATTACTCGTGATTGGAGTAACGAATCGAGATGAGAGTTGCACACAGGTGAATATTTTGGCAAGAAGATAATTTTAGAGTCTTTTACCTGCGAAATTGGTGCATATTTAATGATGTGCGTAAGGACTGTAAAACGACCATTGTTCGCGGATGGATGTGAAGATGTTGCCGGGGGTTTCCCGTTAGGTAGCGTCCCACGCCATGGAGAAAGGAATTAATATTAATTAATTGAACGAGCGATTCCTTTGCACACAGATAGTTTTGGGACCTGTGAAGAGAGAGGAACACAATGATCATGGTTTGAAGACCTGAATCATGCTGTGAGAGGAGCCAAGATTACGCGGGAAGATGTTGCTCTACTTTCTGTGAGAATCCGATATAAGGGAGTAGACCCCAGGAGGAGCTCTCGGCTATGCTCAGTCGAAGTGGTAACGCAGCCAAGCTCAGTCTACATGCCGCCAAGCGCAGTTACAGCCAGTTATTGTCTTACGCAGTTTTCAGTTGTAGCACAATGGCAATAAGTTGCAATCAGTATGCAGCAAATATGCAGCAGTACGAGACAGCGTGTAAGCCGCAGACAGAAGTCTTCAAATAAGTTACGTGCAGTCTTCGAGTGAAACTTCAGTCAGCTACAGCCAGGTTGAAGCAAGTTCGTCAAGGCAAAACGCATGACGGATCTATTCATCAAGACGCCGAACAAAGACTGGTATGTGTAAAAGAAACAGTAAACCTGCTTGTATGAATAATAGTCGTGATACAGGCATAATCAGCAGCACGAACTATGACGTGTTCAGCTACGAAGCACCGTATAGACTAACGGTAGAACTATTGTATATAATTATTTGTGAAAGTGTTGAACTGTATTAAGCGCAATGTGTATAGTATTAACTAATCGTGTATGTGTAACTACGATAGAATGCGCGAAAGAAACTCTACTAAGTGTTTGGTATTGCCATGAGAGTACCAGATGTTAACGCTCATGTTTGGGAGCCAGCGTATTAATGTAACGCAGGACGCTTACTGTAGGAGTAATGATCGTCATAAAAACTGTTGGAGAGTTCCGAGAGCAGATAACCAGACTTTCAATCAGGAGTTGGTAACGTAAGATGCCGTCGACACCTGCAATTTCGATCTCTGCTAGGGAATTTCAGCATTGAAGTGTGTATAAAGTGACGAGTGTTCAGTGTAATGCATATGTAAAAATATCATTTAAAGTTGTGTTTGATGAAGTGTTTCACATGTTTGGGGAGTGATAACTTCCTGAAAGGTATGCAACGTGTCGTGTTGGTGATAGAAATTATGTGTAATCAAATGTGTGTAAACAAGAGAAATATGTCGCGTTAAACCCATTATGGCGGGCGACATGGAAGAATATGATTGGTCGGAGCCACCTTAGATGCCTATAGAGATGTAAGTACCCCACAAATTATGGTTATGATTATGTAGAAGTTTGGACCGCTGCATGTCTGTGATTCCGTAAAGATATTGTGAATTCCTTA
Source organism: Meconema thalassinum (assembly GCA_946902985.2). Classification (NCBI taxonomy): domain Eukaryota; kingdom Metazoa; phylum Arthropoda; class Insecta; order Orthoptera; family Tettigoniidae; genus Meconema; species Meconema thalassinum. The sequence goes on along the minus strand of OX336391.1, from coordinate 66,149,753 downwards.
TAGATGCCAGTAAAAATCAGTTAGGAGGCTGATCCTCCATGTTTAATCAGTATTGAGTTGATTTTGATAGAGTTGAGATGTTAATGTGCATCATTAAGTGGAGTAATTATTCCCACTATGAATTAAGAATGGCAATCAGTTATGTAAATGCAACGAACGCGATTGTTCGAGTTTAAAACGTTTAGCTATGTCGGAAATTTTGGTAATTTATGTGAGAATAATAATAAATAATGATTTTGGTCATTTATGTCAGTGAGAAATGATAGTAATAATAATGGTTATTAAGAGTATGAATGAACACATCAGGAAACAAATAAATGTTGTAAGCGAGAATTATTAACGCTAAGTGCAAGACTTATCAATCTAAGCAGGAAGATGTTACAGTGAGATTACATTTTAGTAATTATGGAAAGAAGTTTTATATCAGAATATTGCATATATTCAGTAATGATACCAGTAATGAAAGAGCTTTTAGTGAATTGAATTTGCAGCTTAATTGAGAAGCTTATAGAGTAAATGTTAGATTTCTCTTAATATTATAGGTCGGAGTGTCGTAGCATGGAGCATTAGGGGCCAGATAGTCTATTCTACGTATGAATTCTCCTATGTCGTGGACATTGGTGGAGATATTATTTATTCCAGAGTTTTAGTGATGGACCCTAACTCTGAAGAAAGGATTGAAATGTGTTCCGGACTGGAATCTTGACAGAGTCGAGGAAACAAGGACACCTCGCAGCTCTATGATTTCCCGAGAACTTATTGATGAGTTATTTACGCTCGTTGGTAGCGAAAACTCATGGCGACAGTGGTTTTCTGCGCCTATATTATACTTGAGACATCGGTCAAACCGCCAAGCTCATGCATTGCGAACCCCGAACCTTCATGTTGAATGGACCCATGTGAGGCCATTAATTAATCGTTATCCTCGACGTAGGAATAATTACAAAAGCTCATTCAATACCTGTTGGCATAATAGTCAATTAAGATCCTTTGGGAACATGTGTGTCGGTCAGGACACAGTATTTTGTCTTGTAAATCTTCACTGCTTAGAGAGAGGGAGGCTTTCAAACTTTTAGAAAGGTCGAGATAATTGGTGAAACGACCCATTCCACTTTCTATTGTGTAGCGACTTCCTTAGCCGAGGGTCGGTGCTAGCCACCCGGGCCGCTCAGGCAAGTTATAAAGGGAAGAGTCTAGACCTTGTTAAAATGACATATAATGCAAGATTGTTATGTTGAGTATTATAGCCATGTGGTTTGGGAACACATGGATAATTATAGTTCATCCTGATGGTTCATTATTTTAGCTATCTGACGAATAGTTACATGAGATATTTGTACTGTCACTGGAACCAAATCATGTAGTTGGTTACTAGATGCCAATCGCCATGAGCGCGAGGTAGTCTATCGTACAATCCGACATAAGCTATAACGTAACGTTTTATCTAGGAATCACAGACAGCATGCGGTGAAACCATATAATTGGAGGATGTGTAGGGGGTAGCTTACATAATTATGGAGTTGCACGTTGATTTTGGTGCAACGTCCAAATAGGTAAATGCATGCAAAGCATTTCATTGGTGAGAAGAAAAATATTAAAACACGCATGGCACACATAATTGTTTAACATAAAGAGGTTTAAGGAATAATCCTTGTTGTAATATTAAAGAAGTCACATTGTATGACTGTTATGTTAATGTACAGTTTGTTTTGAAGTCGTAGGTGCATCAGCGCACTAGTATATCCTTGTGAAGTTCACAGAAGGGTAAAGCCTTATGGCTAGGTATGACTTTGTTGTGATTTTATATTTGTTTACTTGTGGATTGTGGAAGTAAAAATTTTGTTTGCTTTATTTTATGCTTTTTGGGTATTGTTTTGTGTTTGAAGCCATGATTTATTTTATTGAATTAAAGTTTTAGAATAGAGTTGTGCCTTATCATTGTAGAGTTGATACCTTTTAGCCTCAAATCCAAAATATGCACTGCTAAATTGGGGTTACCGTACACGCCTGAGAGCTGATGCTAGTTGGAGGCAGATGCATATTATCCACCGAGATTACTCACATGGGTACAATATTGTCATTAATAAACTAAATTATAATTAAATATTTTTACTTTTTTGGTCACATATTTCAGGTATTTTTAATACATAAAAAATAAATATTTCCCCGATTTTTAGCACCTAAAAATCCGAGCCCTAATAATGATAATAATGTTACGGCTGTGAGTTTGTTTCATCGCTCGCCACATGAGTCACAACTGCCCCAGGGCTGGGCTGCTCTGCCTCAGTGTATTGCGTGCGCCTTATGCAACAGGACTACTAGGACAAAGGGATGGTCCAGAATATTCGTGACTGAGCCAGTGAAGGAAACCTCGAGAAGCCGTGAACCCTGGATGGGTCTAGAAGCATTTATTGAGTCATCGGCCTGCTATATAAGAGCGACCTGTCAAGCAGTTGTCTTTGTGTTTTACGAGCTAGTGCGAGCGTTTATCCTGAGCGACAGAAGTGTGATGACTTGCGAAACCCCTAGTGAAGCCGTTTCTCTTGACAGCGAGGAAGTGAGAAGCATACAGGGGACTGCCTGTGTTTTGAGTGAGTGTGATTTCACTGAGCGTCAGAGATATTGTGGTGAAGTGCAGTGCGAGTTACGAAATCCAGTGACATTGTTTCCCAGCTCGTGAACAGCGAAGCAGCGTGTAGAAGGTTATCGTAAGTAACTGTAATTTGTGTACAAAAGGAAGAGTTGCATGTAGTTCTGTCAAGGCCACCAGACTCATTAGCACGGATTAACTTCTGTGGTTTGTTGACAAGTGAAAAGGGGGCAAGAGCTCTCCATAAGCAAGAGACTTGAGGAAACTGGAGTAAGGTTCCAATTGCTTGTATTTGCTGATGAGTAGTGTATCTTTCTGGCCGCAATAACATTAATTATTTCTTTAAAGGAACATCCTGTGTTGTGCTTTCTACCCACCATAATCCAGTTAACAAAAGTGCCACTAGGGGGTGGCACGTAACAATAATAATAACTATGGCTTAAAGGAAGTTTTCGTCATCCCAGTCGTTGTCTCTGTGAATTGTTTAGTCACAAAGGACCGGGAAACTTCAAAAGACAACCTTGGCTTGAAGAGAAACCATATGTGGTTAATGCAAAAAGCATTGCAAGTAGCCTATATTACGTAAGGTTTTATCTCTTCAATGACTTGCTCTGGACATCTTGAGACCCAGTGCTATCATCTGTGTCTTTGGCTCTCAAGGAGCCTGACGGTGATGGTTTTGTATTTTTATATGAATTTCACATTGTAGATAATAATCGTAATCACAATTTCGTTTGAAAAGACTGAAATAATGGCATTCTTTGATGTGGAAACACAAGCTATTGCATTGATTAAAAATAAAGAAATTAAAGTTGTCCATAAATTTAAATAAGTTAAGATGGCGGCAGTACCATTTGAACACGTTAAGAGTGCTCTGCAAAAATTAAGAAATATCGCTGAAATGGGCGGATATATTAAAAAAGATAACAAGGATGAAATGTTAAATGCGGTGAGTACATTAGAGACACACTGTAATGTGATGGAAAACATTATGAACTCAGGAAACAATAAGAATAGAGATTTGACAATCCCAGGGAATGAGGTTAACAAATTTCATGCCATTGATACAACAGAAGGTGCAGAGAGCTGCACAGGGAGACAAGTGGCGCTGTCTAGCGATAGTATTGAAGAATCACCAGACATGAACAGGAAGATCATGACACCTAAACAAATGGCGCTGTTTAGCGACAGTATCGATGAACCAATAGACATGATCAGGCAGGTCGCGACACCCAGCGGCACAACGGGTAACTCCCACAGCCTAACTCCAGATCTCCACAGGATCGAAGACATTATAACAGTTAACGTCACAAAGAACATAAATCAAATGATTAAAGCCTTCATGACCAACATAAAAAGCTTGATAAAGGAAGAAATACAGCAAACACAATCACAAGCAGCGCAACAGCATGAGAATTCCGTATCCACAAAACGATGGGAGGAACTCAATCTGGGATGTGATGAACAATCACCTTCACGAAGTGAGGAGGCTCAAGAGCAGGAACTTGAAGCAGATGTAAATGATGGGCAATGGACACAAGTAACACATAGAAGAGGGAAGCAATCCGCAAGACAGCAAGTGCCAATATCCGGCGCTGGACCGAGTGACGAAGATTTACAACCAGCAGACAAGATGGCATGGTTATATGTGGGAAGAACAAAACCTCAAACAAACCCCGACGCGATAAAGAAATTCCTTAATAAAAAGGAATTAAAGAAAATGTCATATGTGAAGAACTAACAAATGATAGGAGCGCGAAAGCCTTCAAGGTAGGAATACCATTTAATTACTTGGAAAAGGTAAATGTGGCCGAGTTTTGGCCTATAGGAATAATCGTTAGACGTTTTCGTTTCCACCGCTTTTTTCTAGAAGCCGAAAGGCCATTTCCCGAATGAATATCCCTCAAAAAAGGATACAGCATGTAGGGTTCTACTATGGAACATAGAAGGGCTAAAGAATGTGATGACCAGTAGTCCAATAACATTCATAGATGAATAAGACGTAGTGATTTTGGTAGAAACCTTTCTTACGGACGATTGGCAACAGAATGGTTTCTATTGTACTCAAGTAATGGCGGATCAGGGACCAAGAGGGAGGCCTAAAGGTGGCATTGCATGCTGGATTAAACCCACCTTCGGCCCGTTCAAAGTAATAAAGAGCACAAAACATCTCATAGCCTTGAAAACGAATTATTTCATATTATTAACAGCATACTTCCAACCGGAACTGACAGAAATTGATATAATAGACGAATTAAGCAACACAATAGCTGATATTGACACCGAAATACCGCTTATATTAGCGGGAGATTTAAATTGTAGAGAGGGTAAAAATGAATCCAAATCAAGAGCAGTATTAAGATACATAGAGGAGGAGGGCCTCTCACTCATCAACAGAATTACGGAATCGACATATATATGTCATAATGGGCAAAGTGTCATTGACCTTATGTTCACAAATTACAAGGATATAAAAGTATCAAAACATCTAGTAAAGAAAAATGTACCCCTAAGAAAACATCTTCCAGTAGAAACAACCTTTGTCGTGGAAAACAGACCGCGCAGACTCATCAAAGAGCCAAATAAACTATCCAGGAAACTAAATAGAGAGGATATACGGAGTAAAGGCCAAGAAATTCAGATGATCATACAGCAAACAAGCTGCAATCTGGATGAAACACTACAACATCTGGAGGACATCTTAGTATCTGCAATAGAACCGGTAAATCAGACAAAGAGGAGATCCAAGCCGTGGTTCAAAGCAATATGTTATGAAGCACGAAGATCAACATTGAACGCCTTACACGAATGCCTGAGAACAAACACAGAAGAATCAAGACACGACTACGCACATAAACGGAGAATATACAAGAATCTTATTCGGGACACAAGAGATAAATATCAGAAGGTGCAAGAGGCAGCATTAATAGAACAAGCAAAAGAAAAACCATACAGCGTCCTTCAACAAAGGAAACCAAAATTCTCCAGAGAAATACCCATGGAAAGATGGACAACACACTTTAAAGCTGTACTACAGAAACCGGACACATCTCCAATCGCTGCTCCAATGGTAGACTACTCAGCAGTAATGAAACCTATTACCAGTGAGGAAGTCAAGGATGTAATTCAACAAACAAAAAATGGAAAAGCCTGTGGGCCGGACGGGATCTGTAATGAACATCTCAAAGAAAGTAGCCCTATGTTGGTAGAGGATTGGACAGTACTACTCAATCAATGTCTTGCGCAGGCCTCAATACCAGAGAAATGGAGATACTCCATAATGAAAATGCTATATAAAGGCAAGGGTCAAATGGATGATCCCAATTCATATCGTGGTATAGCGTTGGAAAATACAGGTCTTAAGCTATTGTCAAAGATACTGACAGAAAGATTAAGAGAATTAATAGACAGCGAACTGCCTGAAGAACAGTTCGGTTTCCGAAAAAGGCCGGTCAACGATACATGCTGTCAGTGCCTATTAGATAATATTGGCGATGCGCTAAGATTTTCTAGAGGTAAACTACATGTGATATTATATATAGGCTACGCTAAGGCGTTTGATTCAGTTGACAGGGAAAAACAATAGGCAAGTTGGAATCGATCATAGGAAGAGACCATTATCTGAGTAGGATAATAACGACAATACTCATGAAAAATTACGTAATCATTGATAACAATCTTACAAGATCGGAGCCTATCCTTCAGACAACAGGAGTCCTACAGGGCGATCCTTTAAGTCCGTCGCTGTTCAATATCGCAGTTCGAGATGTTGTCGATGCCATAGAAACACCAGGAGTAAACATTTATATATACGCAGATGATATGGTAATAACGTCGATCTCGCAGCAAATGTTACAAGAGGCGTTCGAAAAACTTGTAAGATGGGCAGACAGTAATGACCTCAAGCTTAATCCACATAAGACAGTACACATGACGTTCAGGAATGGAGGTAGGTTACCAGCATCAGTGAAAATCATGAATGGCAATGTGGAGCTAACAAGGGTCAACTCCTACAAGTATCTTGGCCTGATACTCCAAACGACTGGACGGAATTTCTCCAAACATGTAAAAGATAGAGCTGCTACTGCGGTTATAGCCATGAATGAGGTAAAACTAATAAGACAACTTTCCATACAGACTGCATTAGAACTCTTTCACATAAAAATTTCTCCAATCATGACATATGCAATAGGATTAATATGGGAGCATCTCTCGAAAAACGATCTTGCTCAGATAGAAAGGGTAAAGGCCATATACACGAAAAAGATTCTGTGTCAAGGACAAAATGCACCGTCAAGGACGACCTATGAACTAACGAGACAACCATTTTACATAGAAGAGTTACGTATAAGAATGTTACTGCCTTCTACAAAGCAATATCAGTTAATACTGCAAGAACTTCAAGAGAAGAAAGCCAACATCTGGATGGATTTCTACCAAACAGATGCCATGATGACCTCAGAGTGGAGGAATTCTATGAATGAACTTCGCCATTTCATGACACGTTTCGCTGTTCATGGTTTTCATTTCAAGCTGTGCTGCAAGAAGGTATACCACAACCCAGACGAGAACTGTAGGTGTGAGTTGTGTGGAAAGTCGTGTGAAAGATATCACGCAAAAGTTTGTAGCAAGAGAACAGTGACATTAACAGAATTCTGTACATGACTTCATTGTGTGCAATTTTAATTATTATTGTATTTGACCATTGGTTGCAATAAATATCATTATAAATTTAAATATTTAGGGGAGATTATAACATGGAATTTGAATGAGAAAGCGTCAATCGAAAATATATCAACAAAGTTAAGACAAGCGCAATATATTACTAGGTCTAGTTACAAAAAAATCACTCTCCATAAATGACAAATTACGACATTACGAATCAGTTATTAAACCGGAAGCAATATATGCTTGTGAAACACTTTTCAAGTCAAACACTCGATCAGTTACTGACACATTACTGAAGACTGATAGAATAATTCTCAGAACTATAATTAATAAAAAACATCAGGTGGATGGTCAATGGCGTCTATTACCAAATGAAGTGGTTTATAAAGAAACTGAGTCTATAGTCGATACAATGCGAAAAGGGCGAATTGCTTTTTTTTGGTCATATCTCACGCCTGCCGGATACCAGACAATTAAAAGTATTATTTAATTATTTTTTCAAAAGTAAAACAAAGAACTCTGGGTTTATGGAAATTCAAAATGATCTGGATGAACTCGGCTTGACAATATCCCAAATTGCTAACAAAGATGAGAAGAATATCTTGAAAAACAAGAACATCCGACTTCCCTTAAAAACCTTTACCCGCAAAACTTACACCATAAGCGATGCAGACAGAGCGGCAAGGTCGACTAGAATGAAAATGTTTTGGGAAAAGAAGAAAAATAAGAAGCTGAATCTTTAATATTGTTTTTGAGACATGTATATACTTGTTTTGGTTAAGTGCTCCAATGAGGGCGTAACATATGTAAATAAATAAATAAATAATCACACCACTGTAATCAAGCCTGAAGCACTATATGCTTCTGAAACGCTGATTATTGGGGGCAGATCATTAATTAATGATGTGGAAAAGCAAGAAAGGAAAATCCTAAGAAAACATTTTGGACCAGTCAATACAGGGGGAATCTGGATGAAAAGGAGATCCCAAGACTTGTACCAGCACTCGGAGAAAATCTCAGACACATTTAGGAAAATACGATTGAAATTTTACGGTTATATCCTCAGGATGGGCAATCAGTGACTGATCAAAAGGATTCTTAACGTTGCCCTGTCAATGAAAGTTAAATACACCTGGCTGCTTGAAGTTGGAAAAGATCTTCAGAAAATAGGTATCACAGATGACATTGTAGTAGACAGAGCTAAGTTCAGAGAATTAGTTCGATAATCACCGCTTTGCAGACCATCCAAGCACTATCACCAACAAAACCTGGTCAGAAGATCGCAAGAGAAGCCACATCGAGAAGATGAAGAGATTTTGGGAGAAGAGAAAGGCAATGCCATTAGCTAAGTAAGTTCAATCGCGCTCCTTAGTCGGGCTTGACGAAGAAAGAATATTATTATTATTATTATTATTAATAATAATAATAATAATAATAATAATAATAATAATAATAATAGTTTATCAATATTGAATCTGCACTCGCAGATATATATTGAACTTCAGAAGGCAGTTCTGTTAAACACATGCCATATTGTTAGGAAGTTCCTTGGTGGCAATGCCCTGGCCGAATACTCAGCGAAGCTCGATGATCTAGATGGGAATTTAGCTCATCCCACAAATGAAGGAGACTCGTGAAGACTGCGGGCACGACATGGATGTGAAGTCTCTGAACAGTGTTATCGTAATTATCTCAGTACAGATGGTTCCTTGCTAAGGCCGAACCAGGCTGTAACAGAAAATGTAGCCGGTATTTGCCGTGATAATGTTGTCAATAAACTATAATAATAATAATAATAATAATAATAATAATAATAATAATAATAATAATAATAATAATAATAATAATAATAATAATAATAATAATAATAATAATAATAATAATAATAATAATAATAATAATAATGAGAGAAACAAGAAAGGAAAATATTGAGGAAAATCCTTGGTCCAGTCTGCTCAGTAGGAATCTGGACGAAACGGAAATCTCAGGAGCTTTATCAGTGTTCTGAAAAGGTCACTGACACTTTCAAGAAAAGGTGATTGAAGTTCTAAGAATGATTGCAGGCTTACTAAAAGGATTCTCAACCTTGCTCTTCAATATTGATTTTTGTCATATCTGTTCCAAGTGATTCTGTAATTTTGAAATCCTCTCTTTGTTTGCCTCACATGTCAATTATTATTATTATTATTATTATTATTATTTTAAAATCGTTATGCCCAACTACGGAGCGCGCTTGAAATTATTTTGCACAATGTTCCTTCTTTTCTTCCCAATATCTCTTAATTCGTTCACTGTGTTCCTTTCTGCGTGCTTCTGTCCAGCCTGTATTTTTCCTTTTAGGTTTCTCTGCAAATTTATGTTTGTTTACCAGGCTTCTAAATTTTACTCTATCTGGAACGGTTTTCTCACCAATACCCATTTCTTGTAGATCTTTATGTATTTCTGTTAACTAATTGTTGCGGATTTTCAGGTTTAGCGCTAGGTTTAGAATTCTCTTAGCCTGTCGTTATCCATTCTGTGAAGGTGTCCGTAAAATTTTAATCGTCGTTTTCTGAGTATCTGTGATTTTTCTGCGGATTGAAATTTTTTATGTGGTTTCTTTTTCATCCAAATTCCATTTTCAAACTTTGGTCCTAGGATTTTTCTGAGAATTTTCCTCTCTTGCTTCTCGATGCTTTTCATTTGTGACCTGCCCCCAATTATCAGTGTTTCGGATGCATACAGTGCCTCTGGTTTGATGACTGTGTTGTAGTGTGGTAATTTTGCATTCTTTGAGATACATCTTTTGTTGTATCTGTTCCATGTGATTTTGTAAGCCCTTTGACATTTAGCAGTTCTTTCTTTGTTAGCTTCCTGATTTAACCCTGCTGGCTGATTATTATTATTATTATTATTATTATTATTATTATTATTATTATTACTATTATTATTATTATTATTTGTATTAATATAAATAATAATAATTTATATATCAATTACTATTGATATTACATTTGTGATATGCCTCACGAATCAGACGAAAAAACCAGCACAAATTGTCTGTGAGACATATTAATTATTTTTGCAACATATAAATAGATTGTATTTCAATACAAGTGTTCATATAACAATAAGTTTATGTTATAAATTAGTGATTATATTATACCCTTGGATAATAGCATGTAGACAAGATTCGAAATTTCGGGGTCGTAATGGATTCTTGTGAATGTGATTTAGAGATTTTATGCTATCAAAATAACTTCCAGGGTTCATAAGGTTAACTAATTATTACAAAGCCAAGAAAACAACAGGATCTACTAACAAATGAAATTTAATAACTGAATCAAACATAAAACACTTAACAATAAACCACCCTTAAATTAGTTCACTCGCACGTGAACAGATCTGACACCGACTAGTCTGACGTACCATGATAACACGGCATGACAGCTGTCAAACAAGCGTTATGACTGCAATGTCACTAAATTCAAAGTAACAAAGGAAAACGGATCACAGGATCCAAAAATAACAACAAATAAAAATAGTACAAGAATTTATTATTTATGAGCGACACGCGTTTTAAGACTAGTTCAAGTAATGAGCACTTTGACGGGCGCTCCTTTCCGACCAAAACAGTCGGTTCGGGAACGAACTCCGTACTGCGAAGACGAATTACGGAAATGTGGGAACAATAATTACATATTTAAATACACAACTGACATGCTCTAACCTTAGATTACCACAACCAAATACACGTGTGTATTAATTAAAATAAAGGCTGTGGAATTACCGACTTATACCTCAAACACTAGGAAAGCATAACATGACATGAACAAGTTTGGCCGGTTGCCAATTTATATTTATAATGAATACAATGGCCTTGAAAATAAGAGCCAACAACAACAAATACAAATTTTTAATTTCACGCCGGAAAATTTGGCGTTTAAACAATGAACAAATAAGTCGTAGTCATGATAAAAACCCTCGGATCGACAACATGGCAACTCCCCAAATTAAACCAAATAAAATAACCTTAACTCATTAGGCTTTAAAGCAAACATTTACGTGTCATAACAGAGCTGGGGACAGCCGGGTCTGTTATCGCATATCTGAGTAAGTGGCTGATTCCTTCCCCCAACGTAGTAATGTGTGCCACGCTAAATATAGATTCTGGCCCACAGCCAGCGTCCAGCGACCTTCTAATCGTCACCTGTTAAACGCGTAAATACAAAATATCACATTATCTCAAAACATCCTCTCAGGGATTTTCAAGAACACATCTTCAGGTCAAACTTAGCCCCAAGGGTAACTAATTTGCCGGAATGATGTCGCAGTCAAGGACAGGCTTTACCTTTCCTCATCATCACACTTACACCCAAAAATACGTGGCACTCTCTCGAAGATCTCGTCGCAGCATATGAACCAGCACACCCTTCAGATAAATGACACATGACTTGTCCAAATGACAATAAAATAATTAATAACTGGAATCAGAATTAGCCCGAGTTATAAAAGCAAATAAAATACTAATTTCCCCCCACGTCTAGTTTTAGTTTTACATTATCATTACTCCAGTCCATTTATCATTGTCGTTCCTAGGTTCTCATTCATGGCTACACCTTTTATTGATACGTTAATCATATGCGGCCATTTCGCTATAAGAATTACGTATACATAAGGACAACATTTAAGTTACAAAAATTATTGTACAACATAATTGTCACGCAATGCCAAAAATTACTACACGCATGTCAGTTAAGAAATCAAACCCTAAATTTAAATTAAACCACACAAATAAAATCTGTACAAAGTTCCACACATCTCTCGCGATTCCCCTCGTCCAAAATCAATAAATCAATTTTTTAATACTCATCACTTAAACCGCTTTCCAGAGGCCTCTCGCCTCGTTATCTCCCACCATTAGACCTTTAGCCCATTACACTCATGGTGATGGAGGATGAAAATTGTTGCCTTCTTTCCATGGCCGACATCTTGCCGCTGTTAAAAACACAATTATATTAAAGTATTAAAACTGTTCTATCTGCTTTATGAGTATTTTATTTCCTCATATAGTCCTATGCAGTATCGTAGACTTTCCCTATCTTATGGCTAATTGCCATCTCACAAATTATGAAATTATAACTTAGTTATCGACACACAACTAGAATTTTAAAACATAGCCCGTAATAAGGACGTCTTAAATTGACTGTCGAAGAATAATTAGGAGTGCCCCGGTTCATCTCAGACATTTGTTTATATACAGAAAGCCTAAAAGTTCCCATGGAGGGAGAAACAGCTCCTCAATATTTTAAATAATGGGCCTATAATTATGTGTGACATCTCAAAAATCTTGTAATTTCTCACAGGTCGCGAATCTGCCGCCGAACACGCAAACCGATCGCTAGATCTTTTATAACCGATTGGCGCGCAAAAACACACTGATGCTATGTTCTGGCGTCCTATCCTCTCATTGGTCAGTTAAGTTAGCGTCGGAGTTCTGACCTTACAAATCCTCCCCTTATTTTGACCTCACGACACTTCTCTCTCTCACTCCTTGCCTTGGACCAAGCATCGAGAGTCACGTACGCCTCAGCGTCATACCTGATTTTCTCAGAAGAATAAGAATAGCATTGGTTGTGAAACCGTCGGTAGCTTCCACCCAGCACGTAGCCCGTCTTGCCAAGTCCAGTTTGCTTGCTACATCAATTTTACTCAAATATCCAGCATATCATGTATTTAGTATTTCCAGCAATTTTAATAATATGAAACATTGTTATTGGACACAATGATAAGGGTTCAATATATTAATTCAACGTATAGCTAGTTGTTTGCTGTTCATGTTGGACAATCCAGGTGGTAGTTCATTAAGTAGTGATGGTACATTATAATTTAGTCTCTTGACACCATAGCTATTTACACATAGGCCCCTAAAGGTTTTACATAATTAGTATTTGTTATGGCTCTTGTTTGTAAGTTGTGAGAGACAATATGCCTGAATCTTGGATCATGGTAGTAGAGATTCAGTACAGTAATTTGAAACAACTCATTAATATTAAAATAAGGGATACCATTGAAATATTTAAAGAATCTGTTTTGACTGTCTTGCAGATTATTTTGATTTCCCCATGCTGATATGGCATATCTTAGTTTGCTTTCAATCACAGCACTATAAATGGTTTTGTAATTATTTTATCTACATAGATTCGGATACTACTACTACTACTACTACTACTACTACTACTACTACTACTACTAATAATAATAATAATAATAATAATAACTAGCATTACCCGTCGCGGCTTCACCCGCGAATATTCTAGTTGTAAAGAGTACACTTAGCAAAATCTCAATCATGAATGCTATGACTGATTTATCCTTGGTATGAATAATCAGACTTTATCAATTCAGCTACTGGTGCAGTGGTTAGGGGTTTGTCATTCCTTCATAGGTATATCAGAGCAAAGTTAGTTTTCTGGGAATACCACAGACACTGCTAAATTAAGGGCCTTTAAATGTGGTTTTCGGAGACACATTATAGCCGGGTGAAGAAGACCTTTCGTACCACACTCACACGTGAAAATTGCGTGAAAAATTTCTAGAGTGCCCCTTGACCCCCTTAAGAGCATTATACTGTATGCATTGATGAATTTTACAGCTTAATTTGGTTCCGTGATAACCTTATAACCGTCTGGAAACTTTCACAGTAATGTAATAATTGGAATTGCATTGCATCTTACAGAAATAGATGGACCTGTGAGATTCTATTACCATTGTTACCGTGTTGCATTCTTTCATTATTTCATTGTAAATATACATGTTTTAAGGTATTTATTTAATTATGAGGCATTTAAAGAGTAAGTGAGTGCGTTTCGCTTACGCATTGGGTTATGCTGAACCTGTAGGTACCCCATATGTGTTGGTTGGTTTTAATGGGACCTTATTTTCGGTACAAAACTGGACTGGGACCTTAGCAGAATAATAGAGGAGGGATAATAAAAATAGAGTGAACAATGTCGTTTTCTCTTTATGCACCAAACAAGGAGAGAGATATCAGCAGAGGAATCTGAGGAAGGGAGATCGTGTCTGACTACAGCAGTTGAGCGCTGAGACAATGACAGGGCGCACTGCCGAGAATTAGTCGGTAGAATGTAAGGCGCATTTATCGGACAGTCTTATGTGAACGACAAGGCCTTTTGGCGTAGCGAGCAGTGACAAATTAATGACGTATGGCGATCGAGCTTAGTGGAATTCAGTGTTGCAAGCTTCTGTTGGTTCACTCAGGAACCTACAGTATATGAGGAGGTTAAAGTAGACTTATATTTTATCCGATTCCTTAAATATAGTTTTTTTTTTCAAATTTCATACAATAAAAAAATTCAGGCCAAAACATCTAATACACAGTAATTTAATGTAATCAAACATAAACTCACACAACTGCATTCTCAAATTTTTGGCTGTCATCCCGGAGGTCCGGGTTCAATTTCCGACTCTAATAATAGTCTAATAATAATATGAACTTGAAGGCATCAAGAAAGAAGAAAGAAAAGTCATTCGGAAAATACTGGGAGCAAGACTCACTCTTGTCGGGTACCGACTGTAGTCAATCAAGACAACTGAAAAATACTCAAACATCGAAGTCGGCATCAGAAAAAGACGATTGAAATTCTTCGGGCACATGAGTAGACTGCCGAATACCCGACAAACCAAAAGAATACTAGATTACATATCATCACTCAAAAGTACAACACCATGGATGAAAGAAGTACAAATAGACATGTGAACTGCTAACATAACTGACACATCAGACAGACACTCCTTCCGCAACAAAGTGAACAACTGGGAAGTCCAACCAAAACCTACACCTTACAGACCTCAATGGTCTGACGAAATAAAATTGGCATTCTCCAACAGAATGAAACAATGCTGGCAAAATAAGAAGAACGTCAAGAATTGAGTCAAAGTGCTTAACGCTTTCCAATACTGGGAAAATACGCTGTAAATAAATAAATAATAATATCGTATGGTCTCGGGTGCAAGCTTTGTTATTTGCGCCCAGAGGGCAGCTTTATGTAGAATTTTGTCGTTCCTTGGAGCGCTATGAAAGTCGAGGACTTTAGATATCTAAGCTCCTTGAGACTATAGCGCTTTCTAGTAGAGAAAGGAGGAACTTTGTGTTGGCGGAAAATCCCGAGATTAATTTTGCCATTATGTACACGGCCTTCTGAATTCAAATGGGTTATTTAACATGACAACAACGTATGGCATGCGTGCCGTGATTTTGTCGCCTTTCAAACATCACTTACCATGGCCAGGAGCGAAACTGCACGCTTCGAGTTGGTAGTCTGACACGATAACCACTCACTCACCGAGGCAAGCTATTTTCGACTCTGCTAAGATATTTTAATTTTGGTGTGAGGACTGGAACGGGATACACTCAGTCTGGTGAGGCAAAGCTGAGAAGAGCAAGGTTCGATTCCCACCTGAGATCTCCTGGAAGTGACTTCCCGTGGTTCTGCCCCCACTTCTACACCTGGTAAATGCTGGGATGGTTCCTAACTTAAGGCCACCGCTGCCTCCTTCCCATTCCCATCTCCAATTTACAAATACACCCACTGTGCAGCCATCACAAGAACACAATAACGCAAATTCCTCACTCACCCAAGAATACACGGGGCAATATGACCGCGATGTCGTAGACCCTAAAATAAGCAACAACAAAAACAACAAGAATAATTCTAAAATTTTACAGGAATTTTATGTGTGATGTACGTCTATGATTTTCCGCAAGGAACTTATAATGGTGCAACTGCACTGTGCGTTTCACAGAGGACCCTTCAGGTGTCGGAGTATTTCGATTGATGGGAGAAGACGTCTCCATGATGTAAAACAGCACGATACCATTTGTGAACCATGTTGCACCAAGAAACGTTAATGTTAACTCTGTTTCTTCGTCATTGATGTTTGTTCCATGACTTAGCACCGACACAAACGATCTATTAAAATCTCAATTTATATTTAACTGCATTCCTCGTTTCCGGAGTTTGAAGATGGCAAGACATAACATTTGAAGAGAGAAGGAGAAGAAATTCTTGTTTTAAAACACATAAAGTAAGGAGATTTGCAACGTTTCTTGAACCTTTGAAGTAGAAAGATAGCCTTAGTAAAAAAATCTCCATCAGAATAAGTAGACATGTAAAACCTCGTGCTGATATTTGTAGTAGATGTCCCTAGGCGATCTGCGGTGTTATTATTTATTATTTAGCGTATGATGAATACAATATTATATACAATATATACAGTACAACTGCCATCTCAAGTTCATAACTAAAGTTCCATGTTTAAAGTTGAGAGCCAGAGAAGGGCTTCGCTTGAGACACAGTGTAAGTCTTCTATAGAGCCTCTGTATGCACGTAAAGGACACTCGAATGTAATGTGGTCCACTGTCTGTTCCTCTTCTCCGCAGTCACATTGAGGTGATGCCTTCCATCCCCATTTGAAGAGAGTGGCTCCACATCTACCTTGGCCGGTCCTAATACGGTTTAGCGTCCTCTACTGTCGTCTGGGAAGGGAAAATCCATCAGGGCACTTGCAGGGGTTCTTAATGATGTGCAATACGCCAAGAAGGGTGTCTGGATTTCAGTCGTTTGGTTGGAGAAGCTGCTATATCAGAATGAATAGGGAGTTGAGGATTGTTTTCTATTTTCTTCCATAAGTTAAGCAGTGACTGTGATCTTCTTAGGGATGGAGGTGGTATGTGGCTTAGGGTGGGAAGCTAGTGTTTGTTAGTGGGTCGGATACACCCTGTAATGATACGCATTGCCTGGTTCAGCTGGGTGTCTACTAGTCCAATGTGAGCACTGTTAAGCCAAGTTGAGCAACAATATTCAGCGACGGAATAAGAAAGTGCAAGAGCAGTGGATCTCAGGTGTTATGATGAGGATGCAGTGAAGTGAAGACATCACAAATACTTAGTCCCCGAAACAGGGAAATTAACTATAGGATATTTACATTCCAATAGCTCGTCTGGAATTCGAACCTGGGAACCTTCGGGCTAAAGTCTAGCATGCTAAAGAATAATAAATATCTAATTAATGTGCATCGGCATCGATTCATACAAAAATACTTAGGGTATTGTACATTCTGCATACCGTACAACAAAACAAAATTTAAAATACTGGTACCGCATGTACGAAAATCTATTTTTGAAAAAAACTAATGTATTCATTTTGAATGAACGATAAGGGCTTTGGGCACTCCTGGCCGTGGTTGGAAACGTGGTGAATCACTCAGCATCAACATCGTTAATTCTGAAAAATATTAACGCTATTTTATGGTTGTGAAAAATGTCAACACTTTAACGTGCCTAAAGTGATATGGTGAATTTCGTAAGTTCGTTTCTTTCAATTAATTAATTAATTAATTAATTAAATAAATATATAAATAAATACATGAATAAATAAATGAATAAATAAATAAATAAAAATGACAAAAAATATATATATCAGAAAAACCTTATCCTAGAACACGAAATTAAGTCACTACCAAACAGTGGTCAGATCTGAAACTCTGAATGTGGTAGAAACATTTAAACTAACAAGAATTGGAGATCTAGAAAGAATAGAGAAGGTTGAAAGAAGAATTTTGACAAAAATACTGGGAGCTAAAATATATAATAAAGCAGAATATAGGTTAAGACCAAACAGAAAGCTACTTTTGACAATTGAAATACTAACTGACGAAATGAAGAAGAGAATTCTACAGTTTTTGGGCACATTTACAGTATGGACAACAATAGACTAACTAAACAGATTTTCAACTTACTGAACAGTTAAAATTCCAACGCTTATGGTTCGTCGAAATTGAAATGATATGAAAAAAAGCTGGAATTAAAAATGACACAATAGAAAACAGAACACTCTTTCGAGAAGTTACTCAAATGGCAGATTTTCAGGAGAGAAAGAAATTAACAACTAGACGAAAGTGGACTCAAGAAGAGAAGGATGAAGGCAATTTGGAAGCAATCGCACCCTCCAAATAGGTTATTCGAAAAAAGAAGAAAAGGAAGAAGAAATAAATAAATAAAAAACTTGGGACATGTTTCAAGAATGCCTGACCACAATCACACTAAGAAAATTTTTAACCACTTCAACAAGCCCAATA
This sequence comes from Meconema thalassinum, assembly GCA_946902985.2. Lineage (NCBI taxonomy): Eukaryota > Metazoa > Arthropoda > Insecta > Orthoptera > Tettigoniidae > Meconema > Meconema thalassinum. Next base: position 66,131,356 of record OX336391.1, on the reverse strand, counting down.
GAAAAGGCAACTCTTATGAAAAATGGTTTGCTAACACCAAGAAGGATCTACAAGAAATGAACATCACCGATCAAGACATCCGCAACAGAACCACTTTCAGAAATAAGATACACTCATTTGAGGGGTTCCTAGAGCAAGAAACAGCGACCAAGAAGAAACAGCATTGGACAGCTGAAAAGAAAGAATTGATATTGATGTATCAATGGGTGGAACTACGAGGTTATCTGCTGAAAAGAAAGAAGCTGTGAGCAAGAGGATGAAGGAATAATGGCGCCAAAGAGAACTGAAATCATGAAGAGTTATTTACGTGGTCCTTAGTTGGCCAGAATAGATTATGATGATGAAAACAGAATGTGGATTTTCACGCTGCTGTTTAACACATGTTGTTTCGTTTGGTTAACTTTTTCAGTATTTTGCAGGTAGAGATATCGTGCTTTTGTAGTATATTAGGCCTACAATGAAACCAGCCGATAATGAACACAGTTTTATATTTAATAATGGTTGGTTCCTTAGTTTAGGGGCTGCGACAATACGATCATGTAGCCACGTGTACTTTGGGCGTGTGTAGGATTTGTCTGATGGCCGTGTTAATTGTGATGGCTGTAATAGTGTGTGTTATCTGTAATTCAGGTAAGGACTGCAGACGATCAATTTCAATTAGTTCCTACTTTTGCTACCAAATGCTACCGTCAACGGCAGCTAGCCACAACCTGGCTACTAGATGTCACCACGACCGGCACCTGGCGGCGAACGTTGGAACTAATCGAGCGTTAATCAAATCTAACCCACAAATTTAGCTTCACAAAATTATAGTTAGTGGAAGGTTCCTTTACATGCCATAAATCTATGACATAGGCCCGCTGGCTTTACTACCTTTCCGAAGGAAGGCATACTGAGGGATTTTAACGCTCTTAAAAAATCCATGACCTCAGCCGGGTTTGAACCTACGATCTTGGGCATAGAAGCTCAGCATGCTACCAACTACGCCACCGAACCCGCTATTTAATAATAATAATAATAATAATAATAATAATAATAATAATAATAATAATCCAAAACCTCTATAACAAAAAATTCATGTCAAGACAAACCAAACTTCGGCATAACAACACTGTCATCAAACCGGCAGGTCTCTACGCAAGCGAAACACTTACACTCAATAAGAAATATGAACTTGCAGACATCAAGAAAGAAGAAAGAAAACTCATTCGGAAAATACTGGGAGCAAGACTCACGGGTAACGACTGTAGTCAATCAAGACAACTGAAAAATACTCAAACATCGAAGTCGACATCAGAAAAAGACGATTGAAATTCTTCGGGCACATAAGTAAACTGCCGAATACCCGACTAACCAAAAGAATACTAGATTACATAGCATCACTCAAAAGTACAACAAAAAGACATACGAACTGCTAACATAACCGACACATCAGACAGAGACTCCTTCCGTAACAAAGTGAACAACTGGGAAGTCCAACCAAAACCTACACCTTACAGACCTCAATGGTCTGACGAAAGAAAATTGGCATTCTCCAACAGAATGAAACAATACTGGCAAAATAAGAAGAACGTCAAGAATTGAGTCAAATTGCTTAACGCTTTCCAATATTAGGAAAATACGCTGTAAATAAATAAATAAATAAATAAAATAATGTTGGTTTTACACCCCCTTTATCGACCGAGGTTTTTAGAGACACCAGGGTGCCGGAATTTTGCTCCGAATGGGATCATTATCGTGCCAGTAAATCTAATGACGCACCTCCGTCGCATTTGCGTACCGTTAAATGCCAACTGACTAAACCAAGATTCGATAGTCCATTATATGACACAGCAGGCGAGAACGACACCGCCAAGCCACGCAGCCAGCCAGTTTTATATTTCTGAGAACTAATAATAATAATAATATTAATGATTACAAGTAATATGTAGACTTACTTATAAAGGCAATCTTAAATTAGCACTATTTACCTTTAACATAGAGCCATGTGACGCGCACATAGAATGCCGAATGATCTTGAGTTGTGGCAATAAAAGTTTAAGATTTAAGAGCCCTTCGCTTCGAGGTAGGCCTATGAAAGCCAAAAAATAGCCCATACTTAAAAGCACTGTAAACTTTTCCTTTCCAATTTTTCTCACTTTTGAACCATAATGACTTTCTCAAATGTGATTGATTGATCCTTTGGCACGCGTCAAGTGTGGAAAACCAGGAGGACATAGGCAAATTATTGCAAAGTTGAAGCACGCGCACTGCAAGGAGAGCGCTTCATATGTATGTCAGTCTCACACCATCCCCAGCATTAATGAGTGGCCAAGCCCGCGAGGGAGCGTTGGATGGGGGTGAAATGGAGTGACGCACGAGCACAGCTGGCCCTGGCGGTACGGTGACAGCGACGCGACGCGACGCGACGCGGGATCGGAAACCGTGGGCTAGGCGAGGCGAGAGGCTCGTTAGCCTTTGCCAGCACGTCGCTTGCAAGGGGCTGCTGGGGGCGGGGAGACGAGAGGCTGCTCGGGACGGGACACATCCACATCGTCTGTAGTTTGTGGCAACTGGTGTCCAATTATTCTTATCTGAGAAGAGTTAGAATTGAGTGGTTTCCAACTAAGTCGGAACAAGACAAATGATTCTCATTTTTAGTTGTTGTAGATTCATTTACGAGCTGCGTTGCGTCAAGTATCCCCATGTAATTGGGTGTGTGTAGAATTTGTTTGAAAACTGTGTTATTGTGGTGGATTTATTAGTGTGTGTATTTATAAACAAGACGGGGAGCGTGATGGTGCTGTGGCTTAGCTGCTCGTCTTTCACCTCTACGGCCGGAGTTCGAATCCCAGTGACAGCGGGGTGGAATTTTTACCTGAAAAATCACGTGGCGTCAGGAAGGGCATCTGGTCTTAAATCGACGGCTAATACCAAAATGAGCCTGGTTGGCTCCGGCAACCCCAATTAATTGGGGGAAGCCGAGGAAAGTTAGTTATTTGTAATTGAGATAAGGTTAGGGGGAGGAGGTGGCAGTGCCCTTAATTCAGATACCATCCCGGAATTTGCCTGGAGTAGAAGTGAGAAATCACGGAAAACCACTTAAAGGATGGCTGAGTTGGGGATCAAACCTACGTCTTCTGAGGTTTAGAGTACCCCATTCAAGCCCTCAGACTAACATTATAGTACATTATGCAACGATTCTATAATGGCAAAAATTAAGACTCGCGTATGTTTATAAAACGAGCGAAGCGAGTTTTATAATTTCCATACGAGTGTCTTAATTACCTTTATAGGTGAGTTGCATACGACTGTTTATGTTCGACGATAGTTATAACTTTATTATATGTTTTAACATAAATATTCATAAATATCTGTCATGCGAGTGAATGTCTCATACTGAACTAGAAATTGGATAAATTAGAAATAGTAGAAAGAAGAATTATACGCAAAATACTCTGTCCTTTAAAAACTGCAGGATTCTGGAAATTATAAATGAAGTTTATCGAAAAATAGATAATATATAAGAAAAATTCGGAAGAGGATATTGCTATTTCTTGGACATTTGTACAGGATGGATGACAGTGGGTTAACCAAGCAGATCTTCACATTCCTGTGGAACAAGAGGTCAACAACAAACTGGGTACAAGAAGTCAAAAAGGATTTGGAAATAAACAATATCAGAGAAGAAGATACACCACAGAGAGATATTCTTAGGCAAAGAGTGCTAAAATGGAAGGATTCCAAGGGAGGAAGGGAAAGAAAACCGACTCGAAATGGTCCGAGGAAAGGAAGAGGAAACATTGTGAAATGACGAAGGAATATTGGAGGAAGAAGAAGGAACAGCCAAGGACAAAGCATTGAAATTGGCTCGTGGTCCCTAGACGACCGAAGCAAAAATAATAATAATTTATTTTTCAAAGACCCTGAAATCTCTGAGTGAGTACCTCTTTGGAGAGAAGATTCTTCAGTTTTCATTCACCTCAAAATTCATAGACCCTGTATTTTACAGTCCTAAAATTTGTTAACGTTGCCTTCCCATAACTTGAATATAGATCGCGATGTTTCACGATCGGGAAACTGGTGAAAAGCCAACATAGACGTACCTTTCGAACGCATTGAATTACAGTACATTTATAAACACAACACCGCCGTGGTCTTTTAATTTTTGATATTAAAAATACACCGTTGAACTATTTCACTTTAAAACAATGTAGAAACTGTGCACATGTGTGACGTGTGTGGTATCACTTTTGTTCCTGTGCTGACGCAGCAGCGTGCTGATTATTTATGGGCAACTAAAGCACAGAACTAACCCCTAGTGACGTCACGAACACCGAGGACCCGACCTCAAACGCTGGTCACTTGTCACAGAAATAACGGAGAGAAAAGAATACATAAACCGTAAAATTAAAATATTCTACAATTTATGGGCAGCTTTTCTTTTACCCAAACCGCTCCTTGAAGTCATTTGACTCATATTAATAATAATAATAATGATCATTAAAGAGAAAACAAATTTGCATGATTTATAAATCTACAAAAATGGCCACATAAAATTAAAGTGTATCAAATAATAGATATCGCAGTCGTTTTATCATTAATCCCATCTCCTTGTTTCCTAACTCGCATACTTGTCAAAATTACAAGGCCCAAGACCAGATCATAAACTCTAGATCTTTCAAGTGAGATAACTGCTAAATCATTCAATAACGTTCGGACATATTTCTTATTAGGTAGTTCTTAATAATGATGTGCATTACATTTTGGAGTAATCCAATGAGGAAAGTGTTCTCTTAGAGCATTCTCTAAAATGGTATCGACCACACTGTTTAGCACATAATATGCATACACCCTGTACAGAAGGTTCATGAAGGCCACGTCGCGTCTGACGCACAGTTATGATGGAAGCCGTGTACAGCAAGTCTATTCAGAGCACTCCTCATTTCATTGTTAGGTTTGGTCCAATTTCTATTAGGCATGGCATTAGTCCCATAGAATTCCAGGTCAATTTCTGTGTCTCATCCTTAGGAATTCCTGTTCTTGTCATGTAATCTAATTCTTAAGTCTTCAATAAGAAAAGTTTCTCCAGGTAGTTGATATGTTAGCCTGGAGGGTGCATTTTTGAGATTCCCAAAGTTCTATTCAAGAATCTCGCCTTGACATTTTCTACAACTCTGAGGTCGGATAGAGTTAGGTAAGCCCATAATAGTTCCAACCCATAAGTTCGGGGTGGAAGAACCTTTACATAGAATAGCGCCAATGCTGTTCTTAGAGACAGTTTAGTGGGTTCGGTGACATCATATATATATTTCTGATAGCTGCCAAGTACTTTTATTAGTTCTTTATTATCTTCAATTTCAACAACGGTCTAACTGGCACTGTTGGAAAAATTAAGCATCCTTTCTTAAAAAGTTGGTATATTGGCCTTCACGGCCGGTGAATTAAAACTCAGCAATTTTTCTAGGTTTATTCCGCGTCTTGTGTGGGTTTTCGCTTAGGACACCAAGCTGGCTCATCAGCGGGCTCTTGGTGTCCCCTCCCGGACCTGTGGGGGTCCTTTCTTAACATCAGGAAAACTGGTGGGCACGGCTATACCGATAAACTCTAACCGTCTGAAATACAGATGCGCGCGCATATTCTAGTTTGTTTATTCGCCACTTGTTTTGTTTACTGAAGAAGAACCATGATCGTTACCAATATTGTTACCGATAGAAAGAAAGGAAGGAAGGAAGCTTGTAGTTTAACGTGACCGTTAATCTCGCGATCATAAGCCACGGGACCTCCGTTTTACGTGGAATCCGAACCACAGGACATGGCATTTCCCATCGAAAATCTCACATGCATGGACCGGGAATCGAACCCGGTCCGCCTTGGTGAGAGGCATACAGCTTGACCGCTGCGCCACCACGCCCCCTCCGATAGAAAGAAATGGGTTATGTGGCATTACGTTCCTTATCACGGGTGACTACAGGTGACATTATTTACTTATGGTAACATAGTTTATTTTAGTTTATTAACAATCTATACTTCCCCGTCTCCACCAGAGCGCGCTACGCCATCGAATTAAACTGCTGATCATATGCGGGGAGTGGCACAATGACTAACATCCTTAGCTGTCATCCCTGAGGTTAGGGATTGATTTCCGGCTCTGACGAGAGATTTAATTCTGGTTTGATGGCTGGAACGGGTTACAATCAGCCTTGTGAGGAAAATCTGAGAAGAGGTGGGTTCCTCAGCCATCTTGGAAATTGTTTTCCGTGGTTTCCCACTTCTACTCCAGGAAAATGCCGGGATGGTTCCTAGCTGAAGTCCTCAGCCATCTCCTTCCCAATACTCATAGGAATTACAAATACTCACACTACTACAGACATCACAATAACACAGGTTATCAATAAACAAAAACCCAAATTTACATGACTAAATGACCACGATGTCCAAGCCCGTCAAATGAAATAACAATAAGTCGGTGAGCCGTAGGATTTTTCACACCCTTCAATAATCGACTTCCTCGGTCGGGAATCAACCCGGGATCCTGGAAAAATGCGGGTAAAACCACACTCAGAATAGTCTCTGTCAGAGGAGAGATACGAACCTTGGATCTACGGACCTGCTGCAGCGCTCCATCGTGGTCGTGGAGAGTAATTTTTCGCGCATGAATACGCCGCGGGGGTGAGAAACCTCTAAATCTGTCTATCATGCATATCTTCAATCTTTTGAGTCAACATTAAACGCAGACTGAATCAAGGTTAAAGGGTAGTGCCAACGGACGAAATTAAGGTAATCGAGTTCATTTTCTAGCATAAATATTCTAGATCTAAGTTCTATATTGATAGTTATCAATTCATTTTTTGATGGCACGGAACCCTTAAATAAATAAATAAATAAATAAATAAATAAATAAATAAATAAATAAATAAATAAATAAATAAATAAATATTGGGACCCGTACGAGAAGAGGGAGGCACCTAGAGGATTCAGCGCAATGATGAACTCTACGCACATCAGGAAGACATCGTCACGAGTATGAGGGAAAGATGCCTGATCTTCTGTGGGCACTAAACCCGTATGAGCCCTTGCAGACTCACCGGCAAGATCTTAACAGTTACAGGTAGAAGGAAAGCCCCCAGGAACAAGTGGATTTCTATGGCTAAGTCGGATTTGGAGCAACTGGGGACCCCACACGATTCCATATAAGTGATCGCTCACAGTTCCGGCAAGCCATTCGGCGGGGAGTGTTTCTCACTCACTTACTGTACTAGTAGAAAGAACACAGGGAACAGCAGACCTTTATGGATGGAGGAAAGAAAGCTGACTCATAGTCAGAAGAGTAGAAAACAGAAGGCACAAGCGACGGGAAGATACGAGCCCCGTGGTCCTCAGTAGGTCAAAATGTCGAAGAAGTAGAAAATAAACGCCGTACTACTACTAGTATACTAGTCCGCCGGTCGTTACTTCCAACTTGATGTTTTGGCGCCGTCAAGTGGCGAGGAGAAGAATTACTTTAAACCAGCCAATCCTAGGCAGCACCTTCCATCGATAAGGTGATTTGACGAGGCGTTGTTGCCGCCAGTCTTTGTTTATATTTCCCACGTGAAAAAGCGAACACACTCTGCGCGCTGTGATCGGTTCTGTTGTGCTAATTTGTCAGTCGCTTGCTTAGTTCTTTCGAATATCTCGTAGTTATTTGCAAACTTCCTCTTTAGTAGTATAGTGTAGTATAGAAGACCATTACCGGTACGTAAAATAATATATTGTAGGCTGAATAGTTTAGTGTAGTCGTAGGTTAATTTCAAGTCCGTGCGAGTATTCGTGAACGTACTGTGCGTGTATCTTTGAGTGAATTTCACAATGTCAGAGGGCAGTTCTACCCCGTGGCAGGCAAATGCCAAGGAAAAGAAAGGAATTAAACAAGGCACTCCACTGAGGAGTCAAGCTCGCGAAATGCTGTGTAATCTGCGCGAGTATTTCCAACTAGAGAAGTACAATGGCACCACTCTATTACCTGTGGCGCAAGCAGTGCAGAGAATGGCTGATGCTACAAAAACCAGTCGTTCCACGATATTGCAATCGGGAATTAGAAGTACCGTGCCAAGGAGCAAGGAGCTGGTTAGATTGCAACGACCGGGTAGGAACAGGAATCGATCCAAACGAGTTACAAATACAGACAGTTTACAGCAAGATGCTATACGTCGGCATATCTAGGCGTATTATCGCAGAAAGGAACATCCGACTCTTGGGAGATGCTTGCTTCTTTGCGTAAGTGTGATATTTTCTATGGTAGAAAGTCTTTGGTAACCGTAGTTGTGAAAGATCTGGGGTTTAGGTATAAGAAAGTGAACGGCGTTCGAATCAGCTGATCACGCTCCGCCAACGCGCTGGCAACACTGCCCAGCTGATCGGAGAACTGTCAAGTTGGAAGGTATAACCAGCAGAGTATAATAGTGATGATGGTGATGATGATTACTATTATTAATTATTAACGACAACAACAACAACAACAACAACAACAACAACAACAACAACAACAATAATAATAATAATCATCATAATAAAACAAGCAGGTTTGTAGTTTTACATGGCCACTTAGCTCATTGTCAGGGGACGTTTTTGACGTTTTTTTCCCACTCGGTTGCTGGATAATTTTGTGGGAGTGATTTTGAAAAATGGGACGGAAGTGGATCGGACGGAAGTGTGTAAGACGCACTGCTAGTTGGATCGCATCCCTCCTGGTTGCTTTAGCAGCCAGAAGGGATGTGATCCAGCTGGCAGTGGTACCATGTGGAAAGTTTATCACATACGGATTACTTTGTAACAGCAGAGTATCAAGAAGGCAGTGCGAGAGTAGAAATATCAAGTAGGCAGTGATGAAAAAAAGAGAGTCTTGGAATTGTTATGTTTTATGAGAGTGTAAAAAATAAAAAGATTTTGTGTGTGTTGATGAATGTCAAGGATAATAAAAACGGTAACAACTTCAAGGTAGGATAACATGTCAGATGTTACACATCATATGCGACTACTGTAAGGCTCGTATCTTTTTTCTTCAAGGGCAATCCCAACCAATAAAAAGTTTCACGTACATTGATTCTTAAGAAGCGAGCTGTTAGAGCACTCTGCTATTACGTCACCCTCCACTAAAAATAAACTTACAACAACAATCCTCACGTTCTCCTTCAGCATTAGGACACAAGTTAGCTAAATTCTCTTCCTCTCGCAAAGTATTATGACTTCGATAATTTCAGCAGACAGATTTTGTTTTGAAAAGGATTCACACATATGCACTCCCCTTGATAATATACATCGATATAGGCTATCAGAAATGATAGGCATTGAGCTTTTGACACAATGCATGAATGATGATGTGGATTTATATAAGCTGAGCGCACTCGTCCATTGTACAACTGCACCGTGACCACAAAACAAAGACATTTATTGACATTATGTATTCGTGTCAATACACACATGTGCATGTGATTGTGAGTTGAGAAAAGATAAAATGTGCACGTCTGGATGTTGACATATGAAAAATAAGGTAAACAAACCCAGCAACGTAAAAATCTGCTTTCCAAAGGAAACTAATTTTTACACCCCAATTGAAAGTATTAATATCGTATTAATTCATAAAGAATAACACTTTTCAGGCACCTTAATCTACTGGGACTGGCTGCGTGGCTCAGCGGTAACGTTCTAGCTTGCTGGGCCCTAGGTTGCAGGTTCGTATCCTGGCTCAGTCAGCTGGCATTTGAGGGTGCGCAAATGTGAGGGAGCCGTGTCAGTACATTTACTGGCACGTTAAAGATCCCCTTCGGGGCAAAATTCCGGCACCCCGGCGTCTCTAAAAGCCACAGTAGTTAAAAGGGACGTAAAACCAATAACATAATTATTATAATCTAGTGCTAGCGTTTCGTCCCAGTGTAGGCTACTCACCAAGACACTAACTAGATTCTGAGCTTCTATGCCCAAGATAGCGGGTTCAAACCCGGCCGAAGGCGTCGGATTTTTTAAGAGCGTTAAAATCCCTCAGAATGCCTTCCTTCGGAGGGGAAGTAAAGCCGGCGGTCCCATCTCATAGATTTATGGCATGTTAAAGAACCTTCCACTAATTGCACCTGTGTGAAGCTAAATTGGATAGGTTAAGAATGTAAACAACGCTCTTAGGTTTCTACGTTCGTTGCCAAGAGCCGACTGCGGTGGCGTCTAGTAGCCAAGTTATGAACTTGGCCTAGTAGTCGTTGACGGTGGCGCTTGGCGGCAAAAGTAGGAATTATTTGAAAAATTCTAAGTTGCAGTACTTAAAAAAAAAACAGATAACACACACTATTACAGTCATCATAATTAACACCGGTTATCAGACAGATTCTACACACACCCAAAGTACACGGGGCTACATGACCGCGTTGTCGCAGCCCCTAAACTTAAGAACCAACCAACCAACTAACTAGATTCCGATGAAGCGTTAATTCTCATGAATAATTAGGGTATTCATATATGTTTAAAAAGAAACCATAATACTACACCAAACTTTTTGAAATGTTTTCAGTGGTTAACTAGAATGTAATTAGGACAGTTATGTCATCATAATGGTTCATTTACAATTTAATGGGTGTCCAAAAATTATTTTTGTTAGAAATGGCATTTTTTGAGATCGCCTAGCAAAAACCACAACTAATTCATTTCATTTTTTGTTTCACATAACTGTTAACATTAGTGTTTGTGATGTCCCCTACTGAATGTATTAGTTTATCACTATTATACCAAGAAATATAATATTATTCTTTCAAAAATGCTTAATTTAAAAACATATGTTTTTCCTTTCTTCAAATTCAGTTTTTGAATGTTTTGTTGAATGTTTTGAATCATATGGTTTGTATTGTATTTTAGGTGATCAATGGCCTTGTCATGGTTACGGCGGTTATTCCTTGATCAGTTTCCAAGTAATTGTTCCGGAAATATGTTGGAAACGGTTTGTTCTAGGGTCATTTTCGGTATCATATGTTCTTCCAGCTTTAAGAAAAATCCATGAGAAACTTCAGCTCAATCCTATGAGCAGTGTTTGCACGAAAGAGTAACAGGACGATAGACAGACATCAGTAGATTACATATTAGTTTAGAAAATTGTTTTATCGGGTGCCGCATTCTTGTTATTAGCCACAATTTCTTTGGGAGAAATATGTTTAAATGATTCAAATAAGAAATTGCTTATCCTCCAAGCTTGACTTCACCCACGGACTCTGTGAGGGATCATTCCTCTACCGTCGTAAGTACGGTGTGTGGGAGCTGAATATACTTTGTCAGCAGGTACAACTGGGGATGGTGACAGGCGACCGCTAACTTGGGTCATATTAAGGAAGGGTCAGAGAAGTCAGCCGTGGACCTGTTGAATGGAACTATCCCGGCATTTGCTTGATGGTGACGGTGGGAAACCACGAAAACTATTTTCAGGACGGCCAAAGTGGGATTCGAATCCACGCTCTCCCGATGTCAGCGGGGCACGAGCTATCGTGTTAGTGCTCTTGGCCACTCTAGCCGGTATGGTATGTTTAAATTCAATTTTAAAAAGGAATCCCCATGCAGCTTTATCAAAAGTATATTCACATTTCTGTATCCCTGTCCTTTGGTTGGTTCCTCAGTTTAGGGGCTGCGACAACGTGGTCATGTAGCCCCGTGTACTTTGGGTGTGTGTAGAATCTGTATGATAACCTGTGTTAATTGTGATGGCTGTATTAGTGTGTGTTATCTGTTTTAATTCAACTAAGGACTGCACACAATAATTTCAAGTAGTTCCTACTTTTGCTACCAAAAGCTACCGTCCACGACACCTACCTTGCGGACTTGGATACTAGATGGCATCGCAGTCATCACCTAGTGGTGAACGTTGTAACCAATAGAGCGTTATCAATTCTTACCTACAAATTTTGGCTTCACACAAGTGTTGTTAGTGGAAGGTTGGTTTTCATGCCATAAATCTATGACATGGGACCGCCGGCTTTACTTCCCCTCCGAAGGAATGCATACTTAAATAAAAAAAAGACCCGACGACCTCGGTTGGGCATAGAAGCTCAGCTCGCTACCAACTACACCACCGAAGTCGCCTGTATCCCTGTCTGCAGATCGTATTTGGTTAATGTGATGACGCTTGAGTGGGCTGAGACGGTGCTCGATAATGACCGGCCGTAATGAGAGAGCAGGCTTGCGCTGTAATGGGCTGTCCACTGATAACCCAGCTCTTCAAGAAGTGATCAGCACGACACCCTGAGGAACAGTAAGGCAGGCTGTTACTTGTGCTGTCTGACCTCGCTCCTCCGGAAATACCTGCTCGGCCAAACCGGAATTTAACGCTTCATTTATGAGGAGTTTGTTGTTAATTAAGAGGCTCATGTCACTTCGGTTGTTAAATGCTCCATTAGCGATTCATTTCGTCTTGTAACTATTTCCTTCCTCTGGCAAGGTGTGGTTAATTGCGGGCTTCTGGTTTGAAACGACTTTTTATTGCTTTTTCTCTGTTAAATTAGATTTTTTTTGTGGATAAGTGGTACAGGTCCGCTTACTGGAAGAAGAACGTTGGTTCAATTCCCCGACCTAGGAAGTCGTTTTTTGAAGGAAGGGAGGGAAGAGAAGGAAGGAAGGCAGGGAAGGAAGGGAAGGGAAGGAAGGAAGGGTAGGAAGGGAAGGAAGGAAGGGTAGGAAGGGAAGGAAGGAAGGGAAGGAAGGAAGAGAAGGAAGGAAATGAAGAGAAGGAAGGGAAGGAAGGAAAGGAAGAGAAGGAAGGGAAGGAAGGAAAGGAAGGAAGGGAAGGAAGGGAAGGAAGGAAAGGAAGGAAGGAAGGGAAGGAAGGAAAGGAAGAGAAGGAAGGAAAGGAAGAGAAGGAAGGGAAGGAAGGAAAGGAAGGAAGGGAAGGAAGGGAAGGAAGGGAAGGAAGGAAAGGAAGGAAGGGAAGGAAGGAAGGAAGAGAAGGAAGGGAAGGAAGGAAGGGAAGGAAGGGAAGAAAGGAAAGGAAGGAAGAATAAAGATACATCAAAACAAGTAGTTCCGTGAAGAACTAAACAGCCTATATTCATACATCCTACTTAGGCTATGTTAATTGCCTCTATCAACATACACGATTTCAGTTGGATTGCTGTCATAGATTGGTAGATATTGAGAATCGCCTAAATATTTCAGATGGTCACCATGTTGGATTTTTATTATGTAGGCCATTAAGTTATGTACTGTTACATGGCGATTATTTCGTAGGTTCATTATTCAAACGTTGACTTCGTTCGCATGATTAGGACACAATCAATAAGAATAAAAACATAAAATTTTGCACAGCCGCCATCTAGAGGTTATGTACACAATTGAATCAAATTAGATGTCAGTACGTTAAATGTGTATAAACACTTGCTGTACCAATTTTCGCTGCGCTCGGATGATTAAATCGCGAGAAACGTCTATGTAAATGTTTCAACTTCACTTGGCCGCCATGTTCGTTTTGTACTTAACAGGTTTTTGAACGTCACATAGGGGACCTTCTAGTAGTGCCCTTTATCACCGTACAAAATTTCAGGGTGATATCATTAGTATTTTCGGAAATATAGAATATAGAAATATTTCACACAGACACCATGTTGGAGGTATTAAAATTTGAATAGCACAGTCGGGGTCGGACAAAATAGTGCTATGAACTTATCGAGCTTCATTGAAATCGCTCCAGACGTTTAGATTTTATTAGGGAGAAACTCCGACACACGGTCCATAGGTGATCTCATAAGTCTATTTTTAGCCTACTTTCGATTTTTGAAAAAATGAAAGTAGACTTATGAGATCAACACAGGGCGAAAAAAGTGTGTCTGTCTGTGTGTGTGTATGTGTGTGTGTGAGTCTGTGTGTGTGTGTATGTGTGTGTGTGAGTCTGTGTGTGTGTGTGTGTGTGTGTGAGTGTGTGTACTCTGAATGTCTGTCCCCCCCTATCAATTCGAACACGGTGAATGCGAATTGAACAAAATTTGGTACAAAGGTAGCACTAGCAAAGGACACCTCAGTGTCATGTTTTATATCGCCGCCATCCTTACTAAAACTGAATGGCGGCCACTCAAACGTTCAAAACGTAAAATCAAATAACGACTAACCAAATCATCCGATCTCTACCAAATTTGGTAACAACATACCTTCGTATAGGATGCGTCTTGTGACCAAACTACAAGGTCGTCCGCCATACCATTTCAGGATGGCGGCCGTGCGAATTATGCAAACTTTATAATCCATATCATGGGACCCACCAGTTCCGATTATCGAGCCGAGAATCGTTTTAACTGTTCTAAAGGAAGAGGCACGTTCGAAATTAAAAGTTTATTTTGTAATACTATAGTGCAGACGTGATTTTAAAAAGCTGAGCTGATTCAGTAATAAGACAAGATGGCAGCGGATATCTTGTGCCTGACTTATATTTCACTAATTTGAGTATTGAATGCAATATAGCGTACTGATACAAAATAAATAAACTTTGTATGAAATGCTTTATATATAAATAATATACTCCAGTGATGAAATCGTTTAGTATAAATCATTATTTGCTAACAAGTTCTATGTAATTCATTTTATATAGAACGATTTTCGTTGACACAATTAGCTCAGTGGTAGAGCGTTAGCCTATCGCTCAAATGCCTATGGTTCAAACCCAATCAGAGCTAGATTTTTTGCTTGAAATGTTATATGTTTATTGTTTTGTAATGACTCAGATGTTTTAAAATTAAGCGTTATATTGTGAATATTATGGTGTAAAATATATATTTAATTAAAACATAATTCGCCAGCAGATTTACTCGAGACATCTAGCTGCCAAAAAGGTAACTGCACGCCGACATACTTATTAACTTCCAGATTTTATTGAAAAGTTTCTTCTTCTGGCCGCTAGAATGCACTCGCTCTGTTAGGATTATATTGTTCGATATTTCACCACTAGAAGTCACGACTAGTCTACGTGGGGCTCCATTGATTAATATACCATTGGCATTCTATGCGCATCGAATTCGAAGAATGACAAGATGATACTACGATACATTTTTACTTTTTATTTTAAAGGGTTTGTAACAGCCTATTTTGCGTTACTTGAAAATGTTATTTGAAGTAAAGAACAAAACGATTTCACATAGTAACTGAGTTCAAGCCGTTGGTGTTAGTTCAGGTATTAATTACTACTTTTATTTCAGGCAAATAGCAATCGAAAATATCCACATAGTTTGTATACACACGTCTCTGTAGGGTCATGAAAAGATTTGTTAATTCAATTAGGGTTTTCGATTCCCGGTCAATGCATGTGAGATTTTTGAAGTGAAATGCCATGTCCTGTGGTTCGGATTCCACGTAAAAAGGAGGTCCCGTGGCTCATAATCACAAGATTCACGGCCACGTAAAACTACAATCTTCCTTCCTTTTTTTTCAATTAGGGTTGTGAAAGCCCTGCACAACCAGACGCGTAAAGACATGCCTCAACTCAAAGTTGGATGTTGCCCACGGCAGGTCGTATATGTAATAATAATAATAATAATAATAATAATAATAATAATAGTAATAATAATAATATATATATATATATATATATATATATATATATATATATATATTTTGGGAAGAAATGCATTTACGCACAGAGTGTTGGGCTCCTGCTGCTGAGTAGCAGACTACCGACTAAAACTCCCCCTTTACTTCTGAACACTAGCCTGGAACCGTTTAGCACATTAAAACAATAATAATAATAATGTTATTGGTTTTACATCCTTTTTAACTACTGCTGCTTTTAGAAACACCGGGGTGCCGGAATTTTGGCCCGAAGGGGATCTTTAACGTGCCAGTAAATGTACTGACACGGCTCCCTCGCATTTGTGCACCCTCAAATGCCAGCTGACTGCGCCAGGATACGAACCTGCAACCTAGGGCCCAGCAAGCGAGAACGTTACCGCCGAGCCACGCAGCCAGTCCGGTCGATTATGTCTCCAGATCCATAACATTCTTGAGATACTTCTTATCTTTCTTTCTTTCTTTCTTTCTTTCTTTCTTTCTTTCTTTCTTCCTTCAATGATGGTAGCAGTTTTTATCTAGATTGTGGCGTTTGGTAGAGGTAAATCGTTTCTATGGCCTTCAACAAAGAATAGTTCTATTATACTCTTTGATAATAACAACGAGTTATAACTATACTCATACATTTAAGAGAAAGTAGGCTATATGTTCTTTACTGAACATCTTGTTTTTTCATAAATTAAAATCGGCTAGTAAGTACTGGTTGGTTGGTTCCTCAGTTTTGGGGCGGCGACAACGCGGTCATGTAGCCCCGTGTACTTTGTGTGTGTGTGTAGAATCTGTATGATAACCTGTGTTAATTGTGATGACTGTATTAGTGTGTGTATCTGTTTTTTAAATTTAAGTACAGACTGCAACTTAGAATTTTTCAAATAGTTCCTAGTTTTGCCGCCAAACGCCACCGTCAACGACTACTAGGCCCAGTTCAGAACTTAGCTACTAGACGCCACCGCAGTCGGCTCTTGGCAACGAACGTAGAAACCTAAGAGCGTTGTTTGCATTCTTAACCTATCCAATTCAGCTTCACACAGGTGTAATTAGTGGAAGGTTCTTTTAGATGCCATAAATCTATGACATGGGACCGCCGGCTTTACTTCCCCTCCGAAGGAAGGCATACTGAGGGATTTTTAACGCTCTTAAATTATTCAATGTTTTTCAGATCACTTGGTTTTTATTTGTTACTAGCTGAAGTACCCGTGCTTCGCTACGCGTCATAAATAAATTAAAATATGAAGGTGACAGTTAAAACAGGGGATAGGCGAGGTGCTGCGCAGAGGGAGATTAAGGATGGAACATTTTGTCCAACTACTCCGCTCGGCGTTGACCGTGTTTTATAGCACTAATTTAGGTTTTACTCGCTAACGGTTGGAGATACCTTTCGGATAGAAAATGTAATTTTTAACCTCGTATATACGCTCTATCAAAGTTCCAACGTTCACCACTAGGTATCATTGATATCTGGTGGCGAAAGTTGGAACTACTTGAAATTAAACGGAACTTGTAGCTCACCCTTTAGGGTATCCGCTGGAAGCAGCTACAGATTCAGGCGAGCCGAACATGTCCTCGGACACTCCCGGCACTAAAAGCCATACGAAAAATAAATAATAAACCATCAAAAGTTTGCTATTTCTCAGCGTTCTCTTTGTATTTGAAATGGAAATATGAAAGTTTTAAACCAAAGGGTGTAGTGAAGTCACTAAAATGGTCGCCATCTTTAAATAGTACAAAGTATTGAAATCAAAAGTAACCTATATGTTAACCAGGTAAATCAGCTACTTCCATGTAAAATTCATGTAAATCGGACCAGTGGTACTTGCGTGATTGAGTAATACAAAGACGCACATCATCTCATTTTTAGCCTCGCTTCGCTCGCGTCATAGTCATGTCATATTGTTATTCAATGAAATGCAGGTTTAACCCCATTAACACCCCTTTAGAACCTGAATATCCAAAAATCCCTCCTTGGTAGACGTTTTCGACACACAACAAACATATCCCCAAAATATCATTCTTCTAACTTTAATCGTTTGGGTTGGTCGATGAGAGTGAACATCCAAAAATCCTTCCTTAGGGGACGTTTTTCTTCCAGAATTTCACCCCTCCCCATAGGCCCCTTAAATTGGATTTATGAAAAAACGGTCGAACACATATTTATTTTATTTATTTATTTATTTATTTTTAAGCTGATTGATTTCCTCCGAGTTTCAAACTCCTCGCCTATGTCGTTTAAGAGATACACGGTCCGTTAGGAATCTTTCAACCCCCACTTTTCATCCCTTTCACCTCATAATATACACTACATCGAAAAACCATTAGACATGTGTCAGCTTATTTTTAATGATTAGTATATATGCCAAGTATCACATCCCCAAATGAAACCACTCGTGAGATATTGTTATTCAATGAAATGCACGTTTACCCCCCCCCCTTAACACCTATTTAGAACCTGAATATTCAAAACTCTTTCCTTAGTGGACGTTTTCGACATACAACGAACGTATCCCCAAAATTTCATGTTTCTAACTTTAATAATTTTAGCTGGGCTATGATGAGTGAGTGAGTCAGTCAGGACATTTCCTTTCATTTATTTTTGATAATTTCACCCCTCCCCATGAACACCTTAAATTGGATTTATGAAACAAACGGTCGAACACCTATTTACTTATTTAAAGCTGTTTTCCCCCTGAGTTTGATGAGTGAGTAAGTGAGTCAATCACTTAGGACACTTTCTTTCCTGTTTTTTCCCCCCAGAATTTCACCTCTCTCCAAGGGCCCCTTAAATTGGATTTATGAAAAAAAAAACAGTCGAACACCTATTTACTTGTATTTTAAGCTGTTCTTTTTCCGCCGAATTTCAAACTTCTCGCCTATGTCCTTTAAGAGATACACGCTCCGTCAAGAATCCCTCAACCCCCAATTTTCACCCCTACCACCTCATAATATACACCACATCGATAAACCCTTAGACATATGTCTGATTATTTTTTATGATTAGTTTATATACCGAATATCACATCCCCTAAGACACAACTCATGACATATCGTTATTCAATGACATGCACGTTTACCCCCTTAACATCTTTTTAAAACCCGAATAAACAAAAATCATTCCTTAGTTGACGTTTTCGACATACAGCGAACATATTCCCAAAATTTCATTTTTCCAACTTTAATAGTTTTCGCTGGGCGTGATGAGTGAGTGAGTCAGACAGGACATTTTCTTTCAATTATTTTTACCAGAATTTCACCCCTCCCCATGTGCCCCTTAAATTGGATTGATGAAAAAACGCTTGAACACCTATTAACTTATTTTTAATGCTGTCTTTTTCCCCTGAGTTTGGTGAGTGAGTTAGTCAGTTAGGACGCTTTCTCTCCTTTTCCCCCCAGAATTTCACCCCACTCCATTGGCCCCTTAAATTAATTTATGAAAAAAACGGTCGAACACCGATTTACTTATCTTTTTAGCTGATGTTTTCTCGCTGCGTTTCAAATTTCTCGCCTATGTCGTTTAAGAGATAGGCCTACACGCTCCGTTAGGAATCCTTCAACCCCCACTTTTTCACCCCTTTCACCTCATAATAATACACCACATCGAAAAACCCTTAGACACATGTCTGCTTATTTTTAATGATTAGTTTATATGCCGAGTATCACATCCACAAATGAAACCACTCGTGATATATTGTTATTCAATGAAATTCAGGTTTAACCCCCTTAAGACCCCTTTAGAGCCTGAATATCCAAAAATCCTCCCTTAGTGTACGGTTTTGACATACAACGAACATATCCCCAAAATGCCATTTTTCCAACTTCAATATTTTTGGCTGGGCTATGATGAGTGAGTGAATGAGTCAGGACATTTTCTTTCATTTTTTTCCCTTCAGAATTTCACCCCTCCCGATGAACCCCTTCAATTTGATTGATAAAAAACTGTCGATCAGCTATTTACTTACTTTAAAGCAGTTTTTCCCCCTGAGTTTGATGAGTGAGTCAGTCAGTCAATCAGTTAGGACATTTTCTTTCCTGTCCCCCCCCCCCCCCACAGAATTTCACCCCTCCCCATGGGCCTCTTAAATTGGATTTATGAAAAAACGGTCAAACACATATTTACTTATTTTTATGCTGACTTTTTCCCGCTGAGTTTCAAACTCCTCGCCTATGTCGTTTAAGACATATACGCTCCGTTAGGAATCTTTCAATCCCTACTTTTCACCCCTTTCACCTCATAATAATACACCACATCGAAAAACCCTCAGACACATGTCTTACTTTTTAATGATGAGTTCATATGCCGTGTATCACATCCCCCAATGAAACCAATCGGGAGATATTGTTATTCAATGAAATGCAGGTTTAACCCCATTAAGACCCCTTTAGAACCTGAATATCCGAAAATCCTCCCTTAGTAGACTGTTTTGAAATACAATGAACATATCCCCAAACTGTCATGTTTCTAACTTCAATAATTTTGGCTGGGCGATGATGAGTGAGTGAGTGAGTCAGGACATTTTCTTTCAATTTTCTTTTTTCAGAATTTCACCCCTCCCCATGAACCCCTGAAATTTGATTTATGAAAAAAACTGTCGAACAGCTATTTACTTACTTTAAAGCAGTTTTTTCCCCCTGAGTTTGATGAGTGAGTCAGTCAGTCAATCAGTTAGGACACTTTCTTTCCTGTTTCTCCCCCCCCCCTCCAGAATTTCACCCCTCCCCATGGGCCCCTTAAATTGGATTTACGATAAAACGGTCAAACACATATTTACTTATTTTTATGCTGATTTTTTCCCGCTGAGTTTCAAACTCCTCGCCTATGTCGTTTAAGAGATACACGCTCCGTTAGGAATCTTTCAATCCCCACTTTTCACCCCTTTCACCTCATAATATACACCACATCGAAAAACCCTCCAACTCGTGTCTTCTTATTTTTAATGATGAGTTTATGTGCCGAGTATCACATCCGCCAATGAAACCAATCGGGAGATATTGCTGTTCAATGAAATGCAGTTCTACCCCCTTAACACCCCTTTAGAACCAGAATATCCAAAAATCCTTTCTTAGTGGGCATTTGCGGCCCTTGGGGAAGCTGCATACGAAATTTCATTCCAATCCGTTTGATGGTTTCTTAGATTTCGTGATGAATGAATGAGTGAGTGAGTGGTATTTTACAAATATATAGTAGAAGATAGTGTCAAGTCTTTGTTATGCTAAACTCGGTTGACAGTGCTGTGTGAGATGTTGAGTAACTAACGTGATTTCAAGTCAAGATCCTAATTTTCTATACCAGTAGTGCAGAGCGCAAATGGCATCCAGTCGGCCGTGTCTCGACTTGAGCTATGTTGCCATGGAAACTATCCGCCTTGCCATTCCTTCATGAGTATATTTTATGATTTGATTAGCATGTGCTGGAGTGCAAAAGGGTCGAAATCAGAAGAATGAGAAAGACTATCGAAAATGCATGTAGCCAGCGGTTTCTTCTAGGTCCTAAACTATGTGTATGCAAAATTCGGTTGAGATTGGTGGAACGGTGTAGATTTGTATACGGAACAGATCCACATACATACCCACATACATACATACATACAGACTTTCACTTTTATATATAAGATTAATTCCAACATTCATTCATTCATTCATTCATTCATTCATTATTTCTGCTACCATTACAGTATGCCTCAAAATGGTCAAACTTGAAGTTTCTCCTGTTGTCTCGCAAAAGTGGTTTGTATTGGCTGAAGCTTCGCTCTACCACACGTGAGGTGATTGGCGCATTTTTATAATCCACTGTATCAGCAGGTGGTGCAGTATATCTGATTCTAGTTTTAGAGTACACATTACTTAAAACATGGGTTTCTTGAAAATTAGCGTATTTTATGTTCGACGGTGTCGAAATGTAAACTTTATGTGTCGGTAAACTGTATCATAATGAGGCTCATTATAACAATATTTTTCATTATGAAACAGTTTCTCCCACCAATCAGAACTCAAGAAACAGTTGTGTGGCCAATTAGATAAGGATACCTTCGCGCATGCGCTCAAAATCCAACATATTTCTGTGTTGTCAAGCAAAGTGAATGGTCTCTGCTTCCGGAGTGCCTTGACCACGCATGCGCTCTGTTCAGTCACCAAAGCCAGCGCGCCCTGTTCACTAACTGAATTAACTGAATCCCACAGATATTTATGAATATTTATGTTAAAACATATAATTAAGTTATTCGTCGAACATAAACAGTCGTATGCAACTCGCCTATAATGGTAATTAAGACACTCGTATGGAAATTATAAAACTCGCATACGCTCGTTTTATAAAGATACTCGTGTCTTAATTATAGCCATTATAGGCTCGTTGCATAATGTACTATTAAGGTCCAGGTCTATTTTTATAAGCACTGGTGGCTGACTCAATGGGATCATTGCTATTGATATAGCCACATACATTAGATATTTCTTTTCTCATAGCTGTAAACTTGTCCTGCGTGGCCATATTTTCTGTCACTGAATACGTCACAAATATTGCATTAAAATCATTAAGTATGGAAAAACAATCATTTTATGAACCCATGTCAGAAATATGGAAACATATGGAAAATAACTGTGTTTAATTTGAACAACTTAATCGATGGTGATAATTATTATTTTTACGGCTGTGAGTTTGTGTTGTCGCTCGCCGCATGAGTCACAGCTCCCCCGGGCTGTGTGTGCTCTGCCTCAGTGTATTACGTGCGCGTTACGCAACGGGCTGCGAAGTGAAAGGGATGGTCCAGAATATTCGTGACCCCGCCAGTGAAGGAAATGTCGAGAAGCCGTGTGTCCTGGACGATTCTAGAATTCATTGAGTCACCAGCCTGCTATATAAGCGGCTTCAACAGTAAGGGGCCGGGCTTTCTGTGGGTGTGTGTTTCTGAGCTAGTGCGTGTTTTCCTGAGCGACAGAAGTGTGGTGACGAAGTGTTGTGCGAGTTACGAAATCCAGTGACATTGTTTCTCCCAGCTTGTAAACAGCCTGCAGCAAGTGATCGTAAGTAACTGTAGTCGGTGTACATAAGGGAGAGGAGCAGGTCGTTTCTGTCAAGGCCACCGTACTCATTAGGACGGATTAACTTCTGTGATCTGTTGACAAGTGAAAGGGCCAAGAGCGCTCAAGGAAGAGACTTGAGGAAACTGGAGTAAGGTTCCAATTGCTTGTATTTGCTGATGAGTAGTGTAATTTTCTGGCCACAATAAAGTTAATTATTTCTTTAAAGAAACAATCTGTGTTGTGCTTCAACCCACCGTAATCCAGTTAACAAAAGTGCCACTAGGGGGGTGGCACGTAACATTATGATGTGTGAAGCCATTTTCAGTGTTGCTTTTCAGTCGGTCTACACGATTTTCCCCCAAAAGAGATGGGTTATTCCCTAATCCTGAAAAAAGAATTACATGAGATTAACAAATACATTTGGATGACGAGTTTCGATCGTCAAGCGATCATCATCAGATCCATTTCACTTAGGCCCTAAAATTTATGTCACGAAGTACGTGTGAAAGTATTTACAATATGTACTCTTACTTAGTTGCAGTGTGCGTTGAGATAATTCAACTCGTCAATATTTGTTAGTTGTGGTCTATATGATGTTTTGTTAAAATACTGGAATTGGTGATTGACCCACAAACTCTTTCTATAGTAGGTAGGTAACATATAGACCACTATACCCGTGGTGTTGCGGTAGCGCGCCTGCCTCTCACCCGGAGGCCCCGGGTTCGATTCCCGGCTCCGTCAGGGATTTTAGAAACTGACGCGAGGGATGGAACGGGGTGCACTCAGCCTCTTGAGCTGTCTGATAGTGAGGCAACGCCCCGATCACGAAAACCAAGATTAACTGCCGAAGGGACCCGATGCGCTGATCACGTATCACCCCAATATCTGCAGGTCAAAAGGCTGGGCAGCGGTCGCTTGGTAGGCCTAGGCCCATCACGGGCTGTAGTGCTATGAGGGAGGGGGGTTATCCAATAAAGGGTTAAGGATTCAGAGAAGCTCAGAAGTTATAAAGTTGTAAACATATCGTCGGCTTACAAGTGAAACACAGTAAGTCAGAGAGCACGTTCTTGAGAAGATTAGTAGTATAGAGGTTAGTGTTCTTGGCTGCCGCCCCTGAGGTCCGGCTTCGATTCCAGGATCTGCTAAGACATTTTAATTCTGTTCTGACGGCTGGAACGGAGTATTCAGAACCTCGTGAGGCTAAACTGAGAAGAGGAGAGTTCGATTCTCACCTCCGCCATCCTGGAAGTTGTTTACCGTGGTTTCACCACTTCTACTCCAGACAAATGTTGGGATGGTTCCTAACTTAAAGCCACAGTCGCCTCCTTCCCAATCCTATACCCAATTTACTGATTCTCACAATTTATTTATTATGTACAGTATTTAGCTTTTGGAAACATGATGATGATGATAATTGTTGTTTTAAGGGGCCTAACATCTAGGTTATCGGCCCCAAATGGTTTGGGTGATAGTGAAAATGAAATGTAAACTATAACTAAAACTAACTACTAACTTATATACTAGAAGAAGAAATGGAAAACAACAGAAGAATAAGGCAAATAAAGGACAGGAGGGAAAGAAATGCCTTCAACCCTCGAAGAATGTGGATTGAGTGACTTGGAAGGAAGGAGAGCCATAAAAGGCAGATAGGAAAGTGAAAGAGGAGAGGGTCCGCCCCACAGGTAATGGATAAAAGGGGGACATCCGACCCAGCTCAGGAATTCCTCGGGGTCGCCAACTCCCGAACTCACCAGCCGTGAGCCTCTGAGGGTGTAGCAATATCTAGGGTGCACCAGAAGTGGTGGGGCTACAGACACCCGGCCTCCTTGAGGGCCTTGAGCACAAGGCAGGAGATAACATGAAAAGAAAAAGAAGGCTGACCCCTCGCAGAAAGAGGGAATCAGAAAAGAAGAGACAAGGGCCATTTAAAGCGGGAAAGGAAGAGACTCTCTAGGCCTCGGATACCCTAATACCGTCAGGGTCGGACTCAGCTGGGGCCCCGTGGTCGCCAACCCACGCCTCGCTAGATGTGAGCCCCTGGGGGGTGTTGTTAAATGGTCAACACAGGTTATATTATACAGGCTACTTATCTGATGGAGTCTTGCGTGTCCTGGTGAGAGCAGTTGTCTTGGTCACTATCTCCTCTCAGTTGTGAGAAACTGGTCATCCAAGTGTATTTGTTAATCTCATGTAATGTTTTACAGGAGTAGGGAATAACCCATCTCTTTTGATGATAAATCGTGTTGACAGACCGCAAAGCATCGATTTTCGATGGTGATAATTAAAAAAAAATGTCTGTCTGGGTAATAAAGAAATATAATAATAATAATAATATAATATTATAATATCGTATGGTCTCGGATGCCGGGTGCAAGCTTTGTTATTTGCCACCCAGAGGGAAGCTTGCATGTCAAATTTTGTTGTCCTTTGAGCGCTATGAAAGTCAAGGAGGTTAGATATCTAAGCTCCTTGAACACTATAGCGCTTTCTATTAGAGAAAGGAGGAACTTTGTGCCGGTGGAAAATCCCGAGATTAATTTTACAATTATGAACACGGCCTACTGAATTCAAATGGGTTCTCTAACATGCCAATATCGTATGACATGCGTGTCGTGATTTTTTCCGCCTTTCAAAAAAAATCACTTACCACGGCCAGGAACGGACCTGCAAGCTAGGGGTTGGTAGTCCGACACGATAACCACTCTCCCACCGTGGCAAGCATTAAGAAATATGTAAATATATATAAATCATGAGCCACCATTTGTATGTGAAATCCGAACATCACGACGTGATATTTTGCTCCGAAAGGTACATATGCATTGACCGGTAATTGAACCCAGTCCGCCCTGATAGAGGCAAGAAGCTTGACAACTGCACAATCACGCCCTCAATTTTTCGCGTCTCTAAGTTGAAGTTGTTACAATTGAGGGGCTTAGACATCGTGTTAATTTAGCCCCATATACTTGGGTGTGTTTTCTTAATTTGCCTGATAACCTGTGCCATTGTGGTGTCTGTATAGTGTGTATTTGTAATTCAAGTGAGACTTGAGATGGAAGTGACCTTGGTTGGCATTTGCCTGGAGTGGAAGTGGGAAACCAGAGAATAACAACTTCCGAGATGGCTTAGGTGGGAATCAAACCCAACTCTTCTCAGTCTAGCCTCACAATATCCAGCTAAGCATTCTTGTTTCCATAACGGCAAGTTGATGATCTGCATACTTTGTTCCAGACCAACATTCTAGATGGAATTTCGACATATTTTTGACTTTAGACACCCTAGAACACATGACAGATAACCTAGCTGTTCCACCCCTTATAATAAAAAGAGTGATAGTCTGAAAGACTAGACTTTTTTATCATTTTAAATGCTACAAATGCTGAAAATGCTGGGTGAAAGCCTCATGATCATGCAGCGAACTGCGTGAACTCAAAATCCATTAGCAAGTGCAAACCAAGGTCAAAGGAGGTAGCTGGCTGAATGACGTCACGCTCACCGGTGCGCACGGGGAGCTCAAGCGGTACTATGACGTCACACACTTCAGTGCATTCTCGGTACATTTCGTCCCGTTGCCGTAACGTAACGTCAGACCTCAGCGCAACGACGAAGTCGACAAGATCATTTAAAATGATAATATAATTATGATGGTATATTGGCTTTCACAGCCAGTGAATTAAAACTCAACAATTTTTCTAGGTTTGTGCCGTGTCTTGAACTCTATAATAGTCATGGTCACTGGGCGCGCGTAACGCGACCAGCGACTTCGTTGTGCCAGTTCCGGTGCCACACTGAGCTCCTCTCCTGGCCATTTTTGTATTTTTTTTTACTTTTGTGTGCTTTTCCCTTCCAGTATTTATCTGGATGTGGCTAGAGTCTTTGCAATTTAGTTGTCTAATTTTGCTTCATTTTGAATTGATTGTGTTGTTTTGGTGACTTATTATGTGTAGGATCGAACTCGCGTTACTGTCTGCTCGCCAAGGCTGGGGAGGGAGTAGAGGGGGTAGGGGCGGGGGTGTGCTGAAGGCCATTCTCCAGTTATTACGGCTTTTGCCATGGTTATTATTTTGGCTTAGTGTATCCCACAGTGTTTAGTTGATGATATTTTACTAGTTTTGTTCTGTGGGAACTTCTAATCAGGTCGGGTGGTTCGTGTTTCGTTGTTCGTTGTGATAATAGTAATCCCCGCGGGACTATGTCCCTGATTTCACTATTAGTTAGTTGTCATAAGATTTGTCGTTATCATTGTCTTTGGTGCATTGCTTCTGTTGTTAGTAGTTTGGCGCGGTCCTCCACCCAGGTGGTGACCATGCCTGATGTTGCTTGTTTGTTTATTATTGCTGCTTGTTTGTATATGCCTGTTTTGTTTTGTTGAATGTTTGGTTTTATTGTTGTTGCTATGTTTGTTTCATTTGGGTTGGCGTGGTCTTCCACCCAGTGCTTGACCTTGCCTTATGTTGCTTAGCTTTAGTTTCTTAATTGCTGTTGGATTAAGGGGTTGCGATTTCGTTTTCCTGTGTGTTGCTATCTTGCTTGTTGCATTTGGTTTGTGTTCTTGATTACCTGTATTTGATTTCCTGTGTTGGTTGAATGGTGCGCTGTGATTGGCCGTTATGTTTTTGTCTGTATTTTTGGCATATGCTCCACACAAGACACGGCACAAATATAGAATAATTGCTGAGTTTTAAAGATCATAATCATCAAAATTTTACTTTTCCTGGACCGCGTGTTATTTTACATCAAGGTGACATGGTACGTGAGGCAATATGTTGGAAAGTATGCGATTAGAATTAGAATATTTGTTCACCTAGATTACTAATAATGACATGCCACCTATACTTCATTGATCTGATAAATACTTAATGTATGCATTACATACGGTACTACGGGAGAATTATCAACACGGTAAGATTACTTAATGGTATGACCAACACATTTAATACCTCCTTTTAAATCAAGACTGATTACTATATTTATTCATTTCTTTCTCCATAGATGGTTGCATTAAAGCGGCAAATACATTACCTAACATTGTTTGGCAAATTTAAAGAGGAACTTCTAATACCGTAATTCCATTTCAAGAATCCCGGTTTATCTTCTAAACATTTTGGACATTTATTAGAATTGCCACATATCCATATTGGGCATTTCAACTCAAATTCTTGTATGAATTTCCAAATTTCTCCATCCCATACAACGAGGTAGGTGATAATAAATCATTTAAAAGTAGATTTTTATCAGTTTCATATGCTAGCTAATTATGTTTCGTTTATTTATATACATTTTTTTTCTGACATGTTTTATTTTCCTATCTGTTAGGCTATTTCATGTAATCGTAATACTGGTTGGCACCTTTTCAAAATCGTTAACAATCTCCGTATTGAAGAGGATTCAACTTATTTAACTCAAGCGCCGAACTGAATTATTTTATTGATTTTCTAAATTATTTTGTGTACATTTTGATAATTTTTTAAAGCTTAACATTTTTACACTCACCGTTAATAGTTCTTATTTTCTAACTACTTTTTTTTTTAAAATTATTGTTAAAAGACCAATCTTATATTTATTTAATGAATACTACATTGTAAGGATATCCATTTTTATTACTATATTTTATTTATTACAATTATTATCATTAATTTTTCATTTTAATTTAGATTTAAGGCACATATGCCATTTTAGTTTTTAATTCTTAATTGATTTTCTTTTTAGGCTGAGGATGACCCCATTGTGGGTCGAAACATGTACTAATATATAACATATATATTTGTTTATGCATTGATTTGGGGTATAATTTAAACGCTTAAGTATGCGATTGTAATGAACGATAAATGTAGCATCTGTCGAAGTGTGGAAACGCGCGCCAAATGTCCCGTCCGGCCGGTAGGTACAAACCGCAATATGCACACACTCGGACTAATTCCCCTTCGCGTCGCGTCGCGTCGCGTCTCTCACGGGCGGCGCTTTCAGATCGATGCCTTCCCCACTTCTCCCTCAACCCAACCAACTCCTCCCGTTGCCTCGTAACAGCCCCACGCGTCGCTAGCTCGGGACTGACTAATTCCAAGCAGTGAAGCAGACATCGCATCGCGGGCGGGTCTGACTACAGGAGCAGGAGGCCAAGTTTCCAGCGCCCTTTCCCTCCCTCACTGTACCGTTCTGGGCCGGGCCGGGCCAACAGACCGAGAAAGCTGAGAGAGACGGAGACAGGAAGGGAGAGGAATAAAAAAGAACGGCTAAAAAAGGAGAGTACGCAAGCAGGCAGGCAGGCAAGCGGAGAGCAATTTGGCAGACTGAACGCCAAAGTAGGAGTAGGAGACGCCCGGCAGTGTTATACTAGCGCAGCGGGCAGATGCAGCGGAATAATGCTCCATTATATTAAGGTTTTTGTTTCGAAAATATGCCGATACCAGGATGCTCGGCCAGTGGAACGAAACAAAGGATGGTCGCCTGCAACAGCTTCATGACGTCACGGGTAACGCCATGTTTTTCAATACTTAGTGAGCCGCAACTTAAGCAGATGTATCACTCGAATACGGTATTATTGCAGACCATCCACAAGAGGAAAAACTAATTCCTAGGCTATACGATGAAACTTACGATTTAATTCATCTTTCATCTACCGTAGTTATCCGTATTTTTACGTAGTCTTACTTAACAAAATGCAATTGTCATCTTTTCAATTACAGTTTTTGGTGGGTTCGGTGGCGTAGTTGGTAACATGCTGAGCTTCTAAGCCCAAAATAGCGGGTTCAAACCCGGCCGAAGCTGTCGGATTTTTTAAGAGCGTTAAAAATCCCTCAGTATGCCTTCCTTCGGAGGGGAAGTATAGCCGAGACGGCCTCGGTGGCGTAGTTGGTAGCATGATGAGCTTCTAAGCCCAAAATCACGGGTTCAAACCCGGCCGAAGCTGTCGGATTTGTTAAAAGCGTTAAAAATCCCACAGTATGCCTTCCTTCGGAGGAGAAGTAAAGCCAGCGGTCCCATGTCATAGATTTATGGCATGTTAAAGAACCTTCCACTAATTACACCTGTGCGAAGCTAAATTGTAGGTTGGGTTAAACATTTGACAAACGCTCTTAGGTTCCAACGTTCGTCGCCAGGAGCCGACTGCGATGACATCTGGTAACCAGTTCTGAACTAGTAGTCTTTGACGGTGGCGTTTGGTGGCAAAAGTAGGAACTACTTGAAAAAGTCAATGTCTGCCGTCCTTACTTGAATTGAAAACAGATAACACATACTAATACAGTCACCACAATTAACACTAGTTGTCAGACAGATTCTACACACACACAAAGTACACGGGGCTACATGACCGCGTTGTCACAGCCCCTAAACTGAGGAACCAACCAATCGAAGTATAGCCGGTGGGCCCATGTAATATATTTAAGGCATGTAAAAGAACCTTCCACTAACTACAATTGTGAAGCTACATTTGAATGTTAGATTTGATTAACACATTATTAAGTTCTAACGTTTGCCACTAAGTGCCAGTTGCAGTGGCATCTAGTAGCCAATTTAGCGGCTAGATGTCGATGACAGTAGCATTTTGTAGCAAAAGTAGGAACTACTTAAAATTGATCATCTGCAGTCCTTACCTGAATTACAGATAACACACACTAATACAACCATGACAATTAACACCGGTTATCAGACAGATTCTACACACCCAAAGTACACGGGGCTGCATGACCGCGTTGTCGCAGCCCCTAAACTGAGGAACCAACCAACCAAAAATGTGGCCTAGCAAAAATAACAAACCGTCAGTTTCAGTGCGCGAAAGCTGGACACTGAAACCCTCTCCTTCTCACAGGTGACGCCAGTGCTACCAACTGGTGAAAAATCGCAATTCAAATTTGAGCTCCATGTTGGATATCTCGAAAGGTATCTATGGGAGCTATTCTAAATCGGCACAAGTATAGACAATAATATTTCAGTTTAATTTCCAGGAGGCCATATATGACAGTGTAGCCAACATGATTCTACGGCTGCTAATAAGTCATATCGTTATATGCATGTAACTTCCATACTATCAATTCTATTTCAATCGAATTTTGTACGTATTATGTGTACCATAACAGATATGGTTATGCGTATTCGCAAGAGCCAGCAGGGCTGCCAACTCTAAATCAATTTTCTCTCTATTTAGTACCCTAATATCTATAAATCAGAAAATATGCAAGCCAACAGCTCTAAACTTTGCATACGTATAGTACCTAACATTCTAAATTAATTTAGAGTAACTAATATTTGTCAGTGTTGCCAACGTGACTTAAGACTGCTGATAGGTCCATTTTTTAAATGCATGTAACTTCTCTACTAACAAATGGATTTCATCCAAAATAGATCATAATTTTTCAGAATACATACATGACATTGTTGCCAACATGATTTCACGCACGCGGATAGATCCAATGTCTAACTGCATGTAACCTCCATATTATCCATTTGACTTCAACCAAATGTTGTAGGTGCATTCTGTACCTTAAGAGAAGGATCTAAGAATATATTCAGAGTCACAAGAGCTGCCAACTGTAGTGCTCTAACAGGTCACACTATTTCAGGTATACTTCATACTAATTAGAAATGTCAGTATTACCAACTTAATTTTGTTATTATTCTAGACGAAATCATTGGCATGAAACTTGAATTTTTAAAAAAGTACGCCCTTTAGTTCGTCATGCAACTACTTGTTACAAATTGTGAGAAGTAGGCTAAAAAATTGGCCGTCCCCGTGGTGTTGGGGTAGCGCGCCTGCCTCGTACCTGGAGGCCCCGGGTTCGATTCCCGGCTCCATCAGGTATTTTAGAAACTGACATGAGGGCTGGAACGGGGTGCACTCAGCCTCGTGAGGACAATTGAGTAGCTGTCTGACCGTGAGGCAGCGCCCCGATCACGAAAACCAAGATTAATGGCCGAGGGGACCCGATGCGCTGATCACGCGTCACCCCAATATTTGCAGGCCAAATGGCTGGGCAGCGGTCGCTTGGTAGGCCTAGGCCCTCATGGGCTGTATTGCCAGGGGTTATTTATATTATATTGAACCCTTATTGATCTTCGATAAATAAGTATTCATATTTATTATTATTATTACTACGGCCCAGGCAGTACTTGAGGAAGTCGACATGGATATAAGGGAGGCTAGCATTTCGTAATATTGCAACAGGAGTTGAGCTGGTAGCTATTCTTGGGGGACGGCTAGAATTAGTCGGGTTCAAGGCCAAATTGAGCAACTACTGTACCAAAATTGGAAGCATAAAGGAAGGATCACGAGGCACTTGCAACGAACATACGATTGAATCAGCCAATCACAAGAGACCAAGCCATGACCACGCGGTGGACAGCGTCAGTAGTAAAAAGCCCGCGGAAATGGATATCTAGAGAACCGCCGAACGGATTAATCTCCGCACGAGTAAATTGAGACGTTTGATTTATTCGAAGAAGAATGACACTAGTCCCATCTTTGTGAGACAAAAACTCTGGAAGTTTTTATCCGACTCCACCCCACTCCTCCGCCCTGTCAGTTTTCTAATAAATAGTTTGGCCTGACGCCATTCTAAGTCAATTCTTTGTGGAGCCGTGAGAGGCTTACTTCACGCCAGTTTGTATTGTGATTTTTGACGCTCGAAATTATTAGAAGTCATTATTTTGCGGAGCTTTGAGAGGCTTACTTCACGCCAGTTTGTATCGTGATTTTAACGCTCTGAATTTGGTTAAGTCATTTTATTTGGGAGCTCTGAGGAGCTAAAGTCACAGCGATTGCATTATCGAATTTTAAAGCTCGAATACATTTTTTAAAATTCTGGAATCAACTTTATTTTGTGAGCTAAATATTTCACGCCAGTGCGTGATAACTTGTAACATTTACATAAAGACGACGAGTTCAGCTCTAAGGGGGAAGTCTTGTAACACCCTAATTAGCGCTCACCGGAGCAAAGGTCCACAGTACAGGACGGAAATACCGAGCAAGATAGCGACTGCTAGTGCAGCCAAGATCTTAAACTTGTTAACGAGCCAGTGACGTGGTCTCGAGGTGTACATTTATGTACATATTGCAGTGTATTTTATATGTGTTTTATTGTGCGTGTGTGCGAGATATTTAGGGCCAGTCTTCACTATTAATCGCATTAGGACAATTGTGGGTGAACTGAGTAACCTGCAAGCGATTATAGATAGGTAAAATAATTAACATTGAACTTTTCTGCCAAGGAGTCGATACCAAGATGATCAGCACGTGGTTTGGAGTTGGGATGAACTTCAACAGATCAACGCAGACGACTACTATGGCGTGCTAATTTGTCCATAGGGGCAATGGGTTGAGGAGGATGTCCTTAGTTCTACAAGCAGAGCGGTGATGTACAACAATTGGATTATTTCAATTATGTAGTTAGATTTGGCCGGGGAACTTTGTAAATAGTCATGTTTCTTTACTTGTTGTTTAGAGTTTTCCTTGCACCGACGCTCAATGTTTTAAATGTCCGTTGGCGCGTGGCCAAAGTGTTTGTTAGATATTTGTTTTTCCTTGAGTCATATGAATTGCGCGCGGCGTGCGTGCGTGATTTTTATCCTTGCAAATGCGGAACCCGTTACATTCGATAAATGGTGCTTTATTAACGTTAATATTTGAAATAGGAATGGGAGTAAATTACTGTAAGATATTTGCTGAACAGGTTATTATTCATATTAGGGTTGCCAAGCGCACCAACTTAAAAGTAATTTGTAGAACACTTTCGTTCTAATTTTTATAGATTTTTTTGAGTCCTTTTCAGGTTGACTAGTCACGGCATAGAACGGTGGCGCCAGCATGTGGAAATTATTTGTGTCTTTTTATTTCAGGGTCTGTCAAAACCCATACGTGTGATTGTGTGTGTTACTGTGTCAAGTGTGTGTTGATTTTACGTGAGGAGGGGGTAGAGGTCCTACCGCTCTCATATTTTTGCTGCTGTTGTTTTTTTAGATGGAAAGACAGGGTGCTCTAGGGAGACCGCTGTTTCTTGTCCATATTTTTCTGACACACACATGTATTATTGTGCTTTGGGGCACACTTCTTCGAGATTCGACCCCATGTCCTGGGAGGTCGAGGTTATTGACACGTGGGTTGACAGCCATGCAGAGTTCCACAAATCGCCCGTTTTGCCTGTGACTTATTTTTGATAGGCAGTCCTGTTTGTCCGACTGGCCCCTGTAAGCTTTCATGTAGCAAACCTGTTCATTGTGATGGTTATTTTTAAGCCATAATTAATTTGGGAGTTCGCCATGTGTGTAACGGCTTGTTGTACGTTGTATGGGTAAAATATTGTATTATTAACGTAAATGTTGGCTGTGTGCCTATTGCTTTGTTTATGACTCGATTCATGTAAATTTTGTGTGTCACACCCGTATGGTGTAGTTGTAGAGTACTTGTAAATTTTGACAGCGGTCATTTGTGTATTTTTATTGGTCACGTGTTAATGTACTTGTGTTGATTTGTGTGAGAAGTCCTAAGTTTTTAGGCAGTAAATGTTGCCACGGCAATTTGATTCCAATTTCACACGGACATTTTGTGTTTGTTTATATTAGATTTAGGAAGTGTCGGTTTTAATTTTAAGTATTGTAGTTGTGTTCCCCCGTGTCGGTCTAGCTCTAAGAAATGTGGATTCGTTGTCTGAATGATTATTCTGGATGATGACGAATCACGCATTCATTGTACACATCGTGATGCATGTAGAACGGCATACGCACATATATGGTCACTTTTGTTATTTTATCTTAGGGACACTTGGTCCATGTAATTAATCTCTCCAGAGATTTTGGCCTAGTTTTTGGCATTTTAAAGTGGGAGTCAGATGGGAGTTTTTGTTGTTATTTGTTGAGTGTAAATATGGTGATTTGTTATTAAATTAATTTGTTTTAACCCTGGCTTCACTCTTTCCTGCATGTTATTTTGTTATATGTTACCCTGCAAGTTAATGAAGCGCCTTGACAACAACTTACGATATGAACCGTTACACCCCCCGAAACTGAGTCTCATTTGCTTCTTTGCAAGGGTTCAATATTTATATAGGCTAAAAATGGATAATAAACTAGGAACAGGTTATGGTATTGTAGGACGAGGTGGAGCAAGAATTAACAAGAAATTGTGAGGCTGATTATGATTTGTTGGAAGTTGGCAGTGCTAGTGAAGACGAAGAGTATAATATAGAATTTAGTGATTCAGTGCTTCAGATATATCTGGCGATGAACTGGATAATCCTTGTGCACATTACTTGAGGAAAGATGCACGTACAACCTGGTACATCCATTGCCCACAATACGTTGCAAAGCCAAACACAAGAACATTGCTCGACACCTTCCAGGAGTAAACGATGAGGCAAACATTGTGACCTCCCGTAGTGTACCCTTCTAGGACACAGTAGTGAGGCGTAGAGATTGATTTTCCTCAGGGAACTCTTCATGAAATTGTGAACTGCACTAACATACAAATGTCAAAATTGCGTGAAAATTACGCACGAGCAGGGGACGCTAGAAACACTGACTGTGAAGAAGCAATTGCGTTATTTGGCCTATTCTATCTGTCTGGTGTTTTGAAGGTTTCTCATGTGAATGCAGTAGACTATTGGGCAATCTCTGCCTTACTTTTTCTAAGAGTTCCCACTACTGTCAATCCTTTCTTTCAACAAGTCTAAAGCCAGGGAAACCGATGAAAAGTAATTATCCACAGTGAAGTTTCTTACAGTATTTTCAATAGGATGTGCTTGTCTTTTGACAACCTCTGCAGGCTTGTTCACAACAGAGTACGGTCCAAAGGGTTGCTTTCCCTTATAAACTTCCATTTTGTATTTATGCTTAATAAATGCGAGCGTCCACCAGAGAATATATTTATATGTCATATTTAAAATGCTCTGATTTAAAACATTTAATTATTCTTATTGGTCTGGCAAAATTACAGTATCATTTTATGTAAATATCTATTAGATACTTCACGAAAGCAAATAAACATATTACCATCCCTTTCGTGTATAAAGCTTTAAATAACGAAGGTGAGCGATCACTTACGTCGAAATTACTCCTCGACCACTGCCGGGTTAAATAAACAAGTAGTTCCGTGACGAACTAAAGAGCCTACTTTTCTTAAAATTAAAGATTCATGCCAATGAATAATCTATATACCAGAAGTGAAATGTTACATTGGATCTATCAGCGCTCGTAAAATAATGTTGGCAACAGTGTCATGTATGTGTTGCTTAGAATTAATCTGAAACATTGTGATCTATTATTATCTTCATTTTTGATAAAATCCATTTGTTAATATAAAAGTTACAAGTATTTAAAAGTTGGGCCTATCAGCAGGCTTAGAATCATGTTGGCAGCGCTGACATGTATCAGTTATTCCAAATTAATCTAGAATGTCAGGTACTATACGTGTGCAAAACTGAGAACTGTTGGCTTGCATCCTTTCTGATATATTGGAATTAGGATAAAAGTCTAGAGAGAGCACTTATTAACAGTTGGCAGAACTGATGGCTCTTAGGAACTCGTGTAGTCATATCTCTTATGGTACACAAAGCACATACAGAATTTGGTTGAAATCGATTTGTTAGTATAGACGTTACATGCTTTTAAAATTGAACCTATCAGCAGGCTTAGAATGATGTTGGCAGCATCGATGTATATCAGTTACTCGAAATTAATCTTGAATGTCTGTTACTATACGGGTGCAGAGTTTAGAGCTGTTGGCTTGCATGCTTTCTGATATATTGGTATTAGAAGAAAAAAAATAAGGGCAGCATTTATTAACAGTTGGCAGCCCTACTAGCTCTCAAGAATACGCATAGTCATATGTGTTATGGTACACAAAGCATGTACGAAATTTGGTTGAAATCCCATTGATAATATAGAAGTTACATGCATTTAAGTGTTGGACCTATCAGCAGGCCTAGAATCATATTGGCAGTACTGTGATATATCTTCTTCTTCTTCCTAGCGTTTTCCCGCTGCTGCGGGGTCCGCTGTTTTGGTCTTGGCTCGCCATTTTGCACGATCTTGGGCATCATGAGGTCTTAGATTGAGAGCCTTCATATCCGCATTTGCTGTATCATGCCAGCGCTGTTTTGGGCGCCCACGTGGACGGTGCCCATTAACTTCAAAGGAGAGAGCGGAATTGGCAACAGTTCCAGGTGCAGCACGCAAGACGTGGCCATACCATTGAAGCCGTTTTTCCCGTGCCTTCTCAGTGATGGGTGCAACTCCTATTTGCTGGCGAACAGAGTCATTCTTTATATGATCTAGGAGTGTGATGCCCATCGACCAACGGAGCATACGCATTTCCATGCTATGTAATTGGCGCTCCGTAGCTTTGTCAGCTGGTCGACATTCAGCACTGTACAAAGCAACAGGACGTACTATCATGCGGTATATTTTGGACTTAAGGTATAGTGGCATCCTTCTGTCGCAGAGTACGCCTGTAACTTCCCTCCATCTCATCCATGCAGCCTTTATCCTACTTCGCACTTCATCACCTATCTCACCATCAGCTTGTAGGCGAGATCCTAGATACCTGAAGCTTAAGGTCTTCGTCAATGTCTCTCCATCAACTTGGATGGATCCGTTGGTTGGGACAGTTTCAAGGTATTCGGTCTTCTTTTTGTTCAGTCGAAGACCGTATTGTGAGAGACGGCTGTTCCAATTTTCAACTTGACGCTGAATTCCTATCCTGGTGGTATCAGCAAGTGCGACATCATCAGCATATAAGAGTGTCCAAGGGACATTCCTTTGCAGATCCCGTGTGACTGTGTCCATGACTAGGACAAAGAGCAATGGGGACAGTGCAGATCCTTGGTGTACACCGACTTTCACTGGGAAGCTCTCCGAGGTGCCAACAGCACAACGTACACAACTTGTGGTGTTTGTGTATAGCATCTTGATCCAGCTGATAAGCATTTCTGGTACACCATGGTTACGAAGTGCATACCAGATCACACGATGTGGAACACGGTCGAAAGCCTTTTCAAGATCAAGAAAGGCGATATGCAGTGGCTGTTGTTTCTCGCGATGCTTTTCGATGAGCATTCTGGCAGCGAAGATTGCATCAGTTGTTCCCGCACCCTTGACGAAGCCGCACTGGTTGGTACTAATACTGACGATGTCCCGCAGTCGTCGATCAAGGATTCTCTCAAAAATCTTCATTGTGTGCGACAGGAGGCGAATTGGACGATAATTTGTACATTCTGCTGGATCACCTTTTTGTCTAAAGATAGGCACAGTGATGCTTGTAGCCCAATCACTGGGAACAGTTCCAGAGTCAACTATGGCATTGAAAAAGTTGGTCAGCCAGTTGATCGCGGGTTCTTTTAATTCCTGCAACTTCCAGAAGTCTGCCGGCAGGTCATCTGGTCCTGGTGCTTTTTGATTCTTCATACTCCTAATGGCACTGGTGACTTCCTCAGATGTGATGTGTGAGATAGGACCTGCTGTTGGAGTACCTTCTGGAATAGAGGGATGTGGGAACTCAATGTTGGAAATCTCTTCAAAGTGTTGTTGCCAACGTTTGAGGATATCCTGTTTGTCTTGTAAACGTTGACCATCTTTGCCTTTTATGCACACATAGTGCTCAATATCCTGTACTGACTTTGTTCTAGCTTTGGTCAGCCTGAAGATAGTTTTCTCTCCTTCCTTTGAGTCCAGTGTTGTATACAGGTCATCATAGTGACTGCACCTAGCTTCAGCAACAGCTTTCTTAGCCTCACGTTTGGCTATGGCATACCTTTCCCTGTTCTCTAGAGTCTTTTGTGAGACCCAGTTTCTGTATGCCTTCCTTTTTTCATGCACCTTTTCTTGCACTTGGGGTGTCCATAGCCACGTTTGTTTATCAATTCGGTGGAAGCTAGGTTTTGTTGTACCCAAAGTTGCTGTGGCGGTTTCAGTGACAGATTTAGAGAATGTAGTCCAGGTGTTGTCTATCGCATTCAGGTCGATGGGAGGAAAATTTATACTGCCTGCTAAAGTCTCCTTTTGGTCTTTAAGCTTCCACCACTTGATCTTCTCAAGGACATTTATCCCTCTGCCTCTACGATATTTAGAGATCCTTAAGTCTGCCGTTAGCAACTTATGTTGAGGGGCTACACAGTCATATGGTATGACCTTCACATCTGATACTAGTCGGAGATCACGGTGTCGAACAAGGATGAAGTCAATTTGGCTGCTGTAGTCACCACTGGTGTAGGTGATGAGGTGGTTTATGCGCTTTTTGAAAAACGTATTACCAATAACCAAGTCATTCGCCTCGGCGAAATCCAAAATTTGTGTTCCATCATCATTCCGGGTACCATAGCCATTACCACCGTGGCAGCTATAACCGTCCTTGGTATGACCAACATGACCATTAAGATCACCACAGAGAAGTGGAAACTCATCTTGAGGACATGCTGAAACATGATCTTGTAGCTCTTGCCAAAACTGTTCCTTTTCTAGCTTATCACAGCCAGTTTGTGGTGCATATGCTGAGAAGACACGAAGCCGAGAAGATGCAATGTCGATTGTAATTGACATAAGGCGGTCTGAATAGCGCTGAACCTCAGCAACTCGGTCTCTCAGGCTGGCACAAACGATGACAGCAACACCATTTCTGTTGGACGTACCATGGTAGATCAGTTTATAGCCATCTCCGATGTCACGAGATTTTTGCCCCTTCCAGCGTGTTTCTTGTACACATGCAATGTCCACTTTCCGTTCTTTCAGCATCGCTGCTAGTTCACGGCTGCGTCCAGTAAGAGTCCCAATGTTGAGCGTGGCGATGCGTAAATTTTGTCTGCTTTGGACTTGCTTCTTTAACTGGTTCCGCCCTTGAACCAGTAGCCCTTGTCCATTTGTCGCGGCGGTCAGGCGAGGCCGACGCGCGTCGCTTCTGGGGGACGCCCTAGCATTATCCGACAAAATTGACGTAGACATGATCCATGGGTTGCGACAGAGTTACCGACCGGCTTGTCGCCACAGCCTGGCGTCGGGCATTTTAGAGCTACTGCCAGCAGGAATTTGGGCCGCTCCTAACATGGAGAACAGACGCCCTTTGCAGCCGCTCGATCCGAGTCAGAAGCTGCTAAAAATAGTTCATCCACCTTCTTCGTCGTTGGGACTCGAAGTCTTCATCCGGCGTTGAAGCTGTTGACCATTTTACTCTTCCCCCTCCTCCTTTCTCAATCGGGCTTGGGACCGGCTACGGCGGAGTTAGTACTGTGATATATGGGCTCCTTAAAATTAATCTGGTGTGTCATCATCTCTGTGTGTGCCAATTTTGGAGCAGCTCGCATGCTTATCGTCTGAGATATACAACATAGAGCTCAAATTTCAATTGTGATTTTGCAGCAGTTGGTAGCACTGATGTAATTTTCAGATATGGCCCTGCAATATTCAGATATAGATATTTACTCATATCAAATTTGGTTGTGATAGCTGCAGCCATTTACGAGTTGATAGGGGGGGGGCTCGACAGACAGACACACATTTGCCCGGATCGATCTCATAAGTCTACTTTTTCCTCATTTTTACAAAATGTGAAAAGTAGCCTAAAAATGTTTTCTACTTCATAACATAGTAGTTAGGATGGTTGACTGTTACATGAGAGGTCCCGGGACTGGATTCCCGGCTCTGCCTAGAGTTTGAAAGTCTT
The DNA here is from genome assembly GCA_946902985.2 of Meconema thalassinum. Taxonomy (NCBI): domain Eukaryota; kingdom Metazoa; phylum Arthropoda; class Insecta; order Orthoptera; family Tettigoniidae; genus Meconema; species Meconema thalassinum. The sequence goes on along the minus strand of OX336391.1, from coordinate 66,091,170 downwards.
GGCAACGTATAGTACGGGGTCTCCCAGCCTCGTGATGCTAAATAAGAACCTGCTGGATACTGTGGCAGAAGGAGGAGGTGAAAGGATCTGGTCACCCTACTGCACGTAATCTCTGGTTCAGTCAGGGACTCTAATTGGGTCACCAACATCCCTTGCGGATCATTGATCAGACAAAGAATGGTGAACTCTTGGTAGCAGCACAGTTTTAACGTGGATGTGTTTTTGGGCTGAGATAATGTACTATTATGTTCGACCCTGACATTTATATGTCCTTTTCAAGGAGTATAATTGAATGTTGGTTGTAGTAGCTTGTTGAAATACAACGTGCTATACGGATATAAAACATGAATATGAGGTGCCCTTTGTTAGTGCTACATCTGTACAAAATTTCATTCAATTCGGTTTCATCGTGTTTGAATTGATATTGTGAATCGATTTGCACACATACATGGCCGCTATCTGCAAACAATTGGGCCGATGACCTTGTCATTTGGTCAAAAGATGCCTCCCACATAAAGGTATGTTGTTGCAAAATTTAGTAGAGATCGGCTGATTAGGTTGGTCGTAATTTGATTTAAGCATTTAACATTTGGGTAGCCGCCATTACGTTTCCGTCAATATGGCGTCAATATAAAACATGACACTAAGTTGCCTTTTGCAAGTGCTACCTCTGTATCAAATTTCGTTCAATTCGGTTTCACCGTGTATGAATTGATAGGGGGAATTGATTTGCACACATACATGGCTACTATCTGCAAACTATTTGGCTGATGACCTCGTCGTTTGGTCAAAAGATGCCACCCACATAAAGGTATGTTGTTGCAAAATTTAGTAGAGATCAGCTGATTACGTTGGTCGTATTTTGATTTAAGCTTTTAACATTTGGGTGGCCGCTATTACGTATCCGTCAAGATAGTGGCGATATAAAACATGACACTGAGGTGCCCTTTGCTAGAGCTACATCTGTACCAAATTTCGTTTAATTTGGTTTCACCGTGTTTGAATAGATAGGGGGAATCGATTTGCACACAAACATGGCCGCTATCTGCAAACAATTGGGCCGATGACGTTGTCATTTGGTCAAAAGGTGCCTCCTACATAAAGGTATGTTGTTGCAAAATTTAGTAGAGATCGGCTGATTAGGTTGGTCGTAATTTGATTTAAGCTTTTAACATTTGGGTGGCCGCCATTACGTTTCCGTCAATATGGCGTCGATATAAAACATGACACTAAGTTGCCTTTTGCACGTACTACCTCTGTATCAAATTTCGTTCAATTCGGTTTCACCGTGTATGAATTGATAGGGGGAATCGATTTGCACACATACATGGCCGCTATCTGCAAACTATTTGGCTGATGACCTCGTCGTTTGGTCAAAAGATGCCACCCACATAAAGGTATGTTGTTGCAAAATTTAGTAATCAGCTGATTACGTTGGTCGTATTTTGATTTAAGCTTTTAACATTTGGGTGGCCGCTATTACGTATCCGTCAAGATAGTGGCGATATAAAACATGACACTGAGGTGCCCTTTGCTAGAGCTACATCTGTACCAAATTTCGTTTAATTTGGTTTCACCGTGTTTGAATAGATAGGGGGAATCGATTTGCACACATACATGGCCGCCATTCGCAAATTATTGGGCTGATGACATTGTAGTTCAGTCAAAATATTCTTCTTACATAAAGGTATAATGTTGCAAAATTTGGTAGAGATCGGATGATTAGGTTGGTCGTAATTTGATTTAAGCGTTTAACATTTGGGTGGACGCCATTACGTTTTCGTCAAGATGGCGGCGATACAAAACATGACACTGAGGTGCCCTCTACTTGTGCTACCTCTGCACCAAATTTCGTTCAATACGGTTTTACCGTGTTTGAATTGATAGGGGGAATCTATTTGCACACAAACATGGCCGCCATCCGAAAACTATTGGGCTGATGACCTTGTAATTTGGTCAAAGGATGCTTCCCACATAATCGTATGTTGCTGCAAAATTTGGTAGAGATCAATGGATTAGGTAAGTCGTAATTTGATTTAAGCCTTGAACATTTGGGTGGCCGCCATTACGTTTCCAGATCTGCATTCGGCCTCCATAATAATCTATACACTGAGATATCCAGATTTGTGATGTATTCAATAGCCTGATTTGTTGCGAAGAGGAACTCCTGCGGGTCACCATGGAATGCTCGTAAGGGGCACGCTTGGACAATGTGCTGAATCGTTTGACGTTCAACACCACAATCACAGCGCGGGGAGGATGTCATCCCCCCTTTATGTAGGGAATCGGCGCATCTACCACAATTAGTTCGCATTCTATTCAGAGTGGTCCAAATCTTCCCGTGCTTATCAAATCCTGGTGGCCTGGTTTTGACACAGAGCATCTTCACGTATTCCTTTGTAGCACTGGTTTGCCATAATTTAGTCCATCGATCACTTATATTATATTTATTGTTATTGATTTGGCAAGTTTGCAATAGAGGATGACGGGAACGGAGTCTCTTTGTGTTGATGGTAGGAATGTCTTCATGAATAGGGGAGCTCACGACTAGCAGTTATTTTCGTGAATTCACGCACAAGTGAACATTATCGTTCGCAGGGAAGGAGGCTCAATATGGCTCAGGATTGGAAGCCAGAATAAAGGCGTATTCTTTATTCTCACAATAACACGCATTATCACACAAATTCCAAACAAATACACGAGACTAAATGACCGTGATGTCGCAGCCCCTAAAATAAGCAACAACAACAACAAGTGAAATAGGTTTCTTAGAGTCCATTTTCCCTCTGTGCAAGCCCTTATAATGTCAGTCGCAAGGGAACCTCCCTCACCTTAATACTGCGCTCTAGTTCAAACGTTGGGTATGCTAACAGTACATGCTGGTCAGACCGTGGGGAAATCACCTGTAATGTTATTTCATCTCACAATTTGTCCAGATTCGTGACCAAGTACATAGCACACTGGACTTAAATCTGGAGGTCAGATTACAAATCACGTAATGGTATTTATGTTCGCCCCTCACTATTATGTGTCAGAAAACTGTATCATAATTATGGTCATTATAGCACTGTTTTTCATTACGATACAGTTACTCCAGCCAATCAGAGCTCGTTCATTGACCAATTAGGTAACGATACCTTCGCGCATGCGCTCAAAATCCAACATGTCGGACATAAACACAACATCGAACTATAATAAATTACCGACATGGAATACACACCGTCCACATGTTCGCGTAAATAAACTGACGAATATGAGACAAGAAATAGCACTGTACCTTAATATCACCAACCCTAATTTCTACACAGTGCATTGTCTTCAAACGACTCCGGTGACAATATTACTGAGGAACGGCAGATGTAAACATATGACCTGCATAATATGGCATAGCAAGCACACAGAGCGCATGCGTCGGTCGGTCAGAGATCTTGAAATACAGAGATATCACATCCAGCACTCGCTCTCCGATCACAAAATTCAAGTGGCTGACTCTAAAGGAAGCTTGTAGTTTAACGTGACCATTAATCTCGCGATCATAAGCCACGGGACCTCCGTTTTACGTGGAATCCGAACCACAGGACATGGCATTTCACATCGAAAATCTCACATGCATTGACCGGGAATCGAACCCGGTCCGCCTTGGTGAGAGGCATACAGCTTGACCGCTGCGCCACTACGCCCCCCTGGCTGACTCTCAACAGATATTTAGGAATATTTATGTTAAAACATATAATAAAGTTATAATTATCGTCGAACAGAAACAGTCGTATGTAACTCGCCTATAATGGTAATTAAGACACTCGTATGGAAATTATAAAACTGCATACGCTCGTTTTATAAACATACTCGTGTCTTAATTATTGCCATTATAGGCTCGTTGCATAATGTACTATTAAGTTTGTTTAGTTACAGACAGAGAGATTAATTTTGAAGCTGCCTGTTAACGATTCATTTTCATACCAGTATAATTCGAAGTAAATGTATTCCTTAAATATCACTGCTACAGTATAATATTATAATATAAACTTATAATATCCAACGGGTCACTCCACTTAGAATAGTTCAAACCACCCTCGGTTCGATAATCGGAATTGGTGGGTCCTAAGTTGTGTGTTATAATGCTTGAATAATTCACACGGCCGCCATCTTGAAATGGTATGGCTATTGACCTTGTTATTTGGGCGCAATACCCGTCCTATATGAAGGTATGTTGCTACCAAATTTGGTAGAGATCGGATTATTATTTTAGTCGTAATTTGATTTTACGTTTTGAACGTTTGAGTGGCCGCCATTCAGTATTGGTAAAGATGGCGGCAATATAAAACATAACACGGAGGTGCTACCTCTGTATAAAATTTCGTTCAATTCGGTTTCATCGTGTTTGAATTGGTAGAGATGGGAATAACAACAGACACAATACGGGACACAATCACTTTCAGAAATTGAACGCAAAATTTCGTTTCCAGGAGAAAGTAAGGAAAGAATGAACCTACATATGGACAGAGGAGTGAAAGAAAATGCAAAGTGATGTAATGGAGAAATATTGGCTAACAAGAAAGGAAGCTGGATACAAAAGGAAGTGACTACAGTGGGCTATTTTAGGTGGTCCTAAGATTTTAGTACTTGAAGGGTCCATATTGGTTCCGTATTGATGAACTTATTATTAATAATCGTGGCAAAAGTTCCGCCTAATCAATACCTTTTATTTTGATAAATGATCACTTCGTGGTCATTGGGGACATGTTTCGAGGCCTAATTGTTTTGGCCCCTTCATCAGCCGATATAGATCAACAAGAAGTTCCGTGACGAACTAAAGAGCCTACTTTTATCAAAATTTAAGATTCATGCCATGATTAATCTATATTGATCTATCTAGAATAATGACGAAATTAAGTTGGCAATATCGAAATTTCTAATTAGTTCGAAATACTGTGTAGGCCTACCTGGCATAATGTAGCCTAATAGAGAACTACAGTTGGCAGCCCTGGTGACTGAATATATTCTTAGTTCCATCTCTTAAGGTACAGAATACAAAATTTGGTTCAAGTCCAATGGATAGCATGGACGTTACATGCAGTTAGACATTGGATCTAACAGCGCGCTTAAAATCATGTTGGCAACAATGACATACATGCATTGGTCAGAAATAATCTGAAATAATATGATCTATTGTTGTGTCAATTTTGAATGAAATCCATTAGTTAGTATAGAAGTTACATGGATTTTAAAATTGGACCTATCAGCAGGCTTAGAATAATGTTGGCAGTACTGGCGTAGGCATATATTAGTTACTCCAAATTAATCTAGAATGCCAGGTACTATACGTGTGCAAAGTTTAGAGCTATTGGCTTGCATACTTTCTGATATATTGATATTAGGGTAACAAAAATAGAGACAGCATTTATTAACAGTTGGCAGCCCTGGTTACTCTTAAGAATCGGCATAGTCATATCTGTTATAGTACACATAGTACACACGAAATTTGGTTGAAATCCAAATGATAGTATAGAAGTTACATGTATTTAAAGTTGAACCTCTCAGCAGGCTTAGAATCATGTTGGTAGCACTGACGTATATAAGTTACTCCAAATTAATATAGAATGTCAGGTACTATACGTGTGCATAGTTTAAAGCTGTCGGCTTGCATACTTTCTGATATATGGGTACTTGGATTTAAAAAAATGAGAGCATTTATTAACAGTTGCCAGCCCTAGTGGCTCTTAAGAATACGCTCAGTCATATCTGTTTATGTACACATAGCACATACGAAATTTGGTTGAATTCCAATTGATAGTGTAGAAGTTATATGCATTTAAAAATTGGACCTATCAGCAGGTTTAGAATCATTTTGGCAACATTGCCATGTATGGCCTCCTGGAAATTAAACTGCAATATTATTATCTATACGTGTGCCAATTTTGAAATAGCTCCCATTCATACCTTCCAAGATATCCAACATGGAGCTCAAATTTCAATTGCGATTTTTCAGCAGTTGGTAGCACTGACATCATTTTCAAATATCGCCGTGAGATATTCAGATATAGATCTTTACTCCTACCAAATTTTGTTTCGATTGCTCCAGCCGTTTAGGAGTTGATAGGGGGGACACACACACACAGCCAGCCAGCCAGCCAGCCAGACAGACAGACAGACAGACAGACAGACAGACAGACAGACACACATTTGCCCGATCTCATAAGTCTACTTTTTCCTCATTTTTGCAAAATGTGAAAAGTAGGCTAAAAATGTCAAAGAAAACAGGTGGTTGAAAAGCTTAACACTAAAAAACATTCTTATCAATAAACCTATTATGGTGCACCATAAAGAAAGATGCAAGATGTTTGCCCTAAAGATTCAATAAAATAATAAGTGAATGAATATAAATAAAGAATGAGATAGTTGAAACTTGGTCTTAAGATGGCCAGGATCGAGAAAAGAAGAATGTCAGAAATATGAAAATATATGAAAATACATATATATCCTTTGCCTTATAATAACATACGTAATCAGACAAATATCACACACACGCACACGTTTAAGGCGCTGGTATCCTAGCTCTCTAATTCAAGAAACAACAAAACATTATTAACTGCCTCTACAGAGGTGTGCAAATTATTGGAATGGACGACAGTTTCAAATTAACATTTATACTTTTCACAGCTTAATGCACTAAATATGTTTGCAAGGCGGTAAAATTACTTCCTATGTTTAACCAAGAGTCTTAATTATAATTATTTTCTATTAATAAACTAAAATCAAAATGATTTTTTAGAATTTCCACTAACAGAGAATGTTTGCTACTGCAAAATGCCACGCGTTTTGTTTTGATTACTTCACTCTACTTTTCGTGCGAATTAAGAGGTGATGGCTTTGGAGTCATTTTACTGATGATCCGCTCTGGAACTATTCAAAGATTCATGAACTATGGATTAATAATAATATCGTATGGCCTCGGAGCCGGGTGTAAGCTTTGTTATTTGACACCCAGAGGGTAGCTTGCATGTCAAATTTCGTTGTTCCTTGAAGCACTATGAAAGTCAATGAGGTTAGATAGGCTATCTAAGCTCCTTGAACACTATAGTCCAGCGCTTTTTAGTAGAGAAATGAGGAACTTTGTGCTGGCGGAAACTCCCGAGATTAATTTTGCCATTATGAACATGGCCTACCGAATTCAAATGGGTTCTTTGACATGCCAACATCGTATGACATGCGAGTCGTAATTTTTGTCGCCTTTCAAAAATCACCACGGCCTGTATGCTTGGGGTTAGTAGACCGACACGATAACCACTCATCCACCGTGGCAAACTAAGAACTATGGATTGAAATCACCTGACTTAGAACCGACAGCATTGGCTCAGCTGGCTAACGCGCAGCATTTGGTCATGGGGCCAAGCTCTCTGCTGACTCGGTAGACGCGTGGTTGGTTGGTTGGTTGGTCTCCTCAGTTTAGGGGCTGCGACAACGCGGTCATGTAGCCCCATGTTCTTTGAGTGTGTGTAGAATCAGTCTGATAACCGGTGTTAATTGTGATGGCTGTATTAGTGTGTGTATCTGTTTTAATTCTAGTAAGGACAGCACATTTGCATTTGTCTGTTGGCACAGGCTTGAGTAAAATGTGGCTTTTCACCGATGTCTCAGTCTCACTCATGGCTGTGATTATATGGAAGCTACTGATGTATGGGTGGTGCTTAGTAATGGCATTCGGGGCACAGTCAGTGCCTGTGAATGCTGTGAAAGGTTCAACTCATAGGGTTAGGACTACTGTTCTGACTCAGTGAGGAAAGCAATGGCAAACTACCTCACTCCTCTTCTTGCCTAGAACGCCTCAAAATAGCACTGCCTTGGGTTTTTGTGGGTATCTACTCACATAACGTAACGGCGGTACTTTTTGAGGATCCAACCAGCCTTCGGGCTGACTACCTAACAGACAGACATTGTATTTTTATCATTTTAAATGATAATGTCGACTTCGTCGTTACGCTGGGGTCTGGCGTTACGTTACGGTGACGGGACGAAATGTACCGAGAATGCACTGAGGTGTGTGACGTCATAGTACGATGTAGCAGACGTATACCAAGAAGGCAGTGCGAGAACAGAGTTTCAAGAAGGCAGTGAGAGAACGATCAAGTAGGCAGTGAAGAAACAAAATAGAATCTTGAAACTCTGTTCTCGCACTGCCTTCTTGGTACTCGGCTGCTAGCATTTAAAATGATATAAAGTCCAGTCTTTCCGACTGACTATCAGTCTCTTTTTCAAGCAGTTCCTACTTTTACCGCCAAACGCCACCGTCAACGACCAACTAGTTCAGAAATTAGTTACCAGATGCCACCGCAGTCGGCTCCTGACGACGTATGCACCTAAGAACGTTAGTCAAATGTTTAACCTATATTAATTTAGCTTCACACAGGTGTATTTAGTGGGAAGGTTCTTTAACATGCCATAGGACCGCCGGCTTTACTTCCCCTCCGAAGGAATGCATACTGAGGGATTCTTAAAAAATCCTTATGGAAAAAGATGTAATTCCACGGGGGAGAAAACATTACTGAGTAGGGTTACAAAAGTTGCCAGAAGGTGGTCGATAAAATGATTTTGAATGAAAAACTGTGACTGATTTAAATTGTTTATGTTTGACCCTGACTATTATATGTCAGAAAACTGTACTATAATGAGGCTCATTATAGCACTATTTTTCATTACGAAACAATTTCTCCCACCAATCAGAGCTCAAGAAACAGTTGTTTGACCAATTAGATAATTAGATGCGCTGAGTTCCACGGCCTTCTAATTTAAATTTCACTGCGTTGCCTAGTGTCATAGTGGGGTAATCGAAGAGACCATGGCCAAATACAAGGCATTCTCTGCGTCACATTCGCTCTGTTCAGTACGTAAAACTGGCGAAAAGTCGACAGATGTTTATGAATATTTATGTTCGAACATAAAATAGTTATAATAATTATCGTCGAACATAAACAGTCGTATGCAACTCGCCTATAATGATAATTAAGACACTCGTATGGAAATTATAAACGTTCGTTTTATAAACATACTCGTGTCTTAATTATTGCCATTATAGGCTCGTTGCATAATGTACTATTATTTGATTCCAATAATCTGCACAGCCCTGTATTCTCGAGTTCTACTCGTAGCGCTGTTTCTCTGCCAATCACCTGTGCTTGTTGCTTGTAAAGCGGTCGCAGCTGTCTACTGAAGAAGGAATGTTTGACAATGAATATAAGCCACAGAACATTCGCTAACGTCCAGGGAATGCTCCTACATAACATTTTCCTCTGCTGCAGTCGCGATGCTTTCACAGCAGTTGATTAGACGATGCTGCACAATAGAGAGAAACTGAATGAAGTTTCTGGAAAGCAACTCGGCACGTCGCATTTCGTCTCTTAATGAGTCTAGAGGTACGGCTGTGGCTCCCTCTCCTCTCTCGGGCTGCGGAGGGGTGCTTCACAAGGCATGGACCATGACATTTACTTGAGATTAATAATTTTACGAGTTGGAATATTGCTTTTCTCAGCCTATTAGGCTAATTAGATTTCTAGAAAACTTGTAGTTTTCTTTTATCCTGAGTGTTGCGGGGCTTGGCCTAGATGTGATGATGATGATAATTGTTCTTTTGAGGGGCCTAACATCTAGGTTATCGGCCCCTAATGGTTTGGGTGATAGGGAAAGATGAGATGGAAATGAAAACTATTAACTACAAACTTACATACTTACAGACATGGTAAACAAATAAAGGATGGCGCAAATAAAAGGCAGGAAGAAAGAAATGCTCTCAACCCTCGAAGAATGAGGATTGAGGGACATGAAAGGAAGGAGAGCCACGAAAGGCAGATAGGAAAGGGAAGGGGAGGAGAGGGCCCGCCCAAAAATCAGAGGAAAAAGGGGACAAAACGGACCCAGCTCAGGAATCCCTCGGGATCGCCAACTCCCAAATTTACCAGCCGTGAGCCCATGAGGGTGTAGCAATATCCACGGTCCACCAGAAGTGGTGGGGCTACATACACCCTACCTCCTTGAGGGCCTTGTGCAGAGGGCAGGAGATAACATGAAAAGAGAAAGAAGACTGATCCCTCGAAGAATGAGGGTATCAGGAAAAATGAGATAAGGGCCAATTAAGGCGGGAAAGAGATATACCCCTTAGACCTCGGATACCCTAATACGACGGGGTCGGAAGAGAACAAGAGTTGACGAAGGGAGGTCGACATGAGAGAAGACGGAGAGGAGCCCGGCACAAGTAAGTGGAAGCTATGTCGAACTCAGCGTGCGTCTCGTGGTCACCAACCCACGTCCAACTAGAAGTGAGCCCCTGGGGATGGCCTAGATGTACCGAGTAAGGTAAATCAGTAGACTTTTGGTATAACCTGTATGGTGAACATTACGTTACATCTCATATATGAAGCATCATTGGCGTAAGTACGGGTTGCTTCTGAGTCACGCTTCGGTGGCGTAGTCAGTAGCATGTTGAGCTTTAATATCCAAGATTGCGGGTTCAAAGCCGGCCGAAGTCGTCGGATTTTTAAGAGCTTTAAGATCCTTCAGTATATCTTCCTTTAGAGGGGAAGTAATGCCGGCGGTCCCATGTCATAGATAAATGGAATGCAGAAGAACCTTCCACTAATTAAATTTGTGTGAAGCTAAACTGTAAAAATACAGGGGAACTTGGATAATTCGAACCTCAAAGGGCCAGTAAAAAAATTCGATTTATCCAAAAATTCGAATTAAGAAAGTTCTTTGAAAAGGGTAGAGAAAATATATTGTATTACGTTTACATAATGATTTACGTTCAACAAAGCAGATTTACAGACAACGGTACTGTATAATGACTGTATCGTGAATAACCTCAAAAGTTTCAAATGAAGAATAAAACCAAAATGTAATATTCACCTATTTAACGACAGTAGTAATCCAGCAATCTAGTTAAGTCTTAGAGAAATCTACTGTTTTTCAAAATAGTTCGAGATTTTTACCTGTTTCCTACAATTAAGTCTCTCAGCCATCACAAAATAATCTAACAAGTTTGAGGAACGGAAAACAGAACTAGTTACGTCATTTCTACAAAAAAAAAACAAGTAGTTCCGTGAAGAACTATACAGCCTATTTTCATATATCCTACTTATGTTAATTGCCACTATCAACATACACAATTTCTGTTTGATTGCTGTAATAGATTCGTAGATATTAAGAACCGACTAAATATTTCGGATGGTCGCCATGTTGGATTTTATATATGTAGGTCCTAGAGTTATGTACTGTTACATGCAGATTATTGTGCACGTGTAGTATTCAAACTTCAATCGCATAATTAGGACACAAGAATAAACAAGGAGATTTTAAAATTTTTCACAGCTGCCATCTTGAGGTTATGGAAACAACTGAAATAAATTAGATGCCAGTAGATTAACATTCGTATAAGGATTTACTGTACCAAGTTTCACTGCACTCGGATGGTTAAATTGCGAGAAACGTCCATGTGAATATTTACAATTCGCGTCGCCGCCAGGTTGGATTTGTGATCACCAGGTTATTTAAAGTCCTATAGGTGAACTTAGGTTCATAGCCCCTATGGACATTAAAAAATGCAGTTTGATTGCTAAAATAGATTCGTAGATATTCAGTATCGTCTAAATATTTCGGATGGTCGCCATGTTGGATTGTTAAATGTATAGGCCATAGAGTCATGTAGCATTAAAGGAAAATTATTGCGTAGGTTCATTATTCAAACTTTCACTTCGATCGCATGACTACATCACAAGAAATAAAATCTTAATTTTAAAATTCGCACTGCCGCCATCTTGAGGTTATGTAAACAATTGAACTAAATTATATACCAGTGGATTACAATGTGTATAAATATTTCCTGTACCAGGTTTCAGTGCGCTTGGAACATTAAATCGCGAGAAAGGTCTATTTAAAATTTTCAAATTCGCTTGGCCGCCATGTTAGTTTTGTAATTAACCGGTTTTTGAAAGTCTTATAGATGGACTTCTAGTAGTGCCCTTTATCTCCGTACAAAATTTTAGGGAGATACCGCCAATAGTTTCAGAGATATAGAATACCGGTGAAATATTTCGCACATCCGCCATCTTGTGATTATGTAAACAATTGAACGAAGTTAGATGTCGGTGCATTACAATGTATATAAACATATACTGTACCAAGTTTCATTGCGTTTGGTTGGTCAAATCACGAGAAACGTCTATTTAAATGTCGCAAATTCGCTTGGCCTCCATGTTGGTTTTGTAGTTACCAGGTTTTCAAAAGTCACATAAGTGAACTTATAGTAGATCCCTCTATCACCATAGAAAATTTCAGGGTAATATCGGTAATAGTTTCGGAGATATTGAATGCTGGTGAAATATTTCGCACAGCCGCCATGTTGGATTGGTGAGACGTAACTAAATTTGAAGGGCACGGTCGAGGTCGCCGGGAATAGTGCTATGAACTTTCCGAGTTTCATTGAATTCGCTCCTGTCATTTAGATTTTATTAGGGGGACACACACACACGAATCACACACACACACACACACACACACACACGCACACACACGGACAAAAGGTGATCTCATAAGCCTATTTTTTCAAAATTGAAAATAGGCTAAAAAAACCGCATGAGTTCTGTGATGTGGTTTGTTGCTTGGGCTGCACTGGGAACAGCTTTTTCGGGAACTGACCCAACTGTTTAGATTCCGATCGGCTTTTTACACTAAAAACTTCGAATTATCCAAAATATAATTCGAATTATTTTTTGCATTAATTGTATATAAAATGCTAGGGACCAAGAGAAAAATTCGAATTAAACAAGATTTCGAATAATAGAAGTTCGAATTAGCCACGTTCCATTGTAACTTGAGTGTTCAAATAGCTATGGACATGTCTCTTTTCCAAGATGAAATTGAAGGCTAGCAAGGAAGGTACAGTAAGCGACAGGAAGCAAGGGCTGACTTAAACCAAAATATACATCACCATTTAATCCTCGGGTCTAAAATACCCAGGCGCCAGTCCTCGCGGGTTGAATTGTATGATCAAAGGAAAAGGGGGATAGACATTTCGTATATGGTCTTCTTTTTCTTGTCAACATCAGCAGATTGAAAGATAGCTGATTCGAAACGTATAGTTGAATCGATAATCTCATGAAATGTTAAGTTTTGAAGCCATCTTTTCAGTGTTGCCAATACAAACCGTCAGTTGTAACTCTTCAGTCGGTCAACACAAATTTTCCCAATGACTGGGCGGGGATCAATGTGTATGAATAATGAGTAAATAACACCCCCGGAAAAATCCCATGTACCGGTATTAGTTACGGTCGCTATTACAAAGGCATGATGGTGATCATAACTAATATATGTATTGTTCTTCAGGAGTGTCTTTTTTCTACTTATCCCTCCCTATATTATTCTGCTAAGGTCCCATTCCAGTTTTGTATCGACAATAAGGTCCCATTAACACCAACCTACACATATGGGGTACTTACAGGTTCAGCATAACCCAATGCGTAAGCGAAACGCACTCACTTACTCTTCAAATGCCTCACAATTAAATAAATACCTTAAAACATGTATATTTACAATGAAATAATGAAAGAATGCAACACGGTAACCATGGTAAGAGAATCTCACAGGTCCATCTATTTCTGTAAGACGCAATGCAATTCCAATTATTACATTACTGTGAAAGTTTCCAGACGGTTATCACTGAACCAAATTAAGCTGTAAAATTCATCAATACATACAGGATAATGCGCTTAAGGGGGTCTAGGGGCACTCTAGAATTTTTTCACGCAATTTTCACGTGCGAGTGTGGTACGAAAGGTCTTTTTCACCCTACTGTAAAGGGTCTCCGAAAACCACATTTAAAGACCCTTAAATTAACAGTGTCTGTGATATTCCCAGAAAACTAACTTCGCTCTGATATACCTATGAAGGAATGACAAACCCCTAACCACTGCACCAGTAGCTGAATTGATAAAGTCTGATTATTCATGTATGTATGTATGTCTACCCCTTATTATTCCCGTTTTCCAACGGGGTCGGGGATGAGATGCGATGGAAGTCTTTGTGGCGATGATTTTTACGGCCGGATGCCCTTCCTGACGCCAACCTCATGAGAGGAGTTAATGAGAGATGAAATGAATGATGGTGAATGAAACTGGGCAAGGATGTGGAAGGAAGTGGCCGTGGCCTGTCAGAAGGTACCGTCCCAGCATTTGCCTGGTGTTGAAAATGGGAAACCACGGAAAACCATTTCAAGGACGGCCGACGGTGGGGCTCGAACCCACGCGTCTACCGAGTCAGCAGAGAGCTTGGCCCCATGACCTAACACTGCGCTTTAGCCAGAGTAGCCACTACTGTCGGTAAAGTCTGATTATTCATACCAAGGATAAATCAGTCATAGCATTCATGACTGAGATTTTGCTAAGTGTACTCTTTACAACTAGAATATTCGCGGGCGAAGCCGCGACGGGTAATGCTAGTTATTTATATATTACTAGCAACCCGCCCCGTTTACCCAGAGTAAGCTTAAAAGACGCATGGACGGCAGGTCCCAGACGCAATTCAGAAAAGCCGAGTTCAACAGCAAAACTCCAAACACGTATACTCTTCTCTAAACTCGACATGACTCGACAGTTTGATGCTGACCGAAGCTGGGTAAACTCACTCCGAAGCTAGTAATTTAAAGTTCTACTGAATGGAGGTTGATGGAAGAAATGAAAACGTAAACACACTTATAGTGGGCGATGTATTAAAATAATATAGAGATATGCTGTCAGGGAGCGTCTTCGGTGGCGTAGTCGGTAGCAAGCTGAGGATATATGCCCAAGATCGCGGGTTCAAACCCGACCAAAGTCGTCGGATTTTTAAGAGCGTTAAAATCCCTCAATTTGCCTTCCTTAGGAGGGCAAGTAAAGCTGCCAGTCCCATGTCATAGATTTATGGCAGGAAATAGAACCTTCCACTAAATACACTTGTGGAAGCTAAAATTTGTAGGTTAGTTTGATAACGCTATAGTAGTTCCAACGTTCGCCACCAGGTGCTGGCTGCGATGGCATCTAGTAGCTAGGTCCGCAGCCAGGTGTCGTGGACGGTAGCATTTGGTAGCAAAAGTGGGAACTACTTGAAAAATTGATCGTTGCTGTTCATCTACCTGAATCAAAGATAACACACACTGATATAGCCATCACAATTAATACCGGTTATCATCAGACAGATTCTACACACACCCAAAGTACACGGGGCTACATGACCGCGTTGTTGCAGCCCATAAACTAAGGAACCCACCAACCAACCATGCTGTCAGGGACTTTTTTGTAGATTTTTTCATGCTGAACATTTCTTACACTTATAGTATACTAGCTATTTTACCCGGCGTTGCCCGGGAGGTGTATTTACTTGTTATAGAAAGATACATGCCAATATATTTCGCAAAGTATATTCACTTTGCCCCTAAGTGAGTTTAAAACATAGTTATCCAGGGCTCTGAAGTTAATCAAGTGCAATATTAACTCACTGTAAATCTAGGCTAAAGGTACTATGGAGTACAATAACGTAGTAGAGAATGCATCAATAACAAAGAAAAGGGCTGTATATGCACATTTCTCAAGGACCTAGTCTCACACTTACAGTACGGACGGCAGGTTTTTCTTCGACTCGATTCACTGAAATCGTTACTGCTCGGCTTCTTTTGGTCATACATGAATGTTTGTTCTACAGAAACCTTCCTCGAGAAATCCTTTACAGAATGGTGAAGACTGCATTAAAATCCATCCAGTGGTTCTCGAGATTACCCGATTCATCCAAGAATCGGGGTCTTTGTGTTATACTATGTATCGATAGGCTACATTGTTCCCCACCCAGCCATTGGGCAAATTCGTGCTGACCGACGAAAAGTTACTGCTGACAGTCGATAATCTCAGCTTCACCCTTCGAAATGGTATCGATCCTACGATTGCTACATCCATCAATTACGCAGTACACTTCTTCATATATCGTACTTCAAGATGTTTGAGACGAAGGGAGTCAGCGATCATTCGTGAAGATTCGTGATATTTTCATTTACCCTAAATAGAAATCAGGAATAAATTTGACAGTAGTCATTAAGGCAAAGCTTGACTTTTAACTACATTCTTTATTGATACAAAAGCTGAAAACATTGAAAAGTGCATTGAGATATTTTTATTCAAATTCAAATTCAGCTTATCCAACGAACGATTGAATTCTAATTTCAACTTCACATAACCCCAAAGACATATTAACTTAGGACAATCAATTGGTAGTATAGGACTTATGGAGCCACGATCCCAACGTAAGAAAATACCAATTTGATTGCAGGAGTGTTGATTTTATTTTCTTTGTGTGTGTTCGTCTGCTCTTAAAAGAAAAGAGATCATTTTATCTTAGAAAATCTAAATTATTCCTGCAGATTTGAGCTTCTACCTAATTGAATAATACTATCCTTTTTTATTTATTTGGAAAGCCTCCGTGGCTTAGGCGGCAGCACGCCGGCCTCTCACCGCTGGGTCCGTGGTTCAAATCCCGGTCACTCCATGTGAGATCTGTGCTGGACAAAACGGAGACAGACAGGTTTTTCTCCGGGTACTCCGGTTTTCCCTGTCAACATTTCATTCCAGGAGCACTCTCCACTATCATTTCATTTCATCTGTCATTCATTTAATCATTGCCCCAGAGGAGTGCGTCGGGCCTCGACAGCCGGCACAGTTCATATCGTCGCCGCTAGATGGGGGCTTCATTAATTCCATTCCTGACCCGGTCGGAGACTGGAAGCAGGCTGTGGATTTTCATTTTTCATCCCATTTTATTTGGAAATATATGTCCGAGTCAACCTTTCTCACCTATCCCATTAAACGACCCACGATTCTCGATCTCTTGCCAGCCCGAGCTTACATGTGATTTTGATTAGATTTTTTCCGGTTCGTATTTCAGGGATTCCTAAAATTATTTGTTTATCCTCTGTATCGTTTCTTGGACATCACGTTGTGATTGCCATGGAGAGTAAGGTAAGTTTACCCCATCTTACACATTTTCATGAACGTTGCTCAGAGTTGCTCCTGTTCAATGAGCTGTTATTTCGTAAATAGAGTTACCCGCGTGCCGCGGGGAACTCGCAGTCACTGGAGTGTATCGATGCTGAGAAAATGCTGAGTAATACGGACGTACTTCTCCCCAGTTCCCAGCGGCACCTTCATCCAACCCCCCCCCCCCCCCTACCCTCTTCTCACAAATAAGGCAATTTACTGCACCACCTTGCACCGTCTTGAGGGGTAGAGTTGGCTGCGAGGCGTGCGCAAGTACTTTTAACGGCTTACTTAATTAAGTGAGTTATTATTTCCAGCACTGCTTCATCCACTTCCTCCTTCTCATCATCATCATCTTCATCATGCGCGGCTCCACAGATAAGTGGTTAGCACGCTAGACTTTGACACGAAGGATCCCGGATTCGATTACCGACCCAGAAGCAGGGATTTTAATCTCCCACGATTAATTCCTTGACTCGGGTTCTGGGTGTTTGTGACGTCATGATTTCATCCTCATTACGACGCACAGATCGTACATGGATAATTAATATTGTAATTTTCAGTCGGTCAACACAATATTACAGTATTACTGGAATATGCGAAATTATCTTCTCTACTGTACTAATATATAACAAGTAGTTCCGTGAAGAACTATACAGCCTATTTTCATATACCCTACTCATGTTAATTACCACTATCAACATACAAAATTTCAGTTTGATTTTTGTAATAGATTCGTAGATATTGAGAACCGACTAAATATTTCGGATGGTCGCCATGTTGGATTTTATATATGTAGGTCCTAGAGTTATGTACAATCACATGAAGATTATTGTGTACGTGTAGCATTCAAACTTCAATCGCATGATTGGGACACAAGAAGTAACAAGGAGATTTTAATATTTCGCACAGCTGCCATCTTGTGGTTATGGAAACAATTGAAATAAATTAGATGCCAGTGGATTAACATTCGTATAAGGATTTACTGTACCAAGTTAGTTTCACTGCACTCGGATGGTTAAATTGCGAGAAACGTCCATGTGAATATTTATACTTCGCGTCGCCGCCATGTTGGATTTGTGATCACCAGGTTATTTAAAGTGCTATAGGTGAACTAAAGTTCATAGCCCCTATGAACATATAGAAAAATCATTTTGATTGCTATAATAGATTCGTAGATATTCAGTATCGTCTAAATATTTCGGATGGTCGCCATGTTGGATTGTTAAATGTATAGGCCATAGAGGCATGTACCATTAAAGGAAAATTATTGCGTAGGTTCATTATTCAAACTTTCACTTCGATCGCATGATTACGACACAAGAAATAAAAACTTAATTTTAAAATTCGTGCAGCCACCATCTTGAGGTTATGTAAACAAATGAACTAAATTAGATACCAGTGCATTACAATGTGTATAAACATTTCCTGTACCAGATTTCATTGCGTTTGGAACATTAAATCGCGAGAAAGGTCTATTTAAAATTTTCAAATTCGCTTGGCCGCCATGTTCGTTTTGTAGTTAACCGGTTTTCGAAAGTCTTATAGATGAACTTCCAGTTGTGCCCTGTATCTCCGTACACAATTTCAGGATTATACCCCTAATAGTCTCAGAGATATAGAATGCCGGTGAAATATTTCGCACATCCGCCATCTTGTGGTTATGTACACAATTGAACGAAGTTAGATGTCGGTGCATTACAATGTGTATAAACATATACTGTACCACGTTTTATTGCGTTTGGTTGGTTATATCGCGAGAAACGTCCATTTAAAAGTCGCAAATTCGCGTGGCCGCCATGTTGGTTGTGTAGTTACCAGTTTTTCAAAAGTCACATAGGTGAACTTCTAGTAGTTTTCTTTATCACCGTAATAAATTCCAGGGTGATATCGGGAATAGTTTCGGAGATATTGAATGCTTGTGAAATATTTTGCACATCCACCATGTTCGATTTGTGAGACGTAACAAAATTTGAAGGGCACGGTCGGGGTCGTCCGGAATAGTGTTATGAACTTACCGAGTTTCATTGGAATCACTCCAGCCGTTTAGAAGTTATTAGAACACACACACACACACACACACACACACACACACACACACACACCATCACACACACACACACAGACAGACACACGGACAAAAGGTGATCTCATAAGCCTATTTTTTTTTTTCAAAATTGAAAATAGGCTAAAAATGAGATGGTGTGTGTCTGTGTGTCTGTGTATTACTCAATCACGCAAGAACCACTGGTGCGATATACATGAGATTTTACATGAAACTAGCTGATTTACTTGGTTAACATATAGACTACTCTTGATTTAGATACTTTGCTTTATTTAAAGATAGTGACTATTTTAGTGACGCCACTACATCCTTTGGTTTCAAACTTTCATATGTATTTCCATTTCAAACAAAAAGAGAACGCTAAGAGATAGCAAACTTTTGATGTCATATAAGAGGTTTAAAATTAAATTTTCTATCCGAAAGGCCCTTATCACTTTTCGTGTTTCTCCAACGTTTAGTGAGTAAAACCTAAATTTGTGCTATAAAACACGGTCAACACCGAGCGGTGTAGTTGGACAAAATGTTCCATCCTTAATCTCCCTCCGCGCAGCACCTCGCCTATCCCCTGTTTTAACTGTCACCTTCACATTTTAATTTATTTATGACGCGTAGTGAAGCACGGCTACTTCAGCTAGTAACCTAATAAAAATTACATGTGATTAAGATATACTGTGTATACTTGTTATGAGCTATTGTAGGTGATAATAATGATGATAATTGTTGTTTTAAGGGGCCTAACATCTAGGTTATCGGCCCCTAAATCTGGGTGATAGTGAAAATGACAGTGAAATGGGAACCACAACGAAAAACCAATTTAGATTGAAAATATTTACAAAATGTAACTTGAACTGAAAACACTCACAAAATTCAACTTAGAGTGGAAACACCTAAAAAATGCAATTTAGGCGGAAAACACTCACAAAAATAATTAAGATTCGAAACACGCAAAGAATGCAGAGCAAATTAAAAATACCCACAAATTGCAGTTTAGATTCAAAATACTCACAAAATGTCGACCCTATATTCCAAATACTTACAAAATGCAATTGAGATTGAAAATACGTACAAAATGTAATTTAGATTCAAAATACTCACAAAATGTCGACCCTATATTCCAAATACTTACAAAATGCAATTGAGATTGAGAATACTTACAAAATGGAATTTACTGTAGATTCCAAATACTTACAAAATGCAATTGAGATTGAGAATACTTACAAAATGGAATTTAGGTTGAACATATTTACAAAATGCAATGCAGATTCAAAACACTCACAAAATGCAATTTAGGGTGAAAAACCTTACAAAATGCAATTTAGATTTAAAATACTTACAAAATGTACTTGGATTGAAAATGCTTACACAATTTAGCTTAGATTCGAAATACTAACAAAATGTAATTTAGACACACAGGGGAGCCAATTCACAAACCATTGTGGGAATCTTAAAGAATAGCAGGAAAGAGGAGAGGGTCTGCCCCAAAGGCGATGAGAAAAAAGAATGGCTTGGGAGGAAACCGGACCCAGCTCAGGAATCCATCGGGGTCGCCAACTCCTGAACTCACCAGCCGTGAGCCCATGAGGGTATATTGAAAAGGAAAAGAAGGCTGATCCCTCGAAGAATGAGGGATCAGGAAATATAAGAGAAGGGCCAATTAAGCCGGAAAAGTCAGAAACTCCCTAGGGCTCGGATACCCTAATATCCCAAGAGAGGTCGACAGGAAAGAAGACGGAAAGGAGCCCGACACAAGTAAGTGGAAGCAATGCCGGATTCAGCTGGGGTCCCGTGGTTGCCAAGCCCGTTCCACTAGATGTGAGCCCCTGGGGGGAAAACTAACGGATGATATGTTTCGCTCGTCAAGCGAGCATCTTCAGAAGCTCATATAGAACCCAAAATAGCTCTAAAAACACTGCCAATCAATCCTATAATGACACCCACAGACGACGGTCTTGCCCTCCTAAAAAAAGAAAAAAAAAAAAACACACCTCAGTGCGGAAACTATTATTGATAAATTTTAAAGCTTTGTTCGTTTTTTTAGGGGCTTTGCGACATCGTGGTCATGTAGCCCAGTGTAGTTGGGTGTGTTTACATTTTTTCTGATAACTTGTTTCCATGGCTGGATAGGTGCCTCGGGGATTAAAATAAGGTACCGTACAATAATTTTCCTGGAGTTTATCCCCCAACTTAGAGCCGAGCGACTTATACATCTCCTATGAACTGAAAAGAGTGACTAGGTGAGCATATATTTCTGAATAATGACTAGTTTCCTAACAACGTTAGGGCTCGTTTCTACTCACTGACCGCAGAGATCGGAAAACTCGGAATGCCTCAACCCTCACGATGATTGTGTCAAAAAGTAATCATGTTTGTTCATAAATTTTGGTGATAAATCATTTTTTAAATTTATACTTGTCCTTTTCTTTTGTACTATCAAAGTTTGACAAATAAGACGCCCTCGTACTACACTAGAAACAAATACTATGCATTTCACAATACACTACATGTGCGTTTAGCTCATCTATCAGGCAGACTGTTCTTTGTCATGGCCCCTACTACATGCAGGCTGTGAACTCGCGGTATCCGGTATGAAGGACTCTCTCATCTATCAGGCGAGCTGTTGTTTGTCATGGCCTCTACTATATGAGCGTTTAGCAGGCTGTGAACTTGCGCTATCCAGCATGAAGGACTCGCTCATCTATCAGGTGGGCTGTTGTTTGTCATGGCCTCTACTTTATGAGCGTTTAGCAGGCTGTGAACTCGCGGTATCCGGTATGAAGGACTCGCTCATCTATCAGGCGGGCTGTTGTTTGTCATGGCCTCTACTATATGAGCGTTTATCAGGCTGTGAACTTGCGCTATCCAGCATGAAGGACTCGCTCATCTATCAGGCGGGCTGTTGTTTGTCATGGCCTCTACTTTATGAGCGTTTATCAGGCTGTGAACTCGCGGTATCCGGTATGAAGGACTCGCTCATCTATCAGGCGGGCTGTTGTTTGTCATGGCCTCTACTTTATGAGCGTTTATCAGGCTGTGAACTTGCGCTATCCAGCATGAAGGACTCGCTCATCTATCAGGCGGGCTGTTGTTTGTCATGGCCTCTACTTTATGAGCGTTTATCAGGCTGTGAACTTGCGCTATCCAGCATGAAGGACTCGCTCATCTATCAGGCGGGCTGTTGTTTGTCATGGCCTCTACTATATGAGCGTTTAGCAGGCTGTGAACTTGCGCTATCCAGCATGAAGGACTCGCTCATCTATCAGGTGGGCTGTTGTTTGTCATGGCCTCTACTTTATGAGCGTTTATCAGGCTGTGAACTTGCGCTATCCAGCATGAAGGACTCGCTCATCTATCAGGCGGGCTGTTGTTTGTCATGGCCTCTACTTTATGAGCGTTTATCAGGCTGTGAACTTGCGCTATCCAGCATGAAGGACTCGCTCATCTATCAGGTGGGCTGTTGTTTGTCATGGCCTCTACTATATGAGCGTTTATCAGGCTGTGAACTTGCGCTATCCAGCATGAAGGACTCGCTCATCTATCAGGTGGGCTGTTGTTTGTCATGGCCTCTACTTTATGAGCGTTTATCAGGCTGTGAACTTGCGCTATCCAGCATGAAGGACTCGCTCATCTATCAGGCGGGCTGTTGTTTGTCATGGCCCCTACTTTATGAGCGTTTATCAGGCTGTGAACTTGCGCTATCCGGTATGAAGGACTCGCTCATCTATCAGGCGGGCTGTTGTTTGTCATGGCCTCTACTATATGAGCGTTTAGCAGGCTGTGAACTTGCGCTATCCAGCATGAAGGACTCGCTCATCTATCAGACGGGCTGTTGTTTGTCATGGCCTCTACTTTATGAGCGTTTATCAGGCTGTGAACTCGCGGTATCCGGTATGAAGGACTCGCTCATCTATCAGGCGGGCTGTTGTTTGTCATGGCCTCTACTATATGAGCGTTTAGCAGGCTGTGAACTTGCGCTATCCAGCATGAAGGACTCGCTCATCTATCAGGCGGGCTGTTGTTTGTCATGGCCTCTACTATATGAGCGTTTATCAGGCTGTGAACTCGCGGTATCCGGTATGAAGGACTCGCTCATCTATCAGGCGGGCTGTTGTTTGTCATGGCCTCTACTATATGAGCGTTTAGCAGGCTGTGAACTCGCGCTATCCAGCATGAAGGACTCTCTCATCTATCAGGCGGGCTGTTGTTTGTCATGGCCCCTACTATATAAGCGTTTAGCAGGCTGTGAACTCGTGCTATCCAGCATGAAGGACTCGCTCATCTATCAGGCGGGCTGTTGTTTGTCATGGCCCCTACTATATGAGCGTTTAGCAGGCTGTGAACTTGCGGTATCCGGTATGAAGGACTCGCTCATCTATCAGGCGGGCTGTTGTTTGTCATGGCCTCTACTATATGAGCGTTTAGCAGGCTGTGAACTCGCGGTATCCAGCATGAAGGACTCTCTCATCTATCAGGCGGGCTGTTGTTTGTCATGGCCTCTACTATATGAGCGTTTAGCAGGCTGTGAACTTGCGCTATCCAGCATGAAGGACTCGCTCATCTATCAGGCGGGCTGTTGTTTGTCATGGCCCCTACTATATGAGCGTTTAGCAGGCTGTGAACTCGCGGTATCCGGTATGAAGGACTCGCTCATCTATCAGGCGGGCTGTTGTTTGTCATGGCCCCTACTATATGAGCGTTTAGCAGGCTGTGAACTTGCGCTATCCAGCATGAAGGACTCGCTCATCTATCAGGCGGGCTGTTGTTTGTCATGGCCCCTACTATATGAGCGTTTAGCAGGCTGTGAACTTGCGCTATCCAGCATGAAGGACTCTCTCATCTATCAGGCGGGCTGTTGTTTGTCATGGCCTCTACTATATGAGCGTTTAGCAGGCTGTGAACTTGCGCTATCCAGCATGAAGGACTCGCTCATCTATCAGGCGGGCTGTTGTTTGTCATGGCCTCTACTATATGAGCGTTTAGCAGGCTGTGAACTTGCGCTATCCAGCATGAAGGACTCTCTCATCTATCAGGCGGGCTGTTGTTTGTCATGGCCTCTACTATATGAGCGTTTAGCAGGCTGTGAACTTGCGCTATCCAGCATGAAGGACTCGCTCATCTATCAGGCGGGCTGTTGTTTGTCATGGCCTCTACTATATGAGCGTTTAGCAGGCTGTGAACTTGCGCTATCCAGCATGAAGGACTCTCTCATCTATCAGGCGGGCTGTTGTTTGTCATGGCCCCTACTTTATGAGCGTTTAGCAGGCTGTGAACTTGCGCTATCCAGCATGAAGGACTCTCTCATCTATCAGGCGGGCTGTTGTTTGTCATGGCCTCTACTATATGAGCGTTTAGCAGGCTGTGAACTCGCGGTATCCGGTATGAAGGACTCTCTCATCTATCAGGCGGGCTGTTGTTTGTCATGGCCTCTACTATATGAGCGTTTAGCAGGCTGTGAACTTGCGCTATCCAGCATGAAGGACTCGCTCATCTATCAGGCGGGCTGTTGTTTGTCATGGCCTCTACTATATGAGCGTTTAGCAGGCTGTGAACTTGCGCTATCCAGCATGAAGGACTCGCTCATCTATCAGGCGGGCTGTTGTTTGTCATGGCCTCTACTATATGAGCGTTTAGCAGGCTGTGAACTTGCGCTATCCAGCATGAAGGACTCGCTCATCTATCAGGTGGGCTGTTGTTTGTCATGGCCTCTACTATATGAGCGTTTAGCAGGCTGTGAACTTGCGCTATCCAGCATGAAGGACTCTCTCATCTATCAGGCGGGCTGTTGTTTGTCATGGCCTCTACTATATGAGCGTTTAGCAGGCTGTGAACTTGCGCTATCCAGCATGAAGGACTCTCTCATCTATCAGGCGGGCTGTTGTTTGTCATGGCCTCTACTATATGAGCGTTTAGCAGGCTGTGAACTTGCGCTATCCAGCATGAAGGACTCTCTCATCTATCAGGCGGGCTGTTGTTTGTCATGGCCTCTACTATATGAGCGTTTAGCAGGCTGTGAACTTGCGCTATCCAGCATGAAGGACTCGCTCATCTATCAGGCGGGCTGTTGTTTGTCATGGCCTCTACTATATGAGCGTTTAGCAGGCTGTGACCTCGCGCTATCCAGCATGAAGGACTCGCTCATCTATCAGGCGAGCTGTTGTTTGTCATGGCCTCTACTATATGAGCGTTTATCAGGCTGTGAACTTGCGCTATCCAGCATGAAGGACTCTCTCATCTATCAGGCGGGCTGTTGTTTGTCATGGCCTCTACTATATGAGCGTTTATCAGGCTGTGACCTCGCGCTATCCAGCATGAAGGACTCTCTCATCTATCAGGCGGGCTGTTGTTTGTCATGGCCTCTACTATATGAGCGTTTATCAGGCTGTGAACTCGCGCTATCCAGCATGAAGGACTCGCTCATCTATCAGGCGGGCTGTTGTTTGTCATGGCCTCTACTATATGAGCGTTTATCAGGCTGTGAACTTGCGCTATCCAGCATGAAGGACTCGCTCATTTATCAGGCGGGCTGTTGTTTGTCATGGCCCCTACTATATGAGCGTTTAGCAGGCTGTGAACTTGCGCTATCCAGCATGAAGGACTCGCTCATCTATCAGGCGGGCTGTTGTTTGTCATGGCCTCTACTATATGAGCGTTTATCAGGCTGTGAACTTGCGCTATCCAGCATGAAGGACTCTCTCATCTATCAGACGGGCTGTTGTTTGTCATGGCCTCTACTATATGAGCGTTTATCAGGCTGTGACCTCGCGCTATCCAGCATGAAGGACTCTCTCATCTATCAGGCGGGCTGTTGTTTGTCATGGCCTCTACTATATGAGCGTTTATCAGGCTGTGAACTCGCGCTATCCAGCATGAAGGACTCGCTCATCTATCAGGCGGGCTGTTGTTTGTCATGGCCTCTACTATATGAGCGTTTATCAGGCTGTGAACTTGCGCTATCCAGCATGAAGGACTCGCTCATTTATCAGGCGGGCTGTTGTTTGTCATGGCCCCTACTATATGAGCGTTTAGCAGGCTGTGAACTTGCGCTATCCAGCATGAAGGACTCGCTCATTTATCAGGCGGGCTGTTGTTTGTCATGGCCTCTACTATATGAGCGTTTAGCAGGCTGTGAACTTGCGCTATCCGGCATGAAGGACTCGCTCATCTATCAGGTGGGCTGTTGTTTGTCATGGCCTCTACTATATGAGCGTTTAGCAGGCTGTGACCTCGCGCTATCCAGCATGAAGGACTCGCTCATCTATCAGGCGGGCTGTTGTTTGTCATGGCCTCTACTATATGAGCGTTTATCAGGCTGTGAACTTGCGCTATCCAGCATGAAGGACTCTCTCATCTATCAGGTGGGCTGTTGTTTGTCATGGCCCCTACTATATGAGCGTTTAGCAGGCTGTGAACTTGCGCTATCCAGCATGAAGGACTCTTTCATCTATCAGGTGGGCTGTTGTTTGTCATGGCCTCTACTATATGAGCGTTTAGCAGGCTGTGAACTTGCGCTATCCAGCATGAAGGACTCGCTCATCTATCAGGCGGGCTGTTGTTTGTCATGGCCCCTACTATATGAGCGTTTAGCAGGCTGTGAACTTGCGCTATCCAGCATGAAGGACTCTCTCATTTATCAGGCGGGCTGTTGTTTGTCATGGCCTCTACTATATGAGCGTTTAGCAGGCTGTGACCTCGCGCTATCCAGCATGAAGGACTCTCTCATCTATCAGGTGGGCTGTTGTTTGTCATGGCCTCTACTATATGAGCGTTTATCAGGCTGTGAACTTGCGCTATCCAGCATGAAGGACTCTCTCATCTATCAGGCGGGCTGTTGTTTGTCATGGCCTCTACTATATGAGCGTTTAGCAGGCTGTGAACTTGCGCTATCCAGCATGAAGGACTCGCTCATCTATCAGGCGGGCTGTTGTTTGTCATGGCCCCTACTATATGAGCGTTTATCAGGCTGTGAACTTGCGCTATCCAGCATGAAGGACTCGCTCATTTATCAGGCGGGCTGTTGTTTGTCATGGCCTCTACTATATGAGCGTTTAGCAGGCTGTGACCTCGCGCTATCCAGCATGAAGGACTCGCTCATCTATCAGGCGGGCTGTTGTTTGTCATGGCCTCTACTATATGAGCGTTTAGCAGGCTGTGACCTCGCGCTATCCAGCATGAAGGACTCGCTCATCTATCAGGCGGGCTGTTGTTTGTCATGGCCTCTACTATATGAGCGTTTAGCAGGCTGTGAACTTGCGCTATCCGGTATGAAGGACTCGCTCATCTATCAGGTGGGCTGTTGTTTGTCATGGCCTCTACTATATGAGCGTTTATCAGGCTGTGAACTTGCGCTATCCAGCATGAAGGACTCTCTCATCTATCAGGCGGGCTGTTGTTTGTCATGGCCTCTACTATATGAGCGTTTATCAGTCTGTGAACTTGCGCTATCCAGCATGAAGGACTCTCTCATCTATCAGGCGAGCTGTTGTTTGTCATGGCCTCTACTATATGAGCGTTTATCAGGCTGTGAACTTGCGCTATCCAGCATGAAGGACTCTCTCATCTATCAGGCGGGCTGTTGTTTGTCATGGCCTCTACTATATGAGCGTTTAGCAGGCTGTGACCTCGCGCTATCCAGCATGAAGGACTCGCTCATCTATCAGGCGGGCTGTTGTTTGTCATGGCCTCTACTATATGAGCGTTTAGCAGGCTGTGAACTTGCGCTATCCAGCATGAAGGACTCTCTCATCTATCAGGCGGGCTGTTGTTTGTCATGGCCTCTACTATATGAGCGTTTAGCAGGCTGTGAACTTGCGCTATCCAGCATGAAGGACTCTCTCATCTATCAGGCGGGCTGTTGTTTGTCATGGCCTCTACTATATGAGCGTTTAGCAGGCTGTGAACTTGCGCTATCCAGCATGAAGGACTCTCTCATCTATCAGACGGGCTGTTGTTTGTCATGGCCTCTACTATATGAGCGTTTATCAGGCTGTGAACTTGCGCTATCCAGCATGAAGGACTCGCTCATTTATCAGGCGGGCTGTTGTTTGTCA
This sequence comes from Meconema thalassinum, assembly GCA_946902985.2. Taxonomy (NCBI): domain Eukaryota; kingdom Metazoa; phylum Arthropoda; class Insecta; order Orthoptera; family Tettigoniidae; genus Meconema; species Meconema thalassinum. Next base: position 66,063,019 of record OX336391.1, on the reverse strand, counting down.
TGGCCTCTACTATATGAGCGTTTGGCAGGCTGTGAACTCGCGCTATCCAGCATGAAGGACTCGCTCATCTATCAGGTGGGCTGTTGTTTGTCATGGCCTCTACTATATGAGCGTTTATCAGGCTGTGAACTTGCGCTATCCAGCATGAAGGACTCTCTCATCTATCAGACGGGCTGTTGTTTGTCATGGCCTCTACTATATGAGCGTTTGGCAGGCTGTGAACTCGCGCTATCCAGCATGAAGGACTCGCTCATCTATCAGGCGGGCTGTTGTTTGTCATGGCCTCTACTATATGAGCGTTTAGCAGGCTGTGAACTTGCGCTATCCAGCATGAAGGACTCGCTCATCTATCAGGCGAGCTGTTGTTTGTCATGGCCTCTACTATATGAGCGTTTAGCAGGCTGTGAACTTGCGCTATCCAGCATGAAGGACTCGCTCATCTATCAGGCGGGCTGTTGTTTGTCATGGCCTCTACTATATGAGCGTTTAGCAGGCTGTGAACTCGCGCTATCCAGCATGAAGGACTCGCTCATCTATCAGGCGAGCTGTTGTTTGTCATGGCCTCTACTATATGAGCGTTTAGCAGGCTGTGAACTTGCGCTATCCAGCATGAAGGACTCGCTCATCTATCAGGCGGGCTGTTGTTTGTCATGGCCTCTACTATATGAGCGTTTAGCAGGCTGTGAACTCGCGCTATCCAGCATGAAGGACTCGCTCATCTATCAGGCGAGCTGTTGTTTGTCATGGCCTCTACTATATGAGCGTTTAGCAGGCTGTGACCTCGCGCTATCCAGCATGAAGGACTCGCTCATTTATCAGGCGGGCTGTTGTTTGTCATGGCCTCTACTATATGAGCGTTTAGCAGGCTGTGAACTTGCGCTATCCAGCATGAAGGACTCGCTCATCTATCAGGCGGGCTGTTGTTTGTCATGGCCTCTACTATATGAGCGTTTAGCAGGCTGTGACCTCGCGCTATCCAGCATGAAGGACTCGCTCATCTATCAGGCGGGCTGTTGTTTGTCATGGCCTCTACTATATGAGCGTTTAGCAGGCTGTGACCTCGCGCTATCCAGCATGAAGGACTCGCTCATTTATCAGGCGGGCTGTTGTTTGTCATGGCCTCTACTATATGAGCGTTTAGCAGGCTGTGAACTTGCGCTATCCAGCATGAAGGACTCGCTCATCTATCAGGCGGGCTGTTGTTTGTCATGGCCTCTACTATATGAGCGTTTAGCAGGCTGTGACCTCGCGCTATCCAGCATGAAGGACTCGCTCATCTATCAGGCGGGCTGTTGTTTGTCATGGCCTCTACTATATGAGCGTTTAGCAGGCTGTGACCTCGCGCTATCCAGCATGAAGGACTCGCTCATCTATCAGGCGGGCTGTTGTTTGTCATGGCCTCTACTTTATGAGCGTTTATCAGGCTGTGAACTCGCGGTATCCGGTATGAAGGACTCGCTCATCTATCAGGCGGGCTGTTGTTTGTCATGGCCTCTACTATATGAGCGTTTAGCAGGCTGTGAACTCGCGCTATCCAGCATGAAGGACTCGCTCATCTATCAGGCGGGCTGTTGTTTGTCATGGCCTCTACTATATGAGCGTTTAGCAGGCTGTGAACTTGCGCTATCCAGCATGAAGGACTCGCTCATCTATCAGACGGGCTGTTGTTTGTCATGGCCTCTACTATATGAGCGTTTATCAGGCTGTGAACTCGCGGTATCCAGCATGAAGGACTCTCTCATCTATCAGGCGGGCTGTTGTTTGTCATGGCCTCTACTATATGAGCGTTTAGCAGGCTGTGACCTCGCGCTATCCAGCATGAAGGACTCGCTCATCTATCAGGCGGGCTGTTGTTTGTCAGGCCTCTACTATATGAGCGTTTATCAGGCTGTGAACTTGCGCTATCCAGCATGAAGGACTCGCTCATCTATCAGGCGGGCTGTTGTTTGTCATGGCCTCTACTATATGAGCGTTTATCAGGCTGTGAACTTGCGCTATCCAGCATGAAGGACTCGCTCATTTATCAGGCGGGCTGTTGTTTGTCATGGCCCCTACTATATGAGCGTTTAGCAGGCTGTGAACTTGCGCTATCCAGCATGAAGGACTCGCTCATCTATCAGGCGGGCTGGTGTTTGTCATGGCCTCTACTATATGAGCGTTTAGCAGGCTGTGACCTCGCGCTATCCAGCATGAAGGACTCTCTCATCTATCAGGCGGGCTGTTGTTTGTCATGGCCTCTACTATATGAGCGTTTAGCAGGCTGTGAACTTGCGCTATCCAGCATGAAGGACTCGCTCATCTATCAGGCGGGCTGTTGTTTGTCATGGCCCCTACTATATGAGCGTTTAGCAGGCTGTGACCTCGCGCTATCCAGCATGAAGGACTCTCTCATCTATCAGGCGGGCTGTTGTTTGTCATGGCCTCTACTATATGAGCGTTTAGCAGGCTGTGACCTCGCGCTATCCAGCATGAAGGACTCTCTCATCTATCAGGTGGGCTGTTGTTTGTCATGGCCTCTACTATATGAGCGTTTAGCAGGCTGTGAACTTGCGCTATCCAGCATGAAGGACTCGCTCATTTATCAGGCGGGCTGTTGTTTGTCATGGCCCCTACTATATGAGCGTTTAGCAGGCTGTGACCTCGCGCTATCCAGCATGAAGGACTCGCTCATTTATCAGGCGGGCTGTTGTTTGTCATGGCCTCTACTATATGAGCGTTTAGCAGGCTGTGAACTCGCGCTATCCAGCATGAAGGACTCGCTCATCTATCAGGCGGGCTGTTGTTTGTCATGGCCTCTACTATATGAGCGTTTAGCAGGCTGTGAACTTGCGCTATCCAGCATGAAGGACTCGCTCATCTATCAGGCGGGCTGTTGTTTGTCATGGCCTCTACTATATGAGCGTTTAGCAGGCTGTGAACTTGCGCTATCCAGCATGAAGGACTCTCTCATCTATCAGGCGGGCTGTTGTTTGTCATGGCCTCTACTATATGAGCGTTTAGCAGGCTGTGAACTTGCGCTATCCAGCATGAAGGACTCGCTCATCTATCAGGCGGGCTGTTGTTTGTCATGGCCCCTACTATATGAGCGTTTAGCAGGCTGTGAACTTGCGCTATCCAGCATGAAGGACTCGCTCATCTATCAGGCGGGCTGTTGTTTGTCATGGCCTCTACTATATGAGCGTTTAGCAGGCTGTGAACTTGCGCTATCCAGCATGAAGGACTCGCTCATCTATCAGGCGGGCTGTTGTTTGTCATGGCCCCTACTATATGAGCGTTTAGCAGGCTGTGAACTTGCGCTATCCAGCATGAAGGACTCGCTCATCTATCAGGTGGGCTGTTGTTTGTCATGGCCTCTACTATATGAGCGTTTAGCAGGCTGTGACCTCGCGGTATCCAGCATGAGTGACTCTCTCATCTATCAGGCGGGCTGTTGTTTATCATGGCCCCTACTATATGAGCGTTTAGCAGGCTGTGAACTTGCGCTATCCAGCATGAAGGACTCGCTCATCTATCAGGCGGGCTGTTGTTTGTCATGGCCTCTACTATATGAGCGTTTGGCAGGCTGTGACCTCGCGCTATCCGGTATGAAGGACTCGCTCATCTATCAGGTGGGCTGTTGTTTGTCATGGCCCCTACTATATGAGCGTTTGGCAGGCTGTGACCTCGCGCTATCCAGCATGAAGGACTCTCTCATCTATCAGGCGGGCTGTTGTTTGTCATGGCCCCTACTATATGAGCGTTTAGCAGGCTGTGAACTTGCGCTATCCAGCATGAAGGACTCTCTCATCTATCAGGCGGGCTGTTGTTTGTCATGGCCCCTACTATATGAGCGTTTGGCAGGCTGTGAACTTGCGCTATCCAGCATGAAGGACTCTCTCATCTATCAGGCGGGCTGTTGTTTGTCATGGCCTCTACTATATGAGCGTTTATCAGGCTGTGAACTTGCGCTATCCAGCATGAAGGACTCGCTCATTTATCAGGCGGGCTGTTGTTTGTCATGGCCTCTACTATATGAGCGTTTAGCAGGCTGTGAACTTGCGCTATCCAGCATGAAGGACTCGCTCATCTATCAGGCGGGCTGTTGTTTGTCATGGCCTCTACTATATGAGCGTTTAGCAGGCTGTGAACTTGCGCTATCCAGCATGAAGGACTCGCTCATCTATCAGGCGGGCTGTTGTTTGTCATGGCCTCTACTATATGAGCGTTTAGCAGGCTGTGAACTTGCGCTATCCAGCATGAAGGACTCGCTCATCTATCAGGTGGGCTGTTGTTTGTCATGGCCTCTACTATATGAGCGTTTGGCAGGCTGTGAACTTGCGCTATCCAGCATGAAGGACTCTTTCATCTATCAGGTGGGCTGTTGTTTGTCATGGCCTCTACTATATGAGCGTTTAGCAGGCTGTGAACTTGCGCTATCCAGCATGAAGGACTCTCTCATCTATCAGGCGGGCTGTTGTTTGTCATGGCCTCTACTATATGAGCGTTTAGCAGGCTGTGAACTTGCGCTATCCAGCATGAAGGACTCTTTCATCTATCAGGCGGGCTGTTGTTTGTCATGGCCTCTACTATATGAGCGTTTAGCAGGCTGTGAACTTGCGCTATCCAGTATGAAGGACTCGCTCATCTATCAGGCGGGCTGTTGTTTGTCATGGCCTCTACTTTATGAGCGTTTAGCAGGCTGTGAACTTGCGCTATCCAGCATGAAGGACTCTTTCATCTATCAGGTGGGCTGTTGTTTGTCATGGCCTCTACTATATGAGCGTTTAGCAGGCTGTGAACTTGCGCTATCCAGCATGAAGGACTCGCTCATCTATCAGGCGGGCTGTTGTTTGTCATGGCCTCTACTATATGAGCGTTTGGCAGGCTGTGACCTCGCGCTATCCAGCATGAAGGACTCTCTCATCTATCAGGCGGGCTGTTGTTTGTCATGGCCTCTACTATATGAGCGTTTAGCAGGCTGTGACCTCGCGCTATCCAGCATGAAGGACTCGCTCATCTATCAGGTGGGCTGTTGTTTGTCATGGCCTCTACTATATGAGCGTTTAGCAGGCTGTGAACTTGCGCTATCCAGCATGAAGGACTCTTTCATCTATCAGGCGGGCTGTTGTTTGTCATGGCCTCTACTATATGAGCGTTTAGCAGGCTGTGAACTTGCGCTATCCAGCATGAAGGACTCTCTCATCTATCAGGTGGGCTGTTGTTTGTCATGGCCTCTACTATATGAGCGTTTAGCAGGCTGTGAACTTGCGCTATCCAGCATGAAGGACTCTCTCATCTATCAGGCGGGCTGTTGTTTGTCATGGCCTCTACTATATGAGCGTTTAGCAGGCTGTGAACTTGCGCTATCCGGTATGAAGGACTCGCTCATCTATCAGGTGGGCTGTTGTTTGTCATGGCCTCTACTATATGAGCGTTTAGCAGGCTGTGAACTTGCGCTATCCAGCATGAAGGACTCTTTCATCTATCAGGCGGGCTGTTGTTTGTCATGGCCTCTACTATATGAGCGTTTAGCAGGCTGTGAACTTGCGCTATCCAGCATGAAGGACTCTTTCATCTATCAGGCGGGCTGTTGTTTGTCATGGCCTCTACTATATGAGCGTTTAGCAGGCTGTGAACTTGCGCTATCCAGCATGAAGGACTCTCTCATCTATCAGGCGGGCTGTTGTTTGTCATGGCCTCTACTATATGAGCGTTTGGCAGGCTGTGAACTTGCGCTATCCAGCATGAAGGACTCTCTCATCTATCAGGCGGGCTGTTGTTTGTCATGGCCTCTACTATATGAGCGTTTATCAGGCTGTGACCTCGCGCTATCCAGCATGAAGGACTCTCTCATCTATCAGGCGGGCTGTTGTTTGTCATGGCCCCTACTATATGAGCGTTTAGCAGGCTGTGACCTCGCGCTATCCAGCATGAAGGACTCGCTCATCTATCAGGTGGGCTGTTGTTTGTCATGGCCTCTACTTTATGAGCGTTTATCAGGCTGTGACCTCGCGCTATCCAGCATGAAGGACTCGCTCATCTATCAGGTGGGCTGTTGTTTGTCATGGCCTCTACTATATGAGCGTTTAGCAGGCTGTGAACTTGCGCTATCCAGCATGAAGGACTCTTTCATCTATCAGGTGGGCTGTTGTTTGTCATGGCCTCTACTATATGAGCGTTTGGCAGGCTGTGAACTTGCGCTATCCAGCATGAAGGACTCTCTCATCTATCAGGTGGGCTGTTGTTTGTCATGGCCTCTACTATATGAGCGTTTGGCAGGCTGTGAACTTGCGCTATCCAGCATGAAGGACTCGCTCATCTATCAGGCGGGCTGTTGTTTGTCATGGCCTCTACTATATGAGCGTTTAGCAGGCTGTGAACTTGCGCTATCCAGCATGAAGGACTCTCTCATCTATCAGGCGGGCTGTTGTTTGTCATGGCCTCTACTATATGAGCGTTTAGCAGGCTGTGAACTTGCGCTATCCAGCATGAAGGACTCGCTCATCTATCAGGCGGGCTGTTGTTTGTCATGGCCTCTACTATATGAGCGTTTGGCAGGCTGTGAACTTGTGCTATCCAGCATGAAGGACTCGCTCATCTATCAGGTGGGCTGTTGTTTGTCATGGCCTCTACTATATGAGCGTTTAGCAGGCTGTGAACTTGCGCTATCCAGCATGAAGGACTCGCTCATCTATCAGGCGGGCTGTTGTTTGTCATGGCCTCTACTATATGAGCGTTTGGCAGGCTGTGACCTCGCGCTATCCAGCATGAAGGACTCGCTCATCTATCAGGTGGGCTGTTGTTTGTCATGGCCCCTACTATATGAGCGTTTAGCAGGCTGTGACCTCGCGCTATCCAGCATGAGTGACTCTCCCATCTATCAGGCGGGCTGTTGTTTGTCATGGCCTCTACTTTATGAGCGTTTAGCAGGCTGTGACCTCGCGCTATCCAGCATGAGTGACTCTCCCATCTATCAGGTGGGCTGTTGTTTGTCATGGCCTCTACTATATGAGCGTTTGGCAGGCTGTGACCTCGCGCTATCCAGCATGAAGGACTCTCTCATCTATCAGGTGGGCTGTTGTTTGTCATGGCCTCTACTATATGAGCGTTTGGCAGGCTGTGACCTCGCGCTATCCAGCATGAAGGACTCTTTCATCTATCAGACGAGCTGCTGTTTATCATGGCCCCTATTAAATGAGAGTGTTGTGGGCTGTGAATTAACAGCGACTGGAGTGAATGAGAGAGTTCAATAAAGCAAGGAGTATAGCCAATGATGAAATTGATACGCCAGAGGGAGAGAAAATAAAAAGGCTCAAATATCAATGGCCGTCAATTAAAAACTGACAGGTACTATTAGACGGTAATCGCATTAGTCCATATATTGCTTTAGTTCCCTTTCGTTCTGCACGGTCATCTTTAATAATAAACAAAACCATTGACCTGTTGCGTCCTTAAAAAAATAACATAAAATAATAACGGATGTCAGGGCTGATGCTGTAACATGGTTATGACATTCCATTTACTCTCTGTTCATATGTTTACAATGAAGTTTTAATTTTAATGTGATTTCACAAAGCTACCAAAGCCAGTCAGATCTCGGTGGTTAAACAGCGCCAGAGGCTGTCGAAACGTGGATGTGCAGTTACTGTACATTAGCCCAGGCAAGGGAAGGGGTGAACATTTATCGGTTAGCACATACTGTAGCGTCTTCAAACTACAGTACTTTATGGCCATACGAGGTAGTACGCGTGCTATGAGAGGAAGATATATTGTCCGCCTTTTGGCACTGTGGCTAGCATTCTTGGTTGTCACCCCTGAGGTCCAGATTTGATTCCCAGCTCTGGCAAGAAATTTAATTCTGGTTTGAGGGTTGGATTGGGGTACACTCAGCATCGTGAGGCAAAACTGAGAAGAGGAGTATTAAGTTCCTAGCTCGGCCATCTTGGAAGTGGTTTTCCGTGGTTTCCCACTTCTACTCCAGGCGAATGCCTAGATGGTTCCTAACTTAAGGCCACGGCAGTCTCCATCCCAATCCTCACTTGACTACAAGTAAACACACTAATACAGCTATCACAATTAGACACGTAATCAGACAAATTCCACACACACACCCAAGTACACGGGGCTACATGAGTATGGTGTCGCAAAGCCCCTGAATAAATCAACGATACCAAAATAACTGAGAAGAGGTGGGCTCGACACCCACCCTAGCCACCTTGAAAGTGGTTTTTCGTGGTTTCCCACTTCTCTTGGTAGATCAGTTCCTAGAATAGCCTATGCTGGGAAGGATCATCTAAGTGGATTTGGCGAGGTGAAGAAACATTTCTCCACCTTTACTTCCAGAATTTGTAGATGTTGTAAGGCCCTGGCTGCTATTAAGGGACATATTTGATTTTAAAAAATCAAATTTTCCATTTTGATATATTATTGTACCCCTGACCATAACGGATCAATTAGCGGTATCATTTTCCACATTCCGCCATTTTTTGAGGCACGACGAGACGTTTAAATGCCGGCCGCACTGCCATTTGAACGCCCCTTTCTCTTGGTTCCTTACAGAACATTATCCTGTACACGCATTTATGCATTTTTTATCGGAGTAGTTTGAATACGGATTTGAAATTCCCTCTGTACTACTGGCTCTGCATTGTGCTACTATCTAATGATGAATATTGACACTATTTACTACGTAAGCTTTACAAATTCACCAAATGTTTGAAAAAAAACCTCAAACGGTCGACATGATGAAATTTTGCATTTATATTGTATTTTCTAATTTCATAAGAGTTTCTAGTCGCTTATAGAATGACAGTAGATGCACAATTTATCTCTATTTGATATTGGTGTTGACTTTTGAAGTGTATGCATGGTCTACCTCTGTTCATAAACAAGTTATTGGACGCTAGGCTAGTACTTTTTCGAAATTTATTGTGTTTGTGAAGTTTCTTGCGATTTGTATTGCTTTCTGTGAGTGTATTACTTTTAGTGTATACAGAATGCATTCAGTCACTTCCCGCTGGCATAAGTCGAAATGCAAAAGCAAGAAGAAAACTGACAGTTGAGTGGAAATATTAAAATACTGTATATGCATGTTTTTAGAAAAATGCAGTTTTCTCAGTTTCACATTTTCTGATGTATAAAATTTAGTACGCGTTACAGATGTAATGCAATTTTCGTGTAAATTAACATGCATGTTCCTTAGTACTTTATCTCGAAAGAGCCAACATGACACCAACTGACATAGACGATCGAATGACACTTCGTCATAAGATCCACAGTTGGGAAGTCACACATGAAGATCGACCAAGGAGACCAGGGAATGGATGGATGGGGGAACGTCGAGTTCGACACAGTGAGATGATGGAGTACTGGAAGAACAAGAAGAACAGTAACAGATCATAATTTTCTTAATGTGATCCTTTGGGTCTAAACAATATAAATAAATAAATAAATAAATAAATAAATAAATAAATAAATAAATAAATAAATAAATAAATAAATCCGAATATACAATATATCACAAAATTTAAGTTGAGGGAAGGGTGGTAAAAAGTTTCTTCAACTATTGGTGACTGCGTTCCATTGTAGCATTGCGCCTCTATTTCTCTTGTTGGCTTTCAATACCCGATGATGAGCCGAACAGTTCTACATTTTGAGAGGATAAGTTAACTGCCGTAATTTTGTAAAGAACCAGGTCCAACTTTAGATCTCGCTGACTGTTCTGTAATTATGATTTATTATCATAATTAATTATTATTAGCCTATTTTCAATTTTGAAAAAAATAGGCTTATGAGATCACCTTTTGTCCGTGTGTGTGTGCGTGTGTGTGTGTGTGTGATTCGTGTGTGTGTCCCCCCCTAATAAAATCTAAACGGCTGGAGCGATTTCAATGAAACTCGGTAAGTTCGTAGCACTATTCCGGGCGACCTCGACCGTGCCCTTCAAATTTTGTTACGACTCACCAATCCAACATGGCGGCTGTGCGAAATATTTCACCAGCATTCAATATCTCCGAAACGATTACCGATATTACCCTGACATCATGTATGGTGATAAAGGGAACTACTATAAGTTCACTTATGTGATCTTTGAAAACCTGGTAACTACAAAACCAACATGGCGGCCAAGCGAAGTTGCGACTTTTAAATAGACGTTTCTCGCGATTTATCCAACCAAACGCAATGAAACTTGGTACAGTAATGTTTATATACATTGTAATGCACCTACAACTAACTTCGTTCATTTGTTTACATAACCACAAGATGGCGGATGTGTGAAATATTTCACCGGCATTCTGTATCTCTGAAACTATTAGCGGTATCTCCCTGACGTTTTGTACGGAGATAAAGGGCACTACTGGAAGTCCATTTATACGACTTAAAAAACCGGTTATATACAAAACATACATGGCGGCCAAGCGAATTAGAAAATTTTAAATAGACCTCTCTCGCGATTTAATGCTCCAAACGCAATGAAATCTGGTACAGGAAATATTTATACACATTGTAATGCACTGGTATCTAATTTAGTTCAATTGTTTACATAACCTCAAGATGGCGGCTGTGCGAATTCTAAAATTAAGTTTTTATTTCTTGTGATGTAGTCATGCGATCGAAGTGAAAGTTTGAATAATGAACCTACCCAATAATTTTCCTTTAATGGTACATGACTCTATGGCCTATACATTTAACAATCCAACATGGCGACCATCCGAAATATTTAGATGGCTCTCAATATCTACGAATCTATTGTAGCAATCAAACTGATTTTTTTAATTGTTCATAGGGGCTATGAACTCAAGTTCACTTATAGGACTTTAAATAACATGGTGATCAAAAATCCAACATGGCGGCGACGCGAAGTATAAATATTCACATGGACGTTTATCGCAATTTAACCATCCGAGAGCAGTGAAACTTGGTACAGTAACTCCTTATACGAATGGTAATCCACTAGCATCTAATTTATTTCAATTGTTTCCATAACCTAAAGATGGCAGCTGTGCGAAATTTTAAAATCTCCTTGTAACTTCTAGTGTCCTAATTATGCGATTGAAGTTTGAATACTACACGTACACAATAATCTGCATGTAACAGTACATAACTCTAGGACCTACATATATAAAATCCAACATGGCGACCATCCGAATTATTTAGTCGGTTCTCAATATCTACGAATATATTACAGCAATCAAACTGAAATTGCGTATGTTGATAGTTGCAATAAGTGGGCTAAATGAAAATAGGCTGTATAGTTCTTCACGGAACTACTTGTTTTTATTAATATTGCCAGGTAAAGGTGATAGCGTGTTAATAATCACACCAACCCCATCCTTAAGGTCGACGACCCGAGGAAGTATTGAATCTTAGTCTACAAATCCCTAAAAGGGATACTTCACCTTTACCGGCGTTAAATCCTGCATCTTGATCTGTTGATGGAGTCTGTATTCAAAGCAGGACCACTTGTTCCCAAATCCAGTCTTTGCCTTCTTGTTCGAGTACACTTTGGTTCAAGTCTATCACCCTACATTGCTATGCAAAGCCGAAATCGAGCCCCTGTATTCTCCCTACACGAATTTAATACTGGGAAGTAGTGCCCATTGTTAGACCCCGCTTCATGGGGTGGACTGCCTTCAACCGGTTGGCAATGGCAATGTGGCTCCCCCTCCCCTGTTCTCGCCATCGTCCCGAAACAAGACTGGGACACAATTGAAACGGCTGAATTATTTCAAACGCCGACTGATACAAGTTCATACGGAGCACAAGGTCAGACCAATATGTCAGTAAGATGAAAATGAGAAGAAACGCGTGCTTTAGTTAAATAGCAAGATTTTCCTGTTTGTAGTTACTACATTTTGTTGTAATATGAAGTAGAATAACCCTGTCTTTTCTTAGATATTACATGACATGGAATTTGTCAGGAAATGTACAGTAGAATAGCACAAAATAATGTTATTTTATCCTATGTAAGACACGCCTTGATCAATAATGGACTCTAAGTAAAGCCCAGCGCGGATGCAGATATTCGCGGATAAACCCGCGGATATCCGCAAAATTTTTCGCCATGCGGATATAGTTTGCATGGCTGTGTGGATAGCGGATAAGCTGCGAATAATGTTTGGAGAAAATTTGCGGATGGTTTTTAGAATTCAATCCGAACTTGTTTAATATCATTACCAGGACCCGGATGTTTATGAACTATGACCTATCATATTTTTCCGTTATGTTTTTCTTTCATGACAAATGTAAGATGATGATTTTAGTTAATCTCATTCGAATTAAGTCATTAAGCTTAATTAAAACTCCGAACAGGAATGGGTTGCAAATCTGGCTGTATAACATTCATTTTAAACATAGGCACATGGTATACAAAGCCTTAGGTAACGACGTTTTCTTCAAATGACTAAATACTGATGTTGCTTTAGTAATTTATGTTTTATCTAATTAAAATATTATTCTAATGCCAGTAGATTCGGATAACAACCGTGCGGATGCAGATAACAGTTGTGCGGATGCGGGGCGGATGCGGATAACAGTTGTGCGGATGCGGGGCGGATGCGGATAACAGTTGTGCGGATGCGGGGCGGATGCGGATAACAGTTGTGCGGATGCGGGGCGGATGCGGATAACAGTCGTGCAGATGCGGATAACGTTTTGTTTATCCGCGCAGGACTCTTAACTATAAGTTATTGCCGATGCTAATTTCTAACTTTTCAATTACCTATTTCTCAGAAACTACAAACAGGAAGTAACCGATCTTTTTCAGAAATGATCGTCCATACTATCTTCTTAGTGTGACAAAGGATTTTTGAAAATAAATGCACTTTTGAATTTTCAAAAATCTTTTAAAAAATTGCATAATTTAACGGCAATTTCATGAAATTTCCATTTGGATAAAAATTAAATTGTGAAAAACAGGCAGGCGTGTTAATAGAACACGTAGAAGGAGGAATTACATCTAAAAATTTTAGCGTGGTATGTTGAAAAGTTCCGGAAGAAAAAGGGGAAAATTATGTAGAGGAATATTTTAGTGAGAAATAGGAATGAAATATTTATTCGGTCTTTAGAACATAGGATTTCTCTTCTTCCATTTAAGTACTAGCATTTATTTTGTTGTTGTTCCATGTTCCTCTGTCCTTGCTTCTAACGCAGCCTCTTTCTTAGAAGTTTAATTTTGTATCCATCTTCTATTAAAAAAAAGTACTTTGGCGGGTTTACTTGAAGGACGCACGATTGTAGGAAAGTAGCCACAGGAATGAGATATGAAAAAGATGAAAGTATCGTTAGAAAGTTAAAAGGCCGTAGACTAACCCGGTGAAAAATTAAAATGGCGAAACCTTTGAAGATTTTGGGTATTCCGGAGCCCCTTAACACTTTATAGGGCAAATATCTTTTTAATTTTTGTGTTCTTTTACATTTCAATTTATTTTTATTATTATTATTATTATTATTATTATTATTATTATTATTATTTATGTTCTTATAGATTTAATTTTTTAAATTTATTTAATTAATTTTGAATTGATGTTTACAATTACTTTCATTTTTAATAGTTATGTTTAGTGTTAATCTTTTAATATTTTAATCTTTATATTCCTTTTTATTGTAGTTTTATTTTTATTATATTTATTTATATATTTATATTTTGTTTTTACACTTTAATTGTTAATGGTTTCAGTTTTAATTTTTCTAAATTTTATCCAGCACATTACGTCAAGTAGATACGTGTATACTATTTGATTTTTCGGTATGAAAACTCAACGAAATCTGGCTCAAGAATTCAACCACCAGCATCTTTGAAAGCATAAACTGTGCTTGTGACAGGTGGTTAATATAGAGTCCACTATCAGATAAAGGGTTAAATCATAATAACATGCTTAATAATATGACATTCTAAAGTCGGACATATTTCGACACGAACGATGGTGTCATCATCAGCAAATATTTAATTAATTATACAATTTGTCGAACTGGATACAAACAAATCCTATTATTAAATGATTCTGTAGCTTTTTCTTGAACACACACTTTATTTACAACTACATAACAAACTGGAATACACAGCGAACAAAGAAGCCAATGAATGTCACATAGACCAGAGATTACTGTCCACAGGGCCTGTACACTGCACAGAGTTTATACTCCGAATGTAGTTCCATCAGTCACCACAATTCTATTAAACTGTGAAAATGTTCAAATATTGGAAATGTTAATTTAATAATATTATACTCGGATTCATTACAATATGTTTCTTAAATATTAATTAAAGAAAAAATATCGACAGCAGTGGCTACGGTCGCTAAAGCGCAGCGTTAGGTCATGGGGCCAAGCTCTCTGCTGACTCAGTAGACGCATGTGTTCGAGCCCCACCGTCGGCCGTCCTTGAAATGGTTTTTCGTGCTTTCCCATTTTCAACACCAGACACATCCTGGGACGGTACCTTCCGACAGGCCACGTCCGCTTCCTTCCACATCCTTGCACAGTTTCATTCATCTTCAGCCCACGGGCGTCGAAGAGAAAGACCTGCACTCGGCCTCTCAGTAGGCCACACGACAACTAAATTTGACATGCAAGCTACCCTTTGGGTGTCAAATAACAAAGCTTGCACCAGGCACTCGAGGCCATACGATATTATTATTATTATATACTTCAGAAAAATGCTAGGACGGTACCTTCTGACAGGCCACGGCCGCTTCCTTCAACATTCTTGCCGAGTTTCATTCACCGTAATTAATGTCATCTCTCATTAGCTCCTTTCATGAGGTTGGAGTCAAAAAGGGCATCTGTCCGTAAAAACAATCCGCCGCAAAGACTTTCACCGCATCTCATCACCGTTGTAAAACGGGAATAATAATACGAGGTCCAACAGTCGTCATACCCAGCTAAGCTAGTCATGTCACCAGTCTCCCGAAGGTAATTTTTTGTTACCCTTACAACGCAAGTTCGTCAACGACGCGTTAAGAAAAGCTAATGATCAAATAATGATGACAAAATACCTACTTTTAAACCCGGGCATACAGCCTGAAACTATTTCTAATGGTTGACTTACTGTTTAAAGAAATGAAATAGATTTAACTCTGACTTAAATCTTTTATGGACTCAATTTTTCCATATAAATGGCTGCTAACACTCGCCACCAACAATTGAAATATGACTATCTCTGCATTTCCCTCACTCATTTCTGTCGGGATGGTTTTTACACAGAATATTCTATTGGTAATTCTCCGTTAACTCCACCACTGGGAGATCTCATGGAAATGCTAGTGCCAGTCCCAAGTCTGGATGAAGGAGGAGGGAACTGGCAATAGCGGTATAGCTACAAGGGGTAAGGAGGAAATGCTGAGCCCACATATCGAACACCAGGTAGAAAGTCAGTATCTGGGCGATAAGGAGGCAGGTTTGCCAAGGCAATCGGAACCGGTGGGCTCATCAACGCCCTTCTTAAATTGATGCCAACCTTTGGCATGTAAAGGAAAACGAAAATTGGTTTCTGGCACACATGAAGGCGCAGAGCAGCGGAAAACGTGGAACGAAGTGAAGTGGCTGGCCAGAAACAGTGGATCATTCAATAGCCAGGTGAGCACAAAACCAACATGGTGGAGACGCGAAATTTAAATATTTAAAATGATTTTTCTTGTGTCTCGTGAAGCTTGGCACGGGACAAGTCTTAATATAATTTAATGGAATTTTATGAGAACTTAAAATTGGTGGCAGTGCAATTTCTATTTAAAAACTCGTTTTCATTTCTCGTGTCCTACTAAGACCAGTATGATTTGTGAAATTAGGCTATTTAGTTCTTCACGGAACTACTTGTTCCATTTCTCTTCCACATCAGACATAAGGGATGTCCATGGGGTGGAAATCTTGCACACATACATTTTATATCTGTGGTATTCTAACACCTCACCACATTACAGAACTTCCCATTCTGGTGTCTCCTGTTGTATGCAGCCTGCCTCAGGACAGGGGAGAATGGAGATATGCAGCAAACCAGTCAGAAGACTGAGCACTCAGAAAAAACACAGCAATATGCCATAACTGTGCAATACTAACATAGCCTACCTAAAATTTACGTGCATGAATAATTTAACTGCTTAGAATTTCCCCATATCCATCCCCACCCTACCATCTTCCAACATTGCTTCTACTGGTCTATGGTGGTGATGCCAATGCTTTTGTTATTGATGCCAATCAGTTCTAGAGGCATAATCATAGAGCAAAGAATTGCCTGGAAATTATCCTTGAATTTAACAACATATTGGTTTCTCCATGGCAATAACAATGAGGTGGAGAATTTGATGTAGACATGTCACATCATTCAGAGGAATTATAAAAACAACCTCATAAAAATCAGAGACAGTATAACAGGCTGGAGAGACTACGTACTGCTATTTACGTCAAAGTAAATGACTCCTGTATTTGGTATATTCGCTTTCACGGCCAGTGAATTAAAACTCAGCAATTCTTCTAGGTTTGTGCCGTGTCTTGTGCGGGGTTTCACCTAGGACACCAAGCTGGCTCATCGGCGGGCTCTTGGTATCCCCGCCCGGACCCCTACAGGAGTAGCGAACTGCGCGCTACCTCATTTTATGAAGCGCACCTGCGCCTCTTTACTGCGAGAACTGAAAGCTCAAGCAGCCATAACCTAGAAGAATTGCTGAGTTTTAATTCACTGGCCATGAAAGCTAATATACCATCCTTTTGGAGGCCTTCAAAGGGAGGTTATGGCTTTTAGTTCTCGCAGTAAGAAGGCGCGCACTTTATATAAAGGAAGGTGGCGCGCAGTTCACTACTCCTGTGGGGGTCTGGGCGGGGGCACCAAGAGCCCGCTGATGAGCCAGCTTGGTGTCCTAGGCGAAACCCCACACAAGACACGGCACAAACCTAGAAGAATTGCTGAGTTTTGACTCCTGTATTTGTTGCATATAAGATGGAACTTAAAGTATTAAACGTCAAAGACCACAGAGGTTTCAGGTATGTTCATACATACATACATGTTTCATACGAAATATACATTAATTCCAACCATTTAACTAATTGGTGCCTTCGCACAAAGTTCGTAATAACGTAAATTTAACGTATTATTAGTATTAAACATCAATTGATTAATAATAGTAGGCTATTATAGAGCTAAAAAAAAGGCTGTACACTGAATTCATATTTGAAATTGTCATTGTTCATTTTTCTTCGGTTTTTAGGTTATGAAAATGGCGCTTGCTGGGAGTGCTGTCCATCACCCAAAGTTAGAGATATTATATTGTTTCTAGCAGTGAGGTGATGGGGGTCTTAGGCTTCTTTTCTATGTTCCTATTAATGATGGTGTGTTTTTTTTGTTTATTATTCTATGACTTTATGATAATGTATGTAGGAAGATTGTTAGTTTTTGGTGATATGAAAAAAGATAGGTTTTCTATATGATGAATGTGGAATGATAAAAAGAAAGATGGGCTATGGTGTTGGCTGTTGATAAGATGAAGAAAGTTACAGATTATGAAGGTAAGTTGGTTTGTTTTAGATGTTGAATTGAGAATTTGATGTGGAAAGAAAAATGATATGTTATGGAATCTAGGAAAATATAATATGTTTATATTTTAAAAAAATATCCCTTATGGTATTAATTACCACTACCCCCCGAAGTGAGAGGATTCGTAATGTTACAAATTAGTATTATCTGTCACGTAAAACAGAACCAACAATGTGGATATGCCTTTCCCTAGTTCTTCTTCTTGTTTCGAATAGGCCATCTATGGACCACGACGTTCAACTGTTACATTTGGAGTGGGCTTTGATGTTTGCCCAGTAGTTACGCATCCTCTGGCTGTGTTGTTCCCTCCTCTCCTGGGTCCAGAGGGCACCTGTTTTCTTTCTTGGCGGTTTGTCCTGGAACCTCATTTGCTGAAGCATCATCCTGAGATATGTCCGGTCTTTTAAGACTCTTTCCGTTCCTCCAAGTTCTTGCAGATCTTTGCTCACTTCCCACAACCATGGTGACTTGGTCTTCCGCTTTTGCCAGTAACCGAGGAGCTGATTGGTCAACCTGGTAGGATGCATCCTGTAGACGTGTCCATAAAATGCTAGACGTCGTTTTCTAACAACATCCGTGATTCTTTCACAGTACGTGTAGAGCTCTTGACGAGGCCGCCTTCTGTATTCATTACCTTCCTTAACACGTCCCAATATCTTCCTCATTATCTTTCTCTCCTGTACTTCGAGTTTGTCCGTGAGTCCCTTTCCCTAGTTATTAAAGTTACCTTTTAGTTTTCTATGTAATAATTTCAAAACCTGTGTTTATATTTGACATTAGAAAAAATTTAGATTTAGTTCTTATATTATATTAATTAGATTAACCTTTATAATACTATTCATTTTGATCTGTGTGAAATTCCTAGTCTTATGAATTATATTTATATATTAATAATGTAGAAATACCTGGAAATGTATTTTACTGTGTTGGTGCACTGTTATTGGGGCGCACACTGAGCCCTGTTGTGTACCGTCAACAAATAAATAAATAAATAAATAAATAAATAAATAAATAAATAAATAAATAAATAAATAAATAAATAAATAAATAAATAAATAAATGAAAAATGAAAATCCTCAGTCTGCTTCCAGTCTCCGACCGGGTCAGGAATGGAATGAATGAAGCCCCCCATCTAGCGGCGAGGATATGAACTGTGCCGGCTGCCGAGGCCTGACGCACTCCTCTGGGGCAAAAATAAATAAATAAATAAATAAATAAATAAATAAATAAATAAATAAATAAATAAATAAATAAATAAATAAATAAATATGGAATTAAAAGGTGATGCATTAAGAGAATAGTTAGTTATTGTTGTTTTAAGGGGCGGAACCACGAGGTCATCTGCCCCTATCATAAACAGAATAGAGCTTGGGGATTTAGGATCATGTGTTTGTTGACTTAGCGTGCAACTAGTGAATCACGTGCGCTTCTCTAGCACGCAATGACCTCTCTCAACACTCCGCACAAGTCATTTCACAGCAGGACGGTAAGTAATTAGTAAAACACGCGTGAATATGCCACGACACGTACAGTACTTGCACAAACCTGTTGCCTAGTGACTAGCAAGGGGATCCAAGTTCGAATCGCGGTGGTTTGAGGGTTGGAATGGGGTTCACTCTGCTTCGCGAGGCAGAACTGAGATGAGTTGGACTCCATTCCCACGCAACCACCTTGGAAGTGGTTTTCAGTGATTTCGCCCTTCTACTCCAAGCAAATGCTGGTATGGTTCCAAACTTAAGGCCACGGCCACCTCCTTCCCAATACTTCGGTGGCGTGGTCGGTAGCATGCTTAGCTTCTATGCCCAAGATCACGGATTTAAACCCAGCCGAAGTCGTCGGAATTTTTTAAGAGCGTTAACATCCTTCAGTATGCCTTCCTTCGAAGGGGAAGTAAAGCCGGCGGTCCCATGTCATAGATTTATGGCATGTAAAAGATCCTTCCGTCGCCTCCGTAGCGTAGCGGTCAGCATGGTTAGCTGACGCTCCGGAAGTCCTGGGTTCGATTCCCGCAACGTAATTTGAAAAGTGGTATGAGGACTGGAACGGGGTTTATTCAGACTCGGGTGGCCCAAGTGAGTGGAGGGAGTTCAATTCCCACCTCAGCCATCCTCGAAGTGGTTTTCCGTGGTTTCCCACTTCGTCTTCGGGCAAATGCCGGGATGGCACCTACTGTAAGGCCACGGCCGTATACTTCCTGCTTCCTTGCCTATCTTCCCCTCCCTTCCCATCTCTCATGAGGCCCCTGTTCGCTTTGCAGATGAGGCCGCCTAGGCGAGGTGCTGAACACACCTCCCCAGCTGTATCCACCCCAACCAGATGTTCCAAGCTCTAGGACACTGCCCATAAAGGCGGTAGTGGTGAGTTCCCTCGCTGAGTCCGTGTGAAACACCAACCTGGAGGGTAAAATCGATTTAAACAAGATGTTCGGGAAAGAACATATAGCCTACTTTCTCCGAAATGTATGGGTATAGTTATAACTCTCTGTCCTTATCATCTCCTAATTTCTTCCTATTTGAAGTGCAAATTGGCACACAGGATTTGAAGAGTGGCGTTCAAACCATAGTTTATAATTTACCCCAGCATTTTGCAATTTCATCAGCAAACACTCCAAACACCGACTACTTACAAGAATTGAAACTTCGTTGCTCTAATAAGACCCATCTACAATGCGCAGTCGGCAGTCCGTAGTTGGTAGTCCTCGGTCGGCAGTTGCGATCGACTCCGTGTATACTATAGGCACCATACACAACATGAAGTTGCAGTTGGTAGCTGGCAGTTGGCAGTCGAGAATTTTATCCTTGACTGCCAACTACAGCAATGTAATAGCCAATCAGAGCAGATCAGAAACTGACGTCACGTTGTTGTTCTGTGTCGTGTACGAATGATATAGAACTAAGTGAAGTAACTTCGCAACCCGTTAATTTATAGGCTAATCTTAAATACACGGTATAACAAAATAATCCATCTCCAAATCATCCATATTGCAAGTTTTGAGATTATCAACAACGCCTCTGTGCACAAGGAATAAACGAATGTTACTGTCTTATTACTCCTAGCAGTCGTTAAGACTGGGTTCACTAACTGGCCGGTATAGAGCGCTGCTCGAATCTATAGTTTCTGCATAGTACAACTGAAGGCTGGAAGATGTCACTCCAGTGGAGAATGTCGTTTTTTTAATATATAATTTCCATTGCAAAAAGCACCATATAAAGCTTTATTTTATAACGTCTCAGTACTCAAGAAACAATAAATATAAAAACTAGTCGTGATATCTAGTTGTGAAATATCGAACAATATAATCCTAACAGAGCGAGTGCATTCTAGCGACCAGAAGAAGAAACTTTTCAATAAAATCTGTTACCTTTTTGTCAGCTTGATGTCTCGATTAAATCTGC
Source organism: Meconema thalassinum (assembly GCA_946902985.2). Lineage (NCBI taxonomy): Eukaryota > Metazoa > Arthropoda > Insecta > Orthoptera > Tettigoniidae > Meconema > Meconema thalassinum. Next base: position 66,042,121 of record OX336391.1, on the reverse strand, counting down.
TGGCGAATTATGTTTTAATTAAGTATATATTTTGCACCGTAATATGCACAATATAACGCTTAATTTTAAAACGTCTGAGTCATTACAAAGCAACAAATATGTAAAATGTCAAGCAAAAAACATATCTCTGATGGGGTTTGAACCATAGGCATATGAATGACAGACTAACGCTTTACCACTGAGCCATTTGTGCCAACGAACATTGATCCATATAAAATGACTTACATAGAACTTGTTAGCAAATAATGATTTATACTAAACGATTTCATCACTGAAGTATATTATTTATATATAAAGCATTTCATACAAAGTTTATTTATTTTGTTTCAGTACGCTATATTGCATGCAATACTCAAATTAGTGAAATATAAGTCAGGCACAAGATATCCGCTGCCATCTTGTCTTATTAATGAATCAGCTGAGCTTTTTAAAATCACGTCTGCACTATAGTATTACAAAATAAACTTTTAATTTCGTACGTGCCTCTTCCTTTAGAACAGTTAAAACGATTCTCGGCTCGATAATCGGAACTGGTGGGTCCCATGATATGGATTATAAAGTTTGCATAATTCGCACGGCCGCCATCCTGAAATGGTATGGCGGACGACCTTGTAGTTTGGTCACAAGACGCATCCTATACGAAGGTATGTTGTTACCAAATTTGGTAGAGATTGGATGATTTGGTTAGTCGTTATTTGATTTTACGTTTTGAACGTTTGAGTGGCCGCCATTCAGTTTTAGTAAAGATGGCGGCGATATAAAACATGACACTGAGGTGTCCTTTGCTAGTGCTACCTTTGTACCAAATTTCGTTCAATTCGCATTGACCGTGTTCGAATTGATAGGGGGGGACAGACATTCAGAGTACACACACTCACACACACACACACACAGACTCACACACACACATACACACACACAGACTCACACACACACATACACACACACAGACAGACACACTTTTTTCGCCCTGTGTTGATCTCATAAGTCTACTTTCATTTTTTGCAAAAATCGAAAGTAGGCTAAAAAGATCCTTCCACTAATTAAACTTGTGTGAAGCTAAATTTCTAGGTTAGATTTCGTTGAAACGCTCTATCAAAGTTCCAACGTTCACCACTAGGTATAAGTGACTTCCGGTAGCAAAAGTGGAACTACTTGAAATTGAACGGAACTTGTTGATCACCCCATGGGTGTCCGTTTGAAGCAGCTACAGCCTCTGGTGGGCCGAACATGACCTCGGACACTCCCGGCACTAAAAGCCATACGCTAAACAAATAAATCTGGAGTATGGCTCTGCATCTATTAGTAATTCATACTGCTTACACTGTTCTTGGTAGGTGATCTTAGCAACGTTGTCATGTCGGCGCACGTAGTCCTTTTGCGCAAGCATTGGCCATTCAGTTGCTATGTGATCGACGCTTTCAGTTTTGTTTCCGCGCTTTTGGCATTAGCCTATATGTTGATTGATGATCAACCTAATTATTATCATTATTATTATCATTGTAGGGCCCGGATGTTGATGCCATAAAAAAGTTTAAAAAATGTACTTAACATTTTCAAAAATGACTGTAATAAATAGGGCTCGGATTTTTAAGTAAGTAAATATTTTTTATGAAAATACATATTTTGAGCATTTTTTCTATAAATACATAAATTCCTGCTTTTCACTTATTAGCACATAAAAAGAGATAATATTTACATTTCTTAAAATCAGTTTATTGCATTTTTGCTCTGTGTTTTTTCAACGGGGAAGAACCTGTGAGCTATCTAATCTTCATGCAGAGCGTTTGTCAGCTTGCAACTATGTTATTCTTAACTTGTCGCCCCGTGCCACTCACTGTGGAAACCGGGGATTTCCTTGTCCATAGCCATATTGCACCTCGTGCTAGAGCTACCTGGAACCAGTGTCACTCACATGCAGTTCATTTCTCGCACTGTGAAGTGTAAGGAAGTTCTACGATGACTAAAGTAAAAACAACTACAAGTTATCGTCTGTTGCAGAATGTAAAGATAATTTCACTTCTGATGGGGGTGTTCGGTTCTGCCAACCATGTGGGAAAGCAATCAAGGCTGAACAGCGATATCAATTTACACAACACCTCAAGGGCAAGAAACATATTGTCACAGTTTCGCGCCTTCAGAAGAAGTGTTTCGCGATAATCGTCGGTCATTTGTGATGTACAACCTCCTGAAGATGTATCTCGTTGTGTATTATAATGCGTCAGCAGTCAGTGAGACATAACATAGGCCGAAATTATATTCGTGAGTACTCCATATTGTTTATATTCACGTTAATAAACTAAATTATAATCAAATATTTTTACTTTTTTGTTACATACTTCAGGTATTTTTAATACATAAAAAATAATTATTTTCCCGATTTTTAGTACCTAAAAATCCGAGCCCTAGTAATAAATGACCTAAAATTTGAAAAATTCTCTATAAAATGGAGAAAATGATCTTATAATAATAAACTCACCAATATTTCAAAAATTACACCTTAAACTCAAACTGAAAAGTCAATCAAAATAGATTTCTAGCACTTAACAAAAGGGTTATGTTCACTTTAGTCTGAGTTTCACTGTACTACGAATGTCATTCTGATGTCAGATGTAAATGATCTGGGGTTACCAGCCAACAAACACTCTTTTATATCTCGAAAAGCTGCGTTCAACATCACCTGATGTGATCGGAGTGTACTTGAAGTGAGGAAGGTCGTTTGCTGCTAAATCCTCCTCAATCCCGTCCATGCAGTAGTCTTCACCAGAAAGAATGTCTGAGATTTTGCATAATATTTTATACCAGGTGTTTTTGTCCAGCACTTTTTTCAGTTTTGGTGCAATACCGCAGCAATTTCGCCACGATTGTTGCTCAGACTAGTTTCCACCCGGAAATCAATATTTTAAATTATCTTGTATCAGCTAACACCTCCTTCTTAACTCTGAGAGACGTAGTAACTCCCTCATATAAAGCTGTGACGTGACTAAATTGAAAAAATAAAAAAAATAATTAAAAGGCCGATTTCTCTAAAATAAGACCAAAGAAATCTACTAAACTTTAAAAAAATGCTCTTAAAATGGAAAAATAGCAAAAAATGCAAAAAGATGCAAAATAAAAATGACATATTTGAAGACGGGGTGACCCGTCCGGAGTTTCTATGTACTTCAGCATTTTTTGAGACAGTTCAGTAAAAAGATGACATGTCCCGGGCCCTTATCATTAGCATTATTATCTAGGAAAGATTTTAACTTGAATAAAAGTACAGATGGTTCTATATTTCTGCTGACCATTTCATTCCGGTGTAACATGGAATAACTCATATGCCAACAAGCCCAGGGCTGCTGGATGAGTGCAGGTGAATTGCACAGCTGCCCACATAAACCTGATCCGCACAAACCACTGTACAGTATGCGTCGTGAAACATTCACCAGGAATGGACACCGCTTGAAACCCGCACAATGCAGCTGCAAGACTATTGGAGAGTATCTCACATTTAGTTGCATGCATGATAGTCACCTGTGCACAGTTCAAATAAAGTCTGTATGCCTATGCAATTTAAAATAAGGCCACACGCCTGATTTAATTTGGTGAGAGAAGGAAACTGTTAAATATTATTTACTTTGTCTTCGGGAAGTCTTGATTTATTCTTTCCGTATTTTAAGCGAATATAAACAGTAATGGTATGCAGTGTTGCCAATTTGGTGTTTTTAGCACCAGATCTGGTGTTTCTGAAGTTCGTCTCGTGCCAGAAATGTTCTAATCGCGCCATAGCAAAATAGATAGATAGATAGATAGATAGATAGATAGATTTATTTTGTCTGGAGAGATTAGGGCCATTGGGCCCTCTCTTCCATCTAACCAGATTTTACAATTAATACATTATTACATTATTTGCAAAACTTAACAATGGTACTTAAATCTAACAGGAATACATTTCAGATTTGATCACAATACATATAATGGCAGGTAAGCATGGCGTAGGAAAAATTATTGTAATTAGTTAATTATAGCTAAAGTAAGGAAATAATAGGGAAACACAAACACTAATAAAACAGAACCTGATGATGATGTGATGATGTTGATGATGATGATAAGCATCATGGATGAGTTATTACTATAGCCTAATATTGATTTTGCAATGCGCATTTAAAAGGATGTAAGAAAACATTTAGGTAACTAAACAGAAAATAAATAAATAAAACGTAAATTAGAAACACGAATATAACTCAGCATAAGGATTCAAATATTTGACGTGTAGAGTTCAGGTTTCATTTCTTTTGTGATATGTACAGCTGGCATTGCTGCCTGAAGCTAGACGGGGTTGCTCCTCTGACAGAGCGCGGCAGGTTGTTCCACAGTCGTGCAGTAGAAACTACGAAGGAGTTAGTGTAGCGTACCGTAAGGTGTATTGGTATGAGCATGAGTGAATCATTTTTTGACCGTGTACCAAGACTATGTTCGTGTGAGAGGCAGTGAAACTGAGAATGCAGGTAAGCTGGAGAGGAACTTAAGAGTATTTGTCGGAAAAGACATAAAGCATGAAGATCGCGGCGTTGATTTAGTCGCAACCAGCTGAGTTGTTCGTACGCAGGGGTGACGTGGTCGTAATACCGTAAGTTGCATATGTAGCATACACAGGCATTTTGTGCTAGTTGGAGTTTGTTTTTAAGAGTAGCAGACAGGTCATTGTATACCACATCGCAATAGTCAAAATGAGGCAGTACTAGGGAGGAAACAAGTCGTTCTTTTAACACGCGAGAGAAAATATTCCCAAATCGTCTCATTGAATTCAGTGCGGAAAGTACTTTTCTAGAGACGTTGTGGACTTGCTGCGTCCAAGAGAGTTGTTCGTCAATACTGGTGTTATTTCAAGAAAACCAGTGCCAAATCTGGTGCTTAACGGATTGTTCCATGAAATTGTCTCCTATGACAAATAAGTAAATCCTGGAAGCCAAATAGTTTTAATAAAGTTAATCAATTAAGATAGACAATGTTCAGCCTTACACGTGTCAAGGTCAACACTCCAGCAGGGGAAGTCCCTGAAAATCTCATTCGCGTGCATACGTGCTAAGTAGGCGCAACATGCAAGTGCACTTGTACAAAGAATCGACCTATCATCTATTTTCTTCCCAGCTCCCAGGGGATTTCCCAGTTTCATGCGAAGGCAGTTTATGTACTTTCGCTCTCTCACTCTAATGCAGATGTAGGGAGAGTGTTTAGCCAAGTGTAATTGGTGAAAACAAAGCATAGAAATCAAATGAAAGTTCAAAAAAAAAAAAAACATTCTATTCTTTGTGTGCGATTTGGACTAAAAACAGAGGGAAAATGCTATCACGCCTACGAACTTCCGAAGGATACAATAGTGGCCAAAATTGGAAGTATGCAGAGCTACAGCAGTACTACACTTTCCTGCTCTAAAGATGTAATAGTGGAAGCAGGCTCCGCAAGTGAAGAAGACAATTTTTAATGAAAGAAATGTATGTAAAATGCCGTTTATATATTTATAATTTTTGGTGTTTTTCTAGTGTTTTGAATCATAGAGTTCAGCTGGTGCTTTTCAGGCGTTTTAAAGCATAGGGTTTAGTTCTTTCCCATTTCAAGATTTGGCAACACTGATGGTATGATATTAATCATATTTAGAGAGTTTTCATATTGACGTTATAATCAGAAATAAAATACCATAAATGCTTATTATCTTTAATGCACCTTAGCCAATAAATAATGAAAATAGAATACATTATAGCCGGCCCCGTGATGTTGGGGTAGAGGCCCCGGTTTCGAATCCCGGCTCTGTCAGGAATTTAAGAAACTGACGAGAGGGTTGGAACGGGGTGCACTCAGCCATGTGAGGACAATTGAGTAGCTGTCTGACAGTGAGGTAGCGCCCCGGGCACGCAAACCAAGATTAACGGCCGAGCGGACCCGATGCGCTGATCACGCGTCACCCCAATATCTGCAGGCCAAATGGCTGGGCAGCGGTCGCTTGGTCAGCCTAGGCCCTTCACGGGCTGTCGTGCCAGGGGTTATTATTATTATTAGAATACATTATGTGGCCGGCCCCGTGGTGTTGGGGTAGTGCACCTGCCTCTCACCCGGAGGCCCCGGGTTCGATTCCCGGCTCCGTCAGGGATTTTAAAACTGACGTGAGAATTGGAACGGGGTGCACTCAGCCTCGTGAGGACAATTGAGTAGCTGTCTGACAATGAGGCAGCGCCCCGATCACCAAAACCAAGATTAACGGCCGAGAGTACCCGATGAGCTGATCACGCGTCCCCCCAATATCAGCAGGCCAAATGGCTGGGCAGCGGTCGCTTGATCGGTCTAGGCCCTTCATGGGCTGTATAGTGCCAGGGGTTGACTTTTTTGTTGTTGTTATTATGCGGCGTAGGGATGTGGTGGTCCCAACGCCCAGTGGGCAACCACTGCAATCAGCCACCCGAGTATTGGCGGGAAAACCATACCTAAGTGGGTAAGGAGGAAATGCCTGCCCAAAGCCTGACCATCTGGGACACCCTGTCTCCAGTGGATAAATATGGAGGATGGGAAGGTAACCCAACAAACCACTCTACGTTGGACTAATCACCCATGTGGTGGTAAAGTGATTCAGAGAACTACAAGTAGCCTCGGATTGGACGGATATAAACGACGACGACCGGAGTGGAAACGGAACACGAGATTCGGAACATGGAATATTAAGACTGTTGTTGGTAAATAAGTGGAATTGATACAGGAAATGAAGAGAGTGGGACAAGAAAGGGGCAAAACTGTTGTGAAAATGAAGATAATATGTAGAAATAGAGTGGAATGGCAGAAATGGCTCAAACGAGGCTACCCCGATGCTTGAAGGCATACGGGATTTGAAGCAGAAGAAGAAGAATACATTACACCAGTTTCAGCAACATTGTGGCCCTCTTTAGTAATTGTTTCCTAAAATAAACCAAACTATTTGAATTACGAGCAAAGTTATTGAATCAATATTTAACTAGGGTTTTCCTTTATCTGTGATAAAAAAAAATCATAAAAAGTATTAAAAAACAGATCTGTAACAACGTGGGCTTTAAATTGATGATACTCTAAATTTATTTTCTGAAAAATACGTATAACTAAAATATCTGGTGATTTAAAAGAAATGTCTTGAGGTGGGTTTTTTTTTAAGATTTTTTTAAAAATGACTCCATGATCAAACATACATTTTTAACTACTTTAATCTATTTTATTGGACTATTTTCACAGAAACAGAACATAAAGTTTATTTATTTCAAAGTAAACTTGCATGATCACAATCACAACCATTCGAGCTGTCTTTTCAAGAGTTTTATCTTTCATCGTTAATCTAAGAACTGTAACAGATCTGATTTTTAGTCTTTTAGAGTATTTTTAATAATTTTTGATAGTATTTTGGAAATAACTTTGAAATCATCCCTTTTTTTAAATATAAAATGTTGTGTCAATCTTGCAACTTCATTTGTATCAACTACTGTTTGCTGAAGAAGGTTATATTGTAACCGAAACCGGTCCACTGTACTCAAGAATTACAATTCATAGACTTACAGTATTACTTTCCTATTTCATCATGCAGGTAAGATACATTTCAGCATCTTTCGTGTTACTCATATAACAGAAATGTCTAAATTTTGGGTATTTCACAAAATTAAATAATTCCTGACTGTCAAAATCTGTAATGAAATCACTATTATACCATTTCGTACATCAGAATTTTGAAGAGCCTCCGTGGCTTAGGCGGCAGCACGCCGGCCTCTCTCCGCTAGGTCTGTGGTTCAAATCACGGTCACTCCATGTGAGATTTGTGCTGGACAAAGCGGAGGCATACAGGTTTTTCTCCGGGTACACCGGTTTTCCCTGGCACAATTTCATTCCCGCAACACTCTCCACTATCATTTCATTTCATCTTTCATTCATTTAATCATTGCCCCGGGGGAGTGTGACATGCTTCGACACAGTTCATATCCTAGCCACGAGATGGGCCCTTTATTCATTCCATTGTCTGACCCGTTCAGTCGACTGAAAGCAGGTTGTTGATTTTCACATCAGAATTTGAATTGAAGAGTGAAGCTAGGGGAGTTTGTGCTCCCGACCACAGTTTGACTCGGATGACGCGAACACCAATTTTCATTTAAACAGCACCGTGGTGCTCGCGAGCACTAGGTTGAGAACACCTGGCCTAGTGGTTCAGATTCCACACAAAAAGGGAGGTCCTGCGGTCTATGATAGGTAGTTAAAAAGATCCACGTAAATGTACAAACGTGTTTCCTGCTTAATAGTAATAATACTGGGCTTGAGACTTGAGTGTTCAAGTCCCTCTGCATGTCCAAATGCGTTGAGCTTCCATGGCCTCCCCCAATCACCTCCAATACCGGCACAGCCTCAGGTTTGGCTGCTCCCCTCCCCCTACACCACTAGCGGCGCGTTAATTGCCACATCAGGCTTCTTAATTACGACCTCTACTTCCCCCTTAATGACGTCACGCGTGGGTGAGTTCCCTTGGCACCTTGACTTTGCTAAGACGACCGTCACGGGCCACCCGCCCTCCACTCGTTATTAATATTGTAAATATTCCAATTAGATGGGAAATTGTTGGGTTGCAGATCAGGTGGCGGGCTAGAGCTGTATTCCCCGGTAGTACTCTGATTCTCCCCATCACAGCGGCAAGACAGTTCACTTGATTTACTTATGCTCCATATTGAATTAAACTTTGATTGAAGAATTATTTGGCGTACACGACACACATCGTAGATAGTGTAATACAGTGAGTCCGGGAATATTCTCCGCAGCGCCTACATGCGTCTGCGACAGCAGTAACGTTGGTAGCACTGCTGCCGCTTGCATCATCTCTACTTAGTATAAAACAAAGTCCCCGTTTCTTGGATGTTACTGGTAAACTCAAGAACCACTGGATATATTTTGATGCGGTTTTCACCATTCTGTAAAGGATATATCGAGTATGATTTCTGTAGAAAAAAATATTTCTGATCAAAGGAAGCCGAGCAGTAACGATTTTAGTGGAATAGTCGATAAAAAAACCTGGCGTCCGGGCGCTTTGTAAGCTTACGCTGGGCAAACCGTTAAAAATATCTAAATACTATGAGTGTAAGAATTGTTCAGCATGAAAAGTTCTACAAAAAAGTCCGCGAGAGCATATGTCTATCTTCCATTCATCGCCCACTATAAGGGAACAACTAAAGCCTGTCTCTTACAGCTTTATGTGCTGTCGACTTATAGATTCCTGTTTGTTGAGCTAATTTTCGTGTTGATTTACTTGGACTACGCAGCATTATATCGGAGATTTCATCAAGTTTTTCGTCTGTTAAAAGCGTAGGCCTGCCTGTTCCCGGTACATCGTGAACTGAGCCAGTCACACGAAATTTTCTTACCAAATCCCGAATGGCATCACGGTTTGGACACTTTGAATTAGGAAACCGCGCCTCAAATCTTAATTTTACATTTTCTGTAAACCTTCGCGAAAAACGTATTCCACCAAAAAAAAGTCCTCTCGGCACGCCGGAAGGCGGAGGTAGATTTCACCGGACAAACTTGGGGATAGGCGAAAATAGGCAGAATATGCAGGTTTTCGTAGAAGGATCAGACCTCATTTATTGCGAGAAAGTATTTTATAATTGGAGCTTAATTAACTTTGTTTTTCGTCATTTTATGCTTATTTAAAAAAAAATATTGTCTTATGGGAACGGTAACCTTCTTGTCATTTGGGGTCCATTTTTATACTTGTGGTCACACAGTCCTTATGCTAGGTTTCGACACTGATGTGTAACTATGAAACGGTCTGTTACTTCTTCACGCAAAATTATATCTCCCGCAGAGATTTTGGTTGGTTCCTCAGTTTAGGGGCTGCGACAACGCGGTCATGTGACCCCGTGTACTTAGGGATGGCTGTATTAGTCTGTAATTCAGGTAAGGACTGCAGACGGTCAATTTCAAGCAGTAGTTCCTAATGTTGCTACCAGGTACTACCGTCAACGACACCTACCTGTGAACTTGGCTACTAGATGCCACCGCAGCCAGCAACTCGCAACGAACGTTGGAATTTCCCCTCCAAAGGAAAGCATACTGAGGGATTTTTAGCGCTCTTAGAAAATCCGACGACTTCGGCCGGCTTTGAACTCGCGACCTCGGGCATAGACATTCAGCATGCTTGCTACCAGTTACGTCACCGAAGCCGCTTCATACTTAGTCAGATGGAATTCTGAATATGATCTCGTGCAAGTGCGTTATCTTGGCAACGTCTGATGGCTCATCCCTCATCAATTTAGTAGAGTTGCCATGGCAAGCACTGATAGCTCTTGGCATTTTCTTATAATTCCGAAATCATTTTTCTCATCCCTTAGCATAATGGTGGGTCATATCAAAAATTCTTTAAGACAAAATTTTAGGTAATTATTAGGGGAATATTGTCCATTTTGTACGGTTTTGAGATTGTGCCTATTAAGAGAGATATGATTAATGTTTCCCGAAAAACCCACTTTTTCCCACCCCTTTGGTCAATGGTTGGTGCTATAAAAAAAGCTCTTCAAACATAAATTTTTGGGCTTTATCCGACACATAGTATGAACGTTGAACGGATTCGATATTTCACATATTAAGAGAGTTATAGCAATATTTCACTTTTTCGAAAAACGCCCCCCATTTTCACCACCTTCGACCGATTTAGCCCATTAACGAACTCGACCGAGATTTTATAGGTATACATATTCGGTAAAATATTCAAAGTGATTGGGGCAAAATTACGGCAGTTATCGTGTCCACAAGAAACTGATATGCGTATATATATATATATATATATATATATACATATACATACATAAATTATATATAAACTTTTGAACTGACGGTGGTTTTGGGGTCTGGGGGATGTGAAACGCGAAGATATGTCGAAATTTTCCGGAAGTCGAAACATGGTACCCATTGCAATAGTTAGCTTTCTAATGAAATCTACCTCTGGTTGGTTCCTCAGTTTAGGGGCTGCGACAACGCGGTCATCTAACACCGTGTACTTTGGGTGAGTGTAGAATCTGTCTGATAAACGGTGTGAATTGTAATGGCTGTAGTAGTCTTAATTCAGGTAAGGACTGCAGACGGTCAATTTCAAGCAGTAGTTCCTAATGTTGCTACCAGGTACTACCGTCAACGACACCTAGCTGTGAACTTGGCTACTAGATGCCACCCTAACCAGCAACTCGCAACGAATGTTGGAACTTCCCCTCCAAAGGAAAGCATACTGAGGGATTTTAGCTCTCTTAGAAAATCCGACGACTTCGGCCGGCTTTGAAACCGCGACCTTGGGCATAGACATTCTGCATGCTACTAGTTACGCCATCGAAGCCGCTTCCCACTTAGATGAAAATACTGAATCTGATCTCGTGCAAGTGCGTTGTCATGGCAACGTCTGATGGCTCATCCCTCATCAATTTAGTAGTGTTGCCATGGCAACCTCTGATAGCTCTTGGCATTTTCTTATAATTCCGAAATCATTTTTCTCATCCCTTGGCATAATGGTGGGTCATATCAAAAATTCTTTCAGACAAAAGTTTTAGGTAATTATTAGGGGAATATTGTCCATTTCGTACGGTTTTGATATTGTGCCTATTAAGAGAGATATGATTAATGTTTTCCGAAAATCCCACTTTTCCCACCCCTTTGGTCAATGGTTGGTGATATAAAAAAACTCTTCAAACATAAATTTTTGGGCTTTATCCGACACATAGTATGAACGTTGAACGGATTCGATATTTCATATATTAAGAGAGTTATAGCAATATTTCACTTTTTCGAAAAAAGCCCCCCATTTTCACCCCCTTCTACCGGTTTAGCCCAGTAACGAACTCGACCGAGATTTTATAGGTATACATATTCGGTAAAAGGTGATTGGTGAAACATTACGGCAGTTATCGTGTCCACAAGAAACTGATATATATATACTTTTGAACTGACGGTGGTTTTGGGGTCTGGGGGATGTGAAACGCGAAGATATGTCGAAATTTTCTGGAAGTCGAAACATGGTAGCCTACCCATTGCAATAGTTAGCTTTCTAATGAAATCTACCTCTGGTTGGTTCCTCAGTTTAGGGGCTGCGACAAAGTGGTCATCTAACCCCGTGTACTTTGGGTGAGTGTAGAATCTGTCTTATAAACGGTGTGAATTGTAATGGATGTATTAGTCTGTAATTCAGGTAAGGACTGCAGACGGTCAATTTCAAGCAGTAGTTCCTAATGTTGCTACCAGGTACTACCGTCAATGACACCTAGCTGTGAACTTGGCTACTAGATGCCACCCCAACCAGCAACTCGTAACGAACGTTGGAACTTCCCCGCCAAAGGAAAGCATACTGAGGGATTTTTAGCGCTCTTAGAAAATCCGACGACTTCGGCCGGCTTTGAAACCGCGACCTTGGGCATAGACATTCTGCATGCTACCAGTTACGTCACCGAAGCCGCTTCCCACTTAGTCAGATGTCAAAGTCAACCCCTGGCACCAACCAGCCCATGACGGGCTAAGGCCGACCAAGCGACCGCTGCCCAGCCATTTGGCCTGCAGATATTGGGGTGACGCGTGATCAGCGCGTCGGGTCCCCTCGGCCGTTAATATTGGTATTCGTGATCGGGGTGCTGTCTCACTGTCAGGCAGCTACTCAATTGTCCTCACGAGGCTGAGTGCACCCCGTTCCAACCCTCACGTCAGTTTTAAAATCCCTGACGGAGCCGGGGATCGAACCCGGGGACTCCGGGTGATAGGCAGGCGCGCTACCCCAACACCACGGGGCCGGCTTAGTCAGATGGAAATACTGAATCTGATCTCGTGCAAGTGCGTTGTCATGGCAACGGCTCATCCCTCATCAATTTAGTAGTGTTGCCATGGCAACCTCTGATAGCTCTTGGCATTTTCTTATAACTCCGAAATCATTTTTCTCATCCCTTGGCGTAATCGTGGGTCATATCAAAAATTCTTTCAGACAAAAGTTTTAGGTAATTATTAGGGGAATATTGTCCATTTTGTACGGTTTTGATATTGTGCCTATTAAGAGAGATATGATTAATGTTTCCCGAAAAAAACACTTTTTTCCACCCCTTTGGTCAATGGTTGGTGCTATCACAAACCTTATTTGACATAAATTGTTGGCACTTATCCGACACATATTATGAACTTTGAATGGATTCGATATTTCGCGTATTAAGAGAGTCATAGCGAAATTTCAATTTTTCGAAAAAAGCCCCCATTTTCACCCCCTTCGACCGATTTTGCCCATTAACGAACTCGACCGAGATTTTATAGGGATACATATTATGTAAAAAATTCAAAGTGATTGGTGCAAAATTACGGCAGTTATCGTGTCCACAAGAAACTGATATACAGTATATACATACATAAATTATATATAAACTTTTGAACTGACGGTGGTTTTGGGGTCTGGGGGATGATAAACGCGAAGATATGTCGAAATTTTCCGGAAGTCGAAACATGGGACCCATTGCAATAGTTAGCTTTCCTAAGAAATCTACCTAAAACTCTCTCTTCAGTAGTAAACATTACCGCTTGTATACTGTTTCACTCTTCCAATAATAATCTATCCGAACGCTCGCTTGCTGTAATACACACTGAAGACAAGCAGGCTCGCTCGCTTATCGCAATTCACACTGACAGCCCACACGGGAGAGTCCCGCTTTCAAGGACACAGTGCAGTGCAGCCAACTAAACTCATGACTCAACCACTCACAGCTGCACATACCCACTGCGGAGAACATTCTCGGGCGCCCTGTACCTCGATACTATAGTGAGATTCTTTTACTGGAGCGGGGCCAGCGGCCGACTGCTGGGCGCGTGCATCTTCCGCCTGCCAAACTAGCTCGGGCCGCAGGGTTGCGCGGAGGCGAGCTAACCAGGGACATTAAAGTCAGTCACTCAACGTTCATCAATGAGGGTGTCTTTCTCTGTGCTTCTCCGCTGCTGAATATGCAGCACCTGTATGGCACAACTCCAGCCATGCCAAACAGGTAAATATTGCCCTAAATGAAACAGGACGGATTGTAACAGGCTGCCTGCGGGCAACCCCTGTTAACAAAATATACCACCTAATGGGCGTAGCACCTCCAGATATCCGAAGAAGAACGGCAGCTGAAATAGAAAGAAAGAAGCAGGAGACGGACCCAAGACACCCCCTATTTGGAAGTGAACATCAACTGCCAAGACTGAAATCGAGAAAAAGTTGCCTCCAGACGACACAACCAATTCAGACACCACCTGCAAACCGTCGGATACAACTCTGGCGTAGCTCATCATCAGAGAAATATTGGGACAACCCCAAAGAAGAACTTGCTGCAGGTCATCACCTCCCATACGAGACATGGAAGGTCCTTAATAGACTGAGGACTGGAGTATCTCGGTGTAAGGTGAACATGAAGAAATGGGGATTCATCTCAGAGGACGAACTATGTGAGTGTGGTGAACATCAAGACCACCAGCACCTACTCAACTGCAGGAAACAATCAGAACCTGTCTCCATGGACGATCTGGTAGCCGCCAGTGATAAGGCAGTTCGTACAGCGGAATTCTGGGCATCACGTGGAATATAAAGATGCACACATACTTTGTAATCTTTGTATATATATAATATGTTATGTTCTGGACACGTATAAATAAATAAATAAATAAATGAGGGAGTGAAGTGTCAGCGCTCAGATAAGAAGGTAACATACCACCTTCCTGCAAGATTTAATTAAAGAAGCACAGATGTTCTTTTTATGTTCGACCCTGACTATTATGTGTTAGAAAACGGTATCATAATGATGGTCATTATAACGCTATTTTTCATTATGAAATACATCAGAAACCTCTATGGAGATCAAATTGGCAGGTGAAAAGCTAAAGGAAGTAGGAGACTTCTGTTACTTAGGAAGCAGAATAACCAGTGATGAACGAAGCGAGGAGGATATAAAAAGTAGGTTGGCCCAGGCAAGGAAAGCATTTCTTCAGAAAAGGACTCTGTTCACATCGAATATAGATTTAGGTATTAGGAGGTCATTTTTAAAAGCCTTTGTCTGGAGCGTGGCGCTCTATGGAAGTGAAACTTGGACTATTGGTGCAGCAGAAAAGATGAGAATTGAAGCATTTGAAATGTGGTGTTACAGGAGAATGATGAAGATCAGATGGGTAGATAGGGTTACAAACGAAGAGGTATTAAGACGAGTGGGAGAGGAGAGATGTTTCTGCCGACTGCTAATGAAGAGAAGAGATAGGTTGGTAGGACACATACTAAGACACCCAGGAATAGCAAGCTTAGTTATGGAAGGAAGGGTCGAGGGCAAGAACTGTAGGGGTAGACCAAGGTTAGAATGTGTTAAACAGATTACCTCGGATGTAGGGTGTGGTAGGTATGTAGAGATGAAACGATTAGCTCAGGACAGGGAGGCATGGAGATCTGCATCAAACCAGTCAAAAGACTGAAGACTCAAACACATTATGAAACAGTTTCTCCCACCAATCACAGCTCAAGAAACAGTTGTTTGACCAATTAGATAAGGTTAGCATCGCACCTGCGTGGAGTTCCAAGGCCTTCTAAACTGCGTTGCCTAGTGTCATAGTGGGGTAATCGAGAAGGTCATGGTCAAATACAAGGCATTCTCTGCGTCTCATGCGCACTGTGCAGTACCTAAAACTGGCGAAATCTCGACAGATATTTATGAATATTTATCTTCGAACATAAAATAGTTATAATAATTATCGTCGAACATAAACAGTCGTATGCAACTCGCCTATAATGGTAATTAAGACACTCGTATGGAAATTAATACCATTTCACAGAAGATGCTGAAAATGTACTCTTTCAGCTGACAGACAGTAACTTTGGAAGTTACATCGGTGCATTATATAGCTACTCCTGTACCCCCATGCGTGTTTACTGTAATTAATCGAAGCACGTGCCTAAGCTCATTTGATGTTTAATTGTGGTGTAATTTAAAATTCAAAGAGCACAGATAAATTAACCGTACTCTAGTGGAGCTGGAGAACAATACACGGCAGCAGATATCCCTCACAACAGAAGGGAATCACAACGTGTAAACGCTAATTTATTTACACGGTACAACGCCTGTCTGTCAGCTGAAGGAGATCACTCTCAGCATCTTCTGTGAAAAGGCAGCCGGTCGCCTGCACCGCTCCAGCAAAATAATCTCCCTGTGTACTATTTAAGATCGCTTCAATGTTGGGTGCTACAGTATTTGCAACCCAGGATACCCTGGTCTACACAAGTCCCACTGTTGGAATATCAGTTGTATGGTTTGATGGGCGCCTAGGCTTAACAGGTGGAGAGCACTTTATCTAAACTATAGAAGTGAGGAGATGTTTCACTTGTCAGAACAGCTGCTTGACAGTTGTAGCCTAACTCTTCAGTCGGTCAACACGAATTAGCCCAATTATTATTTATTTAGCGCCGGCCTCTCACCGCTGGTTCAAATCCCAGTCACTCCATGCGAGATTTGTGCTGGACAAAGCGGAGGCAGACATGGTTTTCTCCGGGTACCCCGGTTTTCCGTGTCAAAAATTTCGTTCCAGCAACACTCTCCACTGTCATTTCATTTCATCTGTCATTCATTTAATCATTGCCTCAGAGGAGTGCGACAGGCATCGGCAGCCGGCACAGTTCATAACCTCGCCGCTAGATGGGGGCTTCATTCATTCCATCCCTGACCCGGTCGGTCGATTGGAAGTAGGCTGTGGGTTTTTCAATTTCGTTATTTATTTAGCGTATAGCGTTTAGTGCCAGGGGTGTCCGAGGATACGTTTGGCTCGCCATAGGCTGTAGCTGCTTCAATGTGGATACCCGTCGGGTGAGCTACAAGTTCCGTTCAATTTCAGGTAGTTCCAACATTCGCTACCAGACGTCAGTAACACCTAGTGGTGAACGTTGTAACTTTGATGGAGCGTTTCAAAGAAATCTAATCTGAAAATTTAGCTTCACACAAGTTTAATTAGTGGAAGGTTCTTTTACTTGCCATAAATCTATGACATGGGACCGCCGGCTTCACTTCCCCTCCGAAGGAAGGCATACTGAGGGATTTTTAACGCTATAAAACATCCGACGACTTCGGCCGGATTTGAACCCACGATCTTGGGCACAGAAGCTCAGCATGCTACCGACTACGCCACCGAAGCCCAATGACTGGGTGGGGTACAATGTATTGTATATACAGTGTTTGTAGAAAGTGAAACACCAAGAATAAGATATGTGACAACGTTGCACTTTATACCACAGATTAGGGACATGACAATGCATTACTGATTAGAAAGATAGTCCGGTACATGCACGTTGACGGTCGATCTCAGTATGGCGTCGCGCCATCACGTGCTGCACTCAGAGCTGCTAGACGTCGTGGCATGGAATTATACAGCGCTTGAATACGCTGCTGGGGGATACCATCCCACGCGGTTTGTACGCGCGTCCACAAAGCATCAACAGTAGCGGGAGGTGGACCTGAACGAACAAGTTGCCGACCAACCTTTCCCAGACATGTTCGATGGGCGACATGTCAGGTGAACGGACAGGCCAGGGAAGCAGAGGTATCCGTTGTTCTGCGAAGATGGCTTGCACTTTCCTCACCACATGCGGGCGGGCATTGTCCTGCTGAAATATGGCCTATGAAACGGCCCGCAAGAGGGGCAGTCCCGCGGGATGTAAAACTACCCTGATATAGCGGCCACTGTTCAGATTGCCCGCAATACGTACGAGGCGTGATCGCCTGTTATAGGCAATTGCGCCCCAAACCATTACATCTGGTGTTTGTCCGCTATGCCGCTCAACAATACAGTCTGCCTGATTGCGTTATCCATGGCGGCGTCGAACGCGTATGCGGCCATCACTGTAGGACAGGTTGAAGCGCGACTCGTCCGAAAACACTGCACTACATTAGGTTGCTGGGACACTTACTAAGACACCCAGGAATAGTAAGCATAGTTATGGAAGGAAGGGTCGAGGACAAGAACTGTAGGGGTAGACAATGTTAGAATATGTTAAACAGATTGTCTCGGATGTAGGTTGTGGTAGCTATGTAGAGATGAAACGATTAGCTCAGGACAGGGAGGTGTGGAGAGTTGCATCAAACCAGTCAAAAGACTGAAGACTTAAACACACACACTTCTGAAAAAACATACACGTATTAATTATGATCAATAGTACCAATTAACGCCCAAAAACCCAGAAGGTATAGATTGAATATTGACAAAAGGGACTGTGTATTAATAATTTTACAATTACGATGCCAGTACGCACCGAAGCAAATTAATTAATTATTGTATGGTATTTAGGTGCAATGATTTACGCCCTTTTACCAATGTACTTGTAAAATCATGATTTAATTGAAATTCAAGCATACATTTTGTGACGTGGAACCAGTAGCTCATGTAATGGAAGTGGGAAACCACGGATATCCACTTCCAGGGCGACTGAGGTGGGAATCGAATTCACATCCTCCCAGTTTGCATCACGATGCGTAGTGTACCCCGTTCCAGCCTACAGGTCAGAATTACATTTCTTGGCAGAGATGGGTATCGAACCTGGACCTCTGGGGTGGCATAACCACAGTATTAAGACTCCAACTTCCTACTATACCGGTGCGGAACGGTGCGAAGCTGAGGATTATTTACGTTAGCGAGGAAACGTTTGCTTAGACAGATTTGCCGAGCGAGCAAATCACAGGGGCTGCCAGCGATGCCGGCAGGATCCGAAGTGACTCAATCGGAATATTCCAGATAAAAGAGACAGACGGAGCTGTAACATTTTTAATATATGTTAAACGAACGTGTTGACAATTGTGGTTCAATAATACAAACATGATAATAATAAATAATATACACTGTGGTGTGACCTTACCTGTGATAGTGTAATATAATAAGTTGTTGAGCGCCAGATCCCTATTTAAGACAGTGAATCGAAATTTATTAATTAATCCTCGGCTATCAGCAGTAGAGTGAGACCTAATTATCCCGGGCCGTAGTGTAACTGAGTTGACTAACCAATCCGTATTTAATCAAGGAGTATGATTGCCTTAAAGTACTAACTACAATGAAAGAAATAGGCATTACGTTGAAGAGAATGAATTTATTGACTCAAGAACAAAATATTAATAAAACAGAATAGTGATAGTCACACAATTGAATTTAAAATTACTCAATGCGGCAATTAATTTAAAAGGAACTGAACATTTAAAATGAATTGAAAGTTAATTGAAGTTAAATTATAATAGAGACGATAGTTTTATTTAATTGTTTGCTCACCCATTCGAAGATTCGTCATATTTAAGAAATGATCGATGATCTCGATGTTACGTCGCTTATGTTTAAAAAATGATGTGATATCTCAATTACTATGAAATATCCTCATTAAATACGTTGCCATCTGTAGAAAGACTCTTGATCAGGGATATAACCCATTATGTATTGATATAGATTTCGGCAAGACATCGTACTTTGCCCACTCTGTTTGCTCAGTTCATTAAGACCCAGAGAGCAAGGTTACCACTTCCTCCCTTCATTGATAGCTATTGATGAATGCCACTCTTGTCCGATGTCGCAGGTACAAATACTTCCTTGTCACGTGGTGTCACAGCCCCCACTCTAGAAGCAAGCTACCCTCTCTTCTGTGTTCATTCCTCCACGAGGGCTAGTTGCAGCTTTGACGCGTATATGGGCTACAGTAGTGACGTATTGGTTACACCATAGTTGAAATATAATGTTCCATTCCTTCTCGAAGGAACTATATCGTGCGCACGTGATGGTTACTCATATTGGGTTTCTTTGCATCCCAGGAAAATGACGCAGTTTGCCGTGGTGAAATTATTACTACGTCGTTCAGTTTGTGACGCATTGGGTTGATCCTATTTGGCAATCTTGTTGCATTATATATTTTACTTCGTCTCTTTACAAATAACTGTTAATAAAAATATTTCTGACTATAATAATAAAAACCGCTTACAATTATCTGATATAAAAATCATCTCATGGATGTACTAATTAATAATAATAATAACATGATAAATGAATAACCCTTTAAATATAATAGGTATGGGATCGAATCGTTACAATCGCCCCTAAGATAAATAATTTAAATGACATTTCACATTATTTCTCTTACCCCATCCAACATTAAAAAACAAACTATAAATTTAAATATTATAACCCCCAAAAAGACAACATACAATATACTCTTCATCAATACATAAAAATATACAAGAAAAATATTCTTCACAAAATTTACATTTTAACTTGCATTCATCTCATTCTTCCAAATGTTCATAATGTTCATTTTTTTATATGCTGTAAAAAAAGTATACATATAATGCCCTTCACTTTTAATTTTGACATAAATGTCAACGCTGCACTCGGTGATCGTAGGTTTGACATACAATTTTGTCTTCATATCTAGTGAACGTAGTTTTCATCAGTCTGGTGTAGAATTACATTGTTGTATTTCCATCTGATTAACATATTAAAACTATCACAGCACACGATATGCAAACAACACAATATTCCTTTCGTCTCTATAAAGGTATTACTCAAATGAAGTAAAATTTCAATAATTGAAGAAAAAAATAACTTAGCAAGATACCTAAGGCAATTCCAATTTCAGTGCATATGTTATACATGTAAATATTTCCCCAAATACATAATGACATCGAAATACCTTAAAGCAGTTATTAAACAGTTCACTTAAATATCCAAGTTACTACTCACCTGCCTTCGTGGCTTAATTCTTTCTTAGGCCACGGCCGCCTCCTTTCAAATTAATACTTCCTAAGTCTCCACGACTTCTTAACTTTTCATAAAACCATAATTCCTCTTCACTACTTCTCGAAAACAATAACTTGAATTTTCAAAATCACAAATGAACATATAATCTGACTTCTTGTTCACATATTAAATTTAACTTAGCGTCGAGATATAACTTGACTGTATTGTCATTCTTACCTACCATAACAAAATGATTAAGACTTAGACAAAATACTACTCAATACCTGAATTACGTATATCACTAAACTATTTCACAAAAACACATGACAAACTCCTCGGAATAAATATTTCGTTCCACAAAATATTAATGCTCTTATACTTTAAACTTAGTCTATACATGATTTGACTTCTTGCTGAATGCCTAAAAACCCCCCTTAGGTTTCTCTCAAAACTCTTAATTAAGTCCTACAGACATCACTTCCTACTTGTTCTGACCGCCTGGAGTGTAGCTTATTCCTACTACACCAGAATCTCTCAGAACTCTCAACAATTCATCGTGACATCACACGTCACATACAAAAAACCTCCCCTATTCGTGGTATAATCCCACATCTTCTCACTGTTACAGGTCACCTCTTACTGACCAATAACACACTAAATTTCAGCTAAAAAATCGTACATGCTTCGACTAATTCCTTGGAATAATAACATCACACTTAGCTTTCCTAATTATTGTCTTCCTAAAATAATGACAGTGTTCCTGTTGATAGTCAATAACACCGACACTCTTAATTAGCAAATATTCTCCCATAATCACTTCATAAAGCAAGTCCTGAGTTACAACACAGTTCAGATATTCTCTGCTCTACCAAATTAAATGCGTAAATTACACCTGCCTTTAATTGAAACTTCATTATTACCCCTTAGGTATACACAGCTTACATTACTAACTTATTCTTGTCTTCAAAATATTAAACTTCTCTTTACTAACTCCGTATGACATAAATAAAACTTTAATTTCTCGTCTACTAAAAAAATGATTTACTTTTAAAATCCTCAAAACGTCGAATTATAACAAATTCCTTTCAATATTAGTAAATATTATGTCAACCTTTTAATTATAATTATTATCTTTACTTTTACCTGTGTAGGACAACAATCTACCTCATCATTATTTCGTTATTAATCATCAGTAACTTTTTACTACAAAGTGGTTTAGCTCGATAACAAGCCTTGTAATATCTTTAAAACGTGCGTAACGGTAACTAAAACTTGGACAATCTTACTTTTGTAATCTCTTATTACCTTGTGTGCATACATCCATATATATACTTTAAAAAAAACTCCCTTATTAACTTCACGTAGTCCCGTAGATACCATAAAAAATAATTATTGCTCAACGGAATATACCTCGCTGACCTACTTCATCTTACCAAAAACTTCCTCCAACCTACTTCATTTGGCATCTTACCAAAAACTTCCTCAAAAAACAACTTCATTTGGCATCTTACCAAAAACTTCCTTAAAAAACAACTTCATTTGGCATCTTACCAAAACTTCCTCCTTAAAAAACTTCATTTGGCATCTTACCAAAACTTTAAAACCACATTGCTCAACGGCATTACCTTCGTTGGCCTACTTCTTCAAACTCACGTCCATTTACGTGAAAATACACACATACACACACACATATCTGTCAACAAGTACCAGATGTCCTAATTAGTTACTACTTCCTCATTTCAACCCGATGTTGGTTAATTCATACAACGCATTACCATTAACAATTCTAAACCACTTATAAATTTCTCAAAATATATCCACTGATGACCTCGCTGTCCTCAAAATGAAACTTCTTTATTAAATCAATACCTAATTCTTCAACTCATTCGTTTTATTACCACTGTATCATCTTATCTTCACTCACTTTTGAATTGAATCTTCATTACCATTATATTCATAATTATGGTTGCCATAATAATTATTACTTTCTTTCGATTACTTACCTATGTAATAATCTTCCTACCTTTTTTTTAAAATTTAATCCTCACTTCCTCCAACTTACCTGCAGCTTAAGGACCCACATTCAACTTACCTGAATTGCTCAATAGCACGACAATCTCTGTCTTCCAAATTAAATGATTTTAGTCAATCTAAATCAATAAGCGTAGGCACTACGCGCCCCTTACCATCCTAACTTCACGACTGAATTAAAATTACACACAGCAGGTTTCTTATCTACCTCTGTTAAATCCTATAAAACTTCATTACTTAATATTTAAGTCATACGGAACAGTAACTATCGGTAATACCAATTCACATCACTACGTTCTCTGGCATTTCACAGTTCTTACCACTGTCATCTTCAATTCTATCTCTTTCTATAATCCCTTTTTCTTCTCTTCTTATAACATTACTTTCTACCTCTTTCGGACTACACTCATCAACAGTAACATTATACTTCGGCTTTCCCCCTCTCACTTCTCCAAGTCTAGCTAATTCAGTACGACACTGCACGTCATATGCTTTCTTTCTCTCTCTCATCCTGATTTCTTTCTCCTCTAGCAACTTAATTCTCTTTTCTTTCATTTTACTTCTAAAATATCTACCTTTAGGTTTCATTTTCATTTCTCCGTTACTATCACTTAATGCTCTCTTTAGCCGTGGACTACTGCTTCTGCTCTTATCTATCTCTCTCCTCCTCTTAACCTGTTTACTAATTATGTTCTTCTGACTATGATTTAACGCACGCTTCTCTGCCTCTAATAATTTCACATTAATTTCCGCTACACCATCATTAAATTCTTCCCTAGTCAACATATCCTCTTCACCTAAGATTGTCTGCATCTTAATCTCTTGAGTGCTTAGTACTTTCTTTATCTTACCTACTTCTATCCCTATCTTTTCTCTCATCTTCTTCACTTATTTTTCGCTACATTCTATAGTCTCTTCTACAGCTATCCTGCGTTCATCTAAAATCTCCTTCAACTCTACTATGCTTTCTCCTACTATCTCCTCTGAGGCTAATCTATTTTCACCTAAAATCTCGTCTGACTCTAATCTGATTTCACCTAAAATCTCCGCTATTTGCCGTTCCTCACCTAAGATCTCCTCCGATTCCAATCTGCTTTCACCTACAATCTCCAATGACTCTAATCTGTTTTCAACTATAATTTCTTCTACCTCCAATCTACTTTCACCTAAAATCTCGTCTGACTCTAATCTGATTTCACCTAAAATCTCCTCTACCCCCAATCTGCTTTCAATTACAGTCTCCCCTAAAGTCTCTACCACCTGCCTAGTTTCCACTTCTACCAATTTGCTAAAACTTTCACCTTGAGTTGCTAATTTATCTTCAATCACAGTTACTATTCTTTCCTGAATCCTACTTTCTGTTGCTTCTAATTTCTTATCTACTGTCTTAATAATATATTTAGCCTTCATCTCTATCTCCTCCTTAATTTCACCTCTGATTTCCTGTTTCACCCCCTGAATACTCTCCTGCAGCATATCATACTTCATACTCAACCCTTCATTTACTTTAATCACACTGTCTAGTTTTAAATTATTCTCTTCCAGTTTCTGATTTATTTTACTCATATCCTCTCTCATCTCTTGATTACTCTTATCTAATTTCTCACCTAAATCTCTACTCAATTCCTTCCTACTTTCCAAATTATCTTTCTTACTCTCTTCCATATTTTGATTTAGCCTACCCATATCTTTATCTAATTTCTCAAATTTATCATTGAATTCCTTTCTACTTTCCCTACTATTTTTATTCATCTCCCTACTATTTTTATTCATACTCTCATCAAATTTCGCACTTAAATCTCTACTCATCTGCCTTATGAGCGCAGTTAATGGATCTTCAGGAATCTCTATAGACTTTTCTTTCTCTAGACTACCACTAGTCTCAGGATGTACCCCTGTATCCGTCTCAAGATTTATCTCTGTATTCATGTCAGGGCTAACCTCAGGACCATTCTCCTCATTACTCTCAAGATTTACCTCCGACATCTTGGTATTATTCTCTACGCTCTCAACATCGCTACTGCTATCAACCTCCTTATAATTAACTTTCTCGACTTTATCCCTACTTCTCAACTGCCTTTGTTCCTCATCCGACATCTCGAAGTACACTGTATAAAAATTGCCCTTCCAAAATTTCACTTCACTTCACTGTCCCCCAAAAGCACTGACAATTTGCACTGAAATTATACACTCCTCTCCTAAATACCGAATGGTTTTCGTGTCCTACTTTGTGGCGCCAAATGTAACATTTTTAATATAAGTTATAACGTGGTGTCAATTGTGGTTCAATAATACAAACATGATAATAATAAATAATATACACTGTGGTGTGACCTTACCTGTGATAGTGTAATATAATAAGTTGTTGAGCGCCAGATCCCTATTTAAGACAGTGAATCGAAATTTATTAATTAATCCTCGGCTATCAGCAGTAGAGTGAGACCTAATTATCCCGGGCCGTAGTGTAACTGAGTTGACTAACCAATCCGTATTTAATCAAGGAGTATGATTGCCTTAAAGTACTAACTACAATGAAAGAAATAGGCATTACGTTGAAGAGAATGAATTTATTGACTCAAGAACAAAATATTAATAAAACAGAATAGTGATAGTCACACAATTGAATTTAAAATTACTCAATGCGGCAATTAATTTAAAAGGAACTGAACATTTAAAATGAATTGAAAGTTAATTGAAGTTAAATTATAATAGAGACGATAGTTTTATTTAATTGTTTGCTCACCCATTCGAAGATTCGTCATATTTAAGAAATGATCGATGATCTCGATGTTACGTCGCTTATGTTTAAAAAATGATGTGATATCTCAATTACTATGAAATATCCTCATTAAATACGTTGCCATCTGTAGAAAGACTCTTGATCAGGGATATAACCCATTATGTATTGATATAGATTTCGGCAAGACATCGTACTTTGCCCACTCTGTTTGCTCAGTTCATTAAGACCCAGAGAGCAAGGTTACCACTTCCTCCCTTCATTGATAGCTATTGATGAATGCCACTCTTGTCCGATGTCGCAGGTACAAATACTTCCTTGTCACGTGGTGTCACAGCCCCCACTCTAGAAGCAAGCTACCCTCTCTTCTGTGTTCATTCCTCCACGAGGGCTAGTTGCAGCTTTGACGCGTATATGGGCTACAGTAGTGACGTATTGGTTACACCATAGTTGAAATATAATGTTCCATTCCTTCTCGAAGGAACTATATGGTGCGCACGTGATGGTTACTCATATTGGGTTTCTTTGCATCCCAGGAAAATGACGCAGTTTGCCGTGGTGAAATTATTACTACGTCGTTCAGTTTGTGACGCATTGGGTTGATCCTATTTGGCAATCTTGTTGCATTATATATTTTACTTCGTCTCTTTACAAATAACTGTTAATAAAAATATTTCTGACTATAATAATAAAAACCGCTTACAATTATCTGATATAAAAATCATCTCATGGATGTACTAATTAATAATAATAATAACATGATAAATGAATAACCCTTTAAATATAATAGGTATGGGATCGAATCGTTACAGAGCGTGACTTATATTAGAAGGGATTTTTAATTTATATTCTGGAGGAGTGCGGACTGTTTGAATTGACTTAAAAACAAGATGTTCAGTAAAGAACATATAGCCTACTTTCTCCTAAATCCATGGGTATTGTTATAACTCTTTGTCCTTTTCAAGGAGTATAATTGAATGTTGGTTGTAGTAGCTTGTAGAAATACATCGTGTTATACGGATATTAAAATTGAATATGAGGTGCCCTTTGCTAGTGCTACATCTGTACAAAATTTCATTCACTTCGGTTTCACCGTGTTTAAATTGATATAGTGAATCGATTTGCACACATACATGGCCACTATCTGCAAAATATTGGGCTAATGTCCTTGTAGTTCAGTTAAAAGATGCTTCCGACAAAAAGGTATGTTGTTGCTAAATTTGGTAGAGATCAAATAATTAGGTTGGTCGTCATTTGATTTAAGCTTTTAACCTTTTGGGTGGCCACCATTCCGTTTCCGTCAAGATGGCGGCAATATGAAACATGACCCTGAGGTGCCCTTTCCTAGTGCTACATATGTACCAAATTTCGTTCAATTCTGTTTTTCCGTGTTTGAATTGATAGGGGGAATCGATTTGCATACATATATGGCCGCCATATGCAAACTATTGGACTGACGACATTGTAGCTTGGTCAAACAACGCTTGTCACATAAAGGTATGTTGCTGCAAAATTTGGTAGGGATTAGATGATAAGGTTGGTCTTAATTTGATTTAAGCTATTAACATTTGGGAGGCCACCATTACGTTTCCGTCAAGATGGCGGCGATATAAAACATGACAATGAGGTGCCTTTTGCTAGTGTTACATCTGTACCAAATTTCATTCAACTCGGTTTCACCGGGTATGAATAGATAGGGGGAATCGATTTGCACACACACACATGACCGACATCCGCAAATTATTGGGCTGATGACGTTTTAGTTTGGTCAAACGATTCTACATACAAAAAGGTATAATGTTGCAATAACCGGTTGAGATCAGATTATTAGGTTGGTCGTAATTTGATTTAAGCTTTTAACATTTGGGTGGCCACCATTACGTTTTCGTCAAGATGGCGGCGATATAAAAGCTGACACTGAGGTGCCCTTTGCTAGTGCTACGTCTGTACCAAATTTCGTTCCGTTCGGTTTCACCGTGTTTGAATTAATAGGGGGAATCAATTTGCACACAAACATGGCGGCCATCCGCAAACTATTAGGCTGATGACCTTGTAGTTTGGTCAAAGGATGGTCCCCACATAATATTATGATGTTGCAAAATTTGGTAGGGATCAGATGATAAGGTTGGTCTTAATTTGATTTAAGCTATTAACATTTGGGTGGCCACCATTACGTTTCCATCAAGATGGCGGCAATATAAAACATGACACTGAGGTGCCGTTTGCTAATGCTACCTCTGTACCAAATTTTGTTCCATTCTGTTTCACCATGTTTGAATTAATAGGGGGAATCGATTTGCACACAAATATGGAGGTCATCCGCAAACTATTGGGCTGATGACCTAGTAGTGTGGGCAAAGGATGTTCCCCACATAATGTTATGATGTTGCGAAATTTGGTAGAGATCGAATGATTAGGTTAGTCGTAATTTGATTTAAGCTTTGAACATTTGGGTGGCCACCATTACGTTTCCGTCAAGATGGCGGCGATATAAAACATGACACTGAGGTTCCCTTTGCTAGTGCTACCTCTGTAACAAATTTCGTTCAATTCGGTTTCACCGTGTTCGAATTAACAGGGGGGGGGGGGGGGACCAGACATTCAGAGTACACACACTCACACCCACACACACACAACCAGGCTCACACACACACACACAGACAGACACACAATTTTTCGCCCTGTGTTGATCTCATAAGTCTACTTTCAATTTTTGTAAAAATCGAAAGTAGGCTAATAAGGCATTCATTATCGTGACAAGCTATAGCTGGATGTTTCTCCCACATCATCTAGTTAAGAAGAAAAAGGAAGCGTGTAGTTTAACGTGACCGTTAATCTCGAGATCATGAGCCACGGGACCTCCTATTTACGTGGAATCCGAACCACAGGACATGGCATTTCACTTCGAAAATCTCACATGCATTGACCGGGAATCGAACCCGGACCGCCTTGGTGAGAGGCATACAGCTAGACCGCTGAGCCACCACGCCCCTTAGTTAGGAAGATATAGGCCATACATTTTGGTGATGTGCAGGAGCCTGTGATTTTACGAGGGGATGTTCTGTCTTATCCTAACATTCAGATATGTCACCGGGGTTTTGCATGAACGTACTAAGCTTTAAATGAGTACCGTACGATGTTTAGGGCTTAGTGTGATGTGACATAACGGTACGACAGAATTAAAGTTCACCATGCGCGTTCGCGACAATGTGAGTTGTGTTTGCTGTTGTTTTTCTGACGTGCTAGAGAATAATGTAATCCCAATGGGGGCGTTGATTATTTTACGGGTGAAGTATTTCAGTTGTTGTTGAAAGTTATGTGGCTTAGACGGCTTAGCTTTGAACATTAAGGCAAAGTTTGAATTCTGGAATCATTCAGCGTGTACAAAGCTTTGCGATTATTGTAAGAACGTCGCTGTGAAATACGCATAAAATTTTTAGCCTACTTTTCACATTTTGCAAATATGAGGAAAATGTAGACTTATAAAATCGATCCGGTCTGTCTGTCCTTCTGACCCTATCAACTCCTACATGGCTGCAGAAATCGAAACCAAATTTGGTATGAGTAAAGATCTATACCTGAATATCTCAAGGCCATATTTGATAATGATGTCAGTGCTACCAACTGCTGAAAAACCGCAATTGAAATTTGAACTCCATGTTGTATATATTGGAAGGTATGCATGGTAGCTATACCAAAATTGGCACACATATAGATAATAATATTTCAGTTTAATTTCCAGGAGGCCATATATGACAGTGTTTCCAAAATGATTCTAAGTCTGCTGATAGGTCCAATTGGTGAAAGCATATATCTTGTACACTATCAATCGGATTTCAACCGAATTTTGTATGTACTATGTGTACATAAACAGATATGACTGAGCGTATTCTTAAGAGCCACCAGGGCTGTCAACTGTTAATAAAATGTTGTCTCTAATATCAATATATCAGAAAGCATGCAAGGCAACAGCTCTAAACTTTGCACACGTATATGTATAATACCTAACATTCCAGATTGATTTGGAGTAACTAATACGTCAGTGCTGGCAACATGATTCTAAGCCTGCTGATAGTGAACCCTTCAGAATAGCAGTGTTTATATGTAAGAAATCTTAATCAAGGGGTCGCGCTCAGTTCCAAAGTGATGTTTACGTTCGCCAAACAACATGCTCTACTGAGGTAAGGGTCATAGGATTAAAACTATAATTAAGAAAGAAAGGAGACAAGATGTAAAATAATAACATGATTTAATGACTAATAGTGCATAAAAAGAATATAAACAACAATAATAAAAAATCCTCCCTGAATTTTCCCATGACAGGAATATCTAACAATGCTGAGGAGTCAGACGGATCTCCCCCTTTATTAAAATGTGGATCCTGGTTCCACTAACTTGCATTTTGGATTTTATGTACGCGTAATGACTAACTACGAGGAATGAGTACTTTGGATGACTGTTCGTTTACAACGGGTTCACAGCCACGATGCTTACGAACAATCATCTCGTAAATCAACGTTTATGGATATGGAACATGACACTAATAAAAACCCTTAAAAATGTAAAGCTGACACACACACTAAAATCTACTATTTACAGGAATCTCTCGAGACCCTCATTTAGCGCGATGACGCACTTGACAATGAGCTGCCAACACCGGCCAATTGCTCAATACACAAGCAAGGAAATACAGCATAGCACGTGACTTCACGGGTCACTGAATGGAATATAAACATGGACTAAACCAACAACAACAAAAGCCTGACCAGCTGATATTACTTTATACGAACAAAACTGCATGTTAAGCTAACGCTTCGGAGATTATCGTGATTCGTAGGCAACTCCCATTTATTTAAACAATTTTTATCATTGATCAGTTCTTATTCTGTATTTCAAGTAATTACGGTGCCACGCAAGCGCTCTCCACTAATGACCTCGCTAGCAACCTTCAGTCCGTCTTGTGAAGTGAAACATCTCCCCCTTTCCTCAATACCTGTCATCGTCCCAACTCCAGTGTGTAAAAATAACTGACCAGCTGTGCCGTTATCTCAAGGAATCAACAGCAACAAAATCTCAACCACCTCAACAAATGGTCAGACATTAATCAAAATATCCACAATTGCCCTCGCAAGGTTACAATATGGACCTGGCACCAAGCTGACAGAAATCAGTCTACGCTGAAATTCCCGCTTGTAATGACCAAAAAATACACACACACACATCTGGGAATGACCTTACGTTTTTCACACAGGTCGGCTGAATAGGTGCTCGCAAACTATTTAAAAAAAATATTAAAACCTACGATAGAGCTGACTGCTCTTCGTCACAAATCACATTGCTCCAAAGGCAATAATTTCACTGAATCTGATCAATAATAAACCAAAAAAAGAGGATTAATTACCCTCCAATCTACTGTATAATTATATAACTTCAGTCCTACTTCTGAAACACAACATATCTCCGAGAGACGTTTTTTTTAAACCGCATTGCGTAACATATGCAAACACGGTCGTCCACATAGCTACGTTAGTTAAAACAACAAACAAAAGAACCTTCCACTAATAACATATATGCGAGCTGCTTCCATGCAAAAGGTGTGTCAGACCAAAACTAAATAAACTACGTTAATCACACAAGCAAATTATTTACAAAACAAAATATGTCCCATACACCATAAGTTAATCTATCAGATAATAAGAATATTATTCAGTACTCATCCTCAGCTAGTCACCCGTCAAAGAACATCAGCAGCCATCTCCCAACTGGATGCTTCTTATCTCATCTCAACCATCTTGACGGAGTGTTGATAGTTCCAGGCTTCTTCAATGGTAAGCGATGTCATCTCTCGTGCTGATTCAAAAAGTTAAATTATTATACACTTGATATCTGACTACTAAATTCGCCGTTTCAGGTACTACTTTCCCCGGAACTGTTCGTTGGCGAATTATCGATGATACTGCCCCTACAAAATATAGTACTATGACTATCTAACACTGAATTTAGCACATTTATTAATAATTTCTGTGTCCTTCATGACACGCAAAATATAAAAGCTTCCGTCCTCAGACGAACAAAAGTAATACGCCCTTACGTCCTCAGACGTACAAGAGTACTAGCAAAGTCTTGGCTCTTCACGCCACTTATAAATGAACCGGCCCTAGGTCTTGATAGAGGGGGAAATTATATAAAAATTTCTCAAAATAATAGTGGTACAGGAATGAAATAAATATCACTGAACTCGAAAAATAGCGCAGGTCAAGAATATGCCCATTAATCCTAGAATCGATCGTAGAGATGTTGTCTAGGTGATCTCCCGCGTTAATGCTAGTCATCGCGTGCCCAAGCTAGACTTGCCGCGCTGGTAAGCATTCTTCTCTCATTGGTTCCATATTTTCTGTAACTTGGCGGTTTTTATCAGTCCTTGGCATCGTAGGAGTGTAGTATTTTCATCAGCCACTCACGTTACTGCATCATATTTTTTCTAGGCGCGAATATTACAATGAACATACCAGAAGCGTGTCTCACTGCGCGTCGCTTCTATTTTGAGGTGGCCACCACCTGTCCTTCTGAATCATTGCTAGGTCTTTCTTTTCACAATCCTAAGTATTTAGCCTTTTGTCAAACTGCTGCAGGTATGTCCCCATTGTCTCCAACCAATGCTTGAATATTTCCTCATCTCCGTCTGGCTATTTTCATGATGCTGGTGGAAATATTTATTAATTGAAGAAATTAAACATCGAATCATTTATCCATCAGAGGGTGAAGGGTTCACAACTCCCCCACTCACAAAATTTCGAACTTCGGAGAAAGTCGATAATTTTAAAAAGATTTCCGTAGGCCAAATTGTTTTATTTCAGAATCACCCCTTTTCTATTACTCGGTCTAGCCGCTCCTGTCTTGAATGGCATTTACTCGTCTCATTTCCTGCTTGGACCTCCCCTCTCAGTCTGCTTGCATGACGCGCTGGTGCCTTAGGCAACACTCTGATCGTCTCGTTAATGTTTGTCAACACCACTTCCACTTCCTTCTTCACGTGCCGTACTCAACTGCTCCCCATTCACTTGGTTGATATTAGGACGTCCATATATTTAAACTGCATCATTATTTCGGCGCCCTCATGGTTCACTTCTTCGATTAAATAGTTATTGGGCTTTGTTCTCTGACACGGATCACAAGTCGTAATGACGTCACATATAGTTGTTCTCATACGTGGCCATGTAAATGTTTCTCCTATTGTCGCTTCGCACTTGTCTAATCCGACGTGTCCGTAACTTTCGTGAGTATGCCATGTCAGTCCTCGCTGTAATGATGCAGGTACTAATATGCGTAACTTGGTGTGGTCATTATGTATCCATTTGTGCAGCAAATTGTTGACATAAACATATCTTCCTTCTTTGGCTTTCGCTTCTCGAAATGCAGGTGTTCCTGTAGGTAGTTGCTTTCTGAAGTATTTAATTAATAGCATCATCCATGGTTCCGCTTCCTGTTCTCGCTGTATCTAACGTAACTCCTCCAAGAATTCCCGGTCCTTCGGTGTTAACTCCAAGTGTTGTACCATCGCTGTTTCTTCATTATCTGGCTCTGGATTCCTGCTGAGTGCATCCGGAATCACGTTCATCTTCCCTGGGCAATGTTCAATCTCAATGCTAAACTGCTGAATATATATAGACCAACGTGTCACACGTTCGCTTGCCATCGACGTCTTAAACAAGAATGTTAATGCCTTGTGATCAGTCCTGACAACAATGGGGTAGCCATAAATTATTCTTTTCCATCGTTGAAGCGCATGAAGTATGGCCAACAGCTCTAGTTCCGTTACAGTATAATTGCGCTCGTGCTTACGCAATTTTCGGCTGACAAATGCCAAATACGTTTTATGTTGCAGGTTAGCTGGATCTTCTTGGTAGAGCACAGCACCTATACCAATTAGTGAAGCATCCGCTTGGATTATAAATTTGTGCTTGAAATCTGGATATCCTAACTTAATGCAGTTTTCCAATAGCTGTTTTGTTGCTTGGAACGCCTTCTCACACTCCGCATTCCATAACCATTTATTATTCTTCTTTAGCATTTCCTGCATTGGAGCTACAGTCTCCGTGTAACCTGGACAGTTTTCCTTAAAGAATCCCGTTATGCCTAAGAAAGCCCGAATGAGCTTGACTCTCGTTGGTGTAGGGAAATTCTTTATCGCTTCGATCTTAGCTGGATTTGGCTTCACCCCATCCTTGTCAATGATGTGACCCAAATATAAGATCTCGCTCTTGAAGAAATGCGATTTCTTCTGGTTTACTTTGAAATTTGATGCATTCAGGTTGCCTAATACTTTATCTAAATTTTCCATGTGAGTTTCAATGTTGTAGGATGCCAGCAGAATGTCATCAATGTAGCGTACTGTCATCTCCTTAACTTTCTCGGTTAGATTCCGGTCCAGGGCTCGGATTAAAGCACAGCCCGCTGTTTTGACTCCAAAGGGCATTCGGACGAAGCAAAACGTTTGGTTATCGATTAAGAAGCCAGTTAGAAGCTGTGACTTCTCATCCAATACAATATGGTGGAACGAGCTCGTCAGGTCAACTGATGAATAAATGCTTTTGTTTTTAAAGCCTTTTAATACGTCTCTGATAATTGGCGCTCTGTCATACTCAGGAAAAATGAGTCTCATGTTAAGATTTCTGGCATCTAAACAAAGTCTAATAGATCCATTTGGTTTTGTGACTGCCAACATCGCATTTAGATAAGGTGTAGGTGTCTTCCTTATCACTCCAGCTTGTAACATCTCATCTACAGTATAATGACCTTAACTTGACCACGATATTTTTCAGGAATTGGGTACAATCTACTTTTGAAAGGCAACCAATCCTCGACTTGCATTGAATATTTGAAATTTAATATTTTCCCAGGTACTGTATCAAATACTGTTTTGTGCTTCCTTAAAATCTCTTCCAATTGTTTTCTGTGTTCAGTCCCAAGTTGAATGTCATTTAGCCGCTCCTGTAGTAACTCTTCAAATTGTGCCTCACTGTTATCTCCTTCCGTTAATAAAGACCATATCTCCTGGGATTCACTCTCCTCATCTAGTTCCACAACGGCTCCCTCTATGATGTTATCTTCTGCCTTTCGTATCTCCTCTTCCGTCTCTTCCGATATTGCTTCCAATGCCCAAGAATTTACATCTCTTCCGGTGGTGATTTCATCCATATGCAATCCCACGTTCTTCAGCTAATCATACTCTCTAAAACTGACTGTATTCTTGTGCAAATCTATCACTGCTTGATAGTCACAAATAAAATTTGCACCAAGAATTATATTGAAATTCATCTTTGGCATGATAATGAATGTTTGCCCAAAAGTATGTTCCAATATGTTCAGCTCTAAGTATGCCTGACGTTTACAAGTGACGGTGCGTTCAGGAATAACACCCCTCACTTTGAGCTGTGGTACGGGAATTACAGGAATATTCTGACTCCGTCCCAACTCTCGAACCAAGGCCTCCGATACCAGACTGATCTGCGACCCCGTATCCAATAAACATCTTATATTAATTCCACCAATCCTCGCGTAAATAATGGGTAACTGCCTAATTTCATCGTTCCGTGGTTTCGCCGTCTCCTCCAGGCAGTCTTCTGGCAAAGCAATCCATTCTTGTATGTTCGCTACTATCCATCCATCTTCAACTTCCGACTGTTGCGTTTGTAGACTGTCTTCTTTATCCAAATTTAGCATTTTTTTAAAGCTCCGGTGCGACTCCCATCATCCGTTTGTCGCCCATGCCCTTGATATTCCTCTTGTCTCAGTAAACTTCCAGCTTCCTCAGTATGTGTGTCTGGATTCTTCATGTTCCCAATGGCTTTTTCCCATCTTCCTAGCTCTCCACCTTGACTAGCGTGTAATTCCTCTAGGTAATTTTGTGATTGAGCGTGCCTATCATCCCAGTCATTTCGATAATTACGCGCCTCTCCTTGATTTTGATCTCTTCTTCCTTTCCATCTTTGATTAGCATTGTAATCACCGTATCTTCCATAAGGCCTGTCATTCCTTCTATTTTCACGCCATTGCTGATATCCTCTCTGCTGATATCTATTGTTGCCTTGATATGACCTATTGTTATAGTTATTCTCGTTACGCTGGTATGGTCTGTTTTCTCCTTCTTCCTGGTTTCGCCTAGGCGTAGACGTGCTTTTATTAGTACCCTGCGTTTTAGTGTTTGCCTGCTTTGGTTTTATGACCTCTGTCGTATTGACTAACTCCAGTTGTCTTCCTCCTCTATAATGATTATGAGTTGTAGTCTCATCTATCTGGCGTAATATCTGCTCTGCCTGTAAGGCCGTACTAACGTTCGCTGCGACTAGTACTTGTTGCACGTTGACTGGTAATTGCCGCGCTATTGTCATCACCAGATCCGCTTCATTTAAAGGGTAATCAAGGTCGCGAAATTTTAGCATTTGCATGTTAAAGAAATCTGAGTATTTCGTTTGCTGGGTGGTTTGGTATTTTCTAGAGTAAAGCTCCATCCTTAGACTCTGTTGTATTGCTGGCGACCAGTATTTGCGCAGAAACGCTAATTTGAAATCTGACATGGTTCCAAATGTATATTTGAAGCTTAAAAACCATGTAAGGACATTTCCTGATAAAAATCTCTCCATCATCCTCAATCTACGTGATTCAGGTACCCCAGTGTCATTGTAATGATCCTCAATTTCTTTAATAAAAGCTTTAGGTGTCACCCCTGAATTTTCCGTGTATTTCTGCGGTTTATAATCGTTCGAGCGAATTACTTGGATAAGTTGTGTGGGCTGATGACCGTCTTGTGGCGTGGAACTCCTTTCAATATTCTTGCGAAACCCTTCCGTGTTTGCTGTTAATGGGCTCTCTGTCTGAGCTTGACTCCCTGCTGTGCTTTCCTCCCCGGGGCTATTTGAGTCGTCCTGCCTATCTCTCATTGTTCCTGTTTTAAATATCGAGGATTTTTCTAATGACCTCAGTTCGGCTTTAATGATCCTGTCTGTTTGCTCTTTAAGTTTACTCTTAATTTCTTGCTCTAATGCTTGAATACGAGTATGATTTTCGCCTACTGTCTTAATGATGGTTGATCTTTCCTCTTTAGAATCGATAGTCATTTTTCGCCAATCTTTCCTTATCTGCTCCTTCAACGTGCTTACTTTCTCTTCAATCTGGCTTTTAGTGTCATCCTGATTGCTTTCTATCTGGGTTTTCCATTCTTCCAATCTCGCGCTATTTTCGTCGATGGTGCTCCTTAATTGACTCTGATCCGCTTCTAGGCTTTTCCATTGCTCCGCTGATTTTATTTCGAGACGGTCCATATCTTTAATTATGCCGGATATATTTTCATCTACTGCTGATAATTGTTGTTGAATGATTTTGCCGCTCTTTTCCATTTCCATAAATCGTCCTTCTAACTTATCCTGAGCTATCTTGACCTCGCTTTTATTCATAGTGCACGCTAGTTCAATTCGCTCTAATTTAGCTAACACCGTTTCATCCAGAATGCTAAGTTTTTGATCAAAAATACTTTCCATTTTCTTAATCTGATCTAATTGCTTTTCATTGTTTTTACTAACATCTAGGGCCAGCAATACCATCTGTTGATTAGTGTGATCTTTCATCTCTGCGGTTAATGAAGCTAATTGGTTCGTGTTTTTAACATTCTGCGCCTCTAACTGCGAATTTATAGTGTCATTGATTTCATTTTTTAGTAATCTAGCTTGTTCCGCCTGATATTCATTTTGATCAATCCTACTGTTATTTAATTGTGTCCGCAATGATTCACTTTGTTCGGATAATTTGTTTATAGACTCACTTTGTTCTAACATAGTATTGTTTAGTGATTTACTTTGTTCGGATAACTTCGCGTTTAATGCTTCACTTTGTTCTAACATACTATTGTTTAAAGATTGACTCTGTTCCGCCAATTTAGTGTCCAACAATTCCTGTGTTCTCCTAGCCGCACTCTCAATGATTTCTTGAATCTGTTCCACCGTTGCCATCTTATACACTTTATATGAGACATTAGGGAAATGGCATAAAGCAATGCCCTTTGACACACACATACAATCCAATGCACATTTAATTTCTTTACCCTACTCAGTTCATTTATTTTTACATTTAATCCCACTAGTCGATTGCATCTCTGAGTGGTTCTAATTTTACTCAATTTAATTTAAACCCAAACACATATTCAGTCATTAAATTGTTATCCTGATCTGATATTAACACTGACTAATTAACAAAGTATTATTTGTCATTTAAGGCTACCAGCCTCCTAACATTTTCATGAGTTTGACTTTCTAAACAAATCTAGTTTTAACTTTAATCATTGGGCGCCCGGTATCACGTATATGAATTTAAAAGACAAAAACGTGAACCGTATTTTACATTGCAAACTCCTGATTTTAATTTATATTTCACACATTTGGCGGTAACACCTTCGCCTCAATTACTTTTAATAAAATATCACTTCCCGGTGATTAAAATACTGTCATATCTGCCTGCACTTGCGGCATGTCAGTTTTACTCAAATACGCCACTTAAGTGTGTTCCAGCAGCGAACCAGCAACAAAATTACACCTTCATTGTTGCGTCAGTTTGAAAACCCAACTACGCTTACATTGGCATGTGCAAAATCTTTGCCGTTACACCACAGTGAATCGCCCCACGCTTTGCCGCGCCAGTTTATCTCCTATGAACCCTTCAGAATAGCAGTGTTTACATGTAAGAAATCTTAATCAAGGGGTCGCGCTCAGTTCCAAAGTGTTGTTTACGTTCGCCAAACAACATGCTCTACTGAGGTAAGGGTCATAGGATTAAAACTATAATTAAGAAAGAAAGGAGACAAGATGTAAAATAATAACATGATTTAATGACTAATAGTGCATAAAAAGAATATAAACAACAATAATAAAAAATCCTCCCTGAATTTTCCCATGACAGGAATATCTATCAATGCTGAGGAGTCAGACGGATCTCCCCTTTATTAAAATGTGGATCCTGGTTCCACTAACTTGCATTTTAGATTTTATGTACGCGTAATGACTAACTACGAGGAATGAGTACTTTGGATGACTGTTCGTTTACAACGGGTTCACAGCCACGATGCTTACGAACAATCATCTCGTAAATCAACGTTTATGGATATGGAACATGACACTAATAAAAACCCTTAAAAATGTAATGCTGACACACACACTAAAATCTACTATTTACAGGAATCTCTCGAAACCCTCATTTAGCGCGATGACGCACTTGGCAATGAGCTGCCAACACCGGCCAATTGCTCAATACACAAGCAAGGAAATACAGCATAGCACGTGACTTCACGGGTCACTGAATGGAATATAAACATGGACTAAACCAACAACAACAAAAGCCTGACCAGCTGATATTACTTTATACGAACAAAACTGCATGTTAAGCTAACGCTTCGGAGATTATCGTGATTCGTAGGCAACTCCCATTTATTTAAACAATTTTTATCATTGATCAGTTCTTAATTCTGTATTTCAAGTAATTACGGTGCCACACAAGCGCTCTCCACTAATGACCTCGCTAGCAACCTTCAGTCCGTCTTGTGAAACATCTCCCCCTTTCCTCAATACCTGTCATCGTCCCAACTCCAGTGTGTAAAAATAACTGACCAGCTGTGCCGTTATCTCAAGGAATCAACAGCAACAAAATCTCAACCACCTCAACAAATGGTCAGACATTAATCAAAATATCCACAATTGCCCTCGCAAGGTTACAATATGGACCTGGCACCAAGCTGACAGAAATCAGTCTACGCTGAAATTCCCGCTTGTAATGACCAAAAAATACACACACACACATCTGGGAATGACCTTACGTTTTTCACACAGGTCGGCTGAATAGGTGCTCGCAAACTATTTAAAAAAAATATTAAAACCTACGATAGAGCTGACTGCTCTTCGTCACAAATCACATTGCTCCAAAGGCAATAATCTCATTAAATCTGATCAATAATTAACCAAAAAAAAAGGATTAATTACCCTCCAATCTACTGTATAATTATATTACTACAGTCCTACTTCTGAAACACAACATATCTCCGAGAGACTTTTTTTTAAACCACATTGCGTAACATATGCAAACACGGTCGTCCACATAGCTACGTTAGTTAAAACAACAAACAAAAGAACCTTCCACTAATAACATATATGCGAGCTGCTTCCATGCAAAAGGTGTGTCAGACCAAAACTAAATAAACTACGTTAATCACACAAGCAAATTATTTACAAAACAAAATATGTCCCATACACCATAAGTTAATCTATCAGATAATAAGAATATTATTCAGTACTCATCCTCAGCTAGTCACCCGTCAAAGAACATCAGCAGCCATCTCCCAACTGGATGCTTCTTATCTCATCTCAACCATCTTGACGGAGTGTTGATAGTTCCAGGCTTCTTCAATGGTAAGCGATGTCATCTCTCGTGCTGATTCAAAAAGTTAAATTATTATACACTTGATATCTGACTACTAAATTCGCCGTTTCAGGTACTACTTTCCCCGGAACTTGTCGTTGGCGAATTATCGATGATACTGCCCCTACAAAATATAGTACTATGACTATCTAACACTGAATTTAACACATTTATTAATAATTTCTGTGTCCTTCATGACACGCAAAATATAAAAGCTTCCGTCCTCAGACGAACAAAAGTAATACGCCCTTACGTCCTCAGACGTACAAGAGTACTAGCAAAGTCTTGGCTCTTCATGCCACTTATAAATGAACCGGCCCTAGGTCTTGATAGAGGGGGAAATTATATAAAAATTTCTCAAAATAATAGTGGTACAGGAATGAAATAAATATCACTGAACTCGAACAATAGCGCAGGTCAAGAATATGCCCATTAATCCTAGAATCGATCGTAGAGATGTTGTCTAGGTGATCTCCCGCGTTAATGCTAGTCATCGCGTGCCCAAGCTAGACTTGCCACGCTGGTAAGCATTCTTCTCTCATTGGTTCCATATTTTCTGTAACTTGGCGGTTTTTATCAGACCTTGGCTTCGTAGGAGTGTCTAGTATTTTCATCAGCCACTCACGTTACTGCATCATATTTTTTCTAGGCGCGAATATTACAATGAACATACCAGAAGCGTGTCTCACTGCGCGTCGCTTCTATTTTGAGGTGGCCACCACCTGTCCTTCTGATTCATTGCTAGGTCTTTCTTTTCACAATCCTAAGTATTTAGCCTTTTGTCAAACTGCTGCAGGTATGTCCCCATTGTCTCCAACCAATGCTTGAATATTTCCTCATCTCCGTCTGGCTATTTTCATGATGCTGGTGGAAATATTTATTAATTGAAGAAATAAAACATCGAATCATTTATCCATCAGAGGGTAAAGGGTTCAATAGGTCCAATTTTAAAATACATGTAACTTCTAAACTAACAAATGGATTTCATCCAAAATTGGCACAACAATAAATCATAATATTCAGATTATTTCTGACCAACACATGCATGTCATTGTTGCCAACATGATTTCACGCTCGCTGATAGATCCAATGTCTAACTGCATGTAACGTCCATGCTATCCATCGGACTTCAACCAAATTTTGTATTCTGTACCCTAAGAGATGGAACTAAGAATATAATCAGTCACCAGAGCTGTCGACTGTAGTGCTCTATTTGGCTTCATTGTGCCATGTATATTTCGAACTAATTACAAATTTCGATATTACCAACTTAATTTTGTCATTATTCTAGATAGGTCCATGTAGATTAATCATTGGCATGAATCTTTCATTTTAAGAAAAGTAGGTTCTTTAGTTCGTCACGGAACTTCTTGTTATTTCAGTAATATGGGATTTGAGATGTGCTTCTACAGTGATGCACAGGTGATCGCTCCCTGACAAGTAGGGGGAGCTTTGGAGCGAATCGACCTGTTTAGCTTGGCCGTGAAGGTAGGAGAATTGGGCAAGGGTAGCAGAGAGCTCCACAGGGCTAACCAATGTTGTGTACAGAGCGTGTGTATCGCTACGCGCTCTATTTGAATACCATGTAAACTTTCTAAAACACAATGTTAGAGACTATTCCATCTCCTTGAGAAGTAATGGAACATTTCATCCCATAGAAACTCTATATCAACAGAAACACAAGTAGTTCCGTGACGAACTACAGGGCCTACTTTTCTCAAAATTTAAGATTCATGCCAATGAATAATCCATTTATCAGAAATGAAATGTTACATTGGATCTGTCAGCGCTCGTAAAATAATGTTGGCAAAAGTGTTATGTATGTGTTGCTTAGAATTAATCTGAAACATTTTGATCTATTATTGTCCGAAGTTTGGATAACATCCATTTGGTAAAATGGAAGTTACAAGTATTTAAAAATTGGACCTATCAGCAGCTTAGAATCATGTTGGCAACCCTGTCATATAAGGGATCCTGAAAATTAATCTGTTATGTCATTATCTCTGTGTGTGACAAGTTTGGAACAGCTCGCATGCATAACTTCTGAGATATCCGTCATTGAGCTCAAATTTCAAGTTGATTTTTCAGCAGTTGGTAGCACTGATGTCATTTTCAAATATGGCCGTGAGATAATCATACCAAATTTGGTTTTGATAACTGCAGCCGTTTAGGAGTTGCACACACACAGACAGACAGAGAGATAGACAGACAGACAGACAGACAGCAGGAGGACAGACAGACACACATTTGTCCGGATCGATCTAATAAGTCTACTCTTTCCTTATTTTAACAAAATGTGAAAAGGAGGCTAAATATTAGATTGTTTGTGGTTGTTGTTTAAACATCTAATTCATCTACCCAGAAACTTTATTGGAGATTAATGTTAATATTGTATGGGAACAGTGGTGTAACCCCCCAAAGTCATATAATCAAAATATTACATTTGTTGAAGTGTTTAATTTTTAATAAAACCAAACTTTTCACTCGTGTAAAATTGTTAGCGTTACCCTAACTTAACATTTATTTAATGAGCAAAATGGTCAGCTGGTTAGTTTGCCAGAGAGGTGGCAATGAGATGGGTGTGGCACTACGGTATCTTTCATCAGCATTCCAACAATAAACCACTTGCTAGTTACCATTCCGTTAGTACCCGAAAAGTATCATGTTGAAAAGTAAATATCCAATATTCATACAATGTTGGGGAATAGAATGGACAAGATTATTTCGCGAAAAATAAAATGGGAGGACATCATCACGTCTATAGGGAAAATACGCCTGGCCTTTTATGGACACTTGGCACTTTTGGATTCTGAAAGACTCACCGACAGGATATTCACAGTAGCAGGAAGAGGCAAGGCTTCTAAGAACAAATGGATTGCGACAGTTAAGTCAGATATGGAACAACTAGATATCCCACTGGAACAATCTCGTGACCGTCTGCTGTTCCGTCAGGTCATCCGACAGGGCTTTTTCCAACGTCCCTTACAAGTAAGAAGACTACAGGAGCTAAGTGGACAGAAGAAAGAAGACTGGCTCATAGTCAAACAAGTAGTTCCGTGAAGAACTATACAGCCTATTTTCATATATCCTACTCATGTTAATTGCCTCTATCAACATACAAAAATTCAATTTTATTGTAGTGATAGATTCGTAGATATTGAGAACCATCTAAATATTTCAGACGGTCGCCAGGTTGGATTTTTATTTACGTACTATTACATGAAGATTATTGTGTACGTGTGGTATTCAAACTTCAATCGCATGATTAGGACACAATAAATAAAAACCAGATTTTAAAATTTCGCACAGCTGCCATCTTGTGGTTATGAAAACAATTGAAATAAATTAGATGGCAGTGGATTAACATTTGTATATGCATTTAACGTGCAAAGTTTCACTGCACTCGGATGGTTAAATCGCGATAAACATCCATTTAAATATTTTATACTTCGCGTCCCCGCCATGTTGGATTTGTGCTCACCGGGTTACTGAACGTCCTATAGGTGAACTTATGTCCGTAGCCTCTATGAACATAAAAAATCAGTTTGATTGCTGTAAAAGATTCGTAGATATTGAGAACCGTCAATATATTCCGGGTGCTCGCCATTTTGAATTGTTATATGTATAGGCCATATGGTTATGTACCATTGTAGGAAAATTATTGCATAGCTTCATTATTCAAAGTTTCACTTCGATCGCACGATTATCGCTCAAGAAATAAAAATTAATTTTAAAATTTCGCACAGCCGCCATCTTGAGGTTATGTAAACAATTGAACTAAATTAGATGCCAGTGCATTACATACGTATAATCATTTACTGTACCACATTTCATTGCGGTCAGATGGTTAAATCACGAGAAAAGTCTATTAAAATGTTTCAAATTTGCCTGGCAGCTATGTTCGTTTTGTACTTTACAGATTTTTGAATGTTACATAATATCAACATTATTGTAGCAGTGCCCTTTATCACCGTACCAAATTTCAGGGTGATATCTGTAATAGTTTCGGAGATATAGAATGCCAGTGAAATATTTCGCACAGCCGCCATTTTTAGGTGATGTAAACAATTGAACTAAGTTAGACGTCAGTGCATTACAATGTGTATTAACACTTGCTGTACCAAGTTTCATTATGGTTGGATGGTTAAATCGCGAGAAAAGTCTATTTAAAAGTCTCAACTTCGCTTGGCCGCCATGTTGGTTTTGTAGTTGCCATGTTTTTGAACGTCTCGTAGGTAAACATCCAGTAGTGCCCTTTATCACCGTACAAAATTTCAGGGTGTTATCGGTAATAGTTTCGGCGATACTGAATGCTGGTGAAATATTTCGCACTGCCGCCATGTTGGATTGGTGCGACACAATAAAATTTTAAGGGTACGGTCGGCCAGAAAGTGCTATGATCTTACCGAGTTTCATTGAAA
This sequence comes from Meconema thalassinum, assembly GCA_946902985.2. Lineage (NCBI taxonomy): Eukaryota > Metazoa > Arthropoda > Insecta > Orthoptera > Tettigoniidae > Meconema > Meconema thalassinum. The sequence continues at coordinate 65,997,727 of OX336391.1, read as the reverse complement.
TCTCTCCCGCCGTTTAGAAGTTATTGGGGTGGGGGGCACACACATGATTCACACACACACGCACACACAGACACACGGATAAAAGTTGATCTCATAAGCTTATTTTTTCATAAAATGAAAATAGGCTAAAAATGAGGGCCTATAGGAAGAAGAGGAAAGCAACAACTTTACCGAAGAGTAGATACGAGCCCCGTGGTCCTAAGTAGACCTAAACGATAAAGAAAGAAAGAAGGAGAGAAAGAAAGATAGAAAGATTCTATAATATCAACATTATCAACATTAATAAGTGCAAACGTATTAAATGCTAATGAAATCTACCACGAAAACATTAAAGATACGAGGTTTTGAAACTTCGGGACCGTATATTTGCTTTCATCTATCAGGTTATGTCTATTTATGTTTGAGCCCTCTGCCCCCTCCCCAGTTGTAATTTTTACTCGGCTCATCCTCCTCCAAAGTAAATCCCTTTCCAAAAATGTTAGAGTAACTAAGATCTGAAGTTGAATATGGAATAGTGATACCAGGATTAAATGGACTACATAAATTAAGGATGACATCAAAGAAGTCAAAATCACATTAGAAGAATAGCACATATAAAATTAAGATTCTGCACGACTCATATTTAGGACTCCAAATCAAAATGTATAAAAGGCAAAAAGGAAGGGTGTTCTACAGTGAAGAAAGGATCTGGACGTCTGAGAGGATGATGATATTTTGGAAGCATAGAAAATAATTGATTCTAGTGGTCCTTCTGTCGGGCCATAATATATGAAATAAATAAATAAATACATAAATACATAATTATTATTAATATTATGCTTCCAGCACTGCCACCTCTATTCTACCACTGGAATACTGTTGAGTTAAAATTCAATCGAGAACTTCTTTGCTTTGTTACCCTCTTTTTACATAGCTAAACTTTCCTCGGGGTGATTTATTTAACGGGAAGACGTTGCCTGCTCTCCCAAGAGATTATAAACGTGAATTTTCCTTCCCCGGGAAGTTTCCCTTGCTGGTTGAGCACATCAAAGCCCACCCTGTGATCACCAAGCATCACAGACAGCGATTAGCGCTTTGCTGCCAGGCTTGCCCGTGTGGGGCTGTCCCGTTCAGCAAGCACGGACACAGAATTGCTTTCCTGAGTTCTCTGGTTCTGTCATCAGCACTGTAGCTTGGGAGGGAGCCAACTGATATATCCTCGGGTTTGGAGTCGTAACGCGTTACTGTTGTTGTTTGAGACTTCAGTCTTTCGACTGGTTTGATGCAGCTCTCCATGCTTCCCTGTCCTGAGCTAATCGTTTCATCTCTACGTAGCGACCACACCCTACATCCCAAGCAATCTGTTTAACATATTCTAACCTTGGTCTACCCCTACTGTTCTCATCCTCATCCCGTCCTTCCATAACTAAGCTTGCTATTCCTGGGTGTCTTAGTACGTGTCCTACCAACTTATTTCTTCTCTTCATTAGCAGTTTCCAGAAACATCTCTCCTCTCCCACTCGTCTTAACTTAGAGTAACTTACTACAGTTGGCAGCCCTGGTGACACTGAATATACAGTATTCTTAGTTCCAACTCTTAAGGTATAGAATGCACATACAAAATTTGGCTGAAGTCTAATGGATAGTATGGACGTTACATGTTGTTTGATATTGGATTTATCAGTGCGCGTAAAACATGTTGGGAACCATGCCATGCATGTGATGCTCAAAATTCATCTGAAATATTACGATCTATTATAGTGCCAATTTTGGATAACATCAATTTGTTAGTATAGAAGTTACATGAAATTAAAAATTGAAACTATCAGAAAGGTTAGAATCATGTTGGCAACACTGAGGTATATTAGTTACTCCAAATTAATCTAGAATGTCAGGTACTATACGTGTGCAAAGTTTAGAGCTGATAGCTTGCATACTTTCTGATATATTGATATTAGGATTAAACAAATAGAGAGAACATTTATTAACGGTTGGTAGCCCCGCTGGTTCTTAAAATTAATCATAGTCATAACTGTTATGGTACACAAAGCACATACGAAATTTGGTTGAAATTCATTTCTTGGTAGAGAAGTTATATGCATTTAAATCTGGACCTATCAGCAGGCTTAGAATCGTGTTGGCAGCTCTGATGTTTATAAGTTACACCAAGATAAGGTAGAATGTCAGGTACTATGCGTGTGCAAAGTTTAGAGCTGTTTTCGTGCATTCTTTCAGATATATTGATGTATTGAGAGAGCATTTATTAACAGTTGGCAGTCCTGGAAGCCCTTTAGAATACGCACAGTCATATCTGTTGTAGTACATATAGTACATACGAAATTTGGTTGAAATGCAATCAATAGCATAGACGTTACATTCATTTAGAAATTGGACCTATCGGCGGGCATAGAATCATGTTGGCAACATTGGCATGTATGGACTTCTGCAAATTAATCTGGAATGTTATTATCTATATGTGTGCCAATTTTGGAATAGTTCGCATGCATAACGTCTGAGATATCCAACATAGAGTTCAAATTCCAATTACGATTTTTCAGCAGTTGGTAGCTCTAACGTCAATTTCAAATATGGCCGTGAGATATTCAGGTCTAGATCTTTACTATTACCAATTTTGGTTTCGATAGCTGCAGCCGTTTAGGAGTTGATAGAGGGGGGTGGGGGTGGAAGACACAGACGGACAGACAGACAGACAGACAGAAGGACAGACAGACACACATTTCCCCGGATCGATCTCATAAGTCTACTTTTTCCTCATTTTTGCAAAATGAGAAAAGTAGGCTAATAAAAACTTCAGTGGCAGAGTGGCAGATTTATGATTGGAAGGTTCAATTCCCAGCAGAGGAAGGACGGCAAAAATTCACGGAACTCAGATTCGTACGATATTGGGTAGTAAATGAACCCGGATATCACATTCGATGATTGCAAGTTTATTACCTACTAATTAACTGTTGTTTTAAGAGGCGTAACATCAAGGTCATCTGCCTTTCAAAAGATTAAATTTCAGCCATAGATCACCCAATAGAGTTCCGGATTTGATGCCAGATGGCAGTGCTAAGCGGAACGTCTAAATTGAAGAGTAATCACCTATGTGGCTCCAACTGAAAAGAAAATGCTTGTAGTTTAACATGACCGTTATCTCGTGATGATATACTACGGAACCTATTTACAGTAAGTCTCTCACGACTCGGCCGGCCGGCGTGCCCAGCTTATCTGTCTCCCGTTGACTTACTGTATCACTCCCCGCTCGGCATAACGTAGCACTACGCTAACGTTATCCGTGCATGACATGAGATAACAATTAAATTTAATAAAATAAGCTTCTACTACCTTATGACAGGAGATGTTCTAAATGTTCTCCTCCTACATCCACACATTTCCGGCATCGTCTTAGGAAACTCCGATTCACACGCATGTGTTCGTCTTTCGTAATTGAGGCTATTTCTCTCCGGATATGTTAATATTTTTCTCGGACGAAGCTTGGTTCCATTTACACGGGTATAGTTCGACGACGCAGAATAACAGATATTGGAGTAGACAACCCCCCCCCCCCCCCATCGCATATACGACATTCCTCTACATAACGAATGGGTCGGGGTATGGAGCGCAGTGAATGGATACATTATTATAGGGCCTATCCTTTTTCAAGGCACAATGAATGCACAAAGGTACAGGGATAATATACTCAACCCATTTTTTGACGAACTGACTGACACTAACTCTCGAAATGGATATCTTCAGCAAGACTCTGCCACCGCGCATACAGCTCACGACACATTAAACTTAATGGAGGAAATTTTTGAATACCGTGTAATTAGTACGGAAGTCACGGTCCCCATATTTAACTGTTTGTGAATTTTATTTATATGGGTGCTTAAAGAATAAAGTGTATGCAAGAAACCTTCACACGTTGGGCGAACTGAAAGAACATAAACGGAGAGATATAAAGCCTCAATTACGGAAGACGAACTTATGCGTGTGAATCGGAGTTTCCTAAGACGATGCCGGAAATGTGTGGATGTATGAGGAGAAAAATTCCAACATCTCCTGTCATAAGGTACGAGCTTATTTAATTAATTGTTATCTTCTTAATTTTAATTGTTATCTCATGTCGTGCACGGATAAAGTGAGCGAAGTGCTATGTTATGCCGAGCGGGGAGTGATGAGTCAATGGGAGACAGATAAGCTGGGCGCGCCGGCCGGCCAAGTCGTGAGAGAGACTCACTCTATTTTAACATAAGAAACATTTAGAACTTCTTTCAGCTCGCACTCAGAAGAGGTGAGCGTACAAGGTTATCCTTCTTTTTAGGATCACGCTTGATATATTTTCGGTGTGGGAGTATATTTCTAAGTTGCTCCGAAGTCTGTAAGCACCATCTTTGAAGTTGGGACCAAGAATTTTTCTGATAAACCACTTATACTTAGTTGCCAGTTTTTCAAGCAGTCTGTGTATTCGAAGTGTTAAATATTCTGTTGGATATAATGCTTCAGGTCTAATCACGGTTTGATAATGTCTAATTTTGCCCTATTATTATTACTTTACTTTTATCGTAGTGGCCACTAGGGACCGCGATCTCAATTGTTTTTCTTCTTGTTAGCCCACCACGCCTTCATCCTTTCGGAAAGGGATTTCTTCCATTCATCTGAGTGAACATATCTCTTGCTGGGTTTTACTTCCTCTTGATGAACCTGACGGAGTTATTGTTTCAAAGGGGTTCTAAGTAAGGTATCTGATTCAGAAATTTCAAACTTTAACAAGTCCTTATCCACTTCCACCAGCCAAACAGGCATCATCTTTAAACCTCGGAAGTATGATAATAGACGGTTGGAGAATCTACTGACTGGCATTCCGAGGAGATGGGCAGATAATGTTATTCTCCGTTTCCGGATTACACTTGAGATATTTACAGTGTGGGAGTATATTTCTGAATTACTCCAGAGCTTGTAACCTCCATCTTTGAATTTAGGACCGAGAATTTTCCTAATGATCTTTCTTTCCTTAACTTCAAGTCTCTTGATCGGTCCAGCTGCGCGGTATGTTAGGCATTCAGCGCTCCCGCTCTAGTCACAGTTTGATAGTGTCTTAACTTTGCATTCCTAGAGATGGACTTTTTATTGTACAGTTGGTGTGTGAGGCGGAAGGCTGTTTCGAATTTATTGACTCGTGTTGAGATGGCGAACTTTTCAGAATTATTTGGTTCGATCCACTCACCAAGATATTTAAACTTTTGAAATTTTAAGATCTGCCGTGGGTGGTTTGAAGATGAGCTGGAGCTTATTTTATATTAGAGATGAATTGGGTTTTACTGTAAGATATTTTGAGTCCTATTTTGGTTGCACAATCATGGAAGTAATTTACTTGTTGAATGGCTATTTCTGGAGAGGAAGCAAACAAAGCGAGGTAATTATTATTATTATTATATGAAATTTACATAAAATTAACAAAAGCATCACCATTTGACTCCTTTAAAGCTAACATAAAACACTTATAATAGCACTGGATCTTAAGATGTTCACAGCAAGTCACTGAAAATACAAACTCTTACGTACTATACTTGCAGTACCAACGAGACAGCCTTTTGCATTATCTACATAATTATGGTGTTTCTTCAAGACAATTTCTTTCTTTGCATCTTCCCAGTTATTGGTAACTAAACCATTCACAGAGACAACGGCTGGGATCACAAAAACTTCTTTAAGTTATATATGCGACTAAACTGAGTAACAAGTGGCTGGTATTTTCCCCTTTTCTCTGACACTGTGTCACGTAGGTTTTCATCGAATGGAACAGCAACATCAACAATAGTTGCCAAGTGTGCATGCTCATCGAATATCACGAGGTCTGGCCTCGTGGCTTCTACAAATCGGTCAGTTATTATAGGAGAATCCCATAAGAACTTTGCTTTATCATTGCACAGAATCTAATCTGCATTTATCATATGAGACTTTCTTTTCATCAAAACAGTATCTCTGTCTAAAAGGCTTGTTTTCGCTGGGTTGTTGATGGTTATTCCCAATTTTCTTTGACGGGGCCCAAGATTATTCTCAAACTTTTCCTTTCTTTGGCCTCCAGTATTTCGACCAAGCCCTTTTACCATTTCAAATGATCTTGTCGACTTCATCGTTATGCTTGAGTCAAAAGTTATGCGTTACGGAGACGGAGACGGTGACGTCATGCAGCCGCGCGGGAAGCCTAAGTTAATGGGTGATGGACGGCGAGTGCGTGACGTCATGCAGCCACGCGGGAAGCCTAAGTTAATGGTTAATGGAGTCTGTTGAAAGGGTTCTGGGGAATCGAGTGACATGGGGCTTCGAGCGAAGCGAAAATAATACAGGGTGACTCCTAAAGAGGTGTACAAGATGCCAGGTAAGAATACAGGGTGACTCCTAAAGAGATATACAAGATGCCAGATAAGAATACAAGGTGACTCTTAAAGAGGTGTCAAGATGGCAGAGAAGAATACAGGGTGACTCCTAAAGAGGTGCAAAAGATGTCAGACAAGAATACAGGGTGACTCCTAAAGAGGTGTACAAGATGTCACACAACAATACAGGGTGACTTCTAAAGAGATATGCAAGATGCCAGATAAGAATACAGGGTGCCTCCTAAAGGGGTGTGCAGGATGTCAGAGCAAAATACAGTACAAGATGACAGATAAGAATACAGGATGACTCCTGGAGAGATATACAAGATGCCAGATAAGAATACAGGGTGCCTCCTAAAGGGGTGTGCAGGATCTGAGAGCAAAATACAGTACAAGATGCCAGATAACAATACAGGGTGACTCTAAAGAGATATACAAGATGCCAGATAAGAATACAAGGTGATTCTTAAAGAGGTGTACAAGATGGCAGAGAAGAATACAGGGTGACTCCTAAAGTGGTGCACAAGATATCAGACAAGAATACAGGGTGACTCATAAAGAGTTGTACAAGATGTCACACAAGAATACAAGGTGACTTCTAAAGAGATATACAAGATGCCAGATAAGAATACAGGGTGCCTCCTAAAATGTGTGCAGGATGTCAGAGCAAAATACAGGGTGACCCTTAACGAGGTGTACAGTATGTTAGATTCACTTCAAATACAGGGTGACCCTTAAAGAGATTTGCAAGATATCAGATTCAAATAATGGGTGACCCGTAAAGAGTTGTAAAAGATGTCAGACTCAAATACAGGGTGACCCTTAAAGAGGTGCCCGCGCGGGAAGCCTAACTTAATGGGTAATGGAGTCTGTTGAAAGAGCCCTCCTGAGCTTTTCTAACATGTGTTGCATTTGTAGCATGCATCTTACTGACCTGTGTTTCCTACATAAAATTATGAATGGTTACACAAAATGTAACATGCTCTTAAGCTACTTCCCACTCCACGTTCCCACCCGTTCAACACGCCAGGACCATTTACACCACATACCTCGCCCACGTCTTGAAGTACAGAAGCGCTCTATTTTCCACCGTCTACCTACCCTTAGAAAATCCCTTCCAAATATTGACATAATCTCTCCCTATCGAACATTCAAACATAACATTAGAAGATCCCTTTCATCCTCGATTCCTACCCCCTAACCCTCCTAACCACTCACTACCCCAATCACTCCCTGCGTCCTTCCCGAGATTTATCCTTTCTGCCGTCACTGCCAATTGTTACCTGTTATTGTTGTTGTTGTTTTTGTTAATATTATTTGAAATTGTTAAAATATTAGTTAAAATGACCTATCATGGTTGTATCTAATAATTGTTAAATAAATAAAAAATAAATAAATAATTAAATAAATAGCCTATAACGTCTAGTCTTTCAGACTGACTGTAATTTTTTTGTTCATTGTGAGACATTCAGAGGCGTACACAAGCTCCGGGGACCGATAGCACTGCAGAAATGATTTAGTAATGAGTAGCAACCCACTCCGGCTTCGCCCGGTATCTTTTAATGGTTTACCCAGCGTAAGTTTAAAGAGTATTTTATCGATTTCAATGAACTAAGACCTATATCCACTTTCCGTCTCGGCATGATGAGTTAAAATCACTGACTGGACTATAATTATATCATCATGGAGAAGGCATGTGCAACATATTCTTGACAGACGCAATTTAAGAATGGCGAGGTGCATGAAAGACAAATTCTCCTTCCGTCCAATCTAAACTTGACTGTGTATTCTGTGGAACGAAGGATGACACTTGGGTGATAGGCTCACTCGCTAGCTATTAGTTGCCACGGTGGGTGAGTGGTTAAAGTGTCGGTCTGCTAACCCTAAGCTTGCAGGTTCGCTCCTGGCCGTGGTAAGTGATTTTTGTACGGCGGCAAAAATTACGACACACATGTCATACGATGTGGGCATGGCAAAGGACTCATTTGAATTTAGTAGGCCGTGTTCATAATGGCATAATTAATCTCGGGAGTTTCTGCCAACACAAAGTTCCTCATTTCTCTACTAGGAAGCGCTATAGTGAAGGAGCTTAGCTATCAAACCTCCTTGACTTTCATAGTGCTTCAAGGAACAACGAAATTCGACATGCAAGCTACCCTCTGGGTGTCAAATAACAAAGCTTGCACCCGGCACCGAGGCCATACGATATTATTATTATTATTATTATTATTATTATTAATTGAATGGAGATGGTTGGAAAAGATGAAAACGTAAAGACACTTAGTGGGTGATGAATTGAAGATAGAGATATGCTGTCGCGGACTTTGTTTTGTGGAAATTTTCATGCTGAATAATTCTTACACTCATAGTACGTACCTAGGTAGATATTTTTATCGGTTTACCCAGCGTAAGCTCGAAAGGCGCAAGGACGGTAGTTTTTCTTTCGACTCGATTAACTAAAATCGTTACTGCTCGCTTCCTTTGGTCATAAATATATTATCTTCTGCAGAAACCTTCCTCATGATATCCTTTACAGAAAGGTGAAACCCGCATCAAAATCCATCCAGTGGTTCTCGAGTTTACCTGTTACATCCAAGAATCGGGGACTTGGTTTTATGCTAAGTAGAGATTGTGCTTCTATTATTTTTATTATTATTACCTGAAAGTTGCAGGACGTGTGGTCGCAGCTCTCCGCAAGTGATGCGTATGGTAATGAGAAGGTGCGCGCTGTCGAGAAGCAACAAGTAGGGCGGTGGCTGGTTTATTGGCTCATCTACTGTCCCGCTGATCAGCCAGGCGAGCACATGTTAATGCAATCAAACTCTTCTGTGAAGGTGTTTAGAACGTAGAGCCGGCCGGTTTAATGTGTTTGGTTGCGATACACATCTCCAGGGCATGATAAACCGGCGATTGAGGAGGAATGTGGAACATAAATAGGGTCTGTTCAGAATTTTACGCACACCGTTAATACTGTACAATGGTCATAGCTTCCTAGGTAACGTGCCCCAAGGTCGCAGGTTCTATTACTGGCCGAGGAAATTGGATTTTCAGGGGGCAGGGAAAATTGAAAACTGCGAATCGTCCGTTGCTGGCTTGTAAATGATCTCACGTATCAAAGTTGTTGTTGTTGATTCATTTAGAGACTTTGCGACATAGTGGGCATGTAACCTCGTGTACTTGGCCGTGTGTATAATGTATCTGATAACCTGTGTTATGGAGATGGCTGTATTAGAGTATGTAGTTGGAGCAGCAGAAAAGAAGATAATTGAAGCATTTGAAATGTGGTGTTGCAGGAAAATGATAAAGATCAGATGGGTAGATGGAGTAACAAATGAAGAGGTGTTAAGATGATTGCGAGAGGAGAGATGTTTCTGGTGATTGCTAATGAAGAGAAGTGATAGGTTGGTAGGTCACAAATTTAGACACCCAGGAATAGCAAACTAGTAGTTATGGAAGGAAGGGTCGAGGATAAGAACTGTAGGAGTAGACCAGGTTAGAATATGTTAAACAGATTGCCTCTGATGTAGGGTGTGGTAGCTATGTGGAGATGAAACGATTAGTTCAAGACAGGGATGCATGGAGTACTGCATCAAACCAGTCAAAAGACTGAAGACTCAAACAACAATACCCAATATGTTTTATTCTTGAAACATGTTTTCGGTCCTTCAGATTGTTTGCTTAGCTTAACTTCATGAAAACAAAATGAGAAGAATGACAACATAAATAAATAAATAAATAAATAAATAAATAAATATATATATCGAATTAGACTTCCATAATTACAGTTCCAAAAGACATTAAACGTGACCTCCACAAGACACACTTCGTTTGAGAGTTCTAGGAATCAATGTATGGAATTACAGTATAACCATGACGAATAGAAGGAACTAGTGTGAGGACTCCGCCATTATAGCACGGTAGTTTGTGGTCCCGCCGCTACAAGCACTGCAAGCGATAATCTCCATCAACCTGTACCAGGGTTGTAGGCACTACAAGCACGCCATCAAAAAACAGCAGTTGAAAAACAAGCAACAACTCCATAAACCCATCCCCTCACTCTTCTCCCTCTCACCAACACTTCCCCCACGCAATCCTAGCACTCTACATCAAATCCTACAGCTTTTAATCACGCCAGCAGCACAATAAACTTAATAAATCCAGGCTACAGAACAGACCAAAAAAATACACTTTAAGCTAAACCAAATTCACTTCTCAGCTCGACATAACCCATAATACAAGTTAAAACCTATACAAAACATACTCTTCCTACTGTTTTACAACTATTAAACTAACTATTCGCACTCAAAACCTAAAATCCCTGAAACGGGAGCTAATTTAAAAACGCAATAGCCTAGCCCGATTACGTCTCCGGCAGTGCTACCGCATTTGCATTTCAGGGTGTATGTAGCCCCACCACTTCTGGTGCACCCTAGATAATGCTACACCCTCAGGGGCTCCCGGCTGGTGAGTTCGGGAGTTGGCGACCCCGAGGGATTCCTGAGCTGGGTCCGTTTTCCCCTTTTGTCCCTTCCCTTTGGGGCGGACCCTCTCCCCTCCCTTCTCCTCATAATCCTCTCCTCTTTTCCTTATATTTCCTTTTCTCTTTCAGATTCCCGCACTGTTTTTGTTATTTGGTTCCCCGTGTATCTAAATTCCCTTTTAGGATTTTTTTTGGTAGGTATTTTTAATCTACGTTGCATTTTGTAAGTCTTTTCGATCTAGATTGCATTTTGTGTGTGTTTTTCAATCTCAATTGCATTTTGTATGGATTGACAATCTAAATTGCTTTTTAGTATGTCTTTCAATATCCGGGCCGGGGCTTTTGTTAGTTTTTTGAATTTCAAATGCATTTTGTATTTTCAACCTACCCCGCTTTGTTCAAGTAGTTAAGTCTCAATTGCAATTTTGTGGGTATTTTGAATCTAAATTACATTTTGTAATTAATTTCAATCTAAATTGCATTTTGTAAGTATTGTCCATCCAAATGAGAAGTTTGAATCTACCATACATTTTGTAAGCAATTTCAATTGCATTTTGTATTTTCAACCTACCCCGCTTTGTTCAAGTAGTTAAGTCTCAATTGCAATTTTGTGGGTATTTTGAATCTCCATTACATTTTGTGCGTATTTTCAATCTCATTTGCATTTTGTAAGTATTTTGATTTCACTTGCATTTTGTAGGTATTTCGACTGTACGTTGCATTTTGTACGAATTTTGGACTTAACCTACATTTTGTGCGTATTTCTCAATCTATTCCTTTTCAAGTATTTTCGTTCAAAATTCCCTTATGTACGTATTACCGCTCTCCATTTTGTGAGTAGTTTCAATCTGAGTTCCTTTTTGTAAGTATTTTCCCTGCTGCATAAAGCATAGTTGTTGGGGCTCACTGTCTATTTTATCTAAACCATTTTACTTTCATCCATAGCAGTGAGCTGTTTTTTATCTTCATCCTTTCATTTCACGCCATTTCATTTCATCAGGGGCCGATAACCTCGATGTTAGGCCCCTTAAAACAACAATTATCATCATCATCATCGCATATGCATTCATAACTTCACAATAACTTCCAAATTACGACTAAGTGAGCTATCTGCCTGAGTAGTTACAGGTGTTACCGGCTTGCCTGGGACGATGGGTCACCAAACCGGTATTTAAACTCAATTATTAAGCTTTAATTAACCAAATTGAGAGGAAACAGATCAGACCAAAAAACGTACACTTTAAGCTATACCAAATTCACTTCTCATCTCGACATAAACTTTAATTCAACTCAAAACCTACCCAAAACATACTCTCCTTACTGTTTTACAACTATTAAACGAACTATTCGCACTTAAAACCTAAAACCCCTGAAACGGGAGCTAATTTAAAAACGCAATAGCCTAGCCCGATTACGTCTCCCGCAGTGCTACCGCAAATGCATTCATAACTTCACTATAACTTTTGTATAATTTGGTGCAAAATGATGGGTTTTAAAGCTATCTGGATTCAGTTTTCCAACCAATTTATTGTGATGTTTTATGTACGGCATGGTTAATGTCAAACGCAACTAATACCATTTTATCCATAATGTAGAATCTTGGGCTTATGCCGTGTTTTATTTATTCAAACTCGACGCGTTTCGAAAGAAACCATGTCTTTCTTCATCAGGAATAAACGGAAATACGACTAAATTGTTGCTAAGAGAAAGCAACAAAGAAACTAAAAAAGGTGCTCTAAGATGAACAATGAAGTGTATGTAACACGTCCTTCGAGAAGTGTATGTGGCATTCTTTTCCAGGCCGAGAAAGTAATTACCAGAGAATTAAACTCAAAATCGATGTGGAGCGAAATATTTATGATTGTATCAATTCCAAAGGAACAATTTCAGTTGGTCATTCAGGAGCTGGCTGCTGTCTTCAGCGTGTCATGGATATTATCCCTAGACTTGTTTATTTTGGGTGCCGATTCATCTTCAGAACGAAGGAAATCCGCCGGGATTTGCAATCTCGAACATCCGCCAAGTCTTCACGCAAGCTTTCGAAAGTTCAGTACCGTAGCCGACAAAATGAATTGGTAAGTAGAGAGTTACTTTAAATAGTTTATGTGTGCTTGTTTTAATATGCTGGGGATTAGCCGTGGTTTTTATCTGTTTCTGTATACTCCAGGAATCTGTGCGTTCCGTAACATGCAATGAAGACTGTAGTTCTTATTTCCATGAATTATATTTTCCATTGTGCCCTGCCGTGCTATTTTAATTGTAACCGCTAATTACTTTTTAAAAGAGTACTAGTTACAAAGTAATTCGTTTTCCTTAGCACCATCCCTAAGACCAGCTGATCCCGCCAGCGTGGAACTTACCCACTCTAGCGCTGCCTGGCGGGGCGCGCTTGAACTTCAGGAGTCTTCTCACTTTCTCCTTCTATTCGTCATGGTGCTAGGATTGCGTGGGGGAAGTGTTGGTGAGAGGGAGAAGAGTGAGGGGATGGGTTTATGGAGTTGTTGCTTGTTTTTCAACTGCTGTTTTTTGATGGCGTGCTTGTAGTGCCTACAACCCTGGTACAGGTTGATGGAGATTATCGCTTGCAGTGCTTGTAGCGGCGGGACCACAAACTACCGTGCTATAATGGCGGAGTCCTCACACTAGTTCCTTCTATTCGTCATGCTAGCACTCTACATCAAATCCTACAGCTTTTAATCACGCCAGCAGCACAATAAACTTAATAAATCCAGGCTACAGAACAGACCAAAAAAATACACTTTAAGCTAAACCAAATTCACTTCTCAGCTCGACATAACCCATAATACAAGTTAAAACCTATACAAAACATACTCTTCCTACTGTTTTACAACTATTAAACTAACTATTCGCACTCAAAACCTAAAGTCCCTGAAACGGGAGCTAATTTAAAAACGCAATAGCCTAGCCCGATTACGTCTCCGGCAGTGCTACCGCATTTGCATTTCAGGGTGTATGTAGCCCCACCACTTCTGGTGCACCCTAGATAATGCTACACCCTCAGGGGCTCCCGGCTGGTGAGTTCGGGAGTTGGCGACCCCGAGGGATTCCTGAGCTGGGTCCGTTTTCCCCTTTTGTCCCTTCCCTTTGGGGCGGACCCTCTCCCCTCCCTTCTCCTCATAATCCTCTCCTCTTTTCCTTATATTTCCTTTTCTCTTTCAGATTCCCGCACTGTTTTTGTTATTTGGTTCCCCGTGTATCTAAATTCCCTTTTAGGATTTTTTTTGGTAGGTATTTTTAATCTACGTTGCATTTTGTAAGTCTTTTCGATCTAGATTGCATTTTGTGTGTGTTTTTCAATCTCAATTGCATTTTGTATGGATTGACAATCTAAATTGCTTTTTAGTATGTCTTTCAATATCCGGGCCGGGGCTTTTGTTAGTTTTTTGAATTTCAAATGCATTTTGTATTTTCAACCTACCCCGCTTTGTTCAAGTAGTTAAGTCTCAATTGCAATTTTGTGGGTATTTTGAATCTAAATTACATTTTGTAATTAATTTCAATCTAAATTGCATTTTGTAAGTATTGTCCATCCAAATGAGAAGTTTGAATCTACCATACATTTTGTAAGCAATTTCAATTGCATTTTGTATTTTCAACCTACCCCGCTTTGTTCAAGTAGTTAAGTCTCAATTGCAATTTTGTGGGTATTTTGAATCTCCATTACATTTTGTGCGTATTTTCAATCTCATTTGCATTTTGTAAGTATTTTGATTTCACTTGCATTTTGTAGGTATTTCGACTGTACGTTGCATTTTGTACGTATTTTGGACTTAACCTACATTTTGTGCGTATTTCTCAATCTATTCCTTTTCAAGTATTTTCGTTCAAAATTCCCTTATGTACGTATTACCGCTCTCCATTTTGTGAGTAGTTTGAATCTGAGTTCCTTTTTGTAAGTATTTTCCCTGCTGCATAAAGCATAGTTGTTGGGGCTCACTGTCTATTTTATCTAAACCATTTTACTTTCATCCATAGCAGTGAGCTGTTTTTTATCTTCATCCTTTCATTTCACGCCATTTCATTTCATCAGGGGCCGATAACCTCGATGTTAGGCCCCTTAAAACAACAATTATCATCATCATCATCGCATATGCATTCATAACTTCACAATAACTTCCAAATTACGACTAAGTGAGCTATCTGCCTGAGTAGTTACAGGTGTTACCGGCTTGCCTGGGACGATGGGTCACCAAACCGGTATTTAAACTCAATTATTAAGCTTTAATTAACCAAATTGAGAGGAAACAGATCAGACCAAAAAACGTACACTCTAAGCTATACCAAATTCACTTCTCATCTCGACATAAACTTTAATTCAACTCAAAACCTACCCAAAACATACTCTCCTTACTGTTTTACAACTATTAAACGAACTATTCGCACTTAAAACCTAAAACCCCTGAAACGGGAGCTAATTTAAAAACGCAATAGCCTAGCCCGATTACGTCTCCCGCAGTGCTACCGCAAATGCATTCATAACTTCACTATAACTTTTGTATAATTTGGTGCAAAATGATGGGTTTTAAAGCTATCTGGATTCAGTTTTCCAACCAATTTATTGTGATGTTTTATGTACGGTATGGATAATGTCAAACGCAACTAATACCATTTTATCCATAATGTAGAATCTTGGGCTTATGCCGTGTTTTATTTATTCAAACTCGACGCGTTTCGAAAGAAACCATGTCTTTCTTCATCAGGAATAAACGGAAATACGACTAAATTGTTGCTAAGAGAAAGCAACAAAGAAACTAAAAAAGGTGCTCTAAGATGAACAATGAAGTGTATGTAACACGTCCTTCGAGAAGTGTATGTGGCATTCTTTTCCAGGCCGAGAAAGTAATTACCAGAGAATTAAACTCAAAATCGATGTGGAGCGAAATATTTATGATTGTATCAATTCCAAAGGAACAATTTCAGTTGATCATTCAGGAGCTGGCTGCTGTCTTCAGCGTGTCATGGATATTATCCCTAGACTTGTTTATTTTGGGTGCCGATTCATCTTCAGAACGAAGGAAATCCGCCGGGATTTGCAATCTCGAACATCCGCCAAGTCTTCACGCAAGCTTTCGAAAGTTCAGTACCGTAGCCGACAAAATGAATTGGTATGTAGAGAGTTACTTTAAATAGTTTATGTGTGCTTGTTTTAATATGCTGGGGATTAGCCGTGGTTTTTATCTGTTTCTGTATACTCCAGGAATCTGTGCGTTCCGTAACATGCAATGAAGACCGTAGTTCTTATTTCCATGAATTATATTTTCCATTGTGCCCTGCCGTGCTATTTTAATTGTAACCGCTAATTACTTTTTAAAAGAGTACTAGTTACAAAGTAATTCGTTTCCCTTAGCACCATCCCTAAGACCAGCTGATCCCGCCAGCGTGGAACTTACCCACTCTAGCGCTGCCTGGTGGGGCGCGCTTGAACTTCAGGAGTCTTCTCACTTTCTCCTTCTATTCGTCATGGTATAACTTTAGATGGTATATTGGCGTTCACGGCCAATGATTTAAATCTCAGCAGAGTTTTATAACTTTAGACTTGGTCTTTCTGATTTGAATACTAGTAATATTTTTCATAATTAATAATATAAGGACGTACATTTCTATATAGTGTTTATTTATATTGTCTTTCTTGTCATTTTGTCATAAAATATGAAGTGTTAAGCCAAGCAACTAAGATGAAGAAGGCCCCACTTAAGGGCCGAAAACATGTTTCAATAAAGAAAGAAACATATTGAGTATTAACCCTTTATAGAGCAGAACTGTTATTAAAGTTATAACGTTCACCACTAGATGTCAGTAACATCTAATTTTAATTTTATTTTGTGTTATCTTTTTAATTTCTTTGTTGAAATGTTTTTATAATTTTAATTCTTTATATTATTTTTATGACCTTTTTTTAATTCTATTTTATAAGCTTATTAAACTTTAATAGTAATTATATAAGTTTATCAATTTTTACAATTTAATTATTTTCAATTTTAATTTCTTTAACGTTTATTAACGTTTTAATTGTTGCTGTTAAAAAATCATCAAGCATCTCAGGTCAAGAAGATAGAAAAATATTATTTGGTGTTATGAAATATTAACACTTCCATAAGAAAATTCGTTGACATAGCAGGTGGTTAATATACAGACCACTAACCTATGAAGGGTTAACAGGTGTTCAAGCAATTTAACCCTTTATAGGGCAGAATAATAATGAGGGTAGTTTATTTGTATTTACTTGAATTTATTTTTAATTCTTCTTCTTTGTTCGATTTTGGCCTACTTTGGACCACGGGAAACAATTGACTTGCTGATTAGTCCTTTTTTCTGCTCCCAGAAACTCTTCATCCTTTCACTGTGGATTCTCTTCCTTTCTTCCGACCAGATGTTCTTGCCTCTTCTCCTTTGCTTTTCCTGGAACCCCTTGAATGCATCAATCGTACCTCGATATACCTCTTTATTCCAGATCTCATTTGGACTGACCCTAACTTCCTCCATATCCTTTCTTATTTCGTCTACCCATTTTGTAGTCGCTTTTATCTTGGTGATGTAATTAAAGATCTTTTTCGTTAGTCGACTATCGCTCATTCTCGTAAGGTGTCCATAGAACTTCAATCTTCTCTTCCGTATGGTATCTGTGATTTTTTCTGCTTGTCCGTAAAGATCTTTGTTTCGCCTCTTCCGCCATGTAGTCTACCATAATTTCTATTTTTGGGTCCTAAGATCTTCCTCAAAAATTTTCTTTCTTTCCTCTCCAGTTCCTCTAATTCTCCTTTCTTGTTCAGTATCAAACATTCTGAACTATACAATCCCTCAGGCTTGACAACCGTGGTATAGTGTCTTATCTTCGCTCCGTAAGATATTGTTCTTTTGTTGTACCTATTCTGTACTAATTTATAAGCTAATTCCATCTTTCTGATCCTCCCTTTGTTTGCTGCATTATCCAGTCCATTAGGCTGGATCCATTTTTAAATATTTTAACCTTTTTTTAAATTATCGAATTTGGCCAACTATGGACCGCAAGGAACTCAAGACTTATTGGCTTTCTTTCTCTTCTCTTCCCAGAACTTCTTCATCTTGCCACTTCTTTGTTTTCTCTCCTCCTCGGAAATGATCTGTTTGGTCCTCCTGCTTGGTGGTTTCTCTTGAAATGATTTTACTCCGTCAAATCGACTGCGGAACTCTCTTCTATCGTGGGCCATCGGTGGAGTAATTCCAGCTTCCGCTGCGTCCCTCTTCACCTCATCTACCCATTTAGATGTAACCTTTAACCCCATGATGTAACTGAAGATCCTTTTGGTCAGCCCGCCTTCATCCATTCGTAGTAAATGTCCGTAGAACTTTAGCCTCCGCTTCTTCATCACGTCTGTGATCTTTTCAGTACACTTGTAAAGTTCTTCATTTTTCGTCTTCTTCCATGTCCCATCAGTAGGCTTCAGTGGTCCAAGTATTTTTCTCAGAATCTTTCTTTCTTTCTTTCTTTCTTTCTTTCTTTCTTTCTTTCTTTATTTCTTTCTTTCTTTCTTTCTTTCTTTCTTTCTTTCTTTCTTTTCTAGTTCTTGAAGTTCTCTCTTTTTACTTAAAATAAGACACTCTGAAGCGCACAATCCTTCAGGTTGTACTACCGATTTGTAGTGTCTGATTTTGGCCTTGTATGATGAAGCTGGTTTGTTGTATTTATTCTGGGTTAGTTTGTAGGCCAGGTCCAGTTATCTGGTTCTTCCTTTGATTGCTTCCTTACCCAGTCCGTTGGGTTGGATCCATTCCCCCAGGTATTAACCTATTTTATATTATTAATATTTTTTATTTTCTTTGGTATTTTCATGTTCAAAATTATTTTTATAAATTTTATTTTATATAATCTTATAAGCATATTTTTAGCCTATTTTCAATTTTGATAAAATAGGCTTATGAGATCACCTTTTGTCCGCGCGCGCGTGTGTGTGTCCCTAATAACCTCTAAACGGCTGGAGCGATTTCAATGAAACTCGGTAAGTTCATAGCAATATTCCGGGTGCCCCGATCGTGCCCTTCAATTTTGTTTACCAATCCAACATGGCGGCTGTGCGAAATATTTCACCAGCATTCAATATCTCCGAAACTATTCCCGATATCAACCTGGAAATTATTACGGTGATAAAGGAAACTACTAGAAGCTCACCTATGTGACGATTGAAAAACTGGTAACTACAAAACCAACATGGCGGCCACGCGAATTTGCGACTTTTAAATAGACGTTTCTCGCGTTTTAACAAAAAAAAAACGCAATAAAACTTGGTACAATATATGTTTATACACACTGTAATGCACCGACATCTAATTTCGTTCAATTGCTTACATAACCACAAGATGGCGGATGTGCGAAATATTTCACCGGCATTCTATATCTCTGAAACTATTAGCGGTATCACCATGAAATCTTGTACAGATATAAAGGGCACTACTGGAAGTTCATCTATAAGACTTTCAAAAACCGGTTTCCTACAAAACGAACATGGCGGCCAAGCGAGTTTGAAAATTTTAAATACACCTTTCTCGCGATTTAATGTTCCAAACGCAATGAAATCTGGTACAGGAAATGTTTATACACATTGTAATGCACTGGTGTCTAATTTAGTTCAATTGTTTACATAACCTCAAGATGTCGGCTGTGCGAATTTTAAAATTAAGTTTTTATTTCTTGTGTCGTAATTATGCGATCGAAGTGAAAGTTTGAATAATGAACCTTCGCAATAATTTTCCTTTAATGGTACATGACTCTATAGCCTATACAATTAACAATCCAACATGGCGACCGTCCGAAATATTTAAATCGATCTCAATATCTACGAATGTATTACAGAAATCAAAGTGAATTTTATAATGTTCATAGGGGCTATGAACATAAGTTCATCTATAGGACTTTCAATACCCTGGTGATCACAAATCCAACATGGCGGCGAAGCGAAATATACATATTCACATGGTCGTTTCTCGCAATTTAACCATCCGACTGCAGTGACACTTCGTACAGTAAATCCTTAAACAAATGTTAATCCACTGGCACCTAATTCTTTTCAATTGTTTCCATAACCACAAGATGGCAGCTGTGCGAAATTTTAAAAACTCCTTGATACTTCTTCTGTTCTAATCGTGCGATTGAAGTTTGAATGCTACACGTACACAATAATCTTCATGTAACAGTACATAACTCTAGGACCTACATATATAAAATCCAACATGGCGCCCATCCGAAATATTTAGTCGGTTCTCAATATCTACGTATCTATTACAGCAATCAAACTGAAATGTAGTAAGTTGGTAGTGGCAATTAACATAAGTAGGATATATGAAAATAGACTGTATAGTGAACCCTTCAGAAAAGCAGTGTTTAATGTAAGAAATCTTAATCAAGGGGTCGCGCTCAGTTCCTATGTGATGTTTACGTTCGCCAAACAACATGCTCTACTGAGGTAAGGGTCATAGGATATAAACTATAATCAAGAAAGAAAGGTGACAAGATGTAAAATAATAACATGATTTAATGACTAATAGTGCATAAAAAGAAATAAACAATAATAAAATATAAAACAAATCCTCCCTGAATTTCCCATGATAGGAATATCTATAAATTTGAGGAGTCAGACGGATCTCCCCTTTTATTTAAAATGTGGATCCTGGTTCCACTACCTTGCAATTTGGGTTTTATGTGTGCGTAATGACTAACTACGAGGAATGAGTACTTTGGATGACTGTTCGTTTACAACGGGTTAACAGCCACGATGCTTACGAACAATCATCTCGTAAATCAACGTTTACGGATATGGAACATGACATTAATAAAAACCCTTAAAAAGTAATGCTGACACACGCACTAAATCTACTATTTACAGGAATCTCTCTCGGGACCCTCATTAGCGCGAAGACGCACTTGACTATGAGCTGCCAACACTGGCCAAATTGCTCAACACAAACAAGGAAATACAGCATAGCACGTGACTCACGGGTCACTGAATGAAATATGAACATGGAATAAACCAACAACAACAAAAGCCTGACTGGCTGACATTACTTTATATGAACAAAACTGCATGTTAAGCTAACGCTTCGGAGATTATCGTGATTCGTAGGCAACTCCCATTTATTTAAACAATTTTTATCATTGATCAGTTCTTAATTCTGTATTTAAAGTTATTACTGAGCCACACAGGCACTCTCCACTAATGACCTGGCTGGCAACCTTCAGTCCGTCTTGCGAAACATCACCCCTCTTCCTCAATCACCTGTCATTGTCCCACTCCAGTGTGTATAAATACCTGTCCAGCTGTGCCGTTATCTCAAGGAATCAACAGCAACAAACTCAACCACTTCAACATATGGTCAGACATTAATCAAAATATCCAGAATTGCCCTCGCGAGGTCACAATATGGATTTGTCATCAAGCTGCCAGAAATCAGTCTACGCTGAAATTCCCGCTTGTAATGACACAAATACACACACTCACACACACACATTTGGGAATGACAATACGTTTTTTCACACAGATCGGCTGAATGAATGCTCGCCAACAATTAAAAAAATATTAAAACCTACGATAGAGCTGACTGCTCTTCGTCACAAATCATATTGCTCCAAAGGCAATAATCTCATTGAATCTGATCAATAATAAAACAAAAGAAATTAATTACCCTCCAATCTACTGTATAATTATTTTACTTCAGTCCTCCTTCTGAAACACAACATATCTCCGAGAGACGTTTTTTTTAACCGCATTGCGTAACATATGCAAACACGGTCGTCCACATAGTTACGTTAGTTAAAACAACAAACAAGAAAAGAACCTTCTACTAATAATATATGCGAGCTGTTTCCATGCAAAAGGTGTGTCAGACCAAAACTAAATAGACTACGTTAATCACACAAGCAAATTATTTACAAAACAAAATAAGTCCCATACACCATAAGTTAATTTATCAGATAATAATAAATATTATTCAGTACTCATCCTCAGTCAGCCACCCGTCAAAGAACATCCGCAGCCATCTCCCAACTGGATCCTTCTTATCTCATCTCAACCATCTTGACGGAGTCTTGATATTTCTAGGCTTCCTCCATGGTCAATGATGTCGTCTATCGTGCTGATTCAAAAATTAAATTATTATACACTTGATGTCTGACTACTAAATTCGCCGTTCGGGTACTACTTTCCCCAAAGCAGTCTGTTGGCGAATTATCGAAGATACTGTCCCTACAAATATAGTACTGTGACTATCTAACACTGAATTTAACACTTTTAATAATAATTTCTGTGTCCTTCATGACACGCAAAGTATAACTGTCAACGTCCTTAGACGCGCAAAGTATAAAAGCCTGTGTCCACTGACACACACAATCAACGTCTACGTCCGTAGACGCACAAAGTAATAATCTGTGCCCTCGACACACACAATAATAATAAGCCATGTCTTGGCTCTTCACACCGCTTATAAATGAACCAGCCCTAGGTGTAGATAGAGGGGGAAATTAGATAAAAATTTCACAAAATAATAGTGATACAGGAATGAAATAAATATCACTGAACTCGAAAAATAGCGCAGGTCAAGAATATGCCCATTAATCCAAGAATCGATTGTAGAGATGTTGTCTAGGCGATCTCCCGCGTGAATGCTAGCCGAGCGTGCCCACACTAGACCTGCCGCGCTAAATATGCATTCTTCTCTCATTGGTTCCCACATTTTCTGTAACTTGGCGGTTTTTATCAGACCTTGGCTTAGTAGGAGTGTCTAGCATGTACATCAGCCACTCACGTTACTGCATCATCTTTCTTCTAGGCGCGAATATCACAATGAACATACCAGCAGCATGTCTCACTGCGCGTCGCTTCTATTTTGAGGCGGCCACCACCTGTCCTTCTGAATCATAGTTATGGTCATTCTTTTCACAATCCTAAGTATTTAGTCTTTTGTCAAACAGCTTCAGGTATGTCCCCACTGTCTTCAGCAACTGCTTGAAATTTCCTCATCTCCGTCTGGCTATTTTCATGATGCTTGTAGAAGTATTTATTAATTGAAGAAATAAAACATCGAATCATTTAACCATCAGAGGTTAAAAGGGTTCACAACTCCTCCACTCACAAAATTTCGAACTTCGGAGAAAGTCGATAATTAAAAAAAAAAAAAAACTTCAGTAGGCCAAATTGTTTTATTTCGGAATCACCCCCTTTCTATTACTTGGTCTAGTCGCTCCTGTCTTGAATGGCATTTACTCGTTTCACATCCTGCTCATAATGACTCTCTCAACTGCTTGCATGACGCACAGGTGCCTCGGGCAACACTCTGCTCGCCTCGTTAATGTTTGTCAACACCAATTTCACTTCCTTCTTCACGTGCCGTGCTCAACTGCTCCCCGTTCACTTTGTTGATAGTAGGACGTCCATATATTCAAACTGCATCATTATTTTTGCGCTCCCATGGCTCACTTCTACGATACTTTTTTAAGTTGACAGAGTTGTAGACTGACATTGTTCCTGTACTCAATTCTTTCACTCTGTAAGCATTATTTCCAGTTTTCTTGCGATAGAATAGGGTTCTATGAACTTTTCGCAGAATTTACTGAAGATTTTCTTCTCTGGGTCCGATGTAGCGGGTCGTTTCACCAAAACGAGCTGGTTGATTTCAAGATCACTATGAAACCTTTTATTTCTTACTCGCCGTAATCTGCGGTCTGCTTGTTTCCTCATGTAGGCTCTCGTTCTCTCAATTCGCAAGTCAGGTGCTATCATTGGATCTTGTGGGCAGTTAATGATGCTTTTCCACGATCTCACTGGATACTCGTTTTTGTGTAGGACCATAGGGATCTGTCCTGTTGACTCGTGCCTGGTAGAATTCATGCAAGTCTCTACATCCTTGATTTTATCCACCCATCTGTGATGTTCATTTGGAATGAAGATTCTCAAATATGATGTTACACACTTAATTGCTCTCTCACTTGGATTCCCTTGAGCATGTCGGATACTGCTTAAAATGTGTTTTATACCCATGTCCTCCATACCTTTCTTGAATTCGGCGCTTGTGAAATAGCTGCCATGATCTGATAATATAAATTCTGGTTTTCCAAGGATTGGAATAACTCTATTCCGAATACGACTGAGTACCTGTTTTGAAGTAGTTTTCTGAATGGGGCATAACACGACAAACTTAGAAAATACATCAATGCATACTAGTAAGTGTCGGCAACCTCGCCTTCCCTTCGGGATTGGACCGAAACAGTCGAGTGCCAGTAGCTCGCATGGTTTCTGAGGTAGCAATGGTCTAGGATACTGCCTCATTAAATAATTATTTGGCTTTGTCCTCTGACAAGGATCACAAGTCGTTATGACGTCACATATAGTTGTTCTCATACGTGGCCATGTAAATGTCTCTGCTATTGTCGCTTCGCACTTATCTACGCCCACGTGACCGTAACTTTCGTGAGTATGCCATGTCAGTCCTCGTTGTAACGAAGCAGGTACTAATATGCGTAACTTGGTGTGGTCATTATCTACCCATTTGTGCAGCAAATTGTTGACATAAATATATCTTCCTTCTTTGGCTTTCGCTTCTCGAAATGCAGGTGTTCCTGTAGGTAGTTGCTTTCTGAAGTATTGAATTAATAGCATCATCCATGGTTCCGCTTCTTGTTCTCGCTGTATCTCACGTAACTCCTCCAAGAATTCCCGGTCCTTCGGTGTTAACTCCAAGTGTTGTACCATCGCTGTTTCTTCATTATCAGGCTCTGGGTTCCTGCTGAGTGCATCCGGAATCACGTTCATCTTCCCTGGGCAATGTTCAATCTCAATGCTAAACTGCTGAATATATATAGACCAACGTGTCACACGTTCGCTTGCCATCGACGTCTTAAACAAGAATGTTAGTGCCTTGTGATCGGTCCTGACAACAATAGGGTAGCCGTAAATTATTCGTTTCCATTGTTGTAGCGCATGAAGTATGGCCAACAGCTCTAGTTCCGTTACCGTATAATTGCGCTCGTGCTTACGCAATTTTCGGCTGACAAATGCCAAATATGTTTTATGCTGCAGGTTAGCTGGATCCTCTTGGTAGAGCATAGCACCTATAACAATTAATGAAGCATCCGCTTGGATTATAAATTTGTGCTTGAAATCTGGATATCCTAATTTAATGCAGTTTTCCAATAGCTGTTTTGTTGCTTGAAATGCCTTCTCACACTCCGCATTCCATAACCATTTATTATTCTTCTTTAGCATTTCCTGCCTAGGAGCTACAGTCTCCGTATAACCTGGACAGTTTTCCTTAAAGAATCCCGTTACGCCTAAGAAAGCCCGAATGTGCTTGACTCTCGTTGGTGTAGGGAAATTCTTTATCGCTTCGATCTTAGCTGGATTTGGCTTCACTCCCTCCTTGTCAATGATGTGACCCAAATATAAGATCTCGCTCTTGAAGAAATGCGATTTCTTCAGGTTTACTTTGAAATTCGATGGATTCAGGTTGCCTAATACTTTATCTAAATTCTCCATGTGAGTTTCAATATTGTCGGATGCCAGCAAAATGTCATCAATGTAGCGTACCGTCATCTCCTTAACTTCCTCGGTTAGATTCCGGTCCAGGGCTCGGATTAAAGCACAGCCCGCTGTTTTGACTCCAAAGGGCATTCGAACGAAGCAAAATGTTTGGTTATCGAATAAGAAGACTGTTAGAAGCTGTGACTTCTCATCCAATTCAATATGGTGGAACGAGCTTGTCAGGTCAACTGATGAATAAATGCTTTTGTTTTTAAAGCCTTTTAGAACGTCTCTGATAATTGGCGCTCTGTCATACTCAGGAAAAATGAGTCTCGTGTTGAGATTTCTGGCATCTAAACAAAGTCTAATAGATCCATTTGGTTTTGTGACTGCCAAAATCGCATTTAGATAAGGTGTCGGTGTCTTCCTTATCACTCCAGCTTGTAACATCTCATCTATAATGACCTTGACATGACAACGATATTTTTCAGGAATTGGATACAACCTACTTTTGAAAGGTGACCAGTCCTCGACTTGCATTGAATATTTGAAATTTAATATTTTCCCAGGTACTGTATCAAATACTGTTTTGTGCTTCCTTAAAATCTCTTCCAAGTGCTTTCTGTGTTCACCCCCAAGTTGAATGTCATTGAGCCGCTCCTGTAGTAACTCTTCAAATTGTGCATCACTGTTATCTCCTTCTGTTAATAACGACCATATCTCCTGGGATTCACTCTCCTCATCTAGTTCCACAACAGCTCCTTCTATGATGTTATCTTCTGCCTTTCGTACCTCCTCTTCCGTCTCTTCTGATATTGCTTCCAATGCCCAAGAATTTACATCTCTTCCGGTGGTGATTTCATCCATATGCAATCCCACATTCTTCAGCTGATCATACTCTCTAAAACTGACAGTATTCTTGTGCAAATCTATCACTGCTTGATAGTCACAAATAAAATTTGCACCAAGAATTATATTGAAATTCATATTTGCCATGATAATGAATGTTTGCCCAAAAGTGTGTTCCAATATGTTCAACTCTAAGTATGCCTGACGTTTACAAGTGACGGTGCGTTCAGGTATAACACCCCTCACTTTGAGCTGTGGTACGCGAATTACAGGAATATTTTGACTCCGTCCCAACTCTCGAACCAAGGCCTCCGATACCAGACTGATCTGTGACCCCGTATCCAATAAACATCTTATATTAATTCCACCAATCCTCGCGTAAATAATGGGTAATTGCCTAATTTCATCGTTCCGTGGTTTCGCCGTCTCCTCCAGGCAGTCTTCTGGCAAAGCAATCCATTCTTGTATGTTCGCTACTATCCATCCATCTTCAACTTCCGACTGTTGCGTTTGTAGACTGTCTTCTTTATCCAAATTTAGCATTTTTTTAAGCTCCGGTGCGACCCCCCCATCATCCGTTTGTCGCCGATGCCCTTGATATTCCTCATGTCTCAGTAGACTTCCAGCTTCCTCAGTATGTGTATCAGGATTCTTCATGTTCCCAATGGCTTTTTCCCATCTTCCTAGCTCTCCACCTTGACTAGCGTGTAATTCCTCTAGGTAATTTTGTGATTGAGCGTGCCTATCATCCCAGTCATTTCGATAATTTTGTGGCTCTCCTTGATTTTGGTCTCTTCTTCCTTTCCATCTTTGATTAGCATTGTAATCACCGTATCTTCCATAAGGCCTGTCATTTCTTCGATTTTCACGCCAATGTTGATATCCTCTCTGTTGATACCTATTGTTGCCTTGATATGATCTATTATTGTTGTTATTTTCGTTACGCTGGTATGGTCTGTTTTCTCCTTCTTCCTGGTTTCGCCTAGGTGTGGAAGTGCTTGTATTAGTGCCCTGCGTTTTAGTGTTTGCCTGCTTAGGTTTTATGACCTCTGTCGTATTGACTAACTCCAGCTGTCTTCCTCCTCTATAATGACTATGAGACGTAGTCTCATCTATCTGGCGTAATATCTGCTCTGCATGTAAGGCCGTACTAACGTTCGCTGCGACTAGTACTTGTTGCACGTTGACTGGTAATTGCCTCGCTATTGTCATCACCAGATCCGCTTCATTTAAAGGGTAATCAAGGTCGCGAAATTTTAACATTTGCATGTTAAAGAAATCTGAGTATTTTGTTTGCTGGGTGGTTTGGTACTTTCTAGAGTAAAGCTCCATCCTTAGACTCTGTTGTGTTGCGGGCGACCAATATTTGCGCAGAAACGCCAATTTAAAATCTGACATGGTTCCAAATGTATATTTGAAGCTTAAAAACCATGTAAGGACATTTCCTGATAAAAATCTCTCCATCATCCTCAATCTACGTGCTTCAGGTACTCCAGTGTCATTGTAATGGTCTTCAATTTCTTTGATAAAAGCTTTAGGTGTTACCCCTGAATTCTCCGTGTATTTCTGTGGTTTATAATCACTTGAGCGAATTACTTGGATAAGTTGTGTAGGCTGATGACCGTCTTGTGGTGTTGAGCTCCTATCGATATTCTTGCGAAACCCTTCCGTGTTTGTTGTTAATGGGCTCTCCGCCTGAGTCTGACTTCCTGCTGTGCTTGCCTCCGGGCTATTTGAGTCATCCTGCTTGTCTTTCAATGTTCCTGTTCTAAATATCGACGATTGCTCTAATGACCTGAGTTCGGCTTTAATGATCCTGTCCGTCTGTTCTTTAAGCTTGCTCTTCATTTCTTGCTCTAATGCTTGAATACGAGTGTGATTTTCGCCTACTGTTTTAAGAATGGTGGATCTTTCCTCTTTAGAATCGATATTCATTTTTTTCCAATCTTTTCTTATCTGCTCTTTAATCGTGCTTACTTTCTCTTCAATCTGGCTTTTAGTGTCGTCTAAGGTACTCTTTAATTGCTCCTGATCCGCTTCTAGGCTTTTCCACTGTTCCGCTGATTTTATTTCGAGACGGTCAATATCTTTAATTATGCCGGATATATTCTCATCTACCGCTGATAATTGTTGTTGAATGACTTTGCCGCTCTTTTCCATCTCCATAAATCGTCCTTCTATCTTCTCCTGAGCTATCTTGACCTCGCTTGTATTCATAGTGCACGCTATTTCAATTTGCTCTAATTTAGCTAACACCGTTTCATCCAGAATGCTAAGTTTTTGATCAAAAATACTTTCCATTTTCTTAATCTGGTCTAATTGCTTTTCATTATTTTTACTCACATCTAGGGCCAGTAATACCATCTGTTGATTAGTGTGATCTTTCATCTCTGCGGTTAACGAAGCTAATTGGTTCGTGTTTTTAATGTTCTGCGCTTCTAATTGCGAATTGATAGTGTCATTAATTTCACTTTTTAATAATCTAGCTTGTTCCGCCTGATATTCATTCTGTTCAATTCTACTGTTATTTAATTGTGTCCGCAATGATTCACTTTGTTCGGATAATTTGTTTATCGACTCACTTTGTTCTAACATAGTATTGTTTAATGCTTCACTTTGTTCGGATAACTTCGCGTTCAATGCTTCACTTTGTTCTACCATAGTATTGTTTATTTGCTCAGACAATTTCGCGTTTAATGCTTCACTTTGTTCCAACATACTAGTGTTTAATGATTGACTCTGTTCCGCCAATTTAGTGTCCAACAATGCCTGTGTTCTCCTAGCTGCACTCTCAATGATTTCTTGAATCTGTTCAACCGTTGCCATATTACACACTTTATATGAGACATTAGGGAAATGGCATAAAGCAATGCCCTTTGACACACACATAAAATCCAATGCACATTTAATTTCTTTACCCTACTCAGTTCATTTATTTTTACTTTTAATCCCACTAGTCGATTGCATCTCTGAGTAGTTCTAACTTTACTCAATTTAATTTAAACCCAAACACATATTCAGTCATTAAATTGTTATCCTGATCTGATATTAACACTGACTAATTAACAAAGTATTAATTGTCATTTAAGGCTACAGCCTCCTAACATTTTCACGAGTTTGACTTTCTAAACAAATCTAATTTTAACTTTAATCATTGGGCACCCGGTGTCACATATATATTACCTTTTACTTTAATTCAATAGACAAAAACGTGAACCGTATTTTACATTGCAAACTCCTGATTTTACTTTATATTTCACACATTTGGCGGTATCCTCTTCGCCTCACTTACTTTTAATAAAATATCACTTCCCGGTGATTAAAATACTGTCATATCTGCCTGCACTTGCGGCATGTCAGTTTTACTCAAATACGCCACTAAAATGTGTTCCAGCAGCGAACCAGCAATAAAATTACACCTTCATTGTTGCGTCAGTTTGAAAACCCAACTACGCTTACACTGACATGTGCAAAATCTTTGCCGTTACACCACAGTGACCCGCCCCACGCTTGGCCGCGCCAGTTTACTCCTATGAACCCTTCAGAAAAGCAGTGTTTAATGTAAGAAATCTTAATCAAGGGGTCGCGCTCAGTTCCTATGTGATGTTTACGTTCGCCAAACAACATGCTCTACTGAGGTAAGGGTCATAGGATATAAACTATAATCAAGAAAGAAAGGTGACAAGATGTAAAATAATAACATGATTTAATGACTAATAGTGCATAAAAAGAAATAAACAATAATAAAATATAAAACAAATCCTCCCTGAATTTCCCATGATAGGAATATCTATAAATTTGAGGAGTCAGACGGATCTCCCCTTTTATTTAAAATGTGGATCCTGGTTCCACTACCTTGCAATTTGGGTTTTATGTGTGCGTAATGACTAACTACGAGGAATGAGTACTTTGGATGACTGTTCGTTTACAACGGTTTAACAGCCACGATGCTTACGAACAATCATCTCGTAAATCAACGTTTACGGATATGGAACATGACATTAATAAAAACCCTTAAAACGTAATGCTGACACACGCACTAAATCTACTATTTACAGGAATCTCTCTCGGGACCCTCATTAGCGCGAAGACGCACTTGACTATGAGCTGCCAACACTGGCCAAATTGCTCAACACAAACAAGGAAATACAGCATAGCACGTGACTCACGGGTCACTGAATGAAATATGAACATGGAATAAACCAACAACAACAAAAGCCTGACTGGCTGACATTACTTTATATGAACAAAACTGCATGTTAAGCTAACGCTTCGGAGATTATCGTGATTCGTAGGCAACTCCCATTTATTTAAACAATTTTTATCATTGATCAGTTCTTAATTCTGTATTTAAAGTTATTACTGAGCCACACAGGCACTCTCCACTAATGACCTGGCTGGCAACCTTCAGTCCGTCTTGCGAAACATCACCCCTCTTCCTCAATCACCTGTCATTGTCCCACTCCAGTGTGTATAAATACCTGTCCAGCTGTGCCGTTATCTCAAGGAATCAACAGCAACAAACTCAACCACTTCAACATATGGTCAGACATTAATCAAAATATCCAGAATTGCCCTCGCGAGGTCACAATATGGATTTGTCATCAAGCTGCCAGAAATCAGTCTACGCTGAAATTCCCGCTTGTAATGACACAAATACACACACTCACACACACACATTTGGGAATGACAATACGTTTTTTCACACAGATCGACTGAATGAATGCTCGCCAACAATTAAAAAAATATTAAAACCTACGATAGAGCTGACTGCTCTTCGTCACAAATCATATTGCTCCAAAGGCAATAATCTCATTGAATCTGATCAATAATAAAACAAAAGAAATTAATTACCCTCCAATCTACTGTATAATTATTTTACTTCAGTCCTACTTCTGAAACACAACATATCTCCGAGAGACGTTTTTTAACCGCATTGCGTAACATACGCAAACACGGTCGTCCATATAGTTACGTTAGTTAAAACAACAAACAAGAAAAGAACCTACTACTAATAATATATGCGAGCTGTTTCCATGCAAAAGGTGTGTCAGACCAAAACTAAATAGACTACGTTAATCACACAAGCAAATTATTTACAAAACAAAATATGTCCCATACACCATAAGTTAATTTATCAGATAATAATAAATATTATTCAGTACTCATCCTCAGTCAGCCACCCGTCAAAGAACATCCGCAGCCATCTCCCAACTGGGTCCTTCTTATCTCATCTCAACCATCTTGACGGAGTCTTGATATTTCTAGGCTTCCTCCATGGTCAATGATGTCGTCTATCGTGCTGATTCAAAAATTAAATTATTATACACTTGATGTCTGACTACTAAATTCGCCGTTCGGGCACTACTTTCCCCAAAGCAGTCTGTTGGCGAATTATCGAAGATACTGTCCCTACAAATATAGTACTGTGACTATCTAACACTGAATTTAACACTTTTAATAATAATTTCTGTGTCCTTCATGACACGCAAAGTATAACTGTCAACGTCCTTAGACGCGCAAAGTATAAAAGCCTGTGTCCACTGACACACAAAATCAAAGTCTACGTCCGTAGACGCACAAAGTAATAATCTGTGCCCTCGACACACACAATAATAATAAGCCATGTCTTGGCTCTTCACACCGCTTATAAATGAACCAGCCCTAGGTGTAGATAGAGGGGGAAATTAGATAAAAATTTCACAAAATAATAGTGATACAGGAATGAAATAACTATCACTGAACTCGAAAAATAGCGCAGGTCAAGAATATGCCCATTAATCCAAGAATCGATCGTAGATATGTTGTCTAGGCGATCTCCCGCGTGAATGCTAGCCGAGCGTGCCCACACTAGACCTGCCGCGCTAAATATGCATTCTTCTCTCATTGGTTCCCACTTTTCTGTAACTTGGCGGTTTTTATCAGACCTTGGCTTAGTAGGAGTGTCTAGCATGTACATCAGCCACTCACGTTACTGCATCATCTTTCTTCTAGGCGCGAATATCACAATGAACATACCAGCAGCATGTCTCACTGCGCGTCGCTTCTATTTTGAGGCGGCCACCACCTGTCCTTCTGAATCATAGCTATGGTCATTCTTTTCACAATCCTAAGTATTTAGCCTTTTGTCAAACAGCTTCAGGTATGTCCCCACTGTCTTCAGCAACTGCTTGAAATTTCCTCATCTCCGTCTGGCTATTTTCATGATGCTTGTAGAAGTATTTATTAATTGAAGAAATAAAACATCGAATCATTTAACCATCAGAGGTTAAAAGGGTTCACAACTCCTCCACTCACAAAATTTCGAACTTCGGAGAAAGTCGATAATTAAAAAAAAACTTCGGTAGGCCAAATTGTTTTATTTCGGAATCACCCCCTTTCTATTACTTGGTCTAGTCGCTCCTGTCTTGAATGGCATTTACTCGTTTCACATCCTGCTCATAATGACTCTCTCAACTGCTTGCATGACGCACAGGTGCCTCGGGCAACACTCTGCTCGCCTCGTTAATGTTTGTCAACACCAATTTCACTTCCTTCTTCACGTGCCGTACTCAACTGCTCCCCGTTCACTTTGTTGATAGTAGGACGTCCATATATTCAAACTGCATCATTATTTTTGCGCTCCCATGGCTCACTTCTACGATACTTTTTTAAGTTGACAGAGTTGTAGACTGACATTGTTCCTGTACTCAATTCTTTCACTCTGTAAGCATTATTTCCAGTTTTCTTACGATAGAATAGGGTTCTATGAACTTTTCGCAGAATTTACTGAAGATTTTCTTCTCTGGGTCCGATGTAGCGGGTCGTTTCACCAAAACGAGCTGGTTGATTTCAAGATCACTGTGAAACCTCTTATTTCTTACTCGCCGTAATCTGCGGTCTGCTTGTTTCCTCATGTAGGCTCTCGTTCTCTCAATTCGCAAGTCAGGTGCTATCATTGGATCTTGTGGGCAGTTAATGATGCTTTTCCACGATCTCACTGGATACTCATTTTTGTGTAGGACCATAGGGATCTGTACTGTTGACTCGCGCCTGGTAGAATTCATGCAAGTCTCTACATCCTTGATTTTATCCACCCATCTGTGATGTTCATTTGGAATGAAGATTCTCAAATATGATGTTACACACTTAATTGCTCTCTCACTTGGATTTCCTTGAGCATGTCGGATACTGCTTAAAATGTGTTTTATACCCATGTCCTCCATACCTTTCTTGACTTCGGCGCTTGTGAAATAGCTGCCATGATCTGATAATATAAATTCTGGTTTTCCAAGGATTGGAATAACTCTATTCCGAATACGACTGGGTACCTGTTTTGAAGTAGTTTTCTGAATGGGGCATAACACGGCAAACTTAGAAAATACATCAATGCATACTAGTAAGTGTCGGCAACCTCGCCTTCCCTTCGGGATTGGACCGAAACAGTCGAGTGCCAGTAGCTCGCATGGTTTCTGAGGTAGCAATGGTCTAGGATACTTGCCTCATTAAATAATTATTTGGCTTTGTCCTCTGACAAGGATCACAAGTCGTAATGACGTCACATATAGTTGTTCTCATACGTGGCCATGTAAATATCTCTGCTATTGTCGCTTCGCACTTATCTACGCCCACGTGACCGTAACTTTCGTGAGTATGCCATGTCAGTCCTCGTTGTAACGAAGCAGGTACTAATATGCGTAACTTGGTGTGGTCATTATCTACCCATTTGTGCAGCAAATTGTTGACATAAATATATCTTCCTTCTTTGGCTTTCGCTTCTCGAAATGCAGGTGTTCCTGTAGGTAGTTGCTTTCTGAAGTATTGAATTAATAGCATCATCCATGGTTCCGCTTCTTGTTCTCGCTGTATCTCACGTAACTCCTCCAAGAATTCCCGGTCCTTCGGTGTTAACTCCAAGTGTTGTACCATCGCTGTTTCTTCATTATCAGGCTCTGGGTTCCTGCTGAGTGCATCCGGAATCACGTTCATCTTCCCTGGGCAATGTTCAATCTCAATGCTAAACTGCTGAATATATATAGACCAACGTGTCACACGTTCGCTTGCCATCGACGTCTTAAACAAGAATGTTAGTGCCTTGTGATCGGTCCTGACAACAATAGGGTAGCCGTAAATTATTCGTTTCCATTGTTGTAGCGCATGAAGTATGGCCAACAGCTCTAGTTCCGTTACCGTATAATTGCGCTCGTGCTTACGCAATTTTACGGCTGACAAATGCCAAATATGTTTTATGCTGCAGGTTAGCTGGATCCTCTTGGTAGAGCATAGCACCTATAACAATTAATGAAGCATCCGCTTGGATTATAAATTTGTGCTTGAAATCTGGATATCCTAATTTAATGCAGTTTTCCAATAGCTGTTTTGTTGCTTGAAATGCCTTCTCACACTCCGCATTCCATAACCATTTATTATTCTTCTTTAGCATTTCCTGCCTAGGAGCTACAGTCTCCGTATAACCTGGACAGTTTTCCTTAAAGAATCCCGTTACGCCTAAGAAAGCCCGAATGTGCTTGACTCTCGTTGGTGTAGGGAAATTCTTTATCGCTTCGATCTTAGCTGGATTTGGCTTCACTCCCTCCTTGTCAATGATGTGACCCAAATATAAGATCTCGCTCTTGAAGAAATGCGATTTCTTCAGGTTTACTTTGAAATTCGATGGATTCAGGTTGCCTAATACTTTATCTAAATTCTCCATGTGAGTTTCAATATTGTCGGATGCCAGCAAAATGTCATCAATGTAGCGTACCGTCATCTCCTTAACTTCCTCGGTTAGATTCCGGTCCAGGGCTCGGATTAAAGCACAGCCCGCTGTTTTGACTCCAAAGGGCATTCGAACGAAGCAAAATGTTTGGTTATCGAATAAGAAGACTGTTAGAAGCTGTGACTTCTCATCCAATTCAATATGGTGGAACGAGCTTGTCAGGTCAACTGATGAATAAATGCTTTTGTTTTTAAAGCCTTTTAGAACGTCTCTGATAATTGGCGCTCTGTCATACTCAGGAAAAATGAGTCTCGTGTTGAGATTTCTGGCATCTAAACAAAGTCTAATAGATCCATTTGGTTTTGTGACTGCCAAAATCGCATTTAGATAAGGTGTCGGTGTCTTCCTTATCACTCCAGCTTGTAACATCTCATCTATAATGACCTTGACATGACAACGATATTTTTCAGGAATTGGATACAACCTACTTTTGAAAGGTGACCAGTCCTCGACTTGCATTGAATATTTGAAATTTAATATTTTCCCAGGTACTGTATCAAATACTGTTTTGAGCTTCCTTAAAATCTCTTCCAAGTGCTTTCTGTGTTCACCCCCAAGTTGAATGTCATTGAGCCGCTCCTGTAGTAACTCTTCAAATTGTGCATCACTGTTATCTCCTTCTGTTAATAACGACCATATCTCCTGGGATTCACTCTCCTCATCTAGTTCCACAACAGCTCCTTCTATGATGTTATCTTCTGCCTTTCGTACCTCCTCTTCCGTCTCTTCTGATATTGCTTCCAATGCCCAAGAATTTACATCTCT
Source organism: Meconema thalassinum (assembly GCA_946902985.2). Lineage (NCBI taxonomy): Eukaryota > Metazoa > Arthropoda > Insecta > Orthoptera > Tettigoniidae > Meconema > Meconema thalassinum. The sequence goes on along the minus strand of OX336391.1, from coordinate 65,962,009 downwards.
TCCGGTGGTGATTTCATCCATATGCAATCCCACATTCTTCAGCTGATCATACTCTCTAAAACTGACAGTATTCTTGTGCAAATCTATCACTGCTTGATAGTCACAAATAAAATTTGCACCAAGAATTATATTGAAATTCATATTTGCCATGATAATGAATGTTTGCCCAAAAGTGTGTTCCAATATGTTCAACTCTAAGTATGCCTGACGTTTACAAGTGACGGTGCGTTCAGGTATAACACCCCTCACTTTGAGCTGTGGTACGCGAATTACAGGAATATTTTGACTCCGTCCCAACTCTCGAACCAAGGCCTCCGATACCAGACTGATCTGTGACCCCGTATCCAATAAACATCTTATATTAATTCCACCAATCCTCGCGTAAATAATGGGTAATTTCCTAATTTCATCGTTCCGTGGTTTCGCCGTCTCCTCCAGGCAGTCTTCTGGCAAAGCAATCCATTCTTGTATGTTCGCTACTATCCATCCCTCTTCAACTTCCGACTGTTGCGTTTGTAGGCTGTCTTCTTTATCCAAATTTAGCATTTTTTTTAAGCTCCGGTGCGACCCCCCATCATCCGTTTGTCGCCGATGCCCTTGATATTCCTCTTGTCTCAGTAGACTTCCAGCTTCCTCAGTATGTGTATCAGGATTCTTCATGTTCCCAATGGCTTTTTCCCATCTTCCTAGCTCTCCACCTTGACTAGCGTGTAATTCCTCTAGGTAATTTTGTGATTGAGCGTGCCTATCATCCCAGTCATTTCGATAATTTTGTGGCTCTCCTTGATTTTGGTCTCTTCTTCCTTTCCATCTTTGATTAGCATTGTAATCACCGTATCTTCCATAAGGCCTGTCATTTCTTCGATTTTCACGCCAATGTTGATATCCTCTCTGTTGATACCTATTGTTGCCTTGATATGATCTATTATTGTTGTTATTTTCGTTACGCTGGTATGGTATGTTTTCTCCTTCTTCCTGGTTTCGCCTAGGTGTGGAAGTGCTTGTATTAGTGCCCTGCGTTTTAGTGTTTGCCTGCTTAGGTTTTATGACCTCTGTCGTATTGACTAACTCCAGCTGTCTTCCTCCTCTATAATGACTATGAGACGTAGTCTCATCTATCTGGCGTAATATCTGCTCTGCATGTAAGGCCGTACTAACGTTCGCTGCGACTAGTACTTGTTGCACGTTGACTGGTAATTGCCTCGCTATTGTCATCACCAGATCCGCTTCATTTAAAGGGTAATCAAGGTCGCGAAATTTTAACATTTGCATGTTAAAGAAATCTGAGTATTTTGTTGGCTGGGTGGTTTGGTACTTTCTAGAGTAAAGCTCCATCCTTAGACTCTGTTGTGTTGCGGGCGACCAATATTTGCGCAGAAACGCCAATTTAAAATCTGACATGGTTCCAAATGTATATTTGAAGCTTAAAAACCATGTAAGGACATTTCCTGATAAAAATCTCTCCATCATCCTCAATCTACGTGCTTCAGGTACTCCAGTGTCATTGTAATGGTCTTCAATTTCTTTGATAAAAGCTTTAGGTGTTACCCCTGAATTCTCCGTGTATTTCTGTGGTTTATAATCACTTGAGCGAATTACTTGGATAAGTTGTGTAGGCTGATGACCGTCTTGTGGTGTTGAGCTCCTATCGATATTCTTGCGAAACCCTTCCGTGTTTGTTGTTAATGGGCTCTCCGCCTGAGTCTGACTTCCTGCTGTGCTTGCCTTCGGGCTATTTGAGTCATCCTGCTTGTCTTTCAATGTTCCTGTTCTAAATATCGACGATTGCTCTAATGACCTGAGTTCGGCTTTAATGATCCTGTCCGTCTGTTCTTTAAGCTTGCTCTTCATTTCTTGCTCTAATGCTTGAATACGAGTGTGATTTTCGCCTACTGTTTTAAGAATGGTGGATCTTTCCTCTTTAGAATCGATATTCATTTTTTTCCAATCTTTTCTTATCTGCTCTTTAATCGTGCTTACTTTCTCTTCAATCTGGCTTTTAGTGTCGTCTAAGGTACTCTTTAATTGCTCCTGATCCGCTTCTAGGCTTTTCCACTGTTCCGCTGATTTTATTTCGAGACGGTCAATATCTTTAATTATGCCGGATATATTCTCATCTACCGCTGATAATTGTTGTTGAATGACTTTGCCGCTCTTTTCCATCTCCATAAATCGTCCTTCTATCTTCTCCTGAGCTATCTTGTCCTCGCTTGTATTCATAGTGCACGCTATTTCAATTTGCTCTAATTTAGCTAACACCGTTTCATCCAGAATGCTAAGTTTTTGATCAAAAATACTTTCCATTTTCTTAATCTGGTCTAATTGCTTTTCATTATTTTTACTCACATCTAGGGCCAGTAATACCATCTGTTGATTAGTGTGATCTTTCATCTCTGCGGTTAACGAAGCTAATTGGTTCGTGTTTTTAATGTTCTGCGCTTCTAATTGCGAATTGATAGTGTCATTAATTTCACTTTTTAATAATCTAGCTTGTTCCGCCTGATATTCATTCTGTTCAATTCTACTGTTATTTAATTGTGTCCGCAATGATTCACTTTGTTCGGATAATTTGTTTATCGACTCACTTTGTTCTAACATAGTATTGTTTAATGCTTCACTTTGTTCGGATAACTTCGCGTTCAATGCTTCACTTTGTTCTACCATAGTATTGTTTATTTGCTCAGACAATTTCGCGTTTAATGCTTCACTTTGTTCTAACATACTAGTGTTAAATGATTGACTCTGTTCCGCCAATTTAGTGTCCAACAATGCCTGTGTTCTCCTAGCTGCACTCTCAATGATTTCTTGAATCTGTTCAACCGTTGCCATATTACACACTTTATATGAGACATTAGGGAAATGGCATAAAGCAATGCCCTTTGACACACACATAAAATCCAATGCACATTTAATTTCTTTACCCTACTCAGTTCATTTATTTTTACTTTTAATCCCACTAGTCGATTGCATCTCTGAGTAGTTCTAACTTTACTCAATTTAATTTAAACCCAAACACATATTCAGTCATTAAATTGTTATCCTGATCTGATATTAACACTGACTAATTAACAAAGTATTAATTGTCATTTAAGGCTACAGCCTCCTAACATTTTCACGAGTTTGACTTTCTAAACAAATCTAATTTTAACTTTAATCATTGGGCACCCGGTGTCACATATATATTACCTTTTACTTTAATTCAATAGACAAAAACGTGAACCGTATTTTACATTGCAAACTCCTGATTTTACTTTATATTTCACACATTTGGCGGTATCCTCTTCGCCTCACTTACTTTTAATAAAATATCACTTCCCGGTGATTAAAATACTGTGATATCTGCCTGCACATGCGGCATGTCAGTTTTACTCAAATACGCCACTAAAATGTGTTCCAGCAGCGAACCAGCAATAAAATTACACCTTCATTGTTGCGTCAGTTTGAAAACCCAACTACGCTTACACTGACATGTGCAAAATCTTTGCCGTTACACCACAGTGACCCGCCCCACGCTTGGCCGCGCCAGTTTACTCCTATGAACCCTTCAGAAAAGCAGTGTTTAATGTAAGAAATCTTAATCAAGGGGTCGCGCTCAGTTCATATGTGATGTTTACGTTCGCCAAACAACATGCTCTACTGAGGTAAGGGTCATAGGATATAAACTATAATCAAGAAAGAAAGGTGACAAGATGTAAAATAATAACATGATTTAATGACTAATAGTGCATAAAAAGAAATAAACAATAATAAAATATAAAACAAATCCTCCCTGAATTTCCCATGATAGGAATATCTATAAATTTGAGGAGTCAGACGGATCTCCCCTTTTATTTAAAATGTGGATCCTGGTTCCACTACCTTGCAATTTGGGTTTTATGTGTGCGTAATGACTAACTACGAGGAATGAGTACTTTGGATGACTGTTCGTTTACAACGGTTTAACAGCCACGATGCTTACGAACAATCATCTCGTAAATCAACGTTTACGGATATGGAACATGACATTAATAAAAACCCTTAAAAAGTAATGCTGACACACGCACTAAATCTACTATTTACAGGAATCTCTCTCGGAACCCTCATTAGCGCGAAGACGCACTTGACTATGAGCTGCCAACACTGGCCAAATTGCTCAACACAAACAAGGAAATACAGCATAGCACGTGACTCACGGGTCACTGAATGAAATATGAACATGGAATAAACCAACAACAACAAAAGCCTGACTGGCTGACATTACTTTATATGAACAAAACTGCATGTTAAGCTAACCCTTCGGAGATTATCGTGATTCGTAGGCAACTCCCATTTATTTAAACAATTTTTATCATTGATCAGTTCTTAATTCTGTATTTAAAGTTATTACTGAGCCACACAGGCACTCTCCACTAAAGACCTGGCTGGCAACCTTCAGTCCGTCTTGCGAAACATCACCCCTCTTCCTCAATCACCTGTGTCCCACTCCAGTGTGTATAAATACCTGACCAGCTGTGCCGTTATCTCAAGGAATCAACAGCAACAAACTCAACCACTTCAACATATGGTCAGACATTAATCAAAATATCCAGAATTGCCCTCGCGAGGTCACAATATGGATTTGTCATCAAGCTGCCAGAAATCAGTCTACGCTGAAATTCCCGCTTGTAATGACACAAATACACACACTCACACACACACATTTGGGAATGACAATACGTTTTTTCACACAGATCGGCTGAATGAATGCTCGCCAACAATTAAAAAAATATTAAAACCTACGATAGAGCTGACTGCTCTTCGTCACAAATCATATTGCTCCAAAGGCAATAATCTCATTGAATCTGATCAATAATAAAACAAAAGAAATTAATTACCCTCCAATCTACTGTATAATTATTTTACTTCAGTCCTCCTTCTGAAACACAACATATCTCCGAGAGACGTTTTTTTAACCGCATTGCGTAACATATGCAAACACGGTCGTCCACATAGTTACGTTAGTTAAAACAACAAACAAGAAAAGAACCTTCTACTAATAATATATGCGAGCTGTTTCCATGCAAAAGGTGTGTCAGACCAAAACTAAATAGACTACGTTAATCACACAAGCAAATTATTTACAAAACAAAATAAGTCCCATACACCATAAGTTAATTTATCAGATAATAATAAATATTATTCAGTACTCATCCTCAGTCAGCCACCCGTCAAAGAACATCCGCAGCCATATCCCAACTGGATCCTTCTTATCTCATCTCAACCATCTTGACGGAGTCTTGATATTTCCAGGCTTCCTCCATGGTCAATGATGTCGTCTATCGTGCTGATTCAAAAATTAAATTATTATACACTTGATGTCTGACTACTAAATTCGCCGTTCGGGTACTACTTTCCCCAAAGCAGTCTGTTGGCGAATTATCGAAGATACTGTCCCTACAAATATAGTACTGTGACTATCTAACACTGAATTTAACACTTTTAATAATAATTTCTGTGTCCTTCATGACACGCAAAGTATAACTGTCAACGTCCTTAGACGCGCAAAGTATAAAAGCCTGTGTCCACTGACACACAAAATCAAAGTCTACGTCCGTAGACGCACAAAGTAATAATCTGTGCCCTCGACACACATAATAATAATAAGCCATGTCTTGGCTCTTCACACCGCTTATAAATGAACCAGCCCTAGGTGTAGATAGAGGGGGAAATTAGATAAAAATTTCACAAAATAATAGTGATACAGGAATGAAATAAATATCACTGAACTCGAAAAATAGCGCAGGTCAAGAATATGCCCATTAATCCAAGAATCGATCGTAGATATGTTGTCTAGGCGATCTCCCGCGTGAATGCTAGCCGAACGTGCCCACGCTAGACCTGCCGCGCTAAATAGGCATTCTTCTCTCATTGGTTCCCACATTTTCTGTAACTTGGCGGTTTTTATCAGACCTTGGCTTAGTAGGAGTGTCTAGCATGTACATCAGCCACTCACGTTACTGCATCATCTTTCTTCTAGGCGCGAATATCACAATGAACATTCCAGCAGCATGTCTCACTGCGCGTCGCTTCTATTTTGAGGCGGTCACCACCTGTCCTTCTGAATCATAGCTATGGTCATTCTTTTCACAATCCTAAGTATTTAGCCTTTTGTCAAACAGCTTCAGGTATGTCCCCACTGTCTTCAGCAACTGCTTGAAATTTCCTCATCTCCGTCTGGCTATTTTCATGATGCTTGTAGAAGTATTTATTAATTGAAGAAATAAATCATCGAATCATTTAACCATCAGAGGTTAAAAGGGTTCAATAGTTCTTCACGAAACTACTTGTAATAATCCTTTTTTACTATTTTTATTTAAATAATATTTTTTATGAATCATCTTAGGTCAAGGAGATAAATACATATATATTTTTAGAAATTTTATTATTATATTTGAATTGCAGCCAATGGCCATAGCAGGGCATTTGAATTAAACGTCCGTAGGCTCCCAACAAGTTCAATTTCAAGTAGTTCCACCTTTGGGTACAAGGTGCCACTGTCACTGACACCCAGTGGCGAACGTTGGATCTTTATAGAGCGTTTCTAACCAAATAACCTACAGATTTTGGCTACACATTAGCAATTGTAGTCGTAAGTTTTTATTAACTTCAAGAAGAGTTTTCGTTGATATATGGCTGAAAGATTCAACCATCAACATCTTTGACAATATAAAATATCCTATAAGGTAACGAAGTTAATACGTAGAACTAAAGCATTATCCAATATGGTTAATATATATATATTTATTTCTACAATGGGCAATCAAACAATCAATTACTGATCACGTGGCATCAACATCATGAGTATTTCAGTTATTCGACTGGTTTGCTCTTACAATGAGTTTTCTCCATTCGGTCCTGTGCAGTAAGTTTGACGTCATTAAATCTCCGCAGAAAAGTGATCGCAATCAGGACACAACCTACTTTTCACGACTTAATGCAGTAAAAAAAGTTTGCAAAGCGCTGAAATTACTTAAAATGTTTAACCAATGGTCTTAATTATATTTTCTTTTAAGAAACTCACAGTATAATGACTATTTTGAATTTTGACTAAAAGAGGAACCTTGCTACTGCAAAATGTGATAAGTTGTGTTTTGAATATTTTATTCTAGTTTTCGTGTGAATTTGGAGAAGAGGGATTCAAAGTCATTTTTCCTGATGTTCCGCTCTTGGTCTATTCAAAGGTTTGTGGACCATGGATTGAAATCACCTGATTTAGAGGGTATATTCCAAATTCGTTGAAAAAAAAACACCGATAGTCAGTCCGAAAGATTAGACTTTATATCATTTTAAATGCTACAAATGCTACAAATGTTGCGTGAACTCAAAGTCCGTTAGGAAAAATAAAATAATAATAAATAAAAATATTTTTTTAAAGCAAGTGCAAACCAAGGTCAATGGAAGTAGCTGGCTGGATGACGTCACGCTCACCGGCGCTCGCGGGGAAAGGAGGAAGCTCAAGCAGTACTATGACGTCACGCACCTCAGTGCATTCTCGGTACATTTCGTCCCGTCACCGTAACATAACGCCAGACACCAGCGAAGTCGACATAATCATTTAAAATGATAAAAAGAGAATACGAACTAAGCTCAGGCATCCCTCACAATCTCCAGCTCCAAAAATTCTAGACACAATTCCATATGGAGATGTTGTAAGCCCATACAGAAGAAAACATTACTAAGTATGGCAATAAAATATGTCAGCAGGTGATCAATGAAATGATTAGAAGAAGAAAATGTGAAGGAATTAAATTCTAATAATATGCACTTCTCTGTAGTTCAATTTCATGATCAATAAGGACACTTCCAGATATGAGTAAGTTCCCATCCCGACATACTCATTTTATCACTCAGAAACTCTTCTGATGGAGTTGACGACAGGAAGAGCATCCGTCCGTAAAAATCATTCGCCACGCAGTCTAATCTCATTTCATAAATTGCAAAATGCTGCACTTTGAAATTAGAAAACCAGACGGAAGAGAGCAGGTTTTCTATCACGACCAGAAAACAATGAAAATATAACGCATTTCCCTTGTACACCTGATGAGATGATGAAACACGTTCCCTATCTTGTCTTGGGCACAAACCTTGATCTTGTGGACATCCCTAAGAACTTGACTGTTGTAGAAGAGGGTGTGAATTCTCCGGATCGCAGATAATTCCCACAGAGGCGAGGACCAGCCCGTCCGGCTCCAGATGCTGCCTGTGACCCGGGGTCAACCAGATCACTAATGAGTTGTGGATAATCCGGTTCACTTGCAGCAGCCGTTGTGGTACACAGGAACTCCTCCCCCGTTACTATTGGCCCCACTAGGTGTTTCTCCATTACCCCCTTCCTAGATAAAATTACATGTTACATTGCCAATATTAATAATAATAATAAAAATAATAATAATAATAATAAATCTAGACTTGTACAAGATGGACAGAAGAACGCAAGAAGAAATACAGTGAGTTCATGAAGAGATTTTGGAAGAAGATGATGAAGAAGGGGAACAAGAAGAAGAAGAAGAAGAAGGCAAAATTCATGAAGGCAATAAACGCGCTGTATGAATGGGCATAACGAAGAAAGAAAGAAAGAAAGAAAGGAAGAAAGAATAAAACAAATCCCTCCCTATATTATTCTGCTAAGGTCCCATTCCAGTTTTGTACTGAAAATAAGGTCCCATTAACACCAGCCTACACATATGGAGTACCTACAGGTTCAGCATAACCCAATGCGTAAGCGAAATGCACTCACTTACTCTTTAAATGCCTCACAATTAAATAAATACCTTAAATCATGTATATCTTATATATAAAAGTGAAAGTCTGTATGTATGTATGTATGTATGTGGATCTGTTCCGTATACAAATCTACACCGTTCCACCAATCTCAACCAAATTTTGCATATGAATAGTTTAGGACCCAGAAGGAACCGCTGGCTACATGCATTTTCGATAGTCTTTCTCATTCTTCTGATTTCGGCCCTCTTGCACTCAAGCACAGGCTAATCAAATCATAAAATATACTCATGAAGGAATGGCAAGGCGGATAGTTTCCATGGCAACATAGCTCAAGTCGAGACACGGCCGTCTGGATGCCAGTTCTGCTCTGCACTACCGGTATAGAAAATGAGGATCTTTACTTGAAATCCCGTTAGTTACTCAACTGCTCACATAGCACTGTCAACCGAGTTTAGCATAACAAAGACTTGACCCTATCTACTTTGTCAAATACCACTCACTCACTCATACATTCATCACGAAATCTCAGAAACCACGGAACGGTTTGGAATGAAATTTGGTATGCAGCTTCCTCAAGGGCCGCAAATGCCCTCTATGAGAGGATTTTTGGATATTCAGGTTCTAAATGGGTGTTCAGGCGGTAGACCTGCATTTCATTGAATAACAATAACTCCCGATTGGTTTCATTGGGGGATGTGATACTCGGCATATAAACTCATCATTAATAAGTAAATATGTGTTTGACCGTTTTTTCATAAATCCAATTTAAGGGGCCCATGGAGAGGGGTGAAATTCTGGGGGGGGGGGGGGGGGACAGGAAAGAAAGTGTCCTAACTGATTGACCGACTGAGCGGCTTCGGTGGCGTAGTCGGTAGCATGCTGAACTGCTGTGCTCAAGATAGCGGGTTCAAACCCGACCGAAGTCGTCGGATTTTTTAAGAGCGTTAAAAATCCTTCAGTATGCCTTCCTTCGTAGGGGAGGTAAAGCCGGCGGTCCCATGTCATAGATTTATGGCATGTAAAATATCCTTTCACAGACTAAACTTGTGTAAAGCAAAATTTGTTAGGTTAGATTTCGTCAGAACGCTCTATCAAAGTTCCAACGTTCACCACTAGGTATCATTGATATCTGGTGGCGAAAGTTGGAACTACTTGAAATTGAACGGAACTTGTAGCTCGCCCTTTAGGGTGTCCGCTACAGACTCAGGCGAGCCGAACATGTCCTCGGACACTCCCGGCACTAAAAGCCATACGATAAATAAATAAATTAATAATAAAAAAGACATGTGTCTGAGGGTTTTCGATGTGGTGTATATTATGAGGTGAAAGGGAAGAAAAGTGAGGATTGATAGATTCCTAACGGAGCGTGTTTGAAACTCAGCGGAAAAAATCAGCATAAAAAATTAGTAAATATGTGTTTGACCGTTTTTTCATAAATCCAATTTAAGGGGCCCATGGAGAGGGGTGAAATTCTGGGGGGGGGGGGGGACAGGAAAGAAAGTGTCCTAACTGATTGACCGACTGACTCACTCGCTCTTCAAACTCAGGGGGAAAACTGCTTTAAAGTAAGTAAATAGCTTTTCGGCAGTTTTTTTTGATCAATCAAATTGAAGGGGTTCATCGGGAGGGGTGAAATTCAGAAGAAAACAAAATTGAAAGAAAATGTCCTGACTCATTCACTCACTCATCATCGCCCAGCCAAAAATATTGAAGTTGGAAACATGGCATTTCGGGGATATGTTCGTTGTATGTCAAAACCGTACACTAAGGGAGGATTTTTGGATATTCAGGTTCTAAAGGGGTCTTAAGGGGGTTAAACCTGCATTTCATAACAATATCTCACGAGTGGTTTCATTTGTGAATGTGATACTCGGCATATAAACTAATCATTAAAAATAAGCAGACATGTGTCTAAGGGTTTTTCGATGTGGTGTATTATTATGAGGTGAAAGGGGTGAAAAGTGGAGGGTTGAAAGATTCCTAACGGAGCGTGTAGGCCTATCTCTTAAACGACATAAGCGAGAAATTTGAAACTCAGCGAAAAAATCAGCTTAAAAAGTAAATAAATCTGTATTAGAACGTTTTTCCATAAATTAATTTAAGGGGCCAATGGGGTGGGGTGAATTTCTGGGGGGAAAAAGGAGAGAAAGTGTCCTAACTGACTGACTAACTCACTCACTCATCAAACTCAGGGGGAAAAGACAGCTTAAAATATAAGTTAATAGGTGTTCAAGCGTTTTTTCATCAATCCAATTTAAGGGGCCCATGGGGAAGGGTGAAATTCTGGTAAAAATAATTGAAAGAAAATGTCCTGTCTGACTCACTCACTCATCACGCCCAGCGAAAACTATTAATGTTGGAAACATGAAATTTTGGGAATATGTTCGTTGTATGTCGAAAACGTCAACGAAGGAATGATTTTTGTTTATTCGGGTTTTAAAGAGGTGTTAAGGGGGTAAACGTGCATTTCATTGAATAACGATATCACATGATTTGGTTCTTTGGGGATGTGATAAGGTATAGAAACTAATCATTAAAAATAATCAGACATATGTCTAAGGGTTTATCGATGTGGTGTATATTATGAGGTGAAAGGGGTGAAAATTGGGGGTTGAGGGATTCTTAACGGAGCGTGTATCTCTGAAACGACATAGGCGAAAAATTTGAAATTCGGCGGGAAAAAACAGCTTAAAATACAAGTAAATAGGTGTTCGACCGTTTTTTCATAAATCCAATTTAAGGGGTTCATGGGGAGGGGTGAAATTATCAAAAATAAATGAAAAAAATGACCTGACTGTCTCACTCACTCATCATCGCCCAGCCAAAATTATTGAAATTAGAAACATGAAATGTTGGGGATATGTTCGTTGTATGTCGAAAACGTCCACTAAGGAAAGAGTTTTGGATATTCAGGTTCTAAAGAGGTGTTAAGGGGGTAAACGTGCATTTCATTGAATAACAATATCTGACGAGTGGTTTCATTTGGGGATGTGATTCTTGGCATATATACTAATCATTAAAAATAAGCTGACACATGTCTAATGGTTTTTCGATGTAGTGTATATTATGAGGTGAAAGGGATGAAAAGTGGGGGTTGAAAGATTCATAACGGAGCGTGTATCTCTTAAACGACATAGGCGAGGAGTTTGAAACTCGGAGGAAATCAATCGGCTTAAAAATAAATAAATAAATAAATAAAATAAATAGGTGTTCGACCGTTTTTTCATAAATGCAATTTCAGGGGCCTGTGGGGAGGGGTAAATTTCTGGAAGAAAAACGTCCACTAAGGAAGGATTTTTGGATGTTCACTCTCATCGACCAACCAAAACTATTAAAGTTAGAAGAATGATATTTTGGGGACATGTTTGTTGTGTGTCGAAAACGTCTACTAAGGAGGGATTTTCGGATATTCAGGTTCTAAAGGGGTGTTAACGGGGTTAAAACTGCATTTCATTAAATAACATTATGACACGACTATGACGCGAGCGAAGCGAGGCTAAAATGAAATGGTGTGTGTCTGTGTATTACTCAATCACGCAAGTACCACTGGTCCGATATACATGAATTTTACATCGAAGTAGCTGATTTACCTGGTTAACATATAGGTTACTTTTGATTTCAATACTTTGCACTATTTAAAGATGGCGACCATTTTAGTGACGTCACTACACCCTTTGGTTTCAAATTCATATTTCCATTTGAAATAAAAAGAGAACGCTAAGAAATAGCAAACTTTTGATGGCATATAAGAGGTTTAAAATTACATTTTCTATCCGAAAGGTATCTCCAACGGTTAGCGAGTAAAACCTAAATTTGTGCTATAAAACACGGTCAACGCCGAGCGTTGTAGTTGGACAAAATGTTTCATCCTTAATCTCCCTCTGCGCAGCACCTCGCCTATCCCCTATTTTAACTGTCACCTTCACATTTTAATTTATTTATGACGCGTAGCGAAGCACGGGTAATTCAGCTAGTTTACAATGAAATAATGAAAGAATGCAACACGGTAACCATGGTAACAGAATCTCACAGGTCCATCTATTTCTGTAAGACTCAATGCAATTCCAATTATTACATTACTGTGAAAGTTTCCAGACGGTTATAAGGTTATCCCTGAACCAAATTAAGCCGTAAAATTCATCAATACATACAGTATAATGCGCTTAAGGGGGTCAAGGGGCACTCTAGAATTTTTTCACGCAATTTTCACGTGTGAGTGAGGTACGAAAGGTCTTTTTCACCCGACTATAAAGGTTCTTCGAAAACCACATTTGAAGGCCCTTAAATTAACCGTGTCTGTGATATTCCCAGAAAACTAACTTTGATCTGATATACCTATGAAGGAATGACAAACCCCTAACCACTTCACCAGTAGCTGAATTGATAAAGTCTGATTATTCATACCAAGGATAAATCAGTCATAGCATTCATGATTGAGATTTTGCTAAGTGTACTCTTTACAACTAGAATATTCGCGGGCGAAGCCGCGGCCGGTAATGCTAGTATTATATAATACACTAAGGTGTATGTTTCACAATACTGAAGCTCCTAAACCAGAGGGAGTTAGAAGGTGTGGTTTGTACCAAAATCTTCCAAATCATCTCAATAGTACAAGAAAAATCGTGCACTTCTTGAAAAGTTAACGGAGATACATTTATTTGTTTATGAAGTGCCGTTAAACAAATAAACAAGACGATAGCTCCTGGCAGAACTCTGTCGCGTGCAGCCCGCATAGCACTAGAGCTGGGCGGGTAGTCTGTACACATGGGGCGCACACAACCCATTATTCGAGAGTTCTCGCACGGGTCCGCTAGTAATAATAAATACAAGAAGTGATCTTCAGGTATGAACTAGAAAGAAAAAGAAAGTTATGATATGTAACATCGAACAACTCAGGAATGACAGATCAATGTGGATGAAACAAAAGAGGGCTGAGAGGAAGAAGACATTTACCTAGAATTGAACTATTGATTTAACGTGCTCTGTAAAACTGCTATTTGATTAAATAAATAAATAAATTATGATATGGCATTGCTAGCTGAAGATAAAGAAGAAATTAAAATAATGCTTGAAAAATTACACGAAATTGCAGGTAAAACGGGACTCAGGATCTCGTATGAAAAAACAGAATACATGGAATACAAACACGATAACGAAAAGCACTTAGAAACAAAATATGGGAAGATCAAGAGGTCGGATAAGTTTAAATATCTTGGTGAATGGATCCAGCCTAATGGACAGGATAATGCAGCAAACAAAGGGAGGATCAGAAAGATGGAATTAGCTTTTAAATTAGTACAGAATAGGTACAACAAAAGAACAATATCTTACGGAGCGAAGATAAGACACTATACCACGGTTGTCAAGCCTGAGGCATTGTATAGTTCAGAATGTTTCATACTGAACAAGAAAGGTGAATTAGAGGAACTGGAGAAGAAGGAAAGAAAAATCTTGAGGAAGATCTTAGGACCCGAAAATAGAAATGATGGTACATGGCGGAAGAGGCGAAACAAAGATCTTTACGGACAAGCAGAAAAAATCACAGATACCATACGGAAGAGAAGATTGAACTTCTATGGACACCTTCCGAGAATGAGCGATAGTCGACTAACGAAGAAGATCTTTAATTACATCACCAAGTTAAAAGCGACTACAAAATGGGTAGATGAAATAAGAAAGGATATGGAGGAAGTTGGGGTCAGTCCAAATGAGATCTGGAATAGAGAGGCGTTTCGAGATACGATTGATGCATTCAAGGGGTTCCAGGAAAAGCAAAGGAGAAAAGCCAAGCACATCTGGTCGGAAGAAAGGAAGAGAATCCACAGTGAAAGGATGAATTGTTTCTGGGAGCAGATAAAAGGACTAATCAGCAAGTCAATTGTTTCCCGTGGTCCAAAGTAGGCCAAAATCGAACAAAGAAGAAGAAGAAAGAAATAAATAAATAAAATAAACAAACAAATAAATGAATAGGTAAAATTCCGATGGTGATCGTTTACCACCTTCTGTAACAATAAATGTGTGTATAAGAGAATGATATTATTAATAATAATAATAATAGACTAGTAATAATAATGTAGCAATCCATTTGGATGTTCATGATTAATGCCATTAACCCCTACCCCTCCCTTCTGAAAGGTAGTGCAATACCCTAGGTAGTAAAACATTGTCTTTTTCTGCTTTTCAGTCGGTCAACACAATTGTGCCCAATGATTTGGGCGGGGAACAAGTTATAAATATGTAAACACATTCCCGGAAAAAATTACATGTAGGCTATTAGTCAGTTATCACACGACCACCTGTGCAAAAATCCCAAATATCTTGTCAGGAAGGATGTTAACGTCGGGGGAAAGTCTCACCAGTTATTCTGCTCCAAATATATCACTCATCAGGGAAGAGGCGAAATCCAATTTTGATTGATTTTATCAAAATGATGAACTGTGTTGAAGACAGTTTGAACAAGTAGTTCCGTGAAAAACTATACAGCCTATTTTCATATATCCTGCTCATGTTAATTGCCTCTATCAACATACAAAATATCAGTTTAATTGCTGTAACAGATTCGTAGATATTGAGGACCATCAAAATATTTCAGATGTCCGCCAGGTTGGATTTTTATTTTTGTACTATTACATTAAGATTATTGTGTACGTGTGTTATTCAAACTTCAATCGCATGATTCGAACACAAGAAGTAAAAACGAGATTTTAAAATTACGCACAGCAGCCATCTTGTGATTATGCAAACAATTGAAATAAATTAGATGCCAGTGGATCAAAATTTGTATAACCATTTAACGTGCAACGTTTCACGGCACTCGGATAGTTAATTCGCGAGAAACGTCCGTTTAAATATTTACACTTCGCGTCGCCGCCATGTTGGATTTGTGCTCACCAGGTTACTGAAAGTCCTATAGGTGAACATATGTTCATAGTCTCTATGAATATAAAAAAATTCAGTTTGGTTGCTGTAAAATATTCATAGATATTGAGAACCGTTTAAATATTTCGGAAGCTCGCCATTTAGGATTGTTATATGTATAGGCTAGAGTTATGTACCATTCAAGGACAATTATTGCCTAGGTTCATTATTCAAACTTTCACTTCGATCGCATGATTACGACACAAGAAATAAAAACTTAATTTTAAAATTTCGCACTGCCGCCATCTTGATGTTATGTAAACAATTGAATTAAATTAGATAGCAGTGCATTACAATGTGCAAAATCATTTACTGTACCACATTTCACTGCGCTCAGAGAGTTAAATCACGAGAAAAGTCTATTAAAATATTTCAAATTCGCTTGGTCGCCATGTTCGTTTTGTACTTTACAGGTTTATGAAATATACATAGGTAAACTTGTATCAGTACCCTTTATCACCGTACAAAATTGCAGGGTGATATCTGTAATAGTTTCGGAGATTTAGAATGTCAGTTTAAATATTTCGCACAGCCGCCATTTTGAGGTTATGTAAACAATTGAACTAAATTAGTCTCCAGTGCATTACAATGTGTATAAACATTTGCTGTACCAAGTTTCATTACGTTTGGATAGTTAAATCGCGAGAAAAGTATTTAAAAGTCTCAACTTCGCTTGGCCGCCATGTTGGTTTTGTAGTCACCAGGATTTTGAAAGTCTCATAGGTGAACTTCTAGTAGTGCCCTTTATCACCGTACATAATTTCAGGGCGATATCGGTAATAGTTTCGGAGATATTGAATGCTAGTGAAATATTTCGCACAGCCGCCGTGTTGGATTGGTGAGACGTAACAAAATTTGAAGGGCACGGTCGAGGTCGCGGGAATAGAGCTATAAACTTACCGAGTTTCATTGAAATCGCTCCAGCCGTTTAGATTTTATTAGGGGGACACACACACACACACACACCTCACACACACACACACACACACACACACACACACACACACGCGCGCGCGCGCGCGCACACACACACGGACAAAAGGTGATCTCATAAGCCTATTTATTCAAAATTGAAAATAGGCTAAAAATTGCACGTTTACTCGACACATGGGATAGTTTAGGCCTACATGTCAAAAGTTTCATTGGCTAATATATGGTAAAATCGGAGCTAAAATTGTTTAAAATTGTTAACTTTTATAGGTATTAAGCTGTACCGACCCAGTCAAGGCCACGGCTGCGTCCTTCCCAATCCTCAAACTGAATTACAAATACTGGCACTAATACAGCCATCACAATAATACAGGTTATCAGACAATAATCTACAGAGACTTAAGTACACGGGGCTAAATGTTTTCGATGTCCAAACCCCTCAAATGTAACAAAAACAACAACAACGCCCATCTACATGGTATTTACCCGACCTAACAGCTTTAGCTTTGTTTTCTAGATCCTCGAATGTCACTTTTATTTTATGTTGTTTTCCAGTTCTGACAAATTTCTTCCTATCTCTTCATTCATGTTTTTGCCTTTTTCCATTTTCTGTTGATAGTTTTTTAATTTTCTGTAAATAATTATTTTCATGTTTCTTGAACATTTGAAGGAATTAAAACTATAGGTATTTTCTTCCAGGAAGCTAGTCTGTATGTTGTGGTTGTTAATAGATAATGTTCCTTTCCTTTTATTTTTGTTGTTTTTGCTTTTGTTTTGTTTATACTGAGGTGTGCAAATTATTAGACTCAAGGCCAGTTTTGCAAAATTTCATTTATATTTTCATGATTTAATGCACTAAATATATTTACAAGGCCATGAAGTTATTTGTAATATTTTACCATTAGTCTTAATTACATTTTAAGAAATTTATAGTAAAATTATTTTATAGATTTTTCACTAAAAGAAGAGTCTCGTTGAAGAAATGCCACAAATTTTGTTTTGTTTAGTTTATTCTATTTTTCGCGTGAATTTAGAGCTGAGGAAATCAAAGTATAAGGTGCGTTCAAAAAGTAACGAGCCGGAGGCTGGAATGCACAAACCGGTGACGACATCGGCTAATCGTGGCGTGTGTAACGAGGTGTGGTTCCGACCAGAGCGTGGAAGGTAACAACCCGTCGCTAGAGGGCACGCGTGCACGTCACGTGACGATACAAAGGGAGCAGCAGCATGCATCAATCGTCCAACGCTGACGGTCTTATTGCAAACAGTGACATAGAGGCGTCAAACGAAGAGCAAAGAGGTGTTGTTCGGTTTCTGACAGCGGAAGGAGTAGGGGGAACGGACCATCCTCACCGAATGTCACAAGTGTACGGCGAACACTGCATGTCCCTTGCAAGGGTCAAGGCGCGGCACAAGCGCTTCAGGGAAGGACGGGTGTCGTTAGCCGATGATGCCCGGTCTGGGGCACCCCCCTGCATTACCTATGACAACGTCCAGCTGGTTGATGCACTCATTACCCAGCACCGCCGAGTGACAGTGAACGCCATAGCCGCCGTGGTCGCTCCACGGCAATGCACGACCTTATACGGCCAACACAGTCGCGGCACTCCTGCAGAAATTCAAATGGGAGGTTCTCGGCCACCTTCCGTACAGTCCAAACCTCTCTCGCTGTGATTACGCCATGTTTGTTCCCCTGAAAAGGGCTCTGCGGGGCCAACGATTCACCGCGGACGCCGACGTCCAGCTGTACGTGCGGAATTGGTTCACATCGCAGCCCAGGGAATTTCATGAGACAGCCATTCACCGCCTCGTGTCACAGTGGGACAATTGCCTCAACAGCCAGGGCCAATACTTCTAACATACAGGTACTGGTTTCTGTAATTATGCCTCCGGCTCGTTACTTTTTGAACGCACCTTATATTTTATAATGATCATCCGCACTTGAACTACACAAAGATTCGTGGACCGTAATTTGAAATCACCTGATTTTGAGGGCACATTCTAAAGTCAATGAAACAAGAGAAAATGGATCCAGCTAGGGCATTCCTTGGATTACCCAATTCTGAAAATTTCCAATCGTAATTCCTTATGGGGAAGGTTATAAGTCTACTAGGGAGAAAACTTCACCAAGTAGGGTGATAAAATATGTCGGCGATTGTTCAATAAAATGATTTTGAATTAAATAATTCTGACAGATTTAAATTCTCTATTTGATTCTAATAATTTGCACAACTCTGTGCGTGTAAATGTTATTGTTATTGCAACTCGCATCAAAGAGCATCAAAGGAACATCCGTCTAAACCAACCTAAGAAATCAGCTATAGCTGAACATGCCCTGTCTACAGGGCACGATGTTTGTTTCAAGGATGCTCATGCACTTGCCCTTGTTAAGCACAACTGGTCAAGAATTATAAGGGAGGCAGATGAAATTCGTAAAAATCCCAATAATTTTAACAGAGACACTGGATATCAGCTAAGTGACACTTGGCTACCAGTTATTAAGGATCTAGGAAGATAGTTCCTCTCAGTCTCTCTGTTCTTCACCTATTTCAAATTGTACTTTTTTCCTCTATGGCTACAGAGCCTGGATTTGATCTCCTTTGTTCGTCACTGGAGGAGTTTCCATCTGTTTTTTCGACGTTGCCTGTATGACGTTAGGTATCATTCAGATACACTTGCCTTTTGTTTATGTTTCCTTATATCCATCTAACCCTCCACCTCCCCCCCCCCCCTTTTCTTTTGGTCATCCTCATTCTTCGAGGAGTCTCTATATTTTCATCCCGCCCCCTTTACCTTTTCCTTACTACTCTGTCCGCCGTTCTACCATGGTCCATACAGTAATTTCTGGCACCTGCTCTCTGGTGACGAACCGAGGAATCTATCTATATTTTTTGTAATTTTTGTAATCTCATTGGTATACTTTCTTTGGCCACATTGTTTGATTTCTATTGAAAAAGGAGTCAAGGTTTCTCCGAAACGTATGGTTCTAATCTAAATACACACGGCATTAGCCCAAGAAACATGAATTATTTTCGTAATTACTATATTGTCACACGTGGAGTTGGCAACAAGGAATACATTAGTCTTCATTTCTCATGCTTCAATATTTTAAAAATGTCCAGCGTTATGAAATTCGCAATTTCGTTAAAATCAAAAGAGGAGGTCGTGTTTAAAGGCTCAATGTGCAGTGTTTCAGTCCCCTTGAGCCAGTATCGGTTGAATGATGTAGTAAAGAACCGTTGGCGAATTGTATTCTGAGAGTCTGATATTATTCCTTTAATCTTTGTCTCCTTTTATACTCGTATTTAGTGCCATTGTTATTTGCTTTGTACGGGGCTGGGTGGGGGGGGTGAAGACAATAGGGACATGAACAAGTCGACAACAGACAGTTTTTTCCGATGTTGGTTGTTGTGGTTAATTCATTTAGTGACCGGTATTCGCGGAGGTCCGAGTCGCTGTCTGGAATCAGGGAACATTCAGTTATCTTAGAAGTGGTTTCTCGTGGGCTTCGATTTCTACTCTAGCGAATGCCAGGATGCCACTTAAATTAATGTCATAGGCTCCTACCAAATCCTAGCTCAATTACAAACACAAACATGCATACTAGTAGTTTACAGTCAACAAATTAACACAGGTTAAGATGTATCGTACTGTTTATAAAAAGGAAGGAAGCTTTTAGTCTTACGTGACCGTTAATCATGCGATCATGAGCCACGGGACCTCTTCTTTATGTGGAATCTGAACCACAGGACATGGCATTTCACTTCGATAATCTCACATGCATTGACCGGGAATAGAACCCGGTCCACCTTGTTTTTGTTGTTTTCTGCTTTTACTTTTGGTGAGAGGCCAACAGCTTGACCGCTGCGCCCAGATGATATATATATATATATATATAATATACATTATATACACTATTTTAGTTACATAGGCTTATTTAAAATTGTCTAACTTGTGAGGTTCGTATGTGATTTCTTGTTGTGATTTGTTAGTGGCTATTGACCTTGAAGTTTACTAGTTTAGTGAGATAAACTGTACTGGTTAGTAAATTGTCAGGTTGGTGTTCTGACTTAGATGCGGGTTTCAAGTACTTAGCTACTTATTTGGGCGATGTGGAGCTCTTTCTCGTCCAGCTTCTATCACACTTCACTGTCCGAATACAATAAGTTTACAATAAACTTCCGTTACTATACTAGTGTATATCTTAACGCCATATTCTTAAACATCTTATATATAAAAGTGAAAGTCTGTATGTGGGTGTGTATGTGGATCTGTTCCGTATACAAATCTACACCGTTCCACCAATCTCAACCAAATTTTTCATACGCATAGTTTAGGACCCAGAAGGAACCGCTGGCTACATGAATTTTCGATAGTCTTTCTCATTCTTCTGATTTCGGCCCTTTTGCACTCAAACACAGGCTAATCAAACCATAAAATATACTCATGAAGGAATGGCAAGGCAGATAGTTTCCATGGCAACATAGCTCAAGTCGAGACACGGCCGTCTGGATGCCAGTTGCGCTCTGCACTACCGGTATAGAAAATGAGGATCTTTACTTGAAATCCCGTTAGTTACTCAACTGCTCAACTGCTCACAAAGCACTGTCAACCGAGTTTAGCATAACAAAGACTTGACACCATCTTCTACTATATATTTGTCAAATACCACTCACTCACTCACTCATTCATTCATCACGAAATCTCAGAAACCACCGAACGGATTGGAATGAAATTTGGTATGCAGCTTCCTCAAGGGCCACAAATGCCCTCTATGAAAGGATTTTTGGATATTCAGGTTCTAAATGGGTGTTAAGGGGGTAGACCTGCATTTCATTGAATAACAATAACTCCCGATTGGTTTCATTGGGGGATGTGATACTCGGCATATAAACTCATCATTAATAATAAAAAAGACATGTGTCTGAGGGTTTTTCGATGTGGTTTGTATTATGAGGTGAAAGGGGTGAAAAGTGAGGATTGAAAGATTCCTAACGGAGCGTGTATCTCTTAAACGACATAGGCGAGGTGTTTGAAACTCAGCGGAAAAAATCAGCATAAAAAATAAGTAAATATGTGTTTGACCGTTTTTTCATAAATCCAATTTAAGGGGCCCATGGGGAGGGGTGAAATTCTGGGGGGGGGGGACAGGAAACAAAGTGTCCTAACTGATTGACCGACTGACTCATTCATCAAAGTCAGGGGGAAAACTGCTTTAAAGTAAGTAAATAGCCTTTCGGCAGTTTTTTTGATCAATCAAATTGAAGGGGTTCATCGGGAGGGGTGAAATTCTGAAGAAAACAAAATTGGAAGAAAATGTCCTGACTCATTCACACACTCATCATCGCCCAGCCAAAAATATTGAAGTTGGAAACATGGCATTTCGGGGATATGTTCGTTGTATGTCAAAACCATACACTAAGGGAGGATTTTTGGATATTCAGGTTCTAAAGGGGTCTTAAGGGGGTTAAACCTGCATTTCATTGAATAACAATATCTCACGAGTGGTTTCATTTGTGAATGTGATACTCGGCATATAAACCAATCATTAAAAGTAAGCAGACATGTGTCTAAGGGTTTTTCGATGTGGTGTATTATTATGAGGTGAAAGGGGGGGGGGGAAGTGGGGGGTCGAAGGATTTCTAACGGAGCGTGTAGCTTAAAAAGTAAGTAAATCGGTGTTCGAACGTTTTTCCATAAATTAATTTAAGGGGCCAATGGTGAGGGGTGAATTTCTGGGGGGAAAAAGGAGAGAAAGTGTCCTAACTGACTGACTAACTCACTCACTCATCAAACTCAGGGGGAAAAAGACAGCTTAAAATATAAGTTAATAGGTGTTCAAGCGTTTTTTCATCAATCCAATTTAAGGGGCCCATGGGGAAGGGTGAAATTCTGGTAAAAATAATTGAAAGAAAATGTCCTGTCCGACTCACTCACTCATCACGCCCAGCGAAAACTATTAATGTTGGAAACATGAAATTTTGGGAATATGTTCGTTGTATGTCGAAAACGTCAACTAAGGAATGATTTTTGTTTATTCGGGTATTAAAGAGGTGTTAGGGGGTAAACGTGCATTTCATTGAATAACGATATCATATGATTTGTTTCTTTGGGGATGTGATATTCGGTATAGAAACTAATCATTAAAAATAATCAGACATATGTCTAAGGGTTTATCGATGTGGTGTATATTATGAGGTGAAAGGGGTGATAATTGGGGGTTGAGGGATTCTTAATGGAGCGTGTATCTCCGAAACGACATAGGCGAAAAAATTGAAATTAGGCGGGAAAAATCAGCTTAAATTACAAGTAAATAGGTGTTCGACCGTTTTTTCATAAATCCAATTTAAGGAGCCCATGGAGAGGGGTGAAATTCTGGGGGGGGGGGGGAAGACAGGAAAGAACGTGTCCTAAATGATTGACTCACTTAGTCACTCATCAAACTCAGGGGGAAAACAGCTTTAAATAAGTAAATATGTGTTCGACCGTTTGTTTCATAAATCCCATTTAAGGGGTTCATGGGGAGGGGTGAAATTATCAAAAATAAATGAAAAAAAGTTCCTGACTGACTCACTCACTCATCATCGCCCAGCCAAAATTATTGAAATTAGAAACATGAAATGTTGGGGATATGTTCGTTGTATGTCGAAAACGTCCACTAAGGAAAGAGTTTTGGATATTCAGGTTCTAAAGAAGTGTTAAGGGGGTAAACGTGCATTTCATTGAATAACAATATCTGACGAGTGGTTTCATTTGGGGATGTGATTCTTGGCATATATACTAATCATTAAAAATAAGCTGACACATGTCTAATGGTTTTTCGATGTAGTGTATATTATGAGGTTAAAGGGATGAAAAGTGGGGGTTGAAAGATTCCTAACGGAGCGTGTATCTCTTAAACGACATAGGCGAGGAGTTTGAAACTCGGAGGAAATCAATCGGCTTAAAAATAAATAAATAAATAAATAAAATAAATAGGTGTTCGACCGTTTTTTCATAAATGCAATTTAAGGGCCTATGGGGAGGGGTGAAATTCTGGAAGAAAAACGTCCACTAAGGAAGGATTTTTGGATGTTCACTCTCATCGACCAACCAAAACTATTAAAGTTAGAAGAATGATATTTTGGGGATATGTTTGTTGTGTGTCGAAAACGTCTACTAAGGAGGGATTTTTGGATATTCAAGTTCTAAAGGGGTGTTAACGGGGTTAAAACTGCATTTCATTAAATAACAATATGACACGACTATGACGCGATCGAAGCGAGGCTAAAATTGAGATGGTGTGTGTCTGTGTATTACTCAATCACGCAAGTACCACTGGTCCGATATACATGAATTTTACATGAAAGTAGCTGATTTACCTGGTTAACATATAGGATACTTTTGATTTCAATACTTTGCACTATTTAAAGATGGCGACCATTTTAGTGACGTCACTACACCCTTTGGTTTCAAACTCATATTTCCATTTGAAATAAAAAGAGAACGCTAAGAAATAGCAAACTTTTGATGGCTTATACGAGGTTTAAAATTACATTTTCTATCCGAAAGGTATCTCCAACGGTTAACGAGTAAAACCTAAATTTGTGCTATAAAACACGGTCAACGCCGAGCGTTGTAGTTGGACAAAATGTTCCATCCTTAATCTCCCTCTGCGCAGCACCTCGCTTATCCCCTATTTTATTTGTCACCTTCACATTTTAATTTATTTATGACGCTTAGCGAAGCACGGGTACTTCAGCTAGTAGCTTATAATAGCCTGAGTGTAACGATCTGATGATGATCGCTTGACGATCGTAACTGGTCTTCCAAGTGTAATAATTAATCTTAAGCAATTTCTTGTGCTATGACCTTCGCCCAGTGACGTATTTTATATCACCCCCAGTCCCTCTCCAACCGTGCTCCGAGCTTCACTGCTGAGTACTCGCGTGTACGCATATTCAAACTGATGGATTTGGAACAGCCTGCAATACATGGTGCAAGTATAGAAAAGTAGAGGAATCTGGTACATTGGAGGTGTTCAGACACTCCATACCTGAAGCTGTAATGGAGTTCATTAATCCTTATTTTCAGAGATTTGGCACGTCCTGACTTGCTAAAGAAATGTCTTCATGGGAAAACACAAAATCTAAACGAGGCATTTAACAATATCAAAATATGGACCCGAATACCATAAAATGTATTTCTAGGCTTAGAAACTTTAAAGTTAGGTGTGTGTGATGCAGTGATCTCCTTCAACGATGGGAATTCTGGAGGAATGGAGGTCTTGGATCAGCTGGGAGTAAATCTAGGACAGAATACTGCAAGTACATTGCAAGCGCTTGACCAACTAAGAGTGCTGGAGGCTGAAATTTCTGCTCATCAAATGACCAAAACCCGGCCGAAGTAGTCGGATATTTTAAGAGCGTTAAAAATACCTCAGTATGCCTTCCTCCGGAGGAGAAGTAAAGCCAGTGGCCACATGTCATAGATTTATGGCATGTAAAGAAACCTTCCACTAACTACATTTGTGGAAGCTAACATTAGTAGGTTAGTTTGATAACGCTATATTAGGTCCATCTTTCGTCGCCAGATGCTGGCTGCGATGGCATCTAGTAGCCAAGTCCGCAGCTAAGACACTAATACAGCCATCACAATTAACACCCGTCATCAGACAGATTCTACACACACCCAAAGTACACGGCACTACATGACCGCGTTGTCGGAGCCCCTAAAATGAGGAACCAACCAAATGACCAAAGAGGCAAGAAAGAAAAGCAAAAGGAAGAAGTTAAGACTTAAAAGCGGAGAGGTAGTATCAGACTAAGAAGCAGGATGCTTTTAATTAGTTCTTCAGGAAGAAATATGTATGTTTTTATAATGATTTCTTTAACTTAAATATTCTCAAAACTTGAAATATTCTGACATAAGCCCCATTTTCTCAGAAAATAATACAGATAGAACCTTGAAATTTGTTCAGGTTACACTAAACAACAAATTTTAACTTCTTGCATTTTACGAAAACCAAGATAGTTGATTTGTATGGATTTGAGTGTGCTGAAGTTGAAACTGACAGTTAACAAGAAATTCCGTGACGAACTAGAGAGTCGACTTTTCTTAAAATTTAAGATTCATGCCAATGAATAATCTATATTGAACCCTTTATCCACAGGCTGTAGCCTATAAAGGATTCCAATAATTATTCATCATCTTTTGATACATTTCTACAGACAGCAGATATGAGAGCCAGACGGCATTGGGAAATATTGAGAAATCAGTGGCCGAGAGGACACAATGGTTTAAGCTCCTGTGGTATTTTAGGAAGAAGCATAAATATTATTGTCACATAGGACAGGTGCAACTTTTAGCGCGGAAGACGGCTTGGGCACGCACATTATGGCCTGTTGCTATGAAGGTTGGCGCCAAGAAGAAAATCGAATGCTACGAGGCAATTGGTCAATCATCATGTTAACCACTCCATACTGCAGAAATACATGTAAAAGCGCGCAAAGACATACAAGAGTCTGGGCCAATAATATCAAGACGCCTTGTTTTAGCGGCAACTCGGGTTGGTTACGCACCCTGGAAAATTAACGCGGGAGTTATCTACAGATTAATTCCACGATCGATTCGAGCCAGCTACAGCATAATCGTAACCTCCACACTGCTACGAACTCAATGATACCGATCTCATGCTAGTCTGATAATTATTATGGAATATTTTATTCATAAATCCCCTTCCACACCTACCCTAGTCAGTTTCAAGAGTTTAGTGCTTTTCAGTCGGTCAACACGAATGTACCCAAAAGAGATGGGTTATGCCCTAATCCTGAAATAAATTACATGAGATTAATAAAACACTAGGATGACCAGTTTCGATCGTCAAGCGATCATCATCAGATCCATTACACTTAGGCTACAAAATCTATGTTTGAAATTCAGGTGAAAATATTTACAATATTTACAATTATTTAGTTGCAGTATTGGTACTGCAACTGTCAGTGTATGCTAAATGCAGTATATATGTTAGGTGAAATGCTAAATGGTGATAGCTATCCGTAGATTGTACTTTAGAGAGATTATATGGTTGTAAACTATGGTTAAACTATAAAATTTTAGGCTAACTACTTATCTGATTGTCTTCCGTACAACAGCTACTCGCAGTTTTCGTGCTCACTGGAACTCACAGTGCGGTAGACTGCGGTGGTTATCTTAACGACTGGTTTTTCCCTGTTTTCTCCCCCCTGCTCCTACGTGCTGTGGGGAGTGATAGCGATGTGTTTATGTGAGGTGTTGCCAACCTAGATAAGATGTATGTTATTGAATGAGGTGGGTCTACAATTATTAAAGACCGTGGATTAGCCCTCGCCACGCGTGGAGCATAACCCATTCGAACTAAGCGTTGACGGTCTTATGAGGACGTCCCGGCACCTTTAATAGTGCCGCGAATATGGGCCTTGGTTTATTGCAGAAGAAAAGTACATCGTACACCTGATCCAGATAACATTTACCTATTAATAACCCCCTAATTTCCCCCCCTTTTTTATCTAGCTTGACTGTGTCACTAAATTGTGTTTTGTTTCCGACAGGGTGTATTTTTTAGTAGCGTGAAGAGGGGTGAGCTCTCCATGAACGTGTGTTCATTTAGATTGTTGGGATTGTTTCGTTTGGCTAGGTGTATCTCGATTGCTTCCTTTATGTCAAGAGCTCTGCCTTTCGATTCGTGATGGATTATTTTAAGGTCTGACTCTATGTTGGTAAAGCTGTGCCCTGCGTCACACATATGTTCGCACACGGCTGAATGTGTTCCGTATCTTATCGCATTCCTATGTTCATTATAACGTGTGTCTACTCGTCTTCCACTCTGCCCAATGTAATTAGCTTGACAATCGGTGTCTTGGCACGTTATAGAATATACCCCTGACCTTGAATACGGGTCACGTTTATTTAGATTACTATTTAGGAGGTGCCTACGGGTTGTGTTTTTCGTCGTGAAAGCTATCTTTATGCCTTGATTTTTGAATAGGTTAGTGATTTTATATGTATTCGCATTCACATAGTTGAAACGCGCAAATTTTTTCTCATTACTGTCCGGCTTGGGAATCGTTTTATCTTTATTTTTATGTTTGGCTATAATTTGATTTATTTTGCTTGGCGAGAAGTTGTTTTCCTTTGCTATTTGCATAATAGTTCTTATTTCCTTATTATAGTTGTCTTTTGACATGGGTATGTTTAAAGCTCTGTGCACCATTGAATTGAAACCCGCTAGTTTGTGCGTACTGGGGTGATTAGACTGATTGTCGATTGCATGCGAGGTTTGTGTTGCTTTCCGGAATATGGAATATGAAAGGTCGTTGTCTTTACGTTCAATAGTTATATCGAGATAATTTATTTTCCGGTCTATTTAGGATTCCTTAGTGAATTTGATAGACTGGTGAAGGCTATTAATGGATTGGAGAATAGTTTCTTCGCTTGTTAGTTCAGTATCGTAGATGCAAATTACATCATCTACGTATCTTTTCCATATTCCTATTCCCTTTGTTGAAGTCTTTTCTAAGAACGCATTTTCTAGTGCATTGTTGAAGATGTCAGCGATTAACCCACTTAGTGGCGATCCCATTGCTAGGCCTTCTCTCTGTGTGTATATTTTATTGTCGAATTGAAACACGTTTTGTGTGAGAACGACCCTCAGTAATCTCACAATCTCTTCAATTTCTTTTACCGAATTGTTAGATTTTAAGTTGTTTTCGATAGTGTTGATTGCTTCAATAATCGGAATATTGGTGTACATGTTAGTTACGTCGAAGGATACTAGCCTGAAGCTAGGTTTCATTTGTAGGGTGTTCAATGCTGTTACTAGTTCTGTTGTGTTCTTTACAGAGTTGTTTTTGTCGTTGGAAAGACGGCATTTTAAGATTTTTAGTAACTCTTTGCTGATTTTGTAATTAGGGACATTCCTACAATTGACTATTGGTCTCATTGGGCATTCCTTTTTGTGTATTTTTGGTTGTCCCCTCAATGACGGTATTTTCGGGTTCATGTTTATTAGTTTTGATTTTTCGGCTTTGGTCAGTATGTATTCTGTTTCTTTTAGCGCACTTTTTATTTGTTTTTGGAATTTGTTGCTGGGGTCTTTTGTTAATTCCTTGATTTCGTTGATGTTTAGGAATTCGACTGTTTTTTCAATGTATTCTGTTTTGTTCAAAATTACTGTAGTGTTTCCCTTATCTGCTTTTGTGATGATTAAGTCATGTTCTTTTATTTTTTGTTTCAACGACTTTATTTCTTTGAGTTGTTTGTTGTTTTGAATGTTATTGCTATCGCCCTCTCGTTTGAGGATTTTTTTTGGCTTCGTTGGTGGCGAGATTTTTGGTTAATTCCCTGTCTTCTGCTGGGAGCTTGTGACTGGCTATCTAAATATCTGTGATTAACTGTTTTATATTGTGGTTCGTGTGTGCGTCTGTGCAGTTGTATTTCAAACCTTTGTCTAACATATTCATTTCACCTTGAGAAAAGGTTACGTTCGTTCTGTTGTTTACTCTGCTGTGGAAATTGATTTCATTGTTATTCGTGTGTTGTTCGTTAGATTGATGGTTCTGTGTTTCTCCTAGTTTTCTTAATTTATTTTCTAGCGTTTCATGCTTCCTCGTTGCTCTGATTTTGATGGTGTCATGTAGGTGCTCGGTGAAGCTGTCCCATTGGGCTGCGTGCCAGAAATTACTTAGTTGCAATTGAATGTCGTACAATTGTTGGTTAATTTTTTTGCTTTCTTATGTATGCAAATCTTAATTCGTTTTTTATCCAAAGCGCTTTGGCTTGTTTGGTTGAAATGATCGAGGCTGGTGTGTTCGGTACGGTTTTAATTGGTACGTATTTAGGGGTGAGGTTTAGTTCTATACATTTTTTGTTGAACCAAATTGACTTGTCTAAATTCATGAGTTTAAGCCTGAGTGATTTGAATTTCTTGGCTTCACGATTTGCCTGACTAGCCGTGAACATGGGATCGCCACTAAGTGGGTTAATCGCTGACATCTTCATCAATGCACTAGAAAATGCGTTCTTAGAAAAGACTTCAACAAAGGGAATAGTAGTATGGAAAAGATACGTAGATGATGTAATTTGCATCTACGATACTGAAATAACAAGCGAAGAAACAATTCTCCAATCCATTAATAGCCTTCACCACTCTATCAAATTCACTAAGGAATCCGAAATAGACCGGAAAATAAATTATCTCGATATAACTATTGAACGTAAAGACAACGACCTTTCATATTCCATATTCCGGAAAGCAACACAAACCTCGCATGCAATCGACAATCAGTCTAATCACCCCAGTACGCACAAACTAGCGGGTTTCAATTCAATGGTGCACAGAGCTTTAAACATACCCATGTCAAAAGACAACTATAATAAGGAAATAAGAACTATTATGCAAATAGCAAAGGAAAACAACTTCTCGCCAAGCAAAATAAATCAAATTATAGCCAAACATAAAAATAAAGATAAAACGATTCCCAAGCCGGACAGTAATGAGAAAAAATTTGCGCGTTTCAACTATGTGAATGCGAATACATATAAAATCACTAACCTATTCAAAAAGCAAGGCATAAAGATAGCTTTCACGACGAAAAACTCAACCGGTAGGCACCTCCTAAATAGTAATCTAAATAAACGTGACCCGTATTCAAGGTCAGGGGTATATTCTATAACGTGCCAAGACACCGATTGTCAAGCTAATTACATTGGGCAGAGTGGAAGACGAGTAGACACACGTTATAATGAACATAGGAATGCGATAAGATACGGAACACATTCAGCCGTGTGCGAACATATGTGTGACGCAGGGCACAGCTTTACCAACATAGAGTCGGACCTTAAAATAATCCATCACGAATCGAAAGGCAGAGCTCTTGACATAAAGGAAGCAATCGAGATACACCTAGCCAAACGAAACAATCCCAACAATCTAAATGAACACACGTTCATGGAGAGCTCACCCCTCTTCACGCTACTAAAAAATACACCCTGTCGGAAACATAACACAATTTAGCGACACAGCCAAGCTAGATAAAAAAAGGGGGGAAATTAGGGGGTTATTAATAGGTAAATGTTATCTGGATCAGGTGTACGATGTACCTTTCTTCTGCAATAAACCAAGGCCCATATTCGCGGCAGTATTAAAGGTGCCGGGACGTCCTCATAAGACCGTCAACGCTTAGTTCGAATGGGTTATGCTCCACGCGTGGCGAGGGCTAATCCACGGTCTTTAATAATTGTAGACCCACCTCATTCAATAACATACATCTTATCTAGGTTGGCAACACCTCACATAAACACATCGCTATCACTCCCCACAGCACGTAGGAGCAGGGGGGAGAAAGCAGGGAAAAACCAGTCGTTAAGATAACCACCGCAGTCTACCGCACAGTGAGTTCCAGTGAGCACGAAAACTGCGAGTAGCTGTTGTACGGAAGACAATCAGATAAGTAGTTAGCCTAAAATTTTATAGTTTAACCATAGTTTACAACCATATAATCTCTCTAAAGTACAATCTACGGATAGCTATCACCATTTAGCATTTCACCTAACATATATACTGCATTTAGCATACACTGACAGTTGCAGTACCAATACTGCAACTAAATAATTGTACATATTGTAAATATTTTCACCTGTATTTCAAACATAGATTTTGTAGCCTAAGTGTAATGGATCTGATGATGATCGCTTGACGATCGAAACTGGTCATCCTAGTGTTTTATTAATCTCATGTAATTTATTTCAGGATTAGGGCATAACCCATCTCTTTTGGGTACATTCGTGTTGACCGACTGAAAAGCACTAAACTCTTGTTTACTAAGGCAACACTGAAAATATGGCTTCAAACACCACAACTAGTCAGTTTCATTTATAAGGATCCAAAATGCTTCGAGAGAACACTTATTTTTGTGCGTCTGAGGACGTAACGTTCACACTCTTTAATTCGTGCATCTGAGGACGTGACGTTGATATTTATTTGAACATGGAACAATTTCGTCAAGTTATAAGTGTAACTTCAGTGATGTATTTGTAGTCCCAGCACTATCAGTAGGACCAGTACATCGAAGTAATTCACTAAATAGACTGTCAAGGAATTTAGTACTTGATAGGTGAATGTAGTAGGAAATATATCGTGTGTGTATCTGACAAAACTTTATTTAATTCAGCACGAGATGACGTCTAGGAACGAGACCGGATCTTGGAACCAGCAGTACATTTGCCAGAAGATGTCGATGACGAGATAAACATCTTAAAGGAGATGGCTGCAGACGATTCCTTGACGCTGTTTTAAAAGGATTGAGTACAAATGAATTTATTTATTTATTAAATCAGCTATGGTATTATAGGACATATTTTGTAGATATTTGTTTGCTTGTTTGGTAATGTAGATTCTTAGTTTTTGTTTTACTGACAAGTTAAGTTATGGGGCTAGCCGAGCGTTGTGTAATTTGTAAATATTGTGATTCGTGTTTGTTCAACTTTACGGGGCGACGCGCAGCCCGTGCTCGCGTTCGCTTGCGTAAATCGCGGTCAAGCATTATTATTCGGAGGTATGCCTTATAACAAAAATGGAACTGAATTAATTTTGAGATTAAAAATAGAATTTTGAGGGTAAAGATTATTTGTGAGTAGAATTTTATGACGGATCAGGATTATTTTGATAGTTGCTTTTTCAGCAGATCTGAACGGGATGGCACTTTGCACCCAAGTTTTTGTTGTGTATTTTTTAAATGTGTCATTGGACGCAATATTGTTGATCTGTTTTGAGCCGACCCAGTGTGTGTGTTTGAGAGTCAGTCCAAGCTTTGGGTGCGTAGTGTGATTTTTTATGATGTGCTAGCGAGAATATATCATGGTGATTATTCTGACTTGCTCCACGTCAGCCCAGTTCATGACCTCGCGAGGCTGGACTTGTGGTATATATTTGTGTTTTCTTGCCATCTGGGGGGATGAGTGAGATATGTTTGCGTTTCCAGAGGGAAACTGCACCTGGCTTGAGCGACTGAGAGAGATAATTGAGACAGCGATGACTCACACAAGAAGGTCGCGCTCAAATCAGATAACGCGACTTGTCGTTAGTAACAGGCTTGGTTCCTATTCTTCAATTTAAGACGTTGTTTAAATTCACAAAACCTGATCGGTTATAATGAGTATTGATTGATTAAATGGGTGCTGTCCATAGTTGTAAGGTAGCTTCCAAAATATCCTGTTAGTCTGGCGTTTTATATAAATGTAAACATAGTTTTTCAGCCGTTAGGCTTGTATTTTGTTGTTGTTGGTTCAATTTTTGTGTGTTTATTTTACGCGTTCAATGACCCGTGTCAAGTTAGGGTGCGCGAGGCTATTTTCCCAAGTTATGATGAGAGCGTTTTGGCCTATTTTTGGCATGCTCTTATTGTTCATTTATGTGCTCTGGCACCAGCTGGAATCTCAGGGAGATTCTTCATCTTTTTATAGTATTAGATCTTGCATGTGTCAGTAGTAATTATAGTGTATTAATTAAGGGTGGGTCCCATAGCCGTAGTGTGATTTAAAAGTTGCAACTCCGTAAGCAACATGACTGTTTCAGTTGTAAACGGACTCACATCAGTACTCAGTTTCTTATTAACGAGCAGTACACCACACATTATATAACTTCTTGACCAGGAAAAATGGACTTGTATCCATATGTTGACGAGCGAGTTCCTACAGCTCAAAGTTTATGTTATGATTTATTATTTTGAGTGAAGCTGTATTCACATTGTCTTGTTGTGACGAGCGAGTTCCTACCGCTCAGTGTTATTATTATTATTCATTAAGGGGTTAAAAGTCAGGGAGGACTACTTTTATTTATTATTAGTATTATGCACATAATTTTCAGTCATTATATTTCTTTTATTCTACTTGTTATTCATTTTATTTCTAGTATAGCCTCTGTCATGGACCTTTCTATTCTTTAGAGCATGTTGTTTTTAAGCGAACTTTGCTGCGTAACGCAGTCAGGACTGAACACGACCCCGTAGATGACTCTTGAGAAAACCATGCTTTATTGAAGTGTGCAATATGGGCCTATCTAGAATAATGACGAAATTAAGTTGGTCATATCTAAATTTCTAATTAGTTCGAAATATACCTGTTATAATGTAGCCAAATAGAGCACTACAGTTGGCCGCCCTGGTGACTGAATATATTCTTAGTTCTATCTCTTAAGGTACAGAATACAAACCTTGGTTGACGTCCAATGGATAGCATGGACGTTACATGGAGTTAGACATTGGATCTATCAGCGTGCGTAAAATCATGTTGGCAACAATGTCATGCTTGTGTTGGTCAGAAATAACCTGAAATATTATCATCTCCCGTTGTGACAATTTGAGATGAAATCCATTTGTTAGTATATAAGTTACATGTATTTTAAAATTGGACTTATCAGCAGGCTTAGAATCATGTTGGCCTCCCTGACGTGTATTAGTTACTCCAAATTAATCTAGAATTTCACGTACTATACGTGTGCAAAGTTTAGAGCTGTTGGCTCCTATAATTTCTGATATTATATTGCTATTAGGGTAAAGAAATAGAGACAGCATTTATAAACAGTTGATAGCCCTGGTTGCTCTTAAGAATACGCATAGTCATATTTGTTATGGTACGCATAGCATATTCGAAATTTGGTTGAAATCCAATTGATAGTATAGAAGTTACATGTACTTAAAATTTGGTCTTATCAGCAGGCTTAGAATCATGTTGGTAGCACTGTCGTATGTTAGTTACTCCAAATTAATCTAGAATGTCAGGTACTACACGTGTGCATAGTTTAATGCTGACGGCTTATATACTTTCTGATATATTGGTATTTGGATAAAAACAATAGGGAGAGCAATAATTATTATCAGTTGGCAGCCCTGGTGACTCTTAAGAATACGCTCAGTCATATCTGTTTATGTACACATAGTACATATTTAATTTGGTTGAAGTCCAATTGATAGTGTAGAAGTTATATGCATTTAAAAAATTGAATCTATCAGCAGGCTTAGAATAATTTTGGCAACACTGCCATGTATGGCCTCCTGGAAATTAAACTGAAATATTATTATCTATAGGTGTGCCAATTTTGGAATAGCTCCCATGCATACCTTCCAGGATATCCAACATGGAGCTCAAATTTCAATTGTTTTTTCAGCAGTTGGTAGCACTGACATCGTTTTCAAACATGGGTTTGAGATATTCAGGTATAGATCTTTACTCATACCAAATTTGGTTTTGATTGCTCCAGCCGTTTAGGAGTTGATAGGGGGCGACACACACACAGACAGACAGACAGACAGGCAGGGAGCCAGTCAGCCAGACAGACAGACACACATTTGCTCGGATCGATCTCATAAGTCTACCTTTTCCTAATGTTTGCAAAATGTGAAAACTAGGCTAAAAATCTAGATTAGCTCAGGATTGGAACTTTTATCTTCTTCGCATATTATAATGGGCTAAAATTGTTGGGATTATTAGCATATCTGCGGGGCAATAGAGCAGCATTTTTCATTCCATACAGTAAGTCAGAATCTCGTGTCACAATACACAATGGAACACTACGGAAGGCAAGCAATCTCAGACTGTGTAAGCTAGAAACAAAACCCAGTAGTCATTGGCATTCCTAAAATAAAAATAAGAAAAACAATGAGAGCTAGAACAGAAACAAGGACGTAACAAACTTCATATAGCATGAGAGTGGTAACTAGAAATCGAAACTTATTGCCATTTTTGAATACAGCGTACCAAAATTTATAAAGATTGGGTATTTTTCTTTTTGTAAATACAACATTGTTGAATAGTATTTTTCATATAGTGGCAGTGATTAAGTCGATCTACATTCAGTGCTGTTGGAGTGGTAGAATTAATGCTGTGTTGTATATAAACTCAAAAATAAACCCAAATAGAGGGTATATGTATAAAAAATTGTATCTCCATTTCAAATATGTGCATCTTCCTCATTTAAGATCAGTGAACTAAGGACACACAGGCGTGTAATTTCTTAAAGTTTGGTAGTGATATGTTTGGTAGATTCAGATATAATGGCCCACAAAATATCTCACCAAATGGAACATTGTTTGAAGTCATGGATGGAATGTGCATGGCGGAAATCATTTACATTTCAGGTAGAAGTACACAGTGTGATCCTGTTTGGTCTTTGAACTCCCGTGGTGGACCAATTCCTCTAATATCTTTGTGTCCTCCACGACTTGTTCATTAAAAGTGTCAGTGACTGAGAGGGGGGAGGGGTCTCTGGTCCAGGGGATGAGTGCAGCATCTCTTGCAGCCTGCAGCTCCATGGTACGAACTTGCCAGGGGTCGCGCCACACAATAACATCAACTACTGTATTTAGGCAACATGGCGGCCTAACGGAACACACATTCAAAGGGAAGCGAATTTACTTCTGTCCAGGGTCAGACCAATCAGAATCCGCGGCTCAACTCGACTGGCTAACGCACTGGCTTTGACAAGTAGTAAAACCAGAAATTAGAGATGTAAGTATATAAGGTGTTAACAATTACTGAATAAATGTGTACTTAACAAGGGTTATTTAACGGTGATCTGTAATCTGGTAAATTGACCTTTATGGGACAAGAATAGAAGATCCTTCAGAAACCATTAGCATAAAATATACGTGTTCCGTGACTGGTTGACAGACATCTCAAAATGGTATTAAGAAACGTATCTAATCTCTAATGGTAATAAGAAACGTATTTAATCTCTAAAGCCTCCGTGGCTTAGGCGGCAGCACGCCGGCCTCTTACCGCTGGGTCCGTGGTTCAAATCCCGGTCACTCCATGTGAGATCTGTGCTGGACAAAACGGAGGCAGATAGGGTTTTCTCCGGGTACTCCGGTTTTCCCTGTCAAAATTTCATTCCAGCAACACTCTCCACTATCATTTCATCTGTCATTCATTTAATCATTGCCCCAGAGGAGTGCGTAGGCCTCGGCAGCCGGCACAGTCCATATCCTCGCCGCTAGATGGGGGCTTCATTCATTCCTGACCCGGTCGGAGACTGGAAGCAGGCTGTGGATTTTCATTTTTCATTTAATCTCTACCTACAAAACGGGCGAATTACCGAAGGGTGTCATCGAATATTTTGTTACGGATCAGGACTTACAACACAAGGATCCGCGTTCAATTCTCCGGATCACGCGG
This sequence comes from Meconema thalassinum, assembly GCA_946902985.2. Lineage (NCBI taxonomy): Eukaryota > Metazoa > Arthropoda > Insecta > Orthoptera > Tettigoniidae > Meconema > Meconema thalassinum. The sequence continues at coordinate 65,925,232 of OX336391.1, read as the reverse complement.
CGTAGCTGTGCTAGTTAAATCATGCACCATGGCCGCGGGGGCAGCTGAAGTACGTCTGGAGATCACAGGTTCGAATGCCGGTATTAACAATGGCTCTCCTGGGGTGTTTCTTTTCCAGGGGTTTCCACATTCTTTCCAGGCAAATCCCGGGATAGTACTTTATTTCAAGATCCGGGTCACGTACCTCATTCCTGACCCTAATACAGCTACACACACTACTACAGTCATCACATAAATACAGGTTATCAGACAAATTCAACACACACTCAACTATACGGGGCTAAAAGGAAGGAAGCTTTTAGTTGTACTTGACCGTCGATCATGCGATCATAAGCCACAAGAGCTCTTTTTTGCGTGGAATCCGTACCACAGGGCATGGCAATTCACTTCGAAAATCTCACATGCATTGGCCGGGAATCGAACCCAGTCCACCTTGGTGAGAGGTCAACTGCTTGACCACTGCGCCACCACGCTAATATGTTCCAAGACCCTGAAATGAATCAACAACTACAACAATTCAGTTTTCCAGTTCGGCCGTGAGTGTAATTCTTATGGTTCGGGGACTGGATCTTTCTGACTTCTTCATTCATTTCAGGTCGACCACGGGCGTCAACTTGAAAGACTTGTACAAGACCTCTCCGGTAGTATCACTAAATGATTATAAGCTGTGAGTTTGGTAAATGAATAGGCCACCTCTTGATGTAGCGACCAATTCCCAGCTCAGCCAGAAAATTTAATACTGCTCAGAGGGATGGAACGGGATACTTTCAGGTGTATCCAGTATTTTATGATTCTGTTACCCTACATTTAACATTTTATCATTTTAAATGATATAGTCGACTTCGTTGTTATATTACGGCAATGTCACGAAATGTACCGAGAGATCACTGAGGTGTGTGACGTCATAGTACCGCTTGGTGCATGTGTACTGAGTTCACTGGTGAGCTCTGGCGTTACGAGACGGCAACGACACGGCGAGCGTGACTTCATTCAGACAGCTCCCTCCTTTCACCGCGCGCTCACTCGAAGCCTCCAGCCTTTCTAGCATTTGTAGTATTTAAAATGACATAAAGTCCAGTCTCTCAGACCGACTGTCTCTTTCGTAAAAATGAGGAAAGAGTAGACTTATGAGGTGGAACTGGGCAAATGTGTGGGTGTCTGTCTGTCTGTGAGTATGTTCCCCCTCCCCCTACCTCCTATCAACTCCTAAATGGCTGCAGCTATCGAAACCACATTTCTAATGAGTAAAGACCTATGCCTGAATATCTCACGGCCATATTTGAAAATGACATCAGTGCTACCAACTGCTGAAAAATCACAATTGAAAATTAAGATCTATGTTGGATATCTTGGGATATATGCATGAGAATTGTTCCAAAATCGACACACATATAGAAAATATTACATCAGACTAATTTACAGGAGCCCACACATGAGAGTGTTGCCAACTTGATTCTATGCATGGTGATAGGTCCAATCTTAAAATGCATGTAACTTCCATACTATTTATTGGATTTCAACCAAATTTGGCAAGTGATTTGCGCTCGGGAGCAGATATGAATATGCGTTTCTTTAGTGTCAACAGGGCTTCCAACTGTTGAAAAATGCACTCTAATCTCAATATATCATAAAGTATGCAGGCCAACAGTTGTAAACTTTGCATAGTCCCTACATATATAACCTGCAAATGTAGATAAATTTTCAGTAACCGATATACGACAGTGCTGCCAACATGATTCTACGCGTGCTGATATTGTTTAATGTTGAGTCACATGTAACTTCCATACTAATAAATGCAGTTCCTTCAAAATTGGCCCTTAATAGATCATAATATTTCAATTAAGTTTGGGGCGTGGTGGCTCAGCGGTCTATCTGTATGCCTCTCACCAAGGCGGTCCGGGTTCGATTCCCGGTCAATGCATGTGAGATTTTTGAATTGAAATGCCATGTCCTGTGGTTCGGATTCCACGTAAAAAGGAGGTTCATTGGCTCATGATCTCTAGATTAACGGTCACGTTAAACTACAAGCTTCCTTCCTTTCAATTTAAGTTTGAGCATCCCATTTATGGCAGTGTCGCCAACCTGATTTTACGGATGCTGAAAAATTCAATATTTAAATACATGTAACGTGCACACAGTCTATTAGACCTCAACCAAATTTTGCAAGTGCATTGTGTACCTTAAGAGATGGAACTAAGAGCATATTTAGAGTCGCCAGGTCTGCCAACTGTTGATGTATGGTCTCTATGATTTTAAGAAAAGTAGGTTCTTTAGTACGTCATGGAACTACTTGTTACAATATACGAGGGCAGATCAAAAAGTAAGTTGCACTTCCCAGTTATGGCCATTTATTACACCACCTATACAACAGCAACACGCCTATAACGACATACAATGTAACGTCACTTTTCCACATAGTTTCCAAGAGACTACAAACATTTCTGCGAACGCACAACCAATTTGTCGATGCCGGATGCATAGAAAGTTCCTCCAGCGTTCTGCACCACACTGAGACAGCGGCCTTCACCTCCTCATTGGTCTGGAAACGTCAATCACCGAGCACCGTTTTGAACTTACCGAACAGAGGAAAGTCACATGGCGCTAGGTTGGGACTGTAGGGTGGGTATTGCCAGACCTCCCACTTGAAACGCTGCAGCAGTTCGCTCGTTTGGCGGGCCTTGTGAGGTGTTGCGTTATCGTGCAACAAAATCACACCGGCGCTTCTCTTTAATCGCTTTACGCAACCGGTGCAACGTTTGACAATACGACGCCGCGTTGATCCTCGTTCCTTTCGGCATGAATTCCACGTGAAGCGTCTTGATTTCTCTCTGGTGAATGCGCCGGTTCTGTTTAATGATCGCATTCTCACAGGTCCTGGACCATGCGGACCTCCCCTTGCGATATTCGTCCGTGATATCCGTGCGTCCGGCTTCGAATTGCTGACATCACTTTACGATCCCTTGCCGGGAAATGGCCCGCTCCCCATACACAACACCAATTTCACGATGAATGTCCGTACAATTGTTCCTTTTGGCCCATAGGAATCGGATTGTGGCACGCACCTCATATTTGGAGCGAACGTCCCGTCGACACGCCATTGCATTTGGCCGCTATTCACGCCATACAAGACGAGACACCACAGCGACCTGCCTAGCAGATGTGTGGACAGTATCTGTCCCTTTCTCCGCTGTGCACACGTTTGCGACACACAGCGCCCTGCTGCAGAGCGTTAGTGCAACTAACTTTAGAACCACCTTCGTCTTTTCGAATACTTACATCCTCACACATCATTCTTGCTACGCTGTTCGCTGCACAACTACAGTAGGTACCCCCATAATTACTTACTTACGAGAGTATCCAGTGTTGCTGTTCCTTATTCTACACCCCATATTTCTACTCCATATAATACTTTTAATGCAAGTGCATTGAATAGGTTTTTGTGAAATTTGTAGTCAATATTCGGTTACTTGCTTTCTAACACACCAACACACACACCGATGTAGCTAACCCCTTTCAATTTTGCTCTTTTAATTTAATTTAATTTAGATCAGAAACTTGGGTGATGAGAGAGAGAGAGAGACAAAAGCAGAATACAAGCAGGGAAAATGAAGTTTCAGAGGAGTCGTATAGGTGTAACCAGAATGGACAGAGTCAGAAATGATAGAGTCCGAGAATTATTAAAGTAAGAACCCCTACAGGATAGGATTGAAAAATCAAGGCTACAGTGGCATTTTTTAGCGTATGGCTTTTAGTGCCGGGAGTGTCCGAGGACATGTTCGGCTTTCCAGTTTTGTAGCTGCTTCGAAGCGGACACCCAATGGGTGAACTACAGTACCGTCGCGTGTGGAGTGTTGTCTGGGGAGGAAAGTTTGATTGTAAGGTCGAGGAGTTGGAAGGTAGCGGTTGTGGCCTATAGTTAGGGAGCAACCCCGGCATTTGCCTGGAAGGAAGATGGGAAACCACAGAAGACCATCTTCAAGGTTGCCGGCGGGGGGATTCGAACCTCCTCGCCTCCCGGATGTGAGCGACTGCCAGCAGTCATGCCGTAACGACCACGGCTAACTCACCCGGTGTTACAGTGGTATCGACACGTGAAAAGAATTGGAGAAGAGAGAATACCACGGAAATTATTGGAAATGGAGTGGAAGAAAAAAAAGAGACCTAGAGGAAGACCAAGGGATAGGTGGATAAAGGGGGTGAAGAAAGGTGTCGAGAGAAAAGGAGTTAATTGGACAACAGTGACAGAAGAGAAGTGGTGGATGGACAGTAAACGATGGAGAGGCTTGTGCTCCAAGCAGACCCAACCTGCGGTTGGAAACTGCTCTAGTTGTTGATGATGAATTTGTTCAGTCCAGTTTCCATTACCCACTAGAATCGTCCCTAGATACTCACAATTTTTCACAGTCTCTAATTATGACTCATATATGAAGCACTTTTAATTCTTTGCTAGTTCACTTCCCTTTTTGCACACCATAACTTCAGTCTTGGCGCGGATTAATTCTAAAATGCTGCCCTCACAGCATTTCACAATCTCATCAATACTCATAAATACTATGTTTCATATTTGAAAGCATTAGAGTGAGCTGAAGGATGTCATCTACAAAAACAAGATGTTCAGTAAAGAACATATAATCTACTTTCTCCTAAATGCATGCGTGTAGTTATAACTCATAGTTCTTTTCAAGGAGTATAATTGAATGTTAGTTGCAGTATCTTGATGAATAACAACGTGCTATAATATACAATGATTGATTGAATCCTCACCTGAATTAAAAATACACACATTAATACAGCCATCACAATGGCACAGGTAAGCAGACAAAATTCAACACTCACCAAAGTAATTGGGGTTAAATGTCCATGAAGTCCATGCCTCTCAAATGAAACAAAACAACAACAGCTTCCTACCCTAAGCCTTCCTCGTTTAAATGTACACACATAGACTTCACAGTGACACAGGTTGTCTTACAACTTCTACACACACCTAAGTACACGGGGCTACATAACCTCGATGCCGCAAAGCCCCTTAAGAATCAACAACTCTACTGTGGGTTGGGTGCCCGCCATTATGTTTCAGTCAAGTTAGTGGCGATATAAAACATGACTCCGAGATGTCCTTTTCTAGTGTTACCACTGTACCAAATTTCGTTCAATTCGGTTTTGCCGTGTTTGAATTGATAGGGCGGCGGATATACAGTACATGCCTTTCTCAATTGTTGAAGTCACCATTTTGGTGGTATTCACTTGTATCATTGCAGGGAAGTAACCGTCACGCCAAACAGCGCTGGCTTAGAAACCTTCAGGCCTCACGCTACATATTATCTTATTAAACCCGCCAAGTCAAACACTAAAGAAACGATTAATTACATTATTAATCGTACATGTTTCGGTATTTCATTGATACCTTCCTCAGCCTGATTGATATTAAATCATAAAACTAGTTAACAAAGCCAAAAAGAAATGGATATCCTTACAAAAATTGTTTTAAATCAAAAATGGAAAAGCTTGCGAATAATTAAATGCCATGTATTAAAAAAATGATAGTAAAATGATGCTATTAAAATAAGAGATCTACCTTATAAACTGCCTACGTCAATACTCCAATGATTTTAATCGATATCTGTAGTGACAGAAGATGTCGCTGTCAGAAGAATGAAGAAGCGCAAAGGACAATTTGACTGTCACTACAGTTATCGATCAACATTATTGGAGTATTGCCGTAGGCAGTTTATAAGGTAGATCTCTTATTTTAATAGCATCATTTTACTATCATTCTTAATTATTTGCAAGCTTTTCCATTTTGATTTAAAACAATTTTTGTTAGGATATCCATTTCTTTTTGGCTTTGTTAACTAGTTTTAACATTTAATATCAATCACGCTGAGGAAAGAATCAATGAAATACCGAAACATGTACGTTTCTTTAGTGTTGGACTATGCGTATTTAATGAGCTATTACTATCAGTCAACACGGTTATTAGTAATTACCATTGCCATAATGGTCAATGTTTACGAATTTCACGCTACATAATTTCAATATTTCATTTTTATATTCTTTCTTTCTTTCTTTCTTTCTTTCTTTCTTTCTTTCATAAGAGTAAGGTATTTAAAATTCGAATATTGTGCTTGTTGCAGACATGCTTACTGAAAGCAGTGCAATCAGATATATTCTACAGTAAATAACTTTTCTACTGATAATCATGTACGAATAAATATGATACATAAGGTATTTTTCCATTTCAAATTAAAATAAAAGATAGGCAAGCTGAAATCTTTATTTTCTTAGTCAAAATCACCTTCTTTTTCCTTCGTTTCACCCTCTTTGGGATACGTTGAATCAATCATTTCCCGTTCGCTGTTCTTTCCGTGGAGCCCAGTCCTTCTTCAGTCTTTCCTATCTTCTTTTCCTCTCTTCTTCCGAGATAATGGGTTTGGATTTTAGTGTAGCTCTGTCTTGGAACCTTATATTTTCGTCTTTAGTAATTAATTTGGCTGTTCGATCGAGTAATGACGTTTCTGTCATTTTCAATTCTACTAGGCCTTTTTCAATTTCTTTAAACCAGTTAGGTTTTGTTTTAAGATTACGGAAAAAGTCAAAGATTTGTTTCGTTAATCCATTAGAATCCATTCTCAGAAGATGACCGTAAAAATTTATCCTCCTTTTTCGCACGGTATCTGAGAGTTTTTCAAATTTCTGGTAGAGAGTTTCATTCCTAATGTATATAATCTTGTTATCCTGAAATTTTGGTCCTATAATTTTTCTTAAAATTTTCCTTTCCTTTATCTCGAGTTTTTCCATTTGGCCCTTAAAATGAATAGTTAGTGTTTCTGCTGCGTACAGTACTTCTGGCTTAATCACTGTCTTGTAATGTTTAATTTTGGACCACCATGAAAGGGATTTTTTATTATATGTATCTTTTGTTAATTGGAAGGCCAGTTCAAGCTTATTTCTCCTGGATTCCATTGCTTTACGTTCCCCAGCATTACAACTAATCCATTCTCCGAGATATTTGAATTCTTGTACTATTTCAATTTTTTTGTTCTATAACTCCTTCGTTCAGTTGGAACAGATACATTTTTTTTGAAAGCACGGCATTTGAATTCGAGTGGGTTGTAACCTACATGATTTTCCGTAACTTCTAATTTCGAATACAGGCAAATTGTATCTTCTAATAGGCTATGACCTCCTACTTTTAATCCGTAGCTATGTTCAGCTTGATTCATTTCAGCTCTCATTAACTCCTGTGATGAAGATGGCGTACGGCAGGGCAACAACTTAGAAGCTCATCTTACCTTATCTACTACACCACATAAACGGGAAATATGACACAATAGCCTACGCTCCACATTCTATATTACACAATCGAATCGAATAACAGTACAGACTAAAATACGGTGTTTCGTTTTTATTTTACTGGCATAGGTTAATGTTAGGGGCTTATTTTAAATATTCACTGAACCACGAGACGGCGTAGCCGTGCGTGTTAAATCATTCACCACGATCGTGATGGGGAGCTGCGGTAAGCCCGGAGATCTGGAGTTCGAATTTCGGCGCAGACAGCTGCTATCCTGTTATTTCTTAATGTACACTCCCTGTACGCACATGTCGGGATAGAACCTTATTTCAAGTCTCGAGATTCCTACGACATTCCTGCCCGTAAGACGGCTCAAAAAAAAAAAAAAAAAGGCATCTCAGAAACACAGGTTATCAAAATTAAATTCAACACACACCTAAGTACACAGGCCATACTACTCTCAAGCTGTGTGACGTAACACTTTAATTAGGTGCTTACGAGGGGGGTAGAGTCTGGTGCCCATGATCTGTGTTCCTTTTACTCTTTTGTGAGGGAATTCTAACTTGGAAAGTAAAGAAAATGTTAATAATTAGTTTGACTTTGACTTAAGCATTGAGGCGCTTTAAGTTAACGCATTTGTTTTGTTGGGGAATTACGTTGTGCTTTGGTTTGTCATAAAATGAAGTAATGACAGCCGATTCGTGTAGCGGCTAGCATTCTTGGCTGTTGCCCCGGGTGTCCGGGGTTTGACTCCCGGATCTGCCAAAAAAAATTTAATTCTGGAGTTGTAATAAGTAGATATTACATAGCTTATGTGCATATGTGGGCGCTGTCCCAGTTCTTTTGTTATTTTAAGCTCCATACCTTGAGCAAGTTGTTTTTCATTTTTGTTCAAGACCTCTGTTTGACCTACAGCATGTAACTATGGCAACGCTTGTCGACCTGGGTAACACGAGGCCATGTAATTAGGAATTGCTTGTTCAGATGTTGTATTTAGTGATTGAAAATGAAGTCAATCCGTGAAAGCCTTAATATTGACAGTCAGAGTGTTTCCTATTATCATCCAAGATCGGCTCAAATTTATGTCTCCGACCCGGAGAGAAAGAGGAGTACCCGTTGCTATAATAATGTTTATTAGCAATTGTGTGTTTCCAGGCGCCTGGGAAAGTCACAATGCGAGGGCTACAACGGGATACATTCAGCCTCGTGAGGCAAAACTAACAAGGGGTGGACTCGATTCCCACCTCAGTCACCCTGGAAGTAGTTTTCCATGATTTCCCTACTTCTACTCCAGGCAAATGCCGGGAAGGTTCCCAGCTTAAAGGCCACGGTCGCCTCCTTCCCAATCCTATTCCCAAGTTACAAACGAACACACTAAAACAGCCATCCCAATAATACAGCTAATCACACAAATTCTACACACACCCACGTACACGTACACGATGTCGCAAAGCCCCTAAAAAAGCAACAACAACAAACAGCTGACTCAAAATTGTCCCGCAGATGATCTACATTTAGGAGTCTACTGGCCAAGCAACAACCTCTGAAGTAAGACAAAACAAAAATTTGGTGCTTTTCAATCGGTCAACACGATTGTACCCAAATGAGATGGGTTATTTCCGAATCCTGAAAAAAAAAATCATGAGATTTATAAATTTATAATTAATAATATTAATAATAATAATAATAATAATAATAATAAAAATAATAATAATATCGTATGGCCTCGGGTGCCGGGTGCAAGCTTTGTTATTTGACACCCAGAGGGTAGCTTGCATGTCGAATTTCGTTGTTCCTTGATTATGAAAGTCAAGGAGGTTAGATGTTAGATATCAAAGCTCCTTGAATACTATAGCGCTTTCTAGTAGAGAAATGAGGAACATTGTATTGGCGGAAACTCCCGAGATTAATTTTGCCATTATGAGCTCGGCCTACTGAATTCAAATGGGTTCTTTGACATGCCAACATCGTATGACATGCGTATCGTATTTTTGCCGCCTTTCAAAAAAAATAATCACTTACCACGGCCAGGAGCGAACCTGCAATCTTGGGGTTAGTAGACTGACACGCTATCCACTCATCCACCGTGGCAAGTCAATTTATAATATAATTCATACCATGCGCAAACGACGAATGTCATTTTTTGGGCATTTAAATAGAACTTAATGTTCAATCAGCGTGGTTTGACACATACATTAAAGGATCTTAAGGAAGCAGACATTGACATTACAGATACACATAATAGGAATTTATTTCGGGAAGTGACTTCAGGGAGGAACAAGAAAGACAACGAAAGCAGCGACGTAACATTGAACAGCTCCGAAATCAGTGATCAGAGAGGATGAAGCTAATGTGGGCAGGGAGAGAAATTTACACACATTTTCAACTTTTCCTTCATATAAACCCTCCCTCCCCATCATAAAATTCGGCAATAAAATTACCGTATTTCCTCTTCCATTCGCGATCAACTGTTTTGGTCCACATCGCATAGGGCAGTTAAATTGTTTGATATGGTAATTGTGGATCATTGCAGAACACTGAAACTCGTTCCTTGCGCACTGTTCCCAGCATCTTGTGGACCTGTCGTGTCAGGTTCCTCGCCGTGAGAATATAGCATCTCTCCTGTCTTCACTTCCCGAGGTGAAATGTCACCAACTGCTCAGTCAGCACCTTATTCAACTCAGTGTCCATGGAATTTAATCTGCTTTGCTTTAATGTAATTGTCACTGGTGATTACCGTGTTTCTAATTTTATTTACTTTTTACTTGATAATTGTTATGTATTTATTTATTTATTTATTTATTTATTTATTTATTTATTAATTTAGCGTATGGCTTTTAGTGCCGGGAGTGTCCGAGGACATGTTCGGCTCGCCAGAGGCTGTAGCTGTGGTTTTTAAAGAGTACTAGCATTACCCGTCGTGGCTTCGCCCGCGAATATTCTAGCTGTAATGAGTACACTTAGCAAAATCTCAGTCATGAATGCTATGACTGATTTATCCTTGGTATGAATAATCAGACTTTATCAATTCAGCTACTGGTGCAGTGGTTAGGGGTTTGTCATTCCTTCATAGGTATATCAGAGCGACGCTAGTTTTCTGGGAATATCACAGACACTGTTAATTTAAGGGCTTTTAAATGTGGTTTTCGGAGACCCTCTATAGCCGGGTGAAAAATACTTTCGTACCACACTCACACGTGAATATTGCGTGAAAAAATTCTAGAGTGCCCCTTGACCCCCTTAAGCGCATTATACTGTATGTATTGATGCATTTTACAGCTTAATTTGGTTCAGTGATAACCTTATAACCGTCTGGAAACTTTCACACTAATGTAATAATTGGAATTGCATTGCGTCCTACAGAAATAGATGGACCTGTGAGATTCTGTTACCATGGTTACCGTGTTGCATTCTTTCATTATTTTATTGTAAATATACATGTTTTAAGGTAATTATTTAATTGTGAGGCATTTAAAGAGTAAGTGAGTGCGTTTCGCTTACGCATTGGGTTATGCTGAACCTGTAGGTACCCCATATGTGTAGGTTGGTGTTAATGGGACCTTATTTTCGGTACAAAACTGGAATGGGACCTTAGCAGAATAATATAGGGAGGGATTTACTCTGGCGTATTCGTACGTCAAGACTGAAGAAACTCTTTGGTTCCTGGTGGATATAATGCTGTCCGTGCCACGTGCGCCTTGCTCTTTCCCCGAGACTAATTTCTGTCGTAAAGGTATTAATAACCTTCTCTATAATGTCAATATATCCTCTGTAAAATCATTCTTAAAGGAAATTCACTAGTTGTCGATTATGTCACGACTGATTTCTTCGACAACACACCTGTCCCTTAGTTTGTTTTCAGCAATCTGGCAACGCTGCGATGAAGGGGCAGACCTTAGTAGGTATCATATTGTCCCCTCCGTGGTGTAGTGGTCAGCGTTCTTAGCTGCCACCCCGAAGGTTCGAGGTTTGATTCTCGGCTCTGCCACGAAATTTGAAACGTGGTATGAGACTGGAACGGGGTCTACTCAGCCTCGGATGGTCCAAATGAGTAGAGGGGGTTCAATCCTACCTCCGCCATCCTCGAAGTGGATTTTCATGGTTTCCCACTTCGTCTCCAGGCAAATGCCGGGATGGTACCTAACGTAAGGCCACGGCCCCCTCCTTCCCTCTTTCTTGCCTATCCCTTCCCATTCCCCATCAGGCCCCTGTTCGCTTTGCAGGTAGCTTGCCACGGTGGGTGAGTGGATAGCGTGTCGGTCTACTAACCCCAAGATTGCAGGCTCGCTCCTGGCCGTGGTAAGTGATTTTTGAAAGGCGGCAAAAATACGACACGCATGTCATACGATGTTGGCATGTCAAAGAACCCATTTGAATTCAGTAGGCCGGGTTCATAATAACAAAATTAATCTCGGGAGTTTCCGCCAACACAAAGTTCCCCATTTCTCTACTAGAAAGCGCTATAGTGTTCTAGGAACTTAGATATCTAACCTCCTTGACTTTCATAGTGATTCAAGGAACGACGCAAGTCGACATGCAAGCTAACCTCTGGGTGTCAAATTACAAAGCTTGCACCCGGCACCCGAGGCCATATGATATTATTATTATTACTTTGCAGGTGAGGCCGCCTGGGTGAGGTACTCGTCCCACCTCCCCAGTTGTATCCCCCGACCCGAAGTTTCAAGTTCCAGGACACTGCCCTGGAGGCGTTTAGGGTGCGATCCCTCGCTGAGTCTGATGGAAATGCCAAATCTGGAGGGTAAATCGACTAAGAGAGAAGAAAGATATCATATTGCAGTAAAATGCCCACTCACAATTCAGGTCTCAGGATACTTATCCAGGCCCTTACATTAACACAGACAAGTGCACGGGCTCTTGGTTAAGATGTCCTTACCAGCTAATTGAAGCAACAATAACATTATTATAATGGCTTTGCGGATAATAATGGTGCATTAGAGAGAGGAAATGCATTATTTATTCTGTGAAGCGACGAAAATGAGATCGTTCCGAGCCACACTCTTAGCAAGTGTGAGTTATGGTGTGGTTCGTCACGAGAATATTAAGGGCCGAGACACTGTATAAACCAGCAACAAGTGGCGCGCAAGTGCTTTGTGTGTGTAATCGGTCGAACTAAGAATGGGTGCACTTGTGGTTCTTGAACTGTTGGGCCAAGTCCCCTTGGCAGGTTTGCACGACAACCCTCACAGGCGGTGCCAAGGATTATCTATACTAATGTTTAACAAGATGTTCAGGAAAGAACATGTAGCCTACTTTATCCTAAATGTATCGGTAGTCTATAGTTATAACTCTTTGTCCTTATCACCTCCTGTTTTCTTCCTATTAGAAGTGCAAAATGGCACACAACAGTCTGACATACTGGATTTAGCAGCGGCGTTCAAACCATAGTTTATAAATCTACAATTTCATCAGCAAACACTCCAAACAACATAGGAACGCAGTATATTAACACCTACTACTTACAATAATTGAAACTAAAATAAGATTTCGATGGTCTAAACCAGTGGTTCTGAACCCGTAGAAGTCTGCGGACCACTCAGGGTGAAATTGAATTATGTATAAACGGAACAAGTTAGATCTGAACCTTCCGATGCGCATGTGCGTCCAGTTGCATTACGTCATCCCCGCGCCTGGATTCTTTGTCAACCAGTGAGCACATACTTCGTCACGCGCTGGTTAGATGTTGCCAAGTAGTCATTATTCCCAGAACCTTGGCAGGGTACAGATGCTGTCAAGGCACGCGAAGCAAGACTGAGCAGCTCTGTTCTTTGACAAGCACGGCAACAAGCTTGCTGTCAGGAGTGTGTGAAGTGGACGCGCTGTCAGTTCATTACCACCAATACCAATGCTATGTCACTGAGAATGCTCCTATTCGATACTTGATGCTTGCATAATATAACCACGACGAGCAGCGAGCAGCTCCAAACAGCTGTTGCACCAAAGAGGGGAAATCGCATTTGCGCCTAGTGATCCCACCACTTCCCCTCCTAGACGAGACTCCGCCATGACAGGCCAGGTCTAACTTGCCACGCTATACGGACCCCCCCCTTCCCCCTCCCCTCCCATACCGCCCTCCCTTCACCCCCCCACCTCCCCCCCCAATACACCTTATCAGTTGTAACCCTTCCTCAATAACACTTATTTTAAAGATAATTCGATTCAAAACCTGATGTCATCGCCACGAATACATTTGGACGATTCTCGTTCAACGCACATCGTTTTCGAAATCCCCATTTATTTGCCACTTTTTTTATACGTGCTGGTGGACCCTTTTCTCCCGCGGACCACTCCCGAGGCACTCGCGGACCACCGGTTAAGAACCACTGGTCTAAACGTATCCCTGGGAGAAACACATTTAATATACCTACTGCACAGCTAATTTTTAATCGTGCCTATCCTTGGGGACGGGTACGCTCTATCGGTAACAAAAGGAAAATTTTCAATTACACCGTATGTATGAGTTCACTAACTGGGAATGTCAAGGCCAGCGCAGCTCGCATCTAGTAGACTGTCGTTAGCTCACGCATAGTTCAACTGGTTGCTAGTAGATGTCACTCGTGTAGATACAGTGGCAACAATGTTTTAATTAAATATATAGCCTACTTCCGTTTGCAAAATGCACAATAGGGTAAACCTCGGTTATTTTGTGACATTGATTATTTCGTGGTATTCTTTTATCTTTTCTTCATGAAGTAACCAACCTTACTAGCAGTGCCAAATTTCTCTCATAGATGGCTTGACATGTCGCGTTTCTAAATACGCCACGCTAGGCTTTTTCCTTGAGTGCTGGTTGACTGAGTGAGTCTTTGTGCTTGTTGAGGGGATATCTGTAGTATATTTATCGCAGCGGAATCGGTGTGCTTATTTCACAACAGATAATTGGAGATATATGAAAGGCAAGATTCTATGATTTCGTATAACAAACAATTGTACATTACTGTTTTTTGACATATTTAGATATTTTTTACATTATTTGTTTATACAGTACCACCTTAGCTTTGCAGGCAGAATTCTTACGATTCTATAACTATTTTTTATCGCGCTCAGCACCGTTCCTTTATTTTAGCCGTCAAGTGTCCTTAAAATTAGAAAATTAGTCATTCAATAATCAAATAGAGATAGTAAATTAAAAAGACTTCATTTTGCAATATATTCTACAGTAAATTAACTTATCACGAATTAACCAATGTATCACGAAATTACCATACTGTGTTTTCTTCTTCTCATCAGATGCCTCCTAAATATCCTTTTTCTCGCTGCTGATCTGCTGTTACAGCATTTTCATGCAGTTGATCAGTCAATTTCGAGGTAGATATTTCAATAAATGTGTATTATAAGTTTTCGTTGCATTGCTTAATACATTTATTTAACTATCACAAAATTATAAAGGTGTTGTCACGATATTGCCAATGATATCACGAAATAACCAACATATTCATTTCAAGACTCAACTGATTTTAAATCGAAGTCATGTCCATTTAATTACAACTTTATCCTTGATGCTTTGCGCACCAACATTGTAGCTTCATGAAAAGTAACTCATAAAATTTTGAAATTATTTTCTTACCCCTATAAATGAAATAATCCTAAAATTATCATGAAATCACCCAGGTTTACCCTATAACGCTCAATTTTATAACGTCTCATTATAAAAAAAACCAATAAATATAAAAAATAAGGCAAAATATATCTCTCTGATAGGTTTTGAGCCCCAGCCAGCCGGGTGAAAGACCAAAGGGCTAACCACAAAGCCATTCATGTCCTCCCAAGTCCAACGTTATCAATTGATTTACATACAACGTCTGAGCAAATGACGACTTTGACTAAACGATTTCTTCACTGGAATATATATTCATTATAACCCATTTCATACAAAGTTCATATTATTTCTATCAGTAGGCTGTATTGCATGCAACATACTCAAATTAGTGAAATATAGGCCAGAACGAGAGATCAGCTCTCATCTTGTCTAGAATCCGAGACGGCTTAGCCTTTAAAAGTCAATTCTGCACTATAATATTACGATATACTGTAACTTTTAATTTCGAAAGGGCCGCGTCCTTTAGAACAGTTTAAACGATTCTCGGTTCGATAATCGGAACAAGTAGGTCCCAAGTTATAGATTATAAAGTTTGCATAATTCACATGGCCGCCATCCTGAAATGGAATGGCTGATGACCTTGTGGTATGGTCAAAAGGCGCTTCCCATACTACAAATTTGGTAAAGATCCGATGATTAGTTTGGTCGTAATTTAATTTTAAGTTTTGACCGTTTCAGTGGTCGCCATTAAGTTTTGGTAAATATGGTGGCAATATAGGACAGGACCCCGTGGTGGCCATTACTGAAGCTACCTCTGTACCAAATTTCGTTCAATTCGGTTTCGTTGTGTTCGTTTCGTGAGGCGTGTTTTCAATCTCGGGAAGAAGAAATAGCCTCCAGGGCTCAAATCTGGCGAATAAGGAGGTTGAGGAACCACAGGAATACAGAATACACACACACACACACACACACACACACACACACAGACATATACACAATGTTTTGGCCCTGTGTAGATCTCATAAGTCTACTTTCTTTCTTTCAAAAATCAAAAGTAGGCTAAAAATCTAAAGGTACCTATCTGTTTCTTATTTCTCACGCGGAAGCATCTCAACCGATTAAACTGAAATTTTTCATGAATATACGAGGTGTAAAAATTAAGTAATGAGACGAACATTTTTACCTAGTTTTATTACAATATCATTACAATTCACCACCATCCTCTTCAGAGTAACTGCCTTGGGAAGCCAGACAACGCTGGAGGTGGTTCTTCCATTTTCCATAGCAGTGTTGGAACTCGGATACTGGAATAGCCTTCAGCTGGTCGGTTTAGGCCGTTTGAATGTTGACCAGTGCTCCAAAACTACGTCCTGTGAGGTGTGTTTTCAATCTCGGGAAGAAGAAAGAGTCACAAGGACTCAAATCGGGAGAATAGGGAGGTTGAGGAGCCACAGGAATGTTCTTATTGGCCAAATGTTGGTCCACTAACATCGCTGTGTGACAAGGCGCGTTGTCGTGATGCAACACCCAGTTCTGCTTGTTGTTTCGCCTCACACGCATAACCCATTTGTGCGCCAAGTCTCTGAAGAAACTCTAGGTACAAATGTTGGTTGATTGGTTCCTCAGCTTACGGATTGCGACAACGCTGTCATGTGGCCCCATGTACTTTGGGTGTGTGTAGAATCTACAGGTGTTAATTGTGATGACTGTATGAACGTGTGTTATCTGGAATTCAGGTAAGGACTGCAGACGATCAATGTCAAGTAGTTCCAACTTTTACTACCAAATGCTACCGTCAACGACACCTAGCTGGAAACTTGGCTACTAGATGCCACCGCAACTGGCTGCTGGTGACGAAGGTTGGAACTTAATACAGCGTTAATAAAATCTAACCTGCAAATGTAGCTACTGTAACCGACCAGGTGAAGGTGAATTCATCTATTTAGAAAGTGGAAGGTTCTTCTACCTACCATACATCTATGACATGGGCCCACCGGCTTTACGTCCCCTGCGAAGGTAGGCATACTGAGGGCTTTTTAACGCTCTTAAAAATCCGACGACTTTGACCGGGTTTAAACCCGTAATCTTGGGCATTGAAGCTCAGCATGCTACCCACTACGCCACCGAAGCCGCTCGGTAAAAGTGTCCCTCATTGTCAGAACGCAGAAACAAATCATGCGTCACTAAAATAATCGCTACGGACAACCAACGTGACTCTAGAGAGGTCCAACACGCACTGATGTGCACCTGCCTCCCCTCCAATTCCCGCGTCACCAGTGTTGCCTGATCGTTCACTACATTACCAGTCTTAATTTACATACTACTTAGTTTATATACCAGGGAAAAAATAGGACTATTGCCGTTTCGCCAAATATAATATTTTTGTGGTTTCGGTCCCTTTGCACTCGGCATGTGCTAAAAGTAGGTTAACATAAGCTAAATATCGAAGTTTGACCAGTAGGACCCCCAAAACCCACATTTTATGGCCCTAGAACATACAGTTTCCCAGATATTTCCAAAACACAAATCCCCGCTGTTTTTGAATTTGTGATTTTCCACCCCTTGTTTTACAGTTATTTTCCACGCTTGATGGGTTGCTACAGCCTCCAAACTTGGCAGCCCAATCCAAATTGTAATGCTCTTTTTGTCGCATCTCTCCATCGATCATACCTTAGATTGCGCTATAAACATAGAGTTTTCGTTGAATTTCAATTCCGAAATGTAAATAGCTATAATATTTCTATTGTCGTGGTGATGATTGTTTCAGGAGATATAACATCAATAACACACGTCCTAAATTAACGCACCAGATTATATTTAACGATTCTTCAAGTCAGTAGTATCTTTGAAAAGAGCTCTCTCTACTGCTGTTGAATCTCCCTTTTAGCAGAACAAGAATGAACACACTTTTCATAGCAATATTGTAGAGTAATAAGTAGGGGGGTAAGGCGGTTTCTGCTTCCCTCCTACCATTACTCCCACCTACTGTACATTCTCACCCATGTTAAATAATTAATATCTCGCGACCCCATGGTCCGATTTTGACAAATGAGGTGTCATTGTACTCGGGTTGACGCCCTCCTTCCAACGGACCACTCATTTCAACCCCTAAATAAAACCTACCCCTACTAGGGGGTGACATTTTTTTTTTTTTGTGAAAATCTCCTTTCAAATGCGACATGTATAAGATGCGCTGCTAAAATGGAGTTAAACGTTGTTGCTCATATAGCGCATGCATTTTTCTAGATGCCGCTATGGATCAACATTTAAGTTTTTGTTTTGTACACATGCGCACTTGGGATTTTTGTAAGAGGGCGAGCTCTTTGAAAAATATGATTGATAAGAAGGGGTTTTGATGGTGAGGAGAGAGCCAGATAGTCGCCTACTATCCTAAGAAGTTTGCTGATATCTCTCGAACGCAAGGTCGGATTTGGACGTGTGACGTGTCAAATCGCTTGTCTAGAAGCCCTATGTATGTTATTAATAGGTTCAAGTTTTGAGAATGAGGGAAACATGATTTTTGGGGTAAAAACGTGATTTTAGACTTTTTCCGATAACTCACGAATTCATGGTCGGATTTGGTCCTATGACGTGTCAAATCGCTTGTCCCGAAGCCCTATATATGTTATTAATAGGTTAAAGTTTTGTGAATGAGGGAAACAGGCTTTTTGGGGGTAAAACCATGATTTTAGACTTTTTCCGATATCTCACGAATGCATGGTCGGATTTGGTCCTATGACGTGTCAAATGGCTTGTCTCGAAACCCTCTTTATTTTGGTAATAGGTTAAAGGTTTTGAGAATGAGGGAAACAGAATTTTTTGGTGTAAAAATGTGATTGTAGACTTTCTGTTATATCTCACAAACCAATAACGCCAGAGACGTATACGAGGGGTCGTAGGAGTTGGGGTGACGCCCCCTCCACACTACTCCCCCTTTCGAATATAGTATTTATGTTTAAAAAAATGCGAAAGGGTCTAACGACACTTTTGTTGAAAACATTTTAGTTTTTAAAACTTTTTTTAAAATCTGTCAAAAATATTCATGACGAGTGGTTGTAGATAGAAAGAGACGATACCACTGGGCACGTGTTTCAACGAGGCTATTACTGTCCACGGTAGTGATATACCAATACAGTATTCGCTATTTCGATGAGACGGCGGGTCGAGGGTTCGTTTTCCGATTTTTCCTATGATGGAATTCCTAATTCCTAAACCCCCTGAAGGGGGTCTTTAACGTGTAAACGATTATGAGTGACATGACAAATGATAATTCCTTGATCAGATGAAGGTGGCTTTAGATAGAACAAACAGAACTTGGTTATATGTTGCTTGAAGTGAGTATAGAAAGCAAATTTGCTGGGGCAGACTGACAGGATGTGGATGTTATTTGAGCTTATTGGAATGCATTGACCTGCCTTGACAACAGGCAATAAGAAAAGCACAGAGATGCTGAGGACATTTGAAGGTCAAACTATATGGCAACCATGGTGGAAGGGGGAAGCGAGGATGATGTCGCCGATCATGTTCAATGTTCAATGGATGAATTTATATTTTGCGAAGCATTGTTCAGAGAGGGTCATGTGACGACTTGTTTTAAGAGTATTTATTTTTCCGATCTTTCCTATGGTGGACTCATTGATTGAAATAATCCAAAACTGCTAGGGCATGGCCTTGAGATTTTATAAACCGATAATGGGATTTTGACATACAAGGTCCCCCCCCAGAACTTGACATGATGTCATTCATTTTATGGCTTATGAATTTCCCCAAAAAAGACCCAAAACAACAAGATCATGGAATTTTGCTTTTCTTAATATATAGCAAACCCATAATGTAAGATGTTTACTGTGAGTGACGAAACCTAGCTAGGTAAAGAAAGAATTATTGTAGGCTACATGTATGGTGACTGACACGTCTTTGACCATTGGAACTTGTTTTCAGATCTGACTGTAGTAAATAGAGAGTAGAGGATGTACGCATGGCTTGACAAACGGTGTACACAAAATTCAATTTATCGATTCAAGAATTAAGAGTAGACTATCATTAATTAACTGGTTAAAGAGTGTAGCTAAAAATAAAAAAAATGGTGACTACATTAAACTAAACTGATCCAAGTCGAATCAAACCCAACTGAACCAAACCAAACCTAAAGCAAACCAATCCTAATCAAGAAATAGCCAAGGGCTTAAGTGTAAAACTTGTGAGGGAATGCAGTCATGGGCAATGTCCAAAGAAAGGGATAACGCTCTACCTTTAGAGGGTAAGGTAAAGCTAGCGCATGGTGCTAATGCATATTCCCAAGTACATGAACCACACACACACACAACTATCCTATGCTGTTTTTATGAGTTGACTGTTAAAACTTACTCAGTGGTTACTGATCAAGATGGTCGCTACACACAACAAGCTTTAAATGCCCGAGGCTAATAATCTATACACACACACACACTCGCTTGTTCTAAACTAAACTGTCTTGCTGGCAGTGCTCACACAGTAGGCAAATGACAGAAATGCTTGGCTAACAGAAATACAATCATTTTCGGTTGTCTAATGTTACCAGCTAACCATTACATGCTATAGTGGTGAGCACATGTGCCTCTTGCACTGGAGATCGTAACTCGATTTCTAGCTCTAAGGCCTAGAACGAATCAAACTAAGAAAGAAGGGTATGGTGACGCAGTGGTTAAACTGTTAGCCTTTCACTAAGGTAGACTAGGGTTTGATTTTAGGTTAATATACATTTCATAAACAAACAAACAAACAAAAAAGCGGAGATAATGTTTAAAACTGATTACACTTGTCTCTTTTCAAATTATTACTTAGATTACAAATACAAAGGTGGACTGGGTTTGATATACAGTTAATGCTGCCTATCGCATACTAGCCTGTAAGAAAGCCAAACAAGCAAAAGGCGTAGATAGAGCAGTGGTAAAATCGCTATGTGTAGAGAACTACCTAACGGTTTTATGAACTGGCAATGGTATGTCACATAAACAGTGCAGGATACAATCCAGCAACCATAATTTTTATCTTGTGGAACAGAGAAAACATATATAGAGAGAGATATAGAAAGCTTGTGTATGTATGGGTAGCATTGATTGTTTGACCAGAGAAAATACGGTGAGGTAGGGTTGTGAGAGGGAGAATTAACACTTATATATGAATGGTAAATAGTATTTTTGTTTTTTTCAATAGTTTCGTTTTTCAAATACAGTGGTAGATAGCCGTTATTTTGTAAAACATTCTTACTTGCAGTAGTAAAAAGCCTCTACGGTTCCGCTAACACACATAGACAGACTGTACTATTGCCATGGTCAAGCACTCACATTAAGATCATTTACAAAAACATAAAATGAAAAATAAAAAAACCTTGTTTTGGAAATATCGTTTTTCAACAGGCACAAAATAAATAAAAGATGTGTAAACAGCAAAATGGAAAATCCATGTTTCCATATAGACAACATTTAAAATCCTTAAACGAACATTTAAGTTATATAAATGGGAAATTGACAAATGTGTAAATATGAAAAAGGAAAATCCATTTTTCCATATCATGAAATTGAAAAAACATCAAACTCTCATACAAAAATGCTAATGGAAAATTGACAAATTGCAATGTGTGAAATGTAAAATTGAACAAATGGCTATCATTATTTAAAAAAAAACACAGTGCCTTATGGTTGAGGTGTGAATCAAACCCTCTCTACTTATTTTGGACCACCCGAGACTGAGTATACTTGTTTTAATCCTCATACCACTTTTAAAGTTTTGTGTTAAAGCTGGGAATTGAACCCAAGAGTTGTAGGGGGAGACCAAGATTAGAATATGTTAAACAGATAGTCTTAATTGTAGGGTTTGGTAGCTATATAGAGATGAAACGAATAGCTCGGGACAGGGACATTGAGATCTGCAGCAAACCAGTGAAACGACTAAAGACTCAAACAACAACATGTAAGCTCACCAAAATAATGTTGTGTAACGGTAAATGTTAATCAACGAACAGTAATGCATTACTAAAACCCATGACACGATACTTAAGAGCTTTTCTAAAGTTATTTTAAAATGCCTTTAACCCTATATTAAACACCCAGTTCACAATATTCATAACTGCAATGTTATGGTAAGAAAAACAAAATCTATATTTCAAAACAAGCAAGTGGTTTAGTCAATGTATACTGGGAAAAGTTTTGTAAACACTCCAGTCCACAAGACTAATGAAATTAGTAACTGTCAGGTTGGCCGAGTGGTTAAGGTGTTTGACTTAAGATCAGATTTCCTGTACAAGGAAGCAAGGGTTCGAATTCCTTACCTGACATTACTATTGCCGTAACATGGCTTGTCCACACTGAATTATTATGATACTTGCTACACAATCCATAGACAGAGTGTATTGTTTAAGGCACTCTCTTTATGAACATAGTCAGAGACTGTTGATGGTTAACAATTGCATTAATAGTGGGACATGGGGATAGCAATTAAGAAAAACAGCCGATACCCATACAATATTTTTATTCATTCATTTTTTTTACAATAGTTACACACTGAATACAACTTTTTACCTTTTTATCATTGTTTGATACCGATTTTAAACACAACACTTGTTGTAGATCCTTTTATAACATTCTCTATGTACTCTTGTTCTTAAAAACTGGGGAAGCCGCAATGGTTTTATAGACATTAAACCCTCATCCTCTTCTTTTTCATTATCATCATTAAAGATATTATCATCGTAATTATTATAGTCATGGTCACCAACATTATTATCATCATCATCATCCTCAACATCACTAGAACTATCCAATTCCTTTTTTTCCTTTTGAAAAGGGACCTCTTGAAGAGTCTGTGATGCTTTTGATAGTGTTAAGAGTTTTTTGAACGTTGACAACTGTCCCAACATGACTTTTTGAGGAGATGATAATTGCTTTTCAACAAACAATGCACTATCTTGAGCAGCAATATCATTTTCTTGAACTTTATTTTTAGCATTTTCATGATATTTTGTTGACAGCAACAGTGTTTTATCTGGTACACTACATTGATGATTACCCACACTTAAGACCTTACCATTCTTACTTTTTAGATGACCTAAACATTTTGTTGTCCTTTGTTTTGAGCACTGCCAAAACATGATTCCATTCACATTTTGCCGCTTATAGTTATAGGAGTAGCCATGATACAGTGCACGTGGTTTGCCTTTAACTGTTATAGTATATTCCATAGTAGTAACTGACTTGTAAAGTTGATCTACCTACTACAAAGGTCAGAACAATTCTGGTGAAAGTGTGATTTTGTGTTGACGTTTTATATAGAATGATGTTGGTGGCTTATGTTGGTGGCTTATATTGGTGGCTTATGTTGATGGCTTATGTTGGTGGCTTATGTTGGTGGCTTATGTTGGTGGCTTATATTGGTGGCTTATGTTGATGCCTTATGTTGGTGGCTTATGTTGGTGGCTTATGTTGGTGGCTTATATTGGTGGCTTATGTTGATGGCTTATGTTGATGGCTTATATTGGTGGCTTATGTTGATGGCTTATGTTGGTGGCTTATATTGGTGGCTTATGTTGATGGCTTATGTTGGTGGCTTATGTTCATGGCTTATGTTGGTGGCTTATATTGGTGGCTTATGTTGGCGGCTTATGTTGGTGGCTTATGTTGGCGGATTATATTGGTGGCTTATGATGATGGCTTATGTTGATGGCTTATGTTGGTGGCTTATGTTGGTGGCTTATATTGGTGGCTTATGTTGGTGGCTTATATTGGTGGCTTATGTTGGTGCCATATGTTGATGGCTTATGTTGGAGGCTTATGTTGGTGGCTTATATTGGTGGCTTATGTTGATGGCTTATGTTGGTGGCTTATATTGGTGGCTTATGTTGGTGGCTTATGTTGGTGGCTTATGTTGATGGCTTATGTTGGTGGCTTATCCTGGTGGCTTATATTGGTGGCTTATGTTGGCGGCTTATGTTGGTGGCTTATGTTGGCGGCTTATGTGAAAGCAAAAGTGGGAGCAAGTAAGGGAGCATATGTGAAAGCAAAAGTGGGAGCAAAAAAAGTGAGAGAAAAAAAATTGAGAGCAAAAAGTGTAAGCAAAAGTAGAAGCAAATATGAGAGCAAAAAAGTAGGAGCAAGTATGGGAGCAAATGTGAAAGCAATAGTTGGAGCAAATAGTGAGAGAAAAAAAGTGGGAGCAAAAAGTGTAGGAAAAGTGCAAGCAAATATGAGAGCAAAAACAAAGTGAGAGCAAATATGGGAGCAAAAAGTGGGAGCAAAAGTGCAAGCAAAAGTGGGGAGCAAACAAGTGTGAGCAAATATGGGAGGAGAAAGTGGGAGCAAATGTGAAAGCAAAAGTGAGAGCAAAAAGTGAGAGCAAAAGGAGCGAGCAAAAGTGGGTGCACAAAGTGGGAGCAAAATGTGTAAGTAAAAAGTGGGGGCAAATGTAGTGTTTTACAAAAAAATCTCCCCTAACCTAATCTAACCTAACCAAACTTCACCTAACCTAACTTCACCTAATATAACCTTCCAACTCTCAGATCAAAAATTAAATTCTGGCCATAGTCGAGTTGGAACCCAAAACCTCTGGGATAACACCCAAGTATACTAGCCACTACACCGCGAGATGGGCAAATTATCATGCAACACAACACAAAAATAAAAGTTTCCTGTAGTGTAACTCATTGGCTGACAACCATAGCTGAGAATTCAAACCCAAGACCTCAGGACTTTTGTTTTGAACATTATCAGAAATATTATTCCATTAACATTTTACTGTTGCTTATAGTTATAAGAGTTGGCATTAATATGGGAGCAAAAGTGAAAGCAAAAAGTGGGTGCAAGCATGGCTGGTTGTTGAGACTTTCATATCAACTAATACACATAAATTAAATTTTAGTAAAGTGACTTGTCTAATAATAATAATAATAATAATAATAATAATAATAATAATAATAATAATAATAATAATAATAATAATAATAATAATAATAATAATAATAATAACAGTTTTAAAAAATTCAAGGGGATTGCTATTTTTCAGGGTGTAATTTCCAAAGTACTGTCAAGAATAATAATTACATGAACAGATTCCAAGAACTCTAGAGTGCTTTTAAGGTTAATGATTGGCTAGGAGTGAGATAGAGCTAGCTAACCTAAGTTAACCTCAGCTCACTAAACCTAACCTTGTCACATGACATGTTCTACAAGTATAGACTTGCTTTGAGACTGGCTATGACGTCACAGATGAATGGCGGTGGGAGGCTGGACATGACTTTTTATTACACAAAAACATTTTCCATTTGGCCAGCCTCCCACCGTCAATCATCTGTGACGTCATAGCCAGTCTCAAAGCAAGTCTATACTTGTATAACATGTCATGTGACAAGGTTAGGTTTAGTGAGCTGAGGTAAACTTAGGTTAGCTAGCTCTATCTCACTCCTAGCCAATCATTAACCTTAAAAGCACTCTAGAGTTCTTGGAATCTGTTCATGTAATTATTATTCTTGACAGTACTTTGGAAATTACACCCTGAAAAATAGCAACCCCCTTGAGTTTTTTAAAACTGTTATTATTATTATTATTATTAGCCAAGTCACTTTACTAAAATTTAATTTATGTGTATTAGTTGATATGAAAGTCTCAACAACCAGCCATGCTTGCACCCACTTTTTGCTTTCACTTTTGCTCCCATATAAATGCCAACTCTTATAACTATAAGCAACAGTAAAATGTTAATGGAATAATATTTCTGATAATGTTCAAAACAAAAGCCCTGAGGTCTTTGGTTTGAATTCTCAACTATGGTTGTCAGCCAATGAGTTACACTACAGGAAACTTTTATTTTTGTGTTGTGTTGCATGATAATTTGCCCATCTCGCGGTGTAGTGGCTAGTATACTTGGGTGTTATCCCAGAGGTTTTGGGTTCCAACTCGACTGTGGCCAGAATTTAATTTTTGATCTGAGAGTTGGAAGGTTAAGTTAGGTGAAGTTAGGTTAGGTGAAGTTAGGTTAGGTTAGATTAGGTTAGGGGAGATTGTTTTAGTAAAACACTACATTTGCCCCCACTTTTTACTTACATATTTTGCTCCCACTTTGTGCACTCACTTTTGCTCGCTCCTTTTGCTCTCACTTTTTGCTCTCACTTTTGCATTCACATTTTCTCCCACTTTCTGCTCCCATATTTGCTCACACTTGTTTGCTCCCCACTTTTGCTTACACTTTTGCTCCCACTTTTTGCTCCCATATTTGCTCTCACTTTTTTTTGCTCTCATATTTGCTTGCACTTTTGCTACAGTTTTTGCTCCCACTTTTTTCTCTCACTTTTTGCTCCCAATTTTGCTTTCACATTTGCTCCCATACTTGCTCCTACATTTTTGCTCTCATATTTGCTCCAACTTTTGCTTACACTTTTTGCTCTCGCTTTTTTTCTCTCACTTTTTTTTTTGCTCCCACTTTTGCTTTCACATATGCTCCCATACTTGCTCCCACTTTTGCTTTCACATAAGCCGCCAAAATAAGCCACCAACATAAGCCGCCAACATAAGCCACCAATATAAGCCACCAACATAAGCCACCAACATAAGCCATCAACATAAGCCACCAACATAAGCCACCAACATAAGCCACCAATATAAGCCACCAACATAAGCCATCAACATAAGCCACCAATATAAGCCACCAACATAAGCCACCAACATAAGCCATCAACATAAGCCACCAACATAAGCCACCAATATAAGCCACCAACATAAGCCACCAATATAAGCCACCAAAATAAGCCATCAACATAAGCCACCAATATAAGCCACCAACATAAGCCACCAACATAAGCCATCAGCATAAGCCATCAACATAAGCCACCAACATAAGCCATCAACATAAGCCACCAATAAAAGCCACCAATATAAGCCACCAACATAAGAAATCAACATAAGCCACCAACATAAGCCACCAACTTAAGCCACCAACATAAGCCATCAGCATAAGCCATCAACATAAGCCACCAACATAAGCCATCAACATAAGCCACCAATATAAGCCACCAATATAAGCCAACATAAGCCATCAACATAAGCCATCAACATAAGCCACCAACATAAGCCATCAGCGTAAGCCACAAATATAAGCCACCAATATAAGCCATCAACATAAGCCACCAATATAAGCCACCAATATAAGCCACCAACATAAGCCACCAATATAAGCCACCAGCATAAGCCACCAATATAAGCCACCAACAAAAGCCATCAACATAAGCCACCAATATAAGCCACCAACATAAGCCACCAATATAAGCCACCAACATAAGCCATCAACATAAGTCACCAATATAAGCCACTCACATAAGCAATCATCATAAGCCACCAACTTAAGCCACCAACATAAGCCACCAACATAAGCCATCAGCATAAGCCATCAATATAAGCCACCAACATAAGCCATCAACATAAGCCACCAATATAAGCCATCAGCATAAGCCATCAACATAAGCCACCAACATAAGCCACCAATATAAGCCACCAGCATTAGCCACCAACATAAGCCACCAATATAAGCCACCAACAAAAGCCATCAACATAAGCCACCAATATAAGCCACCAACATAAGCCACCAACATAAGCCATCATCATAAGCCACCAATATAAGCCACCAACATAAGCCATCAACATAAGCCGCCAACATAAGCCACCAATATAAGCCAGCATAAGCCATCAACATAAGCCATCAACATAAGCCACCAACATAAGCCATCAGCGTAAGCCACAAATATAAGCCACCAATATAAGCCATCAACATAAGCCACCAATATAAGCCACCAATATAAGCCACCAACATAAGCCACCAACATAAGCCATCATCATAAGCCACCGATATAAGCCACCAACATAAGCCATCAACATAAGCCGCCAACATAAGCCACCAATATAAGCCACCAACATAAGCCATGAACATAAGCCACCAACATAAGCCATCAACATAAGCCACCAATATAAGCCATCAACATAAGCCACCAATATAAGCCACCAATATAAGCCATCAACATAAGCCATCAACATAAGCCACCAATATAAGCCACCAACATAAGCCACCAACATAAGCCACCAACATAAGCCATCAACATAAGCCACCAATATAAGCCACCAACATAAGCCACCAACATAAGCCACCAACATAAGCCACCAACATAAGCCATCAGCATAAGCCATCAACATAAGCCACCAACATAAGCCATCAACATAAGCCACCAATATAAGCCACCAACATAAGCCACCAACATCATTCTATATAAAACGTCAACACAAAATCACACTTTCACCAGAATTGTTCTGACCTTTGTAGTAGGTAGATCAACTTTACAAGTCAGTTACTACTATGGAATATACTATAACAGTTAAAGGCAAACCACGTGCACTGTATCATGGCTACTCCTATAACTATAAGCGGCAAAATGTGAATGGAATCATGTTTTGGCAGTGCTCAAAACAAAGGACAACAAAATGTTTAGGTCATCTAAAAAGTAAGAATGGTAAGGTCTTAAGTGTGGGTAATCATCAATGTAGTGTACCAGATAAAACACTGTTGCTGTCAACAAAATATCATGAAAATGCTAAAAATGCTAAAAAGTCAAACACCTTAACCACTCGGCCAACCTGACAGTTACTAATTTCATTAGTCTTGTGGACTTGAGTGTTTACAAAACTTTTCCCAGTATACATTGACTAAACCACTTGCTTGTTTTGAAATATAGATTTTGTTTTGTTTTACCATAACATTGCAGTTATGAATATTGTGAACTTGGTGTTTAATATAGGGTTAAAGGCATTTTAAAATAACTTTAGAAAAGCTCTTAAGTATCGTGTCATGGGTTTTAGTAATGCATTACTGTTCGTTGACTAACATTTGCCGTTACACAACATTATTTTGGTGAGCTTACATGTTGTTGTTTGAGTCTTTAGTCGTTTGACTGGTTTGCTGCAGATCTCAATGTCCCTGTCCCTAGCTAATCGTTTCATCTCTATATAGCTACCACACCCTACAATTAAGACTATCTGTTTAACATATTCTAACCTTGGTCTCCCCCTACAAGTTCTTGGGTTCAATTCCTAGCTTTAACACAAAATTTTAAAAGTGGTATGAGGATTAAAACAAGTATACTCAGTCTCGGGTGGTCCAAAATAAGTAGAGAGGGTTTGATTCACACCTCAACCATACAGCACTGTGTTTTTTTTAATATAATGACTAGCAAGTACCCGCGGCTTCGCTCGCGTCATAGTCGGGTCATATTGTTATTCAATGAAATGCAGGTTTAACCCCGTTACACCCCTTTAGAACATGAATATCCTAAAATCCCTCCTTAGTAGACGTTTTCGACACACAATAAACATATCCCCAAAATATAATTCTTCTAACTTTAATAGCTTTGGTTGGTCGATGAGAGTGAATATCCAAAAATCCTTCCTTAGTGGACGTTTTTTCTTCCAGAATTTCACCCCTCCCCATGGGCCCCTTAAATTGGATTTATGAAAAAAGGTCGAACACCTATTCATTTATTTATTTATTTATTTATTTATTTTTAAGATGATTGTTTTCCGCTGAGTTTCAAACTTCTCGCTATGTCGTTTAAGAGGTACACGCTCCGCTAGGAAACTTTCAACCCCCACTTTTCATCCCTTTCATCTCATAATATACACCACATCGAAA
This sequence comes from Meconema thalassinum, assembly GCA_946902985.2. Lineage (NCBI taxonomy): Eukaryota > Metazoa > Arthropoda > Insecta > Orthoptera > Tettigoniidae > Meconema > Meconema thalassinum. The sequence goes on along the minus strand of OX336391.1, from coordinate 65,895,683 downwards.
AACCAAAAAACATGTGTCAGCTTAGTTTTAATGAATAGTTTATACGCCAAGTATCACATCCACAAATGAAACCACTCGTGAGATATTGTTATTCACTGAAATGCACGTTTACCCCCTTAACACCCCTTTAGAACCTGAATATCCAAAAATCTTTCCTTAGTGGTCGTTTTCGACATACAACGAACATATCCCTAAAATTTCATGTCTCTAACTTCAATACTTTTGGCTGGGCAATGATGAGTGAGTCAGTCAGTCAGGACATTTTCTTTCATTTATTTTTGAGAATTTCATCCCTTCCCATGAACCCTTAAATTGAATTTATGAAAAAAAAATGTTCGAACACCTATTTACTTATTTTTAAGCTGTTTTTCCCCCTGAGATTGATGAGCGAGGAAGGTAGTCATTCAGTTAGGACACTTTCTTTCCTGCCTTTCCCCCAGAATTTCACCCCTCCCCATGGGCCCCTTAAATGGATATATGAAAAAACAAAACGATCCAACACATATTTATTATATTTAAGCTGTTCTTCCCCCCTGAGTTTGATGAGTGAGTGTATTAATCAGTTAGAACACTTTCTTTCCTGTTTTTTCCCCCAGAATCTCACCCCTCTCCAAGGGCCCCTTAAATTGGATTTATGAAAAAAAAAACGGTCGAACTCCTATTTACTTATATTGTAAGCTGTTTTTTTCCGCTGAATTTCAAACTTTTCGCCTATATCGTTTAAGAGATACACGCTCCGTTAAGAACCCTTCAACCGCCAATTTTCACCCCTTTCACCTCATAATATACACCACATCGATAAACCTTTAGACATATGTCTGCTTATTTTTAATGATTAGTTTATATGCCGAATATCACATCCCCAAAGAAACAACTCATGAGATATCGTTATTCAATGATATGCAGGTTTACCCCCCTTGACACCTCTTTAGAACCCGAACAAACAAAAATCCTTCCTTAGTTAACATTTTCGACATACAGCGAACATATTCCCAGAATTTCATATTTCCAACTTCAATAGTTTTCGCTGGGCGATGATGAGTGAGTGAGTCAGTCAAGACATTTTCTTTCAACAATTTTTACCAGTATTTCACCCCTTCCCATGGGCCCCTTAAATTGGATTTATGAAAAAACGCTCGAACACCTATTAAGTTATTTTTTTATGATGTCTCTTTCCCCTGAGTTTGATGAGTGAGTGAGTTAGTCAGTTAGGACACTTTCTCTCCTTTTCTTTTCCAGAATTTCACCCCAACTCATTGGCCCCTTAAATTGAATTTATGAAAAAACGATCGTACACCGATTTACTTATTTTTATAGCTGATTTTTTTCCGCTGAATTTCAAACTTCTCGCCTATGTCGTTTAAGAGATACACGCTCCGTTAGGAATCCTTCAATCCCCACTTTTCACCCCTTTCACCTTATAATATACACCACATCGAAAAACCCTTAGACACATGTCTGCTAATTTTTAATGATAAGTTTATATGCCGAGTCTCACATCCACAAATGAAACCACTCTTGAGAAATTGTTATTCAATGAGACCCCTTTAGAACCTGAATATCCGAAAATCCTCCCTTAGTGTACGGTTTTGACATACAAAGAACATATCCCCAAAATGTTATGCTTCTAACTTCAATAATTTTGGCTGAGTGAGTGAGCCAGGACATTTTCTGTCAATTTTTTTTCTCCAGATTTTCACCCCTCTCCATGAACCTCTTAAATTTGATTTATGATAAAAAACTGTCGAACATTTATTTACTTATTTTTAAGCAGTTTTCCCCCCTTAGTTTGAAGAGTGAGTGAGTCAATCAGTTAGGACTCTTTCTTTCCTCCCTCCCCCCCCCTTAATTTCAACCCTCCCCATGGGCCCCTTAAATTGGATTTATGAAAAAAAAAAAACGATCGAACACCTATTTACTTATTTTTTAGCCGATATTTTCCGGTGAGTTTCAAATTTCTCGCCTATATCTTTTAAGAGATAGACGCTCCGTTAGGAATTCTTCAACCCCCCTTTTCACCCCTTTCACCACATAATACACACCACATCGAAAAACCCTCCGACACGTGTCCTCTTATTTTTAATGATGAGTTTATATGCCGAGTATCACATCCCCCAATGAAGCCAATCGGGAGATATTTATCCAATGAAATGCAGGTTTAACCCCCCTCCCTTAAGATCCCTTTAGAACCTGAATATCCGAAAATCCACCCTTAGTGGACGGTTTTGACATACAATGAACATATCCGCAAAATGGCTGGGCAATGATGAGTGAGTAAGTGAGTCAGGACATTTTCTTTCAAATTTGTTTTTTCAGAATTTCACCCCTCCCCATGAACCCCTTAAATGTGATTTATGAAAAAAAAAACCTATCGAAAACCTATTTACTTATTTTTAAGCAGTTTTCTCCCCTTGAGTTTGATGAGTGAGTCAGTCAGTCAATCAGTTAGGACATTCTCATTCCTGATTTTTCCCCCCCAGAATTTCACCCCTCCCCATGGACCCCTTAAATTGGATTTATGAAAAAACGCTCAAACACCTATTTACTAATTTTTTAAGCTGATTTTTTCCGCTGAGTTTCAAATTTCTCGCCTTTGTCGTTTAAGAGATACACGGTCCGTTAGGAATTCTTCAACCCCCACTTTTCACCCCTTTCACCTCATAATATACACCACATCGAAAAACCCTCAGACACGTATCTTCTTATATTTAATGATGAGTTTATATGCCGAGTATCACATCCCTCAATGAAACCAATCCGGAGATATTGTAATTCAATGAAATGCAGGTGTACCCCCTTAACACCCCTTTAGAACCTGAATATCCAAAAATCCTTCCTTAGTGGGCGTTTTTGACTTACAACGAACATATCCCCAAAATTTCATGTTTCTAACTTTAATAGTTTTGGCTGGGCGATGATGAGTCAGTCAGTCAGTCAGTCAGTCAGTCAGTCAGTCAGTCAGTCAGGACACTTAGTTTTATATATTAGATAGCCATTTGTTCAATTTCACATTTCACACATTGCAATTTGTCAATTTTCCACTAGCATTTTTTAATGACAGTTTGATGTTTTTTCAATTTCATGATTTATGGAAACATGTATTTTCCTTTTTCATATTTACACATTTGTCAATTTCCCATTTATATATACACACATCAAAAAAAAGTTTTGCATCACCTCGGTTCCCAGATCTCCGGCATATAGACGTTGACTGTGTATATTGTATCCAAGATACAGTCCCTTTGACTGTTCATAGATGTCACTAAAACTGCTCAAAGATGTAAACAACCATGCATGAGCAGGGCCTATTAGACGGAGGGGGTACGACAGCCGATCAGTTCCAGTCATTCCACCAGGACGAAGGTACGCTGCTCATGTTGTCTGTAGTTCTACCATGCCTAGAAGGTCAATACCGCAGTTCGATCGCGTCCGCATTGTTACTTTGTATCAAGAAGGGCTCTCAACAAGGGAAGTTTCCAGGCGTCTCAGAGTGAACCAAAGCGATGTTGTTCGGACATGGAGGAGGTACAGAGATACAGGAACTGTCGATGACAGGCCTCGCTCAGGCCGCCCAAGGGCTACTACTGTAGTGGATGACCACTACTTACGGATTGCCGCTCGGAGGAACCCTGACAGCAATGCCACCATGTTGAATAATGCGTTTCGTTCAGCCACAGGACGTCGTGTTTCAACTCAAACTGTGCGCAATAGGCTGCATGATGCGCAACTTCACTCCCGACGTCCATGGCGAGGTCCAGCTTTGCAACCCCGACACCATGCAGCGCGGTACAGATGGGCCCAACAACATGCTGAATGGACCCCACGGAATTGGCATCACGTTCTCTTCACCGATGAGTGTCGCATATGCCTTCAACCAGACAATCGTCGGAGACGTGTTTGGAGGCACCCTGGTCAGGCTGAACGTCTTAGACACACTGTCCAGCGAGTGCAGCAAGGTGGTGGTTCCCTGATGTTTTGGGGTGGCATTATGTGGGGCCGACGTACGCCACTGGTGGTCATGGAAGGCTCCGAAACGGCTTTACGATACCTGAATGACATCCTCCGACCCATAGTGCAACCATATCGGCAGAATATTGGAGAGGCATTTGTCTTCATGGACGACAATTCTCGACCTCATCGTGCACATCTTGTGAATGCGTTCCTTCAAGATAACGACATCGCTCGACTACAGTGGCCAGCATGTTCGCCAGACATGAACCCTATCGAACATGCCTGGGATATGTTGAAAAGGGCTGTTTATGGACGTCTTGACCCACCAACCACTCTGAGAGATTTACGCCGAATTGTCGTTGAGGAGTGGGACAATATGGACCAACAGTGTCTTGATGAACTTGTGGATAGTATGCCACGGCGAATACAGGCATGCATCAATGCAAGAGGACGTGCTACTGGGTATTAGAGGTAGTGGTGTGTACTGCAATCTGGACCACAAATGCTGAAAGTCTAGCTGTATGATGGTACAACATGCAATGTGTGGGTCTCATGAGCAATAAAACGAGCTGAAATGTTGTTTGTGTTGATCTCTATTCCCTTTGTATTTAACGGTTCCGGAACTCTTGGAACCGAGGTGATGCAAAACTTTTTTTGATGTCTGTATATATATATACAAGCTGACCCGGCAGACGTTGTCCTGCCAATCAAAGAAAGTGTTGTAACTTTGTTTCTTGAAGTGCTTTTGGATACACACTATTTTTTCAATTTCTGTTAACTGCCTCTAAACTATCGTGAATTGAATTAACTAATTTAGAATCATTCGTTGGAGCGTGCACAACAACTCTCCAAAGTTTCATCGCAAACGGATAAATGGCATTTAAAGCATACAGGATTTGGTTTAAATGATTCGTGCGCTGTCTCTCATTTGTTGAATCTACTCATGCTCTACCAACTGTGAAATGGATTTACTAAGTTAGAAAGCTTCACTTAAGTGTACACAACAACTCATCAAAGTTTCATCGCAATCGATGAATAGTATATGAACGCATACAGAATTTTGTTGGAACGATTCGCGAGCCGTCACTCATTTGTTGAATCTACTCATGCGCTATCTATTGTAAAATAGATTTACTAAGCCTGAAACCTTCTCTGGCGTGTACTCAATGATTCATCTTGGTTCGATCGCAATCCGATGAATGATATATGACCGCATAAGGGACATTGTGGAAACGATCGCGCGCCGTCTCTCATTTGTTGAATCTACTCGTGCGCTACTTATTAAAAACTGGATTTACTAAGACAGAAACATTTCCTGGAGTGTACACAACAATTCACCAAAGTTTTATCGCAATCGGATAAATGGTATATGGACGCATACGGTACTTTGTTGAAATGATTCGCATGCCGTCACACATTTGTTGAATCTACTCGTGCGCTACCTATTGTAAAATGGATTTATTAAGCCAGAAACCTTCCGTAGGGTGTACACAACATCTCACCCAAGTTTCATCGTAATCGGACGAATGGTATTTTAACGCATACGGGACCTTATTGAAACCCTTCGCGCGTCGTCGCTCATTTGTTGAATCTACTCGTGCGAAACCTCCTGTGAAATGGATTTACTAAGTTAGAAACCCTCACGTAAGTGTACACAACATCTCACCCAAGTTTCATTGCAATCGGATGAATGGTATATGAACGCATACGGGACTTTGATTAAAAGTTCGCGCGTCGTTGCTCAATTGTTGAATCTACTCGTGAGCTACCTATGGTAAAATAGATTTACTAAGTTAGAAACCCTCACGTAAGTGTACAAAACATCTCACCCAAGTTTCATCGCTATCGGACGAATGGTAATTGAACGCATACGTGACTTTGTTGAAACGCTTCGCACGTCGCCGCTCATTTGTTGAATCTACTCGTACGCAACCTCCTGTGAAATGGATTACCAAGTTAGAAGCCTTCACTTAAGTGTACACAACAACTCATCAAAGTTTCATCTCAATCTATGAATGGAATATAAACTTATACGGATTTTTTTTAAAACGCTTCACGCGTCGTCACTCATTTGTTGAATCTAGTCGTGCGCTACCTAATGTGAAATTGATTTACTAAGCCAGACGCCTTCCCTGGATTGTACACAACATCTCACCCAAGTTTCATCGCTATCGTACGAATGGTATTTGAACGCATACGGGACCTTTTTGAAACGCTTCGCTCGTCGTCGCTCATTTTTTGAATCTATTCGTGCGCTATCTATTGTAAAATGGATCTACTAAGCTAAACACCTTCCCTGGAGCTCACTCAACATATCACCCAAGTTTCATGGTAATCGGATGAATGGTATATGAACGCATACGGGACTTTGAAACGCTCTAACGTGCAGAGACAAACAGTAGAATTCGACATCACTGCCACCTTTGGTATAAAACACAACTTTTCGCCACGGGCGGAGTGTATGTAATGGCGGTAGTTGCACAGGTTGCGACCAGGTGGCTCTAACGTGCAGAGACAAACCGTCCAAAGACATCAGCTTTCACGAAGGCCAAGGCTAGTGGTTTCCGTGACGACTGTTTTTGACTGTATATTGTGGTTCTAAAATTGTGTGTAAATTGTGGTTCTAAAATTGTGTTCATTCCACCTACCGGGTCAGATTGTGAATCTAAACCATACATGGACCCACCCAAATATACATACCAAATTCCATCAAAATCGGTTCAGTCGTTTAGGAGGAGTTCAGTCACATACACACGTGTCGAAGAATTATATATATAAAGATATATTTTAAATGTTCGTTTAAGGTTTTTAAATTTTGTATATATGGAAACATGGATTTTCCATTTTGCTGTTTACACATCTTTTATTTATTTTGTGCCTGTTGAAAAACGATATTTCCAAAACAAGGTTTTTTATTTTTCATTTTATGTTTTTGTAAATGATCTTAATGTGAGTGCTTGACCATGGCAATAGTACAGTCTGTCTATGTGTGTTAGCGGAACCGTAGAGGCTTATTACTACTGCAAGTAAGAATGTTTTACAAAATAACGGCTTTCTACCACTGTATTTGAAAAACAAAACTATTGAAAAAAACAAAAATACTATTTACCATTCATATATAGGTATTAATTCTCCCTCTCACCACCCTACCTCACCGTATTTTCTCTGGTCAAACAATCAATGCTACCCATATATACACAAGCTTTTATATCTCTCTCTATATATGTTTTCTCTGTTCCACAAGATACAAATTATGGTTGCTGGATTGTATCCTGCACTGTTTATGCGACATACCATTGCCAGTTCATAAAACCGTTAGGTAGTTCTCTACCCATAGCGATTTTACCACTGCTCTGTCTACGCCTTTTGCTTGTTTGGCTTTCTTACAGGCTAGTATGCGATAGGCAGCATTAACTGTATATCAAACCCAGTCCACCTTTGTATTTGTAATCTAAGTAATAATTTGAAAAGAGACAAGTGTAATCAGTTTTAAACATTATCTCCGCTTTTTTGTTTGTTTGTTTGTTTATGAAATGTATATTAACCTAAAATCAAACCCTAGTCTACCTTAGTGAAAGGCTAACAGTTTAACCACTGCGTCACCATACCCTTCTTTCTTAGTTTGATTCGTTCTAGGCCTTAGAGCTAGAAATCGAGTTACGATCTCCAGTGCAAGAGGCACATGTGCTCACCACTATAGCATGTAATGGTTAGCTGGTAACATTAGACAACCGAAAATGATTGTATTTCTGTTAGCCAAGCATTTCTGTCATTTGCCTACTGTGTGAGCACTGCCAGCAAGACAGTTTAGTTTAGAACAAGCGAGTGTGTGTGTGTGTATAGATTATTAGCCTCGGGCATTTAAAGCTTGTTGTGTGTAGCGACCATCTTGATCAGTAACCACTGAGTAAGTTTTAACAGTCAACTCATAAAAACAGCATAGGATAGTTGTGTGTGTGTGTGGTTCATGTACTTGGGAATATGCATTAGCACCATGCGCTAGCTATACCGTACCCTCTAAAGGTAGAGCGTTATCCCTTTCTTTGGACATTGCCCATGACTGCATTCCCCCACAAGTTTTACACTTAAGCCCTTGGCTTGTTCTTGATTTGCTTTAGGCTTGGTTTGGTTCAGTTGGGTTTGATTCGACTTGGATCAGTTTAGTTTAATGTAGTCACCATTTTTTTATTTTAGCTACACTCTTTAACCAATTAATTAATGATAGTCTACTCTTAATTCTTGAATCGATAAATTGAATTTTGTGTACACCGTTTGTCAAGCCATGCGTACATCCTATACTCTCTATTTACTACAGTCAGATCTGAAAACAAGTTCCAATGGTCAAAGACGTGTCAGTCACCATACATGTAGCCTACAATAATTCTTTCTTTACCTAGCTTGGTTTCGTCACTCACAGTAAACATCTTACATTATGGGTTTGCAATATATTAAGAAAAGCAAAAGTCCATGATCTTGTTGTTTTGGGTCTTTTTTGGGGAAATTCATAAGCCATAAAATGAATGACATCATGTCAAGTTCTGGGGGGGACCTTGTATGTCAAAATCCCATTATCGGTTTATAAAATCTCAAGGCCATGCCCTAGCAGTTTTGGATTATTTCAATCAATGTGTCCACCATAGGAAAGATCGGAAAAATAAATACTCTTAAAACAAGTCGTCACATGACCCTCTCCGAACAATGCTTCGCAAAGTATAAATTCATCCATTGAACATTGAACATGATCGGCGACATCATCCTCGCTTCCTCCTTCCACAATGGTTGCGTATCGTTTGACCTTCATGTGTCCTCAGCATCTCTGAGCTTTTTTTCATTACCTGTTGTCAGGTCAGGTCAATGCATTCCAATAAGCTCAAATAACATCCACATCCTGTCAGTCTGCCCCAGGAAGTTTGTTTTCTATACTCACTTCAAGCAACATATAACCAAGTTCTGTTTGTTCTATCTAAAGCCAGTTTCATCTGATCAAGGAATTATCATTTGTCATGTCACTCATAATCGTTAACACGTTAAAGACCCCCTTCAGGGGGTTTAGGAATTAGGAATTCCATCATAGGAAAAATCGGAAAACGAACCCTCGACCCGCCGTCTCATCGAAATAGCGAATACTGTATTGGTATATCACCACCGTGGCCAGTAATAGCCTCGTTGAAACACGTGCCCAGTGGTATCGTCTCTTTCTATCTACAACCACTCGTCATGAACATTTTAGACAGATTAAAAAAAAGTTTTAAAAACTAAAATGTTTTCAACAAATGTGTCGTTAGACCCTTTCGCATTTTTTTAAACATAAATACTATATTCGAAAGGGGGAGTAGTGTGGAGGGGGCGTCACCCCGAGTCCTACGACCCCTCGTATACGTCTCTGGCGTTATTGGTTTGTGAGATATAACAGAAAGGCTACAATCACATTTTTACACCAAAAAATTCTGTTTCCCTCATTCTCAAAACCTTTAACCTATTACCAAAATAAAGAGGGTTTCGGGACAAGTCATTTGACACCTCATAGTGTAACGATTCGATCCCATACCTATTATATTTAAAGGGTTATTCATTTATCATGTTATTATTATTATTAATTAGTACATCCATGAGATGATTTTTATATCAGATAATTGTAAGCGGTTTTTATTATTATAGTCAGAAATATTTTTATTAACAATTATTTGTAAAGAGACGAAGTAATATATATATTGCAACAAGATTGCCAATAAGGATCAACCCAATGCGTCACAAACTGAACGACGTAGTAATAATTTCACCACGGCAAACTGCGTCATTTTCCTGAGATGTTAAGAAACCCACTATGGTGTAACCAACACGCCATTTTCTACGGTACGTACGCGTCTAAAGATTACAAATTGTGGTGCAATTAGCCCTCGTGAGAGAATGAACACTGAAGAAAGGGAAGCTTACTGGAGGGGGAGACCGTCGAAGACCACGTGACAAGGAAGTCATTAATACCTGCACTCGACAAGACATACATTCATCAATAGCTATCAATGAAGGGAGGAAGTGGTAACCTTGCTCTCTGGGTCTTAATGAACTGAGCAAACAGAGTTGGAAAAGTACGATGTCTTGCCGAAATCTATATCAATACATAATGGGTTATATCCCTGATCAAGAGTCTTTCTACAGATGGCAACGTATTTAATGAGGATATTTCATAGTAATTGAGATATCACATCATTTTTTTAAACATAAGCGACGTAACATCGAGATCATCGATCATTTCTTAAATATGACGAATCTTCGACTGGGTGAGCAAACAATTCAATAAAACTATCGTCTCTATTATAATTTAACTTCAATTAACTTTCAATTCATTTAAATGTTCAGTTCCTTTTAAATTAATTGCCGCATTGAGTAATTTTAAATTCAATTGTGTGACTATCACTATTCTGTTTTATTAATATTTTGTTTTTGCATTTAATAAATTCATTCTCTTCAACGTAATGCCTATTTCTTTCATTTTAGTAAATACTATAGGCAAATTAACTACTCCTTATAAATAAATACTGAATGGTTAGTCAACTAAGTTACACTACGGCCCGGGATAATTAGGTCTCACTCTACTGCTGATATCCGAGGATTAATTAATAAATTTCGATTCACTGTCTTAAATAGGAATCTGGCGCTCAACAACAACTTATTATATTATACTATCGCAGGTAAGGTCACACCACAGTGTATATTATTTATTCTTATTATGTTTGTGTTTATTGAACCACAAGAGTTAACACCACGTTTAACGACCTATATTAAAAATGTTACATTTGGCGCCACAAAGTAGGACACGAAAACCATTCGGTATTTAGGAGAGGAGTGTATAATTTCAGTGCAAATTGTCAGTGCTTTTGGGGGACAGTGAAGTGAAGTGAAATTTTGGAAGGGCAATTGTTATACGGTGTACTTCGAGATGTCGGAGGAGGAACAGAGGCAGTTGAGAAGTAGGGATGCAGTCAAGAAAGTTAATTATAAGGAGGTTGATAGCGGTAGCGATGTTGAGAGCGTAGAGAATAATACCAAGATGTCGGAGGTAAATCTTGAGAGTAATCCTGAAAATAATCCTGAGGTTAACCCTGACACGAATTCAGAGGAAAATCTCGAGACGAATACAGAGGTACATCCTGAGACTAGTGGTAGTCTAGAGAAAGAAAAGTCTATAGAGATTCCTGAAGATCCATTAACTGTGTTTATGAGGGAGATGAGAATTAATAGTCAGGAGATGAATAAAAATAGTAGGGAGATGAAAGAAGATATGGGTAGGTTAAATCAAAATATGGAAGAGAGTAAGAAAGATAATTTAGAAAGTAGGAAGGACTTCAATGATAAATTTGAGAAATTAGATAAAGATATGAATAAAAATATGGAAGAGAGTAAGAAAGATAATTTGGAAAGTAGGAAGGAATTGAGTAGAGATTTAGGTGAGAAATTAGATAAGAGTAATCAAGAGATGAGAGAGGATATGAGTAAAATAAATCAGAAATTGGAGGAGAATAATGTAAAACTAGATATTGTGGAAACGATGAATAGAGAATTAAGTATGAAGTATGATATGCTACAGGAGAGTATTCAGGGGGTGAAACAGGAAATCAGAGGTGAAATTAAGGAGGAGGTAGAAATGAAAGCTAAAGATATTATTAAGACAGTAGATAAGAAATTAGAAGCAGTAGAAAGTAGGATTCAGGAAAGAATAGTAACTGTGATTGACGATAAAATAGCAACTCAAGGTGAAAGTTTTAGCAAATTGGTAGAAGTGGAAACTAGGCAGGTGGTAGAGACTTTAGGGGATACTGCAGTAGAATCAGTGAAGACAGCCTGTAAGGAGACTATAATTGAAAGCAGATTGGAGTCAGGGGGAATGTTAGGTGAAAGCAGATTGGAGGTAGAGGAGATTTTAGATGAAAGCAGGATAGCTGTAAAAGAAATTATGGGTGATGAACAGCAGTTAGCGGATATAGTAGGAGAAAACATAGTAGAGTTGGTAGAGATGCTAGACATAGATGAAAGTAGCTTAGTTAAGGAACGGCAATCAGCGGAGATGATGGATGAAAGCAGGACAGCTATAGAAGAGACTATAGAACGTAGTGAAGAAGTGGAGAAGATGAGAGAAAAGATAGGAATAGAAGCAGGTAAGATAAAGAAAGTACTAAGCACTCAAGAGATTAAGATGCAGAAAATCTTAGGTGAAGAGGATATGTTGACTAGGGAAGAATTTAATGATGGTGTAGCGGAAATTAATATGAAATTATTAGTGGCAGAGAAGCGTGCGTTAAGTCATAGTCAGAAGAACATAATTAGTAAACAGGTTAAGAGGAGGAGAGAGATAGATAAGAGCAGAAGCAGTAGTCCACGGCTAAAGAGAGCATTAAGTGATAGTAACGGAGAAATGAAAATGAAACCTAAAGGTAGATATTTTAGAAGTAAAATGAAAGAAAAGAGAATCAAGTTATTAGAGGAAAAAGAAATCAGAATGAGAGAGAGAAAGAAAGCATATGACGTGCAGTATCGTACTGAATTAGCCAGACTTGGGGAAGTAAGAGGGGAAAAGCCGAAGTACTGTGTTACTATGGATGAATGTAGTACAGAGGAAGTAGAAAGTAATGTTATAAGAAAAGAGGAAAATGGAATCCTAGAAAGAGATAGAATTGAAGATGAATGTGGTAAGAACTGTGAAATGCCAGAGAACGTAGTGATGTAAATTTATATTCACGATAGTTACTGTTCCGTATGACTTAAATATTAAGTAATGAAGTTTTATATGATTTAACAGAGGTAGATAAGGAACCTGCTGTGTGTAATTTTAATTCAGTCGTGAAGTTGGGATGGTTAGGGGCGCGTAGTGCCTACGCTTATTGATTTAGATTGACTAAAATCATTTAATTTGGAAGACAGAGATTGTCGTGCTATTGAGCAATTCAGGTAAGTAGAATGTGGGTCCTTAAGCTGCAGGTAAGTTGGAGGAAGTGAGGATTAATTAAAAAAAAAAAGGTAGGAAGATTATTACATAGGTAAGTAATCGAAAGAAAGTAATAATTATTATGGCAACCATAATTATGAATATAATGGTAATGAAGATTTAATTCAAAAGTGAGTGAAGATAAGATGATACAGTGGTAATAAAACGAATGAGTTGAAGAATTAGGTATTGATTTAATAAAGAAGTTTCATTTTGAGGACAGCGAGGTCATCAGTGGATATATTTTGAGAAATTTATAAGTGGTTTAGAATTGTTAATGGTAATGCGTTGTATGAATTAACCAACATCGGGTTGAAATGAGGAAGTAGTAACTAATTAGGACATCTGGTACTTGTTGACAGATATGTGTGTGTGTATGTGTGTATTTTCACGTAAATGGACGTGAGTTTGAAGAAGTAGGCCAACGAAGGTAATGCCGTTGAGCAATGTGGTTTTAAAGTTTTGGTAAGATGCCAAATGAAGTTGTTTTTTGAGGAAGTTTTTGGTAAGATGCCAAATGAAGTTGTTTTTTGAGGAAGTTTTTGGTAAGATGCCAAATGAAGTAGGTTGGAGGAGGTTTTTGGTAAGATGAAGTAGGTCAGCGAGGTATATTCCGTTGAGCAATAATTATTTTTTTATGGTATCTACGGGACTACGTGAAGTTAATAAGGGAGTTTTTTTTAAAGTATATATGGATGTATGCACACAAGGTAATAAGAGATTACAAAGGTAAGATTGTCCAAGTTTTTGTTACAGTTACGCACGTTTTAAAGATATTACAAGGCTTGTTATCGAGCTAAACCACTTTGTAGTAAAAAGTTACTGATGATTAATAACGAATTAATTATGTGGTAGATTGTTGTCCTACACAGGTAAGAGTAAAGATAATAGTAATAATTATATGGTTGGCATAATATTTTCTAGAAGTGAAAGGAATTTGTTATAATTCGATGTTTTGAGGATTTTAAAGATAAATCATTTTTTTTAGTAGACGAGAAATTAAAGTTTTATTTATGTCATACGGAGTTAGTAAAGAAAAGTTTAATATTTTGAAGACAAGAATAAGTTAGTAATGTAAGGTGAGTATACCTAAGGGGTAATAATGAAGTTTCAATTAAAGGCAGGTGTAATTTACGCATTTAATTTGATAGAGTAGAAAGTATCTGAACTGTGTTATAACTCAGGACTTGCTTTATGAAGTGAGTATGGGAGAATATTTGCTAATTAGGAATGTCGGTGTTATTGACTATCAACAGGAACACTGTCATTATTTTAGGAAGACAATAATTAGGAAAGCTAAGTGTGATGTTATTATTCCAAGGAATTAGTCGAAGCATGTAAGATTTTTTAGCTGAAATTTAGTGTGTTATTGGTCAGTAAGAGGTGACCTGTAACAGTAAGAAGATGTGGGATTATACCACGAATAGGGGAGGTTTTTTTGTATTTGACGTGTGATGTCACGATGAATTGTTGAGAGTTCTGAGAGATTCTGGTGTAGTAGGAATAAGCTATACTCCAGGCGGTCAGAACAAGTAGGAAGTGGTGTTTGGAGAACACGGTACTTAATTAAGAGTTTTGAGAGAAAACTATGGGGGGTTTTAGGCATTCAGCAAAAAGTCAAATCATGAATAGACTAAGTTCAAAGTATAAGAGCATTAATATTTTGTGGAACGAAATATTTATTCCGAGGAGTTTGTCATGTGTTTTTGTGAAATAGTTTAGTGATATACGTAATTCAGGTATTGAGTAGTATTTTGTCCAAGTCTTAATCATTTTGTTATGGTAGGTAAGAATGACAATACAGTAAAGTTATATCTCGACGCTAAGTTAAATTTAATAATGTGAACAAGAAGTCAGATTATATGTTCATTTGTGATTTTGAAAATTCAAGTTATTGTTTTCGAGAAGTAGTGAAGAGGAATTATGGTTTTATGAAAAGTTAAGAAGTCGTGGAGACTTAGGAAGTATTAATTTGAAAGGAGGCGGCCGTGGCCTAAGAAAGAATTAAGCCACGAAGGCAGGTGAGTAGTAACTTGGATATTTATGTGAACTGTTTAATAACTGCTTTAAGGTAGTTCGATGTCATTATGTATTTGGGGAAATATTTACAGGTATGACATATGCACTGAAATTGGAATTGCCTTAGGTATCTTGCTAAGTTATTTTTTTTTCTTCAATTATTGAAATTTTACTGCATTTGAGTAATCCCTTTATAGAGACGAAAGGGATATTATGTTGATTGTATCACCACATCGCGTGCAGTGATATGCGTGTGCAACGAAGTAATTACTTCGAAGAATGTAAAAGTGAAGGGCATTTATGTATATTTCTTTACAGCATAAATATAAAGAAGAATGAACATTATGAACATTTGGAAGAATGAGATAAATGAAAGTTAAAATGTGAATTTTTGTGAAGAATATCTTTCTTGTATATTTTTATGTATTGATGAAGAGTATATTGTATGTTGTCTTTTTGGGGGTTATAATATTTAAATTTATAGTTTTTTTTAATGTTGGATGGGGTAAGAGAAATAATGTGAAATGTCATTTAAATTATTTATCTTAGGGGCGATTGTAACGATTCGATCCCATACCTATTATATTTAAAGGGTTATTCATTTATCATGTTATTATTATTATTAATTAGTACATCCATGAGATGATTTTTATATCAGATAATTGTAAGCGGTTTTTATTATTATAGTCAGAAATATTTTTATTAACAATTATTTGTAAAGAGACGAAGTAATATATATATTGCAACAAGATTGCCAATAAGGATCAACCCAATGCGTCACAAACTGAACGACGTAGTAATAATTTCACCACGGCAAACTGCGTCATTTTCCTGAGATGTTAAGAAACCCACTATGGTGTAACCAACACGCCATTTTCTACGGTACGTACGCGTCTAAAGATTACAAATTGTGGTGCAATTAGCCCTCGTGAGAGAATGAACACTGAAGAAAGGGAAGCTTACTGGAGGGGGAGACCGTCGAAGACCACGTGACAAGGAAGTCATTAATACCTGCACTCGACAAGACATACATTCATCAATAGCTATCAATGAAGGGAGGAAGTGGTAACCTTGCTCTCTGGGTCTTAATGAACTGAGCAAACAGAGTTGGAAAAGTACGATGTCTTGCCGAAATCTATATCAATACATAATGGGTTATATCCCTGATCAAGAGTCTTTCTACAGATGGCAACGTATTTAATGAGGATATTTCATAGTAATTGAGATATCACATCATTTTTTTAAACATAAGCGACGTAACATCGAGATCATCGATCATTTCTTAAATATGACGAATCTTCGACTGGGTGAGCAAACAATTCAATAAAACTATCGTCTCTATTATAATTTAACTTCAATTAACTTTCAATTCATTTAAATGTTCAGTTCCTTTTAAATTAATTGCCGCATTGAGTAATTTTAAATTCAATTGTGTGACTATCACTATTCTGTTTTATTAATATTTTGTTTTTGCATTTAATAAATTCATTCTCTTCAACGTAATGCCTATTTCTTTCATTTTAGTAAATACTATAGGCAAATTAACTACTCCTTATAAATAAATACTGAATGGTTAGTCAACTAAGTTACACTACGGCCCGGGATAATTAGGTCTCACTCTACTGCTGATATCCGAGGATTAATTAATAAATTTCGATTCACTGTCTTAAATAGGAATCTGGCGCTCAACAACAACTTATTATATTATACTATCGCAGGTAAGGTCACACCACAGTGTATATTATTTATTCTTATTATGTTTGTGTTTATTGAACCACAAGAGTTAACACCACGTTTAACATACATTAAAAATGTTACAATAGGACCAAATCCGACCATGCATTCGTGAGATATCGGAAAAAGTCTAAAATCATGGTTTTACCCCCAAAAAGCCTGTTTCCCTCATTTTCAAAACTTTAACCTATTAATAACATATATAGGGCTTCGAGACATGCGATCTGACACGTCACACGTCCAAATCTGACCTTGCGTTCGAGAGATATCAGCAAACTTCGTAGGAAAGTAGGCGACTATCTGGCTCTCTCCTCACCACCAAAACCCCTTCTTATCAATCATTTTTTTTCAAAGAGCTCGCCCTCTTACAAAAATCCCAAGTGCGCATGCGTACAAAACAAAAACAAAAATGTTGATCCATAGCGGCATCCAGCAAAACGCATGCGCTATATAAGCAACAACGCTTAAGTCCATTTTAGCAGCGCACCTTATACATTCGCATTTGAAGAGAGACTTTCACAAAAAAATTACAATTTCACCCCCTAGTAGGGGTAGGTTTTATTTAGGGGTTGAAATGAGTGATCCATTGTAAAGAGGGCATCAACCCGAGTCCAACGACAACTCATTTGTCAAAATCGGACCATGGGGTCGCGAGATATTAATTATTTAACATGGCTGAGAATGTACAGTAGGTGGGAGTAATGGTAAGTGGGAAGCAGAAACCGCCTCACCCCCCTACTGTAATAAACCATTTTAATGCCATAAAAATGAAATTGTCATGTCCCTTCTAATCACTTGAACAATTATTATTAATTAATTCATTTGATCCCAAATGTCGTTCTTTTATGGTATTTCCAAATGGATTATTTTACTGGTATTTCGAATTTTTTGATGTGTTGTCGTTGCTGTTATTGTTTATCTTGAAGTGAGCTTTGTCCCCTTGACTAAAAGTAATGAAATTCTGTGTTATTTTGGAATATCATAGTTATTCCATGTTGAAATTTTCCGAGTAATGGATTTGGAAATATCCAGGTGTTCTGCTTACCTTGAAAGGTGGTTCTAAAACGTGGATTAAGGTAGAAGCTTGTTTTTCCTACGGATTTGAATAAAGCGCTCTTCATTTTGGTTCGTTCCCAGATGTGCTTGTTAATCACCGACTATGTTCTTATACTTTTGGCGTTGAAATCTCTCAGAGGAATTTTAGGGTGATATTTAGGAATTTTGGAAATGACATCGTCCAACTTGTCTCCTGAGCTGTGCTATTTTCAACGTTGATTGGAACGTGAGCATTTACCAAAGAGTATGGTTTATTAGCACACATGACTGAAAGAGTGGAGAGCCTATTGGTGATAAGGATAAACCTCATAATTGATCCATGGACCAGGTGATTTACGATGAAACGAGAGCCAAGGCGTGGGGCTCGTTTGGGGATCATAACTGTTTTTTTCCTTTTAATACTCTGAAACCTTGGGTTTCTAACGGTACGCCGCGTCGCATTGCGTCGTCCGAGGAGCGTGTTTCTTGAATCGCAGCGATTGATATTCGATGTTTCGTGAGCACATCCGTTAGATGTTTGAGTTTACCTACTTTGAGGAGTGTATTGGTATTGAAGGTTGCAAAGATGTTCGGGTGCTTGTATCCGAATTTGTGAGTGCCAAGTATTTCCGGAGACTCCAACTCCTCTTTTAGTATGTGGGTACAGGCTCCCCAGAGTTCGCTTTTCTGCTTCCTGAGGGTCGGTGGATTGGTTACCACCTGGGGTAGTTCTTCCGTTTGAGTTTTCCATCATGCTTGAAGGTGAGCAGTTGAGAAACGTGCTTAGGTTTTGAGGAAAGCTCTTCCCCATAGACTAGACCTATTGAGGTTGTTATCCTCAGAGGGCCTTGATTGTCTTAGCAGTTGTTTTACGGCGGAATATTCTCCCTTATGCCAACCCTTCTCCTTTACCCTGGCTCGGGACTGGCAGCAGTACTATTAGGTTAGTCTATCCAGCCAGTTATTATTATCATCACTTAGGTCGTGTGCTGTAAATTTGCTGAAAATTTTACGTTTTGTTCAAATTCTTCATAGCTATCCACACGTATCAATTTAGCGATTGGTTCATTTGCTCTACATATCTTCCATTTCAGAAATGATGTAAGTGGCAAACTACCTTTTAATGCATAATACCGTACATTACACGCACAAAGCGGCTTCGGTGGCGTAGTTGGTAGACTGCTGAGCTACTATGCCCAAGGTCGCCGGTTCATACCAGGCTGAAGTCGTCGGATTTTTTAAGAGCGTTGAAAATGCTTTCCTTCGGAGGGGAAGAAAAGCCGGCGGTCCCATTTATGGTATGAAAAAGAACCATCCACTAACTACACTTGTGTGAAGTCTAATTTGTATGTTAGAATTGATCTTTTTTATTTAGTAAATTTACCCTCTAGGTTGGTGGTTCCCACGGACTCAGCGAGGGAACGCACCACTACCGCCTCTATGGGCAGTGTCCTGGAGCTTGGAACATCTGGTCGGGATGGATACAACTGGGGAGGTGTGATCAGCACTTCGCCCAGGCGGCCTTACCTGCAAAGCGAACAGGGGCCTCATGAGGGATGGGAAGGGATGGAAGATTGGGATGGATAGGCTAGGAAGAGGGAAGGAGGCGGCCGTGGCCTGACAGTAGGTACCATCCCGGCATTTGCCCGAAGACGAAGTGGGAAACCACGGAAAACCACTTCGAGGATGGCTGAGGTGGGAATCGAACCCCCTCTACTCATTTGGACCACCCGAGGCTGAGTAGACCCCGTTCCAGTCCTCATACCACTTTGCAAATTTCGTGGCAGAGCCGGGAATCGAACCCAGGACCTCCGGGGCGGCAGCTAACCGTGCTGACCGCTACGCTACGGAGGCGACTGTTAGAATTGATAACGCTCTATTAGTTCCAACGATCACCACCAGGTGCTGACAGCGATGCCATCTAGAAGCCAAGTCCGAAAGCTAGGTGTCGTGGACGGTAGCATTTGGTAGAAAAGTAGGAACTACTTGAAATTATTGTCTGCAGTTCTTACTTGAATTAAAACAGATAACACACACTAATACAGCCATCACAATTAACACCGGTTATCAGACAGATTCTACTAACACCCAAAGTACACGGGGCTACATGACCGCGTTGTCGCAGCCCCTAAACTGAGGAACCAACCAACCATTACACGCACTAAAATATCCCTGGCCGATTATCCTCATCAGTCAGAGTGAAAGACAGAATGGCAAACACAACTGAAGGAAATAACAATCATCAGCGAGATAATAATAATGCTGTTGGTTTTACGTCCCCTTTAACTACTGCGGCTTTTAGAGTCACCGGCGTGCCGGAAGTTTGCCCCGAGGGGGATCTTTAACGTGCCAGTAAATCTACAGACATGATTCCCTCGCATTTACACACACTCAAATATAAGGTGCGTTCAAAAAGTAACGAGCCGGAGGCTGGAATGCGCAAACCGGTGATTACATCGACTAATCGTGGCGTGTGTAACGAGGTGTGGTTCCGACCAGAGCTTAGAAGGTCACAACCCGTCGTTAGAGGGCACGCGTGCACGTCACGTGACGATACAAAGCGAGCAGCAGCATGCAGCATGCCAGTCACATTGCAAACAGTGACATGGAGGCGTCAAACGAAGAGCCAAGAGGTGTTGTTTGGTTTCTGCCAACGGAAGGAGTAGGGGGAACGGACATTCATCGCCGAATGTCACAAGTGTACGGCGAACACTGCATGTCCCTTGCAAGGGTCAGGCGTGGCACAAGCGCTTCAGGGAAGGACGGGTGTCGTTAGCCGATGATGCCCGGTCTGGGGCACCCCCGTGCATTACCGATGACAACGTCCAGCTGGTTGATGCACTCATTACCCAGGACCGCCGAGTGACAGTAAACGCCATAGCCACCGTGGTCGCTCCACGACAATGCACGACCTCATACGGCCAACACAGTCGCGGCACTCCTGCAGACATTCAAATGGGAGGTTCTCGGTCACCCTCCATACACTCCAGACTTCTCTCCCTGTGATCACGCCATGTTTGGTCCTCTGAAAAAGGCTCTGCGGGGCCAACGATTCACCTCGGACGCCGATGTCCAGCTGTACGTGCGGAACTGTTCACATCGCAGCCCAGGTAATTTATGAGACAGCCAGCTATTCACCGCCTCGTGTCACAGTGGGACAAGTGCCTCAACAGCCAGGGCGAATACTTCTAACATACAGGTACTGGTTTCTGTAATTATGCCTCCGGCTCGTTACTTTTTGAACGCACCTTATACCAACTGACTGCGACAGGATTGGATCCTGCAACCTTGGGACCAGCAGGTGAGCCACGCAGCTAATCCCAACAACGAGGCTTTTAGCTATTATGTTCGTGATTAACATTGAGCCTACAAGTCTAATACATACGAGTCAGAAAATTTACTTGTCATGACGCATTATGAATATTGATTAGTTTCCGTTTTGTTAGTTGGACCGAAATATTTGTTGTTGTTGATTCATTTAGGGGCTTTTTGACTTTGTTGTGTGTGAAATATATCAGTGTCATTGTGATGTCTGTATTCGCATGTGTATTTATAGCTGGGGCTAAGATGTAGGTAGGAGGCGTCAGTGTCCTTCATTTAGATATCATCCCTGCATTTGCCTGGGGTAGAAGTGGAAAAACACGGAAAACCACTTCCAGGATGAATGAGGTGTTGATCGTCTCAGTTCTTCCCCCCGATGCTGAGTGTACACTGTTGAAGATCTCAGCCAGAATTCAATTTACTGTATTGGCAGAGCCGGGCATCGAACACAGATCTCTACAGTTACAGTTACATCATGAGGTGGACTTGACCAAACTAAACGACTAATCAGCCGATGACTCAATAGAGCTATTTGATGTGTAACATCTTTCCGCTCGGTTGCTGTATGTATTTATTTATTTATTTATTTATTTATTTATTTATTTATTTATTTATTTATTTATTTATTTATTTATTTAGTGTATGGCTTTTAGTGCCGGGAGTGGATATTTTTGTGGGAGTGATTTTGAAAAAAAGGGACGGAAGTGGTATTGACGGAAAAGTGTAACAGGAAACAATGAGCCCGCACGGTGGCGGAAATTGGTACCACGTCGTACTATCGCATACGGTTTACTCCAACATTTGGAGGCCCCATTATAGCTTTCCCTACAATAAATCATCTTCAAGTTGTCGTTCTTTGATGGAAAATATTCATTATTTCATATTTGCTGAACATAATTATGATTTATTAAGGGTCGTTTTTCAATCTCTGGATAAAAGTGATGGGCATCCACTCCCCGAGTAACGTAGTTTTCAGTGCAAAGTTATGCAAACTCTGGTGTCTACTGATTGAAACACAAACCACATAGTGAAAGACTTAGTATCAGTATTTAAATGATGATATGTTTTAATATGAAACATTGTAGCTAGTCGGCAATGCCGGTATTATGTTTCTGCACAATGACTATTCAGATATTAACCTACATTGCGGTAATGCAGTTATGAATATACAGTAATTGTTCGTATACGGCAACTGGGCTAGCCTTTCATGGCAGTACGTGAAAATAAGTACCCGTCTTGTACTCTCCAAGTCTGTGGTAGTAATAGCTGCGAGATAGCGTTCTGGTCTGCGAATCACGAGGTCTCAGGTTCGAACCCCAGTCCTGCCAATTATTATTGCTACCAGATTATCGATTTAAACGATATTTATCACAAAATTATGCGTCATCTTAACAGAATCTACATGAAATTATGATTTATCTAATTTTCAGCCTACTTTTCACATTTTGCAAAAATGAGGAAAAAGTAGACTATGAGATCGATCCGGGAAAATGTGTGTCTGTTTGTCTGTCCTTCTATCTGTCTGTCTGACTGTGTGTGTCCCCCCCCCCCTATCAACTCCTAAACGGCTGCAGCAATCGAAACCAAATTTAGTATGAGTAAAGATGTATACCAGAATATCTCAAACCCATATTTGAAAATGATGTCAGTGCTACCAAATGCTAAAAAAACGCACCAGAAATTTGAGCTCCATGTTGGATATCTTGGAAGGTATGCATGGGAACTATTCCAAAATTGTCACGCATGTTGATAATAATATTTCAGTTTAATTTCCAGGAGGCCATACATGACAGTGTTGCCAAAATAATTTTTAAGCCTTCTGATAGGTCCAATTTTTAAATGCATCTAACTTCTACACTATCAATTGGATTTCAACCAAATTTTGTATGTAATATGTGTACATAAACAGACATGACTGGGTGTATTCTTAAGAGCCACCAGGGCTGCCAACTGTTAATAATTGCTCCCTCTATTCTCTTTATCCAAATACCAATATATTTGAAAGTATGCAAGCCGACGGCTTTAAACTATGCACACGTATAGTACCTGACATTTTGGATTAATTTGGAGTAACTTACATACTTAATTTCTTCTAACATGATTCTAAGCCTGCTGAAAGGACAAATTTTTAAATACATGTAACTTCTATACACTCAGTTGGATTTCATCCAAATTTCGTATGTGCTATGTGTAACATAACATATATGACTATAATTATTCTTAAGAGCAATCAGGGGTGCAGACTGTTAATAAATGATGTCTATATTTTTAGCCTACTTTCTATTTTTGCAAAAAATGAAAGTAGACTTATGAGATCACTACAGGGCGAAAAAAAAGTGTGTCTGTCTGTGTGTGTGTGTATGTGTGTGAGTCTGTGTGTGTGTGAGTGTGTGTACTCTGAATGACTGTCCCCCCTATCAATTCGAACACCGTGAGGGCAAATTGAACGAAATTTGGTACAAAGGTAGCACTAGCAAAGGACACCTCAGTGTCATATTTTATATCGCCGCCATCTTGACGGAAACGTAATGGCGGCCACACAAATGTTCAAAGCTTAAATCAAATTACGACTAACCTAATCATCCGATCTCTACCAAATTTTGGAACAACATACCTTTATGGGAGCAGCATCCTTTGACCAAACTAATAGGTCATCAGCCTAATAGTTTGCGGATGGCGGCCATCTTTGTGTGAAAATCGATTGCCCCTATTAATTCGAACACGGTGAAACCGAATGGAACGAAATTTGGTACAGAGGTAGTACTAGCAAAGGGCACCCCAGTGTCATGTTTTATATCGCCGCCATCTTGACGGAAACGTAATGGCGGCCACACAAATGTTCAAAGCTTAAATCAAATTACGACTAACCAATTCATCCGATCTCTACCAAATTTTGCAACAACATACCTTTATGGGGGCAGCATCCTTTGACCAAACTAATAGGTCATCAGCCTAATAGTTTGCGGATGGCGGCCATCTTTGTGTGAAAATCGATTGCCCCTATTAATTCGAACACGGTGAAACCGAATGGAACGAAATTTGGTACAGAGGTAGTACTATCAAAGGGCACCCCAGTGTCATGTTTTATATCGCCGCCATCTTGACGAAAACGTAATGGCGGCCATCCAAATGTTCAAAGCTTAAATCAAATTACGACTAACCTAATCATCCGATCTCTACCAAATTTTGCATCAACATACCTTTATGAAGGGAGCATCCATTGACAAATCTAATAGGTCATTAGCCTAATAGTTTGCGGATGGCGGCCATGTTTGTGTCAAAATCGATTACCCCTATTAATTCGAACACGGTGAAACCGAATGGAACGAAATTTGGTACAGAGGTAGTACTAGCAAAGCGCACCTCAGTGTCATGTTTTATATCACCGCCATCTTGACGGAAACGTAATGGCGGCCACACAAATGTTCAAAGCTTAAATCAAATTACGACTAACCTAATCATCCGATCTCTACCAAATTTTGGAACAACATACCTTTATGGGAGCAGCATCCTTTGACCAAACTAATAGGTCATCAGCCTAATAGTTTGCGGATGGCGGCCATCTTGGTGTGAAAATCGATAGCCCCTATTAATTCGAACACGGTGACAACGAATGGAACGAAATTTGGTACAGAGGTAGTACTAGCAAAGGGCACCCCAGTGTCATGATTTATATCGCCGCCATCTTGACGGAAACGTAATGGCGGCCACACAAATGTTCAAAGCTTAAATCAAATTACGACTAACCTAATCATCCGATCTCTACCAAATTTTGGAACAACATACCTTTATGGGAGCAGCATCCTTTGACCAAACTAATAGGTCATCAGCCTAATAGTTTGCGGATGGCGGCCATCTTTGTGTGAAAATCGATTGCCCCTATTAATTCGAACACGGTGAAACCGAATGGAACGAAATTTGGTACAGAGGTAGTACTAGCAAAGGGCACCCCAGTGTCATGTTTTATATCGCCGCCATCTTGACGGAAACGTAATGGCGGCCACACAAATGTTCAAAGCTTAAATCAAATTACGACTAACCAATTCATCCGATCTCTACCAAATTTTGGAACAACATACCTTTATGGGAGCAGCATCCTTTGACCAAACTAATAGGTCATCAGCCTAATAGTTTGCGGATGGCGGCCATCTTTGTGTGAAAATCGATTGCCCCTATTAATTCGAACACGGTGAAACCGAATGGAACGAAATTTGGTACAGAGGTAGTACTAGCAAAGGGCACCCCAGTGTCATGTTTTATATCGCCGCCATCTTGACGGAAACGTAATGGCGGCCACACAAATGTTCAAAGCTTAAATCAAATTACGACTAACCAATTCATCCGATCTCTACCAAATTTTGCAACAACATACCTTTATGGGGGCAGCATCCTTTGACCAAACTAATAGGTCATCAGCCTAATAGTTTGCGGATGGCGGCCATCTTTGTGTGAAAATCGATTGCCCCTATTAATTCGAACACGGTGAAACCGAATGGAACGAAATTTGGTACAGAGGTAGTACTATCAAAGGGCACCCCAGTGTCATGTTTTATATCGCCGCCATCTTGACGAAAACGTAATGGCGGCCATCCAAATGTTCAAAGCTTAAATCAAATTACGACTAACCTAATCATCCGATCTCTACCAAATTTTGCATCAATATACCTTTATGAAGGGAGCATCCATTGACAAATCTAATAGGTCATTAGCCTAATAGTTTGCGGATGGCGGCCATGTTTGTGTCAAAATCGATTACCCCTATTAATTCGAACACGGTGAAACCGAATGGAACGAAATTTGGTACAGAGGTAGTACTAGCAAAGGGCACCCCAGTGTCATGATTTATATCGCCGCCATCTTGACGGAAACGTAATGGCGGCCACACAAATATTCAAAGCTTAAATCAAATTACGATTAACCTAATCATCCGATCTCCTCCAAATTTTGCATCAACATACCATTATGGAGGGAGCATCCTTTGACCAAACTAATAGGTCATTAGCCTAATATTTTGCGGATGGCGGCCATCGTTGTGTGAAAATCGATTCCCCCTATTAATTCGAACACGGTGAAACCGAATGGAACGAAATTTGGTACAGAGGTAGCACTAGAAAAGGCCACCTCAGTGTCATGTTTTATATCACCGCCATCTTGACGGAAACGTAATCGCGGCCACCCAAATGTTAAAGGCTAAAATGTAATTACGACCAACCTAATAATCTAGTCTCTACCAAATTTTGCAACAACAAATCTTTATGTGGGAAGCATATTCTGACCGAACTGCTAGATCATCAGCCCAATAGTTTGCAGATGGTGGCCAAGTATGTGTGCAAATCGATTCCCCCTATCAATTCAAACACGGTGAAACCGAATTGAACGAAATTTGGTACAGAGGTAGCACTAGCCAAAGGCACCTCAGTGTCATGTTTTATATCGCCGCCATCTTGACGGAAATGGAATGACGGCCACCCAAATGTTAAAAGCTTAAATCAAATTTCGACCATCCTAATAATTTGATCTCTACCGGATTTTGCAACACCATGCCTTTTTGTGGAAAGCATCTTATGACTGACTACAAGCTCATCAGCCCAATAGTTTGCAAATATCGGTCATGTATGTGTGCAAATCCATTCCCCAGATCAATTCAAACACGGTGAAACCGAATTGAATGAATTTTTTTACAGAGGTAGCACTAGCAAAGGGCACCTCGTATTCATGTTTAATATCCCTATAGCACGTTGTATTTCAACAAGCTACTACAACCAACATTCAATTATACTCCTTGCAAAGGACAAAGAGTTATAACAACACCCATGCATTTAGGAGAAAGTAGGCTACATGTTCTTTACTGAACATCTTGTTTACCCTAATATCAATATATCAGAAAGTATGCAAGCCAACAGCTCTATACTTTGCACACGTATAGCACTTGACATTCTAGACTAATTTGGAGCAATTAATATAAGTCAGTGCTGCCAACATGATTCTACGCTTGCTGATAAGTCCAATTTTAAAATACATGTAACTTCTATACTAACAACTGGATTTCATCCAAAATTGGCACAACAAGATATAATATTTCCTGTTATTTCTAACCAGCACACGCATTACATTGTTGCCAACATGCTTTTAACGCGTGATGATAGATCCAATGTCTAAGTGTACGTAACGTCCATTGGAATTCAACCAAATTTTGTATTCTGTACATTAAGAGATGGAACTAAGAATATATTCAGTCACCAGGGCTGCCAACTGTAGTGCTCTATTAGGCTACATTATACCAAGAATATTTCGAACTAATTAGACATTTCGATATTACCAACTTAATTTCGTCATTATTCTAGATAGGTTCATATACTGTAGATTAATCATTGGCATGAAATTAGGCTCTTTAGTTCGTCACGGAACTTCTTGTTTTTATTACAAGATTTTGCACCAAGCAGGAGTTGGGAAATTTGACTGTATTGAACATTATTTCTAGAGACTATGGTTTCATTCCTCCTCTTAATTTACAATATAACATGTGATGTTTGTTCAAACAAGTGTGACAGTAGCATATCTCCAATTCAATCTATACATTCACCATAGTACCAGCATGAAAACGGAGCATAAATTAACATTTTAAGAACGCCCAAGCTGTGTAGGATACGAGTAGGATAACATGTCAGATGTTACACATCATACGCGACTACTGTAAGGCTCGTATCTTTTTTTCTCCTCATTTAAGGTGCCCTGCGGCGTACCCATGCTCGTAAAATCGTGCACCAAGACTGCATTTAATTATGATAATTAGCTAATAGATGTAATATTTTCCAGGAGTGCATTTACATATTTTTAGCCTATTTTCATTTTACGAAAAAAAAAAAAAAGGCTTATGAGATCACCTTTTGTCCGTGTGTGCATGTGTGATTCGTGTGTATGTGTCCCCCCCTAATAACTTATAAACAGTTGGAGCGATTTCAACGAAACTCGGTAAGATCATAGCACCAATCTGGCCGACCCCGACCGCGCCCTTCAAATGTTATTGTGTCTCACCAAGCCAACATGGCGGCTGTGCGAATTATTTCACCAGCATTCAGTATCTGCGAAACTATTAGAGATATCATCCTGGAATTTTGTATGGTGATAAAGGGCACTACTAGAAGTTCAGCAATGAGACTTTCAAAAACCTGGTAACTACAAAACCAACATGACTGCCAAGCGAATTTGAGATTTTAAATAACTTTTCTCGCGATTTAACCATCCAAACGTAATGAAGTTTGGTACAGCAAATGTTTATGCACATTGTAATGCACTGGCGTCTAACTTAGTTCAATTGTTTACATAACCTCAAAATGGCGGCTGTGCTAAATATTTCACTGGCTTTCTATATCTCCGAAACTATTACTGATATCACCCTGAAAGTTTGAGCGGTGATAAAGGGCACTGCTACAAATTTATCAGAGTAACTTTCAAACATCTGTAAAGTACAAAACGAACATGGCCGCCAAGCGAATTCGAAATATTTTAATAGACTTTTCTCTCGATTTAACCATCTGAGCACAGTGAATTGTGATACAGTAAATGATTACAGATATTGTAATGCACTGGCATCTAATTTAGTTCAAATGCTTACATAACCTCAAGATGGAGGCTGTGCGATATTTTAAAATTAATTTTTATATCTTGTGTCATAATCATGCGATCGAAGTGAAAGTTTGAATAATGAAGCTACGCAATACATTTCCTTTAATGGTACATAACTCTATGGCCTATACATAATTATAACAATCCAAAATGGCGAGCATCCGAAATATTTAGACGGTTCTCAATATCTACGAATCTATCACAACAATCAAACTGAAATTTTGTATGTTGATAGAGGCAATTAGCATGAGTAGGATATATGAAAATAGGCTGTATAGTTCTTCACGGAACTACTTGTTATATCTTGTAATGCGCCCATTCATTGGGCACATTCGTGTTGACTGACTGAAAAGCTACAAAATAATGACAATTTTGTACAGGCAACACTGAAAGTATGGTTTCAAAACTCCACATTTCATATGAAATAACTGCTCATAACATTTGTTTGCACTGATCATTATTCTTCCACTCCTTGGAGATGCCTTACCTTATCAGTGTTCAATAAGGAGGCAATATTTTACCGTTCGTCCTTGTCTCCGTGCTCCAATTACCGCGAAACTCATTTGACTAATGGACACCTGCGGCCTGGACTGTCGGCACCTGGTAAACATTAGTATTAGCTTCGATAGCCTCGTCCCAGTTCCACTGCTGTGCGAAAACATCTCATGTCAGTGGCGCAACAGCCACCCTAGCGACTCTCGCAGCCTCTGAGAGGGCCACATCTACCATGATTTCCTTTGAACCGAGCGATTTTGTACCAGAAATGACTGAGTAAAAACGTCCCGGGTTATATACCTATGATATAACATTTTTTTGCCTATTTTAATTTTTGAAACAAGTAGTTCCGTGAAAAACTATACAGACTAATTGCATATATCCTACTCATGTTAATTGCCTCTATCAACATACAAAATTTCAGTTTGAAGGTTGTGATAGATTCGTAGATATTGAGAACCGTCTAAATATTTCGGCTGCTTGCCATTTTGGATTGTTATATAAATAGGCCACAGAGATATGTACCATTCAAGGTTCATTAGGTTCATTAGGTTCATTATTCAAACTTTCACTTCGATCGCATGTTTACGACACATGAAATAAAAAATAATAATTTTAAATTTTCGCACAGCCGCCTTCTTGAGGTCATGTAAACAATTGAATTAAATTAGATGCCAGTGCATTACAATATGTACAATCATTTACTGTACCACATTTCACTCCGCTCAGAGAGTTAAATCACGACAAAAGTCTATTAAAATGTTTCAAATTCGCTTGGCCGCCATGTTCGTCTTGTACTTTACAGGGTTTTGAAAGTTACATAGATAAACATGTATCAATACCCTTTATCACCGTACAAAATTTCAGGGTATTATCTGTAATAGTTTCGGAGATATAGAATGTCAGTGAAATATTTCGCACAGCCGCCATTTTGAGGTTATGTAAACAATTGAACTAAATTAGACGTCAGTGCATTACATTGTGTATAAACATTTGCTGTACCAAGTTGCATTACGTTTGGATACATAAATCGCGAAAAAGTCTATTTAAATGTCTCAAATTCGCTTGGCCACCATGTTGGTTTTGTAGACACCAGGTTTTTGAAAGTTTCATAGGTGAACGTCTAGTAGTGCCCTTTATCCCCGTACACAATTTCAGGGCGATATCTGTAATAGTTTCGGAGATACAGAATGCTGGTGAAATACTTCGCACAGCCGCCATGTTGGATTGGTGAGAGACAATCAAATTTGAACGGTACGGTCGGGGTCGGCCAGAATAGTGCTATGATCTTATTGAGTTTCATTGTAAACGCTCCAGCCGTTTAGATGTTATTAAGGGGACACACACACACACACTGACAGAAGGTGATCTCATAAGCCTATTTTTTTTTTCATTAAATGAAAATAGGCAAAAAATAAGCTTATGAGATCACCTTCCGTCCGTGTGTCTGTCCGTGTGTGTGTGTATGATTTGTGTGTGTGTGTGTCCCTAATAAAATCTAAACGGTTCGAGCGATTTCAATGAAACTCGGTAAGTTCATAACACTATTCCGGACGACCGCGACCGTGCCCTTCAAATTTTGTTACGTCTCACTAATCCAACATGGCGGCTGTGCGAATTTATTCACCAGTATTCAAGATCTCCGAAACTATTACCGATATCATCCTGGCATTTTGTACGGTGATAAAGGGAGCTACAAGAAGTTCATCTATGTGACTTTTGAAAACCTGTCAACTACAAAACCAACATGGCGGCCAAGCGAAATTGCGACATTTAAATATACGTTTCTTGCGATTTAACCAACCAAACGCAATGAAACTTGGTACATTATATGTTTATACACATTGTAATGCACCGACCTCTAACTTCGTTCATTTGTTTACTTAACCTCAAGATGGCGGCTGTCGAAATATTTCACCGGCATTCTATATCTCTGAAACTATTACCGGTATCACCATGAAATTTTGTACGGAGATACTGGAAGTTCATCTATGAGACTTTCAGAAACCGGTTAACTACAAAACGAACATGGTGGCCATGAGAATTTGAAAGTTTTAAATAGACCTTTCTCGCGATTTAATGATCCAAACGTAATGAAACTTGGTACAGAAAATATTTGTGTACATTGTAATGCACTGGTATCTAATTTAGTTCAATTGTTTACATAACCTCACGATGACGGCTGTGTGAATTTTAAAATTAAGTTTTTATTTCTTGTGTCGTAATCATGCGATCGAAGTGAAAGTTTGAATAATGAACCTACGCAATAATTTTCCTTTAATGGTACATAACTCTATGGCCTATTCATATAACAATCGAAAATGGCGAGCATCCGAAATATTTTGACGGTTCTCAATATCTAAGAATCTTTTCCAGCAATCAAACTGATTTTTTTAAATGTTCATAGAGGCTATGAACAT
Source organism: Meconema thalassinum (assembly GCA_946902985.2). Classification (NCBI taxonomy): domain Eukaryota; kingdom Metazoa; phylum Arthropoda; class Insecta; order Orthoptera; family Tettigoniidae; genus Meconema; species Meconema thalassinum. Next base: position 65,864,102 of record OX336391.1, on the reverse strand, counting down.
AAGTTAACTTATATGACTTACAGTAACCTGGTGAGCACAAATCCAACATGGCGGCGAAGTATAACTATTTAAATGGACGTTTCTCGCGATTTAACCATCTGAGTGCAGTGAAACTTTGCACGTTTATGCTTATACAAATGTTAATCCACTGGTATCTAATTTATTTCAATTGTTTTCATAACCACAAGATGGCAGCTGTGCGAAATTTTAAAATCTCGTTTTTACTTCTTGTGTCCTAATCATGCGGTTGAAGTGTGAAAACTACACGTACACAATATTCTTCATGTAATAGTACATAAATAAAAATCCAACCTGGCTACCATCTGCAACATTTAGTCGGTTCTCAGTATCTACGAATCTAACATAGCAATCAAACTGAAATTTTGTATGTTGATAGAGGCAATTAATATGAGTAGGATACATGAAAATAGGCTGTATAGTTCTTCACGGAACTACTTGTTACTTCTTGTGTCCTAATCATGCGATTGAAGTTTGAATACTACACGTACAAAATAATCTTCATGTAACAGTACTCTAAGACCGACATATATAAAATCCAACATGGCGACCATCCGAAATATTTAGTCGGGTCTCAATATCTACTAATCTATTACAGCAATCTAACTGAAATTTTGTATGTTGATAGTGGCAATTAACATAAGTAGGATATATGAAAATAGGATTTAGTTCTTCTCGGAACTTTTTTTCTTTCTTCAAATGGTGTATACCGAGGTCATCATCAGCTTCTAAAGGTTAAAAGCCTTGTCGTTGCAGCCATTTCTTACGGTCATCAGCAGTTCTCTTCATATTGGCATACGAGTCACATTCCATCTCCTTGACAATGTTCTTGAGATACGATTGTCTTGGTCGTCCCCTTGGTTTTCCTTCAAAAATTACCTGGAGGAGAGTGTCATGTCTGAGTATGTGTCCCTTGAGTTTTGCTTTCCTATTCTTGATGGTGTTCAACAGGCATCGATTCTCCTGAATTTGGTTCAGAACAAGCTCATTTGTCTTTCTTTTCATCCAGCTTGTTCGGATCATTCGTCTCCAAAACCACATTTTAGCTGCCTCAAGTTTTGATTCTTCTCTTTTCCCAAGTGTCCATGTTTCACAACCATAGGTCAACACACTCCAAACAAAGGTCTTGAGAAAAGACTTCCTCATCTTCAAGTTGAGGTGCTGATTGATCAGCAAATTCTTCTTATATATTTTGAAAGTCTTTCTTCACCAACACTATTCTTTTCTTTATTTCTGAGAAGCATCTGTTGTCATAATTAATCAGACTTCCCAAATAGCAAAATTCCGTTACTTGTTCACTATCATTTAACATTATATTAGCTAAAATTGGTTGTTACTTTTTATCAACCACCATTAATTTTGTCTTCCGAGAATTAACTCTTAGCCCGAATTTTCCTAAGGATTGTTGAAAAACTTTGAACATTCTATTCATTTCACATACAGAGTTTGCTAAAAGTGCAATATCATCTGCAAACGAATGCTATGAACCTGTACTCCATTAAATTTTAATCCTTTTGTTTTCTCTTTTAATGGATTTACTGCAGGTTCTATAGTCCGGGACAGCTTAAATAAGTTACTAGATCAAAACAGGGTAGCCAACATTAACAGCCGTCCCCTATACCTACGTAAATGTTGGTTTATGCTTGAATTTCTAGAAGTTAAGTTGTTTTCATGAGCTAGCACATTGTCGCCAACCCTGCTTAAAATATCGCCATCTCCAAAGACCATACATAATATCTTTGAAATTTCTTAACACACGGCTGCCGACATTTTTCTCCCAGAATGCATTTCCACACTCTCCCAACATAATAATTACGAATTTTACTAATGCCTATTATCTGAATAATTTCAGAGTTTTCTTTCGAATTTCAAGTCTAATGAAGTTAAAACAAGCTGTACAAGGTAAGTACTACTAATATACATGGATTAAACAGTTTTTACAGTTATTATAGACCCTTGATTAAGGAACATGTGCATGTTCATACCCACTCGTCTGAGATGTTTGCAAGCTTTTATTTAATTAATTTTTGGATAAATTCTTATTTAGATTTCATCATGGCGTCTAAAAACACGAGAACAAGATTGGAGATGGATTGGAGAAACTCGATGAAGATCACTGGCGAATCAACTAGGTTTTGAGTAAGTAGCCTAGACCCTATCTACATAATTAAAAGTACAAAGTTATTTAATCTTTGTTTTATTTATTTTTATATTCAGTCCGAGCACAAATAACGTAATAAAGAACCTTAATGGTCTTTGGAAATTCTGAAAAAGTCTTCTGACTGCATTTTTCGTATGATACAAACCAAACAGAACCTAAAATATAGCCTATGTAAGTTCACTCCCAGGAACATATTCTTAGGATCAATTCGCCTTCTAATATTGCAATGTAACTTATTCTCGACTTCCAAGTGCCGTCAGCCATAATATTATAATACTTTGCATATGTTACTCGTAAGGTTGAATGTAGTGTATTATTCACACTCGGCTAGATGTAGTGTGAATGTATTGGGGATTATTTATGTAGTTGGCTACTGACCTATAGCCTAGTTAGTAGTAGGCAGATAAAACATTTATATTAGGCCTATTTTTATTTGTTTCAGTTATGCTTGCGACAGATTAGTGTGGAAGCCTTCAACGAACTTCAAGGGTTGTGCAACATGAACCAATCATTATTCTGAAGAGCCATATACTCAAATGTGCACGGGATATGCACTGCGCTTGAGTCACAGATGCACATTTTCAGAAAATACCAACGATATCTCTTGGCTCTCTTTTAGTTCTCGACATACCCTAAGTTACTGCACCTCTGAATGCCTGGGTGAAAATTACTGATGTACTTAAGTCGGGTGAGACAAAGTCACTGTTCGCTACTTGGTTAGATGACACAGTTCGGGCGAAGCCACTGGTTGCAATACGTTATAAATATTGCTCGCAACTATAGCCTAGGCTACTTGTATTATTAATTCTGAATGAAAGTAGAACGCGACTTATACATTTGCATCGGACATGAATGTGACTTTTACATACCTTGTGTCCTTGTTTCATCTTCTAAGCGATATTACGTATTGAAATTAGGAGCCCTGGTCACTACTGCACTTCATATATGTGCTTAAGTACATAAATATTCTTTTTTATTTATTGCTCTTTAAAAACGGCTGCCATGTTCCAACAGCGCTTGCATCTCTTTCAACTGTCAACAAGGCGCACTCTAGAGGCACACACCGAAGCGCACACATTGTTGCCAACATGTAGGATACAAAATCGGCTTCCTTTGGTCATAAATTAATATTTTTTCTAAAATTACCTCCCTCGAGAACAGTGCATACCGCATCAAAATCCATCCAGTGGTTCTCCAGATTACCCACTTCCTTCAGCTCAATGGCTTATCCGCCGAACTGTCGGAACACATCTCTAAAAATACAACTCTAGAATAGACGACTGTCTGGACGAAACCATTGGCCGCTACTAGGCCAGGTGACTGTGTGGATGAAATTACTGCTTTTAATACAAGCAAGGGGGTCTGGGGTATAAGCCCCAGTTTAGGTTTGTATGTAAAGCCTTATTCTGGGTTCACCACGCTCGAACTAAGAGGCAAGACAATAATGTTGGCACTGCTGAAAAATGTAATAACACCCTTTAGCGATAAAATGTTCAACTCTTGTATCTTAGTCACATTACATAAGTTACTGTTGAAAATTTTCCAGATTTTGATGGAGGTTGACTGTTTTTCAATCGGTAGGCAAAGTTCAGAGTAGCGTACTCCCAGCATCAAACGCCATATTGTGTTTTTCAATCGCTAGGCTGCGCTGCCACGGGAATTAATGTGGTGGGCAAGTTGGTCATATTTACTCGGTGCTATTTGTGCTGAATAAGCATTAAACCTTTGGAGTAGTGACACTCCGTAGTTGCTTGTTGTGTTTGTCCTACCAGCTGTGAACACTATGGTTTGTGTCATGGATTTGTATGTTAATTGCATGAATCTTAATTTCATGGCTTGTTTTCGCTTATCGAAAAGTGCTGTGATGGCTGACCAATAATTGTTAGGTCGTCACGCCATACAAACACCACCCCTGGTTTTTGTCACGCATGGTGGGGGTAGACACGCATCAATAATTTTCATCCAAACCAATGGTATGTGCCTAGACCAATAATTTTTAGGCACTGAGGCGCTGGTTTTTCCGATTATTTCGAAACATGGAATCCTTGCGATCAGCGTTCATTACAGTGGTAAATACGGTTCTACATACAAAACAAACCTAAACTGGGGCTTACGCCCAGTAGTGCAATCAGTAATTTTCGTCCAGACTGTCGTCTAACCAAGTAGCGACCAAGAAGAGCCCGATTATTTATTTTTTTCCACATAATTGCAACATTACATGTGTCGTCTAATGTAGGCCTATGTTGTATCGGATATGTTGGTAACTAATGATGTCAATGTGATCGCTGTAGCAGTTTCACATACTATATATGCTGTCGAACATGGCTGCGGTTGTTAAATATACAATAAATAAAAAACATATTTAAGTGATTTAGCACATATATCCGGTGCAGAAGTGATCAAGGTTAGTAGTTACAATTGATAATGCCCCCCCCCCCGCCAAAAGATGAAATATGGTATGAAAATTATAGGCCATGGCCGCCTCGTTCCCAATCCTCATCTGAGTAATAAATGCACACACTAATAAGCCATCACAATAACACAGGTTATGAGACAAATTCCACATGTCCAAGTACACAGATCTACATGACCATGATGTCGCAAAGCCCCAAAATCAACCAACAACTACTGCTTTCTACCATTCCAAAAAGAAATCTTAGAGTTGCCATTACAGTCTTATGAAATCCACGACTAGTTCGAATGGATTTAGGCCTAAGCATTGGATCAGCCATCTTCTTGCATCTCAATAGGGATTTGCCAATAGGCTTTCAATAGCTTGTCTCAATTCTGCTTCCATATATGTAGGCCTGTACATGCAAGAAATGAGTATGGTACTTATCAAAAATAAAGAAATAATAAGCTAATATGTACCCTACCAATCTATTTCTTCCTACTCCTAAATCCTTCTCTGAACACTCTTCTTAAAACAGAATGGTCTGCATTTTTGGACTAATTATAAAAATATATCCTATAAGAAGAAATGAACATGCTCATCTTTAGCTTCCCGGCAAAACTGGAAAAACCTTGAGTAAGTATTAATGTTTCTGTTCTTATGCATTTTATATGATGCTTTAAAAATCAATCTAGAAGAGCTAATTTAAGTTAACTTCACTACCATAATACTGCTTAAGAGTTAGACTGTTGAGAACTGATGACCACGATGTCCCTAACTTGAGCAAGGACTGCTTCACAACTTTATGTAAAATGTAAAGGGCCTTTACGTAGTTTGGATCATTTGCGTACGTGTTACAAGGATGTGTGTGCTGACTTTTTGGTGTTAAATGATGTAGGTTGGCAACACCAAATGTGGCGGCCATGTTGGTTTTCTAGCAACTTATTTAAGGTTTCCCGGACTATATATAGATATTAAAAAGATATGGTGATAGAGGACTACCCTGCCTTACACCTCTTCTTATTTTTGCTTCCCTTTTATTGCCACTAACTGTTATTTCGGTAGTGTAATTTTTATGTAAGTTCAGAATAAGGCGCATGTCTTTCCAGTCAATCCCGACTTTGGCTAATGTAAGAAGGTTTTCCAATTTACATTAACAAACGCCTTTTCTATATCGATGAACACTATATAGGTTTTTCGATTAACATCAAGTCTTCTTTCTAAAATCTGACGTAATGCTAGGATAGCCTCCCCAGCCCCTTTCCTTGTTATAAATCCATACTGATCACTATCCAGATGATGTTCAATTTGCTTGCTTAGTCTATCTTTGATGATGATTAATAAAATCTTTGATGCATGTGAAAGAATGGCTTAAGTTCTATATTTAGAATATTCACAAGAGTTTCCTTTCTTGGGAAGTGTGATTGTTCGACTTTTAGTAAAATCAGGAGGTACAATTCCGTCCTCATCACATTTAGTAATGATTTGGAAAATACATTCTTTAATGCTTACATCACAAAATGTTAAGAGCTCTGCAGAAATGTTATCTACACCAGTTGATTTATTTCCTTTCAGTTTAGTGAGTGCTGTATAAAACTCTGCTTTAGTTATTGTTGGAACTTTATCATCTTCTTCAATTAGTTCTTCATCTTCTATTGCACCCTTCAATAAAGCATTGTTTTCTCAAGATTCATCTACGGGGTCGTGTACAGTCCTGCCTGCTTTTTACAGCAAAGTTCGCAAAAAACAATATGCTCCAATGAATAGAAAGGTCCATAACAGAGGCTATACTAGAAATAAAATGAATAACAAGTAGAATAAAAGATATTTAATGACTGAAAAATATGTGCATAGTAATAATAATAAACAGAAGACCCCCCTGATTTTCACTCCCAAGAAAATAAATATATTACTGAGCGGTAAGCACTCGCTCCACACAACAAAACAATGTGAATACAGCTTCACACAAAATGATTAATCACAACATAAAATTGAGCGGTATGAACTCGCTCCTCACAACATATGGATGCAAGTCCATTTTCCTGGTCAAGAAATTATATAATGCGTGGTGTACTGCTTCTTAATAAGAAAATGAGTACTGATGCGAGTCCGTTTACAACTGAAACAGTCATCTTGCTCACGGAGTTGCATCTTTTAAATCACACTACGGCTATGGGACCCACCCTTAATTAACACTCTATAATTACTACTGACACATGCAAGATCTAATAATACGAAAACATGAAGAACCTCCATGAGATTCTAGCCGGTGCTAAAGCACACAAAACAAAAAGAGCATGCCGAAAATAGGCCAAAAAGCTCGCATCAAGAATTGGGAACACAGCCTCGCACATACTAATGCCATACGGGGTCATTGAACGCGTAAAATAAACACACAAGAAGTCAAGCAACAACAACAAAATACAAGCCTAACGGCTGAAAATTATATTTACATTTTTATTAAAACGCCAGACAAACAGATGTTTCGGGAGCTACCTTACAACTATGGACAACACCCATTTAATCAATCAAATACTCTTTATAACCGATCAGGTTTTGTGAATTTTAAACAACGTCTTAAATTGAAATACAGGACCCTGGCCTGTTACTAATGACAAACAGTTGTTATCTGATTTGAGCGCACCCCTCCTGTATGAGTCATCGCTGCCTCGTCTCTCTCTCAGTCCTTCAAGCTTGGTGCTATTTATATGAGACCCCACTGATCCCGTTATCCAACTGGAAACGCAGACATATCTCTTTCATCCACTTGGATGGCAAGAAAACACAAATATATAGCACGAGTCCAGCCTCGCGAGGTTATGAACTGGGCCGATATGCAGCAAGCCGGAATAATTTCAATGATATATCCCCGCGAACACATCGTAAAATCACAACACACCATAAAGCTTGGACTGACTCACTCATAAACATACATCTGGGTCGGCTCAAAACAGATCAACCTACATTGTGTCCATGGACACATTAAACAAAATAAACAACAAAAACTCGGGTGCAAAGTGCCATCCCGTACAGATCTGCTAGAAAGGCAACTATCAAAATAATCCTGATCCGTCATAAAATTCTGCTCACAAATAATCTTTACCCTCCAAATTCTATTTTTAATCTCTAATTAATTCAGTTCCATATTTGTTATAAGGCATACTTCGGAATTGTAATGCTTGATCGCGATTTACGCAAGCGAATGCGAGCACGAGCTGCGCATAGCCTCGTATAGTTGAACCAAACAAAATCACAATATTTACAAAATACAAAGCGCTCAGCTTGTCTCATACTTAATGTGTCAGTAAAACAAGAACTAAGAATCTATATTACCAAACAAGCAAACAAATATCTACAAAAATACGTCCCATAAAACCATAGCTGATTTAATAAATAAATAAATTCATTTGTACTCATTCCTATAGAACAGCGTCAGGAAAACATCTGCAGCCATCACTCCTTTAAAATGCTTAGCTCGCCATCGACATCTTCCGGCAAATCTCCTGCTGGTTCCAAGATCCGGCCTCGTTCCTAGACGTCATCTCGTGCTGAATTAAAATAATGTTTGTCAGATACACACACGATATATTTCCTATTAAATTCACTGATCAAGTACTAAATTCCTTGACCGTCTACTGGTGAATTATTTCGATGTTCCATGTTCAAATACATGAAAAATTATGCAGAGTATGCCTCGTGTCCTCAGACACCTGAATAAAGGCCTTACGTCCTCAAATGCTCAAATTAAAGTCATTTCTCAAAGCTCCCTGGACCATTTATAAATGAAACTGGGTAGAGTAGGTATGGAAGGGGGTTTATGGAAAAATATTCCATAATAACTATCAGACTAGCATGCGATCGGTATCATTGAGTTCGTAGCAATGTGGAGGTTACGGTTATTCTGTAGCTAGCTCGAATCGATCGTGGAATTAATCCGTAGATAACTCCCGCGTTAATTTACCAGGGTGCATTACCACGCCGAGTTGCCGCTTAAACAGGGCGTCTTGGTATTATTGGTTCAGACTCTTGTAGATCTTTGCGCGCTCTTACTTGTATTCCTACCCCCATGGAGTGGTTAACATGAAGATTGACCAATTACATCGTAGCATTCAATTTTCTTCTTGGCGCCAACTCTTATAGTAACAAGCCATATTGTGCGTACCCAAGCCATCTTCGCGCTAAAAGTTGCACCTGTCCTATGTGTCATGAATTTTATGCTACTTTCTAAAATACCACAGGAGCTTAAACCATTGTGTCGTCTCGGCCACTGATTTCTCAACGTTTCCCAACTCCGTCTGGCTCTCATATCTGCTGTCTGTAGAAATGTATCAAATAATGATGAATAATTTATTAGAATCCTTTATACAGCCTGTGGATGAAGGGTTCACAATCCTCCTGCGTGGAAAAAATCAAACATAGCATATAGTCGATTTTTTTAAATAAACATAACATCTGTAATCCATTTCTGCCAATCCTAGAGAAATCTCCCTCTCATAAGTCTAGTCTAGCCGCCACTGTCGTTGGAGTGTTGACATGCACTCGTGTTTACTTCCTGCTCCTTCAATCATTCAGACATTCCATGCCTGCCTGTTTGTCTGATCGCCTAAGGCTAGTACCTTTCCTGCCCAGTATCCTTATCTCTCTCTCTCGCTCGCTCGCTGTGTCATCGTCATAGCTCATTAGTGTTTGACAACAACAGGCTGCCCCCAACTTCCTTGTTCAACTGACTTATTCATTGACCCCCGTATACTTGGATGTGTAAAAGTACTTCTATATATTCAATTTGCAGCATTATTTCTGCGTTCCCAAGGTTCGCTAGTAAAATACACATTTAAATTCGCTGCGTTGTAGACAGACATTGTACCTGTACTCAATTCTTTTACTCTGTAAGCGTTGTTACCAAGATTACGCACAATACAGAAGGGTCCAATAAATTTGGGACTGAACTTGTTGAATACCTTCTTTTCTGGATCAGATGTCGCTGGTTTCCGTACTAACACAAGCTCGTTTACTAATAGTTCTCTGTGATACCTCTTATTTCTAACACGACGTAATCTGCGATCCGCCTGGTTTCTCATGTGGACTCTCGTTCTCTCAATTCTCAACTCATGACCAACCATGGGATCTTGTGGGCAATTGATGATGTTGCTTCACGATCTTACTGGATATTCGTTCATGTGCAAGACCATGGGAATCTGGCCTGTCGACTCATGTCTAGTTGTATTCATACAGGTCTCTACGTCTTTGATCCTGTCTACCCACTTGTGATGTTCATTGGGAATAAAGATTCTTAAGTATTTAGTAACGCATTTTATTGCGCGTTCGCTAGGATTAGCTTGAGGGTGGCGAACGCTACTAAACATGTGTTTTACATCCAAGTCCTCCATAACTTACTTGAATTCGGTGCTCGTAAAATAGCTTCCATGGTCCGACAATATAAACTCTGGTTTTCCAAGGATTGGAATAACTCTATTTCGAATACGACTGAGTACTTGTTTCGATGTAGTTTTCTGAATGGGGCACAACACAACAAACTTAGAAAACACATCAATACACACTAGTAAGTGACGGCAACCTCGCCTACCTTTCAGTATCGGACCGAAGCAATCTAGTGCCACAAGCTCGCAGGGTTTCTGAGGTAGCAATGGTCTAGGATACTGCCTCATTAAGTAATTATTCGGCTTCGTCCTCTGACAAGGATCGCAAGTCTTTATTACGTCACAGATGGTAGTCCTCATTCGCGGCCATGTAAACGTTTCTCCTATGGTCGCTTGTGCCTTGTCGATTCCCACATGCCCGAAACTTTCATGTATGTGCCAAGTAAGTCCTCTTTGTAATGATGCAGGTACCATGATACGTAATTTGGTGTGTTCTTCATCTATCCATTTATGCAGTATATTGTTGAGGTAGACATATCTTCCTTCTCTGGCTTTTGCTTCTCTGTACGCTGGGGTTCCTGCTGGTAATTCCTTCTTAAAATACTGGATCATTTGGTACATCCATGGTTCTGCTTCCTGCTCTCGTTGTATCTCCCGTAATTCCTCCAAGAATGCATGGTCCTTTGATGTTAATTCAATATGCTGTACTATTGCTGTTTCTTAGGTATCAGGCTCGGGGTTCCTGCTTAATACATCCGGAATTACATTCATTTTTCCTGGGCAGTGTTCAATTTCAATTTTAAATTGTTGTATATAGATGGACCAATGTGTCACACGCTCGCTAGCCATAGATGTCTTGAACAAGAACGTTAGTGCTTTGTGGTCTGTTCTAATAATAATCGGGTAACCATACACAATCCGTTTCCATTGTTGTAAAGCATGAAGTATTGCCAACAATTCGAGTTCCGTGACCGTATAGTTGCGCTCATGTTTACGCAATCTGTGGCTCACAAATGTTAATAATAATCACGATGTTGAAGGTTAGCTGGATCTTCTTGGTATAACATCGCTCCTATACCAACCATGGAAGCATCCGCTTGGATAATAAATTTCCGTTGAAAGTCTGGGTAACCTAATTTGATACAATTTTCCAGTAATACTTTAGTCTCTTGAAATGACTTCTCACACTCAGCGTTCCAAAGCCATTTGTTGTTCTTCTTCAGCATCTCCTGCATAGGTGCTACGGTTTCAGTATATCCTGGGCAGTTTTCCTTAAAGAAGCCCGTCACGCCAAGGAAAGCTCTGATATGTTTCACTCTCGTTGATGTAGGAAAATTCTTTATTGCCTCTATCTTCGCAGGGTTTGGCCTCACTCCCTCCTGGTCAATGATGTGCTCTAAGTAAAAAATCTCCTTCTTGGAGAAATGGGATTTCTTCAAGTTGACTTTAAAGTTTGCAGTTCTAAGGTTGTCCAAGAGCTTATCCAAATTTTCCATATGTGTCTCGATGTTATCTGAAGCCAAGAGTATATCGTCAATATATCGTACCGTCATTTCCTTCACTTCTTCAGTCAGGTTCCGATCCAAGGCTCGAATTAATGCGCATCCAGCTGTTTTAACGCCAAAGGGCATACCGACGAAGCAATATATCAGATTATTGAACAAGAAGCCAGTAAGAAGCTGTGACTTCTCATCCAGTTCGATATGGTGAAACGAACTCATCAGATCTACGGACGAATAGATACTCTTGTTCTTAAATCCTTTTAAGACGTCTCTGATGATTGGCGCTCTGTCATACTCGGGAAAAATAAGGCGCATGTTTAGATTTCTGGCGTCTAGACAAAGTCTAATGGATCCATTGGGTTTTGTGACTGCCAAAATCGCATTTAAATAAAGTGTAGGAGTCTTCTTAATCACTCCAGCTTGCAACATATCATCAATAATCCTTTTGACCAGCTCCCGATGTTTTTCTGGTATAGGGTATAATTTACTTCGAAATGGGGACCAATCCTCAACCTGCATAGAATACTGAAAATTTATTATCATCCCTGGATCTGTGTCAAATACTGCCTTGTGTCTTCTTAAGATCTCCTCGAGTTTCTTCCTATGTTCAACCCCTAATTGGATGACACTGAGCCGCTCCTGTAATAGTTCTTCAAACTGAGTATCGCTGTCGTCTCCTTCTGCTAGTAAAGCCCATATCTCCTGAGAGTCAGTCTCTTCATTTAATTCCACAACAGCCTCATCTATAAGGTCATCATCCGCCTTTCGTACCTCCTCTTCTGTCTCCTCTGCTATTGCCTCCAATGCCCATGAATTCACGTCCTTCCCTGTAGTGATTTCATCCATGTGTAAGCCCACATCCTTCAGCTTATCAAACTTCTTAAAACTGACTGCATTATTGTGCAAATCTATGGCTGCCTGGTAGTCACAAATGAAATTTGCACCCAGAATAATGTTAAAATTCATTTTAGCCATAATGATAAAAGTCTGTCCAAGTATATGGTCTAATATATCCAATTCTATAAATGCTTGACGTTAGCAAGTGACGGTGCGTTCGGGAATAACGCCCCTCACCTTGAGTTGCAGTACTGGAATCACAGGAATATTCTGACTCCGTCCCAACTCTCGAACCAAAGCCTCCGATACAAGACTAATTTGTGAACCCGTGTCAACTAAGCATCTCACGTTAATTCCACCAATCCTGGCATAAATAATAGGTAGTTGTTTGATATCATCGTTCCGTGGTTTTACAATCTCCTCCAGGCAATCTTCCGGCAAAGCTATCCACTCTTGTATGTGTGCCACGACCCATCCTTCTTCACAATCCGGCTGTTGTTCTTTCAGGGTGACTCCTTTTGCAATTATTGTGATTTTTTTACAACCCCCGCGACTACCATCATCCTTCTGTCGCGTATTTCCCTGACGTTCTTCCTGCTTCAATTAATTCTCGGCCCCCTCAATGTGAGTGTCTGGATTTGACCTCCTATTAATGGCACCTTCCCAATGTCCTTGTTCGTCCCCTCCATTAGCGTGTAATTCTTCCAGGTAACGCTGCGATTCGGCGTGTCTGTCGTTCCATTCATTCCTATAATTTCGATAGTCCCCCTGGTTCTGGTATCTCTTTTCACGCCACTGTCGATTCTCATTATTGTTACTTTCGTACCGTCTGTAGGGTCCCTCATTTCTCCTATTATTTCTCCATTGTTGGTACCCCCGCTGTTGATACCTATTGTTGCCCTGGGTCTGCGTATCATTATTATTATCATGTCGCTGGTGTGACCAATTTTCTTCGCCCTCCTGACCTCGTCTTGATGTTGTTGACACACTTGTATTTGTGGCCTGCGATCTGGTGTGTACTTGAGTGGGTTTAACCACCTCCGTTGTGTTTACAAGTTCCAGCTGTCGTCCCCATCTCTGCTGCAAGTGAGAAGTTGTCTCGTCAATCTGACGTAAGATATTTTCGGCTCGAACCGCTGTGTCCACGTTTGCCGCCACTAACACCTGCTGAACATTGACTGGCAACTGCCGTGCAATCGTCATAACCAGATCCGATTCTTCTAAAGGATGATCGAAATCCTTAAATTTTTACAATTGTAACGAAAAGAAATCTGAATATTTCGTCTGCTGAGTTGACTGATATTTTCTCGAATAAAGTTCCATTCTAAGGCTTTGCTGTAGAGAAGCAGACCAATACTTTCTAAGAAACGCATCCTTGAAATCATCCATCCCTCCGAATGTATACTTGAAGCTTTAGAACCACGTAAGTACATTTCCCGAGAGAAATCGTTCCCTCGGTCTTAAACGACGCGCGGGCGGTATGTTATTGTCATTAAAATAGTCTTCCATCTCCCGAAGTACGCCTTCGGTGTGACACCAGAATTTTCTGTGAATTTATTTGGTTTAAATTCATTTGATCGAATTACTTGTACGACTTGGGGGTGCTGATGGCCATGTTGAGGAGTAGAGGTTCCCCCACCGTTGTTGTGAAATCCCTCTGTGTTAGTCGTTAATGGGCTGCCTGTCAGTCCGTGGCTACTCGCCGCGCTAATTGCCCCTGGGCTTGCTGAGTCAACTTCCTTAACTTTACCGTGCTCTGTCTGAAATTACGTGTTCTGTCCCAACGAACGCAATTTTGCCTTTATGATTCTGTCCGTCTGCTCCTTCATTTTACTCTTAATTTCTTCCTCAAGTGCTTTAATGCGCGTATGGTTATCACCTACGGTCTTTATGATCGTTAACCGTTCTTCTTTAGAGTCGCTGCTCATCTTACGCCAATCTTTTCTGATGCTATCTTTAATCACTCCCAATTTTTCTTCCATCTGCTGTTTCGTGTCCTCCTGATTCGATTCTATCTTCTCAAGCCTGTCTTCAAGACGTATATTATTCTCATATATCGTACTCTTCAAATTATCCTGGTCCGATTCTATGTTTCGCCATCGCTCTGCTGATTGTATTTCTAATTTATCCATATCCTTTATCAGGCCCGTAATACTTTCATTTACTGCTGACAATTGTCCCTGGATAAACGTAGAATCCTCCTCCATCTTATCAAACCGCTTTTCAAGACCATCATGTGCCGTCTTAACCTCACTGTTATTTACCGTGCATGTTAATTCTATCTGAGCTAGTTGTGCCAATACAGTTTCGTCCAAATCATTTAATTTACGGTTGAAGGTGTCCTCTAATTTTTGTATCTGGCCTAGCTGTTTGTCGTTATTCTTACTTATATCAAGCGCGAATTGAACCATCTGCTGAGTAGTGTACTCTTTCATCTCTGCAGATAATGTGGCTAACTGACTGGTATTTCTACCCTCTTGCGCTTCTAATTGTTTGTTTATATTTTCATTTACTTGCGCTTGTAATGATTTACCCTGTTCAGATATCTTAGTGTCTAATTTTTCACTCTGTACAGCTAGTTGTGTTTTAAACTCGCCTGACTGTTCGTTTAGTTGTTTAGTTATAATGTCATTCATTTGAGTCTGGAATGAATCATTCTGTTCAGATAATTGTGCATTCTGTTCAGATAATTGTGTTTTTATAGTGTCATTCATTTGAGTCTGGAATGACTCATTCTTTTCCTTTAATAGTTTCTGGGTTCGTGCCGTGGCACTTTCAATGATCGCCTGGATCTCCGCTACTGTTGCCATTATCACACACAAAAATATATATCACTGAGAAAATAGGAGGATGACATGTAAATGTCTCCCTGACACACATATATAATTCTTGACATACATTTACTTCATTTGACCAACTTCAGTTCATTTAATCTTATTCCCTTTTCTCCCGCAAATCAATCTGCATCACTGAATGGTTCTAATTTTACTTAATAAAATGTTAACCCCGCACATATTCAGTCATAAAATTACTATCCAGATCTGATGTTAACACTGACTCATTAACAAAGTATTAATTGTCATTTAAGGCTACCAGCCTCCTAACATATTCATGAGTTTGACTTTCTAAACAAATCTAATTTTACATTTAATCAATGGCCGCCCGATTTCACGTACACTACTTTACTAATTACATCAATAAACAAAACGTGAATCGTATTTAACTTGAAAACTCGTGATTCTACTGTATATTCCTTTTTTGGCAGTATTTCTCTTCGCCGAATTTTCGTTAACAAAATATCACTTCCGGTGATTTCAAACAGTCCCATATATCAGTGAAATACCACATTTTCGCGACAGCATGATCTACTAGATCTATGCTGACTATCCAATGTGTTCTAGCGGTAGCTAACAACGAACTAGCCCCAACTTGGCGCACCAGCTTGTCTATGATCCGCTAGAAAAGCCTAAAACAGCGAAACGCCCCACGTTGGTTAAGCCAGCTTGTCTATGCACCCTTCAATAAAGCATTGTTTTCTCAAGATTCATCTACGGGGTCGTGTTCAGTCCTGACTGCTTTTTACAGCAAAGTTCGCAAAAAAATGCTCTATTGAATAGAGAGGTCCATAACAAAGGCTATACTAGAAATAAAATGAATAACAAGTAGAATAAAAGATATTTAATGACTGAAAAATATGTGCATAGTAATAATAATAAACAGAAGACCCCCCTGATTTTCACTCCCAAGAAAATAAATATATTACTGAGCGGTAAGCACTCGCTCCACACAACAAAACAATGTGAATACAGCTTCACACAAAATGATTAATCACAACATAAAATTGAGCGGTATGAACTCGCTCCTCACAACATATGGATGCAAGTCCATTTTCCTGGTCAAGAAATTATATAATGCGTGGTGTACTGCTTCTTAATAAGAAAATGAGTACTGATGCGAGTCCGTTTACAACTGAAACAGTCATCTTGCTCACGGAGTTGCATCTTTTAAATCACACTACGGCTATGGGACCCACCCTTAATTAACACTCTATAATTACTACTGACACATGCAAGATCTAATAATACGAAAACATGAAGAACCTCCATGAGATTCTAGCCGGTGCTAAAGCACACAAAACAAAAAGAGCATGCCGAAAATAGGCCAAAAAGCTCGCATCAAGAATTGGGAACACAGCCTCGCACATACTAATGCCATACGGGGTCATTGAACGCGTAAAATAAACACACAAGAAGTCAAGCAACAACAACAAAATACAAGCCTAACGGCTGAAAATTATATTTACATTTTTATTAAAACGCCAGACAAACAGATGTTTCGGGAGCTACCTTACAACTATGGACAACACCCATTTAATCAATCAAATACTCTTTATAACCGATCAGGTTTTGTGAATTTTAAACAACGTCTTAAATTGAAATACAGGACCCTGGCCTGTTACTAATGACAAACAGTTGTTATCTGATTTGAGCGCACCCCTCCTGTATGAGTCATCGCTGCCTCGTCTCTCTCTCAGTCCTTCAAGCTTGGTGCTATTTATATGAGACCCCACTGATCCCGTTATCCAACTGGAAACGCAGACATATCTCTTTCATCCACTTGGATGGCAAGAAAACACAAATATATAGCACGAGTCCAGCCTCGCGAGGTTATGAACTGGGCCGATATGCAGCAAGCCGGAATAATTTCAATGATATATCCCCGCGAACACATCGTAAAATCACAACACACCATAAAGCTTGGACTGACTCACTCATAAACATACATCTGGGTCGGCTCAAAACAGATCAACCTACATTGTGTCCATGGACACATTAAACAAAATAAACAACAAAAACTCGGGTGCAAAGTGCCATCCCGTACAGATCTGCTAGAAAGGCAACTATCAAAATAATCCTGATCCGTCATAAAATTCTGCTCACAAATAATCTTTACCCTCCAAATTCTATTTTTAATCTCTAATTAATTCAGTTCCATATTTGTTATAAGGCATACTTCGGAATTGTAATGCTTGATCGCGATTTACGCAAGCGAATGCGAGCACGAGCTGCGCATAGCCTCGTATAGTTGAACCAAACAAAATCACAATATTTACAAAATACAAAGCGCTCAGCTTGTCTCATACTTAATGTGTCAGTAAAACAAGAACTAAGAATCTATATTACCAAACAAGCAAACAAATATCTACAAAAATACGTCCCATAAAACCATAGCTGATTTAATAAATAAATAAATTCATTTGTACTCATTCCTATAGAACAGCGTCAGGAAAACATCTGCAGCCATCACTCCTTTAAAATGCTTAGCTCGCCATCGACATCTTCCGGCAAATCTCCTGCTGGTTCCAAGATCCGGCCTCGTTCCTAGACGTCATCTCGTGCTGAATTAAAATAATGTTTGTCAGATACACACACGATATATTTCCTATTAAATTCACTGATCAAGTACTAAATTCCTTGACCGTCTACTGGTGAATTATTTCGATGTTCCATGTTCAAATACATGAAAAATTATGCAGAGTATGCCTCGTGTCCTCAGACACCTGAATAAAGGCCTTACGTCCTCAAATGCTCAAATTAAAGTCATTTCTCAAAGCTCCCTGGACCATTTATAAATGAAACTGGGTAGAGTAGGTATGGAAGGGGGTTTATGGAAAAAATATTCCATAATAATTATCAGACTAGCATGCGATCGGTGTCATTGAGTTCGTAGCAATGTGGTGGTTACGGTTATGCTGTATCTAGCTCGAATCGATCGTGGAATTAATCCGTAGATAACTCCCGCGTTAATTTACCAGGGTGCGTTACCACGCCGAGTTGCTGCTTAAACAGGGCGTCTTGATATTATTGGTTCAGACTCTTGTAGGTCTTTGCGCGCTCTTACTTGTATTCCTACCCCATGGAGTGGTTAACATGAAGATTGACCAATTACATCGTAGCATTCAATTTTCTTAGGGGCCGATAACCTCGATGTTAGGCCCCTTAAAACAACAATTATCATCATCATCATCAATTTTCTTCTTGGCGCCAACTCTTATAGTAACAAGCCATATTGTGCGTACCCAAGCCATCTTCGCGCTAAAAGTTGCACCTGTCCTATGTGTCATGAATTTTATGCTACTTTCTAAAATACCACAGGAGCTTAAACCATTGTGTCCTCTCGGCCACTGATTTCACAACGTTTCCCAACTCCGTCTGGCTCTCATATCTGCTGTCTGTAGAAATGTATCAAATGATGATGAATAATTATTAGAATCCTTTATACAGCCTGTGGATAAAGGGTTCACTATATCAATATTATTGTCAGTAATATCTGGTCCATCATACAAATCTTCAAGGTATTCCTTCCATCGCTCTCATACCTTTTCATTTTCAAACAATAGCTTCCCTTTGGAATCCTTAACTACGTTGCTTGTGATGCGTTGTTGATAGCTCAAAGATTTCATATTAATATAAGCTTTGTTAGGTTTCCCATTCTTCAGGTCACCCTCAATATCCACGCATACCTCCTTCATCCAATTTTCTTTCTCCTTGCGACATTTCATTGTTATTTGATTCTTTAGAGAATTATACGCTTGAGTGTGTATATTTCTAAATTTGTTCTTTCCTTCAATAAGCTCTAGGATTTCCTGGGTCATCCATTTCCATTTCGGTTCCACTTTTCTTTTACCTAGTACTTCCGTGGCGGCTGTTTCTAAGCCATTTCTTATATCATCCCATTCTAAAGTCTCATCCTTAACCGATTTGCTAACATTTTAAAATTTTTGTACTATATTAGGATCCTGAAATTTATTTAAACACCATCTCTTTTTTCTAAATGTTTTATTCCTCTTGAACCTTATATTACATTTAGCTGCAACTATTATGTGATCACTAGAGACGGGAATTTGCTAATTTGCCTATTTTATTCCTGCGTTTAGAAACGTAGGATTTCGAGATATAAATCCATTTTAGGTTCTTTTAGGCTAGATTTCGTTGGTTTTATTGGGCCTATAAATGCCTATTTCAAGGGTTTGTGCCTATTTGGAGTATAATTGCCTATTTGATGCCTTTTGACTGTATTTTAAAGTGCATTATATTGCAGCTGGTGTGCTCGACAGAATTATATTCTCATTTCTCAATATGTGTTTACCCCACGAACAAGAATGGGAATTCTCGAAAGTCACCAGAAATAGCGCCTGGGATCTCGATATTAAGCCTCCAAACTTAACAAACCTTCGTTTTGTATTTCGATTTTCTTTTTATTGAAAATTTACCCGTTAGTATGTGTGTGAATTAATATCATAAACTTTATGCTGATTGAATTACAAAAGAACTAACTTCGTGCAATGTTTTCGCGTTTTTTCAATCTCGATATTAAGCCTCCAAAGTTAAAAACTCTTCGTTTCAGGTATCGTCCCCTTCAAAAGCCGCAACTGTGAATTAATATACAGTATATCCTGTACGCGCCTGAGTGTTGAATGGGGGCAGGCAGTTAAAAGCAGCCAAGAGGGATGCGATCCAGCTGGCAGTTAAAATGCCGTGGCGATCACAGTGGGTTGGTGCTGCAACCTATCTTGTGTTGAATGGACAGGCAGTTTAAAGGAGCTTGGAGGGATGCGATCTAATTGGCAGCGGGTGTAGCATGGCCTCTTACCGAGATAGATGGAAACTTGGTGGTCCCGTCTTGAACTACTGTTGCCATGCAGCCAGGAGGGATGCGATCCAGCTGGCAGTGAAAATGCCGCGGCGATCAGTGCGTTGGTACTGTAACATATCTTGTGTTGAATGGACCGGCAGTTTAAAGCAGCTTGGAGGGATGCGATCTAGCTGGCAGTGGGTGTAGCACGGCCTCTTACCAAGATAGATGGAAACTTGGTGGTCCCGTCTTGAACTACTGTTGCCATGCAGCCAGGAGGGATGCGATCCAGCTGGCAGTGAAAATGCCGCGGCGATCACAGTGTGTTGGTGCTGTAACCTATCTTGTGTTGATTGGACAGGCAGTTTAAAGCAGCCAGGAGGGATGCGATCCAGCTGGGAGTGAAAACGCAGCGGCGATCAGTGCGTTGGTGCTGTAACATATCTTGTGTTGAATGGACCGGCAGTTTAAAGCAGCTTGGAGGGATGCGATCTAGCTGGCAGTGGGTGTAGCACGGCCTCTTACCAAGATAGATGTAAACTTGGTGGTCCCGTCTCGAGCTACTCTTGCTATGGAGATGGCCGGCCTTGCTATTACTTCATCAGTTTATTTTCTGATTTTATTAGCCTTTGCTTGAGTGCAAAAAGGCCGACATCAGAAGAATGAGAAAGACTATCGAAAATTCGTAGCCAGCCGTTACTTCTGGGTCCTAAACTATGTGTATGCAAAATTTGGTTAGGGTTGGTGGAACGGTGTAGATTTGTATACGGAACAAATCCACCCACCCACATACATACATACATACATACATACATACATACATACATACATACATACATACATACATACATACATACAGACAGACTTTCACTTTTATATATAAGATAAGTAAATTATAAGTTGCTTATTGTTAATTATTTTTATAGTAATTAAATATGTTATTAAATTAAAAGAAATTTTTTCATGCCTATTTTAATGCCTATTTTACACGTTAGTGCCTATTTACATGCCTATTTTGGATATTTTAAGAGCCTATATGCCTGACTATTTTAACTGTTTTAAGTGCCTATAATTCTCGTCTCTAGTGATCACTATCAATTTCCGCCCCAGGGTAACTATGGCTATCTTTCACTTGGTTCCTATATCTTTGTTTAACTATGATGTAGTCAATTTGAAACCTTCTTCTATCTCCAGGTGCTATCCAGGTGTAACGTATTCTCTTGGGAACTTGGAAACAGGTATTAGTTATTACCATCTCATGTTACTCACAGAATTCCAGCAATCTTTCTCCTCTCACTTTGACATAATTCATGTTTACCGAGGAAACCATTTTATTTTTTAAATCGCTTATCCTCCCAACTCGGCTTCACCAACGGACTCTGCGAGGGATCATTCCTCTACCGTCGCAAGAACAGTCTGGGAGCTGGACACATTTAGACAGTAGATACAACTGGGGATCGTGACAGGCCGATCTCCCCCAACGACCGCTTACTTGGGTTAGGATCAGGGAAGGAATTCTGGAAGGACGCCGGCTGTGGTCCTGATGAAAAGAACCGTCCAGGCGTATTGATGAAGATGGGAAACCACGAAAACCGTTGTCAGGACGGCGGAAATGGGATTCGAACTCACGCTCTCACGATGCCACTGAGGCACGAGCTGGCACGTTAAAGCTCTCGGCCTTGTTTTTGTTTCCCTTATTCTTTTCTTGTTTTCCTTTTCCTTTTAATTTTTATCTCTTTTGTTTTCTTCTATTTGCTTTTGTGTTTTGTTTTTGATTTTTTGATATTGTTTTCCTTTCTGTTTTTGTTTTGTTTATTGTTTTTGTTTTTCATTTCCTTTTTGTTTTTGTTTTCCTGTTTGATTTTGTTTTCCTTTTCCTTTTTATTTTCCGGTTTTCCTTTTTGTTTTTGTTCTTCTTTTCGTTTTTGATTTGTTTTTTTGTTTGTTTTTGTTTTCCTTTTTCTTTTAGATTTTGTTTCTGTTTCTGTTTTATTTTTTGTTTTTGTTTTCCATTTCCTTTTTGTTTTTGTTTTCCTGTTTGATTTTGTTTTCCTTTTCCATTTTGTTTTTCTTTTTGCTTTAGTTTTCTTTTTTGTTTTTGTTTTCTTTTTTGATTTTGTTTTGTTCTTTTTGTTTTTGTTTTCCTTTTTCTATTTTGATTTTGTTACTGTTTCTGTTTTGGTCTTCTTTTCCTTTCCTTTTTGTTTTTGTTTTCCTGTTTGATTTTGTTTTCCTTTTCCTTTTTGTTTTCCGGTTTTCCTTTTTGTTTTTGTTCTTCTTTTCGTTTTTGATTTGTTTTTTGTTTGTTTTTGTTTTCCTTTTTCTTTTTGATTTTGTTTCTGTTTCTGTTTTATTTTTTGTTTTTGTTTTCCATTTCCTTTTTGTTTTTGTTTTCCTGTTTGATTTTGTTTTCCTTTTCCTTTTTGTTTTTCTTTTTGCTTTTGTTTTCCTTTTTGTTTTTGATTTCTTTTTTGATTTTGTTTTTGTTTTCCTTTTTCTATTTTGATTTTGTTTCTGTTTCTGTTTTCTTTTTTGGTCTTGTTTTCCTTTCCTTTTTGTTTTTGTTTTCCTTTTCCTGTTTGTTTTTGTTTTCCTTTTTGATTTTGTAATCAATTTGTTATCTAAATGCTCATTTCTTTTCATCAGAGAAATATTAAAACGAACTGTACTGAACAAATGACAAATGCAATTTATAAAATCAGTGGCCTCTACGCTTCGGGAAGCTTCTGGCGTATCACGCATCTAATTAAAAACTTTCTTCATCCATTCTTATTTATTGATATTTTCATAGCGCTGCAAGGAATGACAAACATTCGACATGCAAGCTGCCCTCTGGGCGCAAATAACAAAGCTTGCACCCGGCATCCGAGGCCATACGACTTCTTATTGCTTCGTTACGGCCAACTAAGGGCCATGTCATGTCAACTGTTTCCTCAGCATTTTAATGTTGGTCCAGTACTCTTTCATTCGCAATCGATGTTTCAGCTTTTCCTCCGTCGTCCACGCCTTACCGGGTTTTAGTTTCGGCTTAGTTTTAAAACTCCGATGTTCTTGAAATTTTTCCCTAAGTGGTCCACGCTCCTGGATATCTTTACATGTTATCCCAATCTCCAACAGATCTTTCTATACTTCACTGAACTCGGACCCTTTTTCTTTTTCTCATGGAGAAAAGCAACAATTCGGTTGGATAGCCGTGTTGATTTCATTCGGGTTATATGTCGATAGAAAGAAATCCTCATTTTCCTCACCACGTCAATTATTTTCTCTACTCTTGGTTGTGGCGTCTTCGGAACTCGCCGTGTTCTTTGACTGGACCCAGGATTTTCCTCAAAATCTTCCTTTCCTTGGTCTCCAGTTTTTACATTATGCCTTTTTTAGCCTGTTTTCATTTTATTAAAAAAAAAAGGCTTATGAGATCACCTTTTGTCCGTGTGTCTGTGTGTGCGTGTGTGTGTTTGAGAGATGGTGTGTGTGTGTTTTTCCCCCTAATAAATTCTAAACAGCTGGAGCGATTTCAATGAATCTCGGTAACATCATAGCACCATTCTGGCCGACCCCGACCGTGCCCTTCAAATATTATTGTGGCTCACCAATCCAACATGGCGGCTGTGCGAATTATTTCACCAGCATTCAGTATCTACGAAACTATAACCGATATCACCCCGAAAGTTTGTACGGTGATAAAGGAAACTACTAGAAATTCACTATGAGACTTTCGAAAACGTGGTAACTACAAAACCAACATGGCGGCCGAGCGAATTTGAGACTTTTAAATAGACTTTTCTCGCAATTAAAGCATCCAAACTTAATGAAACATGGTACAGCAAATGATTATACACATTGTAATGCACTGGCGTCTAATTTAGTTCAATTGTTTACATAACCTCAAAATGGCGGTTGTGCGAAATATTTCACTGACATTCAATATCTCCGAAACTATTTATTATATCACCCTGAAATTTTGTACGATGTTAAAGGGCACTGCTTTATGTAACTTTCAAAATACTGTAAAGTACAAAACGAACATGGCGGCTAAGCGAAGTTGAAACATTTTAATAGACTTTTCTCGTGATTTAACCATCTGAGCGCAGTGAAATGTGGTACAGTAAATGATTATACATATTGCAATGCACTAGCATCCAATTTAGTTCAATTGTTTACATAACCTCAAGATGGTGGCTGTGCGAAATTTTAAAATTAAATTTTTATTTCTTGTCTCGTAATCATGGGGTCGAAGTGAAAGTTTGAATAATGAAGCTACGCAATACATTTCCTTTAATGGTACATTACTCTATGGGCCTATACATATAACAATCCAAAATGGCGAGCATCCGATATATTTTGACGGTTCTCAATATCTACGATTCTCTTACAGCAATCAAACTGAAATTTTTATGTTCATAGAGGCTATGATCATAAGTTCACCTGTAGGACATTGAGTAACCTGGTGAGCACAACACCAACATGGCGGTGACGCGAAATATAAATATTTAAATGGACGTTTCTCGCGATTTGACCATCTGAGAGCAGTAAAACTTTGCACGTTAAATGCTTATACAAATGTTAATCCACTGGCATCTAATTTATTCAATTGTTTTCATAACCACAAGATGGCAGCTGTGCGAAATTTTAAAATCTCGTTTTTACTTCTTGTGTCCTAATTATGCGATTGAGGTCTGAATACCACACGTTCACAATAATCTTCATGTAATAGTACATAAATAAAAATCCAACCTGGCGACCATCTGAAATATTTAGACGGTTCTCAATATCAATGAATCTATCACAACAATCAAACTGTAATTTTGTATGTTGATAGAGGCAATTAACATGAGTAGGATATATGAAAATAGGCTGCATAGTTCTTCTCGGAACTACTTGTTTATTTATGGTGAGACATTGCGCTGCATACAAAGCTTCTGGCCGGATGACCGTGCAGTAGCTCTTTTGATGTACACATTCTTAGTTATTTATTCATTCATTCGTTTATTTGCAATTGGGGGTGTGTCCCCCGGTGGCAAATTAGATATACATAACAATTCACTAACAATTAAGCTGGAGTATTTACACAAATCGTCAGTCTTTTCTTAAACACACCTATATGTTTGGGAAAAGGCTCTAAGACTGCGGCAGGTAGAGAGTTCCAGTTATAAATGGCACGGTTTACGAAAGAATATTTACCATAATTTGTTCGCTGTGGTCGACCCTTAACTTTGAAAGGGTGATCGCTCCTACCCATGTAAGTAGGCTTTTCCATACGTTTGCTAAGCTCACCCCATGCTGGTTGATTTGTATACGCGTTGTACATAGCGCAGAGTCTAGATTTCATCTTCTTAGCCTCAAGTGATTCCCACCCAAGTTTCTTTAACATACGGCTCACACTGCTCCTGGATTAAAGTCACTGAGCACAAATCTAGCGGCCATTCTTTGTACCATTTCCAACTCATTGATGAGCCCTACTTGATATGGATCCCAAACCGCCGAGGCGTATTCCAGAATAGGTCTTACAAGTGACAAATGTCCTAATTCTTTAGCAGAGGCACTACTTCCTTTTAATACCCTCATTACAAAGTGCAGGGATTTGTAAGCTATAGAAACTACACATCCTATATGACTAATCCATTTCATATCATTTCTTACGTGAACGCCCAAATATTTGCAAGAATCTTCTTCTACGAGCCAATGTTATATTGAAAATCTTGCCTTCGCACTTTCCCTATTTTTATTAGACTACATTTTCATGTGTTTATTTTCATTTTATTTTCAATCGCCCACTTATAGACCAGGTTCAGGTCATCTTGAAGTACTGCATTGTCATGTGAGTCATGTATCTTTCGATATATTACACAATCATCCGCAAACAATCGACAGTCACTGCGAATCCCATTTGGTAAGTCATTTGTAAACGCCAAAAATAACAAAGTTCCGATTACGCTGCCCTGAGGGATACCCGACGTTACGGTAATTTCATCCGAGAATCGACCTTCAACTTTCACTTTCTGGGAACGACCCGTCAAAAATTCTTGGATCCATAGAATTACTCTTCTATCAATCTTCGTCGAAGCTAATTTATGGAGTAGCATGTCATGCGGCACGACATCAAATGCCTTCGCAAAATCTATAACTACGGCGTCGACTGAAACTCCATCGTCTAACGATTCGCTAATATCTTCAAAAAGTTATAGCATCCGACTCTCACATGAGTAACCTTTCCGAAATCCATGTTGCCTGTCATTAAACCATGATAATGTTTCCCACTGTTCCCTCAAGTAGTCGCAAATGAGGAGGTTTGCGCATTGTTTATGGACACATTAAACATCACCTCTAAGTATCGTGCCACGGCCCTACCTCCTAGTTTAAGTACTTCACTAACAATATTATCAGGACCCTTCGATATATTGTAACGTAATTTTTGTATTAGCTTTACAATTGCAGACTGGTTTATTTGGAGAAGTGGAGCCCCTTATTCACCGTTAAGGTCCAACACACAGCTATTGGAATTATTGAACACACTACCATAAAAGACATTTAATTCATTAGCAATGGCTGGCTTCTCTGTAATTAATTTACCGGCACCGGACATTATCATCGACAAATTATTTGAATTTCCCTTTCTTCTCCTAACATAACTGTATTTTTTTTCCACCCATCGCCTCCCGAACCAAGTAAACCTTGCATATAATTGTCATGAGCAGCCCTCTTTTTTAAGACGAGCTCTCTTGATAAGGACTTAAATTTCAACATATACTGTGCCCAACTCTAGGAATGGGTATTCGAAGATTCAGACACCTAGATATCAAGGGAAAGGCTGTAGCCGCTTGTGAAAGTTGAGATATTTGAATATCGCGCTACATTGCTTCTCGAAGCATTTGGAAGGAATTTACCGATAGTTGGATGTCAAGTGACGTAGCGAGTAATAGCAGAGGTGGAGGCTATTTATCGATTAAATAGTTAACTATGGAGTAGAGACTTGAGACTGGGATCAGATTACTGGCACGGCCAAATAAAAGAGAATGCAATTAGTATCAAGTAAATCGGACCAGGGATACCAGAGATATGAGGATTTCTAGATTACAACGTGATGACGCGTGACCCTGGCAGTTTTGAATAAAAGCCAGCTGGCCGAAGCAACTTCAGCTCATTCTAACACAAGCACTTGGCGAGCAAGTTGCTGCGACGCTGAGCCAAGGCACATGGTTGCCGGATCTACGCAGAAGTTCTTTTCAAAGTCGTGATAGTCACGAAAAGTGCTGCGCTACGAGGTGGAACTTAGTAAGTTTACGGCGAGGAGAATCACTGAGGTGATTGATTTTTCTACAGACATTGGTGGAAATATTTATATTTCCCATGGACATATGCTAGACTTTGTCTAGAATTAACACTTTGTCACAGTCCAGTAGTAACATAATACTTGGATATTTAAATCCATTTAAGTCAGTTTTCATTTTTTGTAACTAGTTAACCACTTCGATCTGTCAGTACACTGAAGACTAGTCTATAACGGTGGCGTTCATTAGTCTACGCAAGGGAAACTACAAGTTGCCTAGCGCATGGTAGATGGTGATATTAATAAACCATGCCCAGGGAACGATCTTCAGAACAGCCGTTGATTGCTTAGACTGTCAGTGTTTTTCTTGTACTGATAAGATTACCGTGAGTTATGTTACAACTGACATATCTAAGAAGAGATCACTTAGATCTGACCCTATTTAAACAAACTGTTATGGCTTTGATAGAAGCCCATATTAAAATGGAACAACAGATAATTCAAACGTCAAAAGATACTACCACTATGTCTGACTAGACGAATTGTGGGTATATGATGGCGGCCGATACAAGGATTATACATGCTTGTCCGCTAGGGCATGTCTATGGATAAATCTGGTACAGACCAGGTTTACTACACTTCAAGACCATCAAGAAATGTAAGCCACATTTGAATTATATTATGCCTAGCTAATTGGAAAAAACTATTTTTTTCTGCAGATGACCAACACATTTTTTTTCTTCGTATTTAAAGCTTGCAATGATTTACGCAAGACTTGTTAGAGTTATTCTGAGTATTTTCAACACTCAGAACAGTTTAGGATCGATGACCGAGCATTTCGAGCATTTATTTGAATTTTTCATATTTTTGGGAAATCACGGTAATCAGCCGATGTAACTGTAAAAGTTAATAATTTATTTTTGTTGAGGAATGGATATTTTTTCCATATTCGAAGGTTCGAACATGTGGATTCTCACATAATGAGATGATAATTAAACATATTTAAAATAATATAACCAATAATAATAATAATCCACTAATAATAATAATAATAATAATAATAATAATAATAATAATAATCCACTAATAATAATAATAATAATTTTTATAATTTTTCTAAATAATTCTTGGATATTATATTTTCTAATAATCATATGTATTGAGAAAGAGCCTACGAAGTAGTTTAATCATTTCTAGTCTGGAACAGGAGATTTTCCGAAGGAGAGTGGTTAGCGCAAGCCCGCATTCAACCAACATTTCAGTTCTGGTTGAACAGTTGATATTTGCATTGAGCAAAGAATATTTTTCAGATAACACGGAGAGGCATGAAACGGGAAGCAAATGATATTTGTATCAAATAGGATATTTTTGTATTTATATAAAATCATGACGTAAATACACTCGAAAGTGAAATAAAGATTTTCATAAGTATGGTAAATTCACGGGTTGAACTGAATGGTAAAATAAAATAAACTTGTAAGTTTATTAATCTTCCAGTGTTGATAACAAGCAGAGGCTTGATTTATTGTATACATTTTGGGAAGAAAATTTATGTGTGTGGAGTAGTTGAAATGCCATTCCCAGGTGCGCATGTTTAAGTCGCAGGAATGAAGAGGTTTTTTCGAGCATCAATCAAATAGCAGGTTCGATGGCTCAGGTTTATAGTAGGAGTATTGGAACTACACATTTCGTCGTATGAATGACCCGAAGGTTATTTCTTTGAAACCATCAGTTCTTATTTCAACCTTGTTTACGAATTCCATTTAGACTTTGATTTTGCTAGAACCCGGATTTGTCATGATAGTAGTTTATTCTTCTTCAGAGGAAGACCTTTGCCGTTGTTGTTGTTGTAATATTGTGTTCTTACACAAATAATAGAATGGGCCACTGCCAATTAAAAATAATTCTTTAACCACGAATAATTTGAAGGATATTTTCAATCCTAGTGCCATGAACTAAATGAATTCATTATAAAACTACAATTCTAATTTCCGCATTCTGTCGAAGAATTGCAAGTTGTGAAAGTTGCTAAAAATGGCCATGAATATAAATATTTTTTATAATAATGATTCCAAGTGGAAAATTAAATAATTGAATGGTTCAACCATTTATTGATCAAGTTGATGATTCAGAAATCATATATTTTGTTAGGAACTTGAAGTTCATAATCGAGTCACTTCTCGAATGTTTAATGTCAGAAGAACAATTAATTGTTGTTGTGCTTCGCACAGTTCTTCGATGCTATGCTCAAGGTCAAATACTTTTCAGATGTTATTAATATATGTAAATGATTTATGTTGCTTCAATGATGATAATATTTTCGACGATATATTTTTGAAACTGGAAAAAAAAAGTGAAAGTTTAAAATTCTATGAACATTTATTCTACGAGTGTTAATATCATGTAAATAGTCAAACAGTGATCTACGATATTTCCAGTATAGACAATTAACTTTGAACTGGAATTAAATATTAATAATTTTGGAACACAGTCTACAGGACTAACAATCAGACTTGTGTTTCCAAAAAAATAATTGTCAAATGTGTTTGGAAAATTTCTGTATATTGTGTGTAAATAAGTGTGTGGATCGCCACACGTGGATGATGCTGCTTTGAGCATCTTTGCAGTCAGATTTTAACTTCAAAATAAACTGAGATAATTTTACCAAATGTGTCATACCCAATTAAATCTCCTTCTATCCTTATTGTTGCATTGAGCCAAAAATCAGTAAAGCATTTTCTTAATTTGATGTCGTTTTTGCGATTTGCTTTAACCCATCTGGCGCTCCGGGATATTTTGACTCTCGTGCTGACTGATTATTGGTAAAATGCATATGTGGTCGTGCGGACTCCGGTCTAAACGGGCACAATACTTGTCACTATCATGTCTTTTATTTTATAATTTCCTAATTTTCCGTTTAAGACTCCTGATTTCCCGTGTGTAATACTCAGGATCTGGGTTTTGTTTCAGTAATTTAAATGGAACAAATTTATCAATAGCGCTATTAAAAATTTTCAAAAAGTTAGTCCACAGGATATTAATGTGATTTCCTTCCGATGCCCATCCTACAAATAGCTCATTCAAATACCCCTGAAATTTGCCCTGATCCGCCCTGCGATACTGGAATATGATCTTATTTGCTACATCAGAGTCTAATTTTGTAATGTCACCGTATCTAATCTAATATTTAATTCAACCCCAGAATGGTCACTAATTCCTGGTACTTTCAGACAGTTAATATACAGCTCTACAGGCCTTAAGAGAAAAACATCTATGGTATTATTGCCTCTAGTTGGGAAGTCAACTACTTGGGAAAATCCCCCCTCCCTAAAGAATTTGTTTGCAGCGCTCTGAGCTTGACCACAGCTAGTTGACTCACCAGACCAGTCTACTTTGGGGAGATTTAAATCTCCGGCAATTATTATGCTCTTTTTCATAGCATTACCCGTACAAGTTTTATCATACAGTGTTTCGAGAAGCGAAAAGTTATCTTTCGGTGCTCTATACGCCCCTATCACCTGAAGAGGGAATTTATTCCTTTTATCCGAAATTTGTACACATAACATTTCATGATCCGTATCAGCCCACTTTATGAAACTAGCTATATTTTTGCGCACACAAATAAATAACCCACCACCTCGCTTCCCCCGATCCCTTCTGTACATTTCGTAGGTCCCTTGAATTATTTCATTACTATGTTTATCCTCATATAACCAAGATTCAGTAGCAATGACAATGTCCGGAGAATACGTCTCTACAAGATTCCAAAATTCAATTAATTTATTTCCTAACCTCTGACAATTAACCTGCAGTAATCTTAGAGTCTTACCTCCGCAGCAAATATCCCGAAGTAGCTCCTTCTGTTCCCGTCGGCTGGCAACCTCTGGACCCGCTCCTCCTCACAATGGCCGGCACGAACCGATGACCCTGTCATGTAGGCTCCCTAGGTTAAAAGCGCCCCGTCGTTTTAAATGCACCCGTCTCGGGCGAAGTCACGGCCACCAATCCAGCAGTCAGCATCTACGTACACTAATCCCAGTTGTGCACAAACCCAGTCCATGCGGTCATTTACAGTCTTAACTCGCCTTAACGGAACAACTCCCCGCCGAACAATGCCACTCATTATAATTTTTGCATTTCCAAACTTGCTTTTAGCTTTTCTGCCTAGTTCGTAGAGCTCCCCCATGATGTAATCAGCTGTAGCCCTCTTCTTCAAATCGTTCGTCCCAACATGGTGCAACAACACTTTAACTTTGTCACAGTCCTCTACATTTGCTTCTTCCACTTGTTGGGCAAGCTGGTCAATTTTAATCCCCGGATTACACCGCACTTTCGCACCGGATTTCCTCGAGATATTCGCACACCATCGTATCACAGAATCACCCATTATGATGACGTCATCCTCAGTTTGCTCCTGCACGCCCTCTTCCACACTGATCCCAGTAGAAAGCCGTTCAGTCACATCCTTCACCGTTTCTTCTGATTCACTAAGCTTTGCTCTAAGTTCCTGTATTATTTGATCCCTTGCTTTGATTTGCACCCTCAAATAGTCCGGCGTATCACATACTTTACAAAACCAATTCCCGACATCACAATCCTCCTTCATGACCTTAATACAGCCGAAGTGAAACCATGTCTCACATAGTCCACACTGAACACCGTTCTTCAATGTTTTACTGCACGTCGAACACTTTAAAGCTGACACTGGATCATTTGCCTGATTCATATTTGGAGTAACAGGGCCTGGATTCACTTTCACTCCACCAATAACTAGCAATGCAGCTATCACTAGGGCTATGAACCACAAGTTACTAGGGCCCGTACGCACACACAAACACCGGAAATCCCGACTACCCTTTACATACCACAGTCCGATCCTCGCGCGACAACACTCCAGAGAACAACCCATTTCAGCACACCTGAGAGCTCGGGAATAACACAACCTTTCACTTTGACTGCCAACTGCCAACTGTAAGCCATTTCAATTTTATTTATGCGTGACGCAAAAGCCTCGTTTTCGGACATTGTAGGGTCTATCCATGCACCAAAACACTGTACTTAAATTTCACATCCCGCTTGATTTTCCCAGGATTCACTTGTATATGTTTTGGAGCCGTATTGATATTAGTAACAAATTCTGTTTTCTCGAAAGAGATCAGGAGGCCCATACGATATTATTATTATTATTATTATTATTATTATTATTATTACTGGTACTGTAAAGTCTACACCTCGCCACTGGCTACCCGTTCTTAGCCATATCTCACCACCCCACCTGAGGAGAAAGGAAGCTCTGCTGAGAGAAGCAAAGAAGATCCGGTCATCTCCCTCATTACCAGTTCAAGAGGAATTTTGTTACCCATCGCCACAACGACTTCGATCTAGGAGATCAGCAAGTGTATTGGCTGGCCGACTCCTGGGGGACAATTTTTACCTAAACTGGAGCTGGCAGGAAGAGTGGTCGAATTCAACATCTGGTACTAATGCTCATGAGATAAATCCAACTCGGAAAATGAATGGATTTGACCCCCCAAGAAAACTATGGTGTCGCCTCAACAGACTGAGAACTGGGCATAGGCTCTGTAATTTCTTGCGCCATAAGTGGTGCTGGATGGATTCTCCAATGTGCGAATGCAGTGAAGAGGAGCAGACCATGGACCATGTCATCCTGCGCTGACCTCTTCATGCCTACTCCGGGAGCCCCAGCGACCTGTTTCATCTTTTTGATAGTGCTGTTGTGTGGTTGAAGAACTCGGACCTAGACTTATGAATTCCTTGTTGTAGGCTACTCACCATACGATTAAATAAACAAATTATTTATTGATTTTAGTTTTCATTTTGTTCCCATTGCTTAAAAGAGTCAGCTATTGATTATCCTAAAAACATTGGGTACTTTTGGTTGCACAATTAAACAAATTGTAACGGTAGTTCATTATCTGATTTCAGATTTGTTTTGCATTAGGGGAATTGTTTTGATTTATCGTGAGTGGGAGGGGGCCTCCAATAAGTGTGTAACGCCACTGCCCTCGGGTTATAGTCGGAGTGATATTACTACACTAGTAAATTTGTGTAGCCCACTGGTCAGTTGCAAATCTTCAAAATTGACACCACTTGGCAACGATACCGTTCCAGAACCTCACATTTGAATTAAATTTCAAGGTAGAGTTAGGAATCAAGCTTGATCCCCCAGGGCGGCTGCCAAAATTGCTAACCACTGCACCATGAGGCTTAGAATTTAAACACAAAAATCAAATTTATTCTATGAAATATTCTCTGTCAATTTTAAGGGGTGAAACTGACCATTTAGCAACCTAAGGGTAACCGAGAAGACGTGGGTTAGATTTCCAACTCAGACAAAAGCCATCCTAGAAGTGGTTTTCCGTTGTCCCCGTACTTATGCTCCAGGAAAATGACGGGGCCAGACAGAATTAATAAAATCTCAAATCGATACGAGATGTTTCGAACCAGTTCCAGCAATTATTTAAACATGTTGAATGAAGGAATTAATGTATTGATTGGGTGGACGGTAAGGACATGCCTCGTCCAATCTCGACCATGTCTTTCAAATTTTAATACGATTCACCAACTCAACATGGCGGCCACGCGAAATATTTCACCGGCATTCAATATCTCCGAAACTGTTACTGTTATCACCCTGATAACATAAGATCGTGGAAGTGCGAATGCGAACAAATACAGCTTGGGCTAAATAGCGACAGGTGACAGGAGTTTTATGTGATCGTAGGATTTCTGTACAGCTGAAATCGAAAGTGCAGTATACTGTACTGTGATCAGACCTGTAGCATTGTATGGAACTGAATGTTGGCCAGTAACCAACAGATGTGAACAAGTGCTGCACTCCATGGAGATGAGGATGCTGCGCTGGTCCAACAATTTGGCTGCCTGTACTTTGTCATGTTGCGTCTTCAACATTGAAGTGTGAGAAATGTCTTCTCTGGGAATATAACAAGAAGTTCCGTGACGAACTAAAGAGCCTACTTTTCTTAAAATTAAGTTTCACGCCAATGATTAATCTACAGTATATGAACCTATCTAGAATAATGATGAAATTAATTTGGTAATATCGACATGTCTAATTAGTTCTAAATATACCTGGTATATTGTAGCCTAATAGAGCATTACAGTTGGCAGCCCTGGTGACTGAATATATTCTTAGTTCCATCTCTTCAGGTACTGAATAAAAAGATTGGTTGAAGTACAATGAACGTTACATGCAGTTAGACATTGGATCTATCAGCATGCGTAAAAGCATGTTGGCAACAATGCCATGCGTGTGCTGGTCAGAAATAGCCAATCTGAAATATTATGATATCTTGTTGTGCCAATTTTGGACGAAATCCATTTGTTAGTATAGAAGTTACATGTATTTTAAAATTGAACCTATCAACAGGCATAGAATCATATTGTCAGCACTGACTTATATTAATTATTCCAAATTAATCTAGAATGTCAGATGCTATACGTGCGCAAAGTATAGGGCTGTTGGCTTGCATACTTCCTGATATATTGTTCTTAGGTTAAAAAATATAGACAGTATTTATTAACAGTTGGCAGCCCTGATTGCTCTTAAGAATACTTATAGTCCTATCTGTTATGTTACACATAGCACATACGAAATTTGGTTGAAATGCAACTGATAGTATAGAAGATACATGTATTTAAAAATTGGCCCTATCAGCAGGCTTAGAATCATGTTGGTAGAACTGAAGTATATAAGTTACTCCAAAATTAATCTAAAATGTCAGGTACTATACGTGTGCATAGTTTAAAGCTGTCAGCGTGCATACTTTCTGATATATTGGTATTTGGATAAAATAATAGAGAGAGCAATTATTAACAGTTGGCAGCCCTAGTGGCACTTAAGAATACGCTCAGTCATATCTGTTTATTTACACATATTACATACAAAATTTGGTAGAAATCCAATTGATAGTGTAGAAGTTATATGCATTTAAAATTGGACCTATCAGAAGGCTTAATATTATTTTGGCAACACTGTCATGTATGGCCTCGTGGAAAAAAACTGAAATAGTGTTATCTACATGTGTGCCAATTCTGGAATAGCTCCCATCCATACCTTCCAAGATATCTAACATGGAGCTCAAATTTCTAGTGCGTTTTTTCTGCAGTTGGTAGCACTGACATCAATTTCAAATATGGGCGTGAGATATTCCGGTATAAATCTTTACTCATACTAAATTTGGTTTCGATTTCTGCAGCCGTTTAGGAGTTGATGGGACACACACACACACACACACACACACACACACACACACACACACAGCCAGACGGACAGACCGACAGACAGACACACATTTTCCCGGATCGATCTCATAAGTCTACTTTTTCCTCATTTTTGCCAAATGTGAAAAGTAGGCTTACATATATGCAACAACCCTCATCTTTCTGTGCATGCCGAGTTTCCTGCCATCCACAGAAACAGACTTCGCTCTTGTCATCCACCGTTGAAGACTGCTCGAACACTCGGTGAGAGCAACTTTAACTTGCATGATCATTGGAAAGCAATGTAGAATTCATCTGTTCCTCCAGAGCAGCTCAGCATGCCGTGTATTACGACCAACCCACCAGGATTTGAACTGAATTGGAAAATTTGGTCTTCCTTAAACAGAGTAAGGACTAACTGTGGCAGATGTGCAGATTTGATGCATAAATGGGACAAAGTTCAATCTCCAAAATATAATTGCGGTGCAGAAAGGCAAACAGTTCAACATAATTATCATCCAATCTTGTCCAATGTCAGCCTTCTCCGGAGACCTTTCTGAGTTCCTGTTAGCGACTGATCGAGTTGTTGACTAACTACGGACATTGCAAGTTTCATTATGACCTGTTTATGTATAATGTATTGTAAATATTGTAATCATGTATCTGATATTATCTTGTTATACTTGTTTATTGTTCCATGATGTGATGATAGCCAAACGCTAAGTAATAATATTGTTACGGCTGTGAGTTTGTTTCGTCGCCTCGCCGCCTCGCCGCGTGAGTCGCAGCTGCCCCGGGCTATGCTCTGCCTCTTTGTGTTATCTGCGCCTTACGGAACGGGCTGTGAGGACACAGGGATGGTCCAGAATATTCGTGAACCAGCTAGTGATGGAAATCTCGAGAAGCCGTGAATCCTGGACGATTCTAGAAGCATTCATTGAGTCACCAGCCTGCTATATAAGCGGCCTCATCAGCGAGGGAGGGACAGTGTTTTTGAGCTAGTGCGTGTTTTGACCTGAGCGACAGTAGTGTGGTGACGTGTCTTGCGAAACCCAAGTGAAGCTATTGCATGTAGTGAAGTGCTGTGGTGAATTGCGAAACGCCGTGGGCTGTTCCCTAGCCAGCAGACAGCGGAGCAGTGTGTAGCAGACTCGTAAGTAGCCCAACGGTAGTTTGTGTATTCAAGGGAGTGGACAGGTATTTCGGTGAGTGACAGACTGGCTAGACACAGGTCAGCCTAATTAGTGAACGGACAGCTGCTCGAGAGAGTGAAAGGGAAGTGTTCCCAGTCAGAGAGGAACTAGAGTGAGATAATAATTGCTTGTATCACTTTATTGTGCGGTGTACTGTAAGACCTGCAATAAAATTACTATTTCTTTAAAAGGACCATTGTTTTGTGCTTCTACCCACCGTAATCCAGTTAACGAAAGTGCCACAAGGGTTGGCACGTTACAATATGTCACCAATGTCCATGTAAGAGGCACCAATCCCTGACAAGATGCCGGAAGCTCACCTGCGTTGGTATGGACTTGTACTACAGAGTTGCGAGAATATTGTGGCAAAAAGAGCACTACAACTAGACGTAGTAGGCAAGCGACCACAAGGACGGCCCAAGAAGAGGTGGCTTGACCAAATCAAGGAGGACATGAGGGCAGCCAAAGTTGAGAAGAAGGACGCTGCAGACCGTGCAAGATCGAGGCAATTGTGCAGAAGACCCTGCTCTGCGGGAGAACGGTTAGAGGAAGAAGAAGAAGAAGATTATGGTCTCCCTTCCCATTTATACTCCTAATATTACAAGTAAGAACACTAGTAGAGACGCCTCATACGAGGAAAGTTTAAACGCCAGTTTGATCCTTGAACAACAGTCTGAATGTAGATAACGGGTAGGCCTATTTCAGCTAATACTAGTTAAACTAATGCCTAATTCGCTTGCAATAGTTTAACACCTTCGTTTCGAAAAAGCCATTACTTGCAATCAGCGCCCTCACTTCTCAAGGGCTATAAATCTCCCCTCTCCAGTCACCCCTCTGCATGCGACATTACTCAAACAGCGCTCCCACATGTCAACAGCAACTCATTCCTGGCCTCATGAATATTCAGCGATATCATTATTTAAGTAAGTTGGTTATTCATACAGCCTTTTTTTATGTTATTGTTGCTTCAATACAGGATTGAGACATATTGATCATCAGTTGCGTGCATGTGTGTTTGTAACCTATTATCAAATCTCGTTAAGATGCGCAGGTTTATAAATGATGTAACTAAAGAAGTATATCTCTACTTAGAATAAAACAAAGTCCCCGATTCTTGATGGTTACGCGTAATCTCGATAACCACCGGATGGATTTTGATGCGGTTTCTGCCATTCTGTAAAGGATATCTCGAGAAAGGTTTCTGTATATAATAATTTATTTATGAACAAAGGAAACCGAACAGTAACGATTTATGTGAATAATTCGAAAGAAAACTGGGCGCCCGTGCGGTTTTTAAGCTTATGCTGGTCAAACCGTTAAAAATAACTATTTACTATAAGTGTAAGAATTGTTCAGCATGAAATGTTCTACAAAAAAGTCCGCGTCAGCATATCTCTATCTTCAATACATCGCCCACTATAAGTGTTTTTACGTGTTCATTTCATCCAACAATCTCCATTCAATTACTAACTTCGAGACAGTTTACGAGCAAGCTGGCTGGCAAGCGAGCCTGTCATCCCAGACACTGTCGTGTCATGTCAAGTTAAGACTTCAGAGAAGAGTGGATGTGTTTGGAGTTTCCCTGGAAGAGCAACTCGGCTTTTCTTTACCTCGCCTGTGAACTTTTTGTTCCCCAGAATACACAGTCCAGTTTAGATTG
Organism: Meconema thalassinum; assembly: GCA_946902985.2. Lineage (NCBI taxonomy): Eukaryota > Metazoa > Arthropoda > Insecta > Orthoptera > Tettigoniidae > Meconema > Meconema thalassinum. Next base: position 65,825,815 of record OX336391.1, on the reverse strand, counting down.
GACGGAAGGGGGATTTGTGTTTCATGCACCTCGTCATTCTTAAATTACGTCTGACAAGAATTCGTTGCACATGCTATCTCCATGATAATATAATAGTCCTCTCAGTGATTTTAACCCATAATGCCGAGACGGAAAAGCGGATATACTGTAGTCCGTAGTTCTTTGAAATAAAAAAAACGCTTATCACGTAACAATGTAACTCAGCAACAAATAATTTCTCGATTGTCACAAAAGAGAGAAAGAAAGAATTCACAAAGACAAAGGGAGTCGTCCCCAAAGTTCCTATGACACAGGGAAGAAATGTTCATGGACTGTGGTCCGATAAAGATAATTCTGCTATGATTGATGCTTCAGTTTCCGGGGGAAGCCGGGGTAGGTTGCTAGCATATGTTGCTAGTCTATGTCAGCAATAATGTGGGTGATGGTATTTATACGAAATATAAATACCATCACCCCATACTTGCTGACATAGATTTAACGGCCTAAGTGTAAAGGATCTGATGAAGATCGCTTAACGATCGGAAGTGGTCTTCCAAGTGAATTTATTAACCCTGGATGAGTAAGTATTTTTTTTTCTGGGATGTTTTGAAGTTGGTAATATTGAGTTCTTTTATCTCCCCTGAGTTTGTTTGTAACCCTAGTAGCTAGTCAGTGCCACTTTGACCTTTGGTCTGCGTATTTATCAGTTGCCTGTACACAGACCTTGGGGTGGTGTCGCACCCCATCTTACTCAATACAATACTTTCCCTGTTTTGCAATGTTGTACGAGAAGTAAAGACCACAAAACCAAAGTGTTTTGTGGTGTTTGTAAGAAACCTGTGGGCTATGTCGGGAACACAAAGTGATCACCTGCAATAGCTGCATTGGCTGAAAAGTGTGAAAATAACCCCTTTTCTGGAAAGCATATTTAGAAGATTATTTTGAAACCTTTTATATGTTCTATACTGATTCAAATAAGCTATAATTTTTTGCATTAAATGGATAATACAATGCTAGGTTAGTAACTTTAATGTGTTAAAGAACAGTTCAAAATGTTTGTGCTCATTATAGTTAAACTTTAATACGTGGGGTTCGTATACACCCCAGTGCTGTAACAACTACACCCTACTCATCCAGGGATAATCTCACGAAAAATTTGTTTGTCGCGTTGACCGACTGATGAACGTGTGAGTATCATTGTGGAAAGTGAATATTTTGTTTAGTATTATTGTTGTTTTGAGTTAAACTTTAGTTGGAAACTATAGTTTATATAATGTCGGGAAATATAAATATTTAAACGTTTAAATTATACGCCAAATCAATACATAAACAAATATATATTTTATATATTAGTACATGTTTCGACCCACAATGGGGTCATCCTCAGCCTAAAAAGAAAATCAATTAAGAATTAAAAACTAAAATGGCATATGTGCCTTAAATCTAAATTAAAATGAAAAATTAATGATAATAATTGTAATAAATAAAATATAGTAATAAAAATGGATATCCTTACAAATGCAGTATTAATTAAATAAATATAAGATTGGTCTTTTAACAATAATTTTAAAAAAAGTAGTTAGAAAATAAGAACTAACTTATTAACGGTGAGAGTAAAAATGTTATGCTTAAAAAAAAAATCAAAATATACACAAAATAATTTAGAAAATCTATAAAATAATTCAGTTCGGCACTTGAGTTAAATAAGTTGAATCCTCTTCAATACGGAGATTAACATTTTTACTCTCACCGTTAATAGTTCTTATTTTCTAACTATTTTTTAAAATTATTGTTAAAAGACCAATCTTATATTCATTCAATTAATACTACATTTGTAAGGATATCCATTTTTATTACTATATTTTATTTATTACAATTATTATCATTAATTTTTCATTTTAATTTAGATGTAAGGCACATATGCCATTTTAGTTTTTAATTCTTAATTGATTTTCTTTTTAGGCTGAGGATGACCCCATTGTGGGTCGAAACATGTACTAATATATAAAATATATACCGGTATTTGTTTATGTATTGATTTGGCTATAATTTAAACGTTTAATTCTAGCAACAATACGGATATTTAAAAACATTTGTTTTCAATGGCAAATGTGTTTGCATTCTATAGAAATATTTCGCATAGAAAAGTGGACTTGATCATTTAATTTCAACAAAATTGATAATTTTCGACATTTGCAAATTGATAAGTGTGAATGCAACCTATGAAATACTAATGGAATCAAATACGATAAAAAGGACGTTTTGAAACTTTTAGATCGTATTGAACCCTTGCAAAGAAGCATATGAGACTCAGATTCGGGGCGTAACAGGTCATATTCGTAAGTTGCTGTCAGGGCGCTTCATTAACTTGCAGGGTAACATATAACAAAATAACATGCAGGAAAGAGTGAAGCCAGGGTTAAAACAACTGAATTTAATAACAAATCACCATATTTACATAAACAATTAACAACAAAAACTCCCACTTGACTCCCGCTTAATAAAAATGCCAAAACTAGGCGATATCTCTGGAGAGATTAATTACCTGGACCAAGCGTCCTTAAACTAAAATATACAAAAAGGGACCATATAAGTGCGTACGCCGTTCTACATGCACCACGATGTGTACTTTGAATGCGTGATTCGTTATCATCCAGAATGACCCTTCAAACAACGAATCCGCATTTCCTAGAGCTAGACCGACACAAGGGAACACAACTACAATACTTAAGTTAAATCGACACTTCCTAAATCTACTATAAACAAACACAAAATTTCCGTGTGAAATTGGACTTAGATTGCCGTAGCAACATTTACTGCCTAAAAACTTAGGACTTCTCACACAAATCAACACAAGTACATTAACACGTGACCAATAGAAAATAATACTCAAATGACCGCTGTCAAAATTTACAAATACTCTACCACTACACCAAACGGGTGTGACAAACAAAATTACATGAAATCGAGTCATCAACAAAGCAATAGGCAAACAGCCAACATTTACGTTAATCACAATATTCTTATCCATACAAGGTACAACAATCCGTTACACACATGGCGAACTCCCCAATTAATTATGGCTTAAAAATTAGCCATCACAATGAACAGGTTTGCTACATGAAAGCTTACAGGGTTCAGTCGGACAAATAGGACTGCCTATCAAAATAAGTCACAGGCAAAACGGGCGGTTTGTGGAACTCTGCATGTCTGTCAACCCACGTGTCAATAACCTCGACCTCCCAGAACATGGGGTCGAACCTCGAAGAAATGTGCCCCAAAGCACAATAATACGTGTGTGTCAGAAAAACATATGGACAAGAATCAGCAGTCTCCCAAGAGCACTCTGTCTTTCCATCTAAAAATACAACAGCAGCAAAATATATATAAGGGCGGTAGGACAACTACCCCCTCCTCACGTAGAATCAACACACACAAGACACATCAACACACACTGAATCACACGTATGGGTTGTGACAGACCCTGAAATAAAAGACACAAATAATATCCACATGCTGGCGCCATCGTTCTATGCCGTGACTAGTCACCTGAAAAGGACTCAAGAAAAATCTATCAAATTAGAACGAAGGTGTTCTACAATTACTTTTAAGTTGGTGCACTCGGCTACCCTAACATGAATAATAACCTTTTCAGCAAAATGTTTTACAATCATCTCCTCCCATTCCTATTTCAAATATTAACGTTAATAAAGCACCATTTATCGAATGTAACGGGTTCCGCAATTGCAAGGATAAAAATCACGCACGCACGCCGCGTACATTACACATGACTCAAGAAAAAAAATCAAAATATCAACAAACACTTTGGCCACGCGCCAACGGACATTTAAACATATAGTGTCGGTACAAGAAAAACAGCTAAAAACAAGAAAGAAAAACATGACTATTTACAAAGTTCCCCGGCCAAATCTAACTACATAATTGAAATAATCCAATTTTAGTACCTACATCACCGCTTCTGCATGTAGGACTAAGGACATCCTTCTCAACCCATTGCCCTATGGACAATTTAGCACTCCATAGTAGTCGTCTGCGTTGATTTCTTGAAGCTCATCCCAACTTCAAACCACGTGCTGATCATCTTGGTCTCGACTCCTTGGCAGAAAAGTTCAATGTTAAATATTTGCCTATCTATAATCGCTTGCAGGCTACTCAGTTCACCCACAATTGTCCTACTGCGATTAATAGCGAAGACTGGCCCTAATTATATCGCACATACGCACTATAAAAACACATACAATACACACAATTTATACATAAAATATACATCTCGAGTCCGCGCCACTGGCTCGTTAACAAGTTCAAAATCCTGGCTGCACTCGCAGTCGCTATCTCGTCCGGTATTTCCGTCCCGTCTTATGGACTTCGGTTCTGGTAAGCGCTAATGAGGGTGATACGATACTTCCCCCTTAAAGTTGAACTCGTCGTCTTTAAAAGAATGTTACAGTTTATCACGCGCTGGCGTGAAATATTTAGATCACACAACTTAGTTGATTTTAGAACAAAATGTATTATAGCTTATAAAATTCGGTACTGCCAACGCTGCGACTTTAGCTCCCCAGAGCTCAGAAAATAAATTAGCTTCACTGATTTTAGAGCGTAAAAATCATATTTCGAACTGGCGTGGAGTATGCCTCTGAAGGCTCCACAAGTATAGACTTAGATAAATTCGAGCGTCAAAATCACACTTCAAACTGGCGTGGAGTATGCCTCTGAAGGCTCCACAAGATAAGTACTTCGATAAATTCGAGCGTCAAAATCACACTTCAAACTGGCGTGGAGTATGCCTCTGAAGGCTCCACACAATAAGACTTAGATTGGCGTCAGGCCAGACTATTTATGAGAAACTGACAAGGGCGGCGGAGTGGGGCAAAGTCGGATAAAAACTTCCAGAGTTTTTGTCTCACAAAGATGGGGCTAGTGTCATTCTTCTCCAAATGAATCCAACGTCTCAAATTACTCGAGCGGAGATTAATCCGTTCGGCGGTTCCTTAGATACACACTTCCGCGCGCTTTTTACTACTGACGCCGTCCACCTCGTGGTCACGGCTTGGTCTCTTGCGATTGGCTGATTCAACCGTATGTTCGTTGAGAGGACCTCGTGATTCTTCCTTTATGTCTCCAATTTTGGTACAGTAGTTGCACAATTTGGCCTTGAACTCGACTAATTCTGGCCGTCCCCAGGAATAGCTACCAACTCAGCTTCTGTTGCAATCATTACGAAATGCTGGCCTCCCTAATATCCAAGTCGACTTCCTTATGTGCTGCCTGGGCCGTAGTAATAATAATAATAAATATGAATACTTATTTATCGAAGATCAATAAGGGTTCATTTATCCTCAGCAAGGTTTTGAAATTCCAAACAATTTATTGGTTTGGATTTCAAAAACAAAATCCACTGTAGTAACAACACATCTCTTTAAATCTCACTCAGCTGCTCGAGTGTATGCCCCTCTGACTCACTTAGTGTGCTCCCTTCTCGCTGGAATGTCATTCATATTTTCATTAGGTCTCCCCCTTCTCCTCACGTAGTTGCCACTCCCGTCGTCTCAGCTGCTCGTTGTTTACAAACAAGGTGCGTACTCACGCGCTCCCCGTGGATTTGAGTGTTTGCTTTCAAAAAAAAAAAATTTCTGGCAATACAGATTCTGCATAATCATCTTTCCTAATCATCAAATGGTTCCCTTCTGTAGTACGGTTTCAAATTGGCGCTATTAAAAACAGATTTTGCACCAGTGCTCACTTCTTCTAATCTGTAGGCATTGTTACCCAGATTCTTAATTACCCGGAACGGGCCAATGAATTTCGGACAGAACTTGGCGAAGACTTTGTTCTTAGGGTCGGAGATCGGTGGTCTACGAACCAGCACTAATTCTTGTTCTTGTAACTCTCGGTGAAACTTCTTTCCTCGGTACCGTCTCAGCCTTCGGTCCGCTTGGTTCCTCATGTGCTCCCTCGTTCGCTGGATTCGCAAATCATGCGCTAATAATGGATCCCTTGGGCAAGGAATGATCTTGTCCCAAGTTCTTTCCGGCAATATGTTGTGGTGTACAATCAGTGGGACTTGACCCGTCGACTCGTGCTTAGTAGTGTTCATGCACATCTCAATTTCCCCTACTTTGTCTACCCATTTATTGTGTTCGTTAGGAATCATTACTCTGTAGTATTTAGCGACACAGCGAATTGTTCTTTCGCTCGGATTTCCACAAGGATGACGAATACTTGAAAATATGTGTTTTATTCCTAGGCTCTCCAAACCTTGCCTAAAAACATTGCTTGTGAAATAGGTACCGTGATCTGATAGAATGGATTCCGGCTTCCCAAGCATCGGAATGACTTTGTTCTTAATTCGACTAAGGACTTGTCTTGATGTCTTCTTCTGAATAGGACATAGCACGACCATCTTCGAAAATACATCGACACATACCAAGAGGTGTCGGCATCCACGCTTTCCTTTTACTAAAGGACCAAAGCAATCGATCGCGAGCATCTCGCATGGTTTCTGCGGTAATAGTGGTCTTGGAGGTTGTTTCAGAATAAAGTTGTTCGGCTTTGTGCGCTGACAAGCGTCACACGTTCTAATTACTTCAACAATGGTGAATCTCATCTTGGGCCAAGTAAAGGTCTCCCCTATCGTAGCTTCAGTCTTATCCGTGCCGATATGTGCTAGGCTCTCGTGAACATGCCAAGTTAATCCCCTCTGTAGTGATGCTGGAACTAAGATCCGCAGTTTAGTATGATGCTCATCCACGTACTTATGTAACAAGTTATTCAAGTAGTGAAATCTCGCTTGTTTAGCACTGGCTTCCCGGTACTCCGGTGAATTTGGTTGTAACTCCTTCCTATAGAATTTTATCATCATCATCATCCATGGGTCAGCTTCTTGCTCCTTCCGAATATCCTTCAATCTTGCCAAAAACTCACGAGCCTTAGGTGTCAAGGTAATATTGTGAACTTCCGCTGTTACTTCGTTTCCGTCCTCAGGGTTTCTACTCAAGGCATCTGGTATGACGTTCAATTTCCCAGGACAATGCTCTATTGTGATGTCAAACTGCTGTATGTAGATGGACCAGCGCGTAACTCTCTCACTTGCTATTGTTGTCTTAAATAAAAATGTCAGTGCATGGTGGTCGGTTCTAACAATGATGGAATAACCATAGATCATCTTGCGCCACTGTTGGAGAGAATATAGAATTGCTAGTAGCTCAAGTTCCGTAACTGTGTAGTTCCTCTCATGTTTCCGTAATTTACGACTCGTAAATGCCAAATAGGATTTCTTCTTGGGTTCTTCAGCGTCCTCTTGGTACAGCATAGCACCAATCCCAATTAACGAAGCATCTGCTTGAATGATAAATTGTTTCTCAAAATCCGGATATCCAAGTTTCACACAGTTTTCCAATAAATCCTTCGTTGCTTTAAAAGACCTGTCGCACTCCTCGTTCCACGACCATCGATTCGCTTTCTTCAACATCTCCTGCATAGGCGCTACTGTTTCTGTGTAACCAGGGCAATTTTCTTTGAAGAAACCTGTCACTCCCAAAAATGCTCTAACATGTTTGACTTTGGTAGGTGTGGGAAATTTCTTAATAGCATCAATCTTGGCTGGATTAGGCCGCACGCCCTCGACATCAATTATATGTCCCAAATATAAAATTTCGCTCTGGCAAAAATGTGACTTTTTTAAGTTGATCTTGAAGTTCCTGGTTCTCAGGTTGTCCAGCAGTTTATTTAAATTTATCAAGTGTTCTTCCATTGTCTCAGAAGCGATTAATATGTCATCAACATATCTCGTGGTGAAGTTCTTGACCTCCTCAGTCAGATTTCTATCGAGTGCTCTAATGAGTGCACATCCCGCAGTTTTCACGCCAAAAGGCATTCGACACCAGATATAACTTTGATTATCGAATAAAAATCCCGTCAACAGTTGGGATTTTTCTTCAAGTTCAAGATGGTGGAAACTATTTGTCAAATCAACACTTGAGTATATCTTCTTCCCGCGGAAGCCTTTCAAAACATCTTTGATCCTCGGTGCTTGGTCGTGCTCAACTAGCAGTTTGCTATTTAAAACTCGCGCGTCCAGGCATAGCCTAATTGATCCGTTTGGCTTGGTCACAGCCAATATTGCGTTCAGATAAGGAGTTGCAGCTTTCCTTATCATGCCAGAATCTAATAAGTTAGTAATAATATCCCTCACCTGAGAAAAATGCTTCTCTGGGATCGGGTACAATTTACTTTTAAATGGGGTCCAATCTGTTACCTGCATCGCATATTGAAAATTTAAAATTTTCCCAGGTACGGTGTCAAACGCTCCTTTATGTAATCTTAAAATTTCTTCCAACCTTCTTCTATCAGATTCCCCTACGATGGCTTCCTTAAGTCGCTCCTGAAGTAGAATTTCGAATTTGGTTCCGCCCATTTCTTCTTCCGCCAAATGCACCCAAAGTTCCTGCGAAATATCTCGGCTGTCCATTTCTAGCACTGCTGTCTGGTTGACTTGCTCTCCCCTCAAGATCTTATCTCCGGCCTCATTAGTGCATTCCTCAACAACCCAAGTATTGGCCTCTCTCTCCAGCGGATTCTCTTCCATATTTAAACCCACATGATCCAATCCTTCTACTTGTTTGAAGCTTACAGTGTTGTTATGTAAATCAATTACAGCATGAAAATCGCAGATGAAGTTGGCTCCTAAAATTATATTGTAGTTCATCTTTGGAATAACAATGAATGTTTGTGAAAAAGTATGGTTCAATATTTCCAGATCTAGAAATGCTTGCTGTTTACAATTCATAGTTTTGTCAGGAATGACACCTCTGACTTTCATTAGCGGTACCGGCATAATAGGAACAGTCTGTTTTCTTGCTATTTCTTTAATCAAAATTTCAGTGACTAAGCTCACCTGGCTACCTGTATCAATCAAACATCTCACCCTCATACCTCCAATATGCGCGTAAATAATTGGTAGCTGTCTGATAACATTTTCACGGTTCTTCACCACTTCCTCCAGGCAGTCGTCTGGGAATGCTACCCACTCTTCTATATTGGCCACTATCATCTCTTCTTGCTCCCTGGCGATCTCCGTTTCTAGCCTGTCTCCTTTCAGTTCATTTGGTTTTTTTTTTATCCCGGGCCCCATTAGATGTGTTTCGCCGGTTATCATTCTGTCGCTCCTGTTGCCTCAGTAAACTCTCTGCCCCCTCTCCTTGATGGTTGTCTGGGCTCTGTCTGTTCGCCATGGCACGCCCCCACTTCTCCTTCTCCGCTTCTTCATTACTTAATTGATCCAAGTATTTACGGGATTCAATATATCGTTCGTCCCAGTTATTCCTATAATCCCCTCTGTTTTCTTGGCGATAGTCCCTGCCGTTACTCCATCTACCATCTCCATTTCTTTGGTAAGGTCTACCTTGTCTCTGGTTTCCCCTCCAATTCGTGTATTCCCGCTGGTACGTCCACTGATTATTTTGATTTTGGTTATTCTGATGATATCTCCCGCGGTTATTCTGATAATTCTGATTGTTGTTATGGAACTGGTTTCGGCCGTCAAAATCTTGTCTTCTTGGCGTGAACTGTGTCCCTGTGGACTGTGTCTTACTTTGGTTTCCCTGGCCGTGGTTATTTTGGAGTCCCTGAACTACCTCTGCCGTGTTGACACATTCCAAATTCCTTCTTCCTGTCTGTGGGCTTACCATACTCGTCTCATCTAAGTGTCTGAGTAATTCTTCGGCTTGGACTGCGGTCTGAATATTTCCTGCGACTAATAATTGTTGGATATGCATTGGGAGTTGTTTTCCGATGGTTAGAACCATATTCGGCTCGCTAGGCGGGTCATCAAAATCCCTGAATTTTACCAATTGCTGACTGAAGAATTCTGAAAAACGGGTTGGATGTGTACTGTGGTATTTGCGCGTGTACAGGTCCATTCTTAACCCTTGCTGTAACGAAGGACTCCAAAACTTCTTCAAAAACGCCTCGCGGAATTGAGCCATGTTTGTAAACGTGTACTTGAAACTTAAAAACCAGGTCAGGCTAGGTCCTTCTAAAAATTTCTCCACCATTCTTAATTGTTTCTCCGGGCCGATGTGTTGGTCATTAAAGTAGTCAGTTAATTGCCGTAGAAATGCTTTGGGAGTAGTTCCTGAATGTTCTTTAAACTTATCGGGCTTAAAATCATTACCCCGAATGACTTGGATGACTTGGGCTGGTGCCAAGTTCGGTTGCGGAGTTGAAGTCTCCCCCCTGTACTGCTGGAATGCATTAGTCGTTAGTCTGGGACTTTGACCCCGACTCGTGTCCTCAGCCAACTTCGAACCTGCCGGACTTCCAATACTTGTTTGCTTTTCCGGAATATTTTCGATTGAAAATAATGTCGCATTCTCTAACGACCTAATCTCGTTTTTTATGATTAATTCTGAATGTTCCTGTAATATCGACTTCATATTTTCCTCCAGTGCCTGCATTCGCTTTAAAACTGCCAGCCTGTCTTCCTTATTCGCATGAGCCTGCTGGTCCCAATCTCGCCGGATCCTACTTTTTAAGCTATTTATTTTCTCCTCGTTCCTCTCCTGATTTTTCTCTAGCTCTTCACGTATCCGTTCCTGCGTTTTTACTAGTTGTTCCCCCACCTCTTCTCTCATAGCCTCTTGCGTTTTTATTAGCTGACCTTCCAAATTATCCTGAGTTTTGACGAGCTGCTCCCCTACTTCTTGTCTTATGACCTCTTGTGTGTTTATTAGCTGGCCTTCCATCTCTTTTCTTATGATCTCTTGTGTTCTGCCTAATTGCTCCTCTAAATTTTCCCGCAAGTGTATCCGCTCGGTTTCAGCCTTAACTTCGACTTTATCTATTTCCTTTATTAATTCCAGCACGTTGTTATCTACCGAATTAATTTGCTGCTGTAGTTTCTCTTGGGTTTTCTTCACTCCCGCGGTGTTACTGACACATGCTGCCTCTATCTGCTTGAGTTTATCTGCCACCATCTCGTAAATTGTACTAATTTGTTATCAAATTTCGCTTCTAATTTCTTCATTTCGCCTAACTGTTTGATGTTGTTTTCCGCAACCTCGCCTGCCAGTTTCTCTACTTTTTGAACGCTCTGATTAATATCATTCGTGATTTTTCCTAACTGTTCGGTTTGTGTTACCGCCTGTTGTGACAATTTGTGGTTTAGTTCATTGAATTGTTTGTCAGTGTCTAATTTCTGGACTTCTAACTGGACCGAAATGTTACCGCTCATATCAAGTAATTGTTTTTCATTGTGCTCCCGCTGAGCTCCTAATTGTTCCTTCAATTGTTTATTTAATTGTTCTTCCGTCTTTACGGACATCTGTTCTAATTGTTTTTCACTATGCTCGCGCTGAGCTCCTAATTGTTCTTTCAATTGTTTCTCCGTCTTTACGGACATTTGGATCGACATCTGTTCTAATTGTTTTTCCGTCTTCACGGACATCTGTTCTAACAATGCCTTTATCTCATCAACACTCGCCATATCACACACAAAAATATTCAGAGAAAAACAGGGTTATGGGCTAAGGTTTCAGCCCTATACGCACATACATGTCACACATTTAAATATTACTGGCTCTAATTTAATGAAAATTTCAGTAACAAAATTTACTGAATACAAATGACACTTATTCCCAAACAACAAAATAACCCCTAGTGATCTGCTTTTTAATTCCTAACCAACAGAATTTACGAAACACCAATTAACCGAAGTCAATTAAATGTCAAATATAAGGCAACATCTTCCTGCTTTGACTGAGTTCATCAATAATGCAAATTTCTAATTTTAATGTGGGCGCCAGAACAAGTTTATAACAAATACCAAATCAAATTCTAACCTTGTTCAATATTTCTAACTTTAGGAACTCAGTGATTTTACTAATGCACATGGCGGTACAACATCGCCTCCATTTACTGAATTTACATGTCCGCTTGACCTGGCATCATTTCTCAACGAAATAAATATGAGATCAGCGAAGCAACAACAACAACAATCCCCACTTGGGCAGCCATTTTTGTTTTATGAACCCTTGCAAAGAAGCATATGAGACTCAGATTCGGGGCGTAACAGGTCATATTCGTAAGTTGCTGTCAGGGCGCTTCATTAACTTGCAGGGTAACATATAACAAAATAACATGCAGGAAAGAGTGAAGCCAGGGTTAAAACAACTGAATTTAATAACAAATCACCATATTTACATAAACAATTAACAACAAAAACTCCCACTTGACTCCCGCTTAATAAAAATGCCAAAACTAGGCGATATCTCTGGAGAGATTAATTACCTGGACCAAGCGTCCTTAAACTAAAAGATACAAAAAGGGACCATATAAGTGCGTACGCCGTTCTACATGCACCACGATGTGTACTTTGAATGCGTGATTCGTTATCATCCAGAATGACCCTTCAAACAACGAATCCGCATTTCCTAGAGCTAGACCGACACAAGGGAACACAACTACAATACTTAAGTTAAATCGACACTTCCTAAATCTACTATAAACAAACACAAAATTTCCGTGTGAAATTGGACTTAGATTGCCGTAGCAACATTTACTGCCTAAAAACTTAGGACTTCTCACACAAATCAACACAAGTACATTAACACGTGACCAATAGAAAATAATACTCAAATGACCGCTGTCAAAATTTACAAATACTCTACCACTACACCAAACGGGTGTGACAAACAAAATTACATGAAATCGAGTCATCAACAAAGCAATAGGCAAACAGCCAACATTTACGTTAATCACAATATTCTTATCCATACAAGGTACAACAATCCGTTACACACATGGCGAACTCCCCAATTAATTATGGCTTAAAAATTAGCCATCACAATGAACAGGTTTGCTACATGACAGCTTACAGGGTTCAGTCGGACAAATAGGACTGCCTATCAAAATAAGTCACAGGCAAAACGGGCGGTTTGTGGAACTCTGCATGTCTGTCAACCCACGTGTCAATAACCTCGACCTCCCAGAACATGGGGTCGAACCTCGAAGAAATGTGCCCCAAAGCACAATAATACGTGTGTGTCAGAAAAACATATGGACAAGAATCAGCAGTCTCCCAAGAGCACTCTGTCTTTCCATCTAAAAATACAACAGCAGCAAAATATATATAAGGGCGGTAGGACAACTACCCCCTCCTCACGTAGAATCAACACACACAAGACACATCAACACACACTGAATCACACGTATGGGTTGTGACAGACCCTGAAATAAAAGACACAAATAATATCCACATGCTGGCGCCATCGTTCTATGCCGTGACTAGTCACCTGAAAAGGACTCAAGAAAAATCTATCAAATTAGAACGAAGGTGTTCTACAATTACTTTTAAGTTGGTGCACTCGGCTACCCTAACATGAATAATAACCTGCTCAGCAAAATGTTTTACAATCATCTCCTCCCATTCCTATTTCAAATATTAACGTTAATAAAGCACCATTTATCGAATGTAACGGGTTCCGCAATTGCAAGGATAAAAATCACGCACGCACGCCGCGTACATTACACATGACTCAAGAAAAAAAAAATCAAAATATCAACAAACACTTTGGCCACGCGCCAACGGACATTTAAACATATAGTGTCGGTACAAGAAAAACAGCTAAAAACAAGAAAGAAAAACATGACTATTTACAAAGTTCCCCGGCCAAATCTAACTACATAATTGAAATAATCCAATTTTAGTACATCACCGCTTCTGCATGTAGGACTAAGGACATCCTTCTCAACCCATTGCCCTATGGACAATTTAGCACTCCATAGTAGTCGTCTGCGTTGATTTCTTGAAGCTCATCCCAACTTCAAACCACGTGCTGATCATCTTGGTCTCGACTCCTTGGCAGAAAAGTTCAATGTTAAATATTTGCCTATCTATAATCGCTTGCAGGCTACTCAGTTCACCCACAATTGTCCTACTGCGATTAATAGCGAAGACTGGCCCTAATTATATCGCACATACGCACTATAAAAACACATACAATACACACAATTTATACATAAAATATACATCTCGAGTCCGCGCCACTGGCTCGTTAACAAGTTCAAAATCCTGGCTGCACTCGCAGTCGCTATCTCGTCCGGTATTTCCGTCCCGTCTTATGGACTTCGGTTCTGGTAAGCGCTAATGAGGGTGATACGATACTTCCCCCTTAAAGTTGAACTCGTCGTCTTTAAAAGAATGTTACAGTTTATCACGCGCTGGCGTGAAATATTTAGATCACACAACTTAGTTGATTTTAGAACAAAATGTATTATAGCTTATAAAATTCGGTACTGCCAACGCTGCGACTTTAGCTCCTCAGAGCTCAGAAAATAAATTAGCTTCACTGATTTTAGAGCGTAAAAATCATATTTCGAACTGGCGTGGAGTATGCCTCTGAAGGCTCCACACAATAAGACTTAGATAAATTCGAGCGTCAAAATCACACTTCAAACTGGCGTGGAGTATGCCTCTGAAGGCTCCACAAGATAAGTACTTCGATAAATTCGAGCGTCAAAATCACACTTCAAACTGGCGTGGAGTATGCCTCTGAAGGCTCCACACAATAAGACTTAGATTGGCGTCAGGCCAGACTATTTATGAGAAACTGACAAGGGCGGCGGAGTGGGGCAAAGTCGGATAAAAACTTCCAGAGTTTTTGTCTCACAAAGATGGGGCTAGTGTCATTCTTCTCCAAATGAATCCAACGTCTCAAATTACTCGAGCGGAGATTAATCCGTTCGGCGGTTCCTTAGATACACACTTCCGCGCGCTTTTTACTACTGACGCCGTCCACCTCGTGGTCACGGCTTGGTCTCTTGCGATTGGCTGATTCAATCGTATGTTCGTTGAGAGGACCTCGTGATTCTTCCTTTATGTCTCCAATTTTGGTACAGTAGTTGCACAATTTGGCCTTGAACTCGACTAATTCTGGCCGTCCCCAGGAATAGCTACCAACTCAGCTTCTGTTGCAATCATTACGAAATGCTGGCCTCCCTAATATCCAAGTCGACTTCCTTATGTGCTGCCTGGGCCGTAGTAATAATAATAATAAATATGAATACTTATTTATCGAAGATCAATAAGGGTTCAGTATATTTACTTTCATTGATAATGTATCATTATGTCCAACCCCCACCCCAATGTTAATTTGACTTAGCTCATCCCCCTCCAGAAACAAACCCTAGTTACATCACTGACAGCACCCATTACAATTTTGGTAAAATTGTGTTGACCGATTGAAAAGCATTTAAATCTCAGCTTAAAATTACCTTTGACCACTTCACGTATAAAATACCCGTAATTTTGGAATAGGTTTCCTTCCATAAGTTCCCTTTCAATCAGTAATACGGCGAAATTCTCTACTCGGGATTAAAACTACGCTTATGATGGGCGTATAGTGTATACCAAATTCAATTTGACCCACCCTGCCATTCTCAAGTTAAAAGCGCGCAAAGAGAGACAGACAAACTGACAGGAAAGAATGTTACTTTCCATACATTCATCAATCTGATGGTTGGTTCCTCAGTTTAGGGGCTGCGACAACGCAGTCATGTAGCCCCGTGTACTTTGGGTGTGTGTGGAATCTGTCTGATAACCGGTGTTAATTGTGATGGCTGTATTAGTGTGTGTTATTGGTAATTCAGGTAAAGACTGAAAACTATCAGTTTCAAGTAGTTCCTACTTTTGCTACCAAATGCTACCGTCAACGACACCCAGCTGTAAACTTGGCTACTAAATTCCAGCGCAACCGCCACGTTGGAACTTAATAGAGCGTTAATCTAATCTAACCTACAAATTTAGCTCACATAATTGTAGTTAATGGAAGGTTCATTTACATGCTATAAATCTATGACTTTGGCCCGCGGGCTTTACAACCCCTCCGAAGGAAGGCATACTGAGGGATTTTAACACCCTTAAAACGTCCGACGACTTCGTCCGGGTTTGAACCCGCGATCTTGGGCAAAGAAGCTCAGCATGCTACCTACTACGCCACCGAAGCCGCCTTCATCAGTCTGAAACAAGAGAAAAATGCAAAACTTCGGATAAATTCGCTACAAACAGAACAACTTGGAATTTTTCATACCTAATGTTGGGCATTAAATCTAAACCACTGAAATATTCCCTATAGACAACTGTAATTGGATCAATAAAGAATATCTTCTCATTATAACTGTTGCCCTGCCTCTTGGGGCGATATTGTGGATATAATGGAGACAGGGTTGAGAGTACAACATAAAGTTCTTACGACTCGCGGCGATAAAACCAGAAAACCTTCACTTAAGGGCGGCCGGGTCGCAAAGTGGAAGGGCCTCAGCTATCACGGCTCGTTATTCCGACATGTGTCGTCATAAAAGGGCACAGCAGGCGCGTCCTTTGTTTTTCTGACCCTGCGGGATAGCCGAGTGCGTTGAATGTGCACCACGACCGCGACAGGGTGTTGCAGCAAGTCCGGAGATCGAGGGTTATAATCCCGGCGCTGACAGCGGCTGTCCTAAGTGTGGCTTTCCCCGGGTATATCCACACTCCCTCCAAGAAAATGATGCCGGGATAGGACCTTATCTCAGATCCAGGGGCCCTACCCCACACCTGTCTCTAAAGCAGGCCTGTCCAGCCATGCTACTGGTGGCTGTGGCGCCACGGCTTGCTAAGAGACTCGCTCCGTGGCAGACTAAGCCCCTTCTCTTCCTCGCTCCACCACCACTCCCGCCAGCTTCTCTTCTCACTACCTTCTCTTGCTAGAGAGGAGAAGACGGTCTTGCACCCCCTTCCCAGCCTCCACACTCCTGCCCTAAACACGCTGCGCTGCAGTGGGATGGGTCATAAGCCAAGTACGAAGGTGGATCAAAAAGTTAGTTGCACTAACGCGCAGCAGCAGCGCGCTGTGTGTCGCAAACGTGGGCACAGCCGAGAAAGTGACAGACACTGCCCACTCATCTGTTAGGTAGGTCGCTGTGCTGACTCGTCCTGTATGGTGTGAATAGCGGCCAAAAGCAATGGCGTGTCGACTGGACGTTCACTCCAAATATGAGGTGGTTGCGACAATCCGATTCCTATGGGCCAAAAGGAAGAATTGCACGAACATTCATCGTGTATGGGGAGCGGGCCATTTCCCGGCAAGGGATCGTAAAGTGGTGTCAGCAATTCGAAGCCGGACGCACGGATATCACGGACGAATATCGCGAGGGCAGGCCCGCAACGTCCAGGACCCGTGCAAATGTCAACAGTGTGAATGCGATCATTAGACAGAACGGTGGTCGACATTCCCAGACCGATGTGGAGGTGAAGGCCGCTGTCTCCGTGTGGTTGCAGAACGCTGGAGGAACTTTCTATGCATCCGACATCGACAAGTTGGTTGTGCGTTCGCAGAAATGTTTCGAGTCTCTTGGAAACTATGTGGATAAGCGACGTTACATTGCATGTCGTTATAGGCGTGTTGCTGTTGTATAGGTGGTGTAATAAATGGCCGTAACTGGGAAGTGCAACTTATTTTTTGATCTGCCCTCGAATCAAGCAAGGCAAGAAGGAAATTCTGATTTCCTCTTCTTAAATAGAACGTTACATTAGTTGTAGAAAAGTTGCGAATGGCAAAAAGGCGTTCAACATCAGAGGAGGGTGGTGGAAGCAACACTTCCTGGGAATTTAATTACTTAGTAGTACCCGACCCACCGCCTGCGGACGGCGAGTGGATGTGTCACACATTTAAAGAATAAAAAATAGGCAGTATGATTCAAAAGATTTGTTATAGCTACTGATTATTGGCTACTAATGTCCCATTCAACGTCACGCACAACGTTGCCAGCTCGCTACCTCCACTACCCCAACATCTTCCTCATTTGCAGCCATGCCTCGACTCCCACCTTCCCCACACAAACCCTGATTCACTAAGGTAAAGAACGTGGCACTAGCGTGGCAGACAACTGCCTCCGTGGCAATCTGGACAATCTTGAGTGAAGCCGCCGTGGCTTAGGCGGCAGCACGCCAGCCTCTCACCGCTGGGTCCGTGGTTCAAATCCCGGTCTCCATGTGAGATTTGTGCTGGACAATGTGGAGGCAGACAGGGTTTTCTCCGGGTACTCCGGTTTTCCCTGTCACAATTTCATTCCAGCAACACTCTCCCCTAACATTTCAATTCATCTGTCATTCATTTAATGAAGGCCCCAGGGTAGTGCGACAGGCTCCGGCAGCCGGCAGAGTTCATATCCTCGCCGCTAGATGGGGGCTTCATTCATTCCATTCCCTGACCCGGTCGGTCGACTGGAAGAAGGCTGTGGATTTTCATTTTCAATCTTGAGTGCGCATCCCAGGTGCGTCAGTGTTGAGTGCACGTGTGTGGCCTCTACTTCCGGTCTAGGAGTGGAGTGAGAGTGTCATCATGCTGGAAATCTTGAGTGACCAGTTCGAGGAGTGAATGAGTTTGCGAGAGCTAGTGTTGCACATAAACGTGTTGAAAATGGCAGAAAATCGGCAGATGCCTGACGAACTGATGCGAAATTTCATTGAACTCTATCGATGGCGGCTCCGGTGGCGTAGTTGGTAGCATGCTGAGCTTCTATGCCCAAGATCGCGGGTTCAAACCCAGCCGAAGTCGTCGGATGTTTTAAGAGCGTTAAAAATCCCTCAGTATGCCTTCCTTCGGGGAGGGGAAGTAAAGCTGTCGGGCCCATGTCATAGATTTATGGCTTGTAAAAGCACCCTCCACTAACTAAACTTGTGTGAAGCTAAGTTTGTAGGCTAGGTTTAATTAATGCTCTTAAGTTCCAACGTTCGTCACCAGGCGCTGGTTGCGATGGCAAGTTCACACCTAGGTGTCGTGGACGGTAGATTTGGTAGCGAAAGTAGGAACTACTTGAAATTATCGCCTGCAGTCCTTAGTTGAATTAAAGACAGATAACACACACTAATACAGTCATCACAAATAACACTGGTTATCAGACAGATTCTACACACACTCAAAGTACACGTGGCTACTTGACCGCGTTGTTGCTTCTGAGGTAGAATTCAGCCGGCTGGGATTGGAACCATCGTCGGAGGGCTGTCTTGGCGTCATCGTTGCACGTGAATTGCTATCCTTCAGGAAATAACCAGAAACAAAATGACATATAGCCTAATTAAAATAATATACTGCACCTTATATTTGTTTTGGAACTACCGAAGAGGTAGAGAACTATAGGAGGACATGTTTCGTTCGTGAAGCGAGCATCACCAGATCCAAATATACAAGAGAAGATAGCTCTATAAAACACTACCAAACCCTCTGAAAAGTTGCAATATCAAAATTGTCAATAAAGCATCACTGATAGATGGCTTCAGAGCTCTCCTTACTCAGGGAAGGCCATTAAGATGAGAAGTGTTTTCAGATAAACGTGACTCAGCTAATGCGTTGTGTTGAATCTCGGCTACTCGCGGGATTCTTTATATCAGTGCTCGCATGTTGTTGGAATCAACCACATAGCGTAGCCCTATGCGGTAAGTTGTGCACCTCGACTGCAAATGTGAATGTGTGGTAAGTCGTTTCATTCTCGATGGCGAGCCACAGTAGAGAGTTTCGCTGTCTCTTCGAGTCAAATGTTAAATATTTAAATCAGTACTATTGTATGGATCTGATTCATGGAAACCACTAATAATGGAATCACCTATCGGCTGCAGGATTTCATAATTAGGTGTCTCAGAAGAATAATGAACATATACTATACACATCAAAAAATGTTTTGCATATTGCTATAGGGCACAGTGGGGTTGAAGGTGAGGACGGACTTATTTATTGAGCAGTGTCCACGCCTGCCCTACAAAATTGAGATCGGGAGAATAGGTAGGCCATTCCATTCTGGGAATACCATTCTCCTGAAGAAAGGCATTGCGGGCGAGCGTTATCGTCCATAAAAGTGAAATTTGGGCCGAAATTGTCTGCATAGCCTTTCACTACAAGTGCCAGGATAGCATCCCTGTAACGTATGTCTGTCATACACCCTGGGATGTACACAAGAGGGGTTCCGCGACCATACATGATGCCATCCCAATACATTGCACCTCCTCCTCCCTGTTGGTATCGGTCGTGCATACGTTCACCGGGTCGTCTCCACACTCGCACAGATCTATCCTCATTGACACAGCCGATATACACGCACGCAAGAACGACTAATGGGTCTGAGACTCTTGGCCAGCAATATGTAAAACTGATTTTGATGTAAGTACATTGGCCTGAAGTAATTGCGAATGAAGAACTTTGGGTCTCGGAGTCACGGAGGACCAGATCCAAATCCAAATAAGGAGCAAATGGAAGTGGATGAAGACATCCGGAGATTGATAGTTTCGAATCTGACTGGGTCAAATTACCCACGCTCTCTCAGTGGATTCTATGCCCAAAATCGCGGGTTCAAACACGGCGGAAGTCGTCGGATTTTTTAAGAGCGTTATAAATCCCTCAGTATGCCTTCCTTCGGAGGGGATGTAAAGCCGGTGGTCCCATGTCATAGTTATGGCATGTTAAAGATCCTTCCACTAATTACACCTACGTGAAGCTAACATTATACATAGGTTAAACATTCGACAAATGCTCTTAGGTTCCGACGTTCGTCGCCAGGAGCCGACTGCGGTGGCATCTGGTAATCAAGTTCTGAACTAGTATACTAGTCGTTGACGGTGGCGTTTGGTGGCAAAATTAGGAACTACTTGAAAAAATTCAATGTCTGCAGTCCTCACTTGAATTGAAAACAGATAACACACACTGATACAGTCATCACAATTAACAAGGGTTATCAGACAGATTCTACACACACCCAAAGTACACGTGGCTACATGACCGCGTTGTCGCAGCCCCTAAACTGAGGAACCAACCAACCAACCAACCATCTATCAGTGGAAATGTAGGTATGCCATTATTGTAACTGTACAAGCAGAATTCATAATTCAGCGGCACAACACATCACTGTAAATTTAGAATTTGTGTTGTAAGCAATGAGTTTAATCATTATAAACATCCCATTTATCCTCCTGACACTAGCGCAATATTTTAGACATGGCTGTCACCCCGGAGGTCCGGGTTCGATTCCCGGCTCTGCCTAGAAATTTAATTCTGGTGTGAGGGCGGGAATGGGGTACACTCAGCCTCGTGAGGCAAAACTAAGAAGAGGTGAGTTTGATTCCCACCTGAGCCATCCTGGAGATGGTTTTCCCACTTCTACTCCTAGCAAATGCTGGGATGGTTCCTAATTTAAGACTACGGCCGCTTCCTTGCCAATCCGTAACTGAATTACAAATACACTACAACTACTACTACTAATAATAATAATGTTATTTTCTTTTACGACCCTTTTAACTACTATGCTTTTAGAGTCGCCGGGGTGCCGGAATTTCACCACAAAGGGGATCTTTAACGTGCCAGTAAATCTACTGACACAGCTCCCTCGCATTTGCGTACCCTGCGCCAGGATTCGACCCTGCAACCTTGGACCCAGCAAGCGAGATGTTACCGCTGAGCCACGCAGGCAGCCACTACTACTACTATACTCTGATTTACGGAAGGTGAACGGCGAAGGCTGTCATCTGCTTGAAGGGTGAGGTGTGGAGTGGAGACGGGAGAGGTAACGGTCTCCATGGCAACAGCCAGCAGAGTTGCAATGCATGCAGAGACAGCTGTGGGTACATGGCTTGAACCAGTGTTCTACTGTGTCTTGACTCGTCACGGTCATTGGACCGCCAGGCAGGGGGGACTAACTTACCCAGTATGTGTGTCTTCCTGCAAGTGTCTTGGAATGTCATGAGTCATGACCTGTCCCAGTGGCAACGCAGCATTTCCCCACGTGCTAGCTTTGACAGCTGTCAGCGTTTATTATTGGTAATACAACCGACAGTAGTGGCTACGCGGGCTAAAGCGCTGCGTTAGGTCAAGGGGCCAAGCTCTCTGCTGACTCGGTAGACGCGTGGGTTCGAGCCCCACCGTCGGCTGTCCTTGAAATGGTTTTCCGTGGTTTCCCATTTTCAACACCAGGCAAATGCTGGGACAGTACCTTCTGACAGGCCACGGCCGCTTCCTTCCACATCCTTGCCCAATTTCATTCATCTTCCTCCATTCCCTCTCTCATCCCGACGCGCAGGTCGCCCACGGGCGTCGACTAGAAAGACCTGCACTCGGCCTCTCAGGAGGCTAGACGAAAAAAAATAAAAATTGGTAATACAGATTATACTACTAGTACTACTACAGACACCACAATAACATCGCCATGAGGAGTACAACACCAAGTTAAGTGAACATTATAATAAGTTTTATCTTGTGTATGCTAAAATTTGTTAATTAATAATAATAATAATAATAATATCGTATGGCCTCGGATGCCTGGTGCAAGCTTTGTTAATTGACACCCAGAGGGTAGCTTGCATGTCGAATTTCGTCGTTCCTTTGAACGCTATGAAAGTCAAGGAGGTTAGATAGATATCTAAACTCCTTGACACTACAGCGCTTTCAAGTAGAGAATGGAGGAACTTTGTGTTGGCGGAAAATCCCGAGATTAATTTTGCCATTGAACACGGCCTACTGAATTCAAATGGGTTCTTTAACATGCCAACAACGTATGACATGAGTGTCGTGATTTTTGTCGCCTTTCAAAAATCACTTACCATGGCCAGGAGCGAACCTGCAATCTTGGGGTTGGTAGTCCGACACTATAACCACGCACCCACCGTGGCAAGCATTTGTTAATTGATTTATTATTATTACAGTGTGTTATTCTAAATTGTATACTCGTGTATACACACCCTTACTCTCGTAATTCACAAAACCTTGAGCACAAAACAAACCTAACGTATAACGAGATTCAAATTGTGAATCAAATTATTATCACCTAACGACGTGCTATTGAATTACAGTAGTGAATTTACATTACTTACTTACTTACTTACTTACTTACTTACTTCCCATGTCCGCTCTCGGAGCAAAGGGCTGCAACAAAATTCCTCCACTGATTTCTTCTTCCAGCCAGCCTCTGCAGATCTGCCCAGGATTTGCCAGTCGCCTTCCGGTCCTCCTCAACACTTCTTCTCCAGGTATTCGTTGTTCTCCAAAGTCCTTACAACGTACTTCACTCAATCCTTCTAATTAGTAGTTTCTCATTTCTGCGCAGACCTGCTTTAGCCTGCCTGTTTGGCGTAAAGTTCTTATATTCCAGCATCCGATTTTCGTAATCATTTTCATGCCGAAAATCGTCAACTGTTTATCAGTCCAGTTATTTTATGTTGCAGTTTCAGTAATCGAATAAGTTCAGATGTGTGAGTGATTGGCCCACAGCACCCTATCATGGTGGAGGGGCTGCCTCTTCACTGTGCCCATGCACACAGATGTTGAGTTTGATGTTCAACTCTTCTCTAGTTTGTTTTTCCAGAGTGGGACGAGATATCCACTCCAACCCTCCTCCTTTTTCAGACGGGCTTGCGACCGTCCTTGGCGGAATAGTGAATTTACATTAGTGAACATTTAATCTTCAACACAGTGATTAGGATCTGATGATGACCACTTGAGGGTCGAAACGCGTAATCCTAAATTGCCCATTTAAGTGCGATAAATTGAAAAGGTGCGCTTTGATCTTTTGAGGTGCGTAGAACAGATTTTGAGGTGCGCTTTGATCTTTTGAGGTGCGTAGAACAGATTTTGAGGTGTGCTTTGATTTTTGAGGTGTGCAGAACAGATTTTGAGGTGTGCTTTGTTTTTTGAGGTGTGCAGAACAGATTTTGAGGTGCGCTTTGATCTTTTGAGGTGCGTAGAACAGATTTTGAGGTTCGCTTTGATCTTTTGAGGTGCGTAGAACAGATTTTGAGGTGTGCTTTGATTTTTGAGATGTGCAGAACATATTTTGAGGAGGGCTTTGATCTTTCGAGGTGCGTAGAACAGATTTTGAGGTGGGCTTTGATTTTTGAGGTGCGCAGAACAGATTTTGAGATGTGCTTTGATTTTTGAGGTTGCAGAACAGATTTTGAGGTGTGCTTTGATCTTTTGAGGTTCGTAGAACAGATTTTGAGATGTGCTTTGATTTTTGAGATGTGCAGAACAGATTTTTAGATGTGCTTTGATTTTTGAGGTGTGCAGAACAGATTTTGAGGTGTGCTTTGATCTTTTGAGGTTCGTAGAACAGATTTTGAGGTGTGCTTTGATTTTTGAGGTGTGCAGAACAGATTTTGAGGTGGGCTTTGATTTTTGAGGTGTGAAGAAAAGATTTTGAGGTGCGCTTTGATTATTTGAGGTGTCCAGAACAGATTTTGAGGTGCGCTTTGATTATTTGAGGTGTGCAGAACAGATTTTGAGGTGGGCTTTGATTTTTGAGGTGTGCAGAACATATTTTGAGGTGCGCTTTGATTATTTGAGATGCGCAGAACAGATTTGGAGGTGTGCTTTGATTTTTGAGGTGTGCAGAACAGATTTTGAGGTGCGCTTTGATTTTTGAGGTGTGCAGAACAGATTTTGATGTGCGCTTTGGTTTTTGAGGTGTGCAGAACAGATTTTGAGGTGCGCTTTGATTTCTGAGGTGTGTAGAACAGATTTTGAGGTGCGCTTTGATTATTTGAGGTGTGCAGAATATGTAATGTTTTCCAGGAGTGTCGTTACATATTTATATCTTGTACCCCACCCTTTCATTGGGCACATTCGTGTTGACTGACTGAAGAGCTACACAAGACAATTTGTATAGGCTTCAATAACAATGGTTATCAGACGAAATCTACACACACCCAAGTACATGGGGATGAATGACCACGATGTCCAAGCCTCTCAAATGAAACAACATCAACAACCACAACAATCTCACATGGGGGAATTTTAAATAATAATTTGCAGACAGACACAATAGGTGTGTTGTCAAGAAGTCGCCTTTCGTGGTCTCGAGGTAGGTACGTATTAAAACTTCGGATGCTAAGTCCCTCTGTTCCAAAAAATTGAATGGCGCGTTGCGATGTTTAGGCTAGGGCAAAATGCATATCTATGTACACCAGATACTGACTGGTGCAACGATACTATCCTACATGCTAATTTCGGAGGTGTGCAATTATACGAGTACGAGTATCTAGTCTCAGATAATGTACAATATCGTATTGACCCCTGAGAACTGGCGTGAAAAAATATAACACGAGGACTGGTGCCGGGTCATTTAGACACATAGTATAACACTCCCTATTTTCAAGTCGTACGGATTTTAATTAAGTAATTTACACCGGGTGTCTTTCGATAAACCAACCACAAAATGAAGTTTAGTTGCATTGTTTGAAATTAACATTTCAGAAAAATTGACAATACATGTTGGAACAGTATAGTGTAATTGGCCTGAAAATTGGCAGCAAAGCAATTATTTTCAAATTTATTCACCTGATGACCAAAGTATCCCTAGCCCCTAAAAATAGGTCAAGAAGAACGTGAGTCTTGTAGTTTGTTCTGGTGCTGCACAAAATAGGTGGATTCGCCCCCTTATTTTTAGCCTATTTTCATTTTATGGAAAAATAGGCTAATGAGATCACCTTTTGTCCGTGTGCGTGTGTGTCCCCCTAATAACTTCTAAACCGCTGGAGTGATTACAATGAAACTCAGTAAGATTATAGCACTATTCTGGCCGACCACGACCGTGCCCTTCAAATTTTATTGTGTCTCACCAATCCAACATGGCGGCTGTGCGAAATATTTCACCAGCATTCAGTATCTCCGAAACTATTACTGATATCACCTTGAAATTGTTTACGGTGATAAAGTGCACTACTAAAAGTGCACCTATGAGACTTTCATAAACCTGGTGATTACAAAACCAACATGGCGGCCAAGCGAAGTTGAGACTTTTAAATAGACTTTTCTCGCGATTTAACTATCCAAACGTAATGGAACTTGGTACAGCAAATGTTCATACACATTGTAATGCACTGGAGTCTAATTTAGTTCAATTGTTTACTTAACCTCAAAATGGCGGCTGTGCGAAATATTTCACTGACATGCTATATCTCCGAAACTATTACATATATCACCCTGAAATTTTGTACAGTGATAAAGGGTACTGATACAAGTTTATCTATGTAACTTTCATAAACCTGTAAAGTACAAAACGAACATGGCGGCCAAGTGAATTTGAAATATTTTAATTGACTTTTCTCGTGATTGAACCCTCTGAGCACAGTGAAATGTGGTACAGTAAATGATTGTACATATTGTAATGCACTGGCATCTAATTTAGTTCAATTGTTTACATAACCTCAACATGGCGGCTGTGTGAAATTTTAAAATTAAGTTTTTATTTCTTGTGTCGTAATGATGCAATCGAAGTGAAAGTTTGAATAATGATCCTAGGCAATAATTGTCCTTGAATGGTACATAACTCTATAGCCTATACATATAACAATCCAAAATGGCGAGCATCCGAATTATTTAGACGGTTCTCAATATCTATGAATCATTTACAGCAATCAAACTGAAATTTCGTATGTTCAAAGAGGTTATGAACATATGTTCACCTATAGAACTTTCAGTAACCTGGTGAGCACAAATCCAACATGGCGGCGACGCTAAGTATAAATATTTAGATGGACGTTTCCTGCGAATTAACTATCCGAGTGCAGTGAAACGTTGCACGTTAAATGATTATGCAAATGTTATTCCACTGGCATCTAATTTATTTAAATTGTTTGCATAATCACAAGATGGCAGCTGTGCGAAATTTTAAAATCCCGTTTTTACTTCTTGTGTTCTAATCATGCGATTGAAGTTTGAATACCACAGATACACAATAATCTTAATGTAATAGTACAAAAATAAAAATCCAACCTGGCGACCATCTGAGATATTTAGACGGTTCTCAATATCTACGAATCTACCACAACCTTCAAACTGAAATTTTGTATGTTGATAGCGGCAATTAACATGAGTAGGATATATAAAAATAGGCTGTATAGTTCTTCACGGAATTACTTGTTAGCCTATATATCGTCCCGACTAATGTATGCCGAGAATTGTCACGCGAGGACTGGCGCCATGGGTAAATCTGACCCGACGGTAAATAACATAGTAATAACTTGGGTGTTCACAAAACTATGGACGTGTTACTTTTGCAGGGTGAAGTTCATGGCTAGGAAGGAAGGTATTGTAGGTGACAGGAGATAAGGGTTGAACAAAACGAAAATATAGAACATTATTTAATAACAATCTATAAGCAAGGTGACAGAGAAGACGTTGCAAATTACAGACCGGTGTGTCTAACATCTATAATTTGTAAATGTATGGAGCGGCTAGTAGCAAACAGTGTGCTGGAATTCCTACGGGAGAACAATCTGCTCGATCCAAATCAGCACGGTTTTCTTCCGGGTCGTTCTTGCACTACTCTATTGACAAAAGTCATTGATGAGTTTCAGTTCTACTTGAATCAGCCAGAAGTGAAACAAGTGGACTGTATTGCACTGGATTGGGCTAAGGTCTTCGATCAAGTGTCTCATGAAAGACTTTTGTTAAAGCTACAGCAGCTTAACATACGGGGTAGCTTACTTGCATGGGTGAGGTCATTCCTAGAGGGTCGAACACAGTGTGTGGTGTACGGAGGAGCTCGATCGCAGGCTGCTCAAGTTACTTCTGGAGTGATTCAGGGCTCTGTGATCGGACCTCTTCTCTTCACTATATATGTGCTCGATCTTCCTGGCTGTGTCAACTCATCAATGTCACTATATGCAGATGACACCGTGCTATACAGGGGCATTAAATGTGAAGAAGATTCCCTCTGTCTTAAATCAGATTTGGACAACTTATCGCTGTGGTGTTCTGTGAATAATTTAAATATAAATGTACAAAAATGTAAATACATAAGAATAACCAGGTCACAAAAACCCATTGAGAATGAATACAAAATTAAGAACAGTGTCATCCCACAGTGCACAAACTTACAGCTATTAGGGGTAACAATCTCCGACACCCTGAATTGGAACATTCAAAGTGAAGAGGCAAGATATAAGGCCACCAAAGTTCTGGGTTTCTTGTACAGAAACATGAGAGGTTGTAAACCTAGAGCCTTCAGGATGGCTTACACATGCATGGTCCGTCCAATATTAACGTACGGCTTACCTGCTTGGCATCCCACTACAGCGGAAAACATGAACAAGCTCCAGCGTGTACAGCGCCGCGCAGAAAGGCTAATAGCTCGTTATTCCCCTTCCCCTTTGTCAAAATTTCCATCTATAGAGGCAACAGCCAAACAAATTGATCTAATTTTTCTTAAAAAAAAATCCCTTACAGGTTCCATTAATATTGACCCTTTTTGCCGACTGTCATTGGCATATCGCTCAGTTCGGAGAGGACGAGGTGTAACCCTCGTTCCGCCCTTCGCACGTAGCAATGCTTACCTGACAGGTTTCTACGGCCGCTCTGCGCGGTTATGGAACGCGCTGCCAGGGGAAGCCAAGATCTTGCCTCTTCGGAAATTCAAGCCCTACGTAAAAAGGTACATCGTATAAATAAACGTATTGTTACGTACCGCCGCGAACCGGCAGGAGACTTTCGGGTGAGCGACAGTGTGACAGACCAAAGCAGCTGTCTCGTTGGCCTTGGGCCGAACCATCAGCCGGAGAGAGAAAGTTACCACATCCTCCCGGCCCCTCCCACCGGCAGATACAATAGCGGGACATCTGTAAGTCATCGCGGGCGGGCCAGAATATACGTGAAACGTCTGGACTTAGAACCATCGAGAACAGACTAAATGCGGCAATAGGTTGTCACATTTCGAACTTTCCAGGCCAGGGACTTATCTCATATAAACCAGTGAGCCGCGGCGAGGAGGCAGTTGTGTATGGGAGAGTATTGCAGTGTATTGGGCAGTATTGGTCAGTGCTAGTGTGTACTGAAGTGATGTCGAGTGAGTGCGTACGGAGCAGTACAGCGATTATTACTGGACGTCTACGGTAACAGAGTGGAAGCCTCTCTGCCAGGGTGCAACTTTGAGTCAGGACTGTTAGTGCTTGGAGGTGTCGCGGTGCTTCGTGGAAGGCGTGGTCGTGGGATCGACACGGGACGAGCAACATCGCACAAGGAGCAGCAAGATCACTCTGGAAGTAAGTGACGTGGCAGGGACAAGGCTGTAGAGTACCTGTGTAGACTGTACGTGTGAGTGTAAGCTGGATCACTGTAACGCCTCACGGACAGGGAGAGCATAAATAGCGAGGACAGTGGTAGATTGTAAATGTGGAAACTAATAGTGACTAGTAGTGTTTTCTGAGGTTAGACTCAGTGTGTGTATATGTGTGCACTGTGTATGTTTGTAGGTCTGTAATAAATTATATTTCGTTAAAGGAACAATTGTGTTTGTGCTTTTCGCCCACCGTAATCCAGTTAACGTAAGTGCCACTACGGGGTGGCACGTAACAACTGGTGTCAGAAGCCGGATTACGAACCCAAGCAAGCACAACACCTGAAGGTCCTAGGTTCAAAATCGTGCAGGTCTTTGTATCACAGTTCATTATTCTCCTGCGAGTGCATGCCCGTCACAAGTCAGACAAATAAAATGGATGCGCAAATACCACTCCTGCTAGAAAAGTTAACTTCCAAGATAGAGGATGTGGAAAAGAAAATGACAGAACATTTCGAAAAAGTGGGTAAGAAAATGACGGAACAGTTTGAAAACCTGGGAAAGAAAATGGTGATATATTCGGAAAATTTGGAAAAGAAAATTGGGGAAAGTTCCGAAAATTCTGAAAAGAAAATGGAGCAGGGAACTAGTCAGGACGAGCTGAAATATGACCTGAAATCAAGACCGGAGTATAACAAGCTTGGAGGTGATATGGAAAGCGGGGCGGCCGAGGACGCTGATGGCCAAGACAAACAGTTCGTGGAGTCCGGAGTTCGGAATGCTCAGCGAGTCAGGGACGAGCCACTGGGAAGCGTCACGGGCATGGAAATCGGGCCGAGACTTAGCAGCTCTGACGACAGGAACAGCGTCACGAGTGTGAGGACGCCGCACGTCGATGAGGCTTCATCATGGCAGATCTGCGGGACCGGGTTCGACACTGTGGTGGACCATGCCAGGTGTACGTTGGAGGACGTAGCCATTCAGCTCACCACAGGACTTCGCATGGTGGAGGTGCTACACAACGTCCGGACGGGGACTGGGTACAACGGGATCGTCGCGACGCTGGAGGAGCATCGTGGGGACTACCAGCTACCTGCCATGTACCACCTACGGCTAGAAGGGAGGAACGGGCGCGCGAGTAAGTCAATTGAAGAGCTCGCGCTGGCTAGCTCGCCTCCCGTGCACGTGCACCGAGAGGCGGCGTACATCTTCGTGGATGGGCATCGCGACGCCATGGTACGTGAGTATTCGATGCTCAGTAGAAGGCGCTACCCGCGGCAGGTAAAGACCATCGCGTTGGGAATGGCGGTGACGAGGAGGACAACATGGGTAACGCCACCGAGGAGGAGTGACGCCGCCGGAGACGAAGAGGCAGTGGAGGTTGGCTACCCTCCACCAAAGCAGCGTAAACCATCACCGGGACGCCGTTGCAGTAGGAAAGCCACCTGTTGGCTACGGTGTGAAAGGGGCCATCTAATGAGCAGCTGTCGGCAAGGAACAGCCTCACGGTTAGAAAATCGAGTGAGGGCCAGGGCCAGCCAAAACAGGGGCTTGTCAGCGCCGTCAATGCCACCCCTTCGGACCTCGGACGGCCTTTACGACGAACAACTCGAGGCGAGTTGCTTTAAAGAGGGGAGCAGTGTTACGTACCGCCGCGAACCGGCAGGAGACTTTCGGGTGAGCGACAGTGTGACAGACCAAAGCAGCAGTCTCGTTGGCCTTGGGCCGAACCATCAGCCGGAGAGAGAAAGTTACCACATCCTCCCGGCCCCTCCCACCGGCAGACACAATAGTGGGACATCTGTAAGTCATCGCGGGTGGGCCAGAATATACGTGAAAAGTCTGGACTTAGAACCATCGAGAACAGACTAAATGCGGCAATAGGTTGTCACATTTCGAACTTTCCAGGCCAGGGACTGATCCCATATAAACCAGCGAGCCGCGGCGAGGAGGCAGTTGTGTAAGGGAGAGTATTGCAGTGTATTGGGCAGTATTGGTCAGTGCTAGCGTGTACTGAAGTGATGTCGAGTGAGTGCGTACGGAGCAGTACAGCGATTATTACTGGACGTCTACGGTAACAGAGTGGAAGCCTCTCTGCCAGGGTGCAACTTTGAGTCAGGACTGTTAGTGCTTGGAGGTGTCGCAGTGCTTCGTGGAAGGCGTGGTCGTGGGATCGACACGGGACGAGCAACAGCGCACAAGGAGCAGCAAGAGGACTCTGGAAGTAAGTGACGTGGCAGGGACAAGGCTGTAGAGTACCTGTGTAGACTGTACGTGTGAGTGTAAGCTGGAACACTGTAACGCCTCACGGACAGGGAGAGCATAAATAGCGAGGACAGTGGTAGATTGTAAATGTGGAAACTACACACATCAAAAAAAGTTTTGCATCACCTCGGTTCCAAGAGTTCCGGAACCGTTAAATACAAAGGGAATAGAGATCAACACAAACAACATTTCAGCTCGTTTTATTGCTCATGAGACCCACACATTGCATGTTGTACCATCATACAGCTAGACTTTCAGCATTTGTGGTCCAGATTGCAGTACACACCACTACCTCTAATACCCAGTAGCACGTCCTCTTGCATTGATGCATGCCTGTATTCGCCGTGGCATACTATCCACAAGTTCATCAAGACACTGTTGGTCCAAATTGTCCCACTCCTCAACGACAATTCGGCGTAAATCTCTCAGAGTGGTTGGTGGGTCAAGACGTCCATAAACAGCCCTTTTCAACATATCCCAGGCATGTTCGATAGGGTTCATGTCTGGCGAACATGCTGGCCACTGTAGTCGAGCGATGTCGTTATCTTGAAGGAACGCATTCACAAGATGTGCACGATGAGGTCGAGAATTGTCGTCCATGAAGACAAATGCCTCTCCAATATTCTGCCGATATGGTTGCACTATGGGTCGGAGGATGTCATTCAGGTATCGTAAAGCCGTTTCGGAGCCTTCCATGACCACCAGTGGCGTACGTCGGCCCCACATAATGCCACCCCAAAACATCAGGGAACCACCACCTTGCTGCACTCGCTGGACAGTGTGTCTAAGACGTTCAGCCTGACCAGGGTGCCTCCAAACACGTCTCCGACGATTGTCTGGTTGAAGGCATATGCGACACTCATCGGTGAAGAGAACGTGATGCCAATTCCGTGGGGTCCATTCAGCATGTTGTTGGGCCCATCTGTACCGCGCTGCATGGTGTCGGGGTTGCAAAGCTGGACCTCGCCATGGACGTCGGGAGTGAAGTTGCGCATCATGCAGCCTATTGCGCACAGTTTGAGTTGAAACACGACGTCCTGTGGCTGAACGAAACGCATTATTCAACATGGTGGCATTGCTGTCAGGGTTCCTCCGAGCGGCAATCCGTAAGTAGCGGTCATCCACTACAGTAGTAGCCCTTGGGCGGCCTGAGCGACGCCTGTCATCGACAGTTCCTGTATCTCTGTACCTCCTCCATGTCCGAACAACATCGCTTTGGTTCACTCTGAGACGCCTGGAAACTTCCCTTGTTGAGAGCCCTTCTTGACACAAAGTAACAATGCGGACGCGATCGAACTGCGGTATTGACCTTCTAGGCATGGTAGAACTACAGACAACATGAGCAGCGTACCTTCGTCCTGGTGGAATGACTGGAACTGATCGGCTGTCGTACCCCCTCCGTCTAATAGGCCCTGCTCATGCATGGTTGTTTACATCTTTGAGCAGTTTTAGTGACATCTATGAACAGTCAAAGGGACTGTATCTTGGATACAATATACACAGTCAACGTCTATATGCCGGAGATCTGGGAACCGAGGTGATGCAAAACTTTTTTTGATGTGTTTAATAGTGACTAGTAGTGTTTTCTGAGGTTAGACTCAGTGTGTGTATGTTTGTAGGTCTGTAATAAAATATATTTCATTAAAGGAACAATTGTGTTTGTGCTTTTCGCCCACCGTAATCCAGTTAACGTAAGTGCCACTAGGGGGTGGCACGTAACAGTATGTATGAGTGATTGATTGTCTCGCTGAATGAAAATCTGAATGGAATGAATGAATGTATGTATCGCGTGATCGAGGTTATGAAAGTGCGTGCGTGAGAGAGTGAGTGAACAGGGAAATGTACTATGTCAATATTCTAAATATGTAAATACTGCAAATATCTTTGTAAAACTTGTAAATATTGTTAAAACAAATGTACAGTAGATGTAAGCTGTGCCTGTGAAGCATGAAATATGTATGTGGGGCTTGCCCTTTTTCACTAGGCCTTCCATACTTCGTGTACGATTTGTGGTAAATAAATAATAATAATAATAATAACACAGGCCTACAAAAAAAAGGAAGTTTTTTGGTGCCGTTAATTTTGTAACTGATTTTAGGTATAATTGGGTCGCTGAATCTAAATATGAAATCAATTTTTCTCTAACAGCTCTATTTTTTAGATATCAGTTTTCCTCTCTCACCTTTATCCTTTTAAATCTGTGTTGTTTTACACGAAATGTGCAGTCCTAACTCCATTTTAGAAAAGAGTGGCCTAAGAGAAAAAACATGGATGTTGGGAGGGGGGAATGTTATTAACGACCACTAAGTTGAATGATAGAAAATCATCGTCCTTCCACAGTGCCTAATACATACACGTATTAATCGCATGTAGTTTATTTCTGGATTAGGGCATAACCCAGCTCTTTTGGGTACACTCGTGTTGACCGACTGAAAAGCACCAAACATTTGTTTACTAAGGCAACACTGAAAAAATGGTTTCAAACCCCACAAACTTCCACTGCATATTAAGCTGTGCTTTATGAGGCAGTTTTTTTTATTTTTTTTAGCGTATGGCTTTTAGTGCCGGGAGTGTTCGAGGACATGTTCGGCTCGCCAGTTTTGTAGCTGCTTCGAGACGGACACCCAATGGGTGAGCTACAAGTACCGTTGGGGAGGGAAGGAGGGAAGTTGGAATGTAAGGACGAGGAGTTGGGAGGTAGCGGCTGTGGCCTATAGTTAGGGACCAACCCCGGCATTTGCCTGGAAGGAAGATGGGAAACCACAGAAGACCATCTTCAAGGTTGCCGGCGGGGGGATTCGAACCTCCTCGCCTCCCGGATGTGAGCGACTGCCATCAGTCATGCCGTAACCACCACGGCTAACTCACCCGATGAGGCAGTTTGTGAAGGCTCTTGATAAGAACGGATCATGTCTTGCATATACCTAGGTATAGGAGATAAAATGCCTCACTTGAGTATGGAGAAGCTTAAAGCAGGGATATTTGATGGCCCACAAATAAGACAACTCATTAAGGATCCTGACTTCGTAAATTCGATGAATGTATCTGACCTAAAAGCATGGAGTTCATTTGTGTCAGTTGTAAAACATTTTCTAGGCAAACTGAAATCTGAAAACTATGTTGGACTGGTAAACGAGATGCTTAACAGTTTCAAATCCCTTGGGTGCAACATGAGTATTAAGGTGCACTATTTTCACAGCAACTTAGACCGTTCTCCCAAAAATTTAGCAGACACAAGTGAGGAACAAGGTGAACGATTTCACCAGGATATTAAAACTGCAGAGGACCGCTACCACGGAAGATGGGACATGCACATGATGGCAGATTACTGCTGGAGCTTTAAAAGGGACTGTTCCAAAATACATTCAAGAATGTCACGGAAGAGAAGCTTCCGAAGTGTTCAGTGATTGGTTGGTTTCATTCACGACTTTTTCCTGTATGTTTGTATACAATAATATTTGTATAATATAAGAACGACAATTCCGTGTTTAGTGTTTTATTACCATGCGATAGTGTAAAGTATATTTAACAAAAATGTCATATCTCAGAAACTAGAGCTGCTAGGCAGAAACTAATGGTGTATTTGAATTCAGGGCATCAAATTCATATAAAATCAGCTTAAAAATCCCCGGCACCAAAATCACTGTTGACCAGTGTAATAACAATGTTATTGGTTTTACGTCCCTTTTAACAACCCTGGCTCTTAGAGACGCCGTGGTGCTGGAATTTTGCCCCGAAGGGGATCTTTAACGTGCCAGTAAATCTATTGACATGGTTTAAGCCTCGGGTCTAAAATACCCACGCGCCAGTCCTCACGAGTTAAATAAAGGTGGGATAGATTTGTCTCTGGATTGGGCAACGATTTGGAGCAATTTTTCTTTATCTGCATGAACAATTCCATGGAGCTTTATGTTCGACCCTCACTATTATGAGTCAGAAAACTGTATCATAATGATGGTCATTATAACACTGTTTTTCATTATGATACAGTTTCTCCAGCCAATCAGAGCTCGTTCATTGACCAATTAGGTAACGATACCTTCACGCATGCGCTCAAAATCCAACATGTCGGACATAAACACAACATCGAACTATAATAAATTACCGACATGGAATACGTACCGTCCATACTGAGACCGAAAGGCTCATGACCCCATGACCATTTCCGGCTCATCGAAAATTGATTGCCGAGGAAAAAAATCCCAAAGAAGCTCAACCGCACATCCAACCATGGAACACCAACCAACCAGGGGAAGTCGCCAACTGAAGTAACATATTTCTTTAATAGTGAGATTATGAACCACAGGACAATTCAGACAACAAGGGCACTCCAATGATTTTTTTCTATAATTTTCGAGAGTGCTGGTTGTGTAAATGATATGCTGGGTTATAAACGGTTAATTTACATAGTCAGGAAACGACTCACGCGGTGCCCGACGATGGAGAGGAAGAAGCACTGGTCGCCATTACCTAGACAATCCTGTGTCATGTCGTGTGTGATTGAAAAACGCCGCAACTGGATCTCGGGTAATGAACAGGGTAAGGACGAGTAGTCCATTAATATTACTATTATCGAACAGACTTTTATATTTGGAAAGTGCATTGAAACTGTTATTCGTGACTAGTCGAACTGTAAATTGTCAACATTTTGAAGTGCTATTATCAAAC
This sequence comes from Meconema thalassinum, assembly GCA_946902985.2. Lineage (NCBI taxonomy): Eukaryota > Metazoa > Arthropoda > Insecta > Orthoptera > Tettigoniidae > Meconema > Meconema thalassinum. Next base: position 65,789,815 of record OX336391.1, on the reverse strand, counting down.
CCGTGTAATTGTGGAGTGAGAAAAGTTGTAAAGTCTGTGTAATATGATGCAGATGCGTCAATAAAGTCAGTGGCGGAAATCGAAAGGCAATTTTGAATATCCGCACAGTTTAGAATCAGTGGAAATTTTACAACTATTGTTCCGATAAAATCAGTGATTCAGGCTTCTCCAACGTGTAATACTACTACCATCATGGGGGCCTATAACTACACGGAAGCTACCGCCATCCTTAAGGCAGGAGGAATGTCCGAGTAAACCATTCAACCATGGGAAGAGCCGATGCCAAATAATACCTTTGGGAGAAAGAAACGATGGTTAAGGACGGTGAGGGAACCGAGGACCAGGTTCAAACCGAGAGCCATCCATCTCATACAACCAACCATGAACGAGTAAGTCAAATAAAACCATTTATGTACGGTAGAATTGTGGTGGATAATTAGCATAATATATTGGCCGCACGTATTCACACAGTTGGTTATAGGCAGGATTTGTTTTTTTTATGGTAGTTATATGATTAACTATTATTTCCTGTCGGTCTATTTCTACATGGCAATTTGTAAATATAATGGTTAAGAAAGGCATTGGGAGCACTATGCATAAATTGAAGAAGAACGCCGCAAATATAACTTCATGTACTCAAGGAAGGTGGAAGTGTGTGTTATTCTCGAACACACGATCCTTGGGAAGGTATGGCAGTCGATAGACATGACGGAATGACTACAGTATAATTTGTTTAAGCATTTTTAATACCTCCTACGTATCATTTTAATATATTCAAGTCACTGCAGAAAGAGTGACATACAGTATCTATATCTTTGGTCTACCTGGAATACAACATTATTCTTTTGTTATGCCAGAAGTGTGGCGTTATTACAATTGTACATCTGAATGCGTGGATTTAGAACTGGTTTCAAAGCAAGCGGTGAGCTCAATTGTTCGTCGGGGGGGAGAGTGTATTGGGACCTTGAAAGCCGTGGCGGACACTCGAATATACCGGCCGCAAGCAAATGCATCATTCACATGTCACATTATACAACAACTAAAGGCGCACACAAACTCAATACTACACTTAGCGTAGAACTGCACAGCAGTATTTTGTCAATGAATTTACACTCCCATAAGGTTAATAAATTTGTTAAGTAAAATGTAACTTGTATTATATTGAAACCATTATTTAAGAGCTGTAACAGCTGTTCTGGGCAGCCATTAACTTAATTTTGTACAGACAGAAGATGTATCAGACCAGGGCAACGTGTTAGATTGTGATTGGGTAATTTGTTCCACATGAAGACGATGCATTATCGCTCATGGTGATGTTAATTAGGTGACAGGTGATGTTTATACCACTGTCGACCGTTTTATAAGGTGTGTGTTGGGTAACCACACGTATTGGTATTTGTAAACACGAGTTCAGCTGTGACTGGCGTGTATTGAAGTTGAGCGGTGAGGCTCATATGAAGATGTTTGATGATGCTGTAGAATCGAGATGACTGATGCTTCTCGAAGGGAGAGTTTATTTATGGGTCTGATTCTGTTCTTCGTGCCTAATGACAATATTAAATACACTTCCTGAAATAATAATAATAATAATAATGATAATAATAATAAATAATAATAATAATAAATAATGATAATAATAATAATAATGAAATAGTTTTATTTTGAAAGCAATAAATAATTAATAATTAAATAAATAATTAAATAGTTTTGAACTTCAGTTTTTTTGAATAATGTAATTTTTCGTATGTTGTTGTCATGATTCGATCTTCGATTTTTCACCTGAGGGTGATGCTTCTAAATACAATTAGATCAAGCTGACACTCCTTGAATCTTTGAATGTAATTCAGATGACAATCGTCTACAAACAGTCGACGATTTGTGTAGGGAGGATGTTGAATATAAGAGTGTATTCTATTGTGTGTTTATGTTTTGTTGACTTGTGTTCCCATTTGTTACTGATGTATTTTTAGTGAACCAATTGTGTGATAGTTTTGTTTTTTTCTGCATAGGCGCGTCACGTCTATGATTACCTTTACGATAGGATCAAATCAGAACATAACTTTAACGTTAAATGTCAGGGATAATACCATCATAGCCTAGTTTCATACACATTGTTTTGCTTTAATTAAATTTCTCATTGTAATTGCTTAGGGCCGAACTTACGTATTATTCCCTTAGTTTGCTGTTTCTTTGTTTTGTTGTATAATAGGACTTCAAGAGGGTAACTTAACGTCATTTAGGGATTATTCATCATGTATCCAAGTTAGCGGCTTATCCGATTCTTACCCTCAGAAGTAGGTTAGGGTGCTGTTTCTAAATAAACAAAGAAGGTGACTTAAGACTGGACTTCTTCTTTTTTTGTTGTTTTTTTTGATGTGCTTTCTTGGGTCAGTTCATAACATTTCCACATCTCACTAACACCGATCGACCCTGAGGTAACTAGTCCCGTGCGGGCTGATTTGAGAATGCACATCTGATCCTTTTAGGGTTGTGGGTTCGGTGGATAGGGGTGTCGAGGGGCCGTTGCGGTCAAGCGGTCATCCGACATCCTTGTCTGGCGGGCACATATACCTCATTTTCATGGCGCCCAACATGGGGCCTCGAAGAGATGTTTATTTCGACGAAGCTGCTTGTTGGGATGTTCTGTTTGTTTACTTGTTGGATTAACGAATTTGAGAAATCATACCAACGTGTTAAAAGGATCATTCTTTTCCTTAAGACATTCTAACTGGACAGGGACGAATTGAAAGGTCGTTCTGCCGTTTAGTAAGTCGCACGGCATTCACCTAGTGATATTAGACCGTGGGGTGAGGTACTAGTTACTGGTAAAATTAATTTGAGGATTTTTATATTGCTGTAACCTCATCCGAAGTAAATGTAAATTCATTATTGAAACGATTGTTGTTTTTCTGTAGCATATTTTAATGGTAATTTAAGTCCAGCCGTACTTTCGATGTTTATTTTAGAAGAGCAGGTTTTCCACCACAATTCTGCCTCATAACTCTTTGTATATGGTTAATGGTGTCGGTGATCCCCATGTATTCTCCAAATAGTGAATATTTAAATATGGATCAGGAGATACTGAAGGGCATGTTGGCGGAGTTGAGTGCCAACATAAACACTTCCATAAGTGCCAATGTGAACACTATAAATACAAACATGGCACTTATGAACAATGATTTAAATACTAATATGAACACTATTAAGGGTGACATGAACACTGTTAGGGATGAACTAGCTAATGTCAGAACGGAGATGAACGCCGCGTTAGCTGCTAATAAAGCAGAGGCGAATGTCAGCTTTAATAATATTAATACTACGGTCAACACAGTTAGAGAAGACTTATTAACACTTCGTGGTGACGTGGAAGCAAGTAGGGCAGAGAACACAGCTGCAATTGTTGACGTTAGAGCTGATATACAAACTGTTAGGGCAGAAGCTAATCGTCACTTAATAGCTGCATTTACTGCCATGGGCAGGGATATTAAGGAACAAAGAGAAGAAGTTCGTGCTGATTTAGCTAGAATTCAGAGAGAAGTTGAAACTGTTAGGAAAGACACTAAAACAAGCACAGACAAAGTGAATGCTAGTCTAGTCACATTAAATGTCAATTTGGATGACGTGAGTGATCGTTTAGAAAAAGCTGTCGATACGTTGAACACCAGATTAGATAAAAGTCGTCAGGACATGAAAGACGAAATGAACACAAGTCGAGTCGAAGTCAATGCTGCGTTAGACCTTATAAAGGAGGACGTGAAGAAATCGAATGACGGCGTAGCAACAAAATTGAACAGTTTGGAAATTCGGTTTGAGGAAGGCAGAAAATATGTCGAAAGGCTTAAAGCCAAAGTTGGTGTTGTAAATGCCGGACTTAACTTGACACGTGGTATAGCTGTCGTGGTTAATTCAAACGTGAAGAAGGCCCTGATGACAGTAGAGGCAGTTCGAGCCGAAATAACAACGAATACACAGAGTATTCAGGATATCAGGAGCGAATTAACCGAAACTGCTGCGAATCTTAAGAGAGATATGCAAGTTTCAGTTGCGGAACTTAAGGTGGACATAGATATCGTAAAGGGAGATGTAAGTGAAACAAACCACAATCTCAACAAAGATTTTTCGTCACTTAAGGGTCATATCAACCTCTTACAGGAGCGTCTCGAGAAGGACGTAGACACAATTAAAGGGGATACTCTGAAGAACATACAACAAATAAATGAAAGCGCGCAGAAAAATAGCGAAGCTGTTATCAAACAGGTCGAGAACGTTACCAAGCAGGTCAAAGAAATCGACACACGTTTGAGGAGCAAGATCGAACGAATTGAACTCCATGTTGACTCACTTAAGGGAAGTCAAACTTCAAATATAAACACACCAGACATAGAGGAACTGGAACGCAGGTTGTTAACCAAATTAGAGACACAGGATCGACCTAAACCAGTTGAAAGAGAAACGCCACCGTTGAAGGAACAGGGGACGTACTCCGAATTCAGCGAGGACTTGAATAAGACACACCTGCAATTCAATACACCACAATCCCACAATTCCCAAGGGAGTAACATAATGATAATCCGAATGCAGGAGGAAAAACCTCAGAGATTTTCGGGAACTGGACCGATTACACCCGTAGAATTTTTACGAAATGTTGAAGCATACCTCCGAGATACTATGGAACCACCGGAGAGGCAACTCCGAGTAACGGAGCAACTTTTAGAGGGCAATGCAGCCGTTTGGTATTGTGCGTTCAGCTATTCATTTAGAACATTTGAGGAATTCAAGGACTCATTGCTAAATCACTGTATTGCTGGAGGAATTAATAACGGGAAAATAAAAATTTTGCCAAAATTTTTATTTTTATCGACGAAGAGGCATATGAGACCGAAAGGCTCATGACCCCATGACCATTTCCGGCTCATCGAAAATTGATTGCCGAGGAAAAAAATCCCAAAGAAGCTCAACCGCACATCCAACCATGGAACACCAACCAACCAGGGGAAGTCGCCAACTGAAGTAACATATTTCTTTAATAGTGAGATTATGAACCACAGGACAATTCAGACAACAAGGGCACTCCAATGATTTTTTTTCTATAATTTTCGAGAGTGCTGGTTGTGTAAATGATATGCTGGGTTATAAACGGTTAATTTACATAGTCAGGAAACGACTCACGCGGTGCCCGACGATGGAGAGGAAGAAGCACTGGTCGCCATTACCTAGACAATCCTGTGTCATGTCGTGTGTGATTGAAAAACGCCGCAACTGGATCTCGGGTAATGAACAGGGTAAGGACGAGTAGTCCATTAATATTACTATTATCGAACAGACTTTTATATTTGGAAAGTGCATTGAAACTGTTATTCGTGACTAGTCGAACTGTAAATTGTCAACATTTTGAAGTGCTATTATCAAACCCGTGTAATTGTGGAGTGAGAAAAGTTGTAAAGTCTGTGTAATATGATGCAGATGCGTCAATAAAGTCAGTGGCGGAAATCGAAAGGCAATTTTGAATATCCGCACAGTTTAGAATCAGTGGAAATTTTACAACTATTGTTCCGATAAAATCAGTGATTCAGGCTTCTCCAACGTGTAATACTACTACCATCATGGGGGCCTATAACTACACGGAAGCTACCGCCATCCTTATGGCAGGAGGAATGTCCGAGTAAACCATTCAACCATGGGAAGAGCCGATGCCAAATAATACCATGGGGAGAAAGAAACGATGGTTAAGGACGGTGAGGGAACCGAGGACCAGGTTCAAACCGAGAGCCATCCATCTCATACAACCAACCATGAACGAGTAAGTCAAATAAAACCATTTATGTACGGTAGAATTGTGGTGGATAATTAGCATAATATATTGGACGCACGTATTCACACAGTTGGTTATAGGCAGGATTTGTTTTTTTATGGTAGTTATGTGATTAACTATTATTTCCTGTCGGTCTATTTCTACATGGCAATTTGTAAATATAATGGTTAAGAAAGGCATTGGGAGCACTATGCATAAATTGAAGAAGAACGCCGCAAATATAACTTCATGTACTCAAGGAAGGTGGAAGTGTGTGTTATTCTCGAACACACGATCCTTGGGAAGGTATGGCAGTCGATAGACATGACGGAATGACTACAGTATAATTTGTTTAAGCATTTTTAATACCTCCTACGTATCATTTTAATATATTCAAGTCACTGCAGAAAGAGTGACATACAGTATCTATATCTTTGGTCTACCTGGAATACAACATTATTCTTTTGTTATGCCAGAAGTGTGGCGTTATTACAATTGTACATCTGAATGCGTGGATTTAGAACTGGTTTCAAAGCAAGCGGTGAGCTCAATTGTTCGTCGGGGGGGGGGTAGAGTGTATTGGGACCTTGAAAGCCGTGGCGGACACTCGAATATACCGGCCGCAAGCAAATGCATCATTCACATGTCACATTATACAACAACTAAAGGCACACACAAACTCAATACTACACTTAGCGTAGAACTGCACAGCAGTATTTTGTCAATGAATTTACACTCCCATAAGGTTAATAAATTTGTTAAGTAAAATGTAACTTGTATTATATTGAAACCATTATTTAAGAGCTGTAACAGCTGTTCTGGGCAGCCATTAACTTAATTTTGTACAGACCGAAGATGTATCAGACCAGGGCAACGTGTTAGATTGTGATTGGGTAATTTGTTCCACATGAAGACGATGCATTATCGCTCATGGTGATGTTAATTAGGTGACAGGTGATGTTTATACCACTGTCGACCGTTCTATAAGGTGTGTGTTGGGTAAACACACGTATTGGTATTTGTAAACACGAGTTCAGCTGTGACTGGCGTGTATTGAAGTTGAGCGGTGAGGCTCATATGAAGATGTTTGATGATGCTGTAGAATCGAGATGACTGATGCTTCTCGAAGGGAGAGTTTATTTATGGGTCTGATTCTGTTCTTCGTGTCTAATGACAATATTAAATACACTTCCTGAAATAATAATAATAATAATAATAATAATAATAATAATAATAATAAAAATAATAATGATAATAATAATAAATAATAATAATAAATAATGATAATAATAATAATAATGAAATAGTTTTATTTTGAAAGCAATAAATAATTAATAATTAAATAAATAATTAAATAGTTTTGAACTTCAGTTTTTTTTGAATAATGTAATTTTTCGTATGTTGTTGTCATGATTCGATCTTCGATTTTTCACCTGAGGGTGATGCTTCTAAATACAATTAGATCAAGCTGACACTCCTTGAATCTTTGAATGTAATTCAGATGACAATCGTCTACAAACAGTCGACGATTTGTGTAGGGAGGATGTTGAATATAAGAGTGTATTCTATTGTGTGTTTATGTTTTGTTGACTTGTGTTCCCATTTGTTACTGATGTATTTTTAGTGAACCAATTGTGTGATAGTTTTTTTTTTTTCTGCATAGGCGCGTCACGTCTATGATTACCTTTACGATAGGATCAAATCAGAACATAACTTTAACGTTAAATGTCAGGGATAATACCATCATAGCCTAGTTTCATACACATTGTTTTGCTTTAATTAAATTTCTCATTGTAATTGCTTAGGGCCGAACTTACGTATTATTCCCTTAGTTTGCTGTTTTTTTGTTTTGTTGTATAATAGGACTTCAAGAGGGTAACTTAACGTCATTTAGGGATTATTCATCATGTATCCAAGTTAGCGGCTTATCCGATTCTTACCCTCAGAAGTAGGTTAGGGTGCTGTTTCTAAATAAACAAAGAAGGTGACTTAAGACTGGACTTCTTCTTTTTTTGTTGTTTTTTTTGATGTGCTTTCTTGGGTCAGTTCATAACATTTCCACATCTCACTAACACCGATCGACCCTGAGGTAACTAGTCCCGTGCGGGCTGATTTGAGAATGCACATCTGATCCTTTTAGGGTTGTGGGTTCGGTGGATGGGGGTGTCGAGGGGCCGTTGCGGTCAAGCGGTCTTCCGACATCCTTGTCTGGCGGGCACAATACGTTCACGTAAATAAACTGGCGAATATGAGGCAAGAAATAGCACTGTACCTTAATATCACCAACCCTAATTTCTACACAGCGCATAGCCTTCAAACGACCCCGGTGACAATATTACTGAGGAACGGCAGATGAAAAACATATGGCCTGCATATGGCATTGCAAGCACTCAGAGCGCATGTGTCGGTCGTTCAGAGATCTTGAAAGACAGAAATATACCCAGCGCTCGCTCTTCGATCATAAAATTCAAGTGGCTGACTCTCAACAGATATTTATGAATATTTATGTTAAAACATATAATAAAGTTATAATTATCGTCGAACATAAACAGTCGTATGCAACTCGCCTATAATGGTAATTAAGACACTTGTATGGAAATTATAAAACTCGCATACGTTCGTTTTGTAAAAATACTCGTGTCTTAATTATAGCCATTATAGGCTCGTTGCATAATGTACTATTCTACAATAATAAATGCTTTAGTTCCCACTGTGCAACACGGCTTGGGGTATCCCCGGGCAGTATTTGTCGCTCGTCGATAGATGTCAGTACTTGCAGAGAAAAGCTCGCTAGTTCCTGCTGCTATCAGAGATGGCAGTGTGATGTGTTCAAGCCACCCGAATCGCTCAAGCTAAAAGGTTAGGACATCGACTTCCATTCCGTTCCATTTATTACGTTCTGTACATACTATGTTTTCTAATAATAATAATAATAATAAATTATTATTATATTAATAATAATGTAGCTCATGTTGTAAATATTTCGAATCAAGTTACGCAAGATCTGAGTTTCTTCGTAGCACAGTGGCTAACATTTTTGACTGTCACCCCTGGTTCGATCCCCGGCTCTGGCAAGACATGTAATTCTTATCTGAAGGCCAGAACTGGGTACACTCGGTCTCGTGAGGCGAAACTGTGAAGATACGGGTTCGATTCCTACCTCAGCCATCCTGGAAGTGCTTTTCCGTGGTTTCCCCTCTTCTACTCCAGGCCACGTCCGCTTCCTTCCCAAATCCTACCTCAATTACCAATAGACACACTTGTGAAGACATCACGGTAACGCAGTTTATCAGACATTTTCTACACACATCCAAGTACACGGGGCTATATGACCACGATATCGCAAAGCTCCTATAAAAAGAATCAACAACAAATGTGATGCCTGAACAGCTGGAGATTCATGTTTATTTCCTAAGTGCGGTAACATTGCAAGGCATTATTTTCTTATGCTGAGCTTCTATGGCGGGATCGAACTCGACCTAAGTCGTCGGATTTTTAAGAGCGGTAAAAATCCCTCAGTATGCCTTCCTTTGGAGGGGAAGTAAAGCCGGTGGTCCCATGTCATAGATTTATGGCATGAAAAAGAACCTTCCACTAACTACACTTTTGAAAGCTAAAATTTGTAGGTTTGTTTAATAACGCTGTAATAGTTCCAACGTTCGCCACCAGGTGCTGACTGTGATGGCATTTAGTAGCCACGTGTGCAGCTAGGTGTCGTGGACGGTAACATTTGGTAGCAAAAGTAGGAACTACTTGAAAGAAATTAATCGTCTACGCAGTCCTTCTACCTGAATCACAGATAACACACACTAATACGGTCATCACAATTGACGCCAGTTATCAGACAGATTCTACACACACCCAAAGTACACGGGGCTACATGACCGCGTTGTCGCAGCCCCTAAACTGAGGAACCAACCAACGAAATTTCTTTATCACATGATTTGACCACTCTAAAGGGATCCACTTCCAAAAGGCATTTCTATTACTCTAGCAAGGAAAAATGATAAGTCTTATGAAATAAAACAGCCCCCAGGCGCGGATCTAGAGTTTGGCTTGGGGGGGGGGGCACAGAATCGAAATTGTTAAGAAAAATTGTATCACTAACAACGCAATCACAAAATAACCAAACGTACAAAACCAGACCAATTTTTTGCCAAGCATGGATAGAAATTTGATGCGTTTAGAGCACCAAAAATATTCGTACAAATTGCAACGGCGTGTTTTGCGACTTTTACATCGAGCTTCGAGAAAAGTATCAAGGTACGTTACAGTTTCGGCAAGTCGAGTTGGTACCGACAAAGGGAGAAAGTCACAGCTTAAATGGCCAACCAAGCTTGCAGTTTGGATGTCGGCAATTTCTTTTTGGCGCGAAAAATGCCCCAAATTCCTATCCGTGCATTGCTGCACATTCATCGTGACATCACTATAGACATCGATTCGGTAATCACAAGGTTTGCTAAACAAAATAGACGAGTTAATTTTGTTATATAAATAATCGTTTTTATATAACAGGTATTAAGTTGTAAATATTTACAGTTGTAACAGAACATAATAATTGTAATAATAGTACATTATGCAACGAGCCTATAATGGCTATAATTAAGACACGAGTATTTTTTATAAAACGAGCGTATGCGAGTTTTATAATTTCCATACGAGTGTCTTAATTACCATTATAGGCGAGTTGCATACGACTGTTTATGTTCGACGATAATTATAACTTTTAACATAAATATTCATAAACATCTGTTGAGAGTCAGCTACTGGAATTTTGTGATCGCAGAGCGAGCGTTGGGTGTTATATCTCTGCCTTTCAGGAGCTTTGAACGACCGACGCATGCGCTCTGTGTGTTTGCAATGCCATATGCAAACCATATGTTTACATCTGCCGTCCCTCAGTAATATTGTCACCGGTGTCAGTTGAAGACAATGCGCTGTGTAGAAATTAGCGTTGGTGATTTTAAGGTACAGTGCTATTTGTTGTCTCATATTCGCCAGTTTATTTACGCGAACATATGGACAGTGGGTATTCCATGTCGGTAATTTATTATAGTTCGATGTTGTGTTTATGTCCGACATGTTGGATTTTGAGCGCATGCGCGAAGTTATCGTTACCTAATTGGTCAATGAACGAGCTCTGATTGGCTGGAGAAACTGTATCATAATGGAAAACAGTGTTATAATGACCATCATTATGATACAGTTATCTGACACATAATAGTGAGGGTCGAACATAAAGATATTTTCAGTATTGAATGAAATGAAAAAAAGTGTTTATCAGTGAAACTTCGTTAAGTCTTATTTGTCTGGTTATTGTGTTTTCGTTTGTTGAGTTTGCAAAAAAAAAACTGGTCTCCGTTGGGGGGGTTCATTACTCCCGTGCCCCCCCCCCCCCTTGAATCCGCGCCTGACAACCCCTGGAGATCAATGTTGTCATTAGGAAATCATGCAGTGGCTGTAGCTGCTGTAGGTCTTGTTCAAAGCAAACGATTGAGGCGGCTCGGGCATATTTCAGTCTCTGTTCTCATTTTCCAATGACGACTCGCAGGATTATCCCTTTTGTCTTTAAGTTTATCTACCTTAAAGTTTGGGGACGAAGTTGAAGCGATTTGTATCAAGTGTTTGAGTTTCCCAAAAATAAACCACTCATGGAGATAACCACAACAAGTGGCGAGGCCAAACCAAGACTACGACACTTTCTGCAGGGTGACTGTTCAATGCCGTTTTATTTGTTAACACCAACATAGGCAAGCGTTTTCCTTCCGCATTTCCTACTCCAAGGTTCCACCAAGAAACGGTGTATGAACCGTAATTCTGATGCAATTGATTTTGCCAGGGGAAACATTTCTGAACACGATTCTGGTTGTAACCTTGTATGGGAATTTATCGCAAGTGCTATGAACTACAAGCTCTAACAATAAGCAAATATGATATAAAAAGTAGGTTAGAACAGGAAAGGAAAACGTAAATACAGAATACGGAGATAAATCATAATATCCAATAATTTTATTGTTAGTTTCACGAGTCAGCAAAATACGTAGATTTCGTGGTTATTAAAATTTACAATTCCAAAATTTCGCGGATTTACTATTAAATTTCGAATATGCATTAGCATGTTCAATTGTGTAAAAAGAATAACTGAACACTCCAAACCTGGAAGAAACAAACTACAACACACTTGGAGTTCAACAGTTGGCAAAACAGCGATAGTGTTTTGTTTTCCTCCACAATCCTGTTGTTACATTATGATACGTCTAAACACGTACTTGTGACAATTGAAGTCGACCCGGATTGGTCTTTATCCAGATCAGATCTAACGTAGGTACGGAGAGATAAGAGAATTAATATATTCCATTCGATGCCATCCTACTTCTTACAATTTCATAAAGAAAACTCCGTATATGATACTGAATAGGTTATGTATGACGCAACAGATAGTCATGTGAACATTTTCTTTCTCTCAAGAACATCTCAATAATTCTATTGGAACAATAACATTCTTTCACTGTTCAACCTATGAGCGTTTATAACAGGGGCAGATGACCTCGCAGTCCCACCCCTTAAAAAGAATAACTAACTAACTAACTAACTAACTAAATAACTAACTAGCTTTTATTATGTTAGGAACATGCTTTTACACTCCACGACTTGTTGACCGTTTTAAATTAACATGAGGCTAATAAATTTGCATCTGGACTTTGCTTTTTCAACATGATGAATTTCCACACGTTCAAGACGTATTTTTTGACTAATTTAAAGGAATAGATAATGCCAACAACTTATACGTGTGTTATTTTGGATTTTGTTTTTGAGTTTTTACTAATAGATACTTAAACGTTATTTATCCGTATTTTTAGCCTACTTTTCACATTTTGCAAAAATGAGAAAAAAGTAGACTTATGAGATCGGGCAAATGTGTGTGTGTCTGTCTGTCTGTCTGTCTGTCTGTCCTTCTGTCTGTCTGTCTGGCTGTGTGTGTGTCCCCCCCTATCAACTCCTAAACGGCTGCAGCAATCGAAACAAAATTTGGTAGGAGTAAAGATCTACACATGAATATCTCACGGCCATATTTGAAAATGATGTCAGTGCTACCAACTGCTAAAAAATCGCAATTGAAATTTGAGCTCCATGTTCGATATCTTGGAAAGTATGAATGGGAGCTATTTCAAAATTGGCACACGTACAGACCATAATATTTCAGTTTAATTTCCAGGAGGCCAAACATGGCAGTGTTGCCAAAATGATTATAAGCCTCCTGATAGGTCCAATTTTTAAATGCATATAACTTCTACACTATCAATTGGAATTCAACCAAATTTCGTATGTTGTATGTGTACATAACCAGATATGACTGAGCGTTTCTTAAGACCTACCAGGGCTGCCAACTGTTAATAAATGCTCCTAATTTATTTTATCCAAATACCAATATATCAGAAAGTATGCAAGCCGACAGCTTTAAACTATGCACACGTATAGTACCTGACATTCTATATTAATTTGGAGTAACTTATATACGTCAGTGCTACCAACATGATTCTAAGCCTGCTGACAGGTCCAACTTTAAATACATGCAACTTCCATACTATCATTTGGATTTCAACCAAATTTCGTATGTGTTATGTGTACCATAACAGATATGACTATGCGTATTCTAAGGAGCAACCAGGGCTGCCATCTGTTAATATGTGCTGTCCCTATTTTTGTTACCCTAATATCAATATATCAGAAAGTATGCAAGCCAATAGCTCTAAAATTTGCACACGTATAGTACCTGGCATTCTAGACGAATTTGGAGTAACTAATATACTTCAGTGCTGCCAACATGATTCTAAGCCTGCTGATAGGTCCAATTTTAAAATGCATGTAACTTCTATACTAACTAATGGATTTCATTCAAAATTGGCACAACAATAGATCATATTATTTCAGATTATTTCTGACCAATACATGCATGACATTGTTGCCAACATGATTTTACGCACGCTGTTAGATCCAATGTTTAACTGCATGTAACGTCCATGCGATTCATTGGACTTCAACCAAATTTTGTATTTTGTACCTTAAGAGATGGAACTAAGAATATATTCAGTCATCAGGGCTGCCAACTGTAGTGCTCTATTAGGATACATTATGCCAGGTATACAGTATTTCGAACTAATTGGAAATTTCGATATTAGCAACTTAATTTCGTCATTATTCTAGATAGGTTCATATTCTGTAGAATAATCATTGGCATGAAAAGTAGGCTGTATAGTTCTTAACGGAACTTCTTGTTCACAATAAGATTGTGATTAGGCCTAACATTTAACAAAGTGGAAGTTAAACAAACATCTGATTTTTAATAGTTTTATAAGATATTTTCCTAGAACTCTGTTGTTCCTGTTGTTGTTGTTGTTGTTGAGTATTCAGTCTTTTGACTGGTTGGATGCAGATCTCCACGCCCCCCTGTCCTCAGCTAATCGTTTCATCTCTACATAGCTACCACACCCTACATCCGAGACAATCTGTTAAACATATTCTAACCTTGGTCTACCCCTACATTTCTTATCCTCGACCCCTTCCTTCCATAACTAAGTTTGCTGTTCCTGGGTGTCTTAGTATGTGTAAGAGGTCTTAAGACGAGTGGGCGCAGAGAAATGTTTCTGGCGACTGGTTATAGACTGGCAGGACACCTACTAAGACTCTATCTACCCATCTGATCTTCATCATTCTCCTGTAATACCACATTTCAAACGCTTCTATACTCCTGTTTTCTGCTGTACCAACAGTCCATGTTTCACTTCCATAGAGCACCACGCTCCAGACAATGGCTTTAAAAATGACTTTCTAATACCTATAGGCCTATCTATATTAGATGTAAACAGATTTCTCTTCTATAGAAATTCGTTTCTTGACTGAGCCAACCTACTTTTTATATCCTCTTTGCTTAATCCATGACTGGTTAATTTGCTTCCTAATTAGAAGAAGTCTCCTACTTCCTTTTGCTTTTCTGCTGCCAATTTGACGACAATAGGGGTTTCTGATTTCTTTAGACTGCATTTCATTATTTTTCTTTAGTAATAATTAATCGTGGCAAATGTTTCGCTTAATCAATACCTTTTATTTTAATATTTGATCACTTTGTGGTCATTGGGGACATGTTTCGAGGCCTAATTGTTTTCGACCCTTCATCAGCCAATATAGATTAAAAATATCAAGAAAACAGGTGGTTGAAAAGTTTAACACTAAACAACATTCTTATCAATAAACCTATTATGGTGCACCATAAAGAAAGTTGGAAGATGTTTACATTAATTAATGTCTTTCATCATAAAATCCTGTCTCAAGTCAGAGTCCATACCACTTAAAAATAAGAATACATTGAAATGCTCTGGCGAATCGGCCTTGTAAGATGACAACGCCATGAGCAAATTTCACAGTATAAATTATTTCTCCCTAGGATCTTTGAAATAATATATTAAGAATTACATTGACATATTATGTCAATCTTTAAGGTTCTTAGTTTTTAAGTTTGAATTCTTTTCACTGACATTCTTTTTTCTAAATAATTTATGCAAATGCCATGGTCAGGTCTTTTGATAAAATTGTTCTGTATTGATTTACACAATTCAACATAAATGAATTTTATTCCACCAAGTCGATTTTTTAAATTCGCCTCAGAGGTACGAAAATATACAAACAAGAAATTGAATATAAACAAAAAAAATAAATTATCACATAATGAAGCACTTGCATATAACATACAACACAAGAGCAAGATAAATGAAACAGAAGAAATCAGCTATTATCCTAGTCGATACAAAGTATTTCTTCTTCTTCTTCCTCTTCTTCTTAAGACGCCGTCTCCAAACGAAGGTTGGTGATCTACGTAGCCAGCTCTGACCTTTACATTGCAGTATGAAATGTTTCCTCCGATGTACACCGATGCCACCTTCTAATGTCCTTCAACCATGAATTTCTGCGTCTCCCAACGGATCTTTTTCCTTGTATCTTCCCTTCAATAATTATCAGTAATAATTGGTACCTCTCGTTTCGCATGATGTGACCTAGGTATTGTGTCTTTCTTTGCTTTATAATATGTAGCAGTTCTTTTTGCTTTTTCATCGATGTAGGACCTCGACATTTGAAATTTTCAATATCCAAGTTATGCGTAGGAGACGACGATATAGATACATTTCAAAGGCATCGATTCGTTTTTCAATAGAAGGATTCATGGTCCAGCATTCTCAACCATATAGAAGAACAGAAAATATGTAACAACGGATCATGCGGATTCGCAACTGTAGACTGAGATCTGATCGTACAAAGACTTTCCGCAAGGTAAAGAATTGTTTCCTGGCCTGTTGAATTCTAGATTTTATTTCTTGTTTGGAGTCGCATTGTTCGGTCAATATGGTGCCTAAGTATTCGAAGGACGACACTAATTGTTCAACTATATTATTATTTATTGTGAGATTTGCTCTTATTGTCTTTTTAGAGAACACCATCTTTTTTTGTTTTTAAAGCGTTCACACACAAGCCGAATTCTTCACTTTGTTGTACTAAGCAATTTACCATGTGTTGAAGGGTAGATAATTTATCTGCTATGACAACAGTATCATCCGCATATCTAATGTTATTAATGCATTTTTCATTTATATTGATCCCTTCACCTTCTACCAGCGATTCTTTAAATATTGCGTCAGAATAAATGTTAAAATTAATTTCTTTCTTAAATTGAATTACGTATATTAAGGCATTGCTCTCAATTAATTTAGTTTTTAACAGCACAGCTGAGGAACGGCACAATGTGACCGAATCTGGTGCTATTTAATTAATTTAAATATTATTGAATAAGGTGGATATACATTGATTAACCACTATTTGGTTTTCACTTTGACCTAGGTAGATTGGTGACCTTTTTGGACAGGCGATGCTGTTAGTCTTTACGGCGGGTACTCCATATTTACGACCCTCCTCACATCTTGTCGTAACGGCCGCTAGAATAGCCCGCGTCTGCCTCATTACTCCGCGGCGGATAGCGAAATGATATCGATTCTTTGCGTCCTATGATGGTTCATTGTACTGGGCTGCTCTCTGGTGTCACAAAATGGAACACTATCAATGGAGCTCTGTTCTCCCTACCGGCAGCTCGCTTAACCAAGTGCACTGTGTCACTTCCTTAATAGTCAAGGCAATCGGCCGGTAGATGGCAGGTCACAGGTACTTGTGCTGCTACTGCTCGACTCTTGAGGAAAACAAGCATTGAAGCAGGAGATACAAAACATCTGATACGCTGTACTGAGATTAAAGAAAATCAAATTTATGATATTAGTCACACACATACCACTATATTTAGGTATTTGAAAACATGAGCGCCCAAAAGAGGACGTAAGGGACACACATACACATACACATCCGCAAAGACACACACGCACACGCAGACAAAATGTGACATCATAAGCCTATTTTTTTCATAAAATGAAAATAGGCTAAAATAGGCTTATGAGATCACCTTTTGTCCGTGCGTGTGCATGTGTGTGCGTATGTGTGTGTGTGTGTGTGTGTGTGTGTCCAACTATCTTCTAAACGGTAAGGTCATAGCACCATTTTGGTCGACCCAGACCGTGCCTTACAAATGTTATTACGTCTCACCAATCCAACATGGTGGCTGTGCGAAATATTTCACCGGCATTCTATATCTCCGAAACTATTACCGATATCATCCTGACATTTTGTACGCTGATGAAGAGCAGTACCTGTTAACCATATAACGAACATGGCGAATATGGTACAGTAAATGTTTAGACAAATTGTAATGCACTGGCATCTAATTTAGTTCAATTGTTTACATAACCTAAAGATGGCAGCTGTGCGAAATTTTAAAATTAGGTTTACTTTCTTGTGTCGTAATCATGCGATCGAAGTGAAAGTTCGAATAATGAACCTACTCAATAATATTTATTTAATGGTACATAACTACATGGCCTATACATATAACAATCCAACATGGCGACAATCTGAAATATTTAGACGGTTCTCATATCTACAAATCTATTACAGCAATCAAACTGAAATCCTTTATGCTCATAGAGGCTATGAACATGAGCTCACCTATGGGACTTTCAATAATCTGGTGAGCACAAATCCAACATGGTGGCGACGCGAAATATAAATATTTAAATGGACGTTTCTCGCGATTTAACCTTCCTTATACAAATTCTAATCCACTGGCATCTAATTTATTTCAATTGTTTTCATAACCACAAGAAGGCAGCTGTGCGAAATTTTAAAATCTCGTTTTTAGCCTACTTTTCACATTTTGCAAAAATGAGGAAAAAGTAGACTCATGAGATCGATCCGGGAAACTGTCTGTCTGTCCTTCTGTTTGTCTGTCTGGCTGTGTGTGTGTGTCCCCTATCAACTCCTAAACGGCTGCAGCTATCGAAACCAAAATTGGTAATAGTAAAGATGTATACCGGAATATCTCAAGCCCATATTTGAAAATGATGTCAGTGCTACCAACTGCTGAAAAGACGAACTAGAAATTTGAGCTTCATGTTGGATATCTTAGAAGATATACATATGAGCTATTCCAAAATTAGCACACATGTAGATAATAATACTATTTCAGTTTGATTTCCAGGAGGCCATACATGACAGTGTTGCCAAAATAATTTTAAGCCTTCTGATAGGTCCAATTTTTAAATGCATATAACTTCTACACTATCAATTGGATTTCAACCAAATTTTGTATATAATATGTGTACATAAATAAGTATGACTGAGCGTATTCTTAAGAGCCACCAGGGCAGTCAACTGTTAATAATAGCTCTCTTTTTTATTTTTCAAGTACCAATATATCAGAAAGTATGCAAGCCGTCAGCTTTAAACTGTGCACACGTATAGTACCTGGCATTTTAGATTAATTTGGAGTAACTTATATACGTCAGTTCTAACAACATGGTTCTGAGCCTGCTGATAGGACCAATTTTTAAATACAAGTAACTTCTATACTGTCAGTTGGATTTCAACCAAATTTCGTATGTGCTATGTGTAACAGAACCTATATGACTATAAGTATTCTAAAGAGCAATCAGGGCTGCCAACTGTTAAGAAATGCTGTCTATTTTTTTTACCCTAATATCAATATATCACAAAGTATGCAAGCCAACTGCTCCATACTTTGCACACGTATAGTACCTGACATTCTAGATTAATTTGGAGTAAGTAATATAAGTCAGTGCTGCCAACATGATTCTATGCCTGCTGATAGGTACAATTTTAAAATACATGTAAATTCTATACCAACAAATGGATTTCATCCAAAATTGGCACAACAATATATCATAATATTTCAGATTATTTCTGACCAGCGCACGCATGACATTGTTGCCAACATGCCTTTACGCGCGCTGATAGATCCAATGTCTAACTGCATGTAACGTCCATTGGACTTCAACCAAATTTTGTATTCTGTACCTTAAGAGGTGGAACTAAGAATATATTCAGTCACCAGGGCTGCCAAATGTAGTGCTCTGTTAGGCTACATTATACCAGGTATATTTCGAACTAATTAGACATTTTGATATTACCAACTTAATTTCGTCATTATTCTACTGTCGATAGGTTCATATACTGTAGATTAATCATTGGCATGAATCTTAATTTTAAGAAAAGTAGGCTATTTAGTTCGTCACGGAACTTTTTGTTGTTTCTTGTGTCCTAATCATGCGATCATGCGATTGCGATAAAAATCCAACATGGCGACCATCCGAAATATCTAGACGGATTTCAATATCTACAAATCTATTACAGCAATCAAACTGAAATTTTGTATGTTGATAGTGGCAAATCACGTAAGTTGGATATAAGAAAATGGCGTTATAGTTCTTTACGGCAGGGGCTCTCAACCTGTGATACGCGTACCCCTTAGGGGTACGCGAAACATTTCAGGGGGTACGCGGCAGACCATCCTTCTACTCGATCCACATGCGCAGTGAGCTTCGTGCCATGACTACTGTGTGAGTTATTTACGGCGCGTGTATTTGAACTCCAAAAAGAATTGCATCTTTCCTTTACCGAGCACAATTCTAATTTATCATAGTACTCAATTACTTAGGTTGGCTTTTAAAATTGGGCTATTTAAGTGATATTTTTGAAAAACTGAACGTTTGAAATAAGTGTATGCAAGGTAGTGTTTCTGATATGTTCTATGTTGAAATGAAAACTAACGCAATGATTGCAAAAATCACCCTTTGGGAAAAAGGAACTGAAAACAACTATATTTAGTTTTATTAAAATGTCTTTCTTATAAAATTACAAAGGTTAAACCATACTAACTAAATACCTTTTACATTTTTAATAACCATTATTACTACCTAAGAAAGGTTAGTACGCAGGATGTTTAATATTTTTAAGGGGGTACGATGGTTGAAAAAGGTTGAGAACCCCTGCTTTACGGAATAGCGTTTCGGATTGCGCGATACACAGTACGCCGCAAGAGACTTAAAGTTCAAACCCAGCTGACTTCTCCTGGCACACTGACAATACTGTTGCCATTTTTACGGGGTCGGTGATAAGGTGAATGCTTATTTTATGTTACGGTTTGAATTGTTTTTCTTGCATGAATGCCCTATCTGACGCTAACCCCCTCACAGGAGTTAATAAGAGTTGAATAGAATGAAGATAAATGAAATTCTGTAAGAAAATCAAAAAGCGGCTGCGAAATATACATTATGTGAAGCTAGCGTATGCTTGGAACGATCACGTTATATTAATTAGATGCTCACTGTGAGCTTAGGATGAAATACACGTTATCAAGAAGGAAGGCAGAGAGATAAAATTAACTCTGCGGTCAAAGTAGGCCTAATGGTGCTCAAATGCAAAAGTTGCGTTATGGGTCAGAAATTTTCTTCTCTATATTCAATTTAAATAGCTTGTACCGTAGGACAAAAACTGTCGTTGAAATCCAATTCTTGAGCGAGAACAATTGTTTCGCATCTGAGATCAAATCTCAACTGATATACTACTAATAGAACCATAACACTTTGTAGAAAAGGCATATTTTCACAACCATAACTGGAGCTAGGAGAAGAAAGGGCGAATAGTGTATGTAATCTTATTACTGATTCGCACTGTCTCCCCCCAGCTGAAAGGGTGTATATTGTATGTAATCTTATTACTGAATCGCCCTGTCTCCCCCCAGCTGAAAGGGCGAATAGTGTATGTAATCTTATTACTGATTCGCCCTGTCTCCCCCCAGCTGAAAGGGTGTATATTGTATGTAATCTTATTACTGATTCGCCCTGTCTCCCCCCAGCTGAAAGGGCGAATAGTGTATGTAATCTTATTACTGATTCGCCCTGTCTCCCCCCAGCTGAAAGGGCGAATAGTGTATGTAATCTTATTACTGATTCGCCCTGTCTCCCCCCAGCTGAAATGGCGAATAGTGTATGTAATCTTATTACTGATTCGCCCTGTCTCCCCCCAGCTGAAAGGGCGAATATTGTATGTAATCTTATTACTGATTCGCCCTGTCTCCCCCCAGCTGAAAGGGTGTATATTGTATGTAATCTTATTACTGATTCGCCCTGTCTCCCCCAGCTGAAAGGGCGAATATTGTATGTAATCTTATTACTGATTCGCCCTGTCTCCCCCCAGCTGAAAGGGTGTATATTGTATGTAATCTTATTACTGATTCGCCCTGTCTCCCCCCAGCTGAAAGGGCGAATAGTGTATGTAATCTTATTACTGATTCTCCCGGTCTCCCTCCGGCTGAAAGGGCGAATATTGTATGTAATCTTATTACTGATTCGCCCTGTCTCCCCCCAGCTGAAAGGGTGTATATTGTATGTAATCTTATTACTGATTCGCCCTGTCTCCCCCAGCTGAAAGGGCGAATATTGTATGTAATCTTATTACTGATTCGCCCTGTCTCCCCCCAGCAGAAAGGGCGAATATTGTATGTAATCTTATTGCTGATTCGCCCTGTCTCCCCCCAGCTGAAATGGTGAATAGTGTATGTAATCTTATTACTGATTCTCCCGGTCTCCTCCCAGCTGAAAGGGCGAATATTGTATGTAATCGTATTACTGATTCGCCCTGTCTCCCCCCAGCTGAAAGGGTGTATATTGTATGTAATCTTATTACTGATTCGCCCTGTCTCCTCCCAGCTGAATGGGTGTATATTGTATGTAATCTTATTGCTGATTCGCCCTGTCTCCCCCCAGTTGAAAGGGTGTATATTGTATGTAATCTTTTTGCTGATTCGCCCTGTCTCCCCCAGCTGAAAGGGCGAATAGTGTATGTAATCTTATTGCTGATTCGCCCTGTCTCCTCCCAGCTGAAAGGGCGAATATTGTATGTAATCTTATTGCTGATTCGCCCTTTCTCCTCCCAGCTCGTGATAAGTACAACGCTAACAACAAGTAGTTCCCTGAAGAACTATACAGCCTATTTTCATATATCTTGCTCATGTTAATTGCCTCTATCAACATACAAAATTTTAGTTTAATTGCTGTAACAGATTCGTAGATATTGAGGACCGTCTAAATATTTCTGATGGTCGCCATGTTAGATTTTTATTTTTTTACTATTACATTAAGATTATTGTGTACGTGTGGTATTCAAACGTCAATCGCATGATTAGAACACAAGAAGTAAAAACGAGATATTAAAATTACGCACAGCAGCCATCTTGTGATTATGCAAACAATTGAAATAAATTAGATGCCAGTGGATCAACATTTGTATAAGCATTTAACGTGCAACGTTTCACGGCACTCGGATAGTTAATTCGCGAGAAACGTCCATTTAAATATTTATACTTCGCGTCGCCGCCATGTTGGATTTGTGCTCACCAGGTTACTGAAAGTCCTATAGGTGAACATATGTTCATAGTCTCTATGAACATAAAAAAATCAGTTTTGTTGCTGTAAAAGATTCATAGATAATGAGAACCGTTTAAATATTTCGGGAGCTCGCCATTTAAGATTGTTATATGTATAGGCTATAGAGTTATGTGCCATTCAAGGACAATTATAGCCTAGGTTCATTATTCAAACTTTCACTTCGATCGCATGATTACGACACAAGAAATTAAAACTTATTTTTAAAATTTCGCACAGCCGCCATCTTGAGGTTATGTAAACAATTGAATTAAATTAGATGGCAGTGCCTTACAATGTGCAAAATCATTTACCGTACCACATTTCATTGCGCTCAGAGAGTTAAATCACGAGAAAAGTCTATTAAAATATTTCAAATTCGCTTGGTCGCCATGTTCGTTTTGTACTTTACAGGCTTATGAAGTATACATAGGTAAACATGTATCAGTACCCTTTATCACTGTACAAAATTGCAGGGTGATATCTGTAATAGTTTCGGAGATATTGAATGCTAGTGAAATATTTCGCACAGCCGCCATGTTGGATTGGTGAGACGTAACAAAATTTGAAGGGCACGGTCGAGGTCACCGGGAATAGTGCTACAAAATTGTCGAGTTTCATTGAAATCGCTCCAGCCGTTTAGATTTTATTAGGGGGGGGGGCACACACACACCTCACACACACACACACACACACACACACACACACACACACACACACACACACGCACGCACACACACACGGACAAAAGGTGATCTCATAAGCCTATTTTTTCAAACTTGAAAATAGGCTAACAAATCATCATTTGCACATCACTCTCGACATGATTTGCTGTCGACTGGCTTCAATTCAGAGAGGCCTTCGGACAGCTCGCAGTATTCTTTATGCCCCTTGTTAAACCTCACAGATATTTCATTGTCAGATACAAGTTGTTACTCGTTGGACCAATATAGTTATTTAGGCTAAATAGTAGGCTATATATCAGGTGATAAGCTATTTGATTCACTGATCCAATCTCCCAAGTATTTCAGTCTCAGAAACAAGTATAGGCCCTGTCCTGTTACAGGGAAGATCACGGCAGTTATTTGGGTTAGCAGTAGCCTACATTATCCTTGAGATGATGAGCTATTTGGTTCTCTGATCAGCTTCACAGATATTTCAGCGTGAGAAACAAGTAAATCTTTTTACACGCTAGATCAAGTCAGCTATTTAGGTTTGGTTGGTTGGTTGGTTCCTCAGTTTAGGGGCTGCGACAACGTGGTCATGTAGCCTCGTGTACTTTGGGTGTGTGTAGAATCTGTCTGATAACCGGTGTTAATTGTGATGACCACGGCCACGACACCTAGCTGTGAACTTGGCTACTACTAGATGCCATCGCAACCAGCGCCCGGTGACGAACGTTGGGACTTAAGAACAATACATCTATGACATAGAACCACCGGCTTTACTTCCCCTCCGAAGGAAGGCATACTGAGGAATTATTAACACTCTTAAAAAATCTGACTACTTCGACCAGGTTTGAACCCGCGACCTTGGGCATAGAAGCTCAGCATGCTACCAACTACTCCACAGAACCCGCCTTCTTTAGGTTTAACAGTAGGCTATGATATATTTTAGGTGATAAACTATTTGACTAAACTTGCTAATGCTTGCGAATCGTGGAGCATAGCCTCCAATAATATTTGGAGGCATTGAAAGGCGATGCGGGTCTATGGGAGTGGGATCTGTCTGTGCGTGTCGAGCTGTCGAAATGGGCTGAATGCTGTGAAGAGTTTCTCGAAAATACTGCCAGTTGAATGTGGAACGCAGTGTTTTAGAGCTCTAAGGACAACAGTTTTATTTCATTGTGTGTTCGAGGTAGGTTCGTGTGTAGTTGAACATTATATCAACTAAATGTGCTCTGCGTGAACATTCCTTGGAGGTAAGGCTCTTTCATATTATTCCTGTATTAAGTGGGTTTCAAGTTTCTTACATTGGAGACGTTTAACAATAATGACAATGTCAATGATGGTGGTCACCGATCAAAGGATCGGTACATCGAAGTCATTTGTCCCATTGGGTCACAGGAAGAAGAACCATAGATAACTTCGTAAGTAAAACTGGAGGAGACATACACCTGAAGAAAAACAAGGGGTTCCGTCAAGAAGTAAATCGCCTATTTTCATATATCCTACTTATATAATAGCCTCTATCAACATACAAAGTTTCAGTTTGATTGCTGTCATAGATTAGTAGATATTGAGAACCATCTAAATATTTCGGATGGTCGTCATGTTGGATTTTTATGTATGTAGGCCATATGGTTATATACTACTAGCAGTAGTGCCCGGCTTCGCCCGGTGGATTTATTTGTTTTATGGATGATAATGAATGTTTTAAATGTTTAATCTGGCACACGATACTTAAACTAACAGAAAAACATATTTTAAAAATATTACTTTTTGTGGTGGTGGTGGTAGTGGGGGTGATAAGTAGTACAGTATAATGGACGTAACATTCAGGTCATTTTTCCGTAATGATAATAATGTTAATAATGAATAGGGAAACTGCTATTTACTAACTACAGTACTGACACATGTAATTTACAGACGAATTTAAAAAAATGATTGGAAAGAGGAGTAAGTGAAATAAAAGACACTGCCTAGGGCCTATGCCTAATTGGCTGTTAGAAATGTAAGAGACCATTAGTGTCGTCTTTTGTCGCATAGCGCCGTAGGAAGATAATCAGAACACTTAGGAAAACTTCGGCTGTCCCGAGCTACTGAGGTAGCAATAGTATCATTTATCGCCACATCGCGCTCAACGATAAGGTTCGGAATTAACGAAGGTCAAGTTGAAAGCACCAACGATTATTGCAGCTGATAACCTCAATGTACTGCACCAACACCATTGCACTTGTACAGAGGCATAATATTTTCATGATGAACTGTTTTGAGGGGCCTAAGAAATCTTTTTGCACTAATTACTCCCCGTGACTGCAATTTATAAACAGCGCAAGATGCAACTATTTTCGCAATTCTGCACCAGAACACTGGTAGGGGTGACGTGATGCAGCCCGAACTGACAGTCAACAATAGACTTATTAAAATACTCTTACAGTTACACTACTACGAACATGAATGGTTCTAGGGCCTTAATACGTGGTTTTCAAGTTCATTTTTTCTGTTATTCTAAATGTAGGGAATGGAGAGCGTTGTCCAAAATATCAAGCGGACAGTGTTACCAGCAAGGTTCCAAAGTGTATGTAAAATTTGGTGCAATTAGGAGAAACGGTGTGGATTTGTGATACAGGGCCTAAATGCAGGGAATGGAGTGGTCTGTCCAAAACTTAAAGTAGACAGTGTCACCCGCAGGGTTCCAAAGGGAAAGTATACAAAATGTGGTTCAGATCGGTCAAACGGTGTAGATTTGTGCCAAAGGACCTAAATGCAGGGAATGGCGTGGTCTGTCCGAAATTTCAAGCAGACAGTTACTCGTCGGGTTCCAAAGGGTAAGTATGTAAAATTTGGTTCAGATCGGTGAAACGGTGTATATTTGTGCCAAAGGGCCTAAATACAGGGAATGGAGTGGACTGTCCAAAATTTCATGCAGACAGTGTTACTCGCAGGGTTCCAAAGGGTAAGTATACAAATATTGGTTCAGATCGGTGAAACGGTGTAGATTTTTGCCAAATGACCTAAATGCAGGGAATGGAGTGGTCTTTCCGAAATTTCATGTAAACAGTGTTACTCGCGGGGTTCCAAAGGGTATGTATACAAATTTTGGTTCAGATCGGTGAAACGGTGTACGTATCACTAACCATAACGCCAGCGCATGTGGATAGAGCTGATCGGGAGCACTTGTTCTACCGAATTACTGAACAAAAATCAATCTTGAAGGTTACCTGAGAGGTGTAGCCTAATGATACATAGCCTAAACTATTCCTATTGAATCTGGCTATCAAACAAAAAAAAAGAATTTTTCGAATCGGAATGGTAGTTCCAGAGATTAGCGCGTTTAAACACACAAACACACAAACTCTTCAGCTTTATTATATTATAAGTTGCGTTCAAAAAGTAACGAGCCGGAGGCTGTAATGCGCAAACCGGTGGCGTGTGTTAGGAGGTGTGGTTCCGACCAGACCGTGGAAGGCCACAACCCGTCGCTAGAGGGCACGCGTGCACGTCACGTGACGATACAAAGCGAGCAGCAGCATGCATCAATCGTCCAACCAAGACCAAGACAGTAGGCCATTCGACATGCTTCCTGGTGTGGTTGAAGACTGTGGGGCACCCATTGGGCACACACTTTCCACAAGTGCAGTCGTTCCTTCATGATGGTGTGCACACTTCCGACGCTCAATCCGACCACGGCGGCTATGGCGTTCACTGTCACTCGGCGGTCCTGGGTAATGAGTGCATCAACCAGCTGGAAGTTGTCATCGGTAATGCAAGGGGGGGGGGGGGGGGAGGCCCCAGACCGGGCATCATCGGCTAACGACACCCGTCCTTCCCTGAAGCGCTTGACTCTTGCAAGGGACATGCAGTGTTCGCCGTACACTTGTGACATTCGGCGATGAATGTCCATTCCCCCTACTCCTTCCGCTGTCAGAAACCGAACAACACCTCTTTGCTCTTCGTTTTACGCCTCCATGTCACTGTTTGCAATGCGACTGGCAGCGTTGGACGATTGATGCATGCTGCTTCTCGCTTTGTGTCGTCACGTAACGTGCATGCGTGCCCTCTAGCGACGGGCAGTGACCTTCCATGCTCTGGTCGGAACCATCCTCGTTACACACGCCACGATTAGCCGATGTCGTCACCGGTTTGCGCATTACAGCCTCTGGCTCGTTACTTTTTAAACGCATCTTGTAGTATAGATTAGATGAAGATTATTGCGTAGGTTCATTATTCAAACGTTGACTGCGATCGCATGATTAGGACACAAGAAATAAAATCTTAATTTTAATATTTCACACAGCCGCCATCTTGAGGTTACGTACACAATTGAACTAAATTAGATGTCAGTGCATTACAATGTGTATCAACATTTGCTCTACCATGTTTCGCTTCACTCGGATGGTTAAATCGTGAGGAAAGTCTATTTAAATGTTTCGACTTTGCTTGGCCGCCATGTTCGTATTGTACTTAGCAGGGGTTTGAAAGTCTCTTAGGTGAACTTCTAATAATGCCCTTTATCACCGTACAAAAGTTCAGGGTGATATCTGTAATCGTCTCGGAGATATAGACTGCCGATGAAATATTTCGCACAGCCGCCATGTTGGATTTGTGAGACATTTGTCAACAGTGATTTTTATCCCACGT
Organism: Meconema thalassinum; assembly: GCA_946902985.2. Lineage (NCBI taxonomy): Eukaryota > Metazoa > Arthropoda > Insecta > Orthoptera > Tettigoniidae > Meconema > Meconema thalassinum. Next base: position 65,761,850 of record OX336391.1, on the reverse strand, counting down.
GTTGGCAACAATGTGTGCGCCTCGGTGTGTGACATTAAGTGCGCCTTGTTGACAGTTGAACAAAATTCATGTGCTGTCGGAACATGGCTGCCGTTGTTAAACGAGCAATAAAAGAAACACGTATTTACGTAATTTAGTACATATTTCAGGTAAAAGCCTCCGTGGCTTAGGCGGCAGTACGCCGGCCTCTCACCGCTGGGTGCGTGGATCAAATCCCGGTCACAGCTTGTGAGATCTGTTCTGGACAAAACGGAGGCAGACAGGTTTTTCTCCGGGTACTCCGGTTTTCCCTGTCAAAATTTAATTCCAGCAACACTCTCCACTATCAATCCATTTCATCTGTCATTCATTTAGCCTAATCATTGGCCCAGAGGAGTGCGAGAGGGCTCGGCAGCCGGCACAGTTCATATCCTCGCCGCTAGATGGGGGCTTCATTCATTCCATTCCTGACCCGGTCGGAGACTGGAAGCAGGCTGTGGATTTTTTCAGTACATATTTCAGGTGCAGTAGTGACCACGGTTACCAATTTAAATAGATATGTCCCCCAGAAGATGAAACAAGGAAACGAGGTATGTAAAGACCATGATGATGTCTGATGCAAGTGTAAAAGCCACGTTCTGGTCTCATTGAGAATTAATGAAGTTTTGTCTAGCCCAATATTTTCATCCAGATCAATGGTTTTTGCCTATACCAATAATTGTTAGGTAACGCGGCCCGCCACGTTAGCTAATGAAAACCCCCGCTGGATTTTGTCACGCACTGTGGAGGTAGTCAGGCAACAATAATCTTTATCCAGGCCAATAGTTTTGACATTTATTGCTTTTCACATACTGCACTGTAATTACATTAACTTACGTGTCGTGTGATACGTTTACTATTTATTATCCCACATGTTGGCAACAATGAACTGTCGTCAATGTGTGCGTCAGAATAACAGTTGAAGAACCTTAAGCGCATCAGGAAAATGGCTGCCGTCGTTGAATGAGCAATACGTAATATAACACACTAGGTGAACCCGGCCACGCTGCGCTGTGGCTCAGTCTGATATGAAGTGGGTAAGTAAATGAAATTATTGCAGCGAACATAGAAGACTGTATTACAAATTTTGTTCCATTTGAAGCGACAATTTAGCCTACATCTTTTACGCTTCTTCATTCTTCTGACAGCGACATCTTCTGTCACTACAGTTTGTAACAGTTCTACTCGGGTCGTTGTTATTATAGCATAAGAGGGAGATGAATCATTATTATTTCCACTCCTATTCTTACTGCAGTATCCGTCTTAATCGCTCTTCACATACACTTTTACTTTTCATTAATTTTTTTATTTCAACTAGGCTATCTTTCCTTCCACACATCAATATTACTTCTTTCTTCACTTATATAGCCAACGCATAACTCTAATAAGACTCCATTACCTCTCTTCTCTTATGTAAAACATCTCCTCCTTTTTTTATATTTCTTTCAACTATCAGAACAAACCAATAATCTCCACAGAAAATCTCAACAGATACTCACTTCCTCTAACCAAGCACCTACACAATAATCTCCATGAATAAACAAAACAATTATCAAATCTTCCAGTATGGACTCATAACAAGAAGTCAAAGATATATATAAAATCATGGAATAAGAAAAACAAAAACAAAACAACATCAAAAAAGGACCATAGAAAATGCATAGAGATCTAAAATAGGATAGTGTCTCAAAGAACATTGTAACCACATGTTACAATACGCATAAAATTAATGGAGTATTGACGTAGGAAGTTTATAAGGTAGATCTCTTATTTTAATAGCATCATTTTACTATCATTTTTAATGCATGGCATTTAATTATTTGCAAGCTTTTCCATTTTTGATTAAAAACAATTTTTGTATGGATATCCATTTCTTTTTAGGCTTTGTTAACTAGTTTTAACATTTAATATCAATCACGCTGAGGAAGGTATCAATGAAATACCGAAACATGTACGATTAATAATATAATTAAACATTTCTTTAGTGTTTGACTAGGCGGGTTTAATAAGATATTGCTATCAGTCAACACGGTTATTAATTATTACCATTGTCATAATGGTCAATGTTTACGCATTTTATAGATTCATCAAGAAAACACGTCATTCAATGAAATATCCTTGCCTTGCGTTGCTGTGTCTATGTTGTGGAATGAAAGGAAAGGAAGAAAACGATGTTTTTCACATGACATCATTTGTTATTGTAAAGCTAGTGGATTGACTACATTCTTTGTTTCTCCGTTTTCTGCATTAACATAGAGATCAGATGATTTACCGACTCCGGAGTATGCAACGTATAATTGCCCATGAGAGAAACAATCGTCTTCTACATTCAAACTGCACACTTACAAAGATTGTAGTTGCGCTTTATTGGTAGTTATAGTGAATGCATGTGTACGTGGAGCTCACCCATATAGCATCTTGCGATATCGTGGTCATTCAACCCCAAGTACACACACATTATTTTTAGCCTACTTTTCACATTTTGCAAAAATGAGGTAAAAGTAGACTTATGAGATCGGGCAAATGTGTGTCTGTCTGTCTGTCCTTCTGTCTGTCTGTCCTTCTATCTGTCTGTCTGGCTGTGTGTGTGCCCCCCCCCCCTATCAACTCCTAAACGGCTGAAGCAATCGAAACAAAATTTGGTAGGAGTAAAGATCTATACCTGAAAATCTCACGGCCATATTTGAAAATGATGTCAGTGCTACCAACTGCTGAAAAATCGCAATTAAAATTTGAGCTCCATGTTGGATATCATGGAAGGTATGAATGGGAGCTATTTCAAAATTGGCACAGGTATAGATAATAATATTGCAGTTTAATTTTCAGGAGGACATACGTGGCAGTGTTGCCAAAATGATTATAAGCCTGCTGATAGGTCCAATTTTTAAATGCATATAACTTCTACACTATCAATTGGAATTCAACCAAATTTCGTATGTGCTATGTGTACATAAACAGGTATGACTGAGCGTATTCTTAAGAGCCTCCAGGGCTGCCAACTGCTAATACATGCTTTCATTTTTTTAAAATCCAAATACCCATATATCAGAAAGTATGCAAGCCGACAGCTTTAAACTATGCACACGTACAGTACCTGACATTCTATATTAATTTGGAGTAACTTATATACGTCAGTGCTACCAACATGATTCTAAGCCTGCTGAGAGGTCCAACTTTAAATACATGTAACTTCTATACTATCATTTGGATTTCAACCAAATTTCGTGTGTGGTATGTGTACCATAACAGATATGACTATGCCGATTCTTAAGAGTAACCAGGGCTGCCAACTGTTAATAAATGCTGTCTCTATTTTTGTTACCCTAATATCAATATATCAGAAAGTATGCAAGGCAATAGCTCTAAACTTTGCACAGGTATAATACCTGGCATTCTAGATTAATTTGGAGTAACTAATGTAGGCCTACGCCAGTGCTGCCAACATGATTCTAAGCCTGCTGATAGGTCCAATTTTAAAATGCATGTAGGCTAATTTCTATACTAACTAATGGATTTAATTCTAAATTGACACAACAATAGATCATATTATTTCAGATTATTTCTGATCTATACATGTATGTCATTGTTGCCAATATGATTTTACGTGCGCTGTTAGATCCAATGTTTAACTGCATGTAACGTCCATACTATCCATTGGACTTCAACCAAATTTTGTATTCTGTACCTTAAGAGGTGGAATGAAGAATATATTCAGTCATAAGGGCTGCCAACTGTAGTGCTCTATTATGATACATTATGGCAGGTATACAGTATTTCGAACTAAATAGAAATTTCGATATTACCAACTTAATTTCGTCATTATTCTAGATAGATTCATATAGATTAATCATTGGCATGAATCTTAAATTTTAAGTTAAGTAGGCTCTTTAGTTCGTCACGGAACTTCTTGTTAGGATTGTAAGAAGCCCCATTTGTGCATGCAATACACTTCTTTTTCATTAAATAACAGTATGCTAACATTGTTTATGTTCGACCCTCACTATTATGTGTCAGATAACTGTATCATAATGATGGTCATTATAACACTGTTTTCCATTATGATACAGTTTCTCCAGCCAATCAGAGCTCGTTCATTGACCAATTAGGTAACGATAACTTCGCGCATGCGCTCAAAATCCAACATGTCGGACATAAACACAACATCGAACTATAATAAATTACCGACATGGAATACCCACCGTCCATATGTTCGCGTAAATAAACTGGTGAATATGAGACAAGAAATAGCACTGTACCTTAAAATCACCAACACTAATTTCTACACAGCGCATTGTCTTCAAATGACTGCGGTGACAATATTACTGAGGGACGGCTGATGTAAACATATGGCTGCATATGGCATTGCAAGCCCACAGAGCGCATGCGTCGGTCGTTCAAAGCTCTTGAAAGACAAAGATATAACACCCAACGCTCGCTCTGCGATCACAAAATTCCAGCAGCTGACTCTCAACAGATATTTATGTATATTTATGTTAAAACATATAATAAAGTTATAATTATCGTCGAATATAAACAGTCGTATGCAACTCGCCTATAATGGTAATTCATTCATTCATTTCCGTGTCCGATCATTTCCAGAATGTAGCAACTCCGATGGCCTTGTTGTTTGCCTCGATCAGGTCCTGGGTAGTGCAGGGTTGTTCTAGTAGTGGACAAATGAGCAGGTGGGCTGGGTCTTGTGTTGCTCCACACTCGCAGGACGTGTCTCCATCAGCTGGAAGGATACCCCATTTCTGCATGTTGGTCTTGCAACGAGGGACGCCCACCCTGAGACGATTAAGTGATTTCCAAACAGGGTAAGGCAGGTCATTTCCTGGGGCTAGCTCTTCCTTAACAGGGATATCCGGCGGCAGCTTGCTCTTCCACCTGGAGATGCGGTTAGATTCCGATGTTCCCTCCAGTGGTTGAGTCCTGGCGATGAAACTCTTTCTTGATTTCAGTCGACGGACAACAGCCTGATGATTATGCAGTGGATGACGGGGATCATTAATCTGCTTCGCCCTCTCTGCATCAGCAGCAACAGCCCTTCTGATAGTTGGGGGAGCTATCCCAACAATCGGGTAAAGTTTGTCGACTGGAGTAGGCTTCATACATCCCGACAAGATTCGTATGGTCTCGTTGATGGCAATGTCAATCTGCATGGTGTGACTGGATGCACTCCACACAGGTGAAACGTACTCTGCAGCAGACATGCACAAAGCAAGAGCAGAAGTTCTTAGGACGTGAGGACTTGCCCCCCAGGTGGTGGCTGTGAGCTTCCTCAAAATATTGTTCCGTGAACTAACTTTCAGCCTGGTCTTATGGCAATGTTTCTTGAAGGACAGTGTTCGGTCAAGAGTAACACCTAGATACACGGGTGTTGGACAATGTTGGAGTTGTTTGCCTTGCCATGTAACATCCAGTTCCCGCCGAGCTTCTCTATTCCTTAAGTGAAATGCACATACTTGAGTCTTGTTGGGATTTGGCTTAAGATGATTGGCTTCATAGTAAGATCCAAGGGTATCTAGTGCAGAAGTCAACTTTCCCTCCACCTCTTCAAATGTTTTTCCTTGGGCAGCCACTGCAGTATCATCAGCATAGATGAAGAGCCTAGAATGTTCTGGTATGGGCTGATCGTTAGTGTAAATATTAAATAGCACAGGAGCGAGTACACTGCCTTGAGGTAAGCCGTTCTTTTGTATGCGCCATCTGCTCTTTTTACCATGGAGAAAGACTTGGAACCTTCTATTCTGCAGGAGAGTGCCAATAAGGGATGTTAGTTATAATGGTAATTAAGACACTCGTATGGAGGAAATTATAAAACTCGCATACGCTCGTTTTATAAAAAATACTCGTGTCTTAATTATAGCCATTATAGGCTCGTTGCATAATGTACTATAAATAAACACCCAAGAAACAATGAAAATGACGGGCTCGCGAAGTCTCTGTAAACATAGCCATCCAGTAAAGTCTCCTGGGTGCTGAGCGAAATTATCATTTGTAGCTCCTCAGTCGGTCAACATGATTGTGCCCGATGAATGGGTGGGGTACAAAGGTCTTTTTGTTGTTGTTGTTGTTTGACTCTTCAGTCTTTTAACTGGTTTGATGCAGCTATCGATGCCTCCCTGTTCTGAGCTAATCCTTTCATCTCTTCATAGGTACCACACCCTACATCCGAGGCAATCTGTTTAACATATTCTAACCTTGGTCTACCCCTACAATTCTTGTTCTTGACCCTTCCTTCCATAACTAAGCTTGCTATTCCTGGGTATCTTAATACGTGTCCTACCAACCTATCTCTTCTCTTCATTAGCAGTCGCCAGAAATATCTATCCTCTCCCACTCGTCTTAATACCTCTTCGTTTGTAACCCTATCTACCTATTGATATTCATCATTCTCCTGTAACACCACATTTCAAACGCTTCAATTCTCTTCTTTTCTGCTGCACCAATAGTCCAAGTTTCACTTCATTAGATCACCACGCTCCAGACAAAGGCGCTCAGAAGTGACTTCCTAATACCTAAATCTATATTCGATGTCAACAGATTCCTTTCCTGTAGAATTGCTTTCCTTGCCTGAGCCAACCTACTTTTTATATCCACTTTGCTTAGTCCATCACTGGTTAAATTGCTTCCTAAGTAACAGAAGTCTCCTACTTCCTTTAGTTTTTCACCTGCCAATTTGATGTCCATAGAGTTTCTGATTTATTTAGGCTGCATTCCAAGTATTGAACCCATGGGCCATAGGGTCCATGAAGGTCGAACCCATGTCCTTAAGGAAGAAATGAAAGAAACGTACAGTTTCTTAAAGGAACGGAGAGAGATTTTAAGCCAGGATTATAGCTTAACATTGTGCAAGCGACTAGGGACAGATGTTCCTTAGATGAGATCACCCCACTCGACATTCAAGAGAGGGCTGGTCACGAGTATTAATAACTGAATGGAAATTTCCACCGTGTTAGACAAGGAAGCCTGAATCGGAATTCGAGCTTACGTTGCTGGAAATTGACAACGCCGCTTATGCACCAGAAGAGGAATAATTAAAATTAACACGTTTACGAGCATAATAATGAGTAAAGAAGCACAGTACAGTGAATCATTTTGAATGAGAGATTTTTCAGTAAAGAGAAACCATTTAAATATTGCGCAGAAAAAAACTGCCGACGTAAGACGACGTCATTGGGGAATTACCTAAGCCTCTGTGGAGGGGAGAGAGCAAAAAGAATGCAACACCCACACAATTGAGGAGGAGAAATTAATTAATATCTCCGAATTGCACGATCGATTCTTAGGTGCAATGAGATCATTTGACATTGAGAAGACGAGCTTTCGGAAGGTATAATTTTTATATTTGTGGCACCATTATTTTAGAAGTTGACCACAGAAAAGGCTTGAGTCTTATTTTTTTGTAGTAAAATAGTATAAAGCTTCGGGCGTTTCCAAGCCAATCATGCAGTTTCAAACGGCCTGAGGGCACGTCACTGTGCTACATCACAACGAATGCAGTCTCGAATAGCCCGTGAGGGGCGTAAGGCTACATCACAGCACATGCAGTTTTACAACGAGCACTCCGTGAGCGGAGGTGCTGCATCAAAGTCTTCAAACGTATGAACCTCAGGGGAGGTCATACTGTGCAACAAGTATAAGCACCGAATGCAGTTATTATCAGCCTGAGGGCATGACACTGTGTCACGATCATCATTGAATGCAGTCATACGAGCATTCCGTGAGGGGAAGTGCTGCACCACGACGTAGAAGTAGTCATTCCGACAGTCCGTGAGGGGACGTAACTCTGCGTTACATCGAAAACAGCTACCAGTACTCCTTGAGGGGAGGAACGCTGTGTTACACCGCAGAAGTAAGATCCGATAGCCACAGGCGTCGCAGTATTAACGACTTGCTTGCCTCCATAGGAGTGGTCAAGACGAAATTTTAAAGTATCGCCGTAGTGAAATATTAGGAAAATCCTAATTATAGGATTTAGGCCCGACTGTATACAAGTTAATGTGAAAATTCGTAAGATAAGGTCAGAGCAGGCCGCGAACATCGGACTTAAAGGCGATAGGTCGTTAAATGTACGAACGAATAGATCATAACGTACGGAAGTATCGTACCAGACAGATAAACTGTTATTTAAATTAAAGAAACCTAAAGGGAAGAACAGAATAATAAAACAGTTCAAATAAAGACGATAGGAGACTATAAACATTATCTCCAGAAAGCAGGCGAACTATTCTAAAAATACTAGAATTGAGAAGTGTTAGCTGCTATAAACTAAATCTATAGGTCTTAGAGGAGACCTCGATCCGTATAGACTTTCGTTAGGATCGATAGACAGATCTACAAAGAAGCCGTTCAAGCTAGATAAATAGCCGGTTATCCAGGATAGGAGTAGCAGAATTGGACTCCAGGGAACAGTAGATGTTTCGAGACTTTCGCATTCTGCAGGATAGGAAGCCGACATCGAATAAATTTCACCCTTGGAAACGGGAATTTAAGAAGATCACGTGTGATAGGCTCAGAAATACGGCCTAGTGATCGAGAATTGTGAAGTGTAAAATAATCAAGATTGTGTGTTAAATTAATATTTTTAGTGTTTATTATGTGTTCCAAGGGAACACATCAGTATATAAAAATGTCGTCAATGTTAAGTGTTTTAAATGTATATCAAAAAGTGTTTTTAAGTAAGATGAATTCCTTTAATATGGAGTAAAAAGTTCAAAGTGGGCCCAAAAATGAAGCGCCGCACCAGATTAAAGATCATGGGATGATCTGGAAACATGTGAGTACTAAATTCATTCTATTTTGGTGTCAGAAATTGATTGTGTACAAACCCACCGGAGTTTTTGAGTAAAAGGGATGTGTTTTAATAAATAAATACTGAATAATCAAGAACACGGTCTGAACAATAATAAAATAAATTGAGAAATTATAAATAATTATGTAAAGAATAAATCCCGTAGAGGAAATATGTGAATAAAGGGTTAATGTATTTAACAAATGGCATAAGAGCAAGCGAAATATCATTAATTATCATGAAAGATATTGAAATAAAGTAAAGTTGAGATATGAAAGAAATAGCTTTTGAGCTTGTATAAAAAATAAAGATAATAATAATAATTAAATATGGAAATGTTAAATAAAAATCAAATAAATTGATATGAATATAAGAACGTTAAGCCTTAACGTATGTGTAAGAGATGAGGTTCAATGGAATATTTTAAAATAGGGAGCGATTTATCGACAATGGAAGGATTAAATTGCGAATTAAAATAATATGAATTGTTACTAAAGAGATTTTATCAGTTCTTGGGAAGACATTTTCGGCTTAAAATAATGCATAGCGCATAATGAGCGCAAATATAATATTAAAGTGTCACGCTAGGAACGCGTAGTGGTTAAATACTTGGTACATTACTTATGGAGGGTAGTTGATTGCAGTGAATTGATAATTGTATAAGTCCTCTATTTGTGACATGGTATCACGAGGCATTGTGTATGTATTTAAAAAGGGAGCTAATATATGGTATTAATGAGCGTATGTCATATGGGCCACGGCCGACTCTAAATCGCATTTTGTATAAGTCCTCTGTAAGGGATTGGTTCCCGAGGCACCTGAAGAGATTCGAATGCAGGATCTTCTTATGATAAAAGCCCCTTTAATTCTCCGTCGTCGTATGTGTATTAATCTTCCCAATCAATGAGGACCCTCTCATAATTAATAAATGCCAAGGATACGAAAATGGTCTGTGAACCAAAGAAATGTTGTTTGAATGTATACGGTACCGTAAAGCCCGGTCTCCCCAGAACTGGATATAATGGGAAGGTTTGTTTTGAAAGCCTTGGAAATAAGCTACTAACGTTGGGTCAGACAGGGAGTCGCCGTCACCCTAACGTGTCATAAATCGCACCCCAAGTAGTAGAGTCTAGCTCTCTTAAAGCGAGAAGGAACAGAGACCGTCTCGTAAGCTGTTGTAAAGAGAAATGAATACACCAGGAGTGTTTAAAGTTGTTAACGACCTGGGCGTTGAACCGAGGTCCTAATAGATGGATATTTCGTTTGCCGGTTCAGATCGTAGTTTCTTATATGATAATGGTCTATTAAGACATAAGAGATAAATAACAATCCCTATTGTAATGATGTAAGGACGTGGGATTCCACGAGTTGATTGAAGGCAACTGAGTTCGGGAGTAACTATAGTTTTTTTGACTGTGTCAAGTACCTTCACGCTCTGGAGTACACAATTGATTTTCTGATTACCTTAATATATTTGTGAAATAAAGAGAGATGATAACAACTGAATGTGTGGACATGCCCAAAATATTGAGTTAGATAATTAACACAGATTTTAAATATAATTATATATTTGTTTTTGAGAAATAAGAAAATATAAAGGATAGTGTTTGAGGTGTCCAAGAATGACACCATAATAATGTAAATGCATGGAGCCAAAGAGCTCGGAGTTATGTAAACTTAATGTTAGTGCTTTATGGAAGTGAGACTAAGTAAGAATTGTTGGTTTATGTGGAAACCACAGGTTTTGAATACAATATTTGTTTATTTTATTTGTGATTCCTTGTTCATTTGGAACAAGCAGTTGATTATTGGGTCAGTAATTAAATTGTTAAAATGTTTGTAGCGCCATTAATTTTATTAATTAAATGTGTTTAAATAGGAGTTGATTTTGTCGTTATTTTTGCAAGTGTATCCTCTAATTAATCCAAAATATGTGAGTCACAGAGTGGGGGAACTTACCGCTGCCCCGAAATTCCGAATTGAGCTACGCTGGTATACTGTGATTGGCATATTTCTTGCTAAATGGGCACATGGGGATATATAAATAATGTGCTGGATTAATAACTAGAGGAACACTTAAGTCGGTCATATCATGTAAAATTAAAGTAATGATGGGAATAGCTACAACGTAAAATATTAACTGACCGCATGGGTCCCTGGAAACTCATACCGAGCAGCCCTGAATATATTATATTATAAATCCCTTAGCAACGCTTAATTTGTGTAGTGGCTTCAACGTGGGGCTTGTAGGATTTTATCATACACCTAATAATCAATACTTTTTGGCGCCCAGTACGCAGGGATGAGTTTTCCTAGGGAAAACCCGAGTTTTCTCGAAAAATCAAAATTTTCATTTTTTGAAAAAAAAAATGGTTTTTCGAAATTTTGAATTTTAAATACTTCCATAAAGGTTTATGAAATTGAATAAGATTATCAAAAGGGTACGTTGTAAGTGAATACCCGTACTAAAGTAATATTTTAAAGAAATTGGGACACACGGATTCAGAGTATCATCTCTCAAGCATGTACTAGTGTGGTGGCATTAGTGGCCCACTGTATTTAATATGATGTTGTTAAGTGAAGAGAGGCGGAGGCTCTCTGAGAATGTAAGGGCCGAGAGCCCAGAGAAAGGTAAAACTACAGGTGAGAAAGAGTACCCAACTAAAGAAATTATAAATGTTTCTGTAGAAAGCATGCGTGCACCTGGAGACATAGTTACACGAAGAGAAGGTAACATGTCTGCAGACAAAGGGGTAAATGTTGAGCCTTTAGAGCTCGGAAAAGAAAAGGAAATTTGTAAACCAATTCCAAGGGAAAATGTAATTGATATTGATAAGAATAAGGATAATACAAAGTCTCACGTAGTAACGCCGGTCCAGGTAGGCTCAGAAAACGAAGGGGAAAAAACAATAGTACTGACGTTCAGGATCAGGAAAAGGTAGAAATGGCGAAATGGGATGAAATAAAAGAATTCTTGGATATAATTGTAGCAATACGAGACGAGCATTATAGGGTGAAGAATGAACTTTGGAACTTAAAAGGTCGTGAATTAAGAATAAAGGAAGGAATAGAGGAACAAAGAGATAGGATCTCTGAAAGAATGGAGGAGATAGACAAACTTCGTAAGAGGGCAAATAAAAATTGGTTTAGGATACCCAAAAAGGAATTAGAGGAATTGTGCAAAGAAATTCCTAATGTTAAATGGTCGTTAAGAGAAACGAAGAGGGAATTTGCGAAACGTATGGAGAAGGAAGGAAAAATAAAATTAGCTCCGTGGGAACAGATAGTTACATTTGTTGATGAAGTAAGTGAAATAGGGAATAAATTATGGAAAATGAGAGATGCATGGGATGAGATATGGTGGAAGATCCCTTACAAAGAGCGCGACCGAAAAAAGTATGTTGAGGAACAGAAAGATTGGATAAGAAAGGAGAAGAATAAGATGTACCGTTTCAGTATGAGCATGTATGATGAACAAGATATAATCAGCGTTCAGGAGTTAGCTGAAGTAAGACAGGTCAAAATTCCAGAATATCAAGAAATATTAGAGGATGCTCAGAAGAGATATGAGGAATACATGTTGGAGCAAAATCATCAGGCAAATGAAATAGTTGCCCAAGTTGAAAAACAAGCTGAAATTAAAGAAGAAAAAGAAATCACGGTGCCAGAGGAGCCCAAAGTTGAGATTAAAGAAGAAAAACAAGAAATAGAAATCATCATGACTCCAGTGGAAATTGAAGAAAACTTGGAGATCCTTCTAGAGAAACAAATGGAAATTCAGGAAGAGATCGTAACTCCAGAACAGGAGGATAGCCAAAATGAAAATGAGCTCCAAACTGAAGAGACTCATTTTGATGAAAAAGTTGAGCTGGAAGAGCTAGAAGTAATCTCGGAACAGGAGATAACAAAGGAATTGATAGTTGAAGAAACGGAAATGATAATTCCAGAAGAAATAGAGAAATTAAATGAAATAAATATAGAAAATATCAATGAAGCATCGATGGAAACAGAGGTTCAAGATTTCACAGAAAGGGAAGAGGAAAACTTCGAAGAAATGCAGGACCAGGAAAATAAAAGGGCATTAAAGGAAGAAGAGGAAAAATTGAAAGCCCAGATCCTCGAATTAATGATTAAATGTCTAGACTGCCAAAGAAAGACTAGAGAAATGGAGGAAGGTGCTAATAAGAGCCAAGAAACCCTAAAGGAAAAGGATGAGATTGTTGGAAACAATGAAAAAATGAGAGGAGACGTCTCTGAAGAAAATCAATACAGAAGAAAACCGCCATTGATAGTTGGTGTACCAGGAAATGGATACCCCATGGAAACAATGAAAGGAGGAGGAATAACAAACAATGCCTTGGAGAAAGAGGATGCCCAGGCATATTTCAGCTGGAAACTCCGTAGGAAGAAAAGGAATGAAAGAAAGGAAAAATGGAAGAAGGGAGATAAAAGAAGAGCACGTTTATGGACAAGGATGAAGGGAAGACGGAGATGGTTTATAAAGCAAAAGAGATACAGAGTGTGGAAAAGAAGGAATAAAACTTATATAGAAATAAGGAAACGAGAGAATATGGAATGTAAGGAAAGAAGAGTAAGGGATGAAGAGAGTCAGGAAGATGCTGAGGTCATAAAGAAAATAGAGCATTATATTAGAGCTATAGAAAGATGTGAAGGGAATGAAGAAAGAACGATGCATTGTTTAAAACAATTGTATAACTTACCAATAAACGTTCAACATCTGGAGAAGACTGGAATTGGCAAGGTTGTAAATGGTATGAGAAAAAGAAACGGTTTGGTAGGAGATGTATCCCGAGCCTTGATAAAACTTTGGAAGGAAATGGTAATGGAAGACCAAAGTGATGAAGAAGAATGCGAAAGTGAAGAAACGGAAAGAGATACTATGGAAATAGAAGAGAATGAAATTGAAGAAGAATTCAAAGGTGAAGAGAAAGAAGTCGATGAAATAGAAATAGATGAGAATGAGAGTGAAGAAGAAGAAGAAGAACAAGAGATGATAGGATACGAAAGTATGGAATTGACAAACTCCATCATTTATTATCAGAAAGCCATTGAAAGGTGTATGGGAAATGAAAATGTTTTGTTGCATTGTTTAAGCATATTAAAACATTTACCCCTAACTGTTCGCCAGTTAATAGAAACGAATGTGGTAGAAACGATTGAAAGTATTCACGAACAAGGAGGGGATGTGAATATACGAGCGCAAGAATTGCTGATAAAATGGGAAAATGAAATGATAGAAGATTTAAGAGCAGGAGGGGAAGAAGTTATGGAAATGGAAGATATGCTCGAGGAAGACCCTGAAGAAGAAGAAGAAGAAGAAGAAGAAGAGGATGAGGAAGAAGAACAAGGAGAAATGATAATAACGGGAGACGTAAGATGGAGACATAAAGGATAAGAAGAGAATTATCCCATTGGAACAAACGGGTAAAGATATTTGCAACCGTCAAAGAATATGAGAAATAAGTATAATATTTGCTGAAATACCATCTCAAAGAGAGACAAGGAAGAGGGAAGAGAACCAGAAAGAGTCAGGTGAGGTCAGACTGAGCTCTTAAAAATTTTAAATGAAGTGTAACAGACTTGAAGTCTGTGAACTGTAATGAATTAAGTTACGGGTAAAGCTAATTGCACCCGCAAGATAATTAACATAAAATCATTTAAGAAGAAATATAATGAATAAAGAACAGACCGACTTGAAGTCTGTCTTGAGAAAAGAAGAAAGGAAACCAACTGTTGACTCGAGTTTGGAGAAGCGCGCCAGACGAGGGTAGAGAGTTGTAAACATCGAACGTGACAAGAGATTTATGGCCTGAGTGGAGTCGACCACTAGGGAATAAATGAATGAATGGGAACTCTTGAAGACCCAACCTAAACACAGACCAGAAAGGAGAGGAACTTTAAAGAAGTAATTGATTTTATTGAAAAGGAAAATTTTAATGTAATAAAGGAGAAAGAAAGGGTAAAGATAGAGCATACCCAACCTACATAATTAGTGGAAGGAACTTTAAAAGAAGTAAAAACAACAGTAAAGACGGATGACATTATGATGGATTCGACGAATAAAGAAATACAAATTAAATTGAAATAAATTTCCTCAAGAATGTTCGAAAATTTATTTACCTAAGGAGGGGAGAGATGAACCCATGGGCCATAGGGTCCATGAAGGTCGAACCCATGTCCTTAAGGAAGAAATGAAAGAAACGTACAGTTTCTTAAAGGAACGGAGAGAGATTTTAAGCCAGGATTATAGCTTAACATTGTGCAAGCGACTAGGGACAGATGTTCCTTAGATGAGATCACCCCACTCGACATTCAAGAGAGGGCTGGTCACGAGTATTAATAACTGAATGGAAATTTCCACCGTGTTAGACAAGGAAGCCTGAATCGGAATTCGAGCTTACGTTGCTGGAAATTGACAACGCCGCTTATGCACCAGAAGAGGAATAATTAAAATTAACACGTTTACGAGCATAATAATGAGTAAAGAAGCACAGTACAGTGAATCATTTTGAATGAGAGATTTTTCAGTAAAGAGAAACCATTTAAATATTGCGCAGAAAAAAACTGCCGACGTAAGACGACGTCATTGGGGAATTACCTAAGCCTCTGTGGAGGGGAGAGAGCAAAAAGAATGCAACACCCACACAATTGAGGAGGAGAAATTAATTAATATCTCCGAATTGCACGATCGATTCTTAGGTGCAATGAGATCATTTGACATTGAGAAGACGAGCTTTCGGAAGGTATAATTTTTATATTTGTGGCACCATTATTTTAGAAGTTGACCACAGAAAAGGCTTGAGTCTTATTTCTTTGTAGTAAAATAGTATAAAGCTTCGGGCGTTTCCAAGCCAATCATGCAGTTTCAAACGGCCTGAGGGCACGTCACTGTGCTACATCACAACGAATGCAGTCTCGAATAGCCCGTGAGGGGCGTAAGGCTACATCACAGCACATGCAGTTTTACAACGAGCACTCCGTGAGCGGAGGTGCTGCATCAAAGTCTTCAAACGTATGAACCTCAGGGGAGGTCATACTGTGCAACAAGTATAAGCACCGAATGCAGTTATTATCAGCCTGAGGGCATGACACTGTGTCACGATCATCATTGAATGCAGTCATACGAGCATTCCGTGAGGGGAAGTGCTGCACCACGACGTAGAAGTAGTCATTCCGACAGTCCGTGAGGGGACGTAACTCTGCGTTACATCGAAAACAGCTACCAGTACTCCTTGAGGGGAGGAACGCTGTGTTACACCGCAGAAGTAAGATCCGATAGCCACAGGCGTCGCAGTATTAACGACTTGCTTGCCTCCATAGGAGTGGTCAAGACGAAATTTTAAAGTATCGCCGTAGTGAAATATTAGGAAAATCCTAATTATAGGATTTAGGCCCGACTGTATACAAGTTAATGTGAAAATTCGTAAGATAAGGTCAGAGCAGGCCGCGAACATCGGACTTAAAGGCGATAGGTCGTTAAATGTACGAACGAATAGATCATAACGTACGGAAGTATCGTACCAGACAGATAAACTGTTATTTAAATTAAAGAAACCTAAAGGGAAGAACAGAATAATAAAACAGTTCAAATAAAGACGATAGGAGACTATAAACATTATCTCCAGAAAGCAGGCGAACTATTCTAAAAATACTAGAATTGAGAAGTGTTAGCTGCTATAAACTAAATCTATAGGTCTTAGAGGAGACCTCGATCCGTATAGACTTTCGTTAGGATCGATAGACAGATCTACAAAGAAGCCGTTCAAGCTAGATAAATAGCCGGTTATCCAGGATAGGAGTAGCAGAATTGGACTCCAGGGAACAGTAGATGTTTCGAGACTTTCGCATTCTGCAGGATAGGAAGCCGACATCGAATAAATTTCACCCTTGGAAACGGGAATTTAAGAAGATCACGTGTGATAGGCTCAGAAATACGGCCTAGTGATCGAGAATTGTGAAGTGTAAAATAATCAAGATTGTGTGTTAAATTAATATTTTTAGTGTTTATTATGTGTTCCAAGGGAACACATCAGTATATAAAAATGTCGTCAATGTTAAGTGTTTTAAATGTATATCAAAAAGTGTTTTTAAGTAAGATGAATTCCTTTAATATGGAGTAAAAAGTTCAAAGTGGGCCCAAAAATGAAGCGCCGCACCAGATTAAAGATCATGGGATGATCTGGAAACATGTGAGTACTAAATTCATTCTATTTTGGTGTCAGAAATTGATTGTGTACAAACCCACCGGAGTTTTTGAGTAAAAGGGATGTGTTTTAATAAATAAATACTGAATAATCAAGAACACGGTCTGAACAATAATAAAATAAATTGAGAAATTATAAATAATTATGTAAAGAATAAATCCCGTAGAGGAAATATGTGAATAAAGGGTTAATGTATTTAACAAATGTCATAAGAGCAAGCGAAATATCATTAATTATCATGAAAGATATTGAAATAAAGTAAAGTTGAGATATGAAAGAAATAGCTTTTGAGCTTGTATAAAAAATAAAGATAATAATAATAATTAAATATGGAAATGTTAAATAAAAATCAAATAAATTGATATGAATATAAGAACGTTAAGCCTTAACGTATGTGTAAGAGATGAGGTTCAATGGAATATTTTAAAATAGGGAGCGATTTATCGACAATGGAAGGATTAAATTGCGAATTAAAATAATATGAATTGTTACTAAAGAGATTTTATCAGTTCTTGGGAAGACATTTTCGGCTTAAAATAATGCATAGCGCATAATGAGCGCAAATATAATATTAAAGTGTCACGCTAGGAACGCGTAGTGGTTAAATACTTGGTACATTACTTATGGAGGGTAGTTGATTGCAGTGAATTGATAATTGTATAAGTCCTCTATTTGTGACATGGTATCACGAGGCATTGTGTATGTATTTAAAAAGGGAGCTAATATATGGTATTAATGAGCGTATGTCATATGGGCCACGGCCGACTCTAAATCGCATTTTGTATAAGTCCTCTGTACGGGATTGGTTCCCGAGGCACCTGAAGAGATTCGAATGCAGGATCTTCTTATGATAAAAGCCCCTTTAATTCTCCGTCGTCGTATGTGTATTAATCTTCCCAATCAATGAGGACCCTCTCATAATTAATAAATGCCAAGGATACGAAAATGGTCTGTGAACCAAAGAAATGTTGTTTGAATGTATACGGTCCGTAAAGCCCGGTCTCCCCAGAACTGGATATAATGGGAAGGTTTGTTTTGAAAGCCTTGGAAATAAGCTACTAACGTTGGGTCAGACAGGGAGTCGCCGTCACCCTAACGTGTCATAAATCGCACCCCAAGTAGTAGAGTCTAGCTCTCTTAAAGCGAGAAGGAACAGAGACCGTCTCGTAAGCTGTTGTAAAGAGAAATGAATACACCAGGAGTGTTTAAAGTTGTTAACGACCCGGGCGTTGAACCGAGGTCCTAATAGATGGATATTTCGTTTGCCTGTTCAGATCGTAGTTTCTTATATGATAATGGTCTATTAAGACATAAGAGATAAATAACAATCCCTATTGTAATGATGTAAGGACGTGGGATTCCACGAGTTGATTGAAGGCAACTGAGTTCGGGAGTAACTATAGTTTTTTTGACTGTGTCAAGTACCTTCACGCTCTGGAGTACACAATTGATTTTCTGATTACCTTAATATATTTGTGAAATAAAGAGAGATGATAACAACTGAATGTGTGGACATGCCCAAAATATTGAGTTAGATAATTAACACAGATTTTAAATATAATTATATATTTGTTTTTGAGAAATAAGAAAATATAAAGGATAGTGTTTGAGGTGTCCAAGAATGACACCATAATAATGTAAATGCATTGAGCCAAAGAGCTCGGAGTTATGTAAACTTAATGTTAGTGCTTTATGGAAGTGAGACTAAGTAAGAATTGTTGGTTTATGTGGAAACCACAGGTTTTGAATACAATATTTGTTTATTTTATTTGTGATTCCTTGTTCATTTGGAACAAGCAGTTGATTATTGGGTCAGTAATTAAATGGTTAAAATGTTTGTAGCGCCATTAATTTTATTAATTAAATGTGTTTAAATAGGAGTTGATTTTGTTGTTATTTTTGCAAGTGTATCCTCTAATTAATCCAAAATATGTGAGTCACAGAGTGGGGGAACTTACCGCTGCCCCGAAATTCCGAATTGAGCTACTCTGGTATACTGTGATTGGCATATTTCTTGCTAAATGGGCACAGTATAAATATATAAATACACTCCTGGAGCTCGTGATGATTACGGAGGTGTGCAAATTATAATACTCGATGAGAGTTTTCCAACATTTACTTTGTAGGGCCTACGTTTTGTGACTTATTACAGTAGATATGTTTCGCAAGGCGCTGAAATTAAATCAAATGTGTAATCGATAGTCATATTAACGTGTTTTAAAAAGAATCTGACAGTAAACTAACATTTTACAGTTTCCACTAAAAGAGAGGCCTTGTTAATGCAGAATGCCACATGTTTTTTTGTGGGTTATTCTAGTTTTCGTGTGAATTTAGACCAGAGAGATTGGAAGTCTTTTATTACTCATTGTCCGCTCTTGAACTATTCAAAGATTCGTGAAAAATGGATTGAAATAATCTGATTTAGAGGATACATTCCAAAGTCAATGAAAAAAGGAAAAAAAACAAAACAACCAGATCCAGCTCAGATGTCCTCAGAATCTCCAATTTCGAAAATTTCCAGACGTAATTCCTTATGGGAAACGTTTAAGTCCACAGGAGATAAAACATTACTAAGTAGCGTAATCAACATAAAAATAAAAAGATACGAGCCTTACAGTAGTCGCATATGATGTGTAACATCTGACATGTTATCCTACACGTATACTTCACAGCTTGAACATCCTTAAGATGTTAATTTACGCTCTGTTTTCATACTGGTACTATGATGAATGTATAGATTGAATTGGAGATATGCTACTGTCACACTTGTGGCGCAGCGGTCAAGCTGTTAGTCTCTCACCAAGGTAGACGGCGTTTGATTCCCGGTCAATATATGTGAGATTTTCGAATTGAAATGCCATGTCCTGTGGTTCGTATTTCACGTAAAAGGGAGGTACCGTGTATCATGATCGTGAGATTAACGGTCACACAAAACCACAAGCTTCCTTCCTTCCTTTTACATGAATAATTCATAATAACAAAGTGACACACAACGTCGACTGTACTCTCAAATACTGTGAGCACATTCCTCAGTAACTATAACATTCATTATTCTCAAAGCTCTCATACAGTTCGTCGTAAACAATCAAAACATGGCTTCCTACAATCATGAAATGATCTAGTCTCACAAATGATGAAAATACAGCTTTTATTCCACTCATATAACAACATTCTGTTATGCATTTAATATTTGATTACTCACCCACAGCTTGACAATATTGCCGTTTACTTAAATGTCATTTGTCGTCTTTATTTTATCATACACTCAACAACATTAGTCTCAAGTTTTCACTTCCTACCCCATGTGATATTCAACCTTGAACGTGAAGCTTCATAAACTCCTCAATGACAAATGAAAGTCGGTGAAACATTTGCCACTGTGCTCGTCAAACCAGTGCCTGCTAAATGCACCGCCTACTGTATTACCACAACATTCTCGCGCTACAGAGCACACACTGCCTTGTTTCCAATACACACATTTTCAATTGTACAAAAATCACGCTGCCTTTGCATGGTACCACTGCCAGCTAGTACACTTCCGTTTGATCGATCGAGCGGGCAGTGCATACTTCCGTTTTCCACCACTGCCAGCTAGTACACTTCCGTTTGATCGATCGAGCGGGCAGTGCATACTTCCGTAGTCCAGCACTGCCAGCTAGTACACTTCCGTTTGATCGATCGAGCGGGCAGTGCATACTTCCATTTGATCCACCACTGCCAGCTAGTACACTTCCGTTTGATCGATCGAGCGGGCAGTGCATACTTCCGTTGTCCACCACTGCCAGCTAGTACACTTCCGTTTGATCGATCGAGCGGGCAGTGCATACTTCCGTTTGATCCACCACTGCCAGCTAGTACACTTCCGTTTGATCGATCGAGTGGGAAGTGCATACTTCCGTTTGTTCCACCACTGCCAGCTCGATCGTTCCGATCCACTTCCGTCCCCAATTTTCAAAATCACTCCCACAAAACTATCCAGCAACCGAGCGGAAAGATGTTACACATCAATAATACGATTTTAAATACAAAATTGTGGCTGATTAAATTTTATTTTGATTATAATAAACTATGTGTACTATTGAACATTAAGAACTACTGTATATAACCAATACATTTCTTACCAATTCATAACAACTTCGTCACACCAATTTCCAACGTTCTCTCTACACAATTTTCCCTACCTGGCAAATACGTATCAATCATCATTTATAACCTAACGTATAACCTACAGCATATCTAATTTCACATCCACAGCTCTTCAATTCAACGCTGTATTATCAAGACTTTATCATGTTTTTCTTAACACATTTTGTAACAGGTCTGGTTTTTAAAATGTTACTTTGTGAGCTTTTGGAACAAAATAATTTTAGTATTCTCAGTTATGGCAAAATTTTATTAAGTGTATGTTATTGCAAATTTACTACGCTAGGAAGGTCACAGCTTGACCGAAACTGGTACAGTATTGACTTAAGGCGATAAGTACAGGGCGCCCGAGAATGTTCTCCGCAGTGGGTACGTGCAGCTGCGAGTGGTTGAGTCATATGTTTAGTTGGCTGCACTGTGTCCTTGAAAGGGGGAGTCTGCCGTGTGGGCTGTCAGTGTGTATTGCGATAAGCGAGCGAGCCTGCATGTCTTCAGTGTGTATTACAGTCAGCGAGCGTTCAGATAGATTATTCGAAGAGTGCAACAGTATACAGGCGGTAATGTTTACTACTGAAGAGAGAGTTTTTTTTTTGGTGAAATACGTTTTTCGCGAAGGCAATCGGTTTACAGAAAATGTAAAATTAAGATTTCAGGCGCGGTTTCCTAATTCAAAGTGTCCAAACCGTGATACCATTCGGGATTTGATGAGTAAATTTCGTGTGACTGGCTCAGTTCACGATGTACCGGGAACAGGCAGGCCTACGCTTTTAACGAACGAAAAACTTGATGAAATCTCCGATATAATGCTGCGTAGTCCAAGTAAATCAACACGAAAATTAGCTTAACAAACAGGAATGACCAAGTCGACAGCACATAAAGCTGTAAGAGACAAGCTTTAGTTGTTCCCTTATAAAGTTACCGTGGTTCATGAATTAAAACAAACTGATTACGGAAGAAGAGTGATGTACTGTGAATGGTTCCAGCATCTGCTATGAATTTTACTGTTTATTTGTTTTTAGCAACCCAACCCGGGTTCGCCCGGAAACAGTTATGAATGTATTACGTGATAGCGCTTTTTTTTTCATTGTCAATGAACAACGACCAATATCCGTTTTACGTCTCGGCATGATGGGTTAAAATCACTGACTGGACTATTAATTATATTATCATGGAGATGCATGTGCAACAAATTCTTGTCAGACGTAATTTAAGAATGGCGAGGTGCATGAAACACAAATCCCCCTTCCGTCCAATCTTAACTTGACTGTGAACTTTGCGGAACGAAAATTTCACTGGCGAAATGAAGTAAAGCCGAGCTGCACTTCCAGGGAAACTCCAATCACAGCCCCCCTTCTCAGAAGTCTTAACTCCACACGACTCAACGGTTTGCTGTTGGCTGTATCTGGGGCAATAGGTTCGCCCGCTAGCTAGGCTGTAACAGGGATGATAGACTCGCCCTTAGCTAGCTCGTAAACTGTCGCCTCAGTAGTTGAATGGACATGGTTGGAAGAAATTAAAACGTAGAAACACTTAGTGGGCGATGTATTGAAAATAGACATATGCTCTCGCGAAATTTTTTGTAGAAATTTTCAAGATGAACAATTTTTAAACTCATAGTATTTAGATATCTTTAACGGTTTGCCCAGCGTAAGCTTACAAAGCGTTCGGACGCGATTTTTTTTTCGACTTTTCCACTGAAATCGTTACTGCTCGGCTTCCTATGATCATAAATAAATTATATTCTACAGAAATCATCCTCGAGATATCCTTAACAGAATGGTGAAACCCGCATCAAAATCCATCCAGTAGTTCTCGAGTTTACCCGTAACATCCAAGATTCGGGACTTTGTTTTATACAAAGTAGAGATGATGCAAGCGGCAGCCGTGCTACCAACGTAACTGCTGTAGCTAGCTCTCGCAGACGCAGGTAGGCGCTGCCGAGAACATTCCCGGACTCACTGTAGTTTATTGTAATTAATACTGTACCCGTTCGTCCTGGGGATGCGATGACCCATCTGCTATAACATCACATCCCTGGAGTTCCAGGACAGAGCGGAGTTAAATGAACCTCTAGTCAAATAAGGAATGTGTCGGAAATTCAGCTGAGTTCGTGAAAAAGCAGTGGGTTTCACGAGACAAAGTATCTCTAGGGTCGTACCGGGCTTAAGTTAATAAAAATAATTCAAATATAAATGGGCGCCATCAACTGAATTCCTAGCAAAACCACTTCCTTTCCGGATAAGCCTTACTCAAGACAAGGAAAGAAAAAGGAACATCACACCATCATCAGATCACAACTAAGATAAAAACAAATTTATTTTACTTTGATAGTCAGACAGACATTTTAAATATAAATCCTACCTAAGAGTATGGTCGAATGCAAAGTTAAATTGTCATTGTCCAAAAAATCGAACCATCTCCTTTCTAATGCAAAATTATTTCAATCCACTTATCAAGAAAAATGTATAAAGTTCTCTTGGGTTCTCAGGATCACTGTCGCACTATGTCTTTCGTCACTGACATTTGTGAAACCTGAGACCTAATTCTCTTTAATTTAACATCAATGTGGATTTAATTAAGTTATTAAGCTGTCTAAACATACACATATAATAATCACTCATATTAAATATCACATAAATTATGGTTTGCATGGTATAATTTGAACGTAGAACATGTTAATCTAATGTTCCTAAACATTGAATAATTAATTTACATTATTTACATCGTCATTAATCTCTTATCTGTGAATTACAGAAAATTCAAATTCTCATTGGTCATCCTCATCATTATTATCAAATTAAATATTTCTCACATTAATTCTCACTTCAAAATTCCAAATATTCCTGTCAGAATCGTTAATTCATCACCATTACATCATTTAAATTCACATTTCAAGTTGCAATTCCTGCGAATCATCTCTCAATTAAATTTATTTAATTTCATATAAATTCATTAATCATCAGCTTCTTTAATTAATCATCACCTTCTAATTGAGTTATTCATCATCATTACAATCGTCTAATAATTCATTTCAATCAGTTTAATTAATTCAATCTTTAATTCATCCACTTATTTAATTCATCGATTTATTTCAAAATTTAATTTATCAACTTATTTAAATTTCAATCATCTGGTTATTTAATTTTATTATTTCATCTAGTCATTCTGATTTTTATTTCATTAGGTCATTCTGATTTTTATTTCATTAGGTCAGATCGTTAATATGCTTAAATCTCAGATTATTATTTCATTAATTATTATTTTCAGAAAATCTTGTATTATCAACTTCATTTACTTGTTTAATTTCCTAACAAATTGTTTAATAGGGTTTATAGAACGTTGTCTTACAGTTTTATTACTTCCAAGTTATATCTCGTATTTAATTATCATGCCAAAATATTATTGTCTCCACGACATCACGTTGGATCTAACTATCCACAACGACATTATATTTCTTCAATATTCCAAATATCACATTTGAATATAAGAATTGCTACAAAAACTCCATAAATATTCAGCACATACAGCATGAATCTCAACAAATACGCTAGACTGGGTACAACGACCTCATGTCCGCTTCAAAATACATTATCAACGTTGCAACTACCAAATGGCAAATTCCACAAAATGCCTATCACAAACTTCTTTTAACCACGTTGCATGATCTACAAAAATATATAAATGGCTTCAAATTATTAACGCACATAATCTCCAATGACTGTAATTACTCTGATCACTTCTAGACAACTTCTTAAACAATTGGAAAAACATTACTTCAGTAATTTAATATTTGCTTTCAAATAGCATAAATTCTCTTTCACAAGTTTCATAATTCACATCGTAGAAAAACACCAATGTGCTATAATCTCTCACATCAAAATCTGCAATACTGATCTGCCTTAAAATAATTATGACCATTAATGATTAATCTTACAAGATTAAATTACCTTAAATCCTTCTCAAAGGTATCAAACACAATTATAAAAATCATCAAAGCATCAGCTGTAATAGCTGTTAAACTGAAATTACTCTCAAAAGAGTATAGCAACAAAATATTGGATTGGCAAACAAGAATTACTAAATGCAATCCTGTTGACATTTATCGTTACTTTATTTAACAAAATTTCGACTGATATGTGACTAGTAGTTCCTTGTTTAATTCACTTACATCTCGTGTACATTCGGATGATAAAATGAGTTCCTCAATGGCGAGTAAGATGTGTAACCACCGTGCAATCGTATAAATACGAAGGACCTCGCCCCGTCGACTTGGATGATAGTTCCCTAAACGATGGGTAAGGCGAGTACCACCATACAATCGTATAAATACGACAGACCCCATCTCGTGGACTATATGAGTGAATGTACCAGAAAGGAATCAACAAGTTTCTAGTTGTCATATAAAAGCGACGTTCATTCACTAAAGTGAATAACTTCTTAATATCTCCAAACAATCCAATGGAAAAAATCCCTACTGATGAATAATACACACTCGCTAGTATGCAATGAACTGACGAAGTAGTTTCTGATAATCAATTGCAGATCACGAGTTCGAAATACTCGTTACACAAAAAAAACTATCCATGAAAAATATCCTAGCTGGAAAAATGTCTATAAGACCAAACATCTTCTTAATAAAGTCAAACAACGGTGAGAATATCGAATAATGATGCCTGCCATATCATATGGTCACTCCATATTCTAGCAAATTCGAAGTATATAAATTCAAACCATGTCTTAATAATCAAATCACTCCTATTAGAGAAATATACATGTGTGCCCAGTATTCATGAAAATAATCGTATCAGGTAGATAGAACTCTTACAATACCTTTCATTATCAGTTGTAATATAATTTCCAAGATCGTCGATTTTCCCTACCTAAAGATTTCTCATAAGATCGGCGTGAATATCATTTCATCCATGAAATGACGATTTCCTTCGAAATCCCAAGCGAATCAGCTGTTGGACTCCTCTCGTCAGGAACCGAATCCATCGCTCTGTGGTGCCATCTTGTCTCTATTCACGTTTACTCGATCATGTTGAACCTCGAATTACCCATAGCGGATATCGTCCAACTCCTTCTCGAAAAGTTCATGGTAACAGCGGACCCCCTACTCTTCTTCTAATATACGCCACTGTTCCGATAAATGTTCAGTTTGAGAATTGTAAGTCCTCTCTCAACTTACTGCGAAGTTCTACTTGAGTAAAATAAAAATTTTACTAGATAGTGTTCCAGATTACGATACACCCTGTATCTGTCTATAATTTGTAATCCATGAAAATGGCATAAGATAAAAATCTTATAAATGCACGCTGTAATGTTCATCAGAGCCTATGCTAAACATTCAGTTTACTTGAAATAGTAAAAAGTCGCTTTGAATGTATTATATAACAGCATGGTTATAATGTTAAATGTGAAAGCCTGTGTTCGAACAACGTCGAAATGAAGCTTGAAACAAAGTCTTCATATGCGATCAGTGCGGTTTTGAAATACCCCGGCTATCCACAATTGTCCTCTCGGCTAGCCCGGCTGGATCGATGACCCGCTCGGCCTCTGTTGCTCGGTGATGCGAGATATGTCGCCTACACTTGCCGTGACGGCTTACGTGTTTTGCGTGACCTTCAATGCCCGTCTCGCTGTGCTATAGGACTGCTCTGTACTGCTCGCCTCGTTGAGCCTAACTGAACTGCTAAGCGCTGCGTCCCAGCTTATGAGTTCCGAGCGGCACGTGGCTGATTCTCCCCACCACGGTGCTCCTACGTCATGAACATAGTCTCGAACCCGACTCCTCTCGGCTGTTCTGTTATACAATAACTTATTTCCATAAAATTATTTCCACATATAATTCATGTCATATATACTCTTCTAAGTTGTTTTAACTTATTATAATCCCATATATATTTCAATAAAGTTTCACATCTTTATTAATAATTCTATCTTCTCACAGATTTCAATGCCTCCTTGATTCTTGACCTCCTACGTCATCTTGGCTTTCTTCTTGACGCGATCGATGCGCTATCTTATCTGAATGCTTCCCAAAACTTCAACTACAGCTTAATGTCAGCTGGCGTAGCCGATAGCCTAAAATAGGTATCGGGTACATCTCTCCCGTACATCTCCTTTTTTTTTATCAGGATTGAGAAAAAAAAATACACTCTCAGGCATTCAATATATTATACATGTACACGATAGCTCTACAATTTCCTTTACTCAGCATGATGGTATTTCCTGATGCTAGCTGCATTAAAAGTTCCTACAACTTCATCAGTATCCATTCTGACAATCTTATAGCTATTATTCTGGTATGTTTGTTCAATACGGAACGGACCAGCGTACAATGGAGCAAATTTATGGTAGATCTTCAGCTGTAGGTTCGAAGTGACTGGCTTCCTAATCAGCACCTCATCATTTTCTTGAAATGGCTCGTGGAACCTCCTTCCTGCCTGTCTCCTGGCTCTCTTTTCCGCCTGTCTTCTGAGCCTCTCTCCTGCCATCTCGACTCTTCTTTCTTGTGTGGGTTGAGGATCTGCTGGTGCCCTCACAACTCTATCCCATGGTCTATCCGGTTTCAATCCATGATGAAGCATGGACGGAATCTGTCCTGTGCTTTCATGTACTGTGGAATTCAAGCATTGGCTAATGATGGGTATCACTTCCATCCATCTATGGTGTTGCCTTGACACATATAAGCGACACAGCTTACTTATCTCCGGCATAATTCTTTCGGCGGGATTTCCCTCTGGATACCGTACAGAATTAAACACATGCCTGATTCCTAAACGTTCCATAGCAGTAGAAAATTCCATGCTAGTAAATTGCGATCCATGGTCACTCAACAAAACTTCAGGTTTCCCCATGCTCGGAATAACTGTTTTCTCAAGTCGATTTATTACGTACTTGGACGTAGCTTTCTGTATAGGGCATAGAGATACGTACTTCGAAAATACATCGACTGTTACTAAAACGAATTGATTGCCTTTCGTCGAACGAGGAATCGGACCAAAAATGTCCGTCGCGAAAAGTTCTCTTGGCTTGCTGGGTAATATTGATCTGGGAACTTCTTTCATTAACTTAGATGAGTATTTACTTCGCTGACAACTGTCACAGGTCTTTATGACGTCGCGAATCGTTTGTCCCATTTGTTTCCACACAAAAGTTTCTTGAGCGAGAGCCAAAGTCTTGTCTACACCTACATGAGCTGCAGTTCGGTGTATCATCCAAATAACTGGTTTGACAAGCTTGGGTGGGATCACTACTCTAAGTCTAGTATGATCCTGGTCAATATATTGGCATATAACACCTCCCATAATATGATGTCTTCTAGCCTCTATCTCAGTTCTTTGAAAATCTGGATCTGTGTTATCCATCCTACGTGTCAGAAAACGGTAAATTCTTCGTAAAGGTGCATATCTCTTCTGAGTTTGCGATAACAACTTCAACTTTTCTAGAGTACCACTATCCTCTTGAATCAAATTTATATGGTTGACTATTACTTCTTCACAAGGGTTTCTGCTCAGCACATCTGCTAACAGATTTAACTTCCCCGGTCTATGTACAACAGTTGGGTTAAATTGCTGTAAGAACAGAGCCCATCTGGTGATGCGGTCACTCGCTAAGTCTGTCTTCATAATAAATTGGAGAGCTTTATGATCTGTGATCACTGTTATGTCATGTCCAAACAACACCTTCTTCCACGTTTTGAGAGCATGAACCACTGCTAATGCCTCTAACTCAGTTGCATAGTAATTCTTCTCACAATTCCTAAGCTTACGACTGGTGAAAGCTAAATATCTATGTTTCTTGTCATCATCCAGCTGATATAGGATTCCACTAATGCCTATTTTGGATGCGTCTGTCTCTACAAAGAATCGTCTTGTAAAATCAGGATACTCAAGTTTGATATTTTGGATTAGCATTTTCTTGGCTGCTAAAAATGCTTGATTGCATCTATCGTCCCATTTCCATCGATTTCCCTTCCTTAATAAATCCTGCAGAGGTGCCATTGTCTCAGTATATCCAGGACAATGTGTTGAAAAGAACTGACACATGCCTAAAAACTGCCGTACCTCTTTAATCTTTCGTGGTGTTGGAAACTCTGAAATTGCTATTATCTTCTTTGGATTGGGCCTATAGCCATCTCCATCGATTCTATGCCCAAGAAATTCAATTTCTTCATGAAAGAATTGACATTTATTGAAGTTCACCTTGAAGTTCGTTCTTCTAAGATCTTCAAAAAGCATTTGAAGGTGTCTGATATGTTCTTCCGCTGTCTCAGACGCTATAATCAGGTCATCAATATAGCTTACAACATGCTCTTTAACTGCATCTGACAAATTTTGATCTAGTGCTCGGATCATCACCGGACGACTATTTTTCACACCAAAAGGTAACCTATTGAATACGTATGTTTTATGGTCAAACAGGAACCCTGTGTACTGTTTGCACTCTTCTGCTAGCTCAACATGATAATATGAACTAGTCAGATCGATTGTCGAGAAGACACTCTTTCCTCTAAATCGGCGTAACAATTCACGAATAACAGGTGGTCTATCGTGTTCAGGAAGAACTCTTTCGTTAAGGGATCTGGCATCTAAACATATCCTCAGCTTACCGTTAGGTTTCTTGACAACAGCTAAAGGATTCAAATAAGCAGTTGGCATTTTCTTAATTATTCCATCTGTTTCCATGTCGCTTATCATTATGCTAACTTCCTCCTTCCATTTATCCGGAATGGGATATAAATTTTTATGGTATGGTTTGTCATCCATCAACTTGATGCTGTATGTAAAATTTTCTATGAGACCTGGTTTGTCATTGAATATATCCTCATATTCTGAAATTACTTGATCAAACCGCCCCTTAATTTCTGGATTTATTTTACTAGTTATTCCAATTTTATCTTCTATAGACCTTTCAACGCTGCATACAATTTCATCCAATATATCCTCTCTAAAGAATGTCATCTCCGATTCTTGATTTTCCATAACCCCTTCTTGAAAGTACATGCGCCTACTCTGCATATCTATGATCAGGCCACTCTCACTTAGGAAATCCACTCCTAGGATCATGTCAAAATGTAGTTGACCCACTACTAGGAACATCTGTTCAAAACTTCTGGTTCCAATCCCAACATCTAAAAGTACCTGACTTTTACATTTCATACTCTTGTCTGGAATCACCCCTTGAATTTTGCTAACAACAGTTGGCAACATTGTAATTCTTCCTAATAATTTCAATTCATCCAGGCAACCTATGGATATCAAGCTCACCATAGCTCCCGTGTCTACAAGTGTCTTTATTTCTTTTCCCATGACTTCCACACTAATAACTGGCAATTCATGTCTATTTTCCCGTTGTATTATGTCTTCTTCCTCGATTAAATCCTCGTCCTTGACCTGATATGTTTCTACGATGACGATTGATTCCCAATGATTTTCATTTTCCTCTGGAGTTAATTTGACGTTTTTTTTTCCCTTCGCCACTCGTGCTGGCTCGATTGACATCTCTCATTGTCTCCTCGAGTGGTGCACTAGGCTGTCTATCCTCTTGTCTTGACCTTTCATGTCCACGATTATCCCTTCTGTCGTTAGGATCGTTTCTTCGGCCTTCCTGTCGGTCGTTTCCATTAAACTGTTGCCCTTGGTTCCAGTTATTCCTTCCCCGATATCTGTTATTATACCGATTCCTGTCCTGATACCTGGAATTTTGGTTATAATTCCTATACCGGTTATCTCTCGCTTCTTGATCGTATGGCCTTTCATATGGTCCTCTATATCGATCATTTCCTCTTGCATTACGGATGTTTCCTCGATTCCCATCGTTCCGTCGGTTTTCCCAGGAATCCCTTCTATCCGTTTGAACTGCATTGTCCACGACTACCGCGTTTACTTCTTGCGTGTTTCTGTTGTCGTTTCGATTACTTCTCGGTGTAACCTGTGCGCTCGTAT
Source organism: Meconema thalassinum (assembly GCA_946902985.2). NCBI lineage: Eukaryota > Metazoa > Arthropoda > Insecta > Orthoptera > Tettigoniidae > Meconema > Meconema thalassinum. Next base: position 65,730,717 of record OX336391.1, on the reverse strand, counting down.
AATCCAATCGCCTCAATATATCATCATAATGTTCCAGCGTATTGGCTCCCGATGCTATCAAAGATCGCTGTACCTCTATCGGTAACTGTCGCGCTATAGCTTGCAAAAGCTCTTCTTCTGGCAATGGAGGAATAAGGAACTGTAATTTAGCCAGCTGTGACGTGAAGTAGTTGGCGTAATGCGTCGGATGTGACGTAGAATAGCGTTTAGAGTACATCTCCGCTCTTACGTTGAGTTGATCCTCGGCACTCCAGAATCTCCTCAAGAAAGCCATGGCAAATTGCTCCATGTTCGCAAAGTTGCTTCTGAACGCTCTAAACCACGTAAGTGCAGATCCATCTAAGGCGCGTTCTACTATCCTTAGCTCTCTTTCTTTGGCTACCCTGTGTTCCGCCATGTAGTCTCGAATATCTCGCAGAAATTCTACTGGTGTAACACCTGTATTTCCCGAAAACTTTCTCGGTTTGTCATCTAGGTTCCTTATAATTGTGACTGGACCTGAATATCGTTCACTTGGACTCGACGTACTCCTACTCGAACTTGGATTCTCCTGCGGGGTTGAACTGACCCTTTCGAATGTCACATTCGGTTGCATTTGACGGTCTTCTACCATGCTCGTGTCTTGATTCGTCATACTGCGGTCTATCGCTGTTTGATTCATCAATGTTTCCCCTGATGTTACATTATGACTGGTGAAACTGTTAACTATGGATTCTAGTTTCGTCACCCTGTCTTCTGCTAATCTCTTGACCTGAGTCTTCAACTCATCTAACGATGTAACGTCCTGCGTCTTGTTACTTTCGTCTAGATCGTTCCTCAACTTGTCAATCTTTCCTTCGCACGTGTTCTTCACTAACGCGACTTGTTCTTTCAACAGATCAACATCTGTTCTAAATAGTGTTGAATCTAATTTCATCGCTTCCTTGCTTTCCGTAAACCTAGCTTCTAAGTTTGCCATACCTGCGATTAATTTTTCATCTAACCCGTCCCGTTTCTCTTTTGCTTCGGCATCGACCTCATTATATCGTTCCTCAACAATTGCTCCGACTCTATTTTTAAATAAAGTTAAGTTTTCGTTAACCTTTTGCTCTATATCGTCGTCTATCTTTCTAATATCCTTCTGCAATTGATTTTCTAACGACTTTATATTAGAATTGACCTCTCCCAAGACTTCATCTTTAATGGTCCCAATTACTGTCTTCAAATCTTTTATTTCGTTACCTAGATTCGTTTCTAGACCCTTAATCTTAGTCTCGAAAGATACTTCGGTAGACCAATCTTGAATTTTTCCTACATCTGCCACTAAACCATCGATGTCGAATCTCAACTTCGATACATCTGACTTAATGTCTTTCTGTATGGTCATAACGTCTGTTCTTAAAGTAAAAATATTTTCTTCCCCTCTACTTTCTAACTCGATAATATTTTTCCTTAATATCTGAACATTTTCCTCTCCTTTCATGTTTACTGCAATGATGTCTAATTGTAAAGTTTTCAACATCTCATTGTTCTTCAAAGTTAAACTATTCTCTAATCTGGTTAACTTATTTTCTAATTCAGTATTAGTTTCTTCACTACGAGACTGTAATTTCTCTTCTAACGATTTAAAGTTATCTTTCAAGTTAGCTTTTAAATGACTTTCAGTCCTTGACTGTAATCTTTCTTCTAACAACATCAACTCATCTTTGCTATTTGACTGTAGCCTAGTCTCTAATAACATCAACTCATCTTTACTACTAGTTTGCAATGCTTGTACATTCTCTTTACATTTAGCTTCTAATCTAGCTTCTGAATTATTAATTTGTTCTTTAACTTCAGTTTCCATCTTAGAAATGGTTTCTGCAATTCCAGACATACCCGTCTGCAACTCTCCTAACACCTTCGCTAAATCCTCTGGCAACATAATTATATTTCAATATAGAATTATATAGAGACGTTAGACAACAACACATCGCAATGTCTCAATTCCTGCATTCACTTGGGTATAGGGAAAAATATCTTATAACTAACATGATATTACTAATACGATTAACATGAACACTGGATTGGGCACACAAGTACATTGTCTGACTAAGTATAATAAATTTTGTAACACACTTAAATGAACTTGAGATCAATCTCTCAGTAATCTAAATCTGATGTGATTCCATCGAATTAACAAAATCGAAAAGCCCCACTAGTTGGATAAAGCCAATTCTCCCTCTCTCTCTGTACCCGTTCGTCCTGGGGATGCGATGACCCATCTGCTATAACATCACATCCCTGGAGTTCCAGGACAGAGCGGAGTTAAATGAACCTCTAGTCAAATAAGGAATGTGTCGGAAATTCAGCTGAGTTCGTGAAAAAGCAGTGGGTTTCACGAGACAAAGTATCTCTAGGGTCGTACCGGGCTTAAGTTAATAAAAATAATTCAAATATAAATGGGCGCCATCAACTGAATTCCTAGCAAAACCACTTCCTTTCCGGATAAGCCTTACTCAAGACAAGGAAAGAAAAAGGAACATCACACCATCATCAGATCACAACTAAGATAAAAACAAATTTATTTTACTTTGATAGTCAGACAGACATTTTAAATATAAATCCTACCTAAGAGTATGGTCGAATGCAAAGTTAAATTGTCATTGTCCAAAAAATCGAACCATCTCCTTTCTAATGCAAAATTATTTCAATCCACTTATCAAGAAAAATGTATAAAGTTCTCTTGGGTTCTCAGGATCACTGTCGCACTATGTCTTTCGTCACTGACATTTGTGAAACCTGAGACCTAATTCTCTTTAATTTAACATCAATGTGGATTTAATTAAGTTATTAAGCTGTCTAAACATACACATATAATAATCACTCATATTAAATATCACATAAATTATGGTTTGCATGGTATAATTTGAACGTAGAACATGTTAATCTAATGTTCCTAAACATTGAATAATTAATTTACATTATTTACATCGTCATTAATCTCTTATCTGTGAATTACAGAAAATTCAAATTCTCATTGGTCATCCTCATCATTATTATCAAATTAAATATTTCTCACATTAATTCTCACTTCAAAATTCCAAATATTCCTGTCAGAATCGTTAATTCATCACCATTACATCATTTAAATTCACATTTCAAGTTGCAATTCCTTCGAATCATCTCTCAATTAAATTTATTTAATTTCATATAAATTCATTAATCATCAGCTTCTTTAATTAATCATTACCTTCTAATTCAGTTATTCATCATCATTACAATCGTCTAATAATTCATTTCAATCAGTTTAATTAATTCAATCTTTAATTCATCCACTTATTTAATTCATCGATTTATTTCAAAATTTAATTTATCAACTTATTTAAATTTCAATAATCTGGTTATTTAATTTTATTATTTCATCTAGTCATTCTGATTTTTATTTCATTAGGTCATTCTGATTTTTATTTCATTAGGTCAGATCGTTAATATGCTCAAATCTCAGATTATTATTTCATTAATTATTATTTTCAGAAAATCTTGTATTATCAACTTCATTTACTTGTTTAATTTCCTAACAAATTGTTTAATAGGGTTTATAGAACGTTGTCTTACAGTTTTATTACTTCCAAGTTATATCTCGTATTTAATTATCATGCCAAAATATTATTGTCTCCACGACATCACGTTGGATCTAACTATCCACAACGACATTATATTTCTTCAATATTCCAAATATCACATTTGAATATAAGAATTGCTACAAAAACTCCATAAATATTCAGCACATACAGCATGAATCTCAACAAATACGCTAGACTGGGTACAACGACCTCATGTCCGCTTCAAAATACATTATCAACGTTGCAACTACCAAATGGCAAATTCCACAAAATGCCTATCACAAACTTCTTTTAACCACGTTGCATGATCTACAAAAATATATAAATGGCTTCAAATTATTAACGCACATAATCTCCAATGACTGTAATTACTCTGATCACTTCTAGACAACTTCTTAAACAATTGGAAAAACATTACTTCAGTAATTTAATATTTGCTTTCAAATAGCATAAATTCTCTTTCACAAGTTTCATAATTCACATCGTAGAAAAACACCAATGTGCTATAATCTCTCACATCAAAATCTGCAATACTGATCTGCCTTAAAATAATTATGACCATTAATGATTAATCTTACAAGATTAAATTACCTTAAATCCTTCTCAAAGGTATCAAACACAATTATAAAAATCATCAAAGCATCAGCTGTAATAGCTGTTAAACTGAAATTACTCTCAAAAGAGTATAGCAACAAAATATTGGATTGGCAAACAAGAATTACTAAATGCAATCCTGTTGACATTTATCGTTACTTTATTTAACAAAATTTCGACTGATATGTGACTAGTAGTTCCTTGTTTAATTCACTTACATCTCGTGTACATTCGGATGATAAAATGAGTTCCTCAATGGCGAGTAAGATGTGTAACCACCGTGCAATCGTATAAATACGAAGGACCTCGCCCCGTCGACTTGGATGATAGTTCCCTAAACGATGGGTAAGGCGAGTACCACCATACAATCGTATAAATACGACAGACCCCATCTCGTGGACTATATGAGTGAATGTACCAGAAAGGAATCAACAAGTTTCTAGTTGTCATATAAAAGCGACGTTCATTCACTAAAGTGAATAACTTCTTAATATCTCCAAACAATCCAATGGAAAAAATCCCTACTGATGAATAATACACACTCGCTAGTATGCAATGAACTGACGAAGTAGTTTCTGATAATCAATTGCAGATCACGAGTTCGAAATACTCGTTACACAAAAAAAACTATCCATGAAAAATATCCTAGCTGGAAAAATGTCTATAAGACCAAACATCTTCTTAATAAAGTCAAACAACGGTGAGAATATCGAATAATGATGCCTGCCATATCATATGGTCACTCCATATTCTAGCAAATTCGAAGTATATAAATTCAAACCATGTCTTAATAATCAAATCACTCCTATTAGAAAAATATACATGTGTGCCCAGTATTCATGAAAATAATCGTATCAGGTAGATAGAACTCTTACAATACCTTTCATTATCAGTTGTAATATAATTTCCAAGATCGTCGATTTTCCCTACCTAAAGATTTCTCATAAGATCGGCGTGAATATCATTTCATCCATGAAATGACGATTTCCTTCGAAATCCCAAGCGAATCAGCTGTTGGACTCCTCTCGTCAGGAACCGAATCCATCGCTCTGTGGTGCCATCTTGTCTCTATTCACGTTTACTCGATCATGTTGAACCTCGAATTACCCATAGCGGATATCGTCCAACTCCTTCTCGAAAAGTTCATGGTAACAGCGGACCCCCTACTCTTCTTCTAATATACGCCACTGTTCCGATAAATGTTCAGTTTGAGAATTGTAAGTCCTCTCTCAACTTACTGCGAAGTTCTACTTGAGTAAAATAAAAATTTTACTAGATAGTGTTCCAGATTACGATACACCCTGTATCTGTCTATAATTTGTAATCCATGAAAATGGCATAAGATAAAAATCTTATAAATGCACGCTGTAATGTTCATCAGAGCCTATGCTAAACATTCAGTTTACTTGAAATAGTAAAAAGTCGCTTTGAATGTATTATATAACAGCATGGTTATAATGTTAAATGTGAAAGCCTGTGTTCGAACAACGTCGAAATGAAGCTTGAAACAAAGTCTTCATATGCGATCAGTGCGGTTTTGAAATACCCCGGCTATCCACAATTGTCCTCTCGGCTAGCCCGGCTGGATCGATGACCCGCTCGGCCTCTGTTGCTCGGTGATGCGAGATATGTCGCCTACACTTGCCGTGACGGCTTACGTGTTTTGCGTGACCTTCAATGCCCGTCTCGCTGTGCTATAGGACTGCTCTGTACTGCTCGCCTCGTTGAGCCTAACTGAACTGCTAAGCGCTGCGTCCCAGCTTATGAGTTCCGAGCGGCACGTGGCTGATTCTCCCCACCACGGTGCTCCTACGTCATGAACATAGTCTCGAACCCGACTCCTCTCGGCTGTTCTGTTATACAATAACTTATTTCCATAAAATTATTTCCACATATAATTCATGTCATATATACTCTTCTAAGTTGTTTTAACTTATTATAATCCCATATATATTTCAATAAAGTTTCACATCTTTATTAATAATTCTATCTTCTCACAGATTTCAATGCCTCCTTGATTCTTGACCTCCTACGTCATCTTGGCTTTCTTCTTGACGCGATCGATGCGCTATCTTATCTGAATGCTTCCCAAAACTTCAACTACAGCTTAATGTCAGCTGGCGTAGCCGATAGCCTAAAATAGGTATCGGGTACAATACGTCAATAAGGAATCAGGCTATCATGGTCATTTTTATGTCATTCTTTATTTTAATTTAATAATCTGCACACCTCTCTACTTGTGAGTACAATATAGTCATTGAAGGCTCTACTGTCGGTCTCAACAAGCTGTCGGTGTTCCCGTTGTTAGCCACGCTCTATAAGAGGAACAGGCCCCAGCACCCGACTCTGTGGGAGATGAGCCAGGGTCTTGACAGGTTGAGCGACAGCTTAGCACTCGGGAAAATAAACTGCACAGTAGCTCCATTACTGAATGTGCGGACATGTGATGTCTATAAATATATCCCGGTTCAGATTGATTGCAGATCATACAATCCATCACTTACCCACGCTGTGAAAAAGTGCCGGGTGTGTTGTGATTAGCTTGACTCTAAATTATTTCTGTATGGAACCCTAGCTCAAGACACGGATCACTACAAATTCTACCTTCCACGAAATACAACCTTTTACGCTATCATTGCTTTTTTTAACCAATAAGGAAATATTTAGATATTTGTGTGTAATATTGAAATGTCGAATTTGTTTATGCTAGCGGACCCGAGCGAGAACTCTCGCATAATGGATTGTGTGCGCCCCATGCGTACAGACTACCCGCCCAGCCTTTGTGCTATGTGGGCTAGACGCGACACAGTTCTGGCAGGGGCTATCGTCTTGTTTATTTGTTTAAAAGCACTTTATAAACAAATAAATGTATTTCCGTCGACTTTTCAATAAATGCAAGATTTTTCCTGTACTATTGAGACGATTTGCAAGATTTTGGTACAAACCACACCTTCTAACTCCCTCAGGTTTAGGAGCTTGAGTTTTGTGAAACATACACCTTAGCGTATTATACACGTATAATAAAATCATCCGCAAGATATGTAAGTCTACCCTTTATTATTTCCGTTTCTAAGGGAATCGGGAATGAGATGACATTAAATTTGCATATGTCACGGGTAGTTTTTACTGCCGGATGTCCTTCCTGACCTAAGTTTACGTGGGATGAAATGAATGAAGCCGGTCAGTTCCTCAGTCAATATAATTTTATTAATGCAGCCAAAGGCTATGTACTTTTCTTTTCAGGATGGGTCAGGGAAGGGATATTGGAAGGAAATCAGTCATGGACCTATTGAAAGGAACCGTCCAGGCTTTTGCCTGGTAGTGAAAATAAGAAACAACTGAAACAATTTTCATGACAGCCGAGGTGGGATTTGTACCCACGCTCTCCCGATGCCAGCAAGGCACGAGGTAGTGCGTTAGTGCTCTCGGCCACCACGGCCGGCAGTTCCTCAGTCAATCTCTTCAGTTCTGGTGCAGCTTTCCTCTCTAAAATTGGGATGTACTTGTCGCTGTTAATCATTCCACCAAGCGGAACCAAACATTTATGGCCCGTGAATGTAAAACAACCCCAAAACAACTTCTTTTGTGGAGACTTTACTGTCTGTTTGATGTGTTTCGGCACGACTTGCTCATTTTTCCTCCTAATTATATTACTAACAGCACCCACACTTACATTCAGCTGGTATTTGTCTCTGAGTTTTACTACTAAATTCGTGGAGGGTTATATAATCTTGCTTCTCTTCTATGGTGTGATATCCATTATGACTGATGAATGCTACAAACACTTGCAAACACAAGCATTCACTACCATTACCCTTCCTGCGGTTGCACCCCTTCATATAGCCTAACACACACGGTCGCGCGACGGTAATCTACCGTCCTTCCGTTTTTTCTTTCAATTGTGAGTTTTCTTTCCAATTTCAATGGCTTTGAAGTTGATCGAACATGTAACTGTTATTGACTTACTTGACTGTCGTTCCCATTGGAACATAGGGCATCCACGAAGCTGCGCCATCTCACTCTGCTGGCTGACATCCTCTTCACCTCTTTCCAAGTCTTTCCCTGTTGTCGCCCCTCAGCCTCCACCGCCCACCTCCACGAATGCTTGGATCTTCCTCTTCTCCTGCTACCCTGGGGATTCCAATCCAGGACTTGATTCTAAATGGCATTATCAGATTTTGTAAGTGTGTGGACAATCCACTTCCACTTCCTTCTTTTTATTTGGATTTTAATCTGTTCCTCTGAAGTTCGAACTAACAGCTCCTCATTTGAGATTGTCTCAGGCCAATATATATTCAAAATCCTTCTCAGACACCTATTAACAAACACCTGTAATCGACTGGCAATTTGGTTGCTAACTTTCCAAGACTCAGACCCATACAATAATACTGCCTTGTCATTACTTCGAAATATATTTAACTTTGTCTTTGTAGTTATATTTTTACTTTTCCAAATCGGATACAGTTGTACGAAGGCACTATTTGCTTTTCTAATTCGTTATCCTACATCATCATCTGCTCCTCCAGTCTTGGTCACTTCGCTTCCAAGGAAAGTAAAACTTCCTACATCTTCCAAAGATTCGTTTTCCAACCTGATAGGGTCTCTTTTCTTCACATTTAGCCGCATTGTCTTGGTTTTTGACTTATTAACTGTTAGTCCAAACTTCATTGCTTCTCTGACCATATTTTCCTACTTCGTTTGGGCGTCTCTATATGATTCAGACAGCAAGCACATATCATCTGCAAAAACCAAATCCTCTAAACTGTCCATAAAACCCTACTGCATTCCCCTTCTTTTTCCTTCTATGGTTTTCTTCATTATCACATCCATTACCAGTAAAAAGATCAAAGGTGACATAATACAACCCTGTTTAACTCCTGCTTCTATTTCAAAAGGCTCTGATACTTCTCCTTCATGACAAACTTGGCTTGTACAGTGTCGATAGGATTCTCTAATGATATTTATTATTTTCTTAGGTATTCCATATTGCTGCAGCACCATCCACATGCTTTCCCTAGTAACTGAATCGAAGGCTCTCTCGAAATCAATAAATGTGGCATAAAAAGCACTATTCCACTCAATACATTGTTCTATGATGATTCTCAATGTGCAGATCTGGTCTACGCATGATCTGTTCGAGCGAAGCCCTGCTTGTTCTCTCCTAATGTCAGCTTCCACTTGATCTTTTATTCGGCTTAATAAAATTCTCATAAATATCTTGCTTGGCACTGCTATCAGCGTAATCCCCCTCCAATTCTTGCACTTGGTAACATCTCCTTTCTTTGGAATTTTAATTATCAGTCCTTTCTTACAATCCTCGGGTATTCTATCTTTTTCCCATATTTCCTTAAATAATTGCCACATCATTTCTGCTATCAAGTTAATATCTGCTTTCAGGATTTCTGGTGGGATTTTATCAACTCCTGCTGCCTTTCCACTCTTCTGCTGTTCGATTGCCTTTTTTTACTTCCTCGATTGAAGGATGTTGGTCTGATATTCCAAAAACTTGAAAATCTTCAAAATCTGCCATATTGATGATTTACTCTGGATCTGCTTCATAGCCTACCTCATGTTCGTTGCCTTTCTTGCCTAATATCTCTTGAAAATGTTGCTTCCACCTCTTAATTTGTTCCTCTTTACTAGTTATTATTCTGCCACTCTTATCCTTCACAGGCACATTTTTCTTCATTTGTCGTTTCGATAATAACGTTGCAGTTTCGTTCAGTTGTTTCAAATCCCCTTTTGTTGCTGCCTCTTCTGCTGTTCTTGCTTGCTGCTCTATCCATTTGCGTTTATCACCTCTGCCACTCCGTTTCGCTTCTTTGTTGAGGACTTCATACTCCTGTTGCACTAGCTGTTTGCGATTCCTTGTTTTTGCCTTGTTAAGTTCTTCTTTTTTGGTTCTCCTTGCTTTAATGTTTTCCCAAGAGTCCAAAGACATCCAGTCCGTTCGAATTTTCTCTCTATAGCCAAGGACATTTTCACTGGTTTGAATTAATACAGTCCTAACCCTCTCCCATTCCTTCTCTATCGTCTCTACATTTTCTCCGCTGTAATCATGGTCCATCTCACTTGTTTGTAATACTTCAAATCTGTTTCTTAGTTCTAAAACAAATGCATTTTTAATTTCCAGACTTTCTAACTTTCTCAGATCAAATTTCTTCTCCCCATTAGCAAACTTCTTTTTAACTGCCATTATTCGGAGTTTACAAACTGCAGTCACCAAATGATGGTCGCTCCCAATGTCAGCACCTCGTTTGTTCCTAACTTCTAGAAGTGATCTTCTCCATTTACGGGCAATGCATATATGATCTATTTGGTTTTAGGTTTTATGATCTGGCGATACCCATGTCACCTTATGGATGTCTTTATGTGGAAACACTGTTCCACCTATCAATAGATCATTTTCTGCACAGAAGTCCACAAACATTTTCATTTCTTTCTCCTAGAGCATAATTGCCCGCAATATGCTCCAATCCTTCATTTTCTGAACCAACTTTAGCATTTAAATTACCCATCACAATACAGATGTCCTGTTTATTCTGTAAAACAGCTTGCTGTAGTTGGGAATAGAACTTCACCTTTTCTGCATATTCTGCCAATTCTGTTGGGGGCATAACACTGTATAATTTTGATGTTTCTTATCTTTGCTTTAAACCGTACAATCATAATCCTTTCCGAGACAGGTTTCCACTCCAGCATGCTTTTCTTTGCAACCTTGCTCATCAAGATCTCCAAAACATCTCTGTGTGGGTCTTTCTCTGCTCTTCCCCAATACAGGAAGGTAAAGTTGTCCTTAGATTGTATTTCCCCAAAATCATTCCATCTAACTTCACTCATTCCCAGGATATCAAGGCCATAACTCTGAATTGTGGATACTGCTTGATGTAGTCTACCACTTTCTCTCAATGTTCTTACATTCCAACATCCCAATTGTATTTTGTGTTTCAGGCTAAAGGTCGTCAACGTTTGATCAGTCCGGCTATTCGCCGTGAATGTTTCTTTAATAATATTAATTTAGGATGTGTGGGTTATTTGCCCACAGCACCCGATCTTAGTGGTGGGAGTGCCACCTAAGCCACTAAGCCGGCTAATTTTCTGTGATTTTCCCCCCCTTAGCCTTTGTAGGTCCCCCTACTTACTACAAGGCAGGAGCCGTCGATTGGTGATATTTCCGCCTTTTCCGCCGAAGGGGTGTTGTATCACTTACCCTCATCCGCCACATCTAGCTTTTTCATGTATAACTTAGCCTTTATCTCTTCATTCCGAGTTCCCAACCATTTGTCCCAGAAATACTTGAGCTACCCTCATATCAGTTACTTCTAGCGTATGCATCAGATATCTTGAACCCAGCTCTCACTGCCATACAGCAAATACTGAGCAATGTAGGGAGAGCTATGTCGCTACATCAACTTCTTTCTTGCAGAATACTGTAGATCGCAACCGAGAACTCACTGCATTGGCTTTTCCACACTTTGACTCTATTTCCTTCCCCATACTAGCCGACCATCCTGGGAGAATACACAACCCAAAATGTTCCACCTTCTCCAATTTAGTTCCTCCTATTTCACATTCTTTTCTGGTCAAAAATAGTTTTGCATATTGCATGATGTCGTATTTTCATTGCTGTATGACGACATTTAGTTTTTGCACATTGGCTCACGTGTTAACTCTAAAGGTGGGTATACACTTGCGCGCCGCACATCGGCTCACGTGTTAACTCTAAAGGTGGGTGTACACTTGCGCGCCACACATTGGCTCACGTGTTAACTCTTAAGGTGGGTATACACTTGCGCGCCGCACATTGGCTCACGTGTTAACTCTTAAGGTGGGTATACACTTGCGCGCCGCACATTGGCTCACGTGTTAACTCTATAGGTGGGTATACACTTGCGCACCGCACATTGGCTCACGTGTTAACTCTTAAGGTGGGTATACACTTGCGCGCCGCACATTGGCTCACGTGTTAACTCTTAAGGTGGGTATACACTTGCGCGCCGCACATTGGCTCACGTGTTAACTCTTAAGGTGGGTATAAACTTGCGCGCCGCACATTGGCTCACGTGTTAAATCTTAAGGTGGGTATACACTTGCGCGCCGCACATTGGCTCACGTGTTAACTCTAAAGGTGGGTATACACTTGCGCGCCGCACATTGGCTCACGTGTTAACTCTAAAGGTGGGTATACACTTGCGCGCCGCACATTGGCTCACGTGTTAACTCTAAAGGTGGGTATACACTTGCGCGCCGCACATTGGCTCACGTGTTAACTCTAAAGGTGGGTATACACTTGCGCGCCGCACATTGGCTCACGTGTTAACTCTAAAGGTGGGTATACACTTGCGCGCCGCACATTGGCTCACGTGTTAACTCTTAAGGTGGGTATACACTTGCGCGCCACACATTGGCTCACGTGTTAACTCTAAAGGTGGGTATACACTTGCGCGCCGCACATTGGCTCACGTGTTAACTCTTAAGGTGGGTATACACTTGCGCGCCGCACATTGGCTCACGTGTTAACTCTAAAGGTGGGTATACACTTGCGCGCCGCACATTGGCTCACGTGTTAACTCTAAAGGTGGGTATACACTTGCGCGCCGCACATTGGCTCACGTGTTAACTCTAAAGGTGGGTATACACTTGCGCGCCGCACATTGGCTCACGTGTTAACTCTTAAGGTGGGTATACACTTGCGCGCCGCACATTGGCTCACGTGTTAACTCTAAAGGTGGGTATACACTTGCGCGCCGCACATTGGCTCACGTGTTAACTCTAAAGGTGGGTATACACTTGCGCGCCGCACATTGGCTCACGTGTTAACTCTTAAGGTGGGTATACACTTGCGCGCCGCACATTGGCTCACGTGTTAACTCTTAAGGTGGGTATACACTTGCGCGCCGCACATTGGCTCACGTGTTAACTCTTAAGGTGTGTATACACTTGCGCGCCGCAAATTGGCTCACGTGTTAACTCTTAAGGTGGGTATACACTTGCGCGCCGCACATTGGCTCACGTGTTAACTCTTAAGGTGGGTATAAACTTGCGCGCCGCACATTGGCTCACGTGTTAACTCTTAAGGTGGGTATACACTTGCGCGCCACACATTGGCTCACGTGTTAACTCTAAAGGTGGGTATACACTTGCGCGCCGCACATTGGCTCACGTGTTAAGTCTAAAGGTGGGTATACACTTGCGCGCCGCACATTGGCTCACGTGTTAACTCTAAAGGTGGGTATACACTTGCGCGCCGCACATTGGCTCACGTGTTAAGTCTAAAGGTGGGTATACACTTGCGCGCCGCACATTGGCTCACGTGTTAACTCTAAAGGTGGGTATACACTTGCGCGCCGCACATTGGCTCACGTGTTAACTCCAAAGGTGGGTATACACTTGCGCGCCGCACATTGGCTCACGTGTTAACTCTAAAGGTGGGTATACACTTGCGCGCCGCACATTGGCTCACGTGTTAACTCTAAAGGTGGGTATACACTTGCGCGCCGCACATTGGCTCACGTGTTAACTCTAAAGGTGGGTATACACTTGCGCGCCGCACATTGGCTCATGTGTTAACTCTAAAGGTGGGTATACACTTGCACGCCGCACATTGGCTCACGTGTTAACTCTAAAGGTGGGTATACACTTGCGCGCCGCACATTGGCTCACGTGTTAACTCTTAAGGTGGGTATACACTTGCGCGCCGCACATTGGCTCACGTGTTAACTCTAAAGGTGGGTATACACTTGCGTGCCGCACATTGGCTCATGTGTTAACTCTAAAGGTGGGTATACACTTGCGCGCCGCACATTGGCTCACGTGTTAACTCTAAAGGTGGGTATACACTTGCGCGCAGCACATTGGCTCACGTGTTAACTCTTAAGGTGGGTATACACTTGCGCGCCGCACATTGGCTCACGTGTTAACTCTAAAGGTGGGTATACACTTGCGCGCCGCACATTGGCTCATGTGTTAACTCTAAAGGTGGGTATACACTTGCGCGCCGCACATTGGCTCACGTGTTAACTCTAAAGGTGGGTATACACTTGCGCGCCGCACATTGGCTCACGTGTTAACTCTTAAGGTGGGTATACACTTGCGCGCCACACATTGGCTCACGTGTTAACTCTTAAGGTGGGTATACACTTGCGCGCCGCACATTGGCTCAGGTGTTAACTCTTAAGGTGGGTATACACTTGCGCGCCGCACATTGGCTCACGTGTTAAGTCTAAAGGTGGGTATACACTTGCGCGCCGCACATTGGCTCACGTGTTAAGTCTAAAGGTGGGTATAAACTTGCGCGCCACACATTGGCTCACGTGTTAACTCTAAAGGTGGGTATACACTTGCGCGCCGCACATTGGCTCACGTGTTAACTCTTAAGGTGGGTATACACTTGCGCGCCGCACATTGGCTCACGTGTTAACTCTTAAGGTGGGTATACACTTGCGCGCCGCACATTGGCTCACGTGTTAACTCTAAAGGTGGGTATACACTTGCGCGCCGCACATTGGCTCACGTGTTAACTCTTAAGGTGGGTATACACTTGCGCGCCGCACATTGGCTCACGTGTTAACTCTAAAGGTGGGTATACACTTGCGCGCCGCACATTGGCTCACGTGTTAACTCTAAAGGTGGGTATACACATGCGTGCCGCACATTGGCTCACGTGTTAACTCTAAAGGTGGGTATACACTTGCGCGCCGCACATTGGCTCACGTGTTAACTCTTAAGGTGGGTATAAACTTGCGCGCCGCACATTGGCTCACGTGTTAACTCTAAAGGTGGGTATACACTTGCGCGCCGCACATTGGCTCACGTGTTAACTCTAAAGGTGGGTATACACTTGCGTGCCGCACATTGGCTCACGTGTTAACTCTAAAGGTGGGTATACACTTGCGCGCCGCACATTGGCTCACGTGTTAACTCTAAAGGTGGGTATACACTTGCGCGCCGCACATTGGCTCACGTGTTAACTCTAAAGGTGGGTATACACTTGCGCGCCGCACATAGGCTCACGTGTTAACTCTTAAGGTGGGTATACACTTGCGCGCCGCACATTGGCTCACGTGTTAACTCCAAAGGTGGGTATACACTTGCGCGCCGCACATTGGCTCATGTGTTAACTCTTAAGGTGGGTATACACTTGCGCGCCGCACATTGGCTCACGTGTTAACTCTAAAGGTGGGTATACACTTGCGCGCCGCACATTGGCTCACGTGTTAACTCTTAAGGTGGGTATACACTTGCGCGCCGCACATTGGCTCACGTGTTAACTCTTAAGGTGGGTATACACTTGCGCGCCGCACATTGGCTCACGTGTTAACTCTTAAGGTGGGTATACACTTGCGCGCCGCACATTGGCTCACGTGTTAACTCTAAAGGTGGGTATACACTTGCGCGCCGCACATTGGCTCACGTGTTAACTCTTAAGGTGGGTATACACTTGCGCGCCGCACATTGGCTCACGTGTTAACTCTAAAGGTGGGTATACACTTGCGCGCCGCACATTGGCTCACGTGTTAACTCTAAAGGTGGGTATACACTTGCGTGCCGCACATTGGCTCACGTGTTAACTCTAAAGGTGGGTATACACTTGCGCGCCGCACATTGGCTCACGTGTTAACTCTTAAGGTGGGTATACACTTGCGCGCCGCACATTGGCTCACGTGTTAACTCTTAAGGTGGGTATACACTTGCGCGCCGCACATTGGCTCACGTGTTAACTCTTAAGGTGGGTATACACTTGCGCGCCGCACATTGGCTCACGTGTTAACTCTAAAGGTGGGTATACACTTGCGCGCCGCACATTGGCTCACGTGTTAACTCTAAAGGTGGGTATACACTTGCGCGCCGCACATTGGCTCACGTGTTAACTCTTAAGGTGGGTATACACTTGCGCGCCGCACATTGGCTCACGTGTTAACTCCAAAGGTGGGTATACACTTGCGCGCCGCACATTGGCTCATGTGTTAACTCTTAAGGTGGGTATACACTTGCGCGCCGCACATTGGCTCACGTGTTAACTCTAAAGGTGGGTATACACTTGCGCGCCGCACATTGGCTCACGTGTTAACTCTTAAGGTGGGTATAAACTTGCGCGCCGCACATTGGCTCACGTGTTAACTCTTAAGGTGGGTATACACTTGCGCGCCGCACATTGGCTCACGTGTTAACTCTTAAGGTGGGTATACACTTGCGCGCCGCACATTGGCTCACGTGTTAACTCTTAAGGTGGGTATACACTTGCGCGCCGCACATTGGCTCACGTGTTAACTCTAAAGGTGGGTATACACTTGCGCGCCACACATTGGCTCACGTGTTAACTCTTAAGGTGGGTATACACTTGCGCGCCGCACATTGGCTCACGTGTTAACTCTTAAGGTGGGTATACACTTGCGCGCCGCACATTGGCTCACGTGTTAACTCTTAAGGTGGGTATACACTTGCGCGCCACACATTGGCTCACGTGTTAACTCTAAAGGAGGGTATACACTTGCGCGCCGCACATTGGCTCACGTGTTAACTCTAAAGGTGGGTATACACTTGCGCGCCGCACATTGGCTCACGTGTTAACTCTAAAGGTGGGTATACACTTGCGCGCCGCACATTGGCTCACGTGTTTACTCTTAAGGTGGGTATACACTTGCGCGCCGCACATTGGCTCACGTGTTAACTCTAAAGGTGGGTATACACTTGCGCGCCGCACATTGGCTCACGTGTTAACTCTAAAGGTGGGTATACACTTACGCGCCGCACATTGGCTCACCTGTTAACTCTAAAGGTGGGTATACACTTGCGCGCCGCACATTGGCTCACGTGTTTACTCTTAAGGTGGGTATACACTTGCGCGCCGCACATTGGCTCACGTGTTAACTCTAAAGGTGGGTATACACTTGCGCGCCACACATTGGCTCACGTGTTAACTCTTAAGGTGGGTATACACTTGCGCGCCGCACATTGGCTCACGTGTTAACTCTAAAGGTGGGTATACACTTGCGCGCCGCACATTGGCTCACGTGTTAACTCTTAAGGTGGGTATACACTTGCGTGCCGCACATTGGCTCACGTGTTAACTCTTAAGGTGGGTATACACTTGCGTGCCGCACATTGGCTCACGTGTTAACTCTTAAGGTGGGTATACACTTGCGTGCCGCACATTGGCTCACGTGTTAACTCTTAAGGTGGGTATACACTTGCGCGCCACACATTGGCTCACGTGTTAACTCTTAAGGTGGGTATACACTTGCGCGCCGCACATTGGCTCACGTGTTAACTCTAAAGGTGGGTATACACTTGCGCGCCGCACATTGGCTCACGTGTTAACTCTTAAGGTGGGTATACACTTGCGCGCCGCACATTGGCTCACGTGTTAACTCTTAAGGTGGGTATACACTTGCGCGCCGCACATTGGCTCATGTGTTAACTCTTAAGGTGGGTATACACTTGCGCGCCGCACATTGGCTCACGTGTTAACTCTTAAGGTGGGTATACACTTGCGCCGCACGTGTGTTGCTCGTCCAGAATTATTATTTAGACGAAGCTCCCGCGATCCATAGGAAACCCACGAACATTCACTGGTCAGTTTGGAGTGTGGTAAATATAATCATGTCTCCGCCGTACGAGGAAAACCTCGCGATTGCGGTGATGAGTGGTGCGGCTTTTTTAATGATAAGTTTGTGCAAAAAGAAAAAAGAAACGACGACGACGTTGGTGGCACACTGACATGTTTAAAAAAAATGAATGGTGCGGAGCTAATGATGGACTTGAAGTAACAAAAAATAAGTATAAGAATTTTCCTCGAATGTCACCTTCCGACTTTGAGAATCTGCTGCAGAAGATTGGACCCCACATTTCCAAAGAAGATACGTATTTCCGCCCTGCGATTTATTTTACTTTTCTCAAGCCGGTAGGAAGACAGCAGAGATATCATCAACTTCTTCTTGCATTGGTCCGCAGATATATCCATCTCAGCTACTATTTCCCTCCAGGCATCTGCTTTTAGTCTAATGGTTTCTTAAAATGATCCGTATGTTGAGGATCCCACACAAGAGGCTTTTTGCAATAAGCATCGATCAGTTTGATCACAGATTCGTCTGACCACTCCATTATCACCACTCAAAACCCACAAATATTGCAATCAAATGCGCGAGAAACAACGAACTTCTCACAATCCCATCCAAATCTGAACTGCGAACACTCAAAGTGCGCGTGGAAAAAACCGTCAGGAGATGGATCGTGGTCCACCGCTCGCGCGCAGCTTCGAAGCCCAGTACTAATCTAGCGAACTTGCTGCGCGGAGTGGCGCGCAAGTGTATACCGACCTTAGGATAACACGTTTGTTTGTTAGTACCATACACTGTTATTGGACACGGAGTTTGTGAATACAACCTGCAAAATTGGGGAAAGCTGCCAAACCATCAGGCACATTGTCGAAGAATGCAAACCTAACGACATTTTTAGTGCTACACCATCGAGCCTGGACTGGAGAAATAGACTGGACATTAGGTTGATATCTGTGCTTGTATGTACTTTTCATTATTATAAATATTATGTTTCATGTGTAATGCCATACGCTACATAAATAAATAAAACTGTTATCAGATAAAGCACATGTATCATATTATATTTAGTTCACAAATTCATAATTTTGCAACATGGAAAACTTCTTTTGACCATTGAATTTCCTTGCATTTCTTCCATTTCTTCCAAACCAACATTTAAACGAAAAATAAATAAAGCTAATAGGCTAATTATAATAACAAGCAAAACTAGACAGAATACACAAATTAGAAATTCGATAAAAAGAACGATTTCTTTGAGTCCATGGAACACTTAATAATTTAGATTTCTGGCACTACCTCACTGTCACTTTTATATAGTGGATGATGCAATCAGCAACCCCTCACGTCATTGGCTAAAATAAGAACGAGTGTATTCTGCAGACCAATATTTTTCGTAGATCAGCAAGATCCACACACTCGGTTAAAATAAGGGCCACGATGAATTCAGTTCCACAGGATCTTCACCGAACATAAAAGATATTGCCCGTGGTTAGTAGTAGCCTATAGGAACTGAGGGCAATCTGTTACGAAATCTCAAGATGCATACCTGTCACATCATTACAAGTTATGAACAATTAACCTTAAAACAACCAACATCATTATACGGTACTCTGTTGATTCCTGGAAAATTGCTAACATCCCAGGGTTTATGAATATTTGTAGTAGATATTAAATTGGAATTTACTTGTTACAACTCTGGGAAAAGAGAAATGTATTTATGCTTTTAGTTTGGGTTACAAGCGAACCATATTGGGCTAAGACACAGTGGGGGGGAGGGGGGGGGGTTGAAGCAATGGACGATCCTCACAAAACTCTTTCACATTCTTATCACTGCGGCTTGTGTTATTCCTGTTGGGGATATATCCGCATACTACATAATTCCCAGCCCCATGTATTCACACGTAATCATCGCATTGATTCACGTAATTACACAGCAATCTATGAATTTTTATATATATATATATATATATATTAAACGTTTAAATTATACGCCAAATCAATACATAAACAAATATATATTTTATATATTAGTACATGTTTCGACCCACAGTGGGGTCATCCTCAGCCTAGAAAGAAAATCAATTAAGAATTGGAAAACTAAAATGGCATATGCACCTTAAATCTAAATTAAAATGAAAATTAAAGATAATAATTGATAAAATATAGTAATAAAAATGGATATCCTTACAAAGTAGTATTAATTAAATAAATATAAGATTGGTCTTTTAACAATAATTTTAAAAAAGTAGTTAGAAATAAGAACTATTAGACGGTGAGTGTAAGAATGTTAAGCTTTAAATTTTTTATCAAAATATACACAAAATAATTTAGAAAATCAATAAAATAATTCAGCTCGGCCCTTGAGTTAAATAACTTGAATCCTCTTCAATACGGAGACTATTAACGATTTTTAAAAGATGCCAACCAGTATTATGATGACATGAAATAACCTCGTTGTATGGGATGTAGAAATTGGGAAATTCGTACAAGAATTTGTGTTGAAATGCCCAATATGGATATGTGGCAATTCAAATAAATGTCCAAAACGTTGAGAAGAGAAACCGGGATTCTTGAGATGGAATTGCGGTATCAGAAGTTCCACTTTAAATTTGCCAAACAGTGTTAGGTTATGTATATGCTGATTTAATGCAACCGTCGTGTTGAAAATTCTCCCGTAGTACCATATGTACTACTTAATGTATGCAGTACATATGGTACTACGGGAGAATTTTCAACACGACGGTTGCATTAAATCAGCATATACATAACCTAACACTGTTTGGCAAATTTAAAGTGGAACTTCTGATACCGCAATTCCATCTCAAGAATCCCGGTTTCTCTTCTCAACGTTTTGGACATTTATTTGAATTGCCACATATCCATATTGGGCATTTCAACTCAAATTCTTGTACGAATTTCCCAATTTCTACATCCCATACAACGAGGTTATTTCATGTCATCATAATACTGGTTGGCACCTTTTAAAAATCGTTAATAGTCTCCGTATTGAAGAGGATTCAAGTTATTTAACTCAAGGCCGAGCTGAATTATTTTATTGATTTTCTAAATTATTTTGTGTATATTTTGATAAAAAATTTAAAGCTTAACATTCTTACACTCACCGTCTAATAGTTCTTATTTCTAACTACTTTTTTAAAATTATTGTTAAAAGACCAATCTTATATTTATTTAATTAATACTACTTTGTAAGGATATCCATTTTTATTACTATATTTTATCAATTATTATCTTTAATTTTCATTTTAATTTAGATTTAAGGCGCATATGCCATTTTAGTTTTCCAATTCTTAATTGATTTTCTTTCTAGGCTGAGGATGACCCCACTGTGGGTCGAAACATGTACTAATATATAAAATATATATTTGTTTATGTATTGATTTGGCGTATAATTTAAACGTTTAATTCTAACATCAATACGGATATTTAAAACATTTGTTTCCAATGGCAAATGTATTTGCATATATATATATATATATATATATATATATATATATATATATATTGAACCCTTTATCCTCTAATGGATAAATGATTCGATGTTTTATTTCTTCAATTAATAAATATTTCCACCAGCATCATGAAAATAGCCAGACGGAGATGAGGAAATTTCAAGCTTTGGTTGGAGACAATGGGGACATACCTGCAGCAGTTTGACAAAAGGCTAAATACTTAGGATTGTGAAAAGAAAGAGCATAGCAATGATTCAGAAGGACAGGTGGTGGCTATTTCAAAATAGAAGCGACGCGCAGTGAGACACGCTCTGGTATGTTCATTGTAATATTCGCGCCTAGAAAAAATATGATGCAGTAACGTGAGTGGCTGATGAAAATACTAGACACTCCCACGAGGCCAAGGTCTGATAAAAACCGCCAAGTTATTGAAAATGTGGAACCAATGAGAGAAGAATGCTTACCAGCGCGGCAAGTCTAGCTTGGGCACGCGATGGCTAGCATTAACGCGGGAGATCGCCTAGACAAATCTCTACGATCGATTCTAGGATTAATGGGCATATTCTTGACCTGCGCTATTTTTCGAGTTCAGTGATATTTGTTTCATTCCTGTACCACTATTATTTTGAGAAATTTTTATATAATTTCCCCCTCTCTCAATACCTAGGGCCGGTTCATTTATAAGTGGCGTGAAGAGCCAAGACATGGCTATTACTTTTGTTCGTCTGAGGACGTAAGTTATACTTTGTGTGTCGAGGACACAGAAATTATTAATAAATGTGTTAAATTCAGTGATAGGTAGTCACAGTACTATATTCTGTAGGGACAGTAGCATCGACAATTCGCCAACAGACAGTTCCGGGGAAAGTAGTACCTGAAACGGCAAATTTAGTAGTCAGATATCGTGTGTATAATAATCTAACTTTTTGAATCAGCACGAGAGATGACATCGCTTATCCTGGAGGAAGTTTGGAACTATCAACACTCCGTCCAGATGGCTGAGATGAGCTAAGAAGCATTCTGTTGGGAGATGGCATCTGATGTCCTTTGACGGGTGACTGGCCGAGGATGAGTACAGAATAATATTCTTATTATCTGATAGATTAACTTATGGTGTATGGGACATATTTTTGTAAATATTTTGCTTGTGTGATTAACGTAGTATATTTAGTTTTGGTCTGACACACCTTTTGCATGGAAACAGCTCGCATATATGTTATTAGTGAAAGGTTCTTTTGTTTGTTGTTTTAACTAACGTAGCTATGTGGACGACCGTGTTTGCATATGTTACGCAATGCAGTTAAAAACGTCTCTCGGAGATATGTTGTGTTTCAGAAGTAGGACTGAAGTAATATAATTATACCGTAGATTGGAGGGTAATTAATCCTTTTAAGGTTTATTATTGATCAGATTCAGTGAGATTATTGCCTTTGGAGCAATGTGATTTGTGACGAAGAGCAGTCAGCTCTATCGTAGGTTTTAATATGTTTTTAAATAGTTTGTGAGCATCCATTCAGCCGACCTGTGTGAAAGTTCGTAATGTCATTCCCAGAAGTGTGTGTGTGTATTTTGTGGTCATTACAAGCGGGAATTTCAGCGTAGACTGATTTCTGTCAGCTTGGTGCCAGGGCCATATTGTTACCTTGCGAGGGCAATTGTGGATATTTTGATTAATATCTGACCATATGTGTAGGTGGTTGAGATTTGTTGCTGTTGATTCTTTGAGATAACGCACAGCTGGTCAGTTATTTTTACACACTGGAGTTGGGACAATGACAGGTATTGAGGAAAGGGGAGCTGTTTCATAAGACGGACTGAAGGTTGCAAGCAAGGTCATTAGCGGGGAGTGCTTGTTTGGCTCCGTAAACTTGAAATACAGAATTAAGAACTGATCAATGGTAAAAATTGTTTAAATAAATGGGAGTTGCCTACGAATCACGATAATCTCCGAAGCGTTAGCTTAACATGCAGTTTTTGTTCATATAAAGTAATCTCAGCCGGTCAGGCTTTTGTTGTTGTTGGTTTAGTCCATGTTTATATTCCATATTAGTGACCCGTGAAGTCACGTGCGA
The DNA here is from genome assembly GCA_946902985.2 of Meconema thalassinum. Taxonomy (NCBI): domain Eukaryota; kingdom Metazoa; phylum Arthropoda; class Insecta; order Orthoptera; family Tettigoniidae; genus Meconema; species Meconema thalassinum. The sequence goes on along the minus strand of OX336391.1, from coordinate 65,707,438 downwards.
TGCTGTATTTCCTTGTTTGTGGATTGAGCAATTGGCCGGAGTTGGCAGCTCATTTTTTCAGGTGCGTCATCGCGCTAAATGAGGGTTTCGAGAGAGATTCCTGTAAATAGTAGATTTTAGTGTGTGTGTCAGCATTAAATTTTAGTTTTTTTTATTAGTGTAATGTTCCATATTCGTAGACGTTGATTTACGAGATGATTGTTCGTAAGCATCGTGGCTGTTAACCCGCTGTAAACGAACAGTCATCCAAAGTACTCATTCCTCGTAGTTAGTCATTACGCGTACATAAAATCCAAATGCAAGTTAGTGGAACTAGGATCTACATTTTAATAAGGGGGAGATCCGTCTGACTCCTCAGCATTGATAGATATTCCTGTCATGGGAAAAATTCAGGGAGGATTTTTTTTATTATTGTTGTTTATATTATTTTTATGCACTATTAGTCATTAAATCATGTTATTATTTTACATCTTGTCACCTTTCTTTCTTAATTATAGTTTTCATCCTATGACCCTTACCTCAGTAGAGCATGTTGTTTGGCGAACGTAAACATCACACTAGGAACTGAGCGCGACCCCTTGATCAAGATTCTTGCATATAAACACTGCTATTCTGAAGGGTTCATAGGATGTAAACTGGCGCGGCCAAGCGTGGGGCGGTTCACTGTGGTGTAACGGCAAAAATTTTGCACATATCAGTGTAATCGTAGTTGGGTTTTCAAACTGACGCAACAATGAAGGTGTAATTTTGTTGCTGGTTCGCTGCTGGAACACATTTAGTTGGCGTATTTGAGTAAAACTGACATGCCGCAAGTGTAGGCAGATATGACAGTATTTTAATCACCGGAAAGTGATATTTTGTTAAAAGTAATTGAGGCGAAGAGGATACCGCCAAATGTGTGAAATATAAATTAAAATCAGGAGTTTGCAATGTAAAATACGGTTCACGTTTTTGTCTTTTGAATTAAAATAAATTAATATACGTGATACCGGGCGCCCAATGATTAAAGTTAAAACTAGATTTGTTTAGAAAGTCAAACTCATGAAAATGTTAGGAGGCTGGTAGCCTTAAATGACAATTAATACTTTGTTAATTAGTCAGTGTTAATATCAGATCAGGATAACAATTTAATGACTAAATATGTGTTTGGGTTTAAATTGTTGTTGTTTGAGTCTTCAGTCTTTTGACTGGTTTGATGCAGCTCTCCATGCCTCCCTGTCCTGAGCTAATCGTTTCATCTCTACATAGCTCCGACACCCTACATCGGAGGCAATCTGTTTAACATATTCTAACCTTGGTCTACCCCTACAGTTTTTGTCCTCGACCCTTCCTTCCATAACTAAGCATGCTATTCCTGGGTGTCTTAGTAAGTGTCCTACCAACCTATCTCTTCTCTTCATTAGCAGTCGCCAGAAACATCTCTCCTCTCCCACTCGTCTTAATACCTCTTTGTTTGTAAAATTAGAACCACTCAGAGATGCAATCGACTAGTGGGATTAAATGTAAAAATAAATGAACTGAGTTGGGTAAAGAAATTAAATGTGCATTGGATTGTATGTGTGTGTCAAAGGGCATTGCTTTATGCCATTTCCCTAATGTCTCATATAAAGTGTATAACATGGCGACGGACGAACAGATTCAAGAAATCATTGAGAACGCGGCTAGGAGAACACAGGAATTGTTGGACACTAAATTGGCGAAACAAAGTGAATCATTAAACGCTAAATTATCAGAACAAAGTGAATCACTAAACACAAAATTATCTGAACAAATAAACAATAGTTTGTTAGAACAAAGTGAAGCATTAAACGCGAAGTTATCCGAACAAAGTGAATCAATAAACAATACTATGTTAGAACAAAGTGAGTCTATAAACAAATTATCCGAACAGAGTGAATCATTGCGGACACAATTAAATAACAGTAGGATTGAACAAAATGAATATCAGGCGGAACAAGATAGATTACTAAAAAGTGAAATTAATGACACTATCAATTCGCAGTTAGAGGCGCAGAATGTTAAAAACACGAACCAATTAGCATCGTTAACCGCAGAGATGAAGGATCACACTAATCAACAGATGGTAATGCTGGCCCTAGATGTTAGTAAAAATAAAGAAAAACAATTAGACCAGATTAAGAAAATGGAAAGTATTTTTGATCAAAAACTTAGCATTCTGGATGAAACGGTGTTAGCAAAATTCGAGCAAATTCAACTAGCGTGAACTATGAATACAAGCAAGGTCAAGATAGCTCAGGATAAGTTAGAAGGACGATTTATGGAAATGGAAAAAAGCGGCAAAGTCATTCAACAACAATTATCAGCAGTAGATGAAAATATATCCGGCATAATTAAAGATATGGATCGTCTCGAAATAAAATCAGCGGAGCAATGGAAAAGCCTAAAAGCGGATCAGAGTCAATTAAAGAGTACCATCGACGAAAATAGCGCGAGATTGGAAGAAATGAAAATCCAGATAGAAATCAATCAGGATGACACTAAAAGCCAGATTGAAGAGAAAGTAAGCACGATTAAGGAGCAAATAAGGAAAGATTGGCGAAAAATGAATATCGATTCTAAAGAGGAAAGATCAACCATCCTTAAGACATTAGGCGAAAATCATACTCGTATTCAAGCATTAGAGCAAGAAATTAAGAGTAAACTTAAAGAGCAAACAGACAGGATCATTAAAGCTGAACTGAGGTCGTTAGTAAAATCCTCGATATTTAAAACAGGAACAATGAGAGATAGGCAGGACGACTCAAATAGCCCCGGGGAGGAAAGCACAGCAGGGAGTCAAGCTCAGACAGAGAGCCCATTAACAGCAAACACGGAAGGGTTTCGCAAGAATATCGAAAGGAGTTCCACGCCACAAGACGGTCATCAGCCCACACAACTTATTCAAGTAATTCGCTCGAACGATTATAAACCGCAGAAATACACGGAGAAAAGGGGTGACACCTAAAGCTTTTATTAAAGAAATTGAAGATCATTACAATGACACTGGGGTACCTGAAGCACGTAGATTGAGGATGATGGAGAGATTTTTATCAGGAAATGTCCTTACATGGTTTTTAAGCTTCAAATATACATTTGGAACTATGTCAGATTTCAAATTAGCGTTTCTGCGCAAGTACTGGTCGTCAGCAATACAACAGAGTCTAAGGATGGAGCTTTACTCTAGAAAATACCAAACTATCCAGCAAACGAAGTACTCAGATTTCTTTAACATGCAAATGCTAAAATTTCGCGACCTTGATTACCCTTTAAATGAAGCGGATCTGGTGATGACTATAGCGCGGCAATTACCAGTCAACGTGCAACAAGTACTAGTCGCAGCGAACGTTAGTACGGCCTTACATGCGGAGCAGATATTACGCCAGATAGATGAGACTACATCTCAGAATCATTATAGAGGAGGAAGACAGCTGGAGTTAGTCAATACGACAGAGGTCATAAAACCTAAACAGGCAAACACTAAAACGCAGGGTACTAATACAAGCACCTCCACACCTAGGCGAAATCAGGAAGAAGGAGAAAACAGACCATACCAGCGTAACGAGAATAACTATAACAATAGGTCATATCAAGGCAACAATAGATATCAACAGAGAGGATATCAGCAATGGCGTGAACATCGAAGAAATGAGAGGCCTTATGGAAGATACGGTGATTACAATGCTAATCAAAGATGGAAAGGAAGGAGAGATCAAAATCAAGGAGAGCCACGTAATTATCGAAATGACTGGGATGATAGGCACGCTCAATCACAAAATTACCTAGAGGAATTACACGCTAGTCAAGGTGGAGAGCTAGGAAGATGGGAAAAAGCCATTGGGAACATGAAGAATCCAGACACACATACTGAGGAAGCTGGAAGTCTACTGAGACAAGAGGAATATCAAGGGCATGGGCGACAAAAGGATGATGGGAGTCGCAACGGAGCTAAAAAAAATGCTAAATTTGGATAAAGAAGACAGTCTACAAACGCAACAGTCGGAAGTTGAAGATGGATGGATAGTAGCGAACATACAAGAATGGATTGCTTTGCCAGAAGACTGCCTGGAGGAGACGGTGAAACCACGGAACGATGAAATTAGGGAGTTACGCATTATTTACGCGAGGATTGGTGGAATTAATATAAGATGTTTATTGGATACGGGGTCGCAGATCAGTCTGGTATCGGAGGCCTTGGTTCGAGAGTTGGGACGGAGTCAGAATATTCCTGTAATTCCCGTACCACAGCTCAAAGTGAGGGGTGTTATTCCTGAACGCACCGTCACTTGTAAACGTCAGGCATACTTAGAGCTGAACATATTGGAACACACTTTTGGGCAAGCATTCATTATCATGGCAAAGATGAATTTCAATATAATTCTTGGTGCAAATTTCATTTGTGACTATCAAGCAGTGATAGATTTGCACAAGAATACAGTCAGTTTTAGAGAGTACTAGCAGAAGTACCCGTTCTTCGAACGGTGTTCGTTGTTAACACCAGACATTATCAATTGAGCTACTGTTGCAATGGTTAGCGGTTTGTCATTCCTTCAAGTTTATCAGAACGAAGTTAGTTTACTGGGAATATCACACACACTGTTAATTTAAGGCCCTTAAAATGTAGTTTTCGGAGACCCTTAATAGATTCCCGAATTTTGTGTCTCACATTGAGAAGCGCAACATATGCTTTGGTCGTCCTTCTAGGATAATTTTTATATATCGCCTATTTCAGCATATATTGAGAAGTTTTTCTCTCTATCCACGCTCCTACTGTATGAAAAGTACGGTGAAGAGTTTTAAAATGATTGGTGAATTGACTCTCATGGTTACCATACCTAATTTTACGATGCACCAAACATCCGAACACGAGGTATAGGCGTACATAAAGATACACAGAAAGACAGACAGACAATTCTATTGTCTACAACATATTACCCAGATATCCAAATATGGGTAGATCTAGCACACAGTATCAAATAAAATCATCCTTACGATGAACCCGTATGTCGACAAAAAAAAAAAGTTAAAATGTGTTCTCAGACTAAATTCACCTAACGTGTACTTCCTGACGTGAAATACAATTGAAAGCCTTGTAGACGAAACGCAATACACGTCACATAAAATCTGACCCTCTACGTTGGGCTAGGTGCCCATACACAGGAAGACCCCTTTCATAAATTATAAAGGCTTGTGCTGCATGAAAATTCAGGTTCTTTAGCCTCAAATTGCCCAAATTACTAAAAGCCGCAAAAAATGCAGGTTCATTTCAGGAATTTTTGAAAATAATGTTGCTGTTTGGAGATATAATAGACCTTCTGTACTATATGTCGAACGTGAAAATTGCATGAAAAAATTCTAGGTTACCCCTTCACCCCCTTAATTGCATTGATGAATTATACGGTCTACGTTAGTTCCGTGATAACCTTATAGCCATTTGCAAACTTTCACAGAAATGTAATCAATGGAGTGACATTACTTCTTACAGAAATAGATGGAAAGTTGTATGCCACCCCTTGAGATAATGTTCTCATGGTTACCGATTTGCATTCCTTCATTAGTTTGTTAAATTAAATTAAATTAGTTTTCTGGGAATATTTCAGAAACTGTTGGATTTAGAGCCTTATAATGTAGTTTTCGAGGAACCTTTAGGGCCCCCGAGATTTGTTGCTGGCACCGAGGGGATTTGTCTCGTCGTTGTACGTCATAATATAATACTAATAATAATATAATATAGGGAGAAATTATAATACCTATTTTATTTTTATTTTTATTTCAGGACGGGTTAGGGAAGGGATATTATCAGAGAAAGAAGCATTCACATCACGCATGAGCAAAATGGAAATGGCCTACCATTTAACTAAGGGCATCTATAAGAAAAGGTCAATATCCTTCAAAGCAAAACTAAAACATTACTCCAGTGTCATCCGTCCGGAGGTCTTGCATGCTTCTGAATGCCTCACGATGAACAAAAAAAGGCTTGGTCGAGAAACTGGAGGCCAAAGAAAGGAAAATTTTGAGAAAGATATTGGGTTCCAGCAAAGACAGTGGGGAATACAGAAGACGGCGTAACCATGACCTATATACTCATGTGGAGAAGATAAGCAACGTCATCCGGAAGAGAAGGTTACCATTTTTTGGGCATGTGAAACGAATGAACCCAGCGAGACCGACCAATCGCAACATAACTTACTTTGAGGAGAGGAAAACAAAATGGGCCTGGTTCATTGAACTGGATAAAGATCTGAAAGAAGTGGGGATTACACCAACAGACATTCAGGAGCGCGCCCCACTCAAAGGGAAACTTCAAGCTTGTATAGGTTTCCAAGAAAAACCGAAGCTGAAAACGGGAAAGATTTGGACCCAGGAACGGAAGGAAGTCCACCGAGAACGAATGCGGGCGAACAGGGCAAACATCAAAGCCAGTAGGAGACGGTTGGAATGACGCGGTCCATAGATGGCCTATACGAAATGAATGAATGAATGAATAATAATTGTATAGGAATATAATAGACCTGCCGTACCACACCCGCAGGTGTAAATCGCGTGAAATTTTTTTAGAGTACTCCTTGATCCCCTTAAGCGCATTATACACATTGATGAATTTTACGGCTTAATTTGGTTCCGTGATAACCTTCTAGCCGTTTGCAAACTTTCACACTAATGTAATTAATGGAATTGCATTGCGTCTTACAGCAATAGATGGACCTCTGAGAATCCGTTGGCATGGTTACTGGCTTGGATTCGTTCATTAGTTTATTAAATTAAATTAGTTTTCTAGGAATATCTAAAAAACGGTTGGTCTTCGGTCCTTAAAATGTGGTTTTCGGGGACCCGAGTTTTGTCTCTCACATTGAGGGGCTGAAAATGAGTTTTGTGTCGTCCTTCTACGCCTATTTCAGCATGTATTTTAAGGGGGTAGGCCCCCTTTTATGAGAGGTACGGAGAAGATTTACATCAATGATTAGTGTCGTGCCTCTGATGGATATCTGTACCAAATTTTACGTTGATACACCCAGCCGTTCTCGAGTTATAATGGAACAAATTTGTCCACAGACAAACAAACAGACAGACAAACAAAAAAATTATTTTCGCGCGCATCCATCATAAAACAGTCTGAAACGTGTAAACATCTCAAATTTCCGTAGAAATTCAGAGATAAACACACAAATTTTCATTTTTATATATAGAGAGATATACTGCACCGCTCGGTGTTGACCGTGTTTTATTGCACAGATTCTGGTTTTACTCGCTAACCGTTGGAGATATACGAAAAGTGATAAGGACCTTTCGGATAGAAAATTAAATGTTAAAGCTCATGTATACCATCAAATGTTTGCTATTTCTTAGCGTTCTCTTTTTATTTGATAATATGATTATTATTATCATCATCTTTTTATTTGAAAAGGATATATGAAATTTTGAAACCAAAGGGTGTAGTGACGTCACAAATGTCGGTTTTACTCGCTAACTGTTGGAGATACACGAAAAGTGATAAGGACCTTTCGGATAGGAAATTAAATGTCAAAGCTCGTATGTGCCATCAAAAGTTTGCTATTTCCTACCGTTCTCTTTTTATTTCATATGGAAATATGAAATTTTGAAACCAAAGGGTCTAATGACGTCACTAAAATAGTCGCCATTGTTTAATAGTGCAAAATTTCGAAATCAAAAGTATCCTATATGTAAACCTGGTAAATCAGCTACATCCATGCAACATTTCATTTAAATCGGACCAGTGGTTCTTGAGTTATTGAGTAACAGACAGACAGACACACACCATCTCATTTTTATATATTAGTATGATGATCAGCTGAAGAACGTGGGATTGCATATGGATGAAATCACTACCGGAAGAGATGTAAATTCTTGGGCATTGGAAGCAATATCGGAAGAGACGGAAGAGGAGATACGAAAGGCAGAAGATAACATCATAGAAGGAGCTGTTGTGGAACTAGATGAGGAGAGTGAATCCCAGGAGATATGGTCTTTATTAACGGAAGGAGACGACAGTGATGCTCAATTTGAAGAGTTACTACAGGAGCGGCTCAATGACATTCAACTTGGGGGTGAACACAGAAAACAATTGGAAGAGATTTTAAGGAAGCACAAAACAGTATTTGATACAGTACCTGGGAAAATATTAAATTTCAAATATTCAATGCAAGTCGAGGATTGGTTACCTTTCAAAAGTAGATTGTACCCAATTCCTGAAAAATATCGTGGTCAAGTTAAGGTCATTATAGATGAGATGTTACAAGCTGGAGTGATAAGGAAGACACCTACACCTTATCTAAATGCGATTTTGGCAGTCACAAAACCAAATGGATCTATTAGACTTTGTTTAGATGCCAGAAATCTCAACATGAGACTCATTTTTCCTGAGTATGACAGAGCGCCAATTATCAGAGACGTACTAAAAGGCTTTAAAAACAAGAGCATTTATTCATCAGTTGAACTGACGAGTTCGTTCCACCATATTGAATTGGATGAGAAGTCACAGCTTCTAACTGGCTTCTTATTCGATAACCAAACGTTTTGCTTCGTCCGAATGCCCTTTGGAGTCAAAACATAGGGCTGTGCTTTAATCCGAGCCCTGGACCGGAATCTAACCGAGGAAGTTAAGGAGATGACGGTACGCAACATTGATGACATTCTGCTGGCATCCGACAACATCGAAACTCACATGGAAAATTTAGATAAAGTATTAGGCAACCTTAATGCATCAAATTTCAAAGTAAACCTGAAGAAATCGCATTTCTTCAAGAGCGAGATCTTATATTTGGGCCACATCATTCACAAGGAGGGAGTGAAGCCAAATCCAGCTAAGATCGAAGCGATAAAGAATTTCCCTACACCAACGAGAGTCAAGCACATTCGGGCTTTCTTAGGCGTAACGGGATTCTTTAAGGAAAACTGTCCAGGTTACACGGAGGCTGTAGCTCCAATGCAGGAAATGCTAAAAAAGAATAATAAATGGTTATGGAATGAGGAGTGTGAGAAGGCGTTACAAGCAACAAAACAGCTATTGGAAAACTGCATTAAGTTAGGATACCCAGATTTCAAGCACAAATTTATAATCCAAGCGGATGCTTCACTAATTGGTATAGGTGCTATGCTCTACCAAGAAGATCCAGCTAACCTGCAACATAAAACATACTTGGCATTTGCCAGCCGAAAATTGCGTAAGCACGAGCGCAATTTTACTGTAACGGAACTAGAGTTGTTGGCCGTACTTCATGCGCTCCACCAATGGAAAAGAATAATTTATGGATACCCCATTGTTGTCAGGACTGATCATAAGGCACTAACATTCTTGTTTAAGACGTCGATGGCAAGCGAACGTGTGACACGTTGGTCTATATATATTCAGCAGTTTAGCATTGAGATTGAACATTGTCCAGGAAAGATGAACGTGATCCCGGATGCACTCTGCAGGAACCCAGAGCCTGATAATGAAGAAACAGCGATGGTACAACACTTGGAGTTAACACCGAAGGACCGGTAATTCTTGGAAGAGTTACGTGAGATACAATGAGAACAGGAAGCGGAACCATGGATGATGCTATTAATTAAATACTTCAGAAAGCAACTACCTACAGGAACACCTGCATTTCGAGAAGCGAAAGCCAAAGAAGGAAGATATGTTTATGTCAACAATTTGCTGCACAAATGGGTAGATAATGACCACACCAAGTTACGCATATTAGTACCTGCATCCTTACAGCGAGGATTGACATGGCATACTCACGAAAGTTACGGACACGTCGGATTAGACAAGTGCGAAGCGACAATAGGAGAGACATTTACATGGCCACGTATGCGAACAACTATATGTGACGTCATAACGACTTGTGATCCTTGTCAGAGGACAAAGCCCAATAACTATTTAATGAGGCAGTATCCTAGACCATTGCTTCCTCAGAAACCCTGCGAGCTACTGGCCCTAGATTGTTTCGGTCCAATTCCGAAAGGAAGGCGAGGTTGCCGTCACTTGCTAGTGTGCATTGATGTATTTTCTAAGTTTGTCGTATTATGCCCCATTCAGAAAACTACATCGAAACAAGTACTCAGTCGTATTCGAAATAGAGTTATTCCAATCCTTGGAAAACCAGAATTTATATTGTCAGATCATGGCAGTTATTTTACAAGCGCCGAATTCAAGAAAGGTATGGAGGACATGGGTATAAAACACGTTTTAAGCAGTATCCGACATGCCCAAGCTAATCCAAGTGAGAGAGCAATAAAATGTGTAACATCATACTTGAGAATCTTCATTCCGAATGAACATCACAAATGGGTGGATAAAATTAAGACTGTGGAGACATGCATGAATTCCACCAGGCACGAGTCAACAGGACAGATCCCTATGGTCTTACACAAAAACGAGTATCCAGTGAGAACGCGGAAAAGCATCATTAACTGCCCACAAGTTCCCATGATAGCACCTGACCTGCGAATTGAGAGAACAAGAGCCTACATGAGAAAACAAGCAGATCGCAGATTACGGCGAGTAAGAAATAAGAGGTTTCACAGTGATCTTGAAATCAACCAGCTCGTTTTGGTGAAACGACCCGCTACATCAGATCCAGAGAAGAAGATCTTCAGCAAATTCTGCGAAAAGTTCATAGGACCCTATTCTATCGTAAGAAACCATGGAAATAATGCATACAGAGTGAAAGAGTTAAGCACAGGAACAATGACGGTCTACAATGCAGCCATCATAAAAAAAGTATCGTAGAAGTGAACCATGAGAGCGCCGAAATAATGATGCAGTTTAAATATATGGACGTCCTATATCAACAAAGTGAACGGGGAGCAGTTGAGTACGGCACGTGAAGAAGGAAGTGGAATTGGTGTTGACAAACATTAACGAGACGAGCAGAGTGTTGCGTAAGGCACCAGCGCGTCATGCAAGCAGTTGAGAGGGTCATTACAAGCAGGAAATGAAACGAGTAAATGCCATTCACGACAGGAGCGGCTAGACCAAGTAATAGAAAAGGGGTGATTCTGAAATAAAACAAATTGGCCTTCGGAAGTCTCTTTTAAAATTATCGACTTTCTCCTAAGTTCGAAATTTTGTGAGTGGAGGAGTTGTGAACCCTTTACCCTCTGATGGATAAATGATTAGATGTTTTATTTCTTCAATTAATAAATATTTCCAACAGCATCATGAAAATTGCCAGACGGAGGTGAGGAAATTTCAAGCATTGGTTGGAGACAATGGGGACATACCTGCAGCAGTTTGACAAAAGGCTAAATACTTAGGATTGTGAAAAGAAAGAGCATAGCAATGATTCAGAAGGACAGGTGGTGGCTACCTCAAAATAGAAGCGACGCGCAGTGAGACACGCTCTGGTATGTTCATTGTAATATTCGCGCCTAGAAAAAATATGATGCAGTAACGTGAGTGGCTGATGAAAATACTAGACACTCCCACGAGGCCAAGGTCTGATAAAAACCGCCAAGTTATTGAAAATGTGGAACCAATGAGAGAAGAATGCTTACCAGCGCGGCAAGTCTAGCTTGGGCACGCGATGGCTAGCATTAACGCGGGAGATCGCCTAGACAAAATCTCTACGATTGATTCTAGGATTAATGGGCATATTCTTGACCTGCGCTATTTTTCGAGTTCAGTGATATTTGTTTCATTCCTGTACCACTATTATTTTGAGAAATTTTTATATAATTTCCCCCTCTCTCAATACCTAGGGCCGGTTCATTTATAAGTGGCGTGAAGAGCCAAGACATGACTATTACTTTTGTTCGTCTGAGGACGTAAGTTATACTTTGTGTGTCGAGGACACAGAAATTATTAATAAATGTGTTAAATTCAGTGATAGGTAGTCACAGTACTATATTCTGTAGGGACAGTAGCATCGACAATTCGCCAACAGACAGTTCCGGGGAAAGTAGTACCTGAAACGGCGAATTTAGTAGTCAGATATCGTGTGTATAATAATCTAACTTTTTGAATCAGCACGAGAGATGACATCGCTTATCCTGGAGGAAGTTTGGAACTATCAACACTCCGTCCAGATGGCTGAGATGAGCTAAGAAGCATTCAGTTGGGAGATGGCATCTGATGTCCTTTGACGGGTGACTGGCCGAGGATGAGTACAGAATAATATTCTTATTATCTGATAGATTAACTTATGGTGTATGGGACATATTTTTGTAAATATTTTGCTTGTGTGATTAACGTAGTATATTTAGTTTTAGTCTGACACACCTTTTGCATGGAAACAGCTCGCATATATGTTATTAGTGAAAGGTTCATTTGTTTGTTGTTTTAACTAACGTAGCTATGTGGACGACCGTGTTTGCATATGTTACGCAATGCGGTTAAAACGTCTCTCGGAGATATTTTGTGTTTCAGACGTAGGACTGAAGTAATATAATTATACCGTAGATTGGAGGGTAATTAATCCTTTTAAGGTTTATTATTGATCAGATTCAGTGAGATTATTGCCTTTGGAGCAATGTGATTTGTGACGAAGAGCAGTCAGCTCTATCGTAGGTTTTAATATTTTTTAAAATAGTTTGTGAGCATCCATTCAGCCGACCTGTGTGAAAGTTCGTAATGTCATTCCCAGAAGTGTGTGTGTGTGTGTATTTTGTGGTCATTACAAGCGGGAATTTCAGCGTAGACTGATTTCTGTCAGCTTGGTGCCAGGTCCATATTGTTACCTTGCGAGGGCAATTGTGGATATTTTGATTAATGTCTGACCATATGTGTAGGTGGTTGAGATTTGTTGCTGTTGATTCTTTGAGATAACGGCACAGCTGGTCAGTTATTTTTACACACTGGAGTTGGGACAATGACAGGTATTGAGGAAAGGGGAGCTGTTTCACAAGACGGACTGAAGGTTGCAAGCAAGGTCATTAGCGGGGAGTGCTTGTTTGGCTCCGTAAACTTGAAATACAGAATTAAGAACTGATCAATGGTAAAAATTGTTTAAAAAAATGGGAGTTGCCTACGAATCACGATAATCTCCGAAGCGTTAGCTTAACATGCAGTTTTTGTTCATATAAAGTAATCTCAGCCGGTCAGGCTTTTGTTGTTGTTGGTTTAGTCCATGTTTATATTCCATATCAGTGACCTGTGAAGTCACGTGCGATGCTGTATTTCCTTGTTTGTGGATTGAGCAATTGGCCGGAGTTGGCAGCTCATTTTGTCAAGTGCGTCATCGCGCTAAATTTGGGTCTCGAGGGAGATTCCTGTAAATAGTAGATTTTAGTGTGTGTGTTTCAGCATTAAATTTTAAGGGTTTTTATTAGTGTAATGTTCCATATCCGTAAACGTTGATTTACGAGATGATTGTTCGTAAGCATCGTGGCTGTTAACCCGCTGTAAACGAACAGTCATCCAAAGTACTCATTCCTCGTAGTTAGTCATTACGCGTACATAAAATCCAAATGCAAGTTAGTGGAACTAGGATCCACATTTTAATAAGGGGGAGATCCGTCTGACTCCTCAGCATTGATAGATATTCCTGTCATGGGAAAAATTCAGGGAGGATTTTTTTATTATTGTTGTTTATATTATTTTTATGCACTATTAGTCATTAAATCATGTTATTATTTTACATCTTGTCACCTTTCTTTCTTAATTATAGTTTTAATCCTATGACCCTTACCTCAGTAGAGCATGTTGTTTGGCGAACGTAAACATCACACTAGGAACTGAGCGCGACCCCTTGATCAAGATTCTTGCATATAAACACTGCTATTCTGAAGGGTTCAATATATATCTATACAAGCTGTACCCGGCATGCGTTGCAATGCCAATCAAAGAAAGTGTTGGCGTTGAAATTCTGTTTCTTGAAGTGCTTTTGGATACACAACATGTTGACTGCCTCTAAGGTATCGTAAAATGGATTTTCTAATTTAGAACCATTCGTGGAAGCGTGCACAACAACTTTCAAAAGTTTCATCGCTGTCACTCATTTGTTGAATCTACTCGTACGCTACCTGTTGTGAAATGGATTTACTAAGTCGAAACCCTTCCCTGGCGTGTACACAATAACTCATCAATGATTCATCGCAATCGGATGAATTGTATATGCACGTATACGGGGTTTTGTTTAAACGATTCGTGCGCTGTCACTCATTTGTTGAATCTACTCGTGCGCTACCTATTGAGAAATGTATTACTAAGCCGAAGCCCTTCCCTGGCGTGTACACAATAATTCATCAAGGTTTCATCGCAATAGAAGAATGTTATATGAACGCAAAAGGGGATTTTGTTGAAACGCTTCGCGCGTCGTCACCCATTTGTTGCATCTACTCTTGCGCTACTTATTGTGAAATGGATTTACTAAGTCCCCTTCCCTAGCGGGTACACAATAACTGATCAATGTTTCATCGAAATCGGATGAATAGTATATGAATGCATACCTAATTTTGTTTAAACGATTCGCGCTCCGTCACTCATTTGTTGAATCTACTCGTGCGCGACCTACTGTAAAATGTATTTACTAAAGTTAGAAACCGTCACGTAAGTGTCCACAACATCTCACCCAAGTTTCATCGCTATCGGACTAATGGGATATGAAAACATAGGGGACTGTATTGAAACGCTCCGCATGTCGTCGTTCATTTGTCGAATCTACTCGTGTGCTACCTACTGTGAAATGTATTTACTAAGCCAGAAACCTTCCTTGGAGTGTCCACCATATTTCACCCAAGTTTCACTGCTAACGGCAGAATGGTATATGACCTTATACGGGACTTTGTTGAAACGCTTCGCGCGTCGTCCCTCATTTGTTGAATCAACTTGTGCGCTGCATATTGTATAGTGGATTTACTAAGCGAGAAATTTTCCATGACGTGTACACAACATCTCACCCAAGTTTCATAGCTACGAACGAATGGTACATGAATGCATACGGGACTTGGTTGAAACGCTTCGCGTGTCGTCGCTCATTTGTTGATTCTACTCTTGCGCTACATATTGTAATATGGATGTACTCAGCCAGAAACCTTCCCTGGAGTGTACACAACATCTCACCCAAGTTTCATCGCAATCGGATGAATGGTATGTGAACGTATACGGGACGTTGTCGAAACGCTTCGCGCGTAGTCACCCATTTGTTGAACATAAACGTGTGCTTCGTATTGTAAAATGGATTTACTTAGCCAGAAACCTTTCCTGGAGTGTACACAACAATTCACCAAACATTTATCACTATCAGACGAATGGTATATGACTTTATACGGGACTTTGTTGAAACGCTTCGCGTGTCATCGCTCATTTGTTGAATCTACTGGTGCGCTATCTATAGTAAAATGTATGTACTAAGCCAGAAACCTTCCCTGGAGTGTACACAGCATCTCACCCAAGTTTCATCGCTATCGGATGAATGGTATATGAAATTAAATGGGACTTTGTTGAAACGCTTCGCGCGCCGTTGCTCATTTGTTGATTCTACTCGTGCTCTACCTATTTTTAAAGGGATTTACTAAGCTAGAAACCTTCCCTGGAGTGCACACAAAATCTCAGCCTAGTTTCATCGCTATCGGACGAATGGTATATAAACGCAAACGTGACTTTGTTGAAATGCTTCGCGCGTCGTAGCTCATTTGTTGAATCTAATCGTGCGCTGCCTATTTTAAAGTGGATGTACTAAGCCAGAAAATTTCCCTGCAGTGTACACAACATTTTACGCAAGTTTCATAGCTATCGGACGAATGGTATATGAATGCATACGGGACTTTGTTGAAATGCTTCGCGCATCGTCGCTCATTTGTTGAATCTACGCGTGCGCTACCTATTGTAAAATGGATTTACTAAGTCAGAAACCTTCCTTGGGGTGTACTCAACATCTCACCCAAGTTTCATCGCTATCGGACGAATGGTATATGAACACATACGGGACTTTGTTGAAATGCTTCGCGCATCGTCGCTCATTTGTTGAATCTACGCGTGCGCTACCTATTGTAAAATGGATTTACTAAGTCAGAAACCATCCTTGGAGTGTACTCAACATCTCACCCAAGTTTCATCGCAATCGGACGAATGGTATATGAACACATACGGGACTTTGTTGAAATGCTTCGCGCATCGTCGCTCATTTGTTGAATCTACGCGTGCGCTACCTATTGTAAAATTGATTTACTAAGTCAGAAACCTTCCTTGGAGTGTACTCAACATCTCACCCGAGTTTCATCGCAATCGGACGAATGGTATATGAACGCATAGGAGACATACACACCCACAGACAAACTATCACGTAAGATTGATTTTTATATATATAGATATATATATCAATGTTACGTGATAGTTTGTTTGTCTGTATGTATGTCCCCTATGTGTTCTTATACCATTCATCCGATTGCGATGAAACTTGGGTGAGTTGTTGTGTGCGCTCCAGGGAAGGTTTCTAGATACAAATTATTTATGTAACACAAAAGTATGAAGAACTTAATAACAGGGACCCTTAACTCACAAAGTAACCCGATTGCACAATATGTAGGCTATACTTATCACACCGCAAAGCCAGGTGTGAGAATGGCTTGCTGATGGTGACATGAGGAGACTGCCAGCAGCCCACCGTATTATCTGCTATTGCTGTTTATTCCAAAACAGTTCACGCCTCGGTTTTTGGCCGGGGTTTTTAAAACTGAACTCAAGCTTGGAAAACCAATGACATTATTATTATCATCGTTTCCTTCTATCTGTCTTTGATTGGCATTGCAACGCAGGCCGAATATAGCTAGTAGCTAATATCCCTGCTTTCATCACGATTCATCCGTATAAATCGTACGCGGGTTAGTAGCCTACGCACTGCGAAGGAGGCGGAATTCACGATATTAGTGTTAAAATTGTCACCAGGTTTAAGTTTCTGACCAGTCAAGTCTAGTTGCTATTCGCAGTTTATCTTATCTTCAGGATGTTCCATCTTGTAGTCTCTCAGCTCGCCGCTCAATGTCGATAGAACTGCACTTATCGATACATCTCTGGAAACTGTTTTTTCGTTTGCGCTTTTAAGACGCTCCACAGAAACTTCACGGACTATTTGCTGTCCACTGAAGCATGAACATGGTCTGTCTTTAAGACCAGACACCACGGCACGAAGCTCGGGATGACAGCCAAGAGTGCTTCCTACGCTCGAGGGGGTTGAGTGACGTAATGGATGGATGAATGAATGAATGAATGATTAAATGAATGAATGAATGGATGAATGTATGTTTTTCCTGGTAAAAACTCTGGTTGATTTGTTCCTCAGAGTAGGAGGTGCGGGAACTTGGTCGTGTACTGCTCGGGTCTAAGCTGCGTCAACCTGAGAGGAATGTGCATCGTGGACTGTGATAAGTGGTGGTGACGAGTGATGAGGTTTCTCGGTCCTTGCGTAGTAACAGAGCAAATATATTAGTCGGTGACTCACTCACTCATTCGCAATGCCACACTGGTTTCAGAAAAGACCCATGCTATCAGTATTGGAATACACGAGAATGTCAGGTAACACGGCGGGCTGTCGACAGGTTTCTCAATTCTCGCCTGCTCCTTCCCTGCCTCTGCCCTTCATCCCGCAAGTTAACAGAGCTCAGACCCGATCAGTAGCCCCGTGTACTTTGGGTGTGTGTAGAATCTGTCTGATAACCAGTGATAATTGTGATGGTTGTATTAGTATGTGTTATCTGTTTGTTTTTAAAATTCAAGTAAGGACTGCAGACAATAATTTCAAGTACATAGTTCCTACTTTCGCTACCAAATGCTGCCGTCCACGACACCTAGTGTTGTGTGCAAACATTCTCTCGGGTAGCTCATAAGGGAATTCCACATTTACTTAATTACGACGTTTATTATCTTAAAACTAACTGGAACATAAGAGGACAATATACAATAATATAAGACAAGGAGCTCATGAAGTCAAAGATATGGCATTACACGGAATGCGCAAGATACCCGATCGTGCCGTACGTGGTCACTGGGTGAACTACCGTTAATATAGGGAGCAGCACCGTACATGCCGCCCACCTAATTTGTCAAACAAATTATAAAATTGGTAGCAATTCATAGACACACTTCTCCAACGCAAGTCTCTAGCAACTAACAACAGAAACTGTACACATACAAATATAAGAAACAAAAAGGAACACAGTACAGAGGTAGTCCTTTAAATGAGCTCGTCAGGGAAAAGACTGATCCTTGTTACTGGCCTTTTATGTGACCCTTTGCTTGTCCGCACAGTTACTACACGCACCAAACCATCAATCCCAGGATGAAGCTCTTCAATTATTCCGGTTGGCCATGTGGGATGGGGGTCGGGGTGGGGGGAGTATTGTCTTCTTTCAGAAGTACCAGCCTTCCTGCTTTGAGGTTGGGTTGATTCTGAAGCCACTTGGAACGCTGCTGGAGCTGGCCCAAGTAATCAGTTGACCAGCGTTTCCAGATGAGTCGTCGGCACCGCTGGACCAATTGCCATCTTGACAGCCGTGCTGATGGCACTAAGTGACAATCAGGTTCAGGGAAAGAGACTAAAGGCTCGCCAGTCAAGAAATGACCAGGGGTGAGGAAAGCGTATTCATCAGGACTGTTGGGTATTGCGACGATTGGTCTCGAATTTAAACATTCTTCAATTTGTGTGAGCAGTGTGGTTATTTCTTCAAAGGTTAGCACAGTGTTACCGGCAACCTTCTTCAGGTGGGTCTTCACTGATTTTATACCTGCTTCCCACAGTCCACCACAGTGAGGGGAGTGAGGAGGTATGTGTTGCCAACGAATTCCTTCTTCAGCTGTGAAGTTCAATACGTTCGTTTGATGATCTCCTCTCCGGATGAAGCGTGACAATTCATCTAATTTCCTTCTTGCTCCGGTAAAGCACGTGCCATTGTCACTGTACATGTGACTGCAACGGCCACGTCTTGAAATGAATCTTCTTAACGCGGCAATAAACACCTCCGTGGATAGATCACTGACGGCCTCAATGTGTACTGCCTTGGTCGCCATGCACACAAACAATGTTATGTAGCATTTCTTCTGAGTTTTACTTCGTGGATTTCCATATTTCACATGCAGTGGACCTCCATAGTCCACACCACAATGAGAGAATGGCTTGCTAGGGGTCACTCTAGGCTTAGGCAATTGTCCCATGAGTTGACTGGTGTCATTGGTCTTCGCTCGGAAGCATGTTACACAACTGCGGATCACCTGCCTGATAGCAGATCGGCCATTGGTTATCCACCACCGTTGCCGCAACGAAGCTAAGATAAGTTGGCTTCCTGCGTGCAGAAGTCGTATGTGTTCATTCCAAATAAGCAATTTCGTGACATGATGCTTAGGTGGCAGTATCAAAGGATGTTTTTGTTCAAATGATGCTTCAGCATTCTCTAGCCTGCCGCCCACCCTCAATAGATTGTCATTATCTAGGAAAGGGTGCAGAGTGAGAAGTTTGCTCTGAAGTGACACTGCGTTCTTTTTATGTAAATTTTGAATCTCCTGAATGTACGAACAATGCTGAACGATGCAAATGATTGCTGTCAGACTATCGCGAAGTTCGGCAGTAGTCAAAGGTCCATGCCATCTTGCTGCTGCATCCTGCTTTAGATTGTAAAAAAACCTGAGAATGTAAGCAACTACTCTGTGTAGTTTAGTCCAGCTGGAAAACCTGATGAAAATGTTATCTGCATTGTGATTACTCACCACGAAATCCGATCTTACTCCTCGTTGTTCAGGAATTTCGGTTGGTCGAACAGTGGTAAGTTCAGGCCAGGTTGAAGGATCCGTAATCAGCCAAACGGGCCCCGCCCACCATGCTCGATTGCTTCGAAGTCGATGTGGCTCAGTTCCCCTGGAGATAATATCTGCTGGATTGTCCTGTGATGAGACATGGTTACAATCTTGCTGAGACGTCAGTTTGTGAATTTCTGACACCCTGTTGGCCACATATGTTTTCCAAGCTGAAGAATTGCCTGCAATCCAGGCTAGAACAACAGTGGAGTCTGTCCAATAATATCGTCGACATGAATGTAACTTAAGGGCCTCAATCACCCTTTCCATTAGACTGCTCAGAAGTAGTGCGCCATTCAACTCCAGTCTTGGAGGCAACACTTTCTTCAAAGGGGCTACTCTCGATTTTGAACAAAGTAAATGAACGGAGATTGTTCCTTTGGAGTTGATGCAACGTAGATAAACGCATGCACCGTAGGCTCTTTCTGACGCATCAGCAAACCCGTGAAGTTCAACATTGGCATTCATGCCGTCTGCTGTTACCCTCTGTGGTACATGAATTTCATTTAGTTTAGGGAGCTGCTGATGTATCTGTTTCCATTGTGTCTCAAGTTCTGAGGGCAATTTGCCATCCCAATCCAGGTGTTGTTGCCAAAGAACTTGTATAAACAACTTGCATTGAACAATTACTGTACATGCCCTATGAGTCCCAATGGGTCATAAATGGACGCTACATTGGCCAACACTGATCTCTTTGTCCAAGTCACATTATTGCAGTTGAGGGCCCCCACTGAGAATTGAAATGAGTCACGACTCGAATGCCACAACAAACCAAGAGTTTTTTCGGCGCCATCTTCAAAGGGAAGACTGCATGACATCTGGCTCTCGCGAAGTGTTGATGGGATGGCTTAGAAAATATCAGGATTGTTGGATCACCATTTACGGATGGGAAATCCTCCGGTTTTCAGGAGCGATGTGAGGTCTTTGTATAATTGGATGGCTTCTTCAATGGTATCTGACCCTGTCAAAAGATCATCAACGTAGAAGTCTCTTTTGGTAACTTTGGCTGCTGTAGGGTATATGTCTTGACCATCGAGTGCCACCTGCAGTAAACAACGGGTAGCTAGATAAGGAGCCGCTTAAGTACCATAGGTTACTGTAGTCAATCGGTACATATCCAGTTGTTGATTCTGAGAACTGTGCCATAAGATTCTCTGGAAGTCTCGATCTGCTTCATGAATCTGGATCTGTCGGTACATCTTCTCGATATCTGCTGTTAGCGCATACTTGTGTGTACGGAAGCGAAGAACGATCGAGAACAGATCCTGCTGAACAGTTGGCCCAACCAACATCACGTCATTCAGGGAGATCGACGAAGTAGTTTTAGCTGACGCATTGTAGACAACTCTGACCTTGGTAGTGCTGCTCGTAGCCTTGATTACCGCGTGATGAGGCATGTAATAAGCAGGTTTCTGCTGGTCACTAGGATCAACAAGTTCCATGTGTCCTAGTTGTAAATATTCGTTCATGAATTTGATATACTCGTTCTTCAGGTCAGGTTGTCGATGCAATTTCCTCTCTATAAAGCCAAAGCTCCTCCTGGCATTGACAAAGGAGTCACCAAGTTCTCCTACTCCTTGCCGAAGTGGTAGTCTCACTATGAACCTGCCCGACTCATCGCGCGTGAAGGATTTCTGAAAATGTTCCTCGCATTGACTTTCTTCCTTGGAATGGCTACGAGTCGTAAGCTTTTCCTGTTCCCAAAAGCGTTCCACCTGTGTGTGCAAGGTTTCAGCCGTGGACAACAATGATGTTGTTCTATTCTTACGTTGTTGAACTGAGTGAGTGGGGATACATCCAGATAGCACCCAACCAAGTTGTGTATTTTGAAGAGTAGGGTAACCATCCCTAGATTGTTGTTCAGGTCTTAAGAGTTAAAAGAATATAGTAGCACCTAACAGTAGATCTATCTCTTTGGGCTGGTAGAAATTCGGGTCAGCTAATGGAATGTTGACGGGCAGTTGCCAGTCCTCGTAATCTATTCTAGATGAAGGCAGTGGACCAGTAATCTGACGCAGGACAGAACATCCTATATGCCGACTATAAGTACTAACTCTCGACTCTATCTGAAGTTGACGGAAGAGGATTGAGTCGCTTGCGTGTTGCTGATACCATTTATAGGTATCGAATGACGATTCAGTTTGGTACCCAAACGGTCTACTAAGTCTCGAGACACGAAGTTCATTTGTGATGCACTGTCTAATAGTGCTCGACATTGATGCGTTTGACCTTTGCTATCCCTAATGTTAACATTAGCAGTTGATTACAATACTTCATTGTGAGGACATGCGCTTCTGACAGAACAATATGCTTGCTGCTGGGATGCATTTAGTACCGGGGTAGCAGTACTGTTCATATTCTGGTGTATATGTAACAATGTGTGGTGACGTTTATTACATGTTCTGCAGTTGCCTGAGTTGCAACTATTGGCTACATGGTCTCTTCTCAAGCAATTGAAACAAAGATTATGTTCCCTCACAACACCTACCCGGCTATTTACATCCATGTACTTAAATTTGGGGCATTTATGCAGACTGTGAGATGTCTTACATAGCACACGATAAGGTGACGTGGTGACGAAAGTTCGGTGTGGTCCCCTTGATCTTGTACCATGCTTGACCTCATCTTGGGTTACAGCAGCTGACTTGTTGGACGTGACTATTTCTAAAGTTTGGCAATTGTTTTCCAAGAATTGAATTAAGTCCTTCAAGTTGGCGTGCGTTTCATTTGACGTACCGTTCTCCCATTGCTTCCTGAGATTGAGACTGATTCTCTCCAAAACTAAGTGCGACAGCATGAGGTCATGTAAAGGCGTTTCGATTTTTAAAGCTTCTATGGCATTTAAGTTGCGGCTAAGTTGATTTATTAGCAAACGCAGCTCCTTAGGAGAATCGTGCTTTGCATTAGGGAGTGACAATAATTCCTTGATGTGGAGATCTGATATAAGTCTGGGATTGTGATACCGACTGCGAATCAATTCCCAGGCGACCTTGAAGTTATCAAGTGAAATTGGTAAATTCTCAATGAGGTGGTGATGTTCCCCAGACAAGCATGATAGAAGACAATAGTATCTTTGAATGTCTGTGATTGTTTCATTATTGATGATCAGCGCTACAAAGGTGTCATAGAAATGCATGAAATCTTGTAGAGCACCATTGAACTTGGGTAGTGAAATAGTTGGAAGTTTTAGTGCGCAACTATTGCTCACGTTATCACTATTTAAAGGCGGAGGTGGGTGTGTATATTCGGGGCACAATAGCGTTTCCATTTTTGACTTAATGTCCAAGCATAAATCATCAAAGGCTGCTCTATCTAGATCATGTGATTCGTTTTCAGCATCATCGATTTCCAATTGTATCTGAATGTCATTATACTCATCCATTAAACTCGCCAATGATTGCTTCCTAACCTTTATATCGTTAAGATTACACCTGAAAATTCATTCACGAATGTACTCAAGCGAGTCACGCGAGATTTGATGACTGCTCTTTTCTTTGTCAATACACATTTGTTGATTGTTATCCATGATGACCCGGTAAAAAAGGACAAAGGAAATGTAGAACCAGATTGTATTTACTGGTGCCGTTCTGTGCTCTCTAACTCAACCAAGTTAGCTATTTTCATAGATGGTTACGTAGTTCACCTATATCCGGCAATCGGAAGGACCAAAAAATGTTGTGTGTAAACGTTCTCTCTGGTAGCTCATAAGGGAATTCCACATTTACTTAATTACGACGTTTATTATCTTAAAACTAACTGTAACATAAGAGGACAATATACAATAATATAAGACAAGGAGGTCATGAAGTCAAAGATATGGCATTACACGGAATGCGCAAGATACCCGACCGTGCTACGGGTGCTGCCGTACGTGGGCACTGGGTGAACTACCGTTAATATAGGGAGCAGCACCGTACACCTAGCTTGCGGACTTGGCTACTATATGGCATCGCAGTCAGTACCTGGCGGCGAACGTTGTAACTAATAGAGCGTTATCAATTCTGACATACGCATTGCTTTACACAAGTGTAGTTAGTGGAAGGTTCTTTTTCATGCCATAAATCTATGACATGGACCGCCGGCTTTACTTCCGCTCCGAAGGAATTCATACTGAGGGATATTTAACGCTCTTAAAACATACGACGACTCCGGACGAGTTCGAACCCGTGACCTTGGGCGTAGAATCTCATCATGCTACCAACTAAGCTGTCGAAACAGCTGGTAAACCCCTACGGTCGTATGAAGATATAAGGAATAAAATAAAAACTGGCGTTTCCATATTTCATCTGCAATTTGTAGCCTACTTTCCTCTCATTCGGAAGTAAGTAGAAGATAGTCTTTGACAGTAACTTTATCTCTTTCCTATTGACACTGCCTTGTTGTTGTGTCTTTTAGTGGCTTTGCAACATCGCGGTCATATAGCCCCGTGTAATTTGTAAGTGTGGGTGGGAACTGTCTGATAACCTGGGTTTTATTGCCATGGCTATACTAGTGTGCTTTATAAAGGAACCTAGGATTTGGGTAGGAGGCGGCCGTGGCCTTGATTTGGTTCCATTCCTACATATCTAGGATTTGAAGTGGGAAACCATGTAAAATTACTTCTAGGATGGCTGAAGTGAGAATCGAACCCTAATATTCTCAGATCCACACCAAGAGGCTGAGTGTATTCCGTTCCAACCCTCAGACCAGAATGAAATTTATAGGTCGAGCCGGGAATCGAAACCAGATCACCATGGTGATAACCAAAAATGTTTCTGAACAGATTCTTAAAGCTTTATGAAAATTAATGTGTGAAATTTAATAAAGCAGAAGGTCGACTGTGATTATTTATTTGTGACCATTGCTCCCAACCGTAAGTAGTCCATGAAACCAACTCAACGCTCCTCCTTAAGTATAGCGTAAAAGATTGGCCTAATTTTCATCAAATGAAGAAAGTAATCTGTACCCAAACATGTTTTACGAAGTTTTTGATAGGTCCAGTACTGTCAACCTTTTGGGATCCAGGGAATCAACTTAATGTTCACCCTTGAATAACTCGTAAAGCACTGACATAACACGTTAGCAACGCATTATATTAGGATGTCTCATAAGTAATGTCGTTTTAAAGTTTGGGTTTCTTTGGTTCACCAATGCTATTCACACGACTAGAATTGCGTATATTGCGAGAATGTATCAGTCGTCAGTTGTTGATACACCATCACAAATGGAACTTACAAAGTTGGAGGTTAGGGTCCTTCTAAGCCACTACTGGAAACAAGATTACAAAGCTGCTGCCGCGGCTCGAAGAGTATGTGAATTAGAAGGAGAAGGTGTCGTTAGTGAGCGCGTGGCACAACGATGGTTCCAACGTTTCAACACTGGAGAAGGAAGCACTACAGATTTATCGCGTTCTGGAACACCTAAACTATGGGTTATTGAGAATTCACGCAGAGTTTTGGAAGACAATTCGCAAAGAAATACTCGTAGGCTGTCAGAAGAACTTGGTGCATCAACAGATATTATACATCGCTAGATTAAGAAACTTAGAATAACAAACAGAAGCTGTAGATCTGTACCGCATGAATTGATCCCTGAACAGGCTCAACGTAGAGTTGATATCAGTCGTTAGCTTATTGGTAACCCCACGGATGACACATTTATCGGGAGAATTGTCACATGTGATGAACAAGTAGTTCCGTGAAGAACTAAACCCTATTTTCATATATACTACTTATGTTAATTGCCACTATCAACATAGACATTTCTGTTTTATTGCTGTAATAGTTTCGTAGATATTGAGAACCAACTAAATATTGCGGATGGTCGCCATGTTGGATTTTTATATATGTAGGTCTTAGAGTTATGTACTGGTGAAAATGAAAAACCACAGCCTGCTTTCAGTCTCCGACCGGGTCAGGAATGGAATGAATGAAGCCCCCATCTAGCGGCGAGGATATGACTGTGCCGGCTGCCGAGGCCTGACGCACTCCTCTGGGGCAATGATTAAATGAATGACAGATGAAATGAAATGATAGTGGAGAGTGTTGCTGGAATGAAATTTTGACAGGGGAAACCGGAGTACCCGGAGAAAAACCTGTCTGCCTCCGTTTTTGTCCAGTACAGATCTCACATGGAGTGACCGGGATTTGAACCACGGACCCAGCGGTGAAAGGACGGCGTGCTGCCGCCTAAGCCACGGAGGCTTCTAGTTATGTACTGTTACATGAAGATTATTTTATACGTGTAGTATTCAAATTCCAATCGCTTGATTAGAACACAAGTAGTAAAAGCGAGATTTAAAAAATTCGCACAGCTGCCATCTTGTGGTTATGGAAACTATATTGAAATAAATTAGATGCCAGTGGATGAACATTTGTATAATGATTTACTGTACCAAGTTTCATTGTACTCGGATGGTTAAATTGCGAGTAAGGTCCATGCGAATATTTATACTTCGCGTCACCGCCATGTTGGATTTGTGTTCACCAGTTTATTGAAAGTCCTATAGGTGAACTTATGTTCATAGCCCCTATGAATATTAAAAAAACAGTTTGATTGCTGTAATAGATTCGCAGATATTGAGAACCATCTAAATATTTTGGATGGTCGTCTTGTTGGATTGTTATATGTATAGACCATAGAGTCATGTACATTGAAGGAAAATTATTGCGTAGGTTCATTATTCAAACTTTCATTTCGATCGCATGATTACAACACAAGAAATGAAAACTTAATTTTATAATTCGCACAGCCGCTATATTGGGGTTATGTAAACAATTTAAGTAAATTAGATACCAGTGCATTACAATATGTATAAACATTTGCTGTACCAAGTTTCATTGCGTTTGGACCATTAAATCGCGAGAAAAGTCTATTTAAACCTTTCAACTTCGCTTGGCCGCCATGTTCGTTTTGTAGTTAACTGGTTTTGGAAAATCACATAGATGAACTTCTAATAGTGCCCTTTATCTCCGTACAAAATTTCAGGGTGTTACCGGTAATAGTTTCAGAGATATAGAATGCCGGTGAAATATTTCGCACAGCCGCCATCTTGAAGTTATATAAACAATTGAACGAAGTTAGATGTCGGTGCATTACAATGTGTACAAATATATACTGTACCAAGTTTCATTGCGTTTGGTTTGTTAAATCGCGAGAAACGTCTATTTAAAAGTCGCAACTTCGCTTAGCCCCCATGTTGGTTTTGTAGTTACCAGGTTTTCAAAGTCACATAGGTGAACTACTAATAGTTCCCTATATCACCGTACAAAACTCCAGGGTGATATCTGTAATAGTTTCGTAGATATTGAATGCTGGTGAAATATTTCGCACAGCCGCCATGTTGGATTGGTGAGACGTAACAAAATTTGAAGGGGACGGTCGGGACGTCCGGAATAGTGCCATGAACTTACCGAGTTTCATTGAAATCGCTCCAGTTGTTTAGAATTTATTAGGACACACACACACACACACACACAGATAGACACACGGACAAAAGGTGATCTCATAAGCCTATTTTTTCATAAATGAAAATAGGCTAAAAATTGGTCTATTACCGCAACGCTGACGCCTGGGAACAGTGGCTCAGTCCCCGTCAACCAGCAAAAGTCATCGTTAAAAGGGATCGGTTTGGCCCAAAAAGGATGTTTTATGTCTGGTGGAATTTTGAAGGAGTGTTTCACTGGGAGTTTGATCCAAGCGGGCGTGCAGTCATTGCGGATCTTTATTCTCAACAACTGGAACGAGTTCATGAAATTTTGAGACAAAGATACCCATCATTAGTTAACCGAAATAAAGTTCTCTTGGAGCAGGACAATGCGAGACCTCATACTGCACGAACAACCATGGCAAAGATTCAGGAATTGGGAGGAGTGGAACTCCTACCACAACCAGCATACAGCCCTGATATTCCGACTTTAGATTACCAACGTTTTAGATCCATGGCCCATTTGCGTGGAAGAAATTTCGAAAACATTTAAGCTGTGGAATTGGGTCTCGCCGATTTCTTCGCATCGAAACCCAGAGACTGTACCGTCGCGAGATAAGAAATCTCTCGGAAAGATGGCTCAAGACCATATGTGACAGTCTCTATTTTGAAGAACAGTTTAATTTCTCGTCAGTACACTTTCCAAATAAAATTTTCTTTAATAAACGACGTTAATTATGAGACATCTGGTGTATTCCATGGAATACACGTTTCGTCAGAGTTAGCAGTCACAGCACTTTGCTTTCTTTCTTTCTTTCTTTCTTTC
This sequence comes from Meconema thalassinum, assembly GCA_946902985.2. Classification (NCBI taxonomy): domain Eukaryota; kingdom Metazoa; phylum Arthropoda; class Insecta; order Orthoptera; family Tettigoniidae; genus Meconema; species Meconema thalassinum. The sequence goes on along the minus strand of OX336391.1, from coordinate 65,679,478 downwards.
TTTCTTTCTTTCTTTCTTTCTTTTCCATGAGTTCTTTTATTTCCCTTCACGCAGACACCAACGGTGACCTTTCATGTATTCCCGTTTCTTTGAACACTTGTTTATTCTTGTTATAGTCTGTTTCAGATGTGCATTTTCTTTGTAAAAGTTTAACCTACAGTTCTACATGCGGCAATTCTTGGAACCCCTTGATTCCAGTCATTTTAAAACTACGACTGCAAGTTCTACACCCTTTTAAGCTTTGAACTCAGCAATTTCAAGAATGAATTCAACCCATGCAAGCAGATGTCACCCTTGTCGTTATCTGCAATTTCCATGATGACTTATTTTATGTATTTCCCACTTTGTATCAATTCCTTTGTTTCCCCCCTCCCTTACTCCCGGTTCTGGCTATAGGAGTGTCTGGATCCCTCATTCACTCTTCTTCAAGACGTCTTAGTGAAAGTTTAGTCTCTCGTCAAGCTTACCTCCTTTATCCATGAGGGGATTTTAAATCGACGCCATGTCATAAAAGTTGTGTAACGGCTGCAGGAAACATCATCTCTACAATGAAAGTTAAGTAACTACCTACAGATTTTAAACCAGGTTTTAAAGGATTTAATAGAATCAAGAAGTCTTTTAATGCATATTCTAGGCAGTGTTTGAAATTTCACAATATTGTGCAATCTTTCTAACTGCCCTCCGCGGGAACTTCTCTGTCATGTTTAAGCTAACTAAGCTTGATACTAAAAGCATGAGATCTAGTACTTTCTGTACAAAATAAGGGAGATATTTCTCTCCTACGTGGGATTTTGCTAAAACTTATGGCTAGTCTGAAAAAACAACTTTGCTTCCTACGGGGGATCCCTGCCTGCCCCATTCAACTGAAGTTACAACTCTGGAAATTTCCATTCGCAATAGACTCTAAACTGTGAAAAACTATACTCAACAATGTCAAATTACTGTTAACTTCCAATTCAAATTGAATCACAAACTGCAATAAGTGACATTTCTCTCATGTTCTACAAACTTTCAGTGCCTCGAAAGGTGTATGTGTGGCTATCTCCCGCGTCACGTTCGTACGATACAGTAAAATCAGCCAGGACTTTCATCCCCAAATTTCCTATACTCCCAATTTCCCTTTACTAACCATTTAGGGTAGTTTAAACTATTTACTTGCACTTCAACGAGGCTTAGTCCCTCCCATCTCTTTTTGGTATTACATCAATTAATTTCTGCATTAATATTCTATGTGGTTATAAACCCGCATTCTAATACGCATTTTTTCCTGCTGCGTTCAGGAAGTTATAATTTGCCAATTGTTAAACGCTTGTATGTGATCTTATGTAATCCAGGCTTCGTTAATGCGACCTGCCCAATTTGAATTTAGCATCTCTTAATTTCTGTAGAAATAATCCACGTGGTTATAATTCCACTTCTTAATACCTTTTATCTTCTCCTGCTGTGCCCAGGAATTTTAAATTAATTGTTCATAGCCTTTTCTCTTACTACAAAGGCATTCTTATAAAGTACTGGTGTTCTACCTAATCAATCTAAAGCAATGTTTATGTATCTCTAAAGGAAATGTCCACCCAATTTGTAAAACTTTTATTATTGTTATTATAGGTCCCAGACCTTTTAATTGTTCGAATTGTTCGATAACCCTTGCAAGGGTCCATATTATCTTTGTTGTAGGTCTAAAACCTTCGAAGTGTACGAACTGTTACAAATTACTTCTTAATTGTACAAACTGTTGCAAAATACTTCTTAATTTTAAAATCGTTACAACCCTCTTATTGTTGAAGCAGTTACAATTCAATTACTTCTTGGAGTTGCATTATATTGCTCGAAGAGCGGTTAGGCATGACTTTCCTTTCCCTATCTTTTCTTTCGAATTGCTATTACAATCAAAGAAATAATCAAATACTGAATGATAAGTTTACTACAAACTCAATCAGTCGTTGCGTTTAGAGCAAAACTTCTGCTAACATCTCTCAAAAGGATTACTGTAGCTACTTTTGCTAATTCTAGTGAATCATTAAGGCAAGTATAGCTTGCTCAGCCAGCTTCCTACTTGAAGCGATTTCCGCTTTGTCCTGTGCACTGTTTAGATTTTTTTTCAAGTTAGGTTGGGTTTCTAACCCATTCTAAACTTTTAGTTGGCACTCTGCTGGGTAAGAGTTTAGCCTTCATTAAACGCAACGATTGGTTCCTTTCTACAATTTCTAATAATAATAATAATTGTTACGTGCAAAGCCCGTCCCAACATTATTAATATGCATCTCTTCAACGTATATGTATCCCCTTCCATTTGAAGCGCCCGCTAAGATGACTTGGTTTGGATAATGAACTCGAGATGGCAGCATCTATCGGCTCCTCGAGCTGGGGTTGTGTCTTCTGCCGCTAGAGTGAGACATTGGTATCTTCTGGTCTCGTCTCATCGAGACATATTTGAAAAAGGTATATTATTCTACGTCATTAAACAGAAGACTATTTATGCATCATGCCGCCAAAACATTTTAATGGTGTCGTGTGAATATTATTTTGTTAAGCACATTGTCGTGGTATGTGGCTAAATTAGATTGGTCCGATTAAGTAAACCTGGTGCATGTTGGGTGGCCTTCTTCGCGATTGACCTCCATCTTGTGAATTTTAACTTGTGACTGATTGCTGGGTGAAGAAAGACGCATATTGTGAATCTCGTCAAGGGGCGTGGGCTTATGCCCTCGTCCCCGCTAACTTGGGGATTTATCCCAGTATTTGATGATACATGAAGAATTATGTGTGCAACTATCATCTGTGATAATCGTGAAAGTATTTTCTTAGGCCTTAATATGGAAATGCGATGTTTGGTGTGCATCTCTTCGACGGCGGTTGGCAGCCATCTCCTATTTTATTTTATTTTTGGTGATATAAATCCTTTAAGGATATCTAAGTAGTGTTGTAAAAATTAGTGTCTCCCCAAAAGGCTTTATTAAGGTATGTTTTGGCATTTTATTTATTTTAAATTTTTGGAGCTCCATATATTTCATTGTGTACTGAGTGTTTTGTTTTTTGTTCTGAAGGTTGACTTTGGCCTAGATATGACACCTCTGAATATGTAAAATTTTGTGAAACAATATTAGTCCGGGGAACACTACTGTTTTGCTTCTAATTTTATTATTTGGCGTCTGGCTAAGGCATTTTCTTCTTATTATATTCTTGTACTGACCAGATGAATCTATTAACACTAGGCCTAATTTTGATCATTAGTCGGTCGGTTTTTATTTTGATCCGTTGCCTTTTAAAAACTATTTGATGTCGTAATGTCTAGAGTTTGTTTATATCTTCCTGTTTTCTCACTGGAGAAGTTTTGTTTTAATGTAAAATTAGGCGTTTGACATAAATACGTACTGATATGCCTTCAACTGTTCTTGGTCGCCATGGTAACTTGTTGACAGAAGTGCTTTGTGGGTTTTTGTTTCTGGCGTGTGTTTGAAGTGCACGTTCATGGGTCATGGTAATGTTGTTTAACTTATTTTGGTTTTAAATTCTCCTTTGGTTTTCCTTTTTTGGAGTTTTCATTTTCTGTACTCCTGCGTTATTCTTTCGGTACCTTGTTTATGGTAAAATTTTGCACTATTTACCTTTTTTGATTCTCCAAGGCCCTCATGGTTCAGTTGGGAGTATGTCAGGTACATATTAAGTGTTTAATTTTTTTTGTGGCTTTTCATTCTCTGACCTCAGGTAATTGTTAATTGATATCGACCTTTAACCTTTCTTTTTAAATCTACAGTGAGAATTCTAGCTGAGGTTTTATTTTATTATTTGTAATTTAATGCTGGCTGATGCATGTTCTGTTCTCTGGTGGAGGTGTTCTTTTAAATTTAACATTAAATTTTCTTTTAAAGCAAGCTACTGTTGTTGCATCATTTCGTCGGTGGCAGTTCTGTTGGTTATCGGGGGTTTTTCTGTAGACGAACCTGTGGGTCTTCTCCTTCTCCACCTTCTTCCACCTATAGGTGTTCTTCTGTTGGGGCATGTCAACTGGCGGTGGGTTTGCAGTTGCGATGCGGACCTCTGAAGAAAGGTAAATCCACCCCCTGGCCACCTGTGTCAATAATAATAATAATAATAATAATAATAATAATAATAATAATAATAATAATAATAATAATAATTTTACTGAAACCTCTGAAAGCACTTTATCTCTGTCCACTCTGGGTGCATTTGGTTTCTCTCTCAGGGATCCGACCGTGGTGGGGAATAAAATTATTCCGGTTCATACCAATATCTTCAAAATATCAAAATTTTCCAAAAAACATTTCCTTTCAGAAAGGAAAAGACGTACTCCAATCTCCCTTATTTGTATTTCCTCGCCAACGACCTACTATCCTACATAGTACCCAAAATCCCCTTCGGAAGGGAAGGGGCACTCAGAGCAAGCCTGCAGGCAACCTCAGCCAGCGTTGCTCGCACACGGGGACTTACTTTCTCGCCTTGCGCCCGCAAGCCTTAATCAAACCTTACTATTCTTTATTATCTAGCTATATTATTTCTTTTATCTTGGATTCTCTCCTTTCTGACTAAAGATCGTTCCCACTTCTAAACCTTTTTCTTTTCTTTTCAAATCATCTTCCCTCTGGTAGTGTCTGAGCTCAGGTTTAACCTACCAACATCTCCTGTACATTAAGTTTTACTTCGTTACAGTGCTGCCAAAGATAAGTAATCTGGGGTATCGGCTTTAAATTTACCCTTAAACAACTCGTACGGACTGATCCAATTTTGACAAACTTTGAAGTATGAAAGGAATGTCCATCTAGAACACAAGAGCAGAAGTGTTGTAACCAACTTCTTATAGCATAGTGTTTGTGTTACATTCTCCGTCCTTCTGTTTCAAACAGTAAAGTAATCATTATCAAACCTCCTCCATTAAGCACTATACAGATTAATAACGGCTGACCTGGACTGATGTAAATATTATCTTGACTAAAGCTTGACTATACGTAGGGTGATTCATAAGTCATTGAAACTATTTTTTATTTCCCAACACACGATATCTCTACTTAGTATAAAACAAAGTCCCCGATTCTTGGATGTCACGGATAATCTCGAGAACCACTCGATGGATTTTGATACGATTTTCACCATTCTGTAAGGGATATCTCGAGGGAGATTACTCGAGAAAATAATTTATTTATGATCAAAGGAAGTCAAGCAGTAACGATTTCAGTGTCCGTGTGCTTTCTAAGCTTAAGCTGGGCAAACTGTTAAAAATATCTATATACTTTCAGTGTAGGAATTGGTCAGCAAGAAAAGTTCTACAGAAAAGTCCAGGAGAGCATATCTTCAATACATCGCCCACTATAAGTGGTTTTAAGTTTTCATTTCTTCCAACACTCCCCATTCAATTACTGAGGCGACAGTTTACGAGCTAGCTAGGTGTGGGCCTATCACCCCAGTTACAGTCTTGCTAGCGAGCGAGCTTATTACCGCAGATACAGCCAGCAGCAAACTGCCGAGTCGTGTTGAGTTAAGACTTCAGAGAAGAGTGGTTGCGTTAGGAGTTTTCCTGAAAGTGCAACTCGGCTTTTCTTCATTTCACCTGTGAACTTTTGGTTCCGCAAAATACACAGTCAAGTTAAGATTGGACGGAAGGGGGATTTGTGTTTCATGCACCTCGACATTCTTAAATTACGTCTGACAAGAATTCGTTGCACATGCATCTCCATGATAATATAATTAATAGTCCAATCAGTGATTTTAACCCTTTATGCCGAGACGTAAAACGGATATTGGTCGTAGTATTTATGCCACTGACCTGAAGTGATCGTGGAATGTGTGGAGAGATCGTAGAAAGCTCTGATAGTTTAAACCTATTAGTTACCTTGACGCGTTCTTCAACTGCACGAACCAAGTCTCAATAACCAACGATGGACGCCCATTTCGTCACTCATCAGGGCTAAGGTTTGGATGTTTAGGAAATGCCATATTTTTTCCCCTTGACTACATTTTCATTAAAAACTGTAATTGAGCAGAAGTTCAATGTTCCTGATTCTTTTTAGGTGGATTTTATGGAGCAAATAAATACATGTTTGGGTCATTTTCATAGTTATTGTCATATTTCATCAATATTAATGTTTTAAGGTCATATTATTGGTAATATTTTAGGGGTAGGTGGTATCCGCTGGCCGCTGCAAGGTTTCTGTGCGTTAGCAACGCTAAACATTTAAAAACTTGCCAATTGTTGCAGACTATTTATAACTATTTATAACTTAGGGCATTTCTTTCTCTTTTACAGGAAATGTGATTTGTGTCGCAGTTTTTAACGCGAGAAAAGGTGAAGAATACGCTGCTTTCCGCGAGTCTCTTGAAACATTCTGTGATAACATTTGAGATAAACATTTTTACCGTAGACTCATTCATGACGTCAGTGTAGATTTTAACCATTTTCTAGGTTTGAATCTAGAATTAATAATAAGAATTACATTTCACTACATTATTAACACTTCTTTATAGAAAGTAATATTGTACCTTTTTTTTGAACATATTTCAGTATTTTAGGGCATATTTGCCAGCATATTTCTCGTTTCTTTAAGTCCTAAACATCCGAACCTTACGTCATCACATTTTCTCTGTACACATCGCAAATCTGTCGATGAATGTCAACTGGTTTAGTGTTCTTTGCATTCAGAAAACGAATGGCAGATCTAATCTCAGAAGTGGTGGGATTTTCAATCAACTTCGCCAATGTAACCAAGCGCTATAAAGACGTGTAAACAATATACAGTGATCTAAAAATGGTCCATGTCCTTTTCCTTGACTCAGAGCAACTAACGCACATGCGCAGAACTGAGATTGCAGTGATTCTGGGGTATTTATTATTTATTTAATCATATGGTAATGTATACAATATACAATTATATATAACAAGGTAATATTCAAACGTTAAAGTCCATCCTTCTCAACCAAATCGTCAGGAATGCCAAGGCACGAATAAAGAGGACAGCGTTGGACCAGATGTTCGATAGTCTGTTCTTCCAGATTACACTCGCACATTGGTGAGCTGATCCAGCCCCACTTGTACCTGAAATAATTGCAGCAACCATGTGCAGTCCTCAACTTGTTGATGCGGCACCAGAAGTTTTTAATTTATTTAAACTCAGTAATTTAATATGCATTATATTTTATTAATTTCACTTCATTCATTAATTTATTGCATGCTTCATTCTAATCCTTCGACTTAGTTTCAAGTATAGGTTAACATCAGCTGCTAAAGACTTTAAGACGTATAAATTGGTACGCACTTCAGCTTCCTTTGTCATTTGGAAACACCAGCTCACGCGAAGGTCACTAACCTCTCCCCTCCCACTTACTGCTCCCCTGTTATTGCCCCAAAGCGATCATCCCTACCTGTTACCTCGCCCTTTCACTTCTGAGGAAACATCCAATACAGTAATTAGTATACCTTACCAACAGATCTCAACAGCTGACTAATTGTAAATATCCTCTTCCTGTCAAATATTTCTGTGTATGACTTTATTTAATGATGACTTTGTAAGATATCAAATTCATACAGAAGTAGGTAGAGGTATTGATCAATGTGTGTCTCAAATACTTAAATTTAAGAAGGTAAATAACTTAAGCATATTTCACACAAATATTAGAAGTCTATCTAAAAATAAAATAAATTTAGATGCCGAGTTAGAAGCATTTGATGTCGTTATACTCACAGAAACTTGGAAATTAGGTAACTTTAATATATGCAAGTTTTCCAACTATAAAACATACTATAACGAAGGATGCTTTAATAAATGTGATGGAGTTGTTTTTATGGTGAAGAATTCTATTGACCATGAGGTAGAAACTGTGACTTACAATGATTTCAAACTCCTTAGGCACAAAATACATTATGGGAACAATAGAATTGCATTGACAGGCATATACCGTTCGTCAAAATACAATAAACAACTATTTATTAATAATCTCCATGATTATGTCCAGCAAAATGTACACACTATAAACGAATCTATTACAGCAATCAAACTGAAATTTTGTATTTTGATAGAGGCAATTAATATAAGTAGGACATATGAAAATAGGCTGTATAGTTCTTCACGGAAATACTTGTATTTGTATTGACTGAAATAAATCTTTCTGTCTAAATTTTTTCTAATGATTTTGAATGGCTCCACTATCCCTTTGATTAGACCTCGACTTCACAAATACTTGAAATTACATGGATGCAAAGCGCAGTGCAGTCAGGACTCAATCTTCTTGGAGCTGTTGATAAATGGATAGATGCGGATTTGATAATTCATTTTCAAAATAGAATTAATAGTCGGGTGGCGTAACGGCATATATTCAACCAATTGTGCAAATCGAGGTAAAAGCGATTTTATTTCGTAGTTACGTTAACAGGTCCATAAGGAACTTTTTCAGCCACAGAGGCATTCTGTACACCCCCTGGTTAATTTTTTACAGCCCCCCAAACATGTGATGGGACTCGTACCCTTATTTCATGGATTAAAATTTCGTAATTATTTTTAATGGGAAAATTAATAAACTTAGTATCATTTCCGATGTTTTTGAAGGCAAAGAATTCATTTTTGGGGTCATTTTTCTTGTCGGGACAGGGTCAGCGATACAGTGTGCAGGGGGCAAACCCCGTAAAACTTGGTTGATGCGTATCATTTTCAAGGTATTTTGGGGCGTAGTATTTGTTAGTTTTTGTTCTGAGGGTAAGAGGTGGGGGCAGTGGATCGTAAGGGGGGGGGGGGGAGGGGAGGGGGGGGAGGAACTACGGGGGTGGTGCACACAATGATAGGAAACTGGCGCTTATAACGATTCATTTTCAGCCACGAAAATCACACTTACCCTCCAGCACTCTCTGAATATGGTGAACTTCGATTTGGAAAGAAAGAAGACCTCTTGCCATGCTTGGTACCTGACGAAAAAATCCAGCGCAGCAGTGCCTCTGCTTCGACATAGTGGTGATTGATGGTGCCGTCGCAGTCAATTACATCCTTCCTGATCCTTGAAGCTTCGCCGATTATGGAAGTTCCTTTCTTACATGAACGGTCCTGGTATTTGAAAGCACGAAGGATTGATGTAGTGTTCAACCAATACGTCAGTGTATCATTGAAGTCTGCTTTACGAATGAAAAGAGGACAGGGTGTTCGCCAAAAATGGAGCCAACAAAAAAGTTTTAAAAAATAATGGTCAGACTTTTTGTGATGCAATGCGAATAAACAAAAGTTTTTCGCGTATCTGGCTAATTACATCAGCACGTCAGCATTTTCCCGAAAAGTTGTCGTCACGCTTCAAGAAAGAATTCTTTGCAATGTCCAAAGCGATTTATCAGGATAGATGCCTTGCAATCACGAAGATGCTGACGGCAGAATACTTCTACATGCCGCAGACGGCGCAAGGCAAGGATGCAGTAGAATCTTAATCAGGACACTAGACACCGACGTCGTGTTGGCTACTGCCTTGCTGGATAATCTCCATGGATGTAAACAGCTGTGCGTCGGATTAGGCACGGGGAAATCATATCGATCGCTGGACATCCGTGCTATTGCACATCACATAGGAACAGAGAAGTGTGCTAGGCTGCTGGCGTTTCACGCCTTCACAGGTTGCGATAGGACGTCGTCCTTCAGGAGCAAGGGAAAGCGATCTGCCTGGACAGCCTGGAAAGCTTTTCCATAAGCCGACAAAGTTTTCAAATCCATCTCTCAACCCCTCACTCCAGCAGAAGTACAGAAAATTGTACCTGCACTGGAGAAGTACGTCGTGATCCTTTACGACCGATGAAGCGACGAAGACAGCGTCAACGTGGTGAGGAAGACTTTGCTTTGTTTAAAAAGACGGGAGATTGAGAACATTCCCCCAACCCACGACGCTCTCATCCAATATGCTCTGTGAGCATCTCTGTAGGCACGGCACGTATGGAGCAGGAGCCTGGACAAAACATCGTCGCTTCCGGATCCCCAAGAGTACGGATGGATGCGAACAAGCGAAACTCCAGTAACTTGGAAGGTAGGCTAGCATTCGTATTGAACCCTTCAGAATAGCAGTGTTTATGTGCAAGAATCTTGATCAAGGGGTCGCGCTCAGTTCATAGTGTGATGTTTACGTCCGCCAAACAACATGCTCTACTGAGGCAAGGGTCATAGGATTAAAACTATAATTAAGAAAGGAAGGAGACAAGACGTAAAATAATAACATGATTTAATGACTAATTGTGCATAAAAAGAAAATAAACAACTATAATAAACAATATCCTCCCTGAATTTTCCCATGACAGGAACATCTATCAATGTTGAGGAGTCAGACGGATCTCCCCTTTTATAAAAATGTGGATCCATGTTCCACTGCCTTGCATTTGAATTTTATGTACGCGTGATGACTAACTACGAGAAATGAGTACTTGGATGACTGTTCGTTTACAACGGGTTAACAGCCACGGTGCTCACGAACAATCATCGCGTAAATCAACGTTTATGGATATGGGCATGACATTAATAAAAACCCTTAAAATCTAATGCTGACACCCATACTACAAATCTACTATTTACAGGAATCTCCCTGAGACCCTCATTAGTGCGATGACGCACTTAACAAGCTGAGCTGCCAACCTGGCCAATTGCTCAATAAACACACAAGGAAAGACAGCATTGCAGTGACTTCACGGGTCACTGATATGGAAAATAAACATGGAATAAAACCAACAACAACAAAAGCCTGGCCGGCTAAGATTACTTTATATGAACAAAACTGCATGTTAAGGTAACGCTTCGGAGATTATCGTGATTCGTAGGCAACTCCCATTTATTTAAACAATGTTTACCATTGATCAGTTCTTATTCTGTATTTCAAGTAATTACGGAGTCAATAAGCGCTCCTCACTAATGACCTCGCTTGCAACGTTCAGACCGCCTTGTGAAACATCTCCCCCTTCTCAATACTTGTCATGTCCCAACTCCAGTGTATATAAATAACTGACCAGCTGTGCCGTTATCTCAAGGAACCAACAGCAACAAAATCTCAACCACCTCAACATATGGTCAGACAATAATCAAAATATCCACAATTGCCCTCGCAAGGTTACAATATGGATCTGGCACCAAGCTGACAGAAATCAGTCTAAGCTGAAAATCCCGCTTGTAATGACCACAAAATACACACAATCACACACATCTGGGAATGACATGACGATTTTCACACAGGTCTGCTGAATAGATGCTCACAAACTATTAAAACAATATTTAAAACCTACGATAGAGCTGATTGCTCTTCGTCACAAATTACATTGCTCCAAAGGCAATAATCTCACTGAATCTGATCAATAATAAACCTTAAACAATTTAATTACCCTCCAATCTACTGTATCATTATATTAACTCAGTCCTACTTCTGAAACACGACATATCTCCGAGAGACGTTTTTTAACCGCATTGCGTAACATATGCAAACACGGCCGTTCACATAGCTACGTTAGTTAAAACAACAAACAAAAACAAGAACCTTCCACTAATAACATATGCGAGCTGTTTCCATGCAAAAGGTGTGTCAGACCAAAACTAAAATACTACGTTAATCAAACAAGCAAAGTATTTACAAAAATATGTCCCATAAACCATAAGTTAATTTATCAAATAATAAAGAATATTATATTGTACTCATCTCTCGTTCAGTCACCCGTCAAAGAACATCAGCTGCCATCTCCCAATTGAATGCTTCTTATCTCATCTCAGCCATCTGGACGGAGTGTTGAGAATTCCAAACTTCTTCTATGGTAATCGATGTCATCTCTCGTGCTGATTCAGAAAGTTAGATTAATATACACTTGATATCTGACTACTAAATTCGCCGTTCCAGGTACTACTTTCCTCGTAACAGTTTGTTGGCGAATTATCGACGATACTGCCCCTACAAAATATAGTACTGTGACTATCTATCACTGAATTTAACACATTTACAATAACTTCTATGTCCTCATGACACGCAAAAGTATAACAGCCTACGTCCTTAGACGCACAAAAAAAATCACAAACTTGTGTCTTCGACACACAAAATGTAATACGTTCCGTCCTCAGACGAACACAAGTAAAACGTCTACGTCCGTCGACGCACAAAGTAATAGTCCTTGTCTTGGCTTTTCACGCCACTTATAAATGAACTGGCCCTAGGTCTTGATGGGGGGGGGGGGGGGGGGGGGGGGGGGGAAATTATACAAAAATTTCTCGAAATAATGGTGGTACAGGAATGAAATAAATATCACTGAACTCATAACATTGCACAGGTCAAGAATATGCCCATTAATCCTAGAATCGATCGTAGAGATTTTGTCTAGGCGATTTCCCGCGTGAATGCTAGCCACCGCGTACCCAAGCTGGTCTTGCCGCGCTCGTAGGCATTCATTTCTCATTGGTTCCACATTTTCTGTAACTTGGCGGTTTTTTAGCGGATCTTGGCGTCGTAGGAGTGTCTATTATCTTCATCAGCCACTCACGTTACTGCATCATATTTCTTCCAGGCGCGAATATTACAATGAACATACCAGAACCATGTTTCACTGCGCGTCGCTTCTATTTTGAGGTGGCCAACACCTGTCCTTCTGACACATCGCTAGGCTATTTCCTTTCACAGCTAAAGTATTTAACCTTTTGTCAAACTGCTTCAGGTATGTCCCCGCTGTCTCTAATAAATGCTTGAAATTTCCTCATCTCCGTCTGGCTACTTTCATGATGCTGGTAGAAATATTTATTAATTGAAGAAATAAAACATAGAATCATTTATCCAACAGAGGATAAAGGGTTCAGTATAAAGGGCTTTTGTTTTATTTTATAAGAATGCCAAGTAACCACAAAAAAGCTCTGATTTCTAGATATAATGGACCCTAATTCCGTCTGCGGCAAAAGTCTGCCAGGAAATTGTGACCTGTTCGTGGAGAGCGACGTGCAGTACAACTCGGTGTGGTTGTTCAAACGCAGGTCTTCCTTGCTTTTCCCTTTGCAAATGTGGTGGTTGAGAGACGTGACGTACTGGCAAGGATCTTAATTATTACTGAAACCATCTCTTGTTCTTTCAAGAAATACGAAATTTTTATCGACTTTTTACTTTTCAGGGCACCAGTAACGTCGATTTGTGTACATAGTATTTTCGATGAAGTTATCGTCAGAAATATAGATGTTACTGTGTGGTATTTTGATTGAACAAATTATCCTCAGAATAAATAATACTTAACAACACTACTGTCGAGCATAATATTAGGTAGATTTCTTTAGTAAGCTAACTATTGCAATGGGTACCATGTTTCGACTTCCGGACAATTTTGACATATCTTCGCGTTTCACATCCCCTAGACCCCAAAACCACCGTCAGTTCAAAAGTTTATACATAATTTATGTATATATGTATCTCTCTCTCTCTCTCTCTCTATATATATATCACTTTCTTGTGGACACGATAAATACCGCAATTTTGCACCAATCACTTTGAAATTTTTACACAATATGTATCCCTATAAATCTCGGTCGAGTTCGTTAATGGGCACAATCGGTCGACGGGGGTGAAAATGGGGGGCTTTTTTCGAAAAAGTGAAATATCGCTATAACTCTCTTAATATTTGAAATATCGAATCCATTCAAAGTTCATACTATGTGTCGGATAAGGTTCAAAAATTTATGTTTGAAAAGTTTTTTGATAACACCAACCATTGACTAAAGGGGTGGGAAAAAGTGGTTTTTCGGGAAACATTAATCATATCTTTCTTAATAGGCACAATATCAAAACCGTACAAAATGGACAATATTTCCCTAATAATTACCTAAAACTTTTGTCTGAAAGAATTTTTGATATGACCCACCATTACGCCAAGAGATGAGAAAAATGATTTCGGAATTATAAGAAAATGCCAAGAGCTATCAGAGGTTGCCATGACAACACTACTAAATTGATGAGGGATGAGCCATCAGACGTTGCCATGACAACGCACTTGCACGAGGTCACATTCAGTTTTCTATCTGTCTAAGTGTGAAGTGGCTTCGGTGACTTAAATGGAAGCATGCTAAACTTCTATGCCCAAGGTCGCGGGTTCAAAGCCGGCCGAAGACGTCGGATTTTCCAAGAGCGCTAAAAATCCCTCAGTATGCTTTCCTTTGCAGGGGAAGTTCCAACGTTCGTCTCGAGTTGTTGGTTGCGGTGGCATCTAGTAGCCAAGCTCACAGCTAGGTGTCGTTGACGGTAGTATTTGTTAGTAACATTAGGAACTACTGCTTGAAATTGACCGTCTGCAGTCTTAACCTGAATTACAGACTAATACAGCCCGCGTGGCTCATGATCGCGAGATTAACGGTCACGTTAAACTACAAGCTTGCTTGCTTGCTTTTACTAATACAGCTATCACAATTCACACCATTTATCAGACAGATTCTACACTCACCCTAAGTACACGGAGTTACATGACCGCGTTTTCACAGCCCCTAAACTGTGAGTAGGGGGGGGGGGGGGTAATAGGAGTTCTAACTCACCCGGCGTTGCTCGGGCGGCGTCCATGTTAAATCATTAATATCTGACCAAAGCATGGTCCGATTTTAACAAATGCGGTGTCGTTGGACTCAAGCTGACGCCCCCTTTCCAATGAACAGCCCATTTCAACCCCTAAATAAAACCTACCCCTACTAGGGGGTGAAATTGTAATTTTTTTAGTGAAAGTCTCTTTTCAAATGCGACATGTATAAGGTGCGCTGCTAAAATGAACTAAAATGTTGTTGCTCATATAGCGCATGCGTTTTTCTGGCTGCCGCTATGGATTAACATTTTTGTTTTTGTTTTTTACGCATGCGCACTTGGGATTTTTTAAAGAGGGCGAGCTCTTTGAAAAAAATGATTGATAAGAAGGGGTTTTGGTGGTGAGGAGAAAACCAGATAGTCGCCTACTTTCCTACGAAGTTTGCCGATATCTCTCGAACGCAAGGTCGGATTTGGACGTGTGACGTGTCAAATCGCTTGTCTCGAAGCCCTATATATGTTATTAATAGGTTAAAGTTTTGAGAATGAGGGAAACAGGCTTTATGGGGGTAAAACCATGATTTTAGACTTTTCCGATATCTTACGAATGCATGGTGGTATTTGGTCCTATGACGTGTCAAATGGCTTGTCTCGAAACCCTCTTTATTTTGGTAATAGGTTAAAGTTTTTGAGAATAAGGGAAACAATGTTTTGGGGTAAAACCTTGATTTTAGACTTTTTGCTATATTTCGCGAACCAATCATGATAGAGGCGTGTACGAGGGGTCCAAAGACTCGGGCTGACGTCCTCTTTGCTATGGACCACCCGTTATAATTTTTTTTTTAAATTGGAAACTCGATTTTGGGGTAAACAAGTGTTTTTTTTGTGATTTTTGCTGATAACTCACGAACCAATAAGCCTAGAGACAAGTGCGAGGTGTCATTTTTTTCATTGCGTTGCCCTCTTGCCGAGGATGTTCGTGTTGAGCAGGAATGAAAATCCATGTTGAGGTAAAACCACGATTTTAGACTTTTTGCTTTATTTCGCAAACCCATAACGCTAGAGACGTGTACGAGGTGTCCTAGGACTCAGGATCACGCCCCCTTTAAGAAACTATGTTTGGCATTTTGACAAAGGGCCTAACGCCATACATGTTGAAACAAATTCTTTACCGATACCTGTTTATAATGTTCATGATGCGTGGTGGTTGAGAGAGACGATACTGCTGGGTGTGTGTGTGTTTCAACGAACCTGTCGCTGACCACGGTGGCTGTGCTCAATAGATCAATTGCTATTTCGACAGGTCGGTTTATGACAGAGCGAGGGTGCGTTTTTTCTGATACTTTACCCCGAAGATGATCTTTAACGTGTAAACGGTGATGAGAACTTGGTTCTATGTTTGTCGAAGCGAGTACAGAAAACAAACTTGCAGAGGAGCAGGATGTGAATGTCATTTGAGCTTATTGGAAGGCACTGATCTGACTTGACAACAGGTGCAATGGAAAATGACAATGACGCTTGAAGGTGAAATAATCTGACCATCGTGGTGTCAGGGAAGTGCGAAATGCATGCATACACATGTGAAACCACATGCACGCTAAACAAGTTACATCCTGTGACCGATAACAGGATGTTCAAAGCGTGGGAAAAAATGATTATACATGCAATGTAACATATATATAAAGACATGTCGTTATCATTTCCACTTCCACTTAGGTGACTACCTTTGAACACATTGCGTTGCGTGAAACCCCTGGTCTTGTTTAACAGTTTTGGTGTTGGTGGAAAATACTTAACCTTGTTGTGGGGTAGGTATTTATTTATATATTTATTTATTTATACATTTATTGATTTTATATATATATATATATATATATATATATATTTACAAGCAATTATTTATTGATTAGGTAATTAATGATTTTATTTATTTATTTGTTTGCAGATAACCGGTATACCTTACATGTCTGAGAGAGAAGAAACCATTGCACTTTTGAGCCCACTAGAAGGAAACAGCAACAAGCCACTGCAAGTAAAGGTGAGATGATTTTTTAAACTAACTTGTTTCATTTTTTTGTTTTATGTTTTATTTTATGAAATGTATGTATTGAGACCTTATGGCATATTGCATATCCATCTAGTCTCAAGTTTGTGTTTCCAACATTAATTCTATACGCAGACCGGCACAGCAGATGCAGCGTACAGAGGCGGCAAATACTTTTATTGGAGATGTGCAGAAACGTGTTCGAAGAATAGCAGGAGGGATGAGTGGTCATAAATGCACTTAGCAGGTTTCCAGGGTGTGCCGAGGGTGTACATGTACCGTGAGAAGACGAGCGAGGGTAGGACAGGCAGGTCGTTGAACGCAGGAATTTGTGTGGGAAAATTGCAGTTTGGCAAGGTCACAGCTTCAAGTTTTGGTACCGCCCAAATGTGACCTACTTAAGAATTAATGTATGGAAGCTGGAGACTCTCAACCTCCCAGAAATGTAATTTGATGCAATTTGGATGTAAGGCTGATTTAATTAAGTATAAAATGCCTGGTGTGGGGGCGTTTCAGCATCATCCAATGAGTGGATAAGCGTCACCAAGCCGTGTTTGGCGCGTAAATTGGCAGACAATGAGGGGTGATTACTGAGTTCATTTGATAAGGAGCCCACGATCGATTCTTGGAAAGGACATCACCAATGAGACATTGAGATTACGATGAGTGCAGTGATATAAGTCAATTCGGGACAGAGCTATTATTTTGGAAATAAATCTCATATTTCCCCCTCCTACGGCCAGTTATGCCTCAAAAACTTAAATAGCCCCAACTGGGAGAGTGAGGTCAGTCGATTTTGTGATTCTGTCACGGACGCTCCACGTCAGTCGAGTTCGTGATTTGGACTCCGTTAATTTTCATGTCAAATGGTAAATTGAGACAGCGTGGCGTTTTTTTTGAGATCATGTCTAGATACTATAGCATACGAGTGCGAGTTCTTGTTAGTGGCGAGATAAGACATTGATATGCGCTAGTTCGCGAGTGCAAGTTCGGCTGAGAAATAGGATAGCCATTGCGCTAGGTAAACATATAAGTTGTGTCGATAGGAGCTACGGTGGACAATCTGGATGAATTGAGTAGTTCAGATGGTAGCATTTAGGCGAATGATAGGATTATCGGCCCGGAACAGCGAGTGCGAGTTACTTTCTTGAATGTCGTATTTAAAAAAATGTGTATTTCTGTGTTCTTCATTACCACGAGGTACCCGAAGCAAGAGGAAGCTGATGCCGAGATTGGAACAATGGGAGGATCTTCAATTGTGGAATTCGTTATGCGTGGAATGATGGCGTAAACCCAAAACCTTGGGGCACGCTGCGATGATGGAGAAAATCTGGGACCCAGGAGAAATCTGGCCATCAGCTACTGATACTGTAGATACATTTTCAGTTGAGAAGGTGGGGGAGAGTTTGTACAGTGGTCGTAAGCAAACCAGAGCATATTGGATATTTTGTGGTAAATGATAGTACAGCAAATTATCTTGCATAATTTAGTTGGGGGTGTACGGGTCAGCATAAGTGCAATGGCTGTGTACATATTCAATTTCTTAATGTTAGTTATGCTTTTGTTGTTGTGTTCGTTGATACGACGTGCGTGTAAATATGTATCGTGTGGTCATGGTTTTCAATGTAGTTTGGGGAGATTATCATTCAGGGGAAATCTGGCCATCAGCTACTGATACTGTAGATACATTTTCAGTTGAGAAGGTGGGGGAGAGTTTGTACAGTGGTCGTAAGCAAACCAGAGCATATTGGATATTTTGTGGTAAATGATGTTCGTGGATCGCCTGTGGTAAGTTCTACCAGGTAATGGTTTTTGTTGCAATCTTCGATTGGTGACGGACAAGGCAGGCAAACCCGGCGATTTGACGTATTTAATTGGAGTATGGCTGGATGTACTGGTGCATATTGCTAAGTCGTGGATGTTGTGCCCACGTGTATTTGGTTGAGCTGGTGGAGGTTGTTACCCACCCGTATTGGTAAGTCGTGGATGTTGTGCCCACGTGTATTTGGTTGAGTTGGTGGAGGTTGGTACCCACCCATATTGGTAAGTTGTGGATGTTCAGAACCACGTAAGTATTTTGGTAATTCCGTGGACGAGGTAATTCCCACGAGGTAAAAATCACGGCCGTGATGCTGGGGTCGGTCTGACGCCCGTAGGCGGCGTGCTAAGTGATGATTCTGCGAGGCTTGTTGAATTGGGCTATAGTGAGCTCATGCTCCAGTCAGTACACGTCAGCTGTGGAGGGAGTGAAAGCAGGTAGCCACTCCTCGCCGCGGGGTGCTTTGCTTGGCCTTGAGTTCTGTCCGAGGTTAATTGGTAAAAGTTAAAATGGCTGGTTTGTTTACATATTTTATTGTCGATTCTGGGATTTTGGTCTGTTGTGTTTTGATTTTATTGTGAACCCACGTTACTAGTGTATCAGATTTTGTACCCTCGGGGTGGCCGCTAGACGGTTATAATTGATGTCTTGATAAATGTTTCACACGGGAACTGTTGTATGTGAATGAGGTAGGCACGTTGTATCTTAATGTAGTGTTTGTGTGGCCGCACTGCATGCTGACCGTACGCGACTCTAACGGAGGTCGTGAAGGGAGGTCTGTTTGCCGAACGGAACGATCTCGTCTGTACGATTCACTTTTCCAAATAGAGCGCGTTAAAATGAGATTCCAGCTTGTAAAATTCAGTTGATTTGATGCTCCGTTGGAGTGTATAGTGTTCTGATCGGGTTAACGTAATTATTCATTTCTTGTGGCATTAATTTTAGTCTTTGTTTGTCGCATTTTGAACTCACCTGGGGTGAGAGTGCGCCACTTTTTTATTTTATTTTATTTGGATTTGTTTTATTTGGAGTTCCATGATCCTGCAGTGTTTGATCAGGGGAAGCTGAGGCTTTGCCCGAACTAATTAGATTAAGGTACCCTGCTTGTACCATCTCTGTGGACTTTATGGTAGAGAAGGATAGTGACGACGCAGTTTATTTGTTGTGGTTCTAGGTTGTTTATTAAGGGATTGTTTTTTTTCTTGTTTTGTAGTTCTTCTAGAATAAATTTTGTTTCCTTGTTCCCCTGGCATATGATTTATAGTTTTAAGTTCCCATGATCCAAATTTTCGAATTCCTAGGATGTAAAGTGTTAATTAGCCACCGAACGAGTCGCGCCCGAGATAAGATTCAGCATCCTAGAAGGCCTTTGGAAGGGTATAGTATTAACCTGAATTTAGGTATTTATAGCGGTTTATTTTATTTATTTTTAGAAACTTGGAAAGAAAAGCCTTACCGCCGTAGCAGTTGCTGAAAAAAAAACGAAACGCACTACAGCGAAACCACTGCCAAAGAGTGAACTGTTTAAAACTCAGGTAAGTCTAACTTAAAAATGCTATTCGATTTTACCACTACTGAAAACTCGTAGACAAAAAAGATCATTACCTGTACATGACTGGGACAATGATTGCTTTCTTGATTAATGGCTATGTTGTTGTTGTTGACTGGGAAAAGTACAAGGCCATGTTGGATTTTCTAAAAATAAAAATAAAAAATAATTTATGGGTGGTTCCCTATGGACTCAACGAATATCCACAGGTTTGAACATGATAATGTGAACAAACTGACATGACATTCATTTTTGTTTATATATTGGTTAAAGGGGGGGGGGATGTAAATGACTAAAGCTTTATAAAAAGAAAAATAAGTGCATTGGTTACTGTTAGTGCCAACATACAGTTTATTTTAATGGTGTTTTGATATATTAATGTCAATTAACGTTAAAGTTTAATTACAAGTATTGATTGATTGATTGATTGAGTGAGTGATTGGTTATTTTGTTTGCTTTTAGGTGTCGTCATGCGCCATTAACGTAATGAACAGACAGTGAACAAGCATACATTGTGCTTTAAGGTACTCTGTGCAACGTTAATAACTTACAATAAGAAAAAGTTTTATTATAACACATGGCGTTAGTACCAAATACAACAAGCGAGCAAGTTGGTTTACCACAAGGTTAAATTTAAAATCAGAACATGACCGTTGGTTAACATTTGAATCCTGGCCTGTAGGCTTTTTGTCGACACATGAACTTGCAAAAGCAGTTTTTTTACTTGATCCGAGAAGATGTGGTGCGCTGTGTGTTTTGTCGTATTGAACTTTCACACTGGGAAGAAGGGGATGATCCCTTTAGAGACCATTTGAAATGGTCTCCTTGTTGTCCTTAAATGCTTGGAAAACAAGTGTGTAACATACCTGTGTATTCATTTTACCGAACCACAAGACCATTGGCCGCTACTTACGTTGCTGAATTACACATAAATAATAATAATTGACACCGTGGACGGCCAGCGTGGAAGGGCCTACTTACCTTTATTTAGAGGTCCGCGTCGCTTCCACAGCAAAATCACCTCCAGAAGACATGTCCGAACAGAAAAACCCCAAAAGGGGTGGAAGGAAAGTGGAGAAGGGGAACGCACAGGCTATTCTACAGACACCCGCCAATAACCGACAGAACTGCTGCCGACGAAATAATGCCACAACAGCTGCTTAAAGATTAAAATAAAAATTTAATGTTAAAATTTAAAGGAGCACCTCCACCAGAAACAGAACATGCTTGTTTGCAAAGCAAAGAAAAGGACAAGAGTTAAATTAAAATTAAAAAGTTATAAGCCCAAAGATTAAAATAAAATTACAGGCATAATTAAATGAGAAAGGGCTTGATAATTTACGAGGTAATGCAATACCGATCCGACATGCGGAGATCCAGGCCACGATGAAACGAGAAATTAAAAATTAAATTAACAAAATAAAATAGGATCAGAAAATAATTCCAATTTGCATGACGGAGAAAAACACAGGAACATTTACCAAAAACACAAAGTTAAACCAACAAGATTAAATAAAAAAAAATAAGCTAACACCACAACACGTTTGAGTTTCGCGGTCGGCGCCAAGAGACTGACCTCGAGACCAGAATGCATTTTGGCAAAACAAAAAACAAACATGGCCACTAAAACAGGAGACCGCATGTCCGATCGAATTACGGCAAACAATTTAGCAAAACTAAATTTTAAAATCAGCAGAAAGAAAAGAACGGAGGAAAACAATTACGTCAAAACACTATTAACATGAGGGCGGAGCCACGGATCGTAAATCAGATAAATAATATGCCAATCCCAAGATTGCCAAAGGAAAATAAATAATAATTTAAAACGTAAAATAAACTTAGAAATGTGTCTCCAGAAGGTACGAAGAAAACAATAACATTTTTATATCAGGTAACGTTGACAAACAGAAATATTAGGCCTATAAAACAAATTAGGTACAGAATTAAAACATTACTATAAGACGATATCGGAGCTCCATAACAATAATAAATATAAATGTATAATGCAACGTACCTTACATCCTTCTCAGTGGAGACACAATGAAAATAAAATAATTAACACAAAATATAAATAAAATATAATACGGCACTAAATTGCCTTGAAAATGGCCCACCCAGCACATGCTTCGTTTTGGCATCACAAGCACTGGTCTGCATCGAGATGCGATCTTCATTCCGTACTTCCTCTTCACGGCGAAACGATGAAAGTTAAAGCCTTAAGAGCACAGGCAATTTCTTAGTAAAATTGGTATTCATATTTGGTAAAAGCTGGGGCCAATGCCGCCTAGCCCACGAAGAGATACTCTCTCACACCAGCTGGCAAGTTGCTACTTAGACGACAGACAATTAACTCCACAAGATGGCGGAGAATCGCGCGTCAGATCCCGAACTGCATTCATGTAAATATTCATCGTCCAATCAAGGCTTCACACATCATTCAACAATGTCATTATTAAGTAAATAATTTGGCGGTATCATGAATACACAGTCCTTTGTTTCATGACGTAGAATATAATAAATGCCCTCAAACATGACTGGAATAGGATGAGTTTATTAGGCACCCCAACACACTCTATCGGAGAAGAAGGAACCACGTGAAGATACCCCGAAGTCCGACAGCAGCTGCTATCTTGTGTTCACAAACGGAATCAAGTCACCAGGCGGTCGATTCAAAATGTCAAGAATTCCAACCAGGGGTAGATACATGTTTGAAACCTTGGGACGGGCTCATGCACGTAACAATAATAATAATTTATTACCAGCCAACAACGGTAGTGTCGATATATGTGGTCCATATGCCATAGACATTGTTGAATTGGCATGTGCTTTTGAAAAATTGGGAGTTTGCAAGACTAAAGCATTAGCACACCCAGAGTACAGCTCTGTTGAAAAACGTTTAGAGTCTTATAAAAATGTTTGGCCATTAATATTAAAACACCTTAACAAACAGCTAAGTGAAGCTGGATTTTTATACTGGTGAAGGGGATAAAACAATATGTTTTTATGGTGGATTTGCTTTAAAGGATTGGCAAATGACTGATGACCCATTTGTGCAACACGCTCGTTGGTTACCAAACTGTAAATACATGGTGTTGCTTAAAGATCAGGAATTTGTGAACACTATTCGTAAAGAAAACGTGATTGCAGCACAAGACATAAAAGTGCCTTTAGAGTTAGAACACCCGGTGCAAATACATGAGGCTGAAAAAAAAAGACTTGTCTCGCGAACAGATACAAAAGTGTGACCAACAATTATGTAAAATTTGTTATCAAGATGAACTAGGTGTTGTATTTTTGCCTTGTGGACACATGATAGCCTGTGTCAAGTGTGCATTAGAACTCAACACTTGTGCTATATGCAGAAAAGCAGTATCTGCTACAGTTAGGGCATTTCTTGCATAAATAGTAAAATTTATCAGCCATGCATAGTGCAAAATCCCTAATTGCACAATATTATTAAAGCTGTTTTAGAGTGTAATAGATATGCTTTTCTTTTGTTTATAGACTACTACAATGAATGTTTTGAATGCTGTGGGTCAAGCATGTGGCTTAGAGACAAAGAAGCTCAGCGAATTGCCAACGCATATTCTGTTCCGCATTATCAAGTTTCGGAAATTGAAAACAGCATATGGTGATCGTGTACTTTGTGTATGTGAAAACTTTGAGACATTTCTGCTTACACGGTTTAATGATATGTCGGAGAGTGTTTTTATGAAGTCAATAATGCTGTACAACCTGTACACTTAATTTATGAAGGGTTTAAAAACAATAGGTGCATGGTTCGTTTTAATTTAAGACAAATGTCAAATAATAATGGAAGATATAAGTCATACAATGGACTGAAAGAAAAATATGTGTATAGATAATAATGTTTTAGTGTTTAGTATTGTCTTAAAAATATTATCATGAAACAAAACAAAATGTCTATAAAGTTTGTAAATAAATGAAAATACTGGTACAATGTTGTTTTATTTTCTATAGAAGTCAGAATATTTAACATTGCAGAGTATACAAGATTATGACAATAAAAAGCACATTTAATACAAGTCTTTGCCTTTACGATAGTGTGTTATAGTTTAAAAACAAAGCTTGTTGTAGATCTTTTTTCTTCCACGATAAACAATAGGCATGAAAACGTTATTGTCTTGTTTTGGATCATTATCACTATCATAATCATAAGCAGCATGATCTATATCACTATTATTATAATCACTATAATTATCCTCAACATTATCCTCAACATTACTAAAACCAATATTGTCATTTAGACTTTCACGGCCCGTGTTATTATTCATAATGTTGAATTTTGGGCTTATGCCGTGTTTTATTATATTGCAATTCGACGCGTTTCGAAAGAAACCATGTCTTTCATCGTCAGGAATAATCTGGAATACGACAATGTTGCTAAGAGAAAGCAACGAAGAACATATAGAAGGTGCCCAAAGATGGACGCCATTATAGCCCCATGTTAGGGACAACGGAAAGCAGCAGTGAATTACTTTCTCAGGGTTCTGATAATAGGTAGCCAGGATTCACTGAGATTGTAGCCGGTGTCGCGGTTGAAATTATCTGGGTGTTTACGTATTTCAACCGCCTCCCTGATGATTCTGGGACGATATTGCTTTATACGGGCAAGAACATCCACCCCTTGGAACATGACATCATGGCCAGGTGTTAAAGCATGATCGGCAACAGCTGATTTATCAGGTTGAATGAGCCTGATACATCTATTATGTTCCTTAATGCGAGTGCATATTGTTCTCGAAGTCTGCCCGATGTAAACCTTGCCACAAGTACAGGGAACTCTGTAGATACCCGGTTGTTGCAATTTAGGCAAACTGTCCTTAGTTGGTCGCAGGAGTTGCCTAATCTTAACAGAAGTTCCAAATACAGTCCGTATGTTGTATCGACGTAGGATTTTAGCAATACGATCCGTTGTGTTATGTATGTACGGAAGGTAAGCAGTTCCTCTTACATCTCTTTTCTCAACTGACGTCCTATTATTATTTGTTGGTTTCAGAACCGTAGAAATCAAAGCCTTGCTATAACCGTTGCTCTCAAAGGTGGTTCGCAGGGTGTTCATTTCTTCTTGTAAAGAAGACACTTCACAAATCCTCCTAGCCCTGGTAGTTAGAGTTGTAAGGATACCATGTTTCTGGGCAGGGTGATGGTGAGAACTTGCGTGGAGATATCTATTGGTGTGTGTTGGCTTACGAAAAACGCTGTGTCCTAAAGATCCATCCTCTTTCTTGGTGACGAGAACATCTAAAAAAGGTATTTTGCCGTCAGATTCCTTTTCCATGGTGAAACAAATAGAAGGGTGCTGGAGATTAAGGTGATCCAGGAAATGGCTAAGATTTTCCTCACCTTCCGTCCAAACAACGAACGTGTCATCCACATAACGCCACCAGATCTTCGGTTTGAAAGGAGCCGACGACAAAGCTTTCTCTTCAAAGTTCTCCATGAAGAAATTAGCCACAACAGGAGAGAGAGGACTACCCATGGCCACACCATCAGTCTGCTCATAAAAATTCCCATTCCATAGAAAGTAGGAGGAGGTCATGCAGTGATAAAAAAGTCTTGTGATGTCTTCAGGAAAAAGTCCATTAATGAGAGACATAACACCATCAATAGGTACTCTCGTAAACAGAGACACCACGTCGAGACTCACTAGAATATCACCCGGCTGAAGTGTTATAGCTTTTAACTTTTCCACGAAGTGTGTGGAATCCTTAATGTACGAAGGCGTGTTACCCAGAAGCGGCTGAAGTAGTCTACCTAAGTATTTGGAAAGGCATATGTAGGAGAACCAATCGTACTAACAATGGGTCTAAGAGGAACTTCGTCCTTATGTATTTTAGGAAGACCATAGAGTCTCGGAGGAATAGCATCCCCTGGAAGGAGAGTCTTCGCTGCATCCGCTGGAATAGATGATTGCTTGATCAATTTGACGGTGACATTTGAGTAGCGAGTAGTAGGATCACGACTATTAATCCTATATACAGGATCTGATAACAAAGACGAGATCTTGGAAAAGGAATCTGACGGCAAAATACCTTTTTTAGATGTTCTCGTCACCAAGAAAGAGGATGGATCTTTAGGACACAGCGTTTTTCGTAAGCCAACACACACCAATAGATATCTCCACGCAAGTTCTCACCATCACCCTGCCCAGAAACATGGTATCCTTACAACTCTAACTACCAGGGCTAGGAGGATTTGTGAAGTGTCTTCTTTACAAGAAGAAATGAACACCCTGCGAACCACCTTTGAGAGCAACGGTTATAGCAAGGCTTTGATTTCTACGGTTCTGAAACCAACAAATAATAATAGGACGTCAGTTGAGAAAAGAGATGTAAGAGGAACTGCTTACCTTCCGTACATACATAACACAACGGATCGTATTGCTAAAATCCTACGTCGATACAACATACGGACTGTATTTGGAACTTCTGTTAAGATTAGGCAACTCCTGCGACCAACTAAGGACAGTTTGCCTAAATTGCAACAACCGGGTATCTACAGAGTTCCCTGTACTTGTGGCAAGGTTTACATCGGGCAGACTTCGAGAACAATAAGCACTCGCATTAAGGAACATAATAGATGTATCAGGCTCATTCAACCTGATAAATCAGCTGTTGCCGATCATGCTTTAAACACCTGGCCATGATGTCATGTTCCAAGGGGTGGATGTTCTTGCCGTATAAAGCAATATCGTCCCAGAATCATCAGGGAGGCGGTTGAAATACGTAAACACCCAGATAATTTCAACCGCGACACCGGCTACAATCTCAGTGAATCCTGGCTACCTATTATCAGAACCCTGAGAAAGTAATTCACTGCTGCTTTCCGTTGTCCCTAACATGGGGCTATAATGGCGTCCATCTTTGGGCACCTTCTATATGTTCTTCGTTGCTTTCTCTTAGCAACATTGTCGTATTCCAGATTATTCCTGACGATGAAAGACATGGTTTCTTTCGAAACGCGTCGAATTGCAATATAATAAAACACGGCATAAGCCCAAAATTCAACATTATGAATAATTACTAAAACCAGTTAAATATTCCTGGTCCTCTTCCTGTTCCTCTTCCTCTTCCTCTACAGTGTCGTCATGTAGAGTCTGCGTGGCTTTAGATAATGTTAAGGGTTTTTTGAACATTGAATTATTTTCAATAGTAGTATTGTTTTGTAGCACTTGCTTTTTTACATTTTCATGATTTTCTGTTGACAGCAACAGTGTTTCATGCAGTACACTACATTGATGATCACTGACACTTAAAACCACACTATTTTTGCTTTTTTAGCTCACTGCGACATTGTTTTGAACGTTGTTTTGTACAACGCCAAATAACAGTTCCATTTTTATTGGTTCGTTTCACAATATATGAATATCCTTTATAGAATGCATGAGGCTTACCATACCTAGTCACAGATACTTCCATATCAACTGTCAAGCTTAGACTAAGCTCTAGTAATGACAACATGGTAATAAGAACAATAGTTTAATGTGTGAGCATATATGGGTGCAAATGAGGGAGCAAAGAAAAAGTGGGAGCAAAAAGTGGGAGCAAAAATTGGGAGCAAAAATTGGGAGCAAAAATTGGGAGCAAAAAGTGTGAGCAAAAAGTGGGAGTAAAAATTGGGAGCAAAAAGTGGGATCAAAAAGTGGGAGCAAAAGTGAGTGTAAAAGTGAGTGCAAAAGTGGGTTCAAAAGTGAATGTAAAAGTGAATGTAAAAGTGGGTGGAAAAGTGGGTGCAAGAGTGGGTGCAAAAGTGGGTGCAAGAGTGAGTGCAAAAGTGAGTGCAAAAGTGGGTGCAAAAGTGGGTGCAAGAGTGGGTGCGAAAGTGGGTGCAAAAGTGGGTGCAAAAGAGGGCGCTAGAGTGGGTGCAAGAGTGGGTGCAAACGTGGGTGCCAGTGGGTGCAAAAGTGAGTGCAAAATTGGGTGCAAAAGTGAATGCAAAAGAGGGTGCAAAAGTGGGAGCAAAAAAATGGGAGCAAAAAGTGGGAGCAAAAATTGGGAGTAAAAAAGGGGATCTGAAGAAAGTAGGAGCAATTATGAGAGTAAATGTGAAAGCAAAAGTGGGAGCAAGTATGGGAGCAAATGTGAAAGCAAAAGTGGGAGAAAAAAGTGAGAGAAAAAAGTGAGAGCAAAAAGTGTAAGCAAAAGTGGGAGCAAATATGAGAGCAAAAAAAAAAGTAGGAGCAAGTATGGGAGCAAATGTGAAAGCAAATGGGGGAGCAAAAAGTGAGAGAAAAAAGTGGGACCAAAAAGTGTAAGCAAAAGTGGGAGCAAATATGAGAGCAAAGAAAAGTGGGAGCAAAAACTGGGAGCAAAACGTGTTAGCAGAAGTGGGAGCAAACAAGTGTGAGCAAGTATGGGAACAGAAAGTGGGAGCAAATGTGAAAGCAAAAGTGGGAGCAAAAAGAGCGAGCAAAAGTGAGTGCACAAAGTGGGAGCAAAATGTGTGAGTAAAAAGTGGGGGCAAATGTGGTGTTTTACTAAAACAATCTCCCCTAACCTAACCTAACTTCACCCAACCTAATTTCACCTAACCTAACTTCACCTAACCTAACCTTCCAACTCTCAGATCAAAAATTACATTCTGGCCATAGTCGAGTTGGAACCTAAAACCTCTGGGATAACACCCAAGTATACAAGCCACTATACCGCGAAATGGGCAAATTATCATGCAACACAACACCAAAATAAAAAGTTTTCTGTAGTGTAACTCATTGGCTGACAACCATAGTTGAGAATTCAAACCCAAGACCTCAGGACTTTTGTTTTGAACATTATCAGAAATATTATTCCATTTACATTTTGCTGTTGCTTATAGTTATAAGAGTTGGCATTAATATGGGAGCAAAAGTGAAAGCAAAAAGTGGGTGCAAGCATGGCTGGTTGTAGAGACTTTCATATCAACTAATACACATAAATTAAATTTTAGTAAAGTGACTTGGCTAATAATAATAATATTATTAAGAGTTTAAAAAAAATTCAAGGGATTGATATTTTTCAGGGTGTAATTTCCAAAGTACTGTCAAGAATAATAATTACATGAACAGATTCCAAGAACTCTAGAGTGCTTTTAAGGTTAATGATTGGCTAGGAGTGAGATAGAGCTAGCTAACCTAAGTTAACCTCAGCTCAGTAAACCTAACCTTGTTACATGACATGTTATACAAGTATAGACTTGCTTTGAGACTGGCTATGACGTCACAGATGAATGGCGGTGGGAGGTTGGCAAAAAGGAAAATGTTTTTGTGTAATAAAAAGTCATGTCCAGCCTCCCACCGCCATTCATCTGTGACGTCATAGCCAGTCTCAAAGCAAGTCTATACTTGTAGAACATGTCATGTGACAAGGTTAGGCTTACTGAGCTGAGGTTAACTTAGGTTAGCGAGCTCTATCTCACTCCTAGCCAATCATTAACCTTAAAAGCACTCTAGAGTTCTTGGAATCTGTTCATGTAATTATTATTCTTGACAGTACTTTGGAAATTACACCCTGAAAAATATCAATCCCTTGAATTTTTTTAAACTGTTAATATTATTATTATTATTATTATTATTATTATTATTATTAGCCAAGTCACTTTACTAAAATTTAATTTATGTGTATTAGTTGATATGAAAGTCTCTACAACCAGCCATGCTTGCACCCACTTTTTGCTTTCACTTTTGCTCCCATATTAATGCCAACTCTTATAACTATAAGCAACAGCAAAATGTAAATGGAAAACATTTCTGATAATGTTCAAAACAAAAGTCCTGAGGTCTTGGGTTTGAATTCTCATCTATGGTTGTCAGCCAATGAGTTACACTACAGAAAACTTTTTATTTTTGTGTTGTGTTGCATGATAATTTGCCCATTTCGCGGTGTAGTGGCTAGTATACTTGGGTGTTATCCCAGATGTTTTGGGTTCCAACTCGACTATGGCCAGAATGTCATTTTTGATCTGAGAGTTGGAAGGTTAGATTAGGTGAAGTTAGGTTAGGTGAAATTAGGTTGGGTGAAGTTAGGTTAGGTTAGGGGAGATTGTTTTAGTAAAACACCACATTTGCCCCTACTTTTTACTCACACATTTTGCTCCCACTTTGTGCACTCACTTTTGCTCGCTCTTTTTGCTCCCACTTTTGCTTTCACATTTGCTCCCACTTTCTGCTCCCATATTTGCTCACACTTGTTTGCTCCCACTTCTGCTTACACGTTTTGCTCCCACTATTTGCTCCCAGTTTTTGCTCCCACTTTTCTTTGCTCTCATATTTGCTCCCACTTTTGCTTACACTTTTTGGTCCCACTTTTTTCTCTCACTTTTTGCTCCCCCTTTTGCTTTCATATTTGCTCCCATACTTGCTCCTACTTTTGCTTTCACATTTGCTCCCATACTTGCTCCTAATTTTTTTTGCTCTCATATTTGCTCCCACTTTTGCTTACACTTTTTGCTCTCACTTTTTTCTCTCACTTTTTGCTCCCACTTTTGCTTTCACATTTGCTCCCATACTTGCTCCCACTTTTGCTTTCACATTTACTCTCATAATTGGTCCTACTTTCTTCAGATCCCACTTTTTGCTCCCAATTTTAGCTCCCACTTTTTGCTCCCATTTTTTTGCTCCCACTTTTGCACCCACTTTTGCACCCACTTTTGCACTCACTTTTGCACCCACTTTTGCACCCACTCTTGCACCCACTCTTGCACCCACTTTTGCACCCACTTTTGCACCCACTCTTGCACCCACTTTTGCACCCACTTTTCCACCCACTTTTACATTCACTTTTACATTCACTTTTGAACACACTTTTGCACTCACTTTTACACTCACTTTTGCTCCCACTTTTTGATCTCACTTTTTGCTCCCAATTTCTGCTCCCACTTTTTGCTCCCAATTTTTGCTCCCAATTTTTGCTCCCACTTTTTTTACTCCCACATTTGCACCCATATATGCTCGCACATTAAACTATTGTTCTTATTACCAAGTTGTCTTTACTAGAGCTTAGTCTAAGCTTGACAGTTGATATGGAAGTATCTGTGACTAGGTATGGTAAGCCTCATGCATTCTATAAAGGATATTCATATATAGTGAAACGAACCAATAAAAATGGAACTGTTATTTGGCGTTGTACAAAACAACGTTCAAAACAATGTCGCAGTGAGCTAAAAAGCAAAAATAGTGTGGTTTTAAGTGTCAGTGATCATCAATGTAGTGTACTGCATGAAACACTGTTGCTGTCAACAGAAAATCATGAAAATGTAAAAAAGCAAGTGCTACAAAACAATACTACTATTGAAAATAATTAAATGTTCAAAAACCCTTAACATTATCTAAAGCCACGCAGACTCTACATGAGGACACTGTAGAGGAAGAGGAAGAGGAACAGGAAGAGGACCAGGAATATTTAACTGATTATAGTAATGTTGAGGATAATGTTGAGGATAATTATAGTGATTATAATAATAGTGATATAGATCATGCTGCTTATGATTATGATAGTGATAATGATCCAAAACAAGACAATAACGTTTTCATGCCTATTGTTTATCATGGAAGAAAAAAGATCTACAACATGCTTTGTTTTTAAACTATAACACACTATCGTAAAGCCAAAGACTTGTATTAAATGTGCTTTTTATTGTCATAATCTTGTATACTCTGCAATGTTAAATATGCTGACTTCTATAGAAAATAAAACAACATTGTACCATTATTTTCATTTATTTACAAACTTTATATACATTTTGTTTTGTTTCATGATAATATTTTTTAAGACAATACTAAACACTAAAACATTATTATCTATACCCATATTTTTCTTTCAGTCCATTGTATGACTTATATCTTCCATTATTATTTGACATTTGTTTTTTTTAATTAATTAAAACGAACCATGCACCTATTGTTTTTAAAACCTTCATAAATTAAGTGTACAGGTTGTACAGCATTATTGACTTAATCAAAAACACTCTCCGACATATCATTAAACCGTGTAGGCAGAAATGTCTCAAAGTTTTCACATACACAAAGTACACGATCACCATATGCTGTTTTCAATTTCCGAAACTTGATAATGCGTGATGGAATATGCGTTGGCAATTCGCTGAGCTTCTTTGTCTCTAAGCCACATGCTTGACCCACAGCATTCAAAACATTCATTGTAGTAGTCTATAAACAAAAGAAAAGCATATCTATTACACTCTAAAACAGCTTTAATAATATTGTGCAATTAGGGATTTTGTACTATGCATGGCTGATAAATTTTACTATTTATGCAAGAAATGTCCTAACTGTAGCAGATACTGCTTTTCTGCATATAGCACAAGTGTTGAGTTCTAATGCACACTTGGCACAGGCTATCATGTGTCCACAAGGCAAAAAATACAACACCTAGTTCATCTTGATAACAAATTTTACATAATTGTTGGTCACACTTTTGTATCTGTTCGCGAGACAAGTCTTTGTTTTTCAGCCTCATGTATTTGCACCGCGTGTTCTAACTCTAAAGGCACTTTTATGTCTTGTGCTGCAATCACGTTTTCTTTACGAATAGTGTTCACAAATTCCTGACCTTTAAGCAACACCATGTATTTACAGTTTGGTAACCAACGAGCGTGTTGCACAAATGGGTCATCAGTCATTTGCCAATCCTTTAAAGCAAATCCACAATAAAAACATATTGTTTTATCCCCTTCACCAATATAAAAAATCCAGCTTCACTTAGCTGTTTGGTAAGGTGTTTTAATATTAATGGCCAAACATTTTTATAAGATTCTAAACGTTTTTCAACAGAGCTGTACTCTGGGTGTGCTTGTGCTTTAGTCTTACAAACTCCCAATTTTTCAAAAGCACATGCCAATTCAACACTGTCCATGGCATATGGACCACATATATCGACACTACCGTTGTTGGCTGGTAATACATTATTATTATTATTATTTATTTGTGATTCAGCATCGTAAGTAGCGGCCAATGGTCTTGTGGTTCGGTAAAATGGATACACAGGTATGTTACCCACTTGTTTTCCAAGCATGTAAGGACAACAAGGAGACCATCGCAAATGGTCTCTAAAGGGATCATCCCCTTCTTCCCGTGTGAAAGTTCAATACGACAAAACACACAGCGCACCACATCTTCTCGGATCAAGTAAAAAAAAACTGCTTTTGCAAGTTCATGTGTCGACAAAAAGCCTACAGGCCAGGATTCAAATGTTAACCAACGGTCATGTTCTGATTTTAAATTTAATCCACGTGGTAAACCAACTTGCTCACTTGTTTTATTTGGTACTAACGCCATGAGTTATAATAAAATTATTTCTTATTGTAAGTTATTAACGTTGCACAGAGTACTTTAAAGCACAATGTATGCTTGTTCACTGTCTGTTCATTACGTTAATGGCGCTTGACGACACCTAAAAGCAAACAAAATAACCAATCACTCACTCACTCACTCAATCAATCAATCAATCAATACTTGTAATTAAACTTTAACGTTAATTGACATTAATATATCAAAACACCATTAAAATAAACTGTATGTTGGCACTAACAGTAACCCATGCATTTATTTTTCTTTTTATAAAGCTTTAGTCATTTACATCCCCCCCCCCCCCTTTAACCAATATATAAACAAAAATGAATGTCATGTCAGTTTGTTCACATTATCATGTTCAAACCTGCGGATATTCGTTGAGTCCATAGGGAACCACCCATTAATTAAATTTTTTATTTTTATTTTTAGAAAATCCAACATGGCCTTGTACTTTTCCCAGTCAACAACAACAACATAGCCATTAATCAAGAAAGCAATCATTGTCCCAGTCATGTTCAGGTAATGAATTTTTTTTTGTCTACGAGTTTTTAGTAGTGGTAAAATGGAATAGCATTTTTAAGTTAGACTTACCTGAGTTTTAAACAGTTCACTCTTTGGCAGTGGTTTCGCTTTAGTGCGTTTCGTTTTTTTTTCAGCAACTGCTACGGAGGTAAGGCTTTTCTTTCCTAGTTTCTAAAAATAAATAAAATAAACCGCTATAAATACCTAAATTCAGGTTAATACATACATTTCATAAAATAAAACATAAAACAAAAAAATGAAACAAGTTAGTTTAAAAAATCATCTCACCTTAACTTGCAGTGGCTTGTTGCTGTTTCCTTCTAGTGGGCTCAAAAGTGCAATGGTTTCTTCTCTCTTAGACATGTAAGGTATACCGGTTATCTGCAAACAAATAAATAAATAAAATCACTAATTACCTAATCAATAAATAATTGCTTGTATATATATATATATATATATATATATAAATCAATAAATGTATAAATAAATAAATATATAAATAAATACCTACCCCACAACAAGGTTAAGTATTTTCCACCTACACCAAAACTGTTAAACACGACCAGGGGTTTCACGCAACGCAATGTGTTCAAAGGTAGTCACCTAAGTGAGAGTGGAAATGATAACGATATGTCTTTATATATATGTTACATTGCATGTATAATCATTTTTTCCCACGCTTTGAACATCCTGTTATCGGTCACGTGGACAGCTAACGCCCAATGTGAACACCTGTACCGGATCAAATTTCACATGAACTTGCATTTTGTTACGTACGAAGCAAGACAGGATGTAACTTGTTTAGCGTGCATGTGGTTTCACATGTGTATGCATGCATTTCGCACTTCCCTGCCACCACGATGGTCAGATTATTTCACCTTCAAGCGTCATTGTCATTTACCATTGCACCTGTTGTCAAGTCAGATCAGTGTTTCCAATAAGCTCAAATGACATTCACATCCTGCTCCTCTGCAAGTTTGTTTTCTGTACTCGCTTCGACCAACATAGAACCAAGTTCTCATCACCATTTACACGTTAAAGATCATCTTCGGGGTAAAGTATCAGAAAAAACGCACCCTCGCTCTGTCATAAACCGACCTGTCGAAATAGCAATTGATCTATTGAGCACAGCCACCGTGGTCAGCGACAGGTTCGTTGAAACACACACACACCCAGCAGTATCGTCTCTCTCAACCACCACGCTTCATGAACATTATAAACAGGTATCGGTAAAGATTTTTTTCAACATGTGTGGCGTTAGGCCCTTTGTCAAAATGTCAAGCATAGTTTATAAAAGGGGGCGTGATCCCGAGTCCTAGGACACCTCGTACACGTCTCTAGCGTTATGGGTTTGCGAAATAAAGCAAAAAGTCTAAAATCATGGTTTTACCTCAACATGGATTTTCATTCCTGCTCAACACGAACATCCTCGGCAAGAGGGCAACCTAATGAAAAAGAAATGACACCTCGCACTTGTCTCTAGGCTTATTGGTTCGTGAGTTATCAGCAAAAATCACAAAAAACACGTGTTTACCCCAAAATCGAGTTTCCAATTTTAAAAAAAATTATAACGGGAGGTCCATAGCAAAGAGGACGTCAGCCCGAGTCTTTGGACCCCTCGTAGACGCCTCTATCATGATTGGTTCGCGAAATATAGCAAAAAGTCTAAAATCACGGTTTTACCCCAAAACATTCTGTTTCCTTCATTCTCAAAAACTTTAACCTATTACCAAAATAAAGAGGGTTTCGAGACAAGCCATTTGACACGTCATAGGACCAAATCCCACCATGCATTCGTAAGATATCGGAAAAAGTCTAAAATCATGGTTTTACCCCCACAAAAGCCTGTTTGACTCATTCTCAAAACTTTAACCTATTAATAACATATATAGGGCTTCGAGACAAGCGATTTGACACGTCACACGTCCAAATCCGACCTTGCGTTCGAGAGATATCGGCAAACTTCGTAGGAAAGTAGGCGACTATCTGGTTTTCTTCTCACCACCAAAACCCATTCTTATCAATCATTTTTTTCAAAGAGCTCGCCCTCTTAAAAAATCCCAAGTGCGCATGCGTAAAAAACAAAAACAAAAATGTTAATCCATAGCGGCAGCCAGAAAAACGCATGCGCTATATGAGCAACAACGTTTTAGTTCATTTTAGCAGCGCACCTCATACATGTCGCATTTGAAAAGAGACTTTCACTAAAAAAATTACAATTTCACCCCCTAGTAGGGGTAGGTTTTATTTAGGGGTTGAAATGGGATATTCATTGGAAAGGGGGCGTCAGCCTGAGTCCAACGACACCTCATTTATAAAAAACGGACCATGCGTTGGTCAGATATTAATGATTTAACATGGACGCCGCCCGAGCAACGCCGGGTGAGTTAAAACTCCTATTACCCCCCCCCCCCTACTACTGTGGAACCAACCAAAATCTCTGTGGGAGATAA
Source organism: Meconema thalassinum (assembly GCA_946902985.2). NCBI lineage: Eukaryota > Metazoa > Arthropoda > Insecta > Orthoptera > Tettigoniidae > Meconema > Meconema thalassinum. Next base: position 65,643,310 of record OX336391.1, on the reverse strand, counting down.
AATTTTGCGTGAACCTGTAACAGACCGTTAGATAGTTACACATCAGTGTCGAAACCTTGCATAACGACAGTGTGATCACAAGTATAAAAATGGACCCCAAATGACAAGAATGTTACCGTCCCCTTAAGACAATAAAATGTTTAATATATGCATAAAATGACCAAAAACAAAGTTAATTAAGCTCGTATTATAAAATACTTTCTCGCAATAAATGAGGTCTGATCCTTCTACGAAAACCTGCATATTCTGTCTATTTTCGCCTATCCCTTGGCTTGCCCGGTGAAATCTACCTCCGCCTTCCGGCGTGCCGAGAGGACTTTTTTTTAACAGGATCCTCTAAACCACCACTCTCGATCACCTGAATACAAAATGACCTCGGAAATGAATTCTACACCCCTAAAAACTTTGGAAATGAGTCGATATAAGCAAATGTTTGCTGGTATTATCTGCACCGCCCCCGTAGTTCCGCCCCCACGATTCACTGACCCCACCACCCCATACCTCATATAACAAAGCAAAACCCAGAATTTAATTCTGCGCCCCAAAATACCTTGAAAATGGTAAGCATCAACCACGTTTTACGGTTTTTGACCCCCCGCCCCCTGTATCACCGCCCCCAATATTTACAGCCCCCAAACCTACCCTCTAGAACAAAACTAACCCTGAAATGAATTCTACGCCCCGTGTAGCGCCGTCCCCCAGCCCCGACAAGAAAAATTACCCCAAAAATGAATTCTTTGCCCTCAAAAACATTGAAAATGATACTAATTTTATTAATTTTGCCTATAAAAATAATTACGAATTTTTAACCCATAAAATAAGGGTACGCGCCCCATCACATGTTTGGGGGGCTGTATAAAATTAACCAGGGGGTGTACAAAATGCCTCCACGGCTGAAAACGTTCCTTATGGACCCCTTAACGTAACTAAAAAATAAAATCGCTTTTACTTTGATTTGAATAATACTTCCCTTAATCCGCCGGACTACAAGGGGTGGTGAAGTTATATGTAGAAGTTAATGGTATCTTGCATATTGTTGCAGTGCAAGATCCAACTTGATAAATTAGCAGAGCTATTCTTTAAAGTATACTCGGGAAGGTTCAGAGATACACTAAGCGGCATCGGTACAGCAGTTCAGCATGCAGCCAAGAATGCTAGCCTCTACATCACTAAGTGGTCTCTATTATTTATTCATTTATCGTATGGCTTTTAGTTCTGGGAGTGTCCGAGGACATGTTCGGCTCGCCAGAGGCTGTAGCAGCTTCAAGCGGACACCCATAGGTTGAGCTACAAGTTCCGTTTTATTTCAAGTAGTTCCAACTTTCGACACCGGATGTCACTGATACCTAGTGGTGAACGTTCGAACTTTGATAGAGCGTTCCAACGAAATATAACCTAGGAATTTAGCTTCACACAAGTTTAGTCTGTGGAAGGTTCTTTAACATGCCACAAATCTATGACATGGGACCGCCGGCTTCACTTCCCCTCCGAAGGAAGGCACACTGAGGGATTTTAACACTCTTAAAAAATCCGACGACTTCGGCCGGCGTGCCAAGTTTCACTGCACTCGGATGATTAAATCGCGGGTAAATGCCATTTAAATCTTTCAACTTCGCTATGTTCGTTTTGTACTTAACAGGTTTATGTAAGTTACATCATAGATGAATTTCTAGTAGTACCCTTTATCAGCGTACAGAATATTAAGGTGATATCTGTTACTATTGTGGAGATATAGAATGCCTGTGAAATAATTCGCGTGGTCGCCATGTTGGATTGGTGAAACGTATTAATATTTGAAAGGCATGCTCAAGGTCGAACAAGGTAGTGGTATACACTTACCGAGTTTCATTGAAATTGCTTCAGCCGTTTAGATTTCATTAGGGACACACACACGGACAAAGGGTGATCTCATAAGCCTATTTATTTCATAAATGAAAGTAGGCTAAAACATTAAATTCCTAAATAACATTATGAACTGAAAATTACGAGATTGAACGTCATATGACCTAGTATTTTGAAAAGGAATAGGGGATGATGCAGGTGTGTGGTAAGGTGCGAGGTGGCCTGGTGAGAGGGTATCGACCCACTGCGACACTGTGCGGGCACGGGGCCTATCTCAACAGCTCGTACGTACGGTGCAACAACTTCACAGACAGGGATATCCAATAATATCCTTTTATATATGGGCTTCCTTTGTCTCTCTCCAATACCGGGACCAAAGGTTGTGGGTTTGACGCCGTCAGGTGTACACACGCTGACACAGAACGTGAGTGGGCTGGAAAATCCAGTTCAGTGATGAGTATTGTCTAATGCAACCATAATATTTTACTTCCTAATTCGATGATCAGGGACAATGAAACACTCATACATAAGTTGCCATTAACAATAGATTATTATCTACGAGCGTGGGAAGAAATTAGGACTATTTCTTGTAATTGAGCAAGGTAGGGGGCAAACTAAGGCATTGTCCCAAAGTTCAGGTTGTCTGTTAATAACTAGCGTTATAGCAACTACTCACTAGGTACTACGCACTACGGAGCTTTGAGACATGTGTGCTTGAACACAGCCTCCTTCAAAGACTTGTATTCTGAAACGCACTACGCTTACATGAAATGAAAATCCACAGCCTGCTTCCAGTCTCCGACCGCGTCAGGAATGGAATGAATGAAGCCCCCATCTAGCGGCGAGGATATGAACTGTGCCGGCTGCCGAGGCCTGACGCACTCCTCTGGGGCAATGATTAAATGAATGACATGAAATGAAATGACAGTGGAGAGTGTTGCTGGAATGAAATTTTGACAGGGAAAACCGGAGTACCCGGAGAAAAACCTGTCTGCCTCTGTTTTTTCCTGCACAGATCTCACATGGAGTGACCGGGATTTGAACCACGGACCCAGCGGTGAGAGGCCGGCGTGCTGCCGCCTAAGCCACGGAGGCTTACTACGCTGACATGCTGGTACCAAACCAACGCTCAAGATGGTGGTGATCTGCTACTTCTTGTAAGCTCTTTGCGCTTTCATGACGAGTGCGGAGTGTTCATAATTATCATTTGTTTTAAAATAAAGATTCAATTCTTTGGATTGCTTTGGATACCATCATGGATGCAACTGGAAGATCACTTTATAGCCGAGCCTTAATAATTATGGTTTGTGTTTGGGTGATCAAGCGAATTCAGTTCAGGAGGAAGAGAAGAGAGGCAATATTATGTTAATAAAACATTTAAATTCCGCACCATTTCTGTTGTTCACGGGAAGAGAGTTTTCAGAAGAACTATCCGTATTATCAATACATTAAATAGAATGGAACAACAAAGCACGTGGGTTGATGTAACGTTGAAACACGGTTGAGAAATTGGCAAAGAATATAGGCCAAGTCCCAAGCAAAGCGGATTAATAATTAAGTCAAAGATCAAAGACAACCTACTATTTCTGTAACATCCTTGTACTAGTCGACAATCTAGAATGCACTTTCATTCACTAGCTACTACAGACTTGATTGGTATGTGCTAAGCACCTTTGGATCATGACTTGTGACGTCTCATCCGGAATATTAGTCGATTATCTGGTTCACTATGGCTGAAAATGTAGCTTTGGGACACAGCCTAATTATGTTATCCACCCCAGTTCGTGAAGCGTTGTAGTGGGTGCGAACTACGGCTGGTCTTTTAAATCCAATAGTTTCAGTTATCGAATAATCAATAATGCGTTTAATCGATAAACGATCGGTGGTATAATCGAATAATTGTTTTGTCGATTAGTCAATGTTCTTCGTTCTTTTCACTACGCTGTCACAGAAGCAAAACAGACATTTAATTAGTTAAAATATATTGTATCATATTCAGGGTGCGGCAGAAATAACTGATGAATTTCAAACTTAAATAACACAGCAACGCAACACGATATTCACAAATTTATTGCGCAGTTTAAAAGAGCAGTGTTTGCCATTTGCATCATATACACATACACACTACGTTATGAAAATAATGTCATCCAAATGCCGACCGCCCGTTTTGATGCACTTCTGAAGCCTCTCCATGAAGTTCCGCATGACCCTCCTAGCCATGTCTAGAGGTATTGCCTCGATTTCCGCACGGATAGCAGCTTTCAGGTCGTGTAGTGTTCGTGGCTTACGTTGGAAGAACCGAGCCTTCAGGTATCCCCAGAGAAAGAAATCGCTAGGGGCGAGATCAGGGGAACGGGCTGGCCATGGAACGTCACCCCGTAAGGAAACATCTCTCTGAGGACGCTCATCGATGCTCTGGCTGTGTGTGCAGTGGCACCATCTTGTTGAAACCACACAGGAGGATTACCCAAGTCGTTGAGCGTGGGCTGCAGGCAGTTGCGTAACAGTTGTTACTGTCACAGTTTTATCCTCCTCTTCAAAAAAGTAAGGGCCTACAATTCCGAATACAGGTGTTATATCTGCCGCTCCAATCTATGTGACAACAATGGCAAACACTGCTCTTTTAAACTGCGTAATAAATTTGTAAATATCGGGTTGGGTTGGTGTGTTATTTACGTTTGAAATTCGTCAGTTATTTCTGCCACACCCTGTAGTTTCAAATGATGTACTGAAACCGTTTAGTTGATGTCAACAACCACGATGACTCAACTAACGACACATAAATCGAATAAAAAGTACCGTGAGGATCAGGTGACCTTCCAAAAAGGCTAAAGCGGCACGAGAGTCCGTAGTCCACAGGGATCGTGGTACATGGTGACGATGGTCATAGACCGCCTAAGGAAAGGTTCACCTTAAAACTAGACTGAGAAAATAAACATCCAGACTCATGTAAAACACCGTGAAAATTTATTAAAATTCACAAGCCCCTAGCCTAGTTCGGAGGGTTATTATCGGCTAGTCCGCAAATTAATAAATAAACTAAGATAAAGAACAGGTCCCCTACCTGAGAAGTTACTGAAAACCCTCGCGAAAGATCTAACTCACAATGATAAAGCAACAACAGCAACGCTAGGAATATGGCACGACGCAAGTCCCTAGTTCAAGTTACAAGATCAAGCTAATATCTGAATTTACATTTAACAGGGTAGCAAAACAAATCTAGGTTAGGATGGTACCATTTCGACATTTAAATTTAACATTAATTCAACTAGCTAAGTCCTATCAATTAACAAAATTTACGGCGATGACGTCCGTAAAAGAAAACAATTACATCCAAAAGCTAAGTGTACAGCCATGAAAAACAAACAATTTAATTATGCTTAATAACTATGTGCTAACAGCACACAATAAAGTAACATGTAGGGTTTAGTACACTTGACATCATAAATTAATAACGAAATAGACACAGTAGTTTTATTAAAAATTCCTGCCTACACCTTGGTTTACTCTTTGTAAACCATAGTCATCTAATGTGTATAGTTACGGTGACGAATGCGCAGTTGAGACCACGTCTGACATCGCATGGCCTGAGCTCCACAAGCTACGAACTCTAGGTTCGCACATGCTTCAGGTCGCTACAAAAATGTCAACTGTCCTAGTCATTTCCTCACAAGGAAATTATCTTCAACTGCACGGCTATGTCAACAGTTCCAGAATGCAAAGAACAAAGTTAGATAGAAAGAATCGTTAGTTAGGCTTGTTTTACAACAATTATGCATTTTATTATTAGAATGTCGGTTTATAGGTTTATCGTAGGTTTATGGCGAATAACATTGACAATAGCCTGGGCACGGAGTGTCTCCAACTGAGATCATTCTCCACCAAAAAGCCTCGACTCAACAGTCGGAATATAATCAACGAGTATAACAACTCGGACACACAATAACACGGGTTACCAGCGGCGCTAAGCTCGCGTTCAATAACTCTGGGATAGGCCTGTACAACAGTTACCTTCCAGTAACATCTGGTCAACGGGATCATCCCCGGACAAAGCATACAATAACATCCTGCTATAACAGGGTAGACTTCACCATCCTATAGAAAACCTTACATAACTGTACCTGTCATACGACAATACACGCAACAGAGCGTTAAACTAACAAAAACCGATCCATAAAACAAGTGATCAAATACAAGAGTGGAAACTGGTTTCCATAAGCAAAATAGCAATGAAAGGAAAAGCGAATACAAATTGTACTCTGTCCTCGTCTATAGTAGTTTTGTCTCACAATGAAGCAGGCGTGCTCTAGGTCACTGGGTTACATAACCAGTTTATTCAAGGCCGGCGATTTAATCAATACAAAACCTGCACTTGGCCGGTTCATAAAAAAACTTTACCGTAGGTTACGGATCTCTACAGAGTCCGTGTATCAAATGCACGCTATAAATCTGAGTATAGTAATACACTTCCGTCTTTCTACCAAAGACGTCTAAATGAAAGTAAACTTACAATAACTGAAGCTCTTTGCTTTAAAAATTGCAACTCAGTAGTTGCTAGAACATCAAATAAAAACGTGTCTCACACGACACAAGAAAAATATGATAAATGTGGCACAGATTCACACACTAGATCTGCTTAATGATACGTTGGGAACCGTGTTCGATGCTAGGCAACGAAACATTCCTTCTAGTTGTTAGGTTCAAACATGACCAAGAATAGCTTCTGAGCCTATTCAAAATGAAATATAATGCATTTACAAACTGGTAGTTACTGTCGACTACCTAAATGATACGACCGTTCTAACGACAGTCAGGGGTGTAACAAAGGATGGCTGCGAAGAATGCAGTCAATTAATAACCAAGGCATCTGATTGCCATAACTACAGTCAGCAAAGACTTGAAAATTACCCCAAGTAGGGTTGAACAAAATAGCCTCAAAATGACTACGATCAGGTTCAGCAAAAAGGTAGGCATTGACGTTCCACGACGTTCACCAAGCTGCACCAGGGCTGACCAAAATGTCTGACCCCAAGGGTGTCTCACTCTAAACTGAAATAAATGACATCTAACTAATCTAGTTACATCCCTACCTAGAAAAATGGCTGACACTGAGTGTGGTTGATTCACAAACTACATTAAAACTACTATACCACCAGAAACTAGAACAAAGAAGGGGCGTGACAAAAACTCACGAAATGGAGGAGCTCTCACTCAGCTCTCTATTCCACAACAAGGGTTGTACATAAACCTCTCTGGCTCTCTGGATCGGTATCCTCCTCATCAGGATTCCCATCTGGACTCCCCCAAAGACCAGGGTTCGATTTGTCCCTGTCGACATCTTCGTGGATATGCCTGGAAATGGCATCTTGGCTCCTTCCCTCTCGTTCATCGTTCTGGAAGTTCCACCATCACGCTGGTTCCTGTAGAAACGTCACCCCCCCATACCGGGATGGTATTAGCCCATGTTGACTGCTTCAACCATGGTGAATAAAAGTCCAATCACGTGGGTAGCGAAATAAGTTGCGTGATTATTCATCCTCTCACTTCCAAAATTATAATGTCCGTCGTGACTATTATAGGCTTCAATTATAAAATACGACACAGCCTTAATCTTGCAGATGTGGATTAGCATGTGAGCTAATACTATTTTATAATGCTGCACGTGCTAGTGACGCTACTTTTGTATCACGCAGCATCCGTGAATTATACGACGTTTCAAAGATGAAATTTCCACTTTGGCAATTTAAATATCTCATACTATTATAATCACACTTATTCAGGATAATTGTAACACTATTACCTGTATATTTCCACTAGACATCTGCCCTCCACATACGCGTGGGTAATATGTGATGTCACAGCAATGTTGTGCAATACACTATACTTGCCAATAATTATTTCCCAAGCTTCTTATTTAATTCACTGGACTTCATCGACAGTGAATATTAGTATTTGCTTGCTCGATGGCACCTTATAATCACTTTTAACGCTAAACAGCGAATATTCTTATACGTCTCGTAGGACAAATGTAATTCCACGCCTACACAAGGCGGATTCTCAAGACGCAGTGCTCCGGTACTGGGTGTCTCTAGAAAGTAGGTCGTCAAAACGAAAACGTTGAGCGACTACTTACGTTCCTTTTTTTGCGTATCTGCAAGGGTATTACCTTACCTAAAGTAAAAATAAACATTCTCCAAAATGTTTTAATAATGCAGCATGACGAAATGGAATATTCTGAGTCTCGTAGGAAAGATAAAAATAATTAATAAGACCTCAGATAATAATTAGCAGTTTACACCAAAGTCAAAAGTGCGATTCACCGCTACTTCAAAGTATCGCCTGATCTCTCAGCTTCACGTGGCTTCCTGGGTGTGTTCAAAAGTACAACATCCCCTCATAAATGCTCTGTCATAAAAAAATATCACATGAACCATAGCTCAGCGGGTTCATCTGCCTCTCTGTCGTTTCAAATAAAATGTTGGGATAACATTTTTATTTGCTTTGAAATTCATTCAAGAGTGATATTTTTTTAGATTGGCTGCATTAAAGGTTCCAATGCGTTCTCCTGTCCTAATGTCTTCTATCACATAACTTCCATTGTTTAAAGGCTGTCGGATACGACTAGGGCCATAATACAAGGATAGAAATTTCCCATATATGCGGTCTATAGGACTAGAAATTCCGGGTCTCCTTATAAGGATAACGTCTCCTTCTACTAGTGGTTCTCTAAACCTCTGGCGTCTAGTTCTTCTCAAGCGCTTGGCAGCTTGTCTGTCCATAGTCTCTCTTGCAGCTAAAAGTCTGCTGGCATGTGATGGTTGTAAACAAGGTGGATTTACAATCACACGATCCCATATTCTCAGCGGCATCTGGTTCAAATGCAAGACCATAGGTATTTGACCAGTGCTTTCATGTACTGTTGAATTAATACATTTTGCCATAATAACAAGGACTTCAGTCCATCGCCAGTGTTCTTCTTGACAATATAATCGACAGAATTTTGCGATAATAGACATCACGCATTCTGCTGGGTTGCTCTCTGGATGTCGAATAGATGATAAAACATGACCTATTTCAAGCTCATTCATGGCATTGGCAAATTCTGCTGAGGTGTACTGTGATCCGTGATCAGTCAACAAGAATTGTGGCTTTCCTGCCTCCGGTATCACTTGACGTCTAATCCTCTGAATAATCTGATGTGCAGTAGCTTTTTGAATCGGATGAAGCATCGTATATTTCGTGAACACATCCACCGTTACAACGATGTATCGATTCCCACGACGAGCCTTAGGTATTGGGCCATACAGGTCCTGTGCATACAACTCTCTAGGTTGAGTTGGTAGTATTGGTCTAGGTTGTTCCTTCAGCAAGTGTGACGTGTATTTGTTCCGCTGGCATGCGTCGCAAGCACGTAAACACTGTCTAACGGTGGCTCCTAACCCTTTCCATGTGAAAGACTCCTTGATAGTTGCAATGGTTTTGTCTGTTCCACCATGTCCAATGGATAAATGTACCATAAGAATAACAGATTCTTGGTATCTCCTAGGAATAACTGCACGCAGTTGAGTGTGGTCCTCGTCTACAAACTTGTATAAGACACGATGATAAATCAAATAATCATCTGCAACAGCAGCAATCCTTGCATAATGATCATCCTGTGGATCCATTCTTCGTTCTAGGAAACGGATAATATGTCTGAGTTCCTCCTCACGTCGCTGTCCTTCAGGTAAATGACGAAATCGGCGAAGGTGTTCCTCGCATTCTCCCTCGATGTCTATGGCATTAACAGTAGCTTCAGGATTCCGGCTGAGGATGTCGGCCAACACATTCTCTCTGCCTGGTCGATAAACTATTTCCAAATCGAACTGTTGGAGGAACATCGTCCAACGTGTGATCCTGTCGCTTTCCAGTCTTGTTCTCAAGATGAAGGTCAACGCATGATGATCGGTTCTCACAATAATCCTCTGACCTAACAGAAGTTTCTGCCAGTATTCAAGTGCGTAAACAATTACAAGTGCTTCTATCTCGGTCGTGAAGTAGTGAGATTCATGTGGTCTTAAACGTCGGCTTAAGAAAGCGATGTAATGACGTTTCTTCTCATCATCTTCCTGCAGTAAAATGGCTTCTATACCAATAGCATATGCATCAGTTTCTAGAATAAAGTTCCGAGAGTAATCTGGATATTCTAACTGAATTGAGTCCACAAGCATCTGTTTAGCTCTCCTGAAAGCTATCTCGCATTCATCATTCCAGTTCCACCTGCAGTTCTTTTTCAATAATCCTTGCAGTGGTGCAACAATTTCGGAATACTTCTCACAATGAGCAGCAAAGAATTGGAGAATTCCTAAGAATTGTCTCACGTGTTTCACACGGGTTGGTGTTGGAAATGCAGCAACAGTTCTAATCTTTGCCGGATTCGGTCTATATCCTTCTCCATTGATTATGTGTCCTACGAATTTCACTTCTTCCTGAAAAAATCGACACTTGTCAAACTTGACCTTAAAATTTGCCTGTCGGAGATTCTCAAAAACAAGGCACAATGTCTTTAAATGCTCTTCTTCTGTTCCCGAAGCTATGATTATGTCATCCACATAACATATTACTTTCTGCTTCACTTCATGAGTCAGCTTGGTATCAAGTGCTCTGATTAATGCGGCTCCGGCATTTTTCAATCCAAATGGTAGTTTTTGGAATACATAAGTAGTCTGATCAAACAAGAATCCAGTATATTTCTGAGTATGCTCAGATAATCTGATATGGTAATAAGACTGAACCAAGTCTAATGATGAAAATATCCTTTTTCCTTTGAACTTCCTGAGAATGTCCCTAATCTTGGGCGGTCTGTCGTGCTCAGGAGCTAGGCGTTCATTCAAGGCTCTGGCATCAAGACAAAGTCTCAAGCTTCCATCTACCTTAACCACAGGTATTATGGGATTCAAGAAAGGAGTCGGTGATTTCTTGATTGTACCTGCTGCTTCCATCTCATGGATCTTCTTAGCAGCTTCTTCGAGATGTTTCTCGGCAATCGGATAGATCCTTTTCTGGAATGGGGAATCGTCCAGTAATACAAGATCATACTCGTAGTCTAATATCTCACCAGGTGTGGTGTCGAATATATCTCGGTATTCGTTCAGTATTGCCTCAAGATCCTCATGTGTGGGTGCTGATAACGATTCTGCCTCTTCGTCGGCATCTAGTGTCGCCTCAATTTCCTTGCCCTTTAATGCTTCGACTACGTCTACTTCGGATAGGAATTCCGGTTCTTCTTCAATTAGGCTCATCTGAATGGGTTCGTTCGGCTTGAACTCTACCGTATTCCGTCCCATGTCAATGATTCCATCATATTTTCTAATGAAGTCTGCGCCTAAAATGGCATCATGATGCAGGCCCTTCATTACGAGAAATTCGTGCAAGTACACGTGGCTCGAAATCTTCACAGTACACAAAATCTGGATTTTGCACGTTACAACGCGGTCAGGTATGACACCTCTGACTCTTATAGCTGAAATGGGCAACTCCGTCACCTCAGAGTTTGCTCTAAGTCTGGCATGGCAATCGGCGGAAATTACAATAATCATCGCTCCAGTGTCGATGAGTATGACTACACTGACTTCATTCAAGGTGGCTACAATCTTGGGTAGACGTGTTAATTCATAATTGTGGTTCGTCGTTCGTCGTTCGTCCAACAAGTCTTCTTGGATTGGCTCCCAGAGTAATATAGAGGCAGTTACTCGGTGCTCAACCAAACAAGAATCTATTGATTTTTCGGAGTTTTTTTTTTCTGTCATGGCGAGAAGTACTGGGCTGGTTCTGCTCCGTCTCCTGCGCCGAATGTCTATTTTCCCTCGAAGTAGGGTTCCGTTCTCCCTCTTCTTGGATCTGCAATTCTCTCAATTGTTGGAGGTACTCACGGCTCTCCCGCGCTCTTCCTTTCCAATCCCTGTCTGGCTGGTGTCTAGGGTCTCGATTTCTGTCGTAACCCCCACTATATCGATAGTCTCTACGGATACGTCCGTGTTGCTGATTTCTTCCTTCATTCCCTCGGCGGTTGTTTTCATGACGTCGGTTGTCGTCCGTCCTTCGGTCGAATCGCCGGTCCCAATGACTTCGCCGGTCATCATGTTGATTTCGAGTATACGGAGTGTTATTCCATTCTCTCCTGTTATAACTGTAATTGTTATCACGTCGCCCAGAATCCTCTGTGGTTTGTGTTTGTTGTGGCGTCTGGCTCACTTTATCAACAGTCGTCGGATTCATATGTCTATCCTCGCGTCTATCAGCCTTCTGCTGACGGTGTGTAGGAAACTGTTCTGTGTTAGCGTCCAACCTTCGGAGTATCTGGTCACACTGCTGGAAAGTGGATGCCCCTGCAGCGATTAACACACGTTGTACATCCGCAGGGTACTGCCAAACAATTGTGTTCACCAAATCTTGTTCGGACAACGGAGGCTGAAGACAACGGAGCTTCGCGAGCTGTATTGCGAAGTAATTCGCATAACGAGTAGGTGTATTGGAACTGTACCTTCGAGTGTACATCTCAGCTCGGATACTCTGCTGGATGTCGCTCGACCAATATGTTCTTAATAACGCTTCCTTAAAGTCTTGGTAGCCTGTGAATGAGTATCGGAATGCTCTGAACCAGGTACCGGCTTGTCCCTCAAGCAGTCGCTCTATAACTCTTAGTTCCCTCTCTGGAGTTACCATAGTATCACGTAAGTAGCTTTCGACATTTGCTAGGAATTCCACTGGAGTAACACCGCTCCCAGTTCCCGAGAAGCGAGCTGGTTGCTCCTCTCTTGAACGAATTATGGTGACATTTCCCTGCGTATTCGCGGGTCTGAAAGTATTTTGCATGTAACTCTGCGTAGGAGTGTTAGTCTCATGACTAATTCGATTAGATGCTGGTTGAAACGGGTGAGCGTTAAAGTTCAAGGTCTGACCTTGCGCTAAATTAGTGAATTGTGACGGTTGCGATTCCATAGGCGCGCTGGGTTGGAAATGGGTAGGCATCATTCCTCCTGATTGAGATATAGGCGTTTCCTGAGATTCTCCCATCTGTGGGTGTACGTGTCTCTCTCTTGGAGTCGTCTCGAGTCTGTCCAGGCGTCTTTCTATTACTTCAAGACCTGGGATGGTTCTGGCTGCGACTTTGTTGCCTAAGTCGTTCAATTGCAGCTCGATCCTGTCAACCTTTCCCTTGAGGTTTGTGTCTACCTCGCGTATGGCCGTCCTAAGGTTATAACTGAGGTCTAACCTCTCGGTCACCGCGACTTCCTCAAATCTCTTTTGTAAGGAATCGATATCTCCTTCAACTCTGGACATATTTTCTTGGATTTTACCCACATCGTCTCTAACCTCGGCTACCTTAGCCTCGACTGTAGCTTCGTGTTCGTTGAGGTCACCTCTCAATAACATGAGGTCAATTTTGTGTTCCTCATGATGAACATCAACTGTCTCACGTAGACTGGCTACGGTTTCCGTCAATTCAGAAATGTTTCTCCTGTTGGTGTTAAGTTCCTCTTTAATCTCCATCATGCCATCAACGATAGTCTTCACGTTGTTATTAACGGCATTGGCAGCTCCTCTCATCAAGATTAAACCAACGTTCATGGTTGCCATGTCCTTCTTCACATTTCCGATAAATCCCTCGACGTGATCTAGTCGAGTCCCGAATTCTTCCCTGGTATGTTCCAGATCTGCTCTCATGTCTATCTGGACTTTATTCAAGGTTGTCTGAATTTGAGCTGTGTGCTCCTCCAATCGGTTTTGCACCTCCTCCCTAGCTCTATTCATCTGGTCGGTTAAGCAATCTACGCGCTGGTTAGCCTCCTGATGGTGTCGTATGACATCAACCCTAACAGCTGCTAAACCTGTCGTCAGATCATTTCTCGCTTCGATCCTATATGTGTCCATGTCTGCCCTGACTTGAGTTAAATCAGCCCTAACATTATTTATAGACTGAGTGTTAATCTCTAAGTCCTGTCTAACCTGGTCCACATGACCACTGACATTGTTGACTTCCTGTCTAACCTGGTCCACATGACCACTGACATTGTTGACTTCCTGTCTAACCTGGTCCACATGACCACTGACAGTATTTACAGCCTGAGTATTCTGACCTAAGTCAGCAGTAATCTGTTGAAGATTGGCATTCACACCTGCCATCATCTCTCCAAACACACGACGAATAGTTTCCTCATCCATAGATAAGAAATATATGAGAAAGTGAGGGATCAATTTCTACTGGAACTTACAGCTATGATTAGTTACTTGGTGGTATAAAGCTTGCTTCATTTATATAAATATCACGAGTACAGCTGGAGTATGCAAACTAAGTGCTTCTACATTTACAAAGACAACGGTGAGCAAAGCAAAGTATTACATTTACTTAGGATGAGGCATCATCAAAGAAAATCCATCCTTCATTTATTCAACACTAAAGCCTCACCCCATGGACTTCTATCAAACATGAATGCCATGCGGTCAATTGATCTGCAGTACGACTTTCTAAGTTCGTCCCAGTCCTGTCAATTTACCAATAATCAACATTAAGATCCTCAAAAAAATAACATGGTACTGAGGGTCACCACGTTAACGTCGGCACATGAGTTGGGCGCCATTTTATGACGTCCAAGTCAAGCCCACAACGTTGTGCGCCATTTTATGAAACCGTTTAGTTGATGTCAACAACCACGATGACTCAACTAACGACACATAAATCGAATAAAAAGTACCGTGAGGATCAGGTGACCTTCCAAAAAGGCTAAAGCGGCACGAGAGTCCGTAGTCCACAGGGATCGTGGTACATGGTGACGATGGTCATAGACCGCCTAAGGAAAGGTTCACCTTAAAACTAGACTGAGAAAATAAACATCCAGACTCATGTAAAACACCGTGAAAATTTATTAAAATTCACAAGCCCCTAGCCTAGTTCGGAGGGTTATTATCGGCTAGTCCGCAAATTAATAAATAAACTAAGATAAAGAACAGGTCCCCTACCTGAGAAGTTACTGAAAACCCTCGCGAAAGATCTAACTCACAATGATAAAGCAACAACAGCAACGCTAGGAATATGGCACGACGCAAGTCCCTAGTTCAAGTTACAAGATCAAGCTAATATCTGAATTTACATTTAACAGGGTAGCAAAACAAATCTAGGTTAGGATGGTACCATTTCGACATTTAAATTTAACATTAATTCAACTAGCTAAGTCCTATCAATTAACAAAATTTACGGCGATGACGTCCGTAAAAGAAAACAATTACATCCAAAAGCTAAGTGTACAGCCATGAAAAACAAACAATTTAATTATGCTTAATAACTATGTGCTAACAGCACACAATAAAGTAACATGTAGGGTTTAGTACACTTGACATCATAAATTAATAACGAAATAGACACAGTAGTTTTATTAAAAATTCCTGCCTACACCTTGGTTTACTCTTTGTAAACCATAGTCATCTAATGTGTATAGTTACGGTGACGAATGCGCAGTTGAGACCACGTCTGACATCGCATGGTCTGAGCTCCACAAGCTACGAACTCTAGGTTCGCACATGCTTCAGGTCGCTACAAAAATGTCAACTGTCCTAGTCATTTCCTCACAAGGAAATTATCTTCAACTGCACGGCTATGTCAACAGTTCCAGAATGCAAAGAACAAAGTTAGATAGAAAGAATCGTTAGTTAGGCTTGTTTTACAACAATTATGCATTTTATTATTAGAATGTCGGTTTATAGGTTTATCGTAGGTTTATGGCGAATAACATTGACAATAGCCTGGGCACGGAGTGTCTCCAACTGAGATCATTCTCCACCAAAAAGCCTCGACTCAACAGTCGGAATATAATCAACGAGTATAACAACTCGGACACACAATAACACGGGTTACCAGCGGCGCTAAGCTCGCGTTCAATAACTCTGGGATAGGCCTGTACAACAGTTACCTTCCAGTAACATCTGGTCAACGGGATCATCCCCGGACAAAGCATACAATAACATCCTGCTATAACAGGGTAGACTTCACCATCCTATAGAAAACCTTACATAACTGTACCTGTCATACGACAATACACGCAACAGAGCGTTAAACTAACAAAAACCGATCCATAAAACAAGTGATCAAATACAAGAGTGGAAACTGGTTTCCATAAGCAAAATAGCAATGAAAGGAAAAGCGAATACAAATTGTACTCTGTCCTCGTCTATAGTAGTTTTGTCTCACAATGAAGCAGGCGTGCTCTAGGTCACTGGGTTACATAACCAGTTTATTCAAGGCCGGCGATTTAATCAATACAAAACCTGCACTTGGCCGGTTCATAAAAAAACTTTACCGTAGGTTACGGATCTCTACAGAGTCCGTGTATCAAATGCACGCTATAAATCTGAGTATAGTAATACACTTCCGTCTTTCTACCAAAGACGTCTAAATGAAAGTAAACTTACAATAACTGAAGCTCTTTGCTTTAAAAATTGCAACTCAGTAGTTGCTAGAACATCAAATAAAAACGTGTCTCACACGACACAAGAAAAATATGATAAATGTGGCACAGATTCACACACTAGATCTGCTTAATGATACGTTGGGAACCGTGTTCGATGCTAGGCAACGAAACATTCCTTCTAGTTGTTAGGTTCAAACATGACCAAGAATAGCTTCTGAGCCTATTCAAAATGAAATATAATGCATTTACAAACTGGTAGTTACTGTCGACTACCTAAATGATACGACCGTTCTAACGACAGTCAGGGGTGTAACAAAGGATGGCTGCGAAGAATGCAGTCAATTAATAACCAAGGCATCTGATTGCCATAACTACAGTCAGCAAAGACTTGAAAATTACCCCAAGTAGGGTTGAACAAAATAGCCTCAAAATGACTACGATCAGGTTCAGCAAAAAGGTAGGCATTGACGTTCCACGACGTTCACCAAGCTGCACCAGGGCTGACCAAAATGTCTGACCCCAAGGGTGTCTCACTCTAAACTGAAATAAATGACATCTAACTAATCTAGTTACATCCCTACCTAGAAAAATGGCTGACACTGAGTGTGGTTGATTCACAAACTACATTAAAACTACTATACAACCAGAAACTAGAACAAAGAAGGGGTGTGACAAAAACTCACGAAATGGAGGAGCTCTCACTCAGCTCTCTATTCCACAACAAGGGTTGTACATAAACCTCTCTGGCTCTCTGGATCGGTATCCTCCTCATCAGGATTCCCATCTGGACTCCCCCAAAGACCAGGGTTCGATTTGTCCCTGTCGACATCTTCGTGGATATGCCTGGAAATGGCATCTAGGCTCCTTCCCTCTCGTTCATCGTTCTGGAAGTTCCACCATCACGCTGGTTCCTGTAGAAACGTCACCCCCCCATACCGGGATGGTATTAGCCCATGTTGACTGCTTCAACCATGGTGAATAAAAGTCCAATCACGTGGGTAGCGAAATAAGTTGCGTGATTATTCATCCTCTCACTTCCAAAATTATAATGTCCGTCGTGACTATTATAGGCTTCAATTATAAAATACGACACAGCCTTAATCTTGCAGATGTGGATTAGCATGTGAGCTAATACTATTTTATAATGCTGCACGTGCTAGTGACGCTACTTTTGTATCACGCAGCATCCGTGAATTATACGACGTTTCAAAGATGAAATTTCCACTTTGGCAATTTAAATATCTCATACTATTATAATCACACTTATTCAGGATAATTGTAACACTATTACCTGTATATTTCCACTAGGCATCTGCCCTCCACATACGCGTGGGTAATATGTGATGTCACAGCAATGTTGTGCAATACACTATACTTGCCAATAATTATTTCCCAAGCTTCTTATTTAATTCACTGGACTTCATCGACAGTGAATATTAGTATTTGCTTGCTCGATGGCACCTTATAATCACTTTTAACGCTAAACAGCGAATATTCTTCTACGTCTCGTAGGACAAATGTAATTCCACGCCTACACAAGGCGGATTCTCAAGGCGCAGTGCTCCGGTACTGGGTGTCTCTAGAAAGTAGGTCGTCAAAACGAAAACGTTGAGCGACTACTTACGTTCCTTTTTTTGCATATCTGCAAGGGTATTACCTTACCTAAAGTAAAAATAAACATTCTCCAAAATGTTTTAATAATGCAGCATGACGAAATGGAATATTCTGAGTCTCGTAGGAAAGATAAAAATAATTAATAAGACCTCAGATAATAATTAGCAGTTTACACCAAAGTCAAAAGTGCGATTCACCGCTACTTCAAAGTATCGCGTGATCTCTCAGCTTCACGTGGCTTCCTGGGTGTGTTCAAAAGTACAACATCCCCTCATAAATGCTCTGTCATAAAAAAAATATCACATGAACCATAGCTCAGCGGGTTCAGTACCTACTTTGTAAAACTAGGCTAAAAGAAAGTAAAGCAAAAATGGTCCTGTCCTAAATTGTAAACATTGAACAAGAATTCAAAATCTTTGCAGAAAATTCTTCAGTTTTTTTTTTGGTTATTATTAACACAAACAAGGACGGAACTTTGTATATTTTGGCAAATTTAAGATGGCATGTTCGAATAGTTTTTTCTTTGTACTCGACTGGGTAAACCAGTCAAATTGCAGGATGACCCCTGCACGGTTATTACATATATGTTGGTTAGCTGCGACAGGACACGCGTTTTCTCTTGAGCTCTTGAGACGCCTGAATGAGGCATGATTACTCTCTCGGTAATCGACTAAGAAGCAAAAGTTCACTGATGAGTAGCGGATGTACAGCGGTGAATCTGCCGAGGACAACCTGCTAAATGATTGGTCAAATAATGTCATTTCCTCTGACGAGAGCACGTTTTCTTCTGCATGTTCCGGAACACGTTTTTTGGCACGTGAAACAATCCAGCGTACATTGCCGTGCATCTGTTGCGTGTTGCTTGTTGAGTTTGGATGATTTCTCGTGGGATAGGAATGTCCACAGAAACTACCAACGTCCACATGGACACGGTTTCACAACCGGGCATTATTGCACATTTTGAACATTTTGGAGTGTAATATGGTCTTCCGTGTGGGTGCTTCATTCTGCAGGTGTTCTACAATTAAGCAAAACCTGTCTCAGATCCACACGTTCCGAATGTTTTGCAATGTACGAGCAGGGCTAGGTTATCGACTGGCTTCCTTTATGGGCAGAGTTATTTTTTCCGAGAACGCGTGGGCGAAGGTGGTGAGAGTAATAGTGGAGACCTGGACCGATCCCACCCCAAATACAAATGACGCTCTCTGGGATGTTGTCAGGGCAGCGTGGGACGAAGTGGCAGGTTATAAAAATAGGCATGGTTTTTCCCTACTCGATTTTATGCTTAAGCACCTGGAAGAGGTCATGCACAGTGGTGGCGCGTGGTCCTTTTACCGAGAGGGGCACGAAACGGCCAAAATTAAGCGCACTTACTGCCAATAATGGTTGTGCCACCGATTATGCTGTCAACTCGCTGAATACACTGGACATTGTGCTGTAAATGTCTGTTGTGTTACGATACCTACAATCTACTCTGTAAATATTGTATATTTTAACCTTTTTGTTTTCTGTTTGTTTTAATTGGATTGGAGTGATTGGAACCGTGTGAGGGTTAATATACAATTTCTGAACGAGTACAGCGAGAAGAGGCCGACATTTATGACTTCAAATTTGGTAGATGTTGATATTGGAAGTCTCAATTCCATCTGTCTGTTTCAACATCACAACCATCTATCACGGCTCAAATAACCAGTTTGAACAGGCATCTCAAGAGTGTTTTGAAAATTATCTTCTATATATATAAAACTTAATGTTGGTTTGTTTGTCTGTCTGTTATTTATACAAATCCACACCGTTTCACCGATCTGCACCAAATTTTGTATACTTACTCTTTGGAACCCAGCGGACAACACTGTCCACTTTAAATTTCGGACAGAACACTCCATTCCGTGCATTTAGGCCCTTTTGCACAAGTCTACACCGTTTCACCGATCTAATAACTTGACGGACATATTGTCGCTAGGCGACAACGACTAACACTATATCATGATAGTCAACGCCGCACCATTGATGGACAGGTTGTCACTAGGCAACAACGATTTACTCTGTATCACGATAGTCCGGTAAAATTTGCTTAAGGACACATGAGAAAACTGACCGATGTAATGCTATCCTGTCAGAGAAACATAGTGGCATACATTCTTACATTCACCTATCACCATTTTGCAGTTTTCATGTGTAGACAGTAGTTATTTCATTTGCGGGGCTTAGACATCGTGGTCATGTTTCCCCGTGTACATGAATGTGTGTGTAGAATTTTTGTGATAACCTGCGTTATTGTGATTGTTGCACTAGGATGTGTAAATTGGAGATAGGATATGGTATTTGTAGCCATTTCTCAGTGTTGCTCAAGGAGTTATTGAACTGTAGTATTCTCTATGCATTCGTATACCCTGCGGGTAACACTGTCTACTTTAAATTTCGGACAAACCACTCCATTCCCTGCATTTAGGCCCTTTGTCTCAAATCCACACCGTTTCACCGATATCAACCAATATATGTATACCTACCCTTTGGGACCCTGAGAGTAACACTGTCTACATGAAATTTCGGACAGACCACTCCATTCCCTGCATTTAGGCCCTTTGGCACAAATCTACACCGTTCAACTGATCTCTACCAAAATGTGTATACTTACCCTTTGGAACCCTGCGAGTAACACTATCTACATGATATTTCGGACAGACCACTCCATTCCCTGCATTAAAGACCTTTGGCGCAAATCTACACAGTTCCACCGATCTGAACCAAAATTTGTATACTTACCGTTTGGAACCCAGCAGGTAACACTGCCTACTTTAAATTTCGGACAGACCACTCCATTCCTTGCATTTAGGCCCTTTGGCACAAATCTACACCGTTTCACCGATATCAAGCAACATTTGTATATCTACCCTTTGGGAATCTGAGAGTAGACTAACACTGTCCACATGAAATTTCGGACAGACCACTTCATTCTCTGCATTTAGGCCATTTGGCACAAATCTGCACCGTTTCACCAATCTGAACCAAAATTTGTATAATTAACCTTTGGAACCCGGCGAGTAACACAATCTACATGCAATTTTGGACAAACCACTCCATTCCCTGCATTTAGGCCCTTTGGTGCAAATCTACACCGTTTCACCGTCCTGAACCAACATTTGTATACTTATCCTTTGGAACCCTGCGGGTAACACTATCTACATGAAATTTCGGACATACCACTTTATTCCCTGCATTTAGGCCCTTTGGTGCAAATCTACACTGTTTCACCGATGTGAACCAAAATTTGTATACTTACCCTTTGGAACCCTGCGGGTAACACTGTCTACATGAAATTTCGGACAGACCACTCCATTCCCTGCATTTAGGCCCTTTGGCACAAATCTACAATGTTTCACCGATTTGAACGAAATTTTGTATACTTACCCTTGGGAACCCTGTGGGTAACAAAGTCCACTCGAATTTTCGGACAGACCATTCCATTCCCTGCACAAATCTACACCGTTTCACTTAATCGCACCAAATTTAAAATAGTTACCCTTTGAAATCCTGCTGGTGCCACTGTCCACTTGATAGTTTGGAAAATCCTCTCCATTCCCTACATTTAGAAAACAGACAAAATGAACTTGAAAATCACGTTTTTAGGCCCTAGAACATGACCGTCGTAGTGTATCTCTAAGAATATTTTAATAAGTCTATTGCTGGCTGGTAATTCGGGCTTGATCACGCCGCCCCTACCAGTGTTCTGGTTCAGAATTGCGAAAATAGTTACATCTTGCGCTGCTTATAAATTGCACTCACGAGGAATAATTAGTGCAAAAAGGTTTCTTAGGCCCCTTAAAACAGTTGTCAGTATGAATATTATGCCTCTGTATAAGTGCGACGGTGTTGGTGCAGTACATTGAGGTTATCAGCTGCAATAAGCGATGGTGCTTTCAAGTTTACTTTCGTTTATTCCGAACCTTATCTTTGAGCGCTATGTGCCGATAAATGACACTATTGCTGCCTCAGGAGCATGGGACAGCCTAGTGCTCTGATTATTTTCCTACGGCGCTATGCGACAGAAGACGACTCTATTGGTCTCTACTTTTCTAACAGCCAATGAGATATAGGCCCTAGGCAGTGTCTTTTATTTCACTTACTCCTCTTTCTAATAATATTTTTCAATTCGTTTGTAAATTACATGTGTCAGTACTGTAGTTAGTAAATAGCCGTTTCCCTATTCATTATTATCATTATCATTACGGAAAAATGTCCTGAATATTACGTCCATTATACTGTACTACTTATCACCCCCACTACCACGACCACCACAAAAAGTTGTATTTTTTCTTTCTGTTAGTATAAATATCATTTGCCAGTTCTGTAGTAGTATTCATTATAATCCATAAAACAATTGAATCCACCGGGCAAAGCCGGGCACTACTGCTAGTATTAAAATATTTAGAACCTTTATTTAACCAAATTATTTGTTAGGATATCCATTTTATTAGCCTACTTCCTATTTTTGCAAAAAAATGAAAGTAGACTTAGGAGATCTACACAGGGCCAAAAATTGTGTGCCTGTCTGTCTGTCTGTCTGTGTGTGTGAGTGTGTGTACTCTGAATGTCTGTCCCCCCCCACCTTCCCTATGAATTCAAACATGGTGAAAAAGAATTGAACGAAATTTGGTACAGCGCTAGCACTAGCAAAGGGCACCTCAGTGTCAGGTTTTATATCGCCACCATCTTTACCAAACCAAAACGTACAAAACGTAAAATCAAATTACGACTAATCTAATCACCCGATCTCTTCCAAATTTGGTAATAACATACCTTTATATAGGATCCGTCTTTTACCCAACCTAATGGTCATCAGCCGTGCCATTACAGGATAGCGGCCGAGTGAATTATGCAACCATTATTATCAATAGCTTAAGACCCACCAATTCCGATTAGCGAGCCAAGGGTGGTTTAAGCTATCCTAAATGACGTGATTCGTTATTTATTATCATTTAGTATTATAATATTATACTGTATGAGTGACTTAAAAGAGCTGAGCCGTCTCTGTCACATGACAAGATGGCAGCTGACCTCTTGGGCCTGTCCTATATTTCAGTAGTTTTAGTATGTTGTATGCGATATAGCCTACTGACATAAATAATATAAACTTTGTATGAAATTATTTATAATGAAGATGTACTGCAGTGAAGAAATCGTTTATTTCCAGACATTATTTGCTAACACGTTATATCTAAGTCAGTAAATAACAGTCAGATGCCAAGGAGAAGTTAGGCACTGGGCTAGAGCGTTAGTCTCTCACACGGTTGACAGGGGATCGAATACTTCTACAGTTACCTTTATTTTTTTACTTGAATTCATTTAAAAATGATGTGCGTGAGCTCTTTACACAGATACTCAACAAAATTACCATTTAGCTCAAAGGAAAGGCTGTTCATTTATAATCACAGCCCCAGCATCGCACTTAAACGGAATATATTAGAAAAAGGAGACTATAACTAGAAGATACACTGAACCCTTATGATATCATCCGGTATAATAATGATTCATATTTTTTAATTTATTATATTTGAAAGAGGGTATTCTTACAAGCAGCAGTGGATTCGAGTTGAGGAAAAATGTTGCAACTATTGGGAGTTAGACGATGAGACAAGTATATTTAAACCAAGCTTTTGAGACAAGGAAAAGTGTGCCATAATTCCTGGAACTGATGAGGTCAACGTCCATTATGCGTGGTTTCAGATAGTTGGCCATGAGATTTACGCGAGCAGGAGTAGGGGAACCAGGATCTGACAGGAAGAAGATGCTTGTACGTCATAAAATTGGGGAGGAGTCTCTAGGTCAAACTCTCCGAGATGAATTTGAATCAACGAATGAAGCAAGGCACGCTTCAGGCCCGCGAAAAACTAGCGTACCTTTGATATGGCGCAAAAATGAATATTAATATAACCCATGATTATTTAAGACACCGCCGATCAGATTCTTAACCTGTGCAATAAGAGAAGCTCAATGAAATTAGTCGCAAGTCCGTAACTTAAAAACTCCGAATTATTTTTAAAATTCGACCCCACTACTGTCAATTTGCTGTGTTCTGTATAAATGTAGCCGAGCTGAGGGTTGAACTGACTTTATTTCGATATGTCGAGGGCGACACTTGTGTGGACTTTATTTCGATGTGTCGTGGGCGACACTTGTGTGGACTCTATTTCGATGTGTCGTGGGCGACACTTGTGTAGACTTTATTTCGATGTGTCGTGGGCGACACTTGTGTAGACTTTATTTCGATGTGTCGTGGGCGACACTTGTGTAGACTTTATTTTGTGGTGTCTTGAGTGACACTTGTGTATAATTTGCGTGTGAATGGTAGAAGCTATCAGGCTTATAAATATTTAGGGAAAGTTTTCTTGAAATAAATTGCTCAGGACATTTAGTGGATATTATCAGCTCATTTAGCAATTTTAGTAGTCAATTGTAGTACTGTAAAATAACAGAACATTTCTATCCTAAGAGGATCAAGATGTCTGGAACGAGGCCAACAGTCCGAAGGATGATCGTGGTCACACCATCGACGATGACGATTTCCGGCTAGAAAAACTGCTGGGTCATGTGTGGCGATGTAAGCTAAGGTGTTTTGGCGAAGGGATAAGTACAACATATTGATTATTCAATTTTAGTCGTAGTTAGATAAGCTGGGGAAATGTAAATATTTTCTTGTATTTTTTTCTTTATTGTAGTTTGATTCTTATTCAGTGTACCGGCACTCGATCGTAATGTCTTGCGTGACTATTTTATTGTTCTGATTTAGATGATTGTAATGTAACTTGTAATTGTACAATGCGTGTACTGTGTATTGTTCATATCGCTTGAGCGGAACTTATGGTGCTGTGTATTTTAAACATTAACGATAAAACTAGAATGTTGGGGGGTAACATTTTACCTTGTGTTCGAAAAACAGGCATTTTTATTGGGATTTACCTAGCGCAATATTATTTGCAGGGAACCATAGTTCTCTTAGTAAAATGTAAAACTAATGAAGTAATGATTTTATTTGATCTTTGGGAAAGCGGTTTAAGTCTTTCCATGGGATCTTAAATCTGGACGTATTTCAGGTGGCGAGATGAGAGATGAAGTCATTACCCAGGTGTGCGTTATATTGGTTATGCGTGATTATGTGTGTCTACATGAGTGGAGAACATCGTGGTAATCAGCCCCACGATTCCTGTCTGCAGCAATATATAATTAACGGCGGTATGAACTCCGAGGAGGCTACTGACCAAGTCATCGTGTCTTAATTCCTGAGAGAATTATTGGGACAAAGTAGGTATCTTATACACACATGTTTTTCACGAAATACAAGGTATTTTCAGGTTCGAGAGCTGCCGTGAGCAAGCTTCCGATCTTATTATGCAACGCACCGGGTAAATGACATTTGGCTTCAATAGGGACGGACAGATTTAAGATAACACTAATTAGTTTTGAGGCCGGGGTACCGTGTCCTCTTCTCTTAAAGTGAGACGAGCCTGTATTCTATATCTGGATTTAAAGGGGAGATTGCAATAATCAGACCATAATTTTCATGCATTAAGTCGAATTAATATTTGTTTGTGTGTTATAATTAAATGCCATTGGGCATAGTGTTGTTTCTTGTTTTTTATTAATCCATTTAGGATTGTTGTGGTCATGGTAATTAATAGAATGACGTTCGGTCATGTCCTCGTGAATTTTGTTGTAGTCACGTACGCTTGTGTTGATTTTACCAAGACCCGTTTGGGCAATTAGACGTGTTTTGGCACGTTGTCAAGATCTCGTTCGGAGATCTATTTAGTACTATATAAGGGTAGCGGGTGTCGGATATTCTTAAGTGCCTTGTTGTGTGTTCCCTAAGCTAAGCTAATTTACGCAGAATTACGGATTCGTTGCTTGACGGGAAACCAGATGGTAACGGATCACGTAACCGTACTTATTTCTTTCATATAGTCAAAACATCGTCACGCGTACACAAGTATAGATTTGAAGTAGACGTAGTATTTCAAACGACTTTTTATTAATAATCTCTCCTGAGATATTTATTTTAAATGGTAAACTGTGGATATTTGAATGCCACTTGATTGGTGCAGACACAACTTAGGATTTGCAGTTTTGATCTATTTAGAAGTGTGGGAGTGAATTCGAGATGTTTTTTTTATTGTTGTTATCTTCGGTTATTAAATTTGTTATTTAGTATACTGGTTTACCTCCTGTCTTTAATTATTGTATTTGCCCTATGTATCCTTGTAATCTATGAGAAGCAAAATTTAACTGCACGGCTATCATGGACCGAAACATTACCCGAAATTGATTCTCGATACGCTTCTTTTTACAAGGTTTCATAAAGTAAACTTGTCGAGCTCAACGTGGGGTTTGCAGTTGTTTTTATGGTAAAACTAGTCCTAGGGTGTACATTCGATACCAGTTTAGAGATAAACAAGGCTTTGAATGTGGGACGTACGCCAACGGTGGCTAATTAATGAGTAGATTCAGTAAAGTGTGACGAAGTTGTACCGCCAAGTGCTAAAATATTAAAATCAATGAGTTTATTTAAAATTAAAGAAATTTGAAACACAGTTATATTTGATATTTGCTATTGAGTTGAGATGTGTTTCTGGCGCCCTGTTAGATTAAATTATGATTTTTTTAACAATGAACTCAGTATAATTAAAAGTCAGGAAGGTGATACCATAAAAAAATTAATTAACAGTTGGTTAATTAAAATATATTTCATGTAAAATCACTACGGTCAGGAAAATTAATAACCAAAATTAAGGGGTATTAAATTGAATGTAAAGATAGATAATACTCAATGAAGCATGTTTTTGGGGTTTTATTAACGTAAAGATAAATGACTTGAGTATTGTAAATACCATTTAAATGTCAAACTATACGTGTGAGTGTGTGCAGCTGATGTCACCATATGCATGACTCTAGTTCTCTAATAGTATATTGTGCAATAGGAATGGTGACGGTGGATGAAATAAGTGTTTTGATTGAACTTGCGATGGCAAGAAACCAGGAGAAGTTGAGTGTACAATTAGCGGAGATGAAAGACAGTAATAGCGCATAATTAGCGGAGATGAAAGACAGTAATAGCGCATAATTAGCGGAGATGAAAGACAGTAATAGCGCACAATTAGCGGAGATGAAATACAGAGTAATATACAATTAAATGAAATGAAGGCGGAAATAAAAGACAGTAGTAGTGTACAATTAAATGAAATGAAGGCGGAGATGAAATACAGTAATAGCGCACAGCTAGCCGAAATAAACAATACCATTTCAGAACAGGCAGTAACTCAAAATAATAACGTTAAAGAACAAATTGGTGAACTAAAATCTGACATAAACAATAAAATTTCAGAACAGATCACAGACTTAAAATCCGGTATAAACACACAAATACAGAACATTGAGGGGAAATTTGACACAAAATTAATTCAGTTGGATGAGATGGTGACTGCGAAACTTGAACAAATAGAACGGGCTTGCGTCACTAATACAGCTGAGATTAAAGTCGCACAGGAGAAATTGCAAAGCAGGTTAGAGGGGATGGAGAAGAAGAACAACAATATGCAAGGACAGATCGAATCCATAGATAGCAACGTCATGGGTTTAGTTAAAGGTATGGAGAAAATGGATCTTCAGTCGACCGATAGGTGGGAGACTTTAGAGGCAGACCAAAATCATATCAAGCAAAACATGCAGGAGACGAAGAAAAATATAGAAGAACGCCTAGATCGAATTGAATTAGGACAAATTGATAACAATGAACAAACAGAAGAAAAATATCAAGCCAGTAAGGACAGAATCAGGAAAGATTGGAAACAGATGTCAGAACAAAGTAAAGGGGAAAAGGAGTCGATAATTAAGAGACTGCGAGATAACAATCAAAGGATTCAGGCTCTCGAAGAAAATATTAAAGCGAGATTCCAAGAGCACGAAGTGAAAATCGTAAAAAATGAACTGAGGTCATTAGAAAATATGACACTATTTACAACCGAGAGGCAAGCGGAAAAACCGGAAAATGTTCACAGTCTAGGATTAACTCACGATACTGGGGGAATGAGTCAGGTCCAGAGTCCAAGGAATGACTGTAACACGGAAGCTTTCAATAAATATAGGGTCGAGGCCTCAACTCCACAGCCGAATGTAAGTCAGGCTCAAATTATTCAGGTCATCAGGGGCAATGATTTTCGTCCTGTAAAATACAATGACGGGGTGGGGTCTAATCCCAAAGCCTTTCTGCGGGAATTGGTCGACTATTTTTAGGATCAGCAGATTAGTCCTGTAAAACAGCTCAGGATGGTCGAGAAATTTTTACAAGGTGGAAGCCTTGTCTGGTTTCAAAGTTTTAAATATACGTTTGAAACAATGGACAAATTCAAGGAAGCGTTTTTAAGGAAGTTCTGGAGTCCCTCGTACCAGCAAAGCTTAAGAATGGAATTTTATTCACGTAAATACCATAGTACCAACCCCACGAAATATTCAGAGTTCTTTGTCCAACAAATGTTAACACTGAAAGATTTAGATGAACCGCTTAGTGAGGAAAATCTAGTTCTCACTATCGGGAAACATCTTCCGGTGAACGTTCAACAGTTTATCGTAGCAGCAAACATTAAAACCGCTATACAGGCCGAAGAAATATTAAGGCATTTAGATTAAACATCTATGGTAACCCAACAATACAGACAGAGGCAAGTAGAACATGTGAATACGGCAGAAATCGTAAAGGCTAGGCCAGCAATAACTAGGTCACAAGCCACGAACACACAAGAACACCGAGAAGGCAAGAGTTTTACGATAATAGGGAACGCTACGAAGATCGTAATTACCAGTAAAACAATAATAACAACTACAGGAAGAATTACTCACACCAGAGGGGAGACCAGCGCGGATATTCCAATTGGAGGGGTAACCAAAGGCATGATTCAACATACCAGCGGAATAATAATAATAACCCGCGGGGAAATCAAAACTGGAAGGACAGGAGGAACAATGGGCATGGCGATCCTAGAGAACAAAGGAATAACGGACAAGGCGATCCTAGGGATTACAGGAGTAATTGGGAGGAACGACACGAGGAACCTCAGAAATACGTACAGGAGCATAACGTTGGCGATGAGTCAGAACGCGAAAAATGGGAACGAGCGATGAAGAACCGCAAAAATACCGACAGCTACAACACGGAAAGTGGAACAAATCCAACATTGCAGGCCATGCACATAGAAACACAAAGGTATCTGGAGGAGCTGCATGGAGAAGAGAAGAGATTAGCCGACAAGCAGAAACAGAAAAACAGCAGAAGAGATTCGCAGACCGGAGTCAATAAGGGTCTCAAAATATGGTGATGCTATCGTACGGGAACCAGAGAAGAAGATGGGAGAAGGAGACGGAAGTAAAGAAGAAGATGGGAGAAGAAGACGGGAGCTGAAGAAGAAGACGGGAGAAGAAGAAGAAGAAGGGAACCTGGGAATTGTAAAGAAGACTGACATTGTTGTAAAATGTAAATTTGAAGTATTTTGAAAAATCTCACTCAAAGATACGTGGCTACTGGGAGGGTAGTGAGGAGTCACCAGCTGAAGTTGCTTACAAACAAGAGGGAGCCGAGGTAGGTCAACCTTGTACGAGAGAGAGAGGAGATGGCTAAGTGATTAGCAGGGGGCGAGCTGGGAGCCGAGTCCAAAGTCCGAGGTCTACGTGAAGAAGCAATTAGCGAACGGAGATGTTTACTACAGACAGCACAGAAGATGGGACACAAATATTTAGTTTTGGAAATGAACTTGAAAAATTTATGTTTTGAAAAACTTGAGAAGTTGGATTTGCAAATTCGACTCCAATTGCATTGTAGCTCGAACTTTCCTTGGAAAGAGGGTAATGAACCCTTATGATATCATCTGATATAATAATGATTCATACTTTTTTATTTATTATATTTGAGTAGTCCAGTTACAAACATGGCCACCTCCGTTTCTTAAAATTTTTCAGGAGAGGCAGAAAACTGTTTAATACACTTCCTATTTGCCTTCTAAGTTATTATTTTGAATTAAGATTCTCTGCATAATTAGAATCATATTTACATTAATATTTTCATATGATATTCCATAGTTAAACCGAAAATCACTGTTGAAATATGGATTTGGCCATGTTTGTAAGTAAACAATGGAGTTGGCCACTTTTGCAACTTAACTCCAAGATAATGCACTGTTATAACATAGTGAATTGGTAAGTAATGCTAAAATTTATGACAGGTGTGTACAGTAAGAAAGGAAAACTGTCAGTTTTAATGATGAAAATGTTTTTTTAATGAGACAATAAAAGAAAGTGGAACTTTCACACATTATACGATAGTTTTCAGTTTTTGAAACTACACAATCACTTCAACATCAAAATCTCTCTCAGTATTCTGAATGAGACATTCACAACAATCAGCGTCTGCAGGTACTTCTGGCTTGGTGTCATTTTCGTCAATAATCTTTTGGAACCATTTCAGTTTCTCATTTTTGTTCCACTCCTCTCCATAGTGTTCCTGAAGCAAATTTCTGACATCTTGTATCTTCAATGGCTTTACTCCGATGCTAGGAATTAGTTCAGTAGGATTTACATCTTTTGGTCGTTTACCTTTTTTCATAACTGACAACGATTGCGCAATCTCAAAATTGTAGTTGAGTTCCCCACTGACAGTGACTGAGTTTGACTTCCTTGTAAGCACAAGCCCTTTAATTTGTGAAATTTTAAAGTGAAGTGCTCCAGGATCTTTCACACATGTTTTAGCTTCAGCTTTCCAATCAACATTATTCCAATGGGTTTTCAGGAGCTTTACCATTCCATGTTTCCTATACACTTCGTGGTAGTCTTCTAGTTGAACAAATGTCTCCACGTTCTTTAAATCGCTTTCAATTGTTCCAAAAACACTATCACTCGGCATGTAAGAATGGCCAGTGACAGGGAAAACAATTTCCATCTTCCGAATGTTTGGCAAGGTTCGAGATAACCATGAAAGGCACATTGTCATCATTGTAGTGTTTTTATTTTGTCCCGGACAGCCATCCGCGACAAGACGTACGGTGTGTACATTATTGAAAGCACCCGAATTTGCTTTACTCTGCAGTTCATTAAACACGACAGAAGCCACTTCATTAGATGTTTTTCTCATTTCGTTCTCAGCCCAAGTGTATATCGCAACATGCTCTTTACTTAACGCCAGTTTCCCAGTAGAATGTCCAGAAACAACAGTAAAATTGTAGCAGTATAATTGTCGGGAATAGTATGCACTTTGATCAGGCAACTTTAGTATGGGTAAATTCTTCGGCATGTCAAATGATATGAAGTACACGCCAGAGGTTTCCTGTTTTAGAAGTTTGAAAAATCCTTTAGCTTGCATTTTGTGCAACGTCAAATCAGTGTGTAGCTTCTTCAATATTGCTGCATCTCTTTCATGCTTTATTTTCTAGGTAAGTTGTAGGCAAGTAGAACAAACGTCTGTAGATGGTGCTTTAAAACTGATATTAAAATTGGTAACAAAAATTTTCCGGAACAGTGATTGTTTAACTTTCAAATCGTCAGAGACTGCTGCTTGGTACATTCTCCACATTGTATCTATGCTCAGATTAGAGTCCAAATAAATATGGGTAATTCTTGATCTGCAGTAATGCGATTCACATCATTTAAACTGTTTAATAAAACATTTCAGTGACAGAATTTTGCTACTGTAAACGGCAGTCTTTCAGTAACCTCCACGGGTTTCAAGGGGAATAAGGCATCCTTCTTTCTTAAAACGTTTGAAAACACCTTCAACCCGATGTTTTGTAATACCAAGTACACCTAAAAATGTTTTTCTGCAAACTTGGATTCTATTTCCAACCATGTTTTCAATGGAATATTCATAAGTGTAGTCTTTCTCACCCCGATCCCCACCATCTGGTCGGTGTCTAGCCGGAGAATTTGATGAACAGTACTTCATTAATAACGCATCTTGACTCTGCTTTGTCAATACAGCATAAAATGCTTTGTGGAATTGCTTTATGTCCATCATTCTCAGGATAATGCAGTTCTTTTTTTCTCTATGGCCACAGCTTGGAAATACTGGTAATTTCTTTGGTCCATACCTACACCAAAACAACGAAATTAAACAGTAACACAAACTTGTGTTGCCACTAATCCAATGCCGTAATAAAAGTTAGGTGGAGCATTGCTAATTTTTGAAGAAATAAAAATACTAACCTCACTCTTTTCTCTTTTGCACGTTTCCATTCTTCTGGTCTGGCGACTTTCTTCCTGCTTTTATCGGGTGGAGTCTCTTCTATAGTTTTCTCCATATCACAAAGTAACCTTTCGATGTATGATTAATTCCTTTTACACTACAATGCAATTATTAACAATTGATACAAAATTCTAGTACAGCAATCGTTAATATCACACAATACCAACAACAACAGCCACTGTTTACTACCAGTTCCCACAAACGCCTGTGCCAGTCACGTGATTAAATCGAAACTTGTGATTGGTCGACGTGGAGTTGGTCGATTTTGTTACCAATGTCTTAAGGAGTTGGACGTTTCTGTAACTTAGGTTGATTTTCTAATGCTAAATTAACACCGTTATGGCCGTTTTTGATACTAACTAATCTCATAATAAGGTTCCCCATATTATTTACTATAAGAGTCAGCCATAAACCCGATTTAAAAAAATGGAGTTGGCCATGTTTGTAACTGGTGTACTCATTTGAAAGAGGGTATTCATACAAGCAGCAGCGAATTCGAGTTGAGGAAAAATGTTGCAACTATTGGGAGTTAGACGATGAGACAAGTATATTTAAACCAAGCTTTTGAGACAAGGAAAAGTGTGCCATAATTCCTGGAACTGATGAGGTCAACGTCCATTATGAGTGGCTACAGTTAATAGGCCATGAGACGGTTGCTATCGCTTCAGGCACGCTTCAGACCCACGAAAAACTAGCGTACCTTTGATTTGGTGCAAAAATGAATATTAATAAAACCCATGATCATTTATGACTCCGCCGAACAGATTCTTAACCTGCGCAATAAGAGAAGCTCAATGAAATTAGTCGCAAGTCCGTAACGTAAAAACTCCGAATTATATTTGTTATCAGCTCATTTAGCAATTTTAGTAGTAAATTGTAATACTGTGAAATAACTGAACATTTCTATCCTAAGAGGATCAAGATGTCTGGAACGAGGCCAACAGTCCGAAGGATGAACGTGGTCACACCATCGACGATGACAATTTTCGGCTAGAAAAACTGCTGGGTCATGTGTGGCGATGTGAGCTGAGGAGTTTTGGCGAAGGGATAAGTACAACATATTGATTATTCAATTTTAATCGTAGTTAGATCGGCTGGGGAAATGTAAATAGTTTCTTGTATTTTTTTCTTTATTGTAGTTTGATTCTTATTCAGTGTACCGACACTCGATCGTAATGTCGTGCGTGACTATTTTATTGTTCTGATTTAGATGATTGTAATGTAACCTGTAATTGTACAATGCGTGTACTGTGTATTGTTCATATCGCTTGAGCGGAACTTATGGTGCTGTGTATTTTAAACATTAACGATAAAACTAGAATGTTGGGGGTAACATTTAACCTTGTGTTTGATAAACAGGCGTTTTTATTGTGATTTGCCTAGCGCAATTTTATTTGCAGGGAACCATAGTTCTCTTAGTAAAATGCAAAACTAATGAAGTAATGATTTTATTTGATCTTTGGGAAAGTGGTTTAAGTCTTTCCATGGGATCTTAAATCTGGACGTATTTCAGGTGGCGAGATGAGAGATGAAGTCATAACCCAGGTGTGCGTTATATTGGTTATGTGTGATGATGTGTGTCTACATGCACGGGGAACATCGTGGTAATCAGCCCACGATTCCTGTCTGCAGCAATATATAATTAACGGCGGTATGAACTCCGAGGAGGCTACTGACCGAGTCTTCGTGTCTTAATTCCTAAGAGAATTACTGGGACAAAAATAGGTATTTTATACACACATGCTTTTCAGCAAAATACAAGGTACTTCCAGGTTCGAGAGCTGCCGTGAGCAAGCTTCCTATTTTATTATGCAACGCACCGGGTAAATTACATTTGGCTTCAATAGGGACGGACAGATTTAAGATAACACTAATTAGGTTTGAGGCCGGGGTACCGTGTCCTCGTCTCTCAAAGTGAGATGAGCCTGTATTCTATATCTGGATTTAAAGGGGAGATTGCCATACTCAGACCATAATTTTCATGCATTAAGTTGAATTGATATTTGTTTGTGTGTTATAATTAAATGCCACATGGGCATAGTGTTGTTTCTTGTTTTTATTAATCCATTTTGGATTGTTGTGGTCATGGTAATTAATAGAATGCCGTGCGGTCATGTCCTCGTGTATTTTGTTGTAGTCACGTACGTTTGTGTTGATTTTACCAAGACCCGTTTGGGCAATTAGACGTGTTTTGGCACGTTGTCAAGATCTCGTTCGGAGATCTATTTTGAATTATATAAGGTAGCGGGTGTCGTATATTCTTAAGTGCCTTGTTGTGTGTTCCCTAAGCTAATCTAATTTACGCAGAATTACGGATTCGTTGTTTGACGGGAAACCAGATGGTAACGGATCAAGTAACCGTACTCATTTCCTTCATATAGTCAAAACATCGTCACGCGTGCACAAGTCTAGATTTGAAGTAGACGTAGTATTTCAAACGTCTTTTTATTAATAATATCTCCTGAGATATTTATTTTAAATGGTAAACTGTGGATATTTGAATGCCACTTGATTGGTGCAGACACAACTTCGGATTTGCAGTTGTGATCTATTTAGAAGTGTGGGAGTAAATTCGAGATGTTTTTTATTGTTGTTATCTTTGGTTATTAAATTTGTTATTTAGTATACTGGTTTACCTCCTGTCTTTAATTATTGTATTTTCCCTATTTATCCTTGTAATCTATGAGAAGCAAAATTTAACTGGACCGAAACATTACCCGAAATTGAGTCTCTTTTTACAAGGGTTCAACACGTTGTCATCAACCACAGCCTTCTCAATATCTCTGTAGGGTGCTGTCCTCTTGAGGGTTATGTGGATCGTTCCAAACAATGGCAATTTTGTAATAGTTCAACTATTAGCCATGACCACGCCCTGATTTATCTTAAGCACTGCCAGCTGAATCCTATCCCTCCTGGTTGCTTTAAACTGCCTGCTAATTCAACACTCAGAGGCGTACAAGATATTAATTCACTGCTAGGTTGCAGCACCATCTTACTGTGATCGCCGCGGTTTTTTAAACGGGAAGATACCCAAAACGAAGCATTCTAAAGTTTGGAGGCTTAATATCGAGATTAATGGACGAGAATACATTACAATAAGTTAGTAGTTTTGTTATTCAATCACCATAAAGTATATAATATTAATTTTGACACTTATTGGTTAATTATCAATATAAACGAAAACAAACCATACATAGTGGTAGAGGTGTTTGTTTTAAGGATGAGGACAAAGAGTTATAAGTAGAGCACGGATGTTGATGTGGTAAAAAAGTTAAAAAAAATGCACTTAAAATTTTCAAAAATTCCTGTGATAAATTAACTAATAATTCGAAAAATGTGCTGTAAAATGGAGAGAATGATCTTATAATAATAAACTCACCATTATTCCAAAAATTCGAAAAATGCACTATAAAATGGAGATAATTAACTGAGACAAGAATATACACCCCTTACCCTTTCTATCCCGCCACAGCTGACCTTGGTCAACAGAGCAGGTAACATTCCATTACGCTAATAACTGGTTTTGCGACGAAAACAAGAGCATCTGTATACCTACGGCACCGTTCTTCTGCATCCAATATATATATTTTTCTACTAGTAGCAATACTGAAATATTTCTTTTCAATATTTTAAATTATCTTGTATCAGCTACTAGCTTCTTCTTAACTCTGATGAGACACGTAACTCCCTCATATAAAGCTGTGACATGACTAAATTGGAAAAAATGACCTTAAAAGTCCGATTCCTCTACAATAATACTATCAAATCTACCAAACTTAAATTAAAAAATGCTCTTAAAATGAAAAAATGGCAAATAATGCAAAAGAAGCAAAATAAAAATGACATATTTGAAGACGAGGTGACCTGTCGGGAGTTTCTATGTACTTCAGCATTGTTTTAGATAGCTCGGTAAAATGATGGCATGTCATCAACATCCGAGTCCTAGTTATAAGTATACCCATACGTTTAGGAGAAAGTAGGCTATATGTTCTTTGCTGAACATCTTGTTTTATCTCAAATTGATTCTATTATTTACATTTTACAAGAATACTTACCAATTAGATAGTATATTTCCATCGTTCTTATTCATTGTTTCCTTGTTTCATCATTTCATCTAATATATAAAAGTGAAAGTCTGTATGTATGTATGTATGTATATATGTTGGTTCCGTATACAAATCTACACCGTTCCACCAATCTCAACCATATTTTGCATACACATAGTTTAGGACCCAGAAGGAACCGCTGGCTACATGAATTTTCGATAGTCTTTCTCATTCTTCTGATTTTGGCCCTTTTTCACTCAAAAACAGGCTAATCAAATCATAAAATATACTCATGAAGGAATGGCAAGGCAGATAGTTTCCATGGCAACATAGCTCAAGTCGAGACACGGCCGACTGGATGCCATTTGCGCTCTGCACTACCGGTATAGAAAATGAGGATCTTCACTTGAAATCCCGTTAGTTACTCAACTGCTCACACAGCATTGTCAACCGAGTTTAGCATAACAAAGACTTGACACTATCTTCTTTCTACTATATATTTTTCAAAAACCACTCACTCACTCACTCACTCATTCATTTATTCATCACGAAATCTCAGAAACCACTGAACGGATTGGAATGAAATCTGGTATGCAGCTTCCTCAAGGGCCGCAAATGCCCACTAAGAGAGAAATATTGGCTATTCAGGTTCTAAAGGGGTGTTAAGGGGGTAGACCTGCATTTAATTGAATAGCAATATCTCCCGATTGGTTTCATGGGGGGATGTGATACTCGGCATATAAACTCATCATTAAAAATAAGAAGACATGTGTCTGAGGGTTTTTCGATGTGGTGTATATTATGAGGTGAAAGGGGTGAAAAGTGGGGATTAAAAGATTCTTAACGGAGCGTGTGTCTCTTAAACGACATAGGCGAGGAGTTTGAAACACAGCGAAAAAAAAATCAACATAAAAAAGAAGTAAATATGTGTTTGACATTTTTTTCATAAATCCAATTTAAGGGGCCCATGGGGAGAGATGAAATTCTGGGGGGGGGGGGGTGGGGACAGGAAAGAAAGTGTCCTAACTGATTGACTGACTGGCTCACTCATCAAACTCAGGGGGAAAAACTGCTTTAAAGTAAGTAAATAGCTGTTCGACATTTTTTTTTTCATAAATCAAATTTAAGGGGATCATGGGG